>CM069296.1:14960000-17360000 GCA_035609425.1 Epinephelus awoara
CAGCCGGAGGGAATTGAGGTAAAAGGAGGGGCAAAGCGGCAGCACATTTTGGGGGAGGAGGGGTGGGGGTGGGGGGCATTGGTGGGCTGTAGAGGAGAAATAGAGGGATGAGGGAGGGGTGTAACGCTGAGACGTGTCAGAAAAGGGCGCCTGGGCCTCCCTGTGGAATGTGGCCTGTCTGCCTCCCCAGAAAGAACAGAGCAAGAGAGAGGGAAGAGAGAGGGAAGAAAGGGAAGAGGGGGCGAAGACCAGTTCTGCCCCATCATCGAGGGAGGAGAGAGGAGGGAGGAGAGGGAGGGAAAACAAAGAGCGGAGTTATGGGGCGAGAGGAAGGAGAGGTGGAAAAGTGAGAGTGCGGTGGAGAGTGTATGGCACTTTGTTGAGGTGCCGGGCACGGGTGTAGACATGAAATGATGCATAGCAGAGGAGAAATGTAAGCAGGATAAATCCTAACAAACCTCAAAGTGTGTGTGTGTGTGTGTGTGGCTGGGAGGAGGGTGCTCTGACGAGAACCAGGTGTCTTCAATTCTTTCCTTTTCTTTACGTCTCTCATCCCCCCTCTTCTTTTTTTTTTTTTTTTTTTTTTTTTGCAGATGTGAGTCCACACTTTGAGTGCCGTCGCTTCCCCTCACCCCTCCATACTCACCCATTTCATGTCTCCTCCTTTTCTCTCGCCATCAATGAATCGCTTCCAGCAGCTACAGTAGTAGCAGCCGGTGATGCCGGGAAGAGAGCAGGGGAAAGTAGGAGGGAGAGGAAAGAGAGAGGGATGGTGACAAAAAGGTGCCGTTTCCTCTCAGGAGTGCCACTCATCGGTCAGCTTAAACAACCAGGGAGAGCTTTTTTCTCCCTTTTCCTCTCTTCCTTCTCTCTCTCTTGCCCTTAACTTGCTCTTACGCGCAAATAGAAAGTGAGAGGCAGATTGTAGCGGTGGTCTCCCTTCCCCAGGGGTTTAAAAAGAACATTGGCTGAGTAAAAGGCAGTTTTAGAAATTGGTTCGGAGCTTCGATCCCCTCTCCCATTTGTCATAATCTGTTTTTTCGCCAGCACTTCGCCCTTCTTCTTTTTTTTTGCACTTTCAAATGTGCATACACATCTTTGTTTCTCTCCCTTTTCTCTCGCATACTCACACAGGCAGTTACACACATGCACAGAGCTGATGTGAGTTAATGAAGGGTGTAATTAAGGAGCCACAGTGATGACTGGAGATCAGGGGAAACCGATACAGATCTCAGATATACACAAACACTGATGAAAGATAGCTGTTTTTTCCGTGTGCGCATGTGCAAGAGTGCGCATATGGGTTTGATGGTGGGAGCGCTTTGCGGACAGATGTACGAGATTGGTGTGTGCGTTAACAGATGAGGGGAGATGCTGGATGATTCAGATAACGTATGGCTTCCTGTTAGATTGGCTAGACTCAGTAATTATGGCCTGTGTAGATGGAGGCGGGGAGGTTTTGAGATGCATGTGACTCTATAGCTGCAGCCGCTCTGGCCTTTGCTAAATTATGGGAGGTGAATTTTGGTCACTGGGACAGTTATGTCCTGTTTGACCTCCAGCTCTCCGCCAGAGTTCACTTTCAGGTCAGGGGTGCAGAGGAGACGGAGGTGAAGGGGTGGCTAAAGGCGGCGAGGAGGTGACGAAAGTAGACATTTTCAGACACATTTTCTACTTTGTCAGTGCAGTGGGATTTAATTTAATTACATTATACTCGCGTATTGTGCATCTGCATGACAGGTTGAATCCCATGTGCATCTGTCTGTCTGTGTCTGTCTGCATGTGTGTGCATGTGTATGTGTGTGCATGTGTATGTGTATGTGTGTGCTTGTGTCCGTCCGTCGTGTGTGCGGGCCAGTAAATCAGTCCCAGGCCTCTCTCTGAGTGCTGTCACCTCCTAAAAGCTTTCCCTCGGTCTGGGCCAGGCCTTCCTCTTTATGTTTGAGGTCAGTATAGTTCGCAGGTCACCAGAGGTCATGCTGAGACAGAGGAGGGGCCAGTTGGGTTGCCTAGCATCATAGAACACCCACTGCTGTTACCGCGGCGATACAAAGAGACCTATAGAACACCAACTTCCTCTCGGAGTCTTAAAGGCACCGGCAGGTCCCTTTATCCGTCTGCTTTGACTTTAACTTCCCTTTTTTCTCGTGCTGCTGATCTTTCTACACATGAATCTGCCGTATGCAGTGATCAAAACTACTGCATGCTGAATATTTAGATCTGAGACATCCATTCATACTCTAACTGCTTATATTGTTCAGGGTGGCACTCCCATGCACTGCAAACACTTTTGCATTCCTGCACTCCAGGCATAAACAAAACACCGCAAACACACCTGCAGATCTCATGGTGATGTATTTCCCATGACTCCCCTTCCTCATATTTCTCATTCAGTGATTTTTTTTTCACGCATTGAGACCTAATTCCAAGATGCAGAGATGTTGTATTTATGAGCGCCCATAAAAATTGTTTTATAGCTTTTTCCAGCCAGGCCACTGAATGTCAGAGAATCCACTGAGTGTGATTTTTGTTCTCACTATTGACGTCCTTTCAGATTCTTTTCTTTTGTATTTCTCTACTCTGTGACCTCCATATACACTTTCACTTTCTAATTACAGAGTAATGTCTTGAGGAAAAGCCACCGTTTGACAAGTTCTTAAAACCATAGCCAGGGGTGCCCGCAACGGGGGGCCAGTTGCTGGGCCCCCCACTGGCCCCCTCTGGCGAAAATAATTAGAGGCTGACATTACTGTCTTTAAGAGGCTGCGGTGCACTCAATGTTTAAACTAAAATTAAGGTAGTGGTATCTTGAGAAACTAGACAACCTAAGGCATTTATGGTGCCAACCAAGATGGCATAGCTTGTTGGCAGGAGGGCTAAATAACGCTCTGAAGTTTCCCTAAACTTGAGTAGACTTCCATTCATCCATTTTTCGTAACCGCTTATTTTCTTGAGGGTCGTGGGGCAGCTGCAGCCTATCCCAGCTTACATTGGGTGAGAGGCAGGGTACACCCTGGACAGGTCACCAGACTATCACAGGGCTGACACATAGAGACAGACAACCATTCACACCTACAGCCAATTTAGAGTCACCAATTAACATAGCCTGCATGTCTTTGGACTATGGGAGGAAGCTGGAGTACCCGGAATGCATATATAGATACATAACACATTAAAACAGGATTGTTGTGGATCTCAAAGTGTCAGATGTACTGGTATCAGTCTGTGCACGTCAGATAACTAGTGACATTAACTGGAACAAAAAGGAAACCAAAGTATATCAGTATGTAATTCTTTAACTCACTATATTTTCAACGAGCTTATATACTTCAGCAGCATTATCGAATCACAGAAATTTAGATATGGCTTTTGGATCTTGGTGCGCTGCCCCGACATTTTCAGTGTTCCCATCCGGCCACCCCTATGAAAAATTTCTAGGGGCACCACTGATTATAGCCAATGGATACCTCATAATTGTCACATTGAATGAAGTGGAACTGTAAAATCAACTTAATGTTTGAAGTTTAAATAAAGTTTATTATCCAAGCTGCTCTGGAGAAGCATGCTTCAATGCTACAGGTTTTGTGGATAAAGAGTAGACGGACAGTAGACATGGTCCACCAGGCTAGATCAGCCGGCATGGACACAGTCACGGTTGGTTGACCCAACCAGCCAAGAGGCTCAGAGACAAGAATAGACAGATACCAACAGAGGGATGTGTGTGTGTGTGTGTGTGTGTGTGTGTGTGTGTGTGTGTGTGTGTGTGTGTGTGTGTGTGTGTGTGTGTGTGTGTGTGTGTTTGTTCTGTCTTTGTTGTGGAGACTGAGTTATACACACATCCCCGGGCACCTGAAGGGGTTTGGTTGGGTTTGGTTGCCATGGGAGTGTTTGGAAGCACTTACACCAGGCAGGCCTAGCTGCGCTGTCAGGTAAATAACACACACACACACACACACACACACACACACACACACACACACATAAGCGGGGAGGGACACTCTTCATGGAGAAGTTTCTGAGGGTGAAAAAGTTGATTGTTGAACCTCGCTCTTAAGAGGGTATCGCCATGGTGACTGAGACCTTTTTAGGAGGTCGTAGGTCAGCGAGCAAAGCTGCATGACCTCATTACTACTTCTAGTCAGTGACACTGGGGTGTGACTGTGAATGTGTGTTTGTGCATGGATGTCTGTTCACATTGGTCACCGTCTTCTGCTTTCTCGATCACAAAGCAGCAGCTGTAATTGGTTTTAATTGACGTGTGCTTGGATGCAGTGTTTCAGAGCTCATTAAGGGGCAAAGCATTCATAAAGGGAGAGAATTAGTTTACAGCCTCCACCCTCACAGGTCAGACAAACCTCATTTCTTGGTCATTTCTTGGTCTCATCTCTTCTCTTAAAGCCCCTCACTCCCTCATTCCCCCACTCCGGACTCACAGAAAGTGATGGACGCTGAGAGGGGAAGGAGGGAAAGCGAAGAGTAAAGACAAAATGTGCAACGCTTACAAGGCTGCTAGGCAAGTAGTTACCCTGGAAACAGTCGAGAGCCCGGCGGTGCACACAATGAAGGCACACACATACACACCACGCACACAATAGGTGCAGAGGGCTAAAGTGTTGCTAATTAGCTAGTCTGCGCTGGTTCTTTGTGTGAGCCATTTTAAAGGAGAGATTAGAGTCAACAGGGAGGAGGAGAGGAATGTAGCTCTTCTCTCTCTCTTTGCTTTCTTCTTGAGCTCTGGGACAGTGTGTGACGGCCATGTTTTTTTTCACCTGAGAGACAGAGTGCATTTGTTGTCCTGTCGGTTAAGTTTTTAAAAACATCTGAAAAACAGCTAGTGTAGTGGAACTTAACTTGAGTTGATGTCTTCTCATTAAGACAATCCTAAAAAGTCAAATCGGCAAATACCAAACTCCTAGATTTCCTCTTCTTGCTGCTATTTAATATTCAGTATATGAATATGGATATTCATGAAAACTTCATGAGAAGCTTTTTTTCTGTTGTCACTCAGCTTAATTAAATTAAGATCGTAATTAAGGCCATAAATACTGCTCTAAATTTATGCTCATTCAAGGACAGATTTTCCAAAGAAAGAACACGTGTTTTATATGATCACATTTTACTCACCATTTTCATTGCTTTATAATTAATATCAGACACGTCAACACTTAATTTAACTCTGTTTAGCTAGGGATGCATCATTTTATCAGCCAAACGTCGGTATCTAATTTCACCTTGTCGACTGCCATTGGCCTATCAGCAAATAAGATGACAATCACCAGTGTTAATCTGTTGTGTCGCATCAATTTTGCGCGGGCTTAAAAGCAGGGCTAGAGACTGATGTCGTCCCGTCATCCCATCGTCCCGGGGACCATAGAAAATGCATTAAGAGGGGACAGAGATCTTCACTGGGAAGCCATCGGGACGAAAGGGCGCTGTAAACTCACTATGACTGCATCTGGAGATGTACTATGTGTCCTGCGATGAAATTAGCCGGAGGAGAGATAGTAAGCATTAGCTGTTAGCAGCAGGTGGCTGGAACTAACAGGTGGTCGAGGTTGCATTGAGTTACATTATGATACATTCAAGCTCTATTTCAGTAAAAATGAGTATTAGGTAACGGTAAATTTTATCGTTATCATGATGTTTTCAAATGTTATCCTGTAAAATGTAGCTTTTGGCAAGAAACTTGAATAAATGCAGCTGTTTGAAGGAGAAATTTGATGATGTTATTACAGCAAAATAAAATCGATATTAGAGAAGGAAGTAGGAAATATGTAACAAGGCTTTTTAAGCACTTTTTTATGTTTTATATGTGAAAGATTATATTAAAGGATGTTTCAGAAGTTTATTTGACTTATATGTGCTCATTCAAAGATAGTGGAATAAAGGACTGAATGACTTTAAAATAGTTCAGTTATTTCTTTGTTTCCCTGGCACAAAAGAGGCAATAAATAACAACAAAAACAAAACAAACTACATCAACAGAAAAAAACATCGGTATCAGCTTATTTTAAACACTGGTATCGACTCAGAATTTCCCAATTGCATCCCGATATTGCGCCAATTATTGTAGGTGACAATGAAGATGAAAAACTGTGTGTACACACAACTACATTAGGTACAGTAGGTCAAAGTTGAACCAGCTGTATTGTGGGTTTCCCCACCATAAAAAAAAGTTTAGGTAATAACATTTCGTGTCTTTGTCTTTGCTCTTTTTACTTGTCCTGATGGACTCCTAACAGTTGTCGAGCAGAGTTCCCACTTTCTCAGAATCTCTGAACAAAATTGTTAATTTAAGAAATTTAATAATGGTGATATAAAGATACCTGCATGAACAAAAATAAGACCCTGTCAAAAAAAAGTTATAAAATAATAGAGGTTGGACCGGGCTTTGAGGTATTTTAAATTGAAAAATGTGCCCGCTCACATCTGGTTGTATTGACCCTCTTACTAAATCACACAGTCCAGCGCACGCACACACTTCCCCATTTCCCCTTTTTGGAACGCACCCCGCCCCTGCTTCTCATTTGGGGAAGTTAAAGATTTTGTTCTTGTTCAGACCTTCTAACTTCTTGTACAGCAGCCAGCCTTTGTTGTGCCTGCCCACTTCCGGTGTTTGTATGTGTCTGTGTGGCAAGGGTGGGTGCGAGGGTGTGTCCATCTCCATCTCCGCAGCCGCAACCAGGTGTAAAAACCCTCTGAACCGAAAACATGAAAGAGTTTTATTTCCATCGAAGCGGGCAGCCAGGCTAATACTTTTACAGGCCACTGACTAGGAGCGTGTTTTTCTGTTTAACCAATAGGCGTCTGTGTGTGCACATTTGTCTTTATGTGTGTAATATGTGTCTGTGTATGCATGTGCACATGGCAGACAGTCTGTGTTTGTGTATGTATGTGTTTTCCCTCTGTCTCCTGAGCGGAGTCTTGGCAGTGTCTTGCATGTGTTATTAGTTTGATTTTTTTTTTTTTTTTTTGGATATTAATAATAACAGTTAAACGGTTTCCATATGTGAGGCCTGGTTGCCAGGCTAGTGCTATCCTCATCATGGGCTGGCCTCGCACAGTCTAGCCTCACAGGAGTTGCTCTGGTTGGGCAGGAGAAGCAGCTTAAACTCTGGAGGTCACCCAGCTAAGACCCAACACCTAAGTGGCCTTGTCTTCCCAGGAGCATGACCAAACTACTTAACTGTCCTACCTTATACAAGATGAGGGCTAAATATTACAAGGTACACTGTGTGTTTATGTGTGTGTGCGGGCGTGTGTGTGTTTTCCGCTGTGGGCTGGGTCTGTCTGGAGTGAGACCTTCCTCTCTTGCCAAACGAGCTGTGTTGAAAACCGCAGGGAAACTGCATATGTGTATATAATGTATGACGTGTATTTGTGTGTGTGTGTGTGTGTGTGTGTGTGTGTGTGGAAGGAAACTGCTGTAGAGCTATTTGCCATCAATTAGCCGCCTGGACTGAGATGAGGCCTACAGTACAGAGGGAGCTGCTTTTATATTCTCAGGAAGGGAGTTCCTCTCTCTTTCTGTCCCTGCTCACCTCATCATTATCTTTAATTGTCTATCTCTTTATGCCCTTTTCCCTTCACTTGACAGGGAAAAAAGCTGACAACATCTCCTTAGGAAGATGGGTAGATTTCTTTCTGCGTGTGTGTGTCTTAAAGATGTATGATGATGAATTGTGTAATGATATAAAGCAGTCCTGGGTATTCAGTCAGCTCCTTTTTATGACTGTGCGTATACCCCTGTGAATCAATAGAAACATTAGATGAGTGTAGGGACATAGTTGAAGGGGAGAGGTTTTCTCGTTTCACAAAACAGTTTTGAACTGAAGAGAACCATCTGGAAAACGGCAGGGTCCCCGGAGTTTAGAACAGGTCCCTTTTGTGAAAAATAGGATGTGAAAAAAACTCTAAAATCGGCCAGGGTTTTCAAACATTACGGCATATTTTGAAGTTCTTTTGGAGTTTGTGAGTTTTTATTGCGTTGGCTCTTGGACGCGGTCTTTCCTCTCTTTAATGGTCAGTCTGGGCCCAGAGAAGCTTGCTTCAGCCGTTTTAAAACCTCAGCTCTCGAACGGTGCCTTTATATTGCGGAAACATTACATTAAATAGCTGAACGGGATTGCGGCTGGCTGGTGTTTCTGAAGGTGTCCCAGATAGTTCCAGCTCGGCGGCGGCAGCGGCGGCCTAAACAGATTGAGGTATTCAGTGTCGTTTGAGCTCAGTTATATTGGTGGACAACTGGTTTGAAGCCCCCGTTGCTATGAGCGAAAACAAATGGCAGGAAAGCTGGTGAAGGGAGGCCGGAAAGACCTGATTAATACCAGAGAAGGAGAAGGAGTATGTGAGGAAGAGTCAGGGGTAAGGGGCAAAGTCTTGGCAGAACATAGTTTATTTGTAACCCACCGTGAAATTGAGCGGCTTTAGCAGGCTTTGGTTCAGGCTGCCCCTTACCCCTGTATGTTTACCCCTGGAAACCCCTGATCTGCCCCAAATATATACACCACTCCCTGTTCCCTAACACCTTTGACCTGTAGTCAAATTACATCTAGCTTTGAAGGCTTTGACTGTGTCGTGAAATCAGTGTAATTATTATAAACAAGTTTTCTCACAACAGTGTTGCTAGAGCTGGGATTTCTCCAGTTACTTTAAGACATTTTTCACTTATTATTATTTTACCTGCTCAGCAGACCTGCTCCCTTTCCTGTGCTACAGAATAAGTTATATTTTTGACCTAACATAATCCTACAAATTCCCCATTAAATTTAACGTCTGGTGGAAAACATGAGCATCAGTGAAATTACCTCCTGTTATATTTAGTTGGCATAAAAACTTCCAGACGTTGGCCTTGATGGTTGCATGGTTAACAACTACAACAAGCTACAGTATGAGACTGTCAATCTTCCCAGCAGTTTCAACAAAAACTGTATGTGGTTTTTATTGTTAAACCATTTTATCGATGATGTATTCCTTTAGAATGCAACATGCGACAAAGCTATTGTAACTGTCCCTTAAATATTGATGTACTAATCCTAAATACGGCTTTACCTTTAACTACCTATCTCAGTCCCACAGCTGCCGTCAAAGCAGTGTGTCTTTGTCTGACAGGCAAGGGGAGGCGGGGGTCCTCTCATAAGGCCAACAGCTGCATTCACAAGCCTTGGTTTCCATTGGCCTGGACAATCTATTTTAGGCCTCCGTCTAACCCATATCTGCTCTCAGAATTTACTGTGGCGAATAAGGGTATGGGTAACAGATTTCGAGAGACGAGAGGGGAGGGGGGCAGGGCACAAGAAAGACAAAATACTTGGAGAAGTGCCAGCCAAACTTTTGCGAGTTATACATTATATAGAGAGAGAGGCAGAGCGAAGGCAAGAGACAGATCGGGTGATATAGACGGGGAGCAAGAGAGTAGGAGTGATCTGGGAAAGCAATCTGGTTTTTGTGGTGAGTGACAGTGATGCATTTGATACGTGAGATTCCACCGCGGCTGTAACCAAGCCTTCACTCACATATGCCCCAAAGTCATATAGCAATCCCGCTAACTGTCACCTCCCCAGTAATCCCTACTTTGTGTACAGCGTGTGTGGGTGTAACTACTCGGCCAGTTTGTGAACACCGGTGAGCTGCTGGTACTGTAGTATCATCATCCTTTTAACAAATAGATTGTGTTACATCTGTTCTGTCTTGTTTCATCCTCTTCTCTGATCATGATTCCCTCTGAGCAACCGGAGAAAGAGAAGGAATCACAGATAAGAGAGACTGAGAGGCAGAGAAACTAGCAGAGAGTAGCAAAGACCAAGAAGGAGAGAGTAAATTAAAGTAGGAGAGGGGTTTATTGGAGGTTGGAGGTGTTTTTTTAGTGTTAAAGTGAGGAAGCGCACTGCAAACGGATACAAGGGATCACAGGAGGGTGACCCAGGAGGACGGCAGCATCGACGCAGCTTTAGCTTGGCTTTCAGCTTGGCTTTCAGCTTCAATGACAGCACTCAAGAAAGGAGATAGAGAGAAAGAGGGAAGTAAGTGCGGGAAAAAAAATAGTAGATCCACCGCTCCTTTCTGAACCCGGTCTCTCTCACTGATCCAAAAATCAGAAAGCGTGCAGGCCTGTAGAGAAGCAGCTGGGTGTGACGGGCTCTTTTCTACGTCTTCACCCTGTATCTATCTACCACTCTCGCCATCTCTCACTCTCTCCTGGGGAAGAGAAGGGGCTTTAGGAGTGGAGGAGCGGTGCATTACTGGCCTCTCTTCCCAGGCTGCTGAGCTGGTGGGGCTGGAGAGGGGATGCTTGTGTGGCACTGGAGAGATCTGTTGCGTCCGACGCTGCCCGAAACATCTGAATCACTTGCTTCGTCTAGCCTGGTGTGGCTCTGTCGTGGACAGATGCTCCTTTCTTTTTTTTTGTACTCTCTTCTTCTTGGTCTAAGAGCAAAGAAATCTGATACCACCTGCCTCCCCCTTGCCCTTCCTACCTCCCTTCCCCTCCTCCTCCTCCTCCTCCCTCAAGGACAGCCCACTGTCTGCCCCGGGGCCTGTTTATCTACGGGGGGGAGATGAGGAGGAGAGGGTAGGAGGGGGACCGGTTTGTTTCGTTTCGGCCGTCAACAATGGACCTCAGTCTGTGCTGACGGACTACTCCAACATATGGTACCCACCTGTCTCTCTCCCTCTCTCTCTCTCTCTCCCTCTCTCTCTCTCCCTCTCTCCCTGCCTCCCCCTCCTCCTCTGCTCCTCTGCTGTTTAGATTTCTTTGCTTATTCCTGCGTTCCCTCTCCCTGTCTCACCCAAACACACTGGGCGGATTAGAGGCCAGATTCATCACATACACAGACCTGTTTGCTTTAGCAACCTGAGCCAGGCCCAGGCACACACACACACACACACACACACACACACACACACACACACACACACACACACACACACACACACACTTTCACATAGAGTATGGATATAGGCATGTACACACACACTCACATACACACATCAAGATCATCACACACGCAGCAAAATGAAATTTGTATCCTTTTCTTCTAATGGATCCTCTGAACTGCCCCACCAACCCCCCTCCATTCAGAGAAACAGAGTTGTCAGCCATTTTTCGGAATCCTGTTAAGGAGAGAAGGTAGCCTTTACCGTGTGTGTGTGTGTGTGTGTGTGTGTGTGTGTGTGTGTGTGTGTGTGTGTGTGTGTGCATGTGTGACCCTGCTGAATTAAAAAATGCACTGTTATTAAAGGCTGTGTCAGAGGCGATGATTTACAGAGGGGAGCGATGACAAGTCAGAAGAACTCACACACACCGAGCTGACACACTCACACACACACACACACATACACACTCGCTCACACTGTGCTCTCAGGCCTCCAAGCTGAGCAGTGACCTCCTCACCCCTCCTTCCCCTTCCTCCTCCTCCTCCCTCCCTCTCTCACTCTAATAAAACCTGTCTGACACCGCTGATGTGTGTATGTGTGTGTGTGTGTTTGTGTGCGTGTGTGTGCTCCGCGGCAGCACAAAGACTCTGTTGTTGGGCCTCCCTCTTAGGCCTCCCTCATATTTTCTTTAAAGGTGCAGTGCGCCCCCAAGAATGCCACAGGGGGAGCGGGGAGTTGGGGTTGGGGGAGTCTAGGAGGAGCTGGTGTGTGTGGGTGGATGGAGGCGGGTGGGGGGGCATGCTTTACAATGCTACAGCTCACACAGGTCACAGGGAGAAAAAGGCAAAGAGTGAGTGTGAAGAGGAGAAATGAAAGAGAAGGGTCAAAGCAGAGGAGTGCTTCTTGACAAGGTAGATATGAGAGAGTTTGGTTCTGACCCTTTGTGTGTGTGTGTGTGTGTGTGTGTGTGTGTGTGTGTGTGTGTGTGTGTGTGTGTGTGTGTGTGTGTGTGTGTGTGTGTGTGTGTATGTGTGTGCATGCACCAAACCTGTTGTCCTTTTCTCACTTCATATGTTATAAGTTCAAGTTTCAAGGTGGAATTTATTTACCTATGAAATCTGTGAAACATGCAGTCCTCCCATCCCAATCAACCAATGCTGATTAGAGAAGACATAAATACCCATAAAATAAAAGTATAGATTCAATTAAAGCCAATTTTTGCATTTGAGTCAGTGAGCCAACATTACTCCAATAACTCATAGACAATTTAATGTGAGGTGTCTGATACAAAAGACATATGAGACAAATAAAGCAGATCATCAAGTTTTAAATATGTGTTAAATGTATTATAATATATAAGGTTTACTAGCTGTAGTGCAAAACAAGACATCATTATATAAGAATATAGAGGTGGTGGTGGAGATGAAGACATATCTGTAGCTGAGTCAGTTATTGTAATACTGGAACGCTTCATAGAGTATTATCACTCATATAGTGCTGCCCTTATCAAAGGAAAAAAATCCAACTATTTAAAGGTCTGTTTGAAGTCTGTTTAATTACGTTTCATCTCTGGTATCGTAAGAACTGTTTCTATGGTTACCTTCAATTTCCTATGCCTCACGTACTGATTTAAAACAGTGACTAATCAAATCCTGATCATATGATCACATCACATTATATCTTTACAAAAATCTGCCATACAGTTAAAGGAGCTCTTTGTGACATCCAGAGCATATCTATGATTCAGAGTTGTGTCCACATGGTTCTCAACATGGAGGTGGCTGAGCCACTGGCTAGCAGCTAGTGGTGCTAACAACACAAACACTGGTAATAATGACAACAGTGCTGACAGAGCTGATGGTGTGAATGGTTACAGAGGGTGGGTTTTACACTTCTGTGACAGTGCCGTCTGGATATCGGCTGTAACTTCCATATGAGCACAGTGCAGAGTGGCTAGCCAGTGGGATTCACATGCACCAACATGCACGTGCAACTGGGCCGTCTACCACAACACATAACAGAGAAACGTGAATTACAACACACACAGAGGTAGTATAACTTCATTCTCTGCTCAGGATGATATTATTCTGCCATGTCTTTACATAACAAGTTGTTTGCTGCTATATTAATGCTCTGAACGCTGTATACAGCTCCTTTAATTATTCCAAGAAAATGATCAGTGTAGAAGAGTGAGTTTTGTGTGATGTTTTGTGTGTCCATAGTGACACAGATTCAATGCATTACTTTTAGAAAATTTGTAGTTATGTTTCTATATACTGTGTATTTATATCAGCCTATAATAAACACATGTTCCTGTAGTTATGCTATAAAACTACCCTTAAAAAAATACCATCTTTACAGTATGTAATTTCAGCAGTTTTTTTTCTATTAGCTGTGGCACATTTGAATAAACCAGGATTTAAACCCACGATACAAACGTGGTCAAAATATCTGAAGAGCTTTGTTGGTAGTTGTCTCTCAGTACACCCACGTCCATGCATACAGGCAGAGGAGAGGAGACAGGCATCACCTCTGCTTGGTTGTAGCGTTTATGAAAGCCATAAATGGCTCTTTAATATAGTGGTAATCAGGGTGGTAATTTGGGTGGAATTGTCCCTTATTGTTGCCAGACATGCCTCCCCGACTCCTGCCAACACACACGCATACGCACACACACAGACAAACACATACACTCACTTTTGGGCAGACAGGGTGTTCAAGGAGTAATTCACACCACATGCCAACAAACTGGGCGGTTGTGTGTTTTTTTGAGGGGGGGTTCTATGTGTGTGTGTATATGTCTGTGCCTGCTTTAATGCTGAGGTCAAACCAGTAAATGGGAGGGGGTTCCCAAGATTTTTGTTAAAGTGTTAAAATACATGTGTGTGTGTTCTTGTGTGTGTGTGTGTGTGTGTGTGTGTGTGTGTGTGTGTGTGTGTGTGTGTGTGTGTGTGTAGGCACGTCCACAGCCACGTCCGTGTGTGTGTTTTAATTGCGGTCTCAGCAAAAGTAGCAAGTGTGCTCGATACAGATGGTTTTCATCACTCTGACTGCACGACGGACTTCTCTCTCTCTCTCTCTCTCTCTCTCTCTCTCTCTCTCTCTCTCTCTCTCTCTCTCTCTCTCTCTCTCTCTCTCTCTGCCTCCCTCTAATCTCCCCTCTCTGTTTTTGTAATTAAACGTTACTTAATGTACCCCGAGCTTCTAATTTGACAATTCATTAAATACGTGACAATATACAGTAAGTGTGTGCCGCGCCGTTTCACAGCGTTACAATTTTCTGCGGTTGTGAAATGATGCAGGAGAACAGATTTCTGGTGCTGCATGATTGAGTAAGAGCTTCCATGGTAAAGAACGTCCCTTATTCTGGCCGTTAATTTGCGGTGTCCACACGCGCACACACACACACACACAGGCACACACACACACACACACACACACACAGACTTTCATAAATCAATATTTACTGAGGAACCTTTCCCCTTTGAGTCAGAGGAAGCAAATGTGCATCCTGCTGTCTCCCCTCTCTAACCCTCTGTCAGGAGTTTGTGCTGGTGTGTGTGTGTGTGTGTGTGTATGTGTGTGTGAGTATGAGTATGCGCTTACTGTAAGTGCAAGGCAGCTCTCGTGTTTTGAGATGGGTGTTTTCTTGTTTTGTTTTAGGAGCAGTTCAGACATTCCAACAAAAATGCCCTTTCCTCAGGGACTGATTTGTCTTAGTGATAGAGAGCTTGAGTCTTTAACGCTACAACAAGCACCACAGCAAAGAAAAGAGAGAAATATAAAGATGCAAAGAAAGACAGTTTTAGTTTCTTAATACAGTTAAGGGTGAGGAGGACAGTAGCTGGGGAGAAAAAGGAGATATGAGAGGCAGTGGGAGGGATGAGGTCTCGTTGTCGGAAGGATGAATCGGCAACACTCAAGGGCAGAGTGAAGGAATGGAGACAGAGAGCTCGAGAGTGATGGTGTCACTGGTTTGAATGGACAGCACTGGAGGGGAGAAAGGGGAGAAACGGGAGGGGGAGGAGGAGGCGGAGGAATGAAGAGGTGGGTGGTGGTTAGTCATAGCTCTTTAGGGCACATCATGGCAAACGGCCCCCTTACATCACTCTGACACACACAAACACAGTGCAACTGACACACATGAAGATATGCTGACACACTTCTGCCTCAGAGGATGTGGAAAACCCTCTTTGCACCTTCCCCGGAAACGAGAGGAGGAGGAAAGGGGTGTGGAAGAGAGAGGGTGAATCAGAGAATCAGAGTATCAGAGGGAAGGGCAGGGAAGCAAAGAATGGAAAGGAGGAGATGGTCAGAGTTTGGAGAAGAGGTTTTGAATGAGCTGGTATGAATTCTGAGACGTAGACACGCGTACAAATACAGATACACATACTCGAGTGTGCTGTGTGTGCGCCAGGTGGACCTCTCAGGTTGAGGAAATCCAACCTGACAGCTTGGCAGAGGGAGAGAGTGCAGAGAGTGGCCAGTAGGAGAGTTTTTGTGCTTCTCCTTTCTCTAATTTGAAGGAAAAAAATGTGGCTGAATGGGTGTTTGAAACTCAACTTATACACATGCATTTTAAAAAACGAATTAACTTTTGTAACTTTTGAAAGGTGTTTCACTTTTATGAGTGTGTTGTTGTTTAATACTGCAAATATTTCACCCCATGACCATGTGTGCATGATGAACATCTGATCATCTCTATTTCTCCCTCGTAGGCGCTCCAGGCAGCCAGACAGTTCCTCCTCCAGCAGGCCTCTGGACTCAACTCCCCTGGCAGCAACGAGGTCAAACAGAGCCCTGTGCAGGTCAGCGCACACACACACACACAAATGCACACATGCACACACACAGATGCACAACCCGAGTGTTGCTTTGTCAGAGTCTGTATAATATTAAGCCCCTGGCTGCTGCAGCTTTGCCTTCACCAACCTGCCACGTCAACTACACAGTGTGATATAGGCGCATACTTCTCTCTCTGTCTCTCTCTCTGTCTCTGTCTCTCTCTCTCTCTCTCTGTGAGTGCATGTGTGTGTGATTGTTAATGTGTGTGTGTGAATGAGGTCTTTGTAGTGATTGGGTAGTGAGCTGTTTTCAGAGTTGAATTCCACAGTAAGCAGAGAGAGTGGGGTTAGCTGGAGTGCAGGATCCCCACTGAAAGACACTTGAGGAGGGCACACACACACACACACACACACACACACACGCACACACCGACAGCACACATACACATTATTACTATCAGTGCACGTTGATTAATATCACACATGACATTACTTCTGGCAGTTCTTTACAATTATGTGATGTGCAGAGTACATGCAGAAGTGTGATTTGTAGCCATGTCTCATATCAATAAAGTGGGGCCATGGGTCTACTAGAGCAGCGAGCAGTCTGGCTATTGCACTGCTCTTCTCATTAACGTGCCACATGATAAACAGACAGCTGGACTATCACTGTATGGGAAATGAAGGAAGAGATGGAAGGAAGAGAAAAGACAGATGTGAGTCAGAAGTAAGGATTAGGTCAAATTTCATTTGCAGTGTCTGAAGCCAGTAAGGTGCTTGTTGACAAAAAAATCCTTTTGATATTCAAAGATGATCAGGTGATATAATGAAGGCTATCTAGATAAAAAGCAAATGTTTTATAAACTGTAGGGGTGGGTGATATATCCATTTAACTTGATGTATCGCAGCTTGTTCCACAAGGGATGAATAAAATGACTTAATCGCAAACATTGCAAACAGCTTTGGCGTTTCGGTTCTCTCAAGTTGCCCTCTCCAGTGGCCATCTCCCTTTCACAGACACATGCACAAAAACAAGACGTACATATAATACGTCACACGCACTGTCCTGCCCCTCTGGTTGCTTTTTCCTGGTAGATAGTGTGTGTGCGGAGCTCCAGGCCGCTATCAATTTAGTTGCATTTTGTAACCATGGAGCACCAGTGCTACTTGCAAATATAAATATAAAAATTTGAGAGCTGTTAGTTTGTTTGCTGCTCACAGTGAATAAAACCCTTTGTGTAACGGCACCGTTTTAATGTTTTAACTTCTTGCTAACTGCTAACTGTTGAGTAAAAGCTTCAAGTTCACAGCTAAATCATCACCTCTGGCATGAGAGGGCGCTTCAAAAGTAAAGCACCAGTGGTTCAGCTTTGTTTTATTTCATAATTACAATACTTAATTTAACTTTATTTTAACAATACTTACATTTTATTATAACTGTACTTTATTCAACTTTATTATAGCAGTACTTTATTTAACTTTATTAGATCGATACTTTATTTAACTTTGTTATTACAGCACTTTATTTAATTTTATCATAACAGTACTTCATTTAACTGTGCTATTATTGTTCTTTATTTAACTTTTTTATAAGTGTACTTTATTAAACTTTAATGTAACAATACTGTATCAAACTTTATTATAACAGCGCTTTAATTTTATTATTGCAGTACTTAATTTAACTTTATTATCATTGTTATTTATTCAACTTCATTGTAACAATACTTTATCTAACTCTATTATAACTGTGCTTTTACTTTATCATAACAGTACTACATTTAACCTGATTATAACATTTTCTTTAACATTATTGTAATAATACTTTGTCACTTTACCCTATTTAATGTTTTTATACCAGTGCTTTATGTAAGTTTATTACAACAGCACTTTATCAAACTATATTTTAACAGTATTTTAGTTTGTAGTGTAGTATTTTAGTAGTCTACAGTAGCTTAGAGGAGATTTTTAAATATTGAGATATATATCATGCATTACGCTATAGCCTAAAAATATTGTAATATTATTCATCGGCCGTTATACCGAGCCTTAATATGTTGCAACATTTCCATGTAAGTGTTGTAACATAAAATGGAACTGCTTCATGGATGCTTGTTCTCATAAATATTTAGTGTTGGCTCCTGTTTTTCCGGGAAAATTCCTCTGTTGCAAAGAAGCTGCCTTTTATATGACCAGCAGCAGGAAGAGGGTTTTGTTTGAAATAAACAGAGGAAGAGCTGGGTGTTTAGTAGGAACAGGGGTGGCCTCCATGACAGAACAGAAAAAGGAAAAAAAACAGCAACAGTCACCTAGAACTCAAAACGTCATCAACAGAAAGACCAAAGAAAAAGATTTTGCAGTGTCGGCCACACAGTTTAATTGCCGAGTGACCTCTGGGAAGTGTAAAAATGCCACAGAATTAATGACTGCTTATTACTGGAGATGTCAGAAATGAAAGAACATTTAAAAAAGGGGGATCTTGCGGATTACATTTTAATCAAAACCCGAATTGGAATCAGAATCACTTTATTTACTTTGGATAGAGTCTGGCAGTTAGAGAAATTACACGGTGACTAGATAAGAGAAGAGAATAAAAAAGAAACAGTTTAATTTCAAAGAAATTACATTTATACCTGGAATGAACACAAAATGGTTGCACATGTCGCCTAAATTAATATAAAACCACATGTCACAGTAGTTCAGGCATTCACCTAAAAGTGTGGTCTCCTCTGTCTCTGGCCTGCCTTCCTACAATCTTATCAGACCGACACACATGGTTTAAATCCACACGGCGGTCGATCCAACGGGGTCAGTGAGTGTCATCGGAGCCTCCCTCTGACCGGGGTCAAACACATATCGGACACTACTCTGCTTTGACGTAAGATGGGAATTTCAATAAATGTTGCTGATGTGTAAACAGTTTTTCTCTCTCTGACTCATCTTTAAAAGAACAAAAAGAGATAGAGATTGGGAAAGCAAGAGGAAGCGAACATGCAGAGGGAAGTGATACTGAAAGTTAGAATGTGATGTAAATCTGTTGTTTAGCAATGAGGTGTAAAGAACTACTGTTGATCCTCTGTGTGAACACTGACAAGGGATTAAGCTGTGACAGTACACTCACATGAATGGGATCAGATGCAGGTTCAGCTGCCTCATGCACAGCTCTTTATATGAAGGGAGTGTTACCTACCACTGCCTTCTCTCTTTCTCTGTCTTGAACACACACGCACACACACACACACACTCCCACACCACGCTACCCCTCCTCTGTTCTCTCCATATCTGTCTTGTTTGTCTTGTTTGTTGGTGCCTGGCCTGGCTAGCCTCTCTGTACTCTCCAGGGCATCCACGCTACATCTCTGTTGTCTGAGCTGTCAGCTCACATGGCCCCATGTACCCAGCCAACACACACACACACACACTTGGATTTACATTTGTGTGTGTGTGTTTGGACTTGGAGCCTTGCAGTCAGAAACACAGGCACAAACAACACAGCACAAAGCGTTTGTTTGCGCGCAGCAGCAGCACTGAAGTTGTTTACTAGACCTCGTAACAAACCTTACAACTAAGGTGGCGCGCAGAAATCTCTTAATTACTGTCATTTGCAGCTTTATGATCGTTTTTAAAATGGCAACGACTGCACTCGGTCGCTGTAATTGAAGCAATCATCCCGTCGGCCACAGGGAGGGTGAGTGAGCGATGGAGCGAGTGAAGCCAGACATTTAATCTGGTCATTTCTAAAGGTGGCAGTAAGCAACTGTACAGTGACACAGTGGCTCACATCAGGCACAAAATGGCCGTCCTCAGGTTGGTTCCTGCTGGGCTGCTCTCACACATGCAAATGAGCCTCAGCCAATAATGAGATCTTTAGGAGCTCGATAATTAGATTTTTCCCTTCTCTCTGAGGGAGAACGACAGAGGCAGACAGGGAGAGCGGGAAGACTTCTATTCGTGTCTTGACTTCTCTGGAGAAGCCTTGGTCTGCGCTGACAACCCCCCTGCCCCCCCTCTCCTCTCATGCCTCCCTCACCCCTCCTTCCCCATCATATTTCTCTTCTTTTCTTTATTTATAATAGAGGGGAGGATCTGAGCTGAGAGCTAAAGAAACTCTGAGATTATATCTGCTTTTTGATTGGTTGTTCAGAGATGGTCTCTGTGTTTGGCTGGCTGTGTGAGATGGTATCAATCCACTCTGTGTGTGTGTGTGTGTGTGTGTGTGTATGTGCATGTGTATGCGTGCATGTCACTGTCATGTGTCACATTCAGGAGAAACTCGACAATAGCTCACGTCTCTAGACAGGCAATTGCGGGAAAAATTGATTGTGTGCAACAAAATTGTAGCTACAGTTGCTGAAAAGCACAATAATCAGAAGAGTGTGAGGGATTATTTGGGAGTTTGACGATTCAAACCTAAAGAGGCGTTTTAATATGACATTAGAAACAAATATTATACAGATAGAAATAGTACTCAGTAATGTTGCTTGATAATGATGACACTCCAAATGGCGGCCTGGAAATAGGAGAAAATTGCCATTTTGGATGGATCACAACTCACTGTTGTATTATACATAATACATAAACTACATTTTTATGGTTGTTGACTCAAGACAAAACAAATTGGGAATTGTTAATAAAGAGGTTAGAAAATCACAGGTTTGAATCCGGTATTAAAGTCGACAGTTGTAATATTTTTCTCAAACTATTTCCTTGTTCAGCAACTACTGCTGATGTGCCCTTGAACAAGGCATCTGTAAACCTATGGCTGAACCAAAAAGCTTCCATGTAAATCACTTGTTTTGGCATCGTGGAAAACAAGGCAGTACTTGTATTTATATATCTGGGCAGACACAATCCCCCAATATTTAAGTATGCTAACCACCCCCCACAAGTAATGATAAAATATATACTTTAAAAAATGGCTGGTCTATGACAAGCAACGGGGCACCATCATGTTGTCTGCAGTCGTCATCAGCAACTGTAATCAAAGTCATAAATATACTGAACAAAATGCCATTATTACTGCTTGTTCTAATTTGACGGTGTACTGCAGTTCCGCTTGTGGTTTGTCCAGGTGGTGATGCCGTACGCTGCCAGAACACGGCTCATTGGCATACTCAGATAACATTATACTTTACATTATATTCATCAAATAGCTGATAATAATAAGTCTGAGTAAAGTGTCAAACATATTGCACTGCATGTAGCTTTCATTTATTGCTAATGAATGAATGAATTTTTTTGTGGGCAGAGGGGAGGGGGTTGGGGACTAGACAGGGGGAGGTCTAGCCCCAGTGTTGACTCACTGGCTACAGCATTGGTGGAAAAAGAGCATGCAAACTCAGTCAGTCCTTCCTGAATAAGTCTAAGTGAAAAAGGCCGTTCCTTTGTAAGAGATTACCTTTGAAAGATATCCATACCCTCTGCAGTACTGTATTTGGATCATTTCCCTCTTTAGGTGTGTGTTTGTAGTCGGTATCAGACATAATTGGCCGCAGTTACCGTAATTGGACGTGGCACGCGTGCAACTGAGTGAATTGGTAGGCACACAGTTGGCAGCGAGAGTGCCAATTGGCGGATTACCCAGCATGATGCGTAGCATGCCTCCACGACCTGCCACACGTTCCCTACAATGGACACACTTGGCACGCGCTCATACAGTGGGTGGGCACAAGCAGACACATATACAGCCACTTGGCAGACGCACGCCTGGCACACTTAACACACTGCCACTTGGCATGCACACATACAGATTAACGCACGTGCTTGGCTGTGGCCCATACGTATGTAATTGAATAGCGCGGTGTCCTGTTTTCATGTATTATTGAGGAGCTCGTTTAATTAGGAAAAAAATGAAAAGACTCATTAGAGATATGTTAATTAGCTTGCCTCTCTGCTCTCTGGAGAGGGCTGGCACCAGCACAGTAGGATGGAGGGAGAGAGGGAGGAAAGACGGGAGGAAGAAACTGAGTCATGTCAGTCTTAAAACAGAGTTTATTTCAGTGAAGATACATTTAATCAATGTAACAGCCATAATTCACCAGTTTTCTATATGTTGCTGGATAATTTTCTGCCTTCCCCGAGCTGCCCTGTTTGAGCCACTATAGGTTTGTGAAAAACTACTGAACATAAGGATTTGGAGGCAGGGTTCAAAGTCTTTTAACTAATCAACAAAAGTATGTGGAAAGATGAGTGTTTAGCCCCCCAGAGTCTGCAATACTGAAGCGGTTCCTTCTCTCCTTCTCTTTTATTTCCTTTCAAAGTGTTTTTCCCAAAGCACTCCTTTTGTCCACTCAATGAAAGTGCTTAGTTGGCAGTTTCTCTTATTTGATGTGGAGGGAATTGGGGCTGCGTGTGTGTGTGTGTGTGTGTGTGTGTGTGTGTGTGTGTGTGTGTGTGTGTGTGTGTGTGTGTTGGGGGCTAGTATGGGGTCCTGACAGTTTGTGAAGGGTGTACGGGAGGAGGTTGAGCAGCCAGTGGAATGGGTTTGGCTCTGGGCAGAGGGGTGGACAGACAGAGGGGAAGGATGGAGAGGAGAGGTTTGGGTCTGGCCACTGAAGTGTGAAACTCTTATTTTGTGATTTGAAACATGAGTGAAATCAGTAATGAAATATGGTCGATAACGGCCTCTCACACTTCCCAATGAAATGCCCCGACTGTGTGTGTGTGTCTATGTGTGTGTGTTTCTGGAAATGTGTTGTCATTTTTATTCTGAAGCACTGGGGCGTTAGATGGAGGGAGGCGGCGGACGAGGGGTGGAGAAGGGAGGGTGAGAGGGGGGGAAGAGGAGGAGGAGGATTTTCCACTTGAACTTACTGGTCTTTCACTGTCCTCTCTGAAGTTTTTTTTTTTTTTTTTCTTTTTTTTTTCATTTGTCTGGCCCCTGTCAGCGAGAGCTGAGTGTTATGCTCGTCCACTTGCATAGTGTATGTGTATGAGTATGTGTGCCTATGTGAGCACAGAACAAGGCCCAGCTCAGCGAAAGGCCTCCTGAGATCCCAACAGCCTGCATTCCTCTGTGGGCTCAGGTCCCTCTACTGTCCTCACACCTCTATCATTTCATCTGTTCATCCATCCCTACACTCATGCATCCAAACAACCAGTCATCCATCCTCTAACCTTCATCTCAGCCTCTTTGTTGTCACCTTATCTCCAAGAGACAAACTTTTACACCTGTCTATGGTGAATATAGCCAGATACATATCTCTATATATGATATTATATTTGATATTCTAAATGTTATTATAAATATGTGAAAACTACCCTATCACTTAAAGTATGTGCTTGTGAGCTGCGAGTAACTTGGCAAACAATTCGATCAACTGCAGTAGAAGCTCAAAAAAACAAGAGAATAATGCTGCGTTCACATGGAATCAGGAAGACGGTAGACAGACAAACCAGATATCATTTTAGTGGGCAAGAGCAGGACAGTAAAATATGGTGAGCCCGGCAGAGAGTACTGGCAACGAGATGGCATTGCTGTTAACTTTTTGTCATCCTCGACAACGGGATTTACAACTGGATATTGCGTAGCTCATTTACACAAGGTGACAACAACACAAGTGATGTGAACATTA
Organism: Epinephelus awoara; assembly: GCA_035609425.1. Classification (NCBI taxonomy): domain Eukaryota; kingdom Metazoa; phylum Chordata; class Actinopteri; order Perciformes; family Serranidae; genus Epinephelus; species Epinephelus awoara. The sequence continues at coordinate 14,983,231 of CM069296.1, forward strand.
CTAGAATTATTTCATAAAATAATAAACAGTAGATAATTTTATTAAATATATTACATTCTGCACTTTCTAAACAACTTTACGTCACCATTAGTGTTGTCACGATACCAAAATCTTTGTTTCGGTACCCATACCAATATGAATTTCGATACTTTTCAGTACTTTTCAGTACTTTTCCTAAGGAAAAGTCCTTTTGGCTACAAACCTTTAGAACAATAAATAGTAGGGGTGTAACAGTACCAAAAAAAATCATGGTTCGAAAGTACCTCGGTACGGACATCAGGGTTTGGTTGCTCAAATGTTTCACCAAGTTGGTGTTGTCTCGTGTTGTCTACTTTTGCGAGGCAGACTTTCTCTTGTCTTTTTTCACATGTGCCAGGTGCAAATGTTGATACAGGTGTTGTTATACACACCACTTTGAGTAAAATGAGTAAAATAAATTAACTAAATTAATGAATTTAATCAATTTCAAAGTACCGGTATTTTCCAAATGCAGTATAGTACCGTTTGGAATACTCTATACCGTGCAACACTAGTCGCCATTGCACCATATTGTTATCCAGGTTTCGCTTTACTGTTGTGCCATTCCATTTGACTGTCACTGGACGTCCAGAAGGTGTTGTCGGTGTGCTGTCTACCATCTCTCTGATTCCATATGAATGCAGCATAAATGTCAAGAAGTACCCACAAAATTTCTTAAGTAAAAGTAGCGACAACACAGTGTAGAAATACTCTATTACAAGTAAAAGTCAAGTTAACAAAAGTTTATTTTAGTTTACTCTAAGTGCCAAAAGTAAAAGTACTTATTATGCAGAGTGACCCATGTCTGAATAATGTACTTTATATGACTGGATTATAGTTATTGATGCATTACTATGTACATCTTGCATTTGGTAAAAGTGTAGCTCATTTTAATAACTGCTGAGTAGCTTGTGAATTTTCTCCCGAGGATCAATACACACTTATATTAACCTATTTGTTGATTGTATTCTGTATTAATAATCTGAATCTGTAAAGTAACTAGTAAATAAAGGTATCAGATAGATGTGGAGGAATAAAAAGTACAATATTTTCCTCCAAATTAAGTACCTCGAAAATTGTACTTAAGTGTGGTTTGTGAGTAAATGTACTTAGTTACATTCCTCCACAGCCAAAATGTCAACTTTGCACGAGCTAAGAAAAACAACCCCGTTTTCAACTTTGCGGCATTGCTTTTTCCAGACAATCCAGTGGTTTTTAAATGCTTTATTCAGTTTGAGAAGTTGAGGAACCCATAAAGAAAAATTCAAAATCACCACATTTGGCGATACATTGTTTTTACTGAGTAGCGATACTATCAGCTACATAAAGCTTGTGTGAAGAATGATGTGCAATTCACCAAATAATTAATAAAATACATCAGTCTGTCACTAACACAACACATACTGCATTTGCTTGCACTTGTGGCTTGCACACACACACACACATACACACAAAACTGTGAAGTAAAGGCAATTGGTAAAAGACAGAAACATGCACACAAAGATTCAATAAACCTCCTTTGGCACATTGGGATTTTTTTTGGCACCAGCTTACACACTCACATTGTTCGTAGACACAGACAGAAACATTACTCAGCAAAAAAGTCTGAGGCGGTAAGATGCCTGTATCATCCCCAACCCCACCTGGCTTCGCTCATCAGTTCCCCCCAGAGTAATGTGGCCCCTGGCCCCGCTGCAGATTAGCTGGAGGAGGGGTACTCACCACACACAATGGGGCCCTTTTACTTCCAGTGGAGGCCTGGCCCTGAGCTCCAAACAACACTCTCAGCCCAGTGGGCGCTCCTTCTATTTCTCTTCTTCACTCAAATGCTTTCCTCCTTCACTCCTATGCTTTTCTCTTTCTAGCCCCCTTGCTCTCTCCCCTCAGCGCCTCCACCTCCCCCACCCCATGCTCTCCTCTCATTTCTTGGCGTGATGAGCACAGACAGGCTGTTTACCTGGAGGGACTGAAAGAGGGGAAGGAGCGATAGTGATGATAGCTGGTGAATAAACAACCAAAAAGAAGGAGGGGAGTTCACCACACATCATTAAAGCCTTTACACACTGATACACAGCGCAGTGCTGACTCGATTCTAAACGGGAGGCTCTCATTTACCCCCCAGCCTGCAGGCAGCTACGGTGGCAGAAGAGGGTCACGCAGTTGCCATGTGCATGAATAAGCACAGATTTCTCCCTTTGCTACTGCTGCTGCTAATGTGTCAAACGTTTGCCAACATCCAATCAGAGGCAGACAAGTTTGTGACATCCAAGAAGGATTTAAATGCTTCTGAAAAAATGATGCCAGACAAACATTATGGCCGTTTATTACAGAGTGAACCAAAGACCCTGTTTATACTTGTTTTTTTCCGAGACACATCAACGTTCACACCTGCGTCTATAATGCGTCTCCAGCAGACTACTTCTGTTCAGATTTCATCAACGCCTACATCACTTCCACTGGAAGGTCAAAGGGCCCCGCGGACAGTTATTGTGTCCAAACTCTCACCAGTCACATCAGCGGTTGTGTTATCACAGCTGGAGATATCACTGTCAACAGAATCCTACATATCTCCTTCCACAGGGCAAAACAATAGACGGTCACACAACACTTTGTCCAACTTGTCGTAATATGGGCAAGTTAAAGGGCATTGGTGTGAGGGGCGGAGCTAATGGAGGCTTCTGGGGCCTCGAATGTTTTCTCAAAAGGCCTGAATCAACGCTTCTTCCTTAAGAGCTCAAATATGATTAAGTAAATGTTCCTCTGTTGGCCTAATATTCAGTTCAGAGTGTTAAAGATCACATTTACTTGGCATTAGGGATTCTTCATTTAAATTTAAAGCAGCTCAGATTATCATGTGATAGATTCATTGTTTGGCGTTCTATTATCTGGTATGACTCGAAAATAGTGCATATAGCTGCCGTATGGGAAAAAAAAAATCTTCCCGGGGGAGGATGCCCCTGGACCGTTTCGGCTGAGCCCTAAATGTTTTCAACATCTGGCTCCACCTCTGGTTGGTGTGCCATCACCAAAGCTATCACCACCTCCTGCGTTGATGGCGTATTTTTCGGTAATATCCTTGCATCATCAGCGTTCATACTAAAAGTGATATGTGGTCAAATGTGTTCCAGAACACCTCAGCAAGATCACAATGAATCTTGGTTGGTTGGCGTTTACACTTTTATTTAACAGTTTCCACTTGTGATCCGATGTGTGTGTGTGTGTGTGTGTGTGTGACAAGAAGAAAGGCAGGCATCCCATCTAGTTTGAGGTGGTAATGCTCAGTGACAAGGATAAACAGCGCTGGGGTTTGCTCCTACCAGGAGAGGGGGATGAGGAGGAGGAGGTGGAGGAGAAGGAGGAGGGGAGGAGGTCTGTGTCAACCTCTCTCTCCTCCTCCTGCTTTCTCCTCTGTCATTTTTTCAATTATCCCTCTCTCCTGCATGTCCCCATAGACCCAGAGGCAGGGCCCGCATCATTTAGACTGAGAGCCTGTTTAGATTCTGATTATAGCCTCCTTTCTTCTCACCACTCACGGCCGTCTCACACACACACACACACACAGACACACACACACCAACACACAGTTACACACCACATACTGGCAGCACATTTTTGAGCCAGCATGAGGTGAATAACTGAAGCAGTAAATCTATCTGTTGAGGGCACACAGGATGCTGCTTTGTGTGCTTCATCATCTTTATTTTAAATGTGCTATTTGGTGTACATTAAGTGCTGCTTAGGGAGGCTCTGTTTGTGGGTGTGTTCTTGTAGTCAGACACCTCAATTAAAAGACAGGTAAAGGTGTTGAATCCAAAGTTAGCACCTAAATAAGAGAAGATGCAGCCATATAACCAGCGTGTCTCAATATAAACACGGTGCTTAGCTGCACCGAGCTTATTCCCCCGGCTGCGTGCCGGTTTAATATCAGATAGCCCTCCTTCCTCTCTTCCCGAGGTTTCATCTGAAATGGAAAGTGGGGCTTTCCTCCTCGTTAGAATGAAAAGTCATCAAGGGAGGAGAGGAGAGAGGGATGGAGGCTCATTGAAATGCAAGTTACATCCCCCTTCTTTCTCTCTCTCTGCTCCTTTGGGACTCCATGCCTTTCTCCTCCTTCTCCTTCCCATCTTTAGGGCACTCCCTCGCTCCCTCTCTTCCTTTGTTAATCAGTTAAACTCCCTCTTCAAACAACCCCTCTAATTACTCCTCCACTCTCTGTAAACGACAAGGCTGTCTCTCGCTTCTCCTCTCCTTCCCTCCTTCGCTCCCTGCCCCCCCCGGCTCCCTCTCTCCAAGACAGGGGTTGACCTCTGTCAGCCACCAACCCCTCAGCAGTGTGTGTGTGTGTGTGTGTGTGTGTGTGTGTGTGTGTATACACATATGACTGATTTTTCGCATGTTAATGGTAGGAGTGACATCTTCGGTTTTAAAATCCTACTTTTATTAGTGGTGCAACTTTAACATTTATCAAACACCTACTGTACAGGATTGTGTGATTGTTCACCTGCATCTGTGTGTGTGTGTGTGTGTGTGTGTGTGTGTGTGTGTGTGTGTGTGTGTGTGTGTGTGTGTGTGTGTGTGTGTGTGTGTGTGTGTGTGTGTGTCTGCGATCATCTCAAGCTATAGGCCGTACTTTCTCCTTCAGCAAACCTGCTCAGTTGGGTTGCTTTCTCTTTCTGTATGACTGTCCTCACACATCTCTCTGTTTTTCAACCAAAGTATTTCCTCCTTTACTCCCCATCTCCCTCCCCTTCTCCACCTCCTTCTTTCCTTTCCCTTATTTCCCATCTCCCCTGTCTCTGCTCCCCTCTGTCTCTGCTCCCCTCTGTCTCTGCCCCCCCCCCCCAACCCAAGCTTCACCTCTCTCCCACTAATCTACCACGCATCTCTCTCTTTTAAATTAACATGCAACATGAAAAAAATGGGACGACAGCGGGGGGAAAAAAATTAAATGCATTTAATAAATGGCTGACTTCAAATCGCCCGGCTTTTCAGACTCTCCCTATTCACAGTCCAATGAAAGGGGAGAAATCATTCACCGGGAGAGACAAAGCCGAATGAAAATATAATTCCGCATTGTGAAGCGCTTTTGTCCTGGCCCGTCAAATCGCTAATGGCGAGGCTTTTGTTTTGTGGCGGCGCTCTCAGGCTGGCGGTGTCGTATAGCGGTGGCAACGCATGCCCCATAATCACCACGCTTTGTGATATTAGATTATAGGGGCAATTAATGGCGTCAAACCTTAACTACTCAGCATTCAGCCTGCCACACACACACACACACACACACACACTCAGCCTTACACACATGCATACGTGCACATATACACACAGACACACATGCGTTAGAGTATATCAGCACTTGCACACATGGACGCGCGTTCGATTCTGGCGTCAGAGCGTCAGCCAACACACAGAAAGGTGCTATAACTCCAGTAATTATTACGCCCGTGACTTGAAAATGTCAATGGCGGTGTGTATAAAATAGAATGTATGAGTTGTCAAGGAGGAAGAATGGGATGCACAAGAGCAATTAATTACAGCTTTTCATTTGGCAGCTTAGACTGACAAGGCCCGGCGGCGGGGGCAAGCTGGCATGACGCCAAGCGGCACCCATCACCGCCCCCACCTTACTCACTGCACCCCACCATCCCATCTCCTCTGCCTGCTCCTTTACCAACTGCCACGACGCCACCCTTCCCCTGCCTCACCCCCGCTCTGACTCTGTCTTTTCTTCTTCTACTTCTCCCTCAGCTCAAACGCACACACTCCTGCGCTACAACCCATTCATCTACATACCCTATTCTCCATCCCGTTGCCGATACATGTGGCAGGGAGTGTGTTTAGTTAGGGGAGCCTGCTTTGATAAAGGCAGAGTGTGGGGCCGCTGACAGACACACAGAGAGAAAAAGAGACAGAGAGGGATGGAAGGAGGGAGGTTAGGAGAAGGGGAGGGGGGAGACAGAGGCCAGGTGGGAAAGAGGGTGTTAGTATTTATGGCCAATCTTGTTTACAAAGTCAAATCAGCTCTTTACAGATTTAATTTACCAGTGACAGCTCGTCTCCTCTGGTGCTCTCTACTGCACAATTCCCTCTCCCATCACCCTCCCTACCTGCCATCCCCTCAGGTGGTGAGTAGATAGACTGCTCTGGAGAGAGGCTTCACACACACTGGCACTTGTGCGTGCCCACACACACACACACACACACACACAAGCCCACACACAGTTTGACCATGAGAGAGATTGATATTTCACCACAGCGTGAATATGGATAAATGGGCAATTTCAAAGGTGATAACTCATCCTTGTATTCCTCAGTAAAACAGCCATCCACACTTAACAGGCAGGATTATTTGTATTGAAAAGGCTGTATAGTTTATTGATGTGTGGGCAGGGAGGGAAGACTCAGCCTGTAAACACAGAGTTAATATCAGCTCTCGATCCCGATCTTAGTCCCCCTAAATATCTCTCAGTGTCTGAACTGCTTTGTCTCTTTATCCCCTTTATTGTTTTCTCAGACCTTAATTCGGTTAATAAATACAAAAGCACTTTGTCAGCAGGATTGTCTGCATTTATGCATGCGTGTGAGCTCCTCAGTTTCTGATTTATGCGCTTAGTTTGTCTCCAGTTTTGCGGTGTTTGTCATCAGATTAGCATCTCTGCCCGTCTCTGTGTACAATGCATGTGCATTAAGAGTGCTTGCACAACACATGTGCAAGAATCACCACGTTCCTCTCTCAGTCCTCTCACTCTGTCTGTCTCTCTCTCTCTCTCCGTCTTTGCCTGCCTGCAGCTCTATCTGATGAGATAGACATCTCATCAGATAGCCACTTTGTTGTTCCTTTCTTCTTAGCCAGGCTTGACTGTGTGGAAAAGAGAATCGGAGGCAGTCCTAATCATGTGTTTATAAAAGCAGATAAGATTTTATATTTTATAGGGAGATTGCATATCTGTCCTTTTATCTGCCTGCAGAAATTGCCACTTTTTGTTGTCCCCCACCCCACAATTCCATCCTTGTGGAGGAAAGTGTCAACAATACGTGTGTGCTGTGATGTCTATTTATCTTTGTCTGATGTTGCCAACTCTTCTTAGCGGTGACTGACAACAGAGAATAAGAGACAACACACCTCTCTAACTTAACCTGTCCATACCAGCATACTGTACAACCTCCATTCACACTGTTTGTTTTGAGTTAAGCGTTCAGTTGCAGGCACAGTCATGCTTAAAGCTCGCTGTGCCGGCTGGGTCTTCTCACACAAAGCTTAACCCATTGATTGAGTTGTCCTACTTTTGCAAGCTAGTGCGAATAATCTAACAAATTTCTGTGTGCCATGTTGCCTTCAGGTGCCTGTGTCCATGGCTATGATGAGTCCGCAGATGATCACTCCTCAGCAGATGCAACAGATCCTGTCTCCCCCTCAGCTCCAGGCCCTACTGCAGCAACAGCAGGCTCTAATGCTACAGCAGGTAAGACACACACACACACACACACACACACACACACACACACACACACACACACGCACACACACACACACTCTTGTTGGACCCGGTCCCAGGCCGACATGTTTGGATGTGTCTGTTTTAGTAGGCGCTGACACATACTGGGCGTGATTGTATCTTATTCAATGCTCGGAGATCTTTGAAGATAAATACACATCCACATATCCACTTATACACACATTGTCATTTTCGAGTACCTCCTCTTTAGCATTGTTGCTAGGAAAATGTGCATGCTCCCGCCTGCAGGCACACATACACACGTGCGCTTTTCAGCATCACCCAGTGAATCATAGTGATTCAGGAGTGTGTGTTGATGCCCGGCAGGTGAGAGAGGGGTTGCCATGTCGACACAAACCAATAAACACTCCTCATCTGCAACAGATCTGTCAAATACTCAGCCGCGCCAACCTGTGACCCCCTACCTACAGTACACACGCAAAACACTCTCGCAACCTTGTAAAAGGCTGTGAAGAGGACTATTAACAGAGCGGGGACAGAGAAGTAATTACAGCATAGGGGATGCCAAGAAAATACATACATACAAACGCCAGGCAAGGCCGGAGCAGACAGTAGATTTAATAAGGAGCAGTAGCTTTAGGCAAGTATAAATTGCAGTGGGAAGATCTGACAACATGTATCATAATGGAAATGTGAAATGTGCTGGCTTTCTGGAAACAGACATGCAGATGGCTAAGAACCTCTTCACCAGCTCTTTTTTTCTCTAACGAGGAAAAAGGAGATGGGGGGGAAGGGGGTTGATAATGCACACACACACACACACACACACATTACACTCCCGCTATTAAAACCACTGAGTTTAACATTGCTCTCCCACTTAATTAACCACAGTATGGACTTGCTCTTAGTGTATATCTGCAAATCAGGCACTTTTACACACACACACACACACACACACACACACACACACACACACACATACACGCACACATGAAACAATCAACCAACATATCACTCACTGAAGCATTAAATTTCATATCCCCATGGCAATGCAGCATTTTGTAAGAGTGTGTAAGTAAGGTTTACGGCCAACTGCTGCAGTTGTGTGTTTGTGCGGGCACCCCATCGTGCATTTGCATGTGTGTCTGCGTGTGTGTGTGTTTTAACCTTTAAGTTTCCTCTAACCTTTACTTGTGCTACAGCTGCTCTGCCTTTCTTTCTGAGTGTGTTCACTAAAGTCAAGGTCATGGTAATAGGCTGGAGAGGTGAGTGCCTCACTTACACATACTCTTAATGCACAGAGCCACTGAATCAAATCATTAAAAAGACCTTAATTATCACTTAAAAATTCCCTCAACTCACCACTCTCCAGCCAAGTGTGTGTGTGTGTGTGTGTGTGGACGGCGTGTGTGTGCTTGCATACGCATTTGTCTGTGTGATGAGGAGGCGATCGGGGCTAGTGACGCGGAAAAGAGAGATTAACTCAGCCTAAGGAGCGATAAAAGAGAGGAGAGACAGATGGAAAAGAAGGAGCAGCAAGAAGGAATGAGTCCTGCGTTTAAAATAAATTAAGGACAAGAGATGAGGGAACTTCATCCTACAAAAGCACAGTAAATTATGCGGAATTGAAGCAATGCTTGGGATAAGATTGAAAGTGGAAATGTAAAACACAGAAAGAGCAGGACCGTCACGTTACACAGGGTGTGTGTGTGTGTGTGTGGTGAGGATGGGCAGTGGTGTGTAGTGCGCTCACTGTAGGGTCAGACGGATGAGAGACCGAAACAACTGCTGCGCTGTGAAGTCATTCTCTGCTGAAAAGCCTCTTTGAACATTTGACGCACCATGAAACAAAGACAAACTGCAGACGGACACATGTACAGGCTGTTCTCAAGAGGATTGCCCCCCCCCCCCCTCGCACACACTCACAAGCACACACTGTGGTCAGTGTGAGGTTTTTTTCTCCCTGTCCGCCTTGCTCTCCTCTCAGCAAGATTAGAATCTTAATGGAGCTTCCTGAGTAAATTAGTGATTAGTAAGTCAAACAAACAGACAAGCTGTGGCCGGTCAGAGGAGACTCTGTGTGTGTGTGTTTGTGTGAGTATGTGTGAATCATTAATAAATGTGTGTGTGTGTTTCCATAAATTAGACTGCAATGCAAAATGCTGTAGTTTTAAATTTATTCCATTTAGTATTTGCACCCTGGTTCTTTGCAGAAAAGAAAATGCTATAGGTGAAGATCAAATAGGAGTGCAGAAAACTTCAGTCACTCTCTCTCACACACACACACACACACACAGGCACGCACAGTCCTAGCAGGTGTTTTATGACAACAGTACAGTAAATACAGTAAGAGCCTCAAGTATTTCACAGAAGAAAATATCCATATGTATTTTTCCCTGTAGGCTAAGAACGGTCTTGTTCAGTCATGCAGACTGTGTGTGTGTGTGTGTGTGTGTGTGTGTGTGTGTGTGTGTGTGTGTGTGTGTGTGTGTGTGTGTGCGTGCGCGCCAGGACTCATCTTCCAATCCTCACATTTATCTTTTTCTATATTCTCCAATTATGTTAGCTTCTCCTTTGCAATGCCGCGATGCAGTGCGTGTGTGCAGGTGTTTTTCTGTCATATCATATCCATTACATATACAGCATATGGACTCTATGTGAATAATCCAAGGAGGCTTCAGCATTATATATATATATATATATATATATATATATATATATAGTAGCTTTGACACACACAATCACCTTACAACACAACTTGACACAGTCTAATAGCTCCATGATATTCTCCAGCAGTCGTCTTTGACAGGTCTGCGTTTGCTTGTTGTGTGTGGTTTCTCAATAAACCGCACACACCGCCACAACAATAAGCCACAGCCTTCACCGAGAGAAGTAGAAAGCAACTGCATTCCTTCTCCCATTCAAGTTAAGGTGTCTGACTATAGTCGGGGCGTCTCACTGTTGGACGACTGCGGCATTGTTGAGGTTGATACAAAGTGTGTTGTGACTCACTCGCCTCATATTTCTCCATCTCCCCCCCCTTGCCTCCCCCTTTCCGTGCCTGTCTCTAGTTACAGGAGTACTACAAGAAGCAGCAGGAGCAGTTGCATCTCCAGCTTCTGACTCAGCAGCAGCAGCAGCAGCAGCAGCAGCAACAGCAGCAGCAACAGCAGCAGCAGCAGGCCGGGAAGCAGGCGGCAAAAGAGGTGAACTTCACCAAGTACACACTCACTCAGCTCAAGTACACTCTGAAGTACACAAGTACCCTTAAACGCAGTAAAAGCGGTTGACATGGGAGTCAGCAGAAGGAAAAAAAAACACATGGAGGATTTAATGTATAGGATTTATATATACAATATGTTAGCTCTATTTTCCCTTCTCTCCTCTCATCCTCCTTTTCTCTGGTTTATTGTTGTGTGTACAAGCTTGTCTCAATACAGGGATTAGTAAATATGGATTTTCATTTCTTCCACTGGCGTGCCATGTCGAGCCAGTGAAGGAGCGCTGCGCTAAGCCATACGCTACCCTGCCAAAGTATTCATTTGCATGCCTTCAGCTCTAAGCCCGAGGTGAAATCTCTCTGTAGGAGGGGTCTGCCACTCTTTTAATTGTCAATTAACCCCGCCAGCATTAGGAGCTTCCCTTGCTCTCTTTTCTCTCTCTTACACACACACACACACACATATGCATTAACACACACACCCTGTACCAGGTTTAACCACAGCTGTGGTGCAGTAGGCTATCAGAGGATCAACTAGGATCAAAAAAAGAGGATCTCAATCGATCAGACAAGATTACTGTCATAACCTGCGTGTACAGGAGTGTGTGTGTGCCTGTTTGTGCATGTGTATAACAGTTCCATGAATGCTCATTCACCAGAATTACAGAACACACAGAGGAACGCGCAGGAGACAGACTTAGGGCGAGGGGCCTCATGAGACTTTTCTGATAAACGCATGAGGAGACACATCCTAGATTTCTCCTCCTCTTCCTCATCCCCTCCTCTCCCAGTGGGCAGACCTCCCCCCACACACACCCACACACCCCGCCCCACAAACTCCTCGCCGACAGCGGTCAACCAACTCGACCGTGACCAAAGCAAACCAGTTGTGGTTGACTCGCATGTTGAGAGGGTGTCTGAATCGCTTTCCCTTTTTTCTCCCTCCTCTCTGCCGCTGTCCCAGTTTTCAGGTTTGTTGTCCTGTAACAACTAGACAAGTGCAAACACCGGTCACACGACTACACATACACACAGAGAGGGAGAGGCTTTGATGTGTGACGGTTCACCGCACAAACACATACACTTGAGGGAATATGCCTCCCCGCAGAGCTGCATACAGCTGATATGACTAAGGCCATTTCCAGCAGTCAGTGTTTTTCAGTTGCCGCGAGACGTCAATCAAAAAACTAAAACACCTTTTTAGTGGACCCCCGTTTCTCTCCTGGTCGAGCAGGTGCTGTCAGATATTGAGGCAGGAGGTGTGTTTCATTTACGTAAGGCTTGGAGGTTTTGTAAACCTGTCCCATTGTGCCGGATAACCCGCAATCAGCCAAGAACTCTTACCCTATAAACTGCTCCTGGTCAGAGTAGTGTTAGGCAGATCAAGTGTGGAAGATGATTTGAGATTCCAACAGGCCTTTAAGACACCCACAAAACAAGAGAAGACAAAGAGACAAAGACGACAGTGGAGGACGGAGGGAGAATGAAACAGAAAATCTCTCCTTTGCCTTTTGGAGTGTTTCTGCTCGAGTGGCTGTGACTTTTTGCCCTTTTCCCTCCTTTTCTTGCAATTCCTCTTCACTTTCTTGTCTGCGTGGAAGTGATGCATTGAAAGAAGGAGTATGTATGTGTGTGTAGAGTTGATGTTTGTGTGTGTCGCCGGTGCATTTGGGACTGGTCAGGAGTCAGCTTAATGAAGTGGCTCTGACCATCACTAGAGATGTGTGCCTGTGTGTGTCTGTCTGCGAGGGTCCATCTACAGTGTGTGTGTGTGTGTGTGTGTGTGTGCGCGCGCGCGTGTCTGTCTGTGAGTGTCCTTCTATATGTATGTGTGTGTGTGTGTGCATCTGTGTGACTGGCAGGCTCAGACAGTGTGTGATGTGCTCATAAATCACATTGACAGCCTGTTACTGCGCTAGCTTTGGCCACTCAGCCACAGCTAATGTAAACAGAACACAGACACACACACACACACACAATGTGTGTTTTAAAGAACCATAGCCATATCTCAGGAGGGAATGAGAGACAGAGGGGGGAGTGGAAGAAATAAAATGGACAGACAAGTAAAAAAGGAGGGGCGGGGAGGGGAGTGAGAGAAAAAAGAGGAAGACGGTAGGAAACTGTTCAGTCAGGACATTCTGATCATGATAGACCGTTTATTGCAACAAATGGGAATTTGGCAGTTTCCTTCAAAAGTCTTAATTATGTAAGCATGGCAGATTTTGTCTGTGTTCTTAACACCCCTTGTGTAGTACTCAGTTTGCACTTTGTTACTAAAGGAGTACACAAATTTTAACAAATTATTTGGGTGTGTGTAAAAAAAGCAAAGCCGACATAATGGAGGGTCACTGTCGCGGCAGTGTTGTGGGTTCTCCATGTACAAAGGCTTAAAAATTCCACCCTGAGTAGAGAGTCCTAGAATTTTCACCACTTCTCGCTTATTGTTGAGTTACTCCTTGTTTCCTAGAATCCTTAGAATTGCCTTTGTGAGCCCAATGGAGATATAATTGCCTTTACAACACTCTTAGCAAGAAGAAGGCTATTACTGTCCTCCTTTTCAGTCTGGTTGAATGATGTGATGGTTTTTTTAAGCTTGGAGAAAAAGTAAAATTCTCTCTAAGGAGAGCCACTGTTGTTTTCTTTAAGCTCTAGAGACCTTTTATTGAGTATTTCAATAACCTGTCAACCAGTCCTCCAGACTAAGTGCCGGTCCAAATACCCACACTTCCCCTAGAAAAATCCACTTGCACTTGGTCGTGCGCGTTCACGTTTAGGCTAGTGGCGTCCCAAAACAGAATTGATGTCGTGGAAGTTGTTTCCAACACTTTAAATCCGCCCTAGATTCCAAGGGAGCCCCGACCCACACTTACAATGAGGTGGAAGATGAAATTTCCCAGAACACCTTGCAAAGTCAGCAACTTCGGCAAGTTTTGGAAAACAATTTGTTACTGTTCGATCGGAATGTAGGCTATACAAACAACGGATGGTTGGACTAGCATAAACTCATCAGCAACTCGGTTGAACACAGCGTCAAAATATTTAAACAAATCAACTTACCCGAACAAAACCGATCATAACTAGAAGACATTGTAGGCACCTCCTGTTTCCAGCATTTCTTCTCAGTTGATTCATCAGAAGAAGAAGAAGAAACATAGCACACGCCACAACACAAGCGCTGGAGCTGGCATTTTCAATCCTGAATGACTGGCGGTATCTTGGGTCACTACTACGCTTGACGTATGCCTGCACGTCGGCCATGCCAATTTGCATTAAGTGGTGTCTCATTTCTTAGGGAGAGATCTCTACCCTAATATTTCTCACTTCCCTCATCAAGGGTTATCTCGCAAACGAGGGCACTCGATACAAAGTGGAAGATTTAAGGGGTAGAAATGGGATTGGGCCTAAAAATCAGATCTCTGGCCTGTTCACTTCATGTATTATCTGTCCTACCTAACTTGATCTATTAAAGGAACAGTGTGTAAGATTTGGGTGATTTAGTGGCATCTTGTGGTGAGGATTGCAGCTTGCAAACATCTCCCCCTGAGAATTCCTTCAGTCTTTATAGTTCAGGAGGTTTTTTACCAGAAGCCGATTTATCCACAGAGGTCTCTTCCTCTCCAAAACAGATGGGCCGGGTGATTTAAACCAGCAAAAACACAAAATAAAGCAGCTTCACCTTTAAAAATCTGTTTTTTTCCAGTGTACTCATCTCTAAGGGGCTGTGATTGGCCCTATCTAGAGCCAGTTTTTGGTTTGTCCATTACAGGCTACTGTAGAAACATGGAGGTACAACATGGAGATCTCTGTGGACATGAGCCGCTTCCTATGTAGATATAAATGGCTCATTTAAAGGTAACAAAAACACAACAATTCTTAATTTCAGGTGATTATAAACTAAGGAAGACATACTTGTTATATAATATTCCATTTATGCTCATATAACCCCCTAAATCGGACACACCGGACCTTTTAGTACACTGGTGGATCTGTAACCTGTCCACCTCTACTATATAACAACAGTCTTCTCTTTTTTTTTTTTGTCTTATTTTGTTGTTTTGTTTTGCCTTTGTCTTTATTTTTGTCTCACAACTTCTTGGTTTGTGAGTTATAATTACAATCAAAGCAAAAAATGGTGATATGTAAATATATTTGAATATATAAATAAATATAAATAAATATATTTTGAACGTTGTACCTGTCCTGCTTTCGTTAAAAAAACCCCCAAAAAAACAGTAGTTGTCAAAAAAAGCAAACAGTATAGTACAAATACTAAAATATTTTCAATTAGCCTGAGAACTTGCAACCTGAAACTAAACTCTATTGAAGCATTGTATGCTAAAAAGGTGTTTTCCCCCTCCTCTGTTTCTCTTCTGTAAAGAATAGTTGTTGTGCTTTTTCCTCTACGCCTCCTCCCACACACAAACACACTGCCATCACACTTCTTCTCCCCAGGCACCAAGTCTGAAAGGAAGTGACCTATCTGCCCTTCCTGTGAGATCCTCTCTGTTCAAAGAGTTCCAGCCTGCCACTCTCTCTCTCTCTCTCTCTCACACACACACACACACACACACATACACACACACACACACACAATGCGTAGTTCCTCAAGTTGTATTTATTTATTTTTCCTCTCCACTAGTTATCTGTGAGAGATAAAGTCCATCTCTCTGGGGGGTTGGTCGGAGGGGACTTCAAAAAGCACAGCGCAGGCCAGGTTTGCCTCAGACTGGGAGGGCAGGAAAGGGGACATTTATCACCGCAACACACACCGACACTATCGCCACGCGCCGCCTAGTCTCTCCCACTCTCCCTTCAAGCTCCCTTGTTCCCTTACCTCCTTCTCTTCATCCTCATGGTCCTCACAGCGTCAGGATTTTCTTCATTTTAAAACAGGACTATTTATTTTTATGGTGTTAGTGACTTTTTACTTGAATTTGTTGAGACTGAATGATGTAATGGGACAAGCAGACCATTCAGATCATAATAACAGAACAGGGAGGGGCTTCTTTGTAGATGTAAAATAAAAAACCAAAGGGCAACTGTTGTTAAAATCTGGCATTTTGTTCAAAACTACCATTGAAAATGTGACACTTTTACAAAATTTGATTGTTTTCAGAGTTTGTTGTGGTTGCAAGAAGATTTCTGCAGACCTGCATTAATTTAGTTTACATGGTTTAACTTTTTTGTGTGTGCCAAAATGAGCAGAGAGCTTATTAGTACATACTTCAGCATTTTGAACAAGGACTACTGGGTGCTGCATTTTATAAATATTAGTTATTGGTGTTAATGGGTTTTTTTTAAAGTGGGAAAATAACTGGATGTACATGGAAGTAATATGTAACTTGATAACTTTCCTACCGTCTGCTCTTCTGTCCTCTGTACCTTAGCAGTTAGGCAGTAAGCAGTTGGCCTTCCAGCAGCAGCTGATCCAGATGCAGCAGCTTCAGCAGCAGCACATCCTCAACCTCCAGAGACAAGGCCTGGTCCCACTGCAGCCCACCGCCGCCATGCAGTCTCTGCAGCAAGGTACGTGCATGCACACACACACATATGCATCCATATACACTCAGTGGCACAGACACATCCTTAACAAACATGCATACACACATGGTCATAACTGAGCACACACACATACAGGCCTGTACCCAGTGCAGCATGTGATGCCTGTTAAGTTAATCAGCCTATAAAAGATAAAAGGGAACCTGATTGGTGGGTTTGTGGAAGGTACTCATTTGGATAATAGGTAAAATATGCCACTAAGCCCCCTGCTTGGAGGTGTGTGCATGTGCTTACGCGAGTGTGTGTGTGTACTTGAGATTAGCCAGACACAAGAACATCATCGTTTTGCTATTGCTGTGCCCACTGGATTTTTTTGTTCCTATATGTAACGTCTCCCACAGTCCTTCATTTTGTCAGCGTGGCTTTAGAGCGATAAATGTTGACTGGCCCGCCCTTTGCGAGTGTGTGTGTGTGTATATGTGTCCACTTTTGTCTGTACACAGTAATGTCTAATACGCACACACACACTGCCTCACGCAAAGAGAATGCTGTAGGGGTTCTAAAGTGGCCGTAACATTGCTAAAGCGCTGACTGAGTTGACCAAACAGAGCAGTTTCCTTCCCTCCATGTGTCTGATCTCTCTCCTTCTCTCATGCACACACACTCTCATAGTCACTCTGGAATCTGTATCTGACAAAAACAACTCAATCAAATCGATTTAATTTCTAAAAAATTCATTTCAAATAAGCTTCACACAGCACCCAAGAATTGAGGAGAAACTTCAGTGCGATTAGTGCATGTGTTTGTTTAAGTGCTCAGGGGCAGGGTGTGTGTGTGTGTCTAATGAAGGGTACGTGGAATATCCAGTTTACAGAGAGGGTGAAAAAAAAATAGATATATTCAAATTGAAAACAAACGAAAAGGATAGGAGTGTTACTTTTTAGATAGCTGCAAAGATTCGGCTTTGGCATCTCCTTCTCTTTCTCCCTCTCTCCCTCCGTATCAGAGTGGAATTTCCCTGCAGTGTGAAAGAGCAGGTCCATTGTGACGGCTCAGCCAGGCGTGAGCCAGAGCATTCCTCTGACCAGCCATGCCACACAAACACACAAACACACATGCATAAACACTCGCACCTACACACACAACTGCACACACTACTGCCCCGCCTCAAAGGGCTGTTGTGTCCGGTCGGTAGTTGGTGGTGGTGGTTGTGGGGGGGGTGACACAAGGGGGGGTCCTGCTGCTGTGGTTTTTGTTTATTTCTCTCACTGCAGTAATGGTGGCACCTCGTAGATATCTCATCACACAAGTTTGTGGCAAAAAATAAAACAGAGAGAGGATTAAATGTATCTGAATGAGAATCAAACCATTTTTCTAAGAACAGACGAAGCATTGTGAAAGTGTTTCAGCAGTTTTTTCACTCTCATACAAAAAAAAAATCCATTAGTTTTGACTTTATCCTGTTAGACCCCACCTTCTGAGTAACTTAAAGCTACTTCCTAGCATGTCTCACGTCTGCAGACATCAATGTGAAAGAAATACGACCCTCGCAGCCAGATGTGGGTGTGTATGTTACAACAGTTAGCAACAAAAGCACTCTTATCCAAGCAAATAATTTGTATGTGTCAACACTAGCTGGGGGAAATTGTGCTTTTTCACCTGAAAGCACACAAAACCAAGATTTTTTTTTGTTTTGTTTAGAAATCTGTTCTGCTCTCAGGCTGTTTACAGTTTGACTTTGCTTACTTTTCACACATCAGTAAACTGTTGACTTTCACCAAAATCCAAAATCTGTTTCATTCTCTAAAGTTGCATTTGTCTGTCGTATTTATAATTTAATGGATGTGGTATGAGCCAGTCTGATAAGTCAGAAGAGGAAACAGTTTATCTAACAATCCCTTAACTACTTTACACTTTCACTCTCTGGGCGTGTCCACAGATTGGTCGGGTTTCTTGGATAACACACACACACACACACACAGACGTACAGAAATCTGTGCGCACACACCGCCTCATTCCTCCAGAGTGAGAACTTTTGTTTTGGCGGGACCACAGAAGAATGCAGACAAAGCAGACATAATATTTGGATTGCTGCGAGATCTGTGTATGTGTGTGTGTGTATGCACAGATGTGTGTGTGTGGCTGCGTGCGTGCATATGAGCATGGTAAGATCCATCGGAGTAGGCTGTGGCATTTTAGGCGTCTCTCTCACTGTGAAATTGGAGCAGAAATAACAAAGCTGCGACTAGAAAGAACTCAAAGTGTGCACCCACCCTGCTCAGACAAGTAGTGGTCGTGACAGGAGCAGTGGTGCTGGTGGACGGTAGCAATTGCCAACAGAGATTAGGAAAGAGTTGGGGAATAGTGGATATCTGGAAAGATAACAAAAACATGCAGAAATTAACTTTTGCTCTGTTTTAGTTTGGCCTATTTTGCTCTCTTAACCACTCCCAGGGGACTGTAATAGTTGCATGTGTGTTTTATGTGGATTAGAATAGTTAGCTGCGGCTCTCTGTGACATCAGTTTATTTACAGTGTGTCTGTTTGTGGCTGATTCTGTTGATATTTTGTCTCATCTGATTTATTGTTAACCACATTTCTTCTTAGCTTTGGTTGAATGAGCTTAAATTAAGGGTAAAATGTGCAGGATTTGTTGGTCCGTTTGTAATCACAGCATTCAAACTGGGTCCCTCCTCCCAACACTACTTGTACACACTAGAGATGTTACAATACCAGTTTTTTTCAACCCAATACTGATTTTGATACCTGAACCTGGTACCTGCATGCTACTAACCCTGTATGGGTGTGAAATGATTGCCATTGTTCAATGGCATGGCTTTGGCTAAACTAAAACATGAACATATACATACAGAGAATGAATGCCATAGAAATTAGCAAATTGCTGGCATTTTGCTATTGTTTTTTTTTTTTTTTAAGATTATTTTTTGAGCTTTTTGCCTTTAATGAACAGGACAGAGTGAAATGGGGTAAGAGAGAGAGAGTGGGGGTTGACATGCAGCAAAGGTTTGCAAGCCGGAGTCGAAGCTGCGACTGCTGCAGCGAGGCATCACCTCTACACATGGGGCGCCGGCACTATCCACTACGCTATCGTTATACAAAATAATAAATCAACTGTAAAACAGTAGTGGCTGATCAGCATAACTTGCTTTGTAGACTATCATTTTAGAGTAGCAGAAAAGCTGCTGGCTTATCTGGGTATGAAACTACATTAAAGTGTGTTAATATGTGGTTGTGTCCGATGGGCGCATGGACTTGCATACCTGCCAATACCCCATCCAGCATTTTAGGCCAAATCCAAGGCAATGCCGATAGTAGTATCGCAGCAACTCTAGTATGTACACTACAAGCTACTGTTGAAGACAAGTTGCATTTGTTGCACGCAAAAGCTGATACTTTAGCAAGCTAATTAAGCTAACCACTGGCACCTACCTGTCCAACAGGAAAAAAAAGCTACCTTTGCATCACTCTTTATCCCCGTCATGTTTTTCGGTGCTTGCCAGAAAAAGTGAAAGCCAACCCTGGATTCACTCTTATTTGGAACAAGTAGTTGTCTTCCGCCTTGTGTTTGCCCTGCTATGTTTGTGTTTTTTTGGCTCTGGGTCTGCGATTTTCCTAGCTTCTTTGTGGATGTGTGCTGCTCACAGTCCAACGTCTGGTCACTACCTTTTTAGAAAGTCTCGACCTGACCTGTGCAGTGTTATCGGCTGGGTGCAACAGGCCCAGGAACATCCAGGATACAGCAAAACAAGAAAAAAATAAGAGAACACAGGTAGAGGGCAGAGTCTCTGGAGATTAATACACAGCCTCACACTTCTAGTGGGTCATAAGGGAGCTCATTGAGAGGGATTACTTTTATATGACCATATACTTTGTTTTCAGGAAAATCCTGCACAGTATATCTTTAACTTTAATATCCTATAATCATATTCACACTGAACATGTGAAACTAATCAACAAAGTTAGGCTGCCAAGGATAACAGTGCATTCCTTCTCTGCAGCAATGTGTCCGTCGGACCTCCAACAGCTGTGGAAGGAGGTGTCGGGGGTGCCGAGCAGTGAGGAGGCCCTGAAACAGGCCGAGGGCCTGGACTTGAGCACCAACAGCTCCAATTCTACCTCAGCCTTCCCCAAAGCTGCCAGCGCTCACATCCCACTGCACAGCCTGGCCAACGGACAGAGCCACACCCCAAAGAGAGACAGGTACAGTTATGTTCACTATGCCAAAAATACTTGAAGGAGCTGTATGAGACATTCAGAGCATGTCTATGATTTAAAATATCGGGCAGGATAGTCTGCACATGGTTCTCAACATGGAGGCTAGCAGCAAATGGTGCTAACTCAGTAAACAGTGCCAACAATGGCAACAGTGCTGTCAGAGCTAACATTGTTAATTAGAGGGAAACCAGAGGGTGGGCGCTATGCTTCAGTGATGTCAGCAGTAACGGTATGAGTGCTGTGCAAAGTGGCAGCAATGAGCTTGCCAGTGGAATATACTCAGAGGGACTCACGTGCACTAACACTGACGTGCGACCAGACCATCTACCACAACGACAAACAGAGAAGCTCGGATTACAGCACACAGACAGTGAGCAAGAACTCATTCTCTCCTCAGGACGTCATTACTCCTCTATATGTTTACAGAGAAAACAGTGGTTTGTTGCCATATTGATGTTCTGAATGCTGCATACAGCTCCTTTTAAACATTCACACTGTGATAGTGCGTCCGTCCTCTGTGTGACCTGCAGTCTATCTAACTCACACAGTCTTGCCATGTCATTTTCGGACTTTTAACTTTTAGCTTTTAGCTGTTCCTCCACACCTACGCACGTAAACACAAAACACGCACATGCAGCATATCACACATCACCAGGGTGTAAACGTCTCTCAGCTCATTTGATAGGAGGTGTTTTGGGTTCAGTATGTTCTGCCGGTATGCTGTCAACCACATGCAAGTATAGTATGGAGGAGAGGAGAGGATGGTGGATGCAGGCCATCTGGTAGAAATCTGGAGCTATTTGTAAGAGTCATATATATGTGCAGATCTGAGTTGCTGTAGAGATGATTGCCTTGTTAGCCTGTTGACATACTGGGGATGCATGTGCTAGGAGTGCTTGCACTGCACAGAGTGCGAGGGCTGTGTTGTCCCATGGCTTTGTTGGCTGCTCATGGGCTTGTCTCCGTCTTTAAGAGCCAGACTGTTTGAGTGGATATCCTCCTTCACCAAGGCAGACAGCGGAGATGATCATGTCCCCCTTTACTCCAAAGGCGGCCAACCCCCCAGCAGCCAGTGAGTAGCACATACACACTCACACATACATGCACATGAGTGGACATCACGGAAAGACACATTACTGGAGGGTGGACTGCACTGCAGTGTCCTTTAGCACTGACTCACAGTTTGCTCCAGGGGCATTGCTGACCTTGACCTCTGACTTAAGTCTGGAGAGGGTCATGGTGGGAGTATCAATAAAAAAGGAGCTTCTATTAGGCGATCAAATATGTCACACACTGTCATACTGCAGCTACAGGGTGCTGCTGGTGTCCCCACAGAGTTGGCTTCAGTAGAGTCGAAGAGGGTAGCATTACTAGTGTGTTAGCCTGCTAAGCTAATGCATGGCTGATGTGGAGGAGAATGTGGTTGCCAGCAGTTTGTCATGTCTGCTGTCTGAGCTGCTTCTGAGTTGACTCAACCACAGCCAGCACACACACACATACACACGTGCAGACACACACACACACACACACACACAAGCTCCAACCTCAGCCAGCACATATGATCAGGAAGAGGCGAAGAGGCAAGGGGAGAGGGAGAGAGACATGTTTCCATCTGTGAGACAAATGGTTTTTGTTAGACAACCTTCTGATGTTGATTTGGGAGAATCCCCATCCCAGTCCCCACACACACACACGTGCACACACACACACACACATACACAGTCATGTAAATATATGTGGAGACAGCAGTCGCCGGCGAAGGTCCAGGTCTGAACCACATCTGCTACTGGACCTGCCACACACACACACACGTACACACACACACATGTGCACGGACACAGTTATTTTACCCTGGGCCCAAACCAAACCTGGCCTAGTCTTTCATCGCCACACATACAAATACACAAACGCTCATAAATATGCACAGATGCGCTGCGCACAAAAACACACGCACACATGCACACACACACATAAGCTCACCACAAAAGAACAACCAGCACATGACGGCAGCCGCCGCCAATCAGTCATGGCTGGTTGGTCCTGTGCCGACTCTGTGTCAACTCCTGAAACATAAGAACACACACCAACACTAACACACACAACACATGTGCCAAGGACAGAAAGACAGGTCATGGACTTAAGAATGTGCCTCTGAGGTTGCTGGACCAATTCCCTTATTTGCCTGGCTTCTGTAACTGACCCCACTCTGCTCTATCCTCCTCTCTCTGCACTTGGCTTCGTGAACTGTACAAACTAATGACTGCTAACCAGACTCAGATGGCTGTATTGATGCTTCTGCTGCTACAGTTAGTTTGCATGTGTGTGTGCGAGGGAGAGTGTGGCATATTAAGGCTTTGCTTCTTATTATGAGGAAAAACTTTACTTTTATTTGCTGTATATTTTATGCACATAACAACATATGAAATATGTAACATCTGTTTTACTACCTAACTCTTTTCATGTGTCTCTCCCCCTTATAGTCACGAGGAGCATGCCGGCTCCCATCCTCTCTACGGCCATGGAGAGTGTAAGTGGCCTGGCTGTGAAGCACTGTGTGAGGACATGGGACAGTTCATCAAGTAAGTTGAATTAAACAAAAATATGACATATGATGCAGAAGTTGGTGTTATAGATAAAATAATACACAACACAATGAAAACATATACTGGTGCTTCATAGGGATAATTACTTCAAGTGCTTTGAGTTTCTGCATACTTCATACTGCAAATGGAAAAAAGACAGCAGCGGTGGAGGTTCTGATACTTCAACCACAAAATGATCATTTGTATCTCAATTACTCACCCTGTGTTACGTTGAAATTGTGTTTTTTTCACATCCCTCCATGATGAACGAAGAATCCAAAAAAGGCGAACATTCTTGGTGAATATAAGTAAAAGAAGTCACGCTTACTTTCACACAACTTGCGCAGTATAAACCAAGTCTCATCTATCCAGTCATATGCTCAGTACTTACCAAATACATGCATTTTTGCTAATACATTACTATTTAATACACTTCTGCATACACAGTTTCAGACAAGTAGCATGCCTGGCCGAGATGGATAGCGCTAGCGTTACCTGGTGTGGTAACTAATAAAAACCTTACCGTGGCGGGTAGGCTGTTGATACTCCAGTCTGTGGTGAAGACCAGAGGGTGAAGCGTATTGGAGGCAGCTAGCGCCCGGCGTCGGAGCTGTTAGCTTATGGCTCCAAAAGTGGACAGTTAAGCTAGCTAGCCTATGCTACAGGTTGAGATGCTCTGAAGCAGGAGGAGGTGTTTGAATAACGCTGCGTCACAGTGCAGGCTATTTAATGCTAGGTGGATCCACCTGACACTGACGTCGCAATCACCAGCCAATCAGAATTGGCGTAATGAGATAAATGCTTCTGAGGAATACACAGGGAGGCGTATCCCACAGTGAGACATCGGAACGAATGCTATGAATGAGAACCGGGTTACGTAAGTAACCTAAAGTTTTCAATTGTAAGGTTTCAGCAAAAATGGCAGTGTCTGCAAGTACTGAGCATACAACTTGATGAAGGAGACTTGGATTATACTGCACAAGTTGTGTGAGAGATTGTTAATGGATGTTCTGATTTAGTTTTGCTGTTGTTGAGTACGGCCCGCTTTTACATAAATTCATAAAGAATTTTCTCCACTTTTGGATTCTTTGTTCATCTTTAAGGCATTAGACAAAAACAAAGTTTGCTTAATGAATTCCATGTAACTCGGGGTGAGTAATTTTATACACATAATACCATTTTATGGGTGAAGTATTCTTTTTAAGTGTCCATTTTCAGCTTCAAGGGCTCTTGGATGTGTCTCTAGTTACCTTGGAGAAGGACAACGTGACTTCTCTTCAAACTTCTTCAAAGTTTTTTATTTTCAAAACACCACACAGATAAAGATCAGCAAAATCTTCTTACTTCAGCATTGTTTTCAATTTCAGGTGCAAATGTGCAGACGTCTTGGCTGCAAACCCAAACTTTTGTAGTCACACACTTGACTCACATTGACCACAAATCAGGTTTAATACCACATCAAAACTTTCCCACATTTATCACTAATTGGTAACAAACATGCCTGATTTTTTTTTTTTTTTTTTTTAAATAAATAAAAGGCTCAACCATGCCTCGCAGCGGGAAAAAGACACAAGACCCTCTCTGGTTCAGATAAAGCAGAGCAAAGTGAAGCTACTGTTTGTGGTAAATGTGAAGTGTCAGTCACGTACATCACTTGTGATTCACACTGGTTCACTGATTCATCAGTTGCAATCTGTTACATCACATTTGCTCTGAGGCACATTCATGCACACACACACACACACACACACACACACACACACACGCACACGCACACACACACACACACACACACAGGTACACACATAGACTCAACATGTGTGTAAATACTCTGTTTTTCGAGGAATTCTTTGGGCTCCCCCTAGAACTGTTTCTTCCTCTTTGTTCCCGTGTTAATATGTGTCACCCAGTCATTCCTTCATTTGGGTGGTGTTTTTATCTAATTGTCTGCATGTTTGTATTTTGTACGCTTTCCCGCTAAAGGGTCAGACACATTGTTTCTTTGCTTAAATAGAAAATTACTCTTAATTAGCTTATCCACATGCACATGTTTTGTTTCCTTGACAAAAGTAAAGACATCAAACAAACTTCTTTCTCACTTATTCCCACTCTGCCTCCATCACGTTATTTGCCACTTTTGGAGTCAGTGGGGGGATGTGGATGCAGTCACCGGCCTTGACATTCTGCTGCCTCCTCCACTGTCACACACACAGTACAGCGGACTTCCCCATGGCACTGCGGCTGCTAACGAAGGCTTCACAAGCCTTTAATGAAGCTCTAAACAAACTCACACTCTCATTATCGGCGTGGAACTCTTAGCTATTTGAGCAATGGCGATATTAATAAGCCGGGGTGATGAAATACGTACTCATACACACACACACGCATAATCACAGAAGTGTGCGTGGTGATTGTGATGGCATCGGACAGTCAGATCAAAGCGTGCAGGCAGGCTGGGAAAGTTTGGAGAGGAAAGCTGTTGTTTGGTGTCTCATTTCACGTAGCCCCGGGGCAGATGGAAGGAGAAAGAGAGATAGAGTGAAAGAGTGTGTGTATGTGTGTGTGTGTGTGTGTGTGTGTGTGTAAAAGAGAGAGGGAGATGAAAAAAAAAGAGGCAGTGACAGATAATGCCGTCAGTCCGACAGTGCGCTCCCTTCCAGCCAGCCTTAGTCATCGCCCCAGGAGGGAGAAGGGTAGAGCAGAAGAACAGGGGAGGGAGACACTCCACTATTTCAGGCCTTTCTTCTCCTTTGCTCTCTTCTCGTCTCTCTTCCTACCTCCCCTCCCTCCCCGTCCTCTGGTATAATACTCTGGCTGTGGTCGGTGGAGCTGGGTGTAATGTGGGTTAAAGCCTTGTCTGCCAGCACTCAGAGGAGTAAACAGAGCCTCATTGTCGGGACACATCGAGAAAAAAAACTGCTACTGTTTATGGCCCGACTATAGAGAGAGGGGAGGGTTTTGGGGGGCAGATTTGGTTGGAATGAGTGTGAATCATAGGCATTTGGGGAGTTGCGGGGGAAGACGAGTGGGAAGGGGAGAGTGGACAGAAGTGAGCGCGAGGAAGAGAGGGGGAGAGTGAGCTTAACAGAGAGTGAAAGAGTGAGGGAGAGGGGTGAGATCATGTTTTTGTTATTATTATCGTGCACTTGTGTTGAGCCGTCTATCTGACTGGATTAGCCACGCCATGACATCATTGTTTTTGTTTCATTTCTAGACTTCGCCTGATATTGCCTAACTTTTTGCTTTCTTAAAGACACACACACACGCACACACACTTAAACAGACACACACACACACATTGTGTAACATATTTCCCAATAAGCAAGTCAGAAAAATGGTTTTATGAAGATTATATGGATTAGAATTTAACAGCACAGGATATCACAAAACTCACTCTAATACACTGACACACACACACCCACACACACACACACACACCAGGCAGGCAGCAGCAACCTGTGAATAACCTTGGCGATGAAAGAGCAGAGAGAAAGGGATGGAGGAAGGGAGACAGGGAGGGGTGGGCTGGGAAAGATCAGAAGGTCCCGGGTCCTCCCACATTGGAGGAAACAAACAGCGCCACATTCACACACACGTCCATGCACACACACACACACACATGTGAACCAATGTTAATATGTGGAGTGGAGTTTAGCTAACAGAAAGTCTTTAGATAAGGCTTTGTGCGATAACACATGAGCTCATATTCAGGTGGTTGTCTTGGATCATGGCTCACTGAGCACCAATGAAGTATACACACACAAAACACAGCTGCTGCGTCCTTCACTAGACAAAATAAACCTCTAAGATTATGATTTATTTTTATAGTGCCGAAACAGCTCATAACTCAGTTTAAATAAAAGTGAAAGAGCTGGAATTTCATTATTCAGGACCTGTGAAGAGATTTAACAAGGACTTTGTTGACTCAGCCTCACTTTGAAATCATCATTAAATTGGGACTATCAGTGCTTTGAATTTTTTTTCTTTTAATTTGTAGATGTGCATTTATCCTCTCCCATTTCCCCTCACCCCCAGGCACTTGAACAATGAGCACGCCCTAGATGACCGCAGCACTGCTCAGTGCCGAGTCCAGATGCAGGTGGTTCAGCAACTGGAGATACAGGTGAGTCACACACACACACACACACACACACGCTTCATTTTCATCCGCTCACAAACAAAGTCGCGGAGACTGTTTCAGCCAGTCAATGGCAGTAACTTGTCTGAGGCAGGGCAGAGTTTATGGAGAGCAGTGGAGCTTGTAATTTAAAAGGAGCAGTCGGCAGGGAAGCTGCCATCGCTGCTCCAATTATAAAGCTGCTCTGGTCACCAGCAAGAGAGAGCGAGGCAGAGAGGGGAGGAGGGAGAGAAAGAAGAGAAAAGGGAGAGAGACATGAGCTAGAAAAGCTAAGGACCAGGCTGCATGGCCTCTCTTGTTCTCAAAGTGCTTCATGCACGCAATGCTCTTGAAACATCTGAATGCTTCGGCAAAAGCAAAATAGCGACACTGGGCAAGAAGTAAAACGCAGTTCTCAAACAGTACGTAAGAAATGTGAAAACACAAAGGCTGCCTCTTCACACACATCTTGACGTAGTTTCCAAAACACTTCAGAATACTGTTCACATCACTGCGTATGTGTGTGTGTGCTGTCCGACATTAGGGTAAGCATTGTGTTTGGTGGTGGTGATGGTGGTGGTGGTGGTAAACAGCGTTTAGCTGAGCCCCTGAAGCCACCACCAGGGAACACAAAGTGACAGAGAGGCAGCTGGTGTCACATCACATCAGGACGGCCGTCTCTCTCCCTCTGACATGTCACTTCATCCCTCAGCAGTCTACAGGCAGCCCACCACTCTACCCTCCGACAGCACACACACACACACACACACACACACACACACACACACACACACACACACACACACACACAGCAGCACTTGCACTGTTTAAATGTCTCATATTTGCGCATCTCTGCAGTGTGTGAGTATGTTAATAGTGCTATCAGTCTTAGTGTCGATCCGTTGTTTCTGGAGGCTACACGTGTGTACGCTTGTAGTCATGCACAAACACACACGCAGGATGCAGCGTTTCCACAGGCTGTAGCAGCACCCATTAAACAGCAGTTAACAATGTCAAACGGGGACGAGTGTGTCTGCAGGCTAGTGTAAGTGTGTGAGAGAGCTCCGGGTGCTGAGGCGGCTGACTTTCATATTCATCTCTGCGCCTGAGGTGTAATTGTAATTGTAATTCTGTGTCAATACCACATTATATCAATCTAAGCGTTACGAAATGAGATAGAGTGTTTTTCATGGCGATAACCACCCTTGTTTGTTTCACAGCTGGCGAAAGAAAGCGAGCGACTCCAGGCCATGATGACCCACCTGCACATGCGCCCTTCAGAGCCAAAGCCTTTTAACCAACCTGTGAGTACACACTGGCACCCCAAACCCCAAATTACATCAGCTTTTCTTCTGCCCTCTGACCTCCTATTATTCACCTACAAACTCCTCTTAATTGAACAGTTTCTTTATCCCTAAACCTTCTTGGGATTCCACGCTCCCCTTTTACTGTCTAGCTTGGTATCTACGCCCCCTATTGACCAGTGAGGGTGTATGTGTTGTTTATCATAGGGACTACTTTCTGTCTGTCTTGTTCTTCTCCACACACCTTTCTGTCCTTGTTTCTTTCTCTCTCTCTTCCTCTGTCTTAAACTTCTCATGATGCCATGCACTTTCCCAGAAAACTACGGTTTCACAATGTCCTCATTCCACAGAGAAACTGGTAAATTCCAACTATTCACACATTGAAACTGTGTCTGTGTTGAGCTTTAGTTTTGTATGCGATTCAGCATTTCAAAAATATCTCAGCTTGTCAGAGCGGGAGAACAGCCAGAGCACTCTCTCACAGTATTTTCAGTGTGCCCACAAAAGGGATAGAAATTTGATGTGATGTGTGTGTGTAAGTATCTGTGTGTCTGTGTGTGTGTGTGTGTGTGTGTGTGTGTCCACACTGGTTGGTGAGGTTGTTATTAGGTATCTAATGAATATTTCATTATTCAGATTGACGAGGAGTCTTATTAAAATATGAAGATGTTGAAATTAATTGTCAATTAGAGGTAGAGTGTCTTAATTTGAGGGGATATAAATGGGTGCAGCCGAGTGGCAACGTGTGTGTGTGTGTGTGAGTGTGTGTGTGTGTGTCTGTGTGTTTGTGTGACTGGATGATGCGTTGATCGCTGGGGGATCAGCTGCTATTAACATCTAATGGGAAATCAGGAAGAGGCGTGTTCTGTCACCACCGGAGACGAGCCTCGGGGTCAGGGATTGGAGGAGGAGGGGCAGGGGAGGAGCGTCAGGAATGGAAACAAAGCTTGGCCTCAATTAACAGGGTTCGACTGTTGCCGTGGTGATGTGGCAGGGTTGCAGCGTTAATGAAGTACCTGTTAAACAGCCCCGCCCCCTCCAGTCTACTTAAAATGGTACAGAGAGGGGGCCAAGTAAAGAGTAGGCGATTCACACATTTATATACATATAGACAACACACACACACACACACACACTCACAGAGTGGTTATAATTAGTCCTAAACTAGCAGCCCTGCAACGGCTGTCCCAGAGAGACTGGGAGTACTGGTTCTGTGTGTACTGTGTGTGTGTGTGTTTGTGTGGGTGTGTGTGCGAGGCTCTGCCTAATTGGGCCGTATTGGTCCGTGAAGACTTCGCCACCGCAGAGTGCATGTGTGTGTTCCCTTCTTACAAACATGCTGTCGTGTGGTTTTGTATTTGTAAGCGCAGGGTTAATTGCAGCCAGCGCTGTGTGTATAAATACAGTATATGTGCACGCTCAGTGTGTGTGAGTGTGTGTGGCTCTGCACAAGTATGCAGTTGGTAAAGTTGTGGGGACACAAATTCATAGGGAGTGTTGGAGGCTTTATTTTTTATGTAATGTGACTTAACATTAGGAGTGCTTCCTGGATATAGATTCTTATACTGCTATAAGTTAAATCATTTCACAGTGAAGGTAGTAGTAGGTGTTCTGATATTTTAGGGAACTTTTTATGCAGGTATCTGTCTGTACTGTGTATTTTTTTTTATTTCTAATAACCATACATACTTAATAAGCTTCTTTTTTGACAAATTCAATGTTTTCATCTCAGTGACATTTGATGCATTGTTCTATCAGTTCTTTGCTTCATACCCTTGTAATGCAGGACAAGGCTACTGAGCAAAGATTGAAGGTGCAGTGACTGTAGCTTGTGCTCAGGTCCTTACTGTGACCTTATCCTGTGAGATTTTTATATTTTAATAATGATTGAAACTTCAAAATGACAATTATATGTCGTGTTTTTCACAGAAGTTAATAAAATGCTGACATAAAAGCCTACTGCATACATTTTTGAAAAGTTTCTTACAGCCTTTAAAAACAAGAAGGTCTTGCGACTTCATTGAAGCTTTGACGACCCCTGGTCGGGGTCGGGACCCTAAGATTTGGAACCAGTGTGGTCTAATACATGAATATCACCTGATCCTGATCCTTGCTTGTGTAGATGATGCTTCTCTATAAACAGCAGCAGAATTCAGCAGATGGTGAAGCCTTAAAGTAAACTTTTGATTTACATATTAAAAACGGATACGCCCAGCTAAAGTTAGTTTACCAGCTTTTATTTGTCAAGTTAAGCTTGTCACTTTTACAGTCTGGCATCAGTTTGTATATGTAACTCCCCTCTGTGTCTGTGTGTCTGTCTCTAGCTGAACCTGGCTTCCAGTGGCTCTCTGTTAAAGCGGGACAGCGAGGTCTACCCAGAGGGTCTTCCTCACCCCCCCACCTCAGCTGCTGCCCCCATCACCCCACTGCGCCAGGGACCCTCAGTCATCAGCTCCTCCAGCCTGCACACACACTCCCACTCCCACACGCACGGTGTTGGGCCCATACGTAGGCGCAACTCCGACAAGTACTGCACCCCCATCGCCTCAGGTAGACCTTACTGAGTATCTCCACAAATTTCCCTGCAAGAGCAATATTAAGAAAATTACTTTCATTCATAGCTCAAAGAAAGGTGCATCTCTTGGCTTCTCTTGCAAGAGAAAATTACTGTGGCCTTAGTTTAATTCCAGGTATCCAAGCGATGCATTTTTAAGTACGTGGCTTAGATTGAAGTCACATTCATTTACATTCACAAGTAAGAGAATGTAAAGAAAGGAATATATGATTGGCTTCTACAGGAGAATGTTAGTAAGGATGTAGCATCTTTACAAAGCGGTGCTCAACACATTTTCCCTTTAACATGTATTTAATACTTGAACAGTGAATAGTAGCAAACATTTAGATACACACGGCTAAGATAATCATTTTTAGACAGATGTAAAAAAAAATTCCATCCTTTTTCTCACTTGGATCTATGTATCTAAAATACCATAGAGACTGCTTTTGAATTTATTTTAATTTAAATTTAGAATGTATTTGACTTGTGTTACACCACACGCATTAGCTAATTTAAAATGGTTATGCTTCCTTTTTTCAGAGCTGGCTCAGAACTGTGAGTTCTACAAGAACGCTGATGTCAGGCCTCCCTTTACCTACGCCTCTCTTATACGTCATGTAAGTGTCTCCTATGGTCAGGTTTCACTGTTTCACACTCTGTCTGTGTTGTCCTCCTCTAAATCTCATTTTGTCTCCTCTCCCCGTCCTCAGGCCATTCTGGAGTCCCCAGACAGACAGTTGACTCTCAATGAGATCTACAACTGGTTTACACGAAAGTTTGCCTATTTCAGGAGAAACACAGCCACATGGAAGGTAAAAGCTTACGATACACACTCTCCCCTGTACTTCATCCATCTCAGGACATCCTATTGGCTAGATCTAACCAGGGACATACTTGTAACACCAAATTCTGGGCCCTATGCATTAGCAGTCTCTATGGGCCCCCCACTATTCTTATCTTGAGCCATGTTTTTTATTTTCATGAAGTCAGTTTGCTATGTTTCCCTCTTTCTTTCTTTTCTATTTACAACCCTGATTTCCTTTTTTTGGGAGAGACCTGGCATGACAGTGTATGTTGGTGCTTCAGCAGCATAAGCAGTCATTCACTTGGCTCTAGCTGCATTTAGAGACACATCCGATTGCAGGGGTGCACGAAAACTTTTCATTTCAGGCTTTTCAATGTTTAGATCATGATGAGGCACCAGATTTAGAAAATAAAACTTTCAACTCTCTCTGGTTAAAAGTCAATTCAATCAAAGCACAATATTTTGACTCAGACTAAAATGTTGTATACAAGTCTTAATGGATAAAAGCTGATCAAACTGACTGCAAAGTAACAGTGGTTTCTGCCCACTGATGAAGCCCCCAACCCGAGCAGTAACCAGCTGAGACCACAACGACAGAAACAAAATTTGCAGTCAGGTTTTGCAGTGTTATTTGAAACATTTAGGCTGGCCAAAATTACCTCACTTTGCCGAAAATGGATTCACTTTGAAGGCCTAAATTTAGCACTTACACTAAGAATTATACAAGTACAATAACACACACACATACACACTGGCACACAAGTTTAAAAGCTGACTTTGCTCAGCTCCTAAAGATATGACCGATTTGACAGTTATTGGCTCTTTCTGTCCTTTATGAGACACTTCCCCACTGCTCTCACTCTCTCCTCCTCCCTCACTGTCTTGTTTCCTTTCTCTCTGTCTCTCTCCCTCTCAGCCCTAAACAATTCTCTCACCTCCAACGTGGTGCATGGAGAGCCGGCCCCACTTAGCCCGGCAGAGCCACATCTAGCTGTTATACTGCCTCATTACAGAGATGCACATAAAAAGCTGACACACACACACACTGCTCATGATCACACACACACTGAATTCTCTCTCTCTTTGCCTTCTCTCTCTCTCTCACACACACACACACACCTGGCCTGATCCCACCATTGTAGGTGCTGACCCATTTCTACAGAAACCTCGCACTAATTTGAGTGTCAGTTCCTCCAGAGAGGGAAAGTGAGAGGATGAGCAAAGACGGCGGGAGGAGGGGGTGAGGAGAGACCCCGTCCTTCCTCTAATAGCCCTAAACCAAGGAGGGAGGGATGGGATGGGATGATGATGGAGGGATGAGGGAGGGAGGGGAGGGGGTTAAGAGACAGGGGCAGCCAGGAATATCTTTACCTCCTCATCTGACTTTTATGAATTTTAACTATTAATGTCTGGTGTCTGCTTCCTGTGCCGTTGGCCTCGCAGACCTTTAAATATAGCTCGGCATGGCCTTATGTATTTATATAGCAGCCCGGCGAGTCAAATAGGGCCGTAGAGATGTATGTCCTTTAATAAGCCGTTATATTTCATGAGGAGAGCAGCGGTGTCAGGGAGTGGAAGTCATTGATCATGGAAACGAAAGGGACGGAGAATGAGGACGGGACAAGAGAGAGGAAAAGAAAGGGATGATTGAGAGTGGAGGAGAGATGAGTGTTGAGTGTTATTTCAAGGTGCTGCATGACGGGTCAGAGGCCTTAAAAAGAAGGTTTTGTTTGCTGTTTAACTTACCAGAAAAGCAGCGTCCCATTTGTTTTTCACAGTTTGATTTTCAGAAGCACTCACTTTTTGGGGGAAATTGGTCCCACATATAATGAAAATTAGAATGAAATAGAATAGAAAATGCAATCAGATTTACTCTCAGCTCCCTAACAGTGTATGGATCCGATATAATAATATATAATAGAATAACACATACCTTTTTCTACATCATGAGTACTTTTACTTTACATTTTTCTAGTAATAAATACCTACTTTTACTAGAATAAATTGTCAGTGCAGCATTTATAATATTTTAGTAGTATTTTACAGTGCTGTATTGCGACTTCTGTATACTTCACCCACCATCATTTAACGCTATTTTGGCTGCAAAGTCATCACAAATAAAATGCTTATGCTGTTTTTTTACTGCCTGCTCACATATATTCCTATTTAGGATGATAATGGAAGTAGCCTATCCCAGCCAGCCAGCGGCACAAGGCTCAAACATTTACAGTATGAAGACGTTCACACGTATAGTAACACCTGACAACCTGCTTTATTTCTTTCCTTTTTCTGGTACACAATTCATTCTTTCTTCCCAAATTTCTGCCTCCAGTTGCCCCCCCCCCCCCCCCCATCCCACCCCCACCCAGCCGGAGGGAGTGGAGATGAGTGGCACATGTGCTGTGACCCACTGTAAATGACTGCTAATGTTTTAACTGGGAGAATTAGGCTTTCATCACGGAGACGAATGCAAATAGCACTGCAATAGCACTGGTGTCTGGCGCGTGTGTGTGTGTGTGTGTGTGTGTGTGTGTGTGTGTGTGTGTGTGTTTGCACTGTCAGGGTGGCGGGCGCAGATTGGGGTCAGACTCATTTACAAAACTTAGCATCACGGCTCGGGGGTTGAGGGGATGCGGGGGAGAAAGGGTTCCTCCGCTGATTATGGCTTGTGTAATTACGTGTGTGTGTGTGTTTGTATGTGTGTGTGTGCGTGCGCGCGCCTGTGTGTGTCTCTGCGTGTGTAATTACGGCGAGGAGTGATGCATGCCTGGCCTGTCCCTCCCTCTCGGCTTAGAACAACGTGTCAGAGAGAATATGCAGGATTTAATTATAGACGAATTAAAATTGGTAATGAAATTGGGCATGAACAAACTACAAATAGCAGATGAAAAGGAAGGCCTGTCCCTGGGGGGGTGAGAAGAAGATAGCGGTGTGCCCGCCTGCGTGCCTGTCTGAGTGCCTGTGGATGTGAGTGTGTGTGTTTCTGTGTGTGTGTGCTGATGGTGACTGATTAGAAAAAATTCGGAGATAAAATAACGCTACTAGAGGACTGCTCCCCTGTATTAGCACTGTACATGGAGATACAGTGTGTGTGTGTATAAATAAGGATCCTCAGGTCACAGTATTTAAAGGTAACTTAACGCCGAGCTGGAAAGCGTTGTTTGTACTGAACACACCCTGAATGAGTGTTCTTACCTCCAGCCAAGTGAGAACTTCAAGTGAAGGAACAAAAATAACAATTTTAGCTGGTGTCGAGTTTCTGCTCAAGGACACGTTTCTGCTGGAAAATTATGGAAGTCTTAGAGTATTGTGTACCTCACACTATTTAAGATAGGGAATATCTGAAATTAAGAAGAGACATAAGAGAATATCAGTGAGTAAACTAAACATCACTTTATGGACAAAGGTCAGAATGCACTTACAATTATTTCATGCATTCCTTTAGGGTTGCGTAATGGGAAGAAAATGTAATATCACAGTATTCTGACGATGTTGTAGGGAAATAAGTGTTAAGGAACATCCCCAGTCTCATATTACGATCTCCATAAAATATCAATGTACTGCGCGGCCTAACATTTGGAGCATTGCGGTTTTTAGGTGAAAGAAATTGAAAAAGAAACTAATTTTAAGGCAAAAATCTATGGAGTCAAAATAAAATGCAAGAAAGGAAATCCATCAAATTAGATATCAGTTAATATTGAAAATACAATCCTCATGTTACGGACCTGTTATCTTCACGCATGTTCAACCTCTTCCCCTTTTCCTCTGTCTCTCTTCCCAGAATGCTGTGCGCCACAACCTGAGTCTGCACAAGTGTTTTGTTCGCGTTGAGAACGTGAAGGGGGCCGTGTGGACTGTGGATGAAGTTGAATACCAAAAGAGGAGACCACCAAAGATGACCGGGTAACTGCTCACACACACACACACACACACACACACACACACACACACACACACACACACACACACACACACACACACGCTGCATCACACACTTATGTTTTCTTGGTGCACAGTTGAGGTTGATGTGAATGTGAGCTTATGGGTGCTGGCACTATGATTGCCTAAATGGACCCTCTATTATTGCCAAGAGGCCAACTCAGCAATCACAAAAAAAAAAAAAAAACCCAGAAGAAAAAAAAACAGGGCTTCTGGCTTATCGTGTACACACTGTACTGTATGTGTGTGTGTGTGTGTTTTTCCCTGTTTGTCGACACCATTAGTAAGCAGCTGTGTGAGATGCAGGAGAGGAAAAAAACCTTGTTAGCGTATGTAAACAGATGTTCTCTCCAACCGCCAGAGAAACCAGGGATAATTATACACACACACACACACACACACACACACACACACACACACACACACACACACGCACACCTGCACGCCAGATATTAGAAACTTTCATATGTGTGTGTTTTAGCATCTGTTTACAGTCTGTGAGTGTTTCTACTTGTAACAAACATATTTGTGAGATCTGTCAGAGTGCTTTGGCAGCGGTGACATCTTTTCACATATGCGCTCAATCTGTGATTCTCACCCGCTCTTTCTCTCTTTCTGCACGTGTTTGTGTGTGTGTGTGTGTGTGTGTGTGTGTGTGTGTGTGTGTGTGTGTGTGTGTGTGTGCAGAAGTCCCACTCTGGTGAAAAACATGATTTCAGGCCTGGGCTTTGGATCCCTAAACGCCAGCTACCAGGTAAGGAATGCCCTCTGCTTCCCCCATTTCCCTTTCTCTTTCTCACTCACTCACACACACACACACACACACCTTCACATGCACACATAGCAGCCAATCACAATCAAGGGCACTAATATCAATTCCCTCTTATAATTAGCAGATTCCCTAACGACGTTCACACCACCTCCCTCCTCTTCCTCCCACACCGACACACACTCTCACCTCCCACCTCACTTTCTCACACATGTGCCACCCCCCCACCTCTGCATGCACGCACACACACACACACACATAAACACACACTAGACCCATCTCTTCACTCCTACGCAGACACACACTCACCTAACCCACGCACACATGCAATTTTGCCACTGAGATGATTTATAGCGTCAAGTAGTTGTCAATTAAGGTTACTGCATAAAATTATCGGCTGTCTCAGAAAATCCATCTCTGAGCCAGTGAGATTCCCCCTCCTTTTGTCTTTTTTTATTTCCTGTGTAAGAGGGGAGGTGGGTGAGTCTCTCAGCTAGTGTTCGACCTGTCTCATCTGCAAACAGCTGGATGTGAGCAGTGGGAGCGCTGACAGAAGCTGCCCCTGTTTGCTTCAGTTGCTTTTTCTTGATGTTTCCCTGTATCTGCGTTTATGTTGAGGCTGCGGCTCAGTCTCGCTCAACATTCCTGTTGGGACCTTAACGTGAACACACACTCTTGTGACAGGGACTTAAATGTACAAGCACAAGCCGTGATGGGGGGAAAGCACTGTATATAAGTGCCCCCTAGTGGTTTGTTAAGTTCACTAGCAAGTTAGTGGATTGAAATGTGCTCCATATGGAGGAGCTCTCATCAGTATATAAAGAATCTGTCATTCATTGTGGCTGTGACTATTAACTATACTGTGGTTTACAGTTTAGATAAATTAGGTCAAGTAGAGTTAGATGTCACTTATCAGTTCAACATATCTGGTCATGGTGGACAGGATCATTTCCAGACAGCATGTTATTACATCATACACCCCTTTTGCTATTACTTAACTTCCTCTAATTAGATAAATTGTGTTTTCATAAAATGTAACCCAGTTTCTATTTAAAGTGACTGGATAACTCTGTGTGTGTGTGTGTGTGTGTAGGCAGCTCTGGCAGAAAGCAGTCTGTCCCTGCTGAACAGCCCTTCCCTGGTAAGCCCTCCGTCTGCGGCCAGCCTCAACATGCTGCATGTGGGCCACGATGATGTCAGCTCCACTGTGGAGCAGGTCAACAGCAACGGCAGCTGCAGCCCCACGCTCAGCCCTCAACAGTACAGGTACACACGGACAATACACACACAAACGTGAAGGCCAACACAAAACTGATTCACTTAAATTTACGGGGCTACTGTGCTGTCTACCATCTATATAATGGAGCTGTAATGCCAACACTGACATAAATATTACGGTTATATATTAAGAAACATTTTTTAAGTTTAGTGTGAGAGAATTTAACATAACTGGACAGTCTAAAACATCAAAGGAAACCTTTCTCTCCCTGCTCACGAATCAGCTGACTCAGAATATGAGAATGAAGATACAGGTTTCATTGAAGTGTGTAAGTTCTAACATAATCCAAGTGTTTGTTTCTTTATTCGTTTTTTTTTTTTTTTAGGCTTTCCGATTCAAAGTACAGATATGAAATTTGGGGACCAGTTTTCATAAACTAATAGTTACATGTTAGATGATTAACTGTTGATCTGGGGCACTCTGATAGCTCACCTGTTAAAGCATGGGTCCATTTACTAAGACTGCATCCTTATTGCAGCAGTCTGGTTTTAACTCCAACGTGGGGTTGCTGCTTATCACCCCCTTCTATTTTCTTCCTCAGTTCCTGTCACTCTTTGTCTGTACTGTCAATTAAATAAGAAAATGCCAAAACAAACTACCAATTTAGCCAAAATTAAAAAGTAAAACTGGTTTCCTTCTGAATTACTGAATATTACTGAAAGAATAACAGACCATACTGTTCAGTTTACAGTATCTTTTTTGTACCAAGGCTGCCTTAAACTTGAATTGTAGAAAGTGTCAATTGTACTAATGTGTCATGATTCCCAGAAATAACACCAAAACTAACCGGATTAAACAGTGTGACTATATTAACATGCTTTACTGAAGGAAAAAAAACGGGACTAAAATTCAGTTTAAAAAACAAAAACTTAACTAAAACCTCTTTACTCTTCATTAACAAAAAAAGAGGTGACAAATTGTTACAGTATATATTACAGAGCACAGGGTTGGGGGGAAGGAAACAAGGTGATATTTGGGCCTATATTCTTTACAATGAGGCTGAGATAAAAATTAATGCATTGTTTTTTTAGGGGGGAACCAATGTGGCCATAAAATAGCTGGTATGAATACCACAAACCTAAAGACACAGTCCGCTCAGAATATGTTCAGTGTGTGAATATATTCCTTAAATTGATACCATCAGACCACGAGACCAGACACTTTCTGCAAAGCTGCGCTCTTATCATTCAACCTTTATTTTTTTTCATCAGATAATGATAAGATAAAATCTAATGTTAAATAAGTTTGACTAAAATAACAAAATAAGTAGTTTTGGCCAGCCTAGATCGACTGAAATGTTCACTGTAATCTGATGACTAAAAAAACTAAAATGTCAAGAGTTGTCATTGTTTAAAACTAAACTAAGTTTTCTTTGATTAAGATGAGGCTAAAATGTTCAGACTGTTAGTGAACTCAAACTTGACTTTAAAAGATGAATTGCATGAGGTTGACTTAAATTGATAAAAACTAAGAAGGACATTTGTCACAGCACCAAAACTAATACAAAAACAATAGCTGACAAAATGAACACTACTCTAAATAAGGAATAAGATAAGAGATTTTTGTCAGTAAAAATTCTGCTAACAGCTGTGTGCCCTCTCCCTCAGCCACCCGGTGCATGTGAAGGAGGAGCCCACCGAGGTGGAGGAGGACAGTCGGTCAGTATCCCTTCTGGCCGGCGTCACACACAGCCTGCCGTTGCCGAGCGATGAGCGCGACCTGGAGGAGGATCTTCCCACCGAGGAGCTGGAGTAGGACAGATCCTGGATGGACCAGAGGGACGAGACATAGCGAGTTTAATCCCTGAGCCCTCTCGTCAGCGTGAAGAGGAAAAGATAGCTACAGTACACTTAAAGAGAAAAGAGAGAAAAAAGAGAATGTTTTTTTTTTTTGTCGTTTTTAAGAAAATGCAAGCAACCAAGGATAACATTGAGAAACTCCAAACAGGGTTCGATGACCTCCGTTAACTTTCAGACGCAAAAACAAGACTGTGGAGCACTGCTTTACCTCCATGTGTTTCTTTTCCAACACTTGGCTCAGAAGTGTAACACCACTCGATGCATACACAACACACACACACACACACACTCATTCACTTTGTCAGACCATGTCTCATCATCCTCCCTGGTCAAATCAGCCTCTGTGTAGAGACCCTTAGAGGTTTGGACACTCTCCTCCTTGCCCACCCACTCTGCATACGCCCTCCTCGCTGTTGTCTCGGGCTGCCTGGCTAGCCGTTTTTTTTATCTCTACGTCAGTTGAGAAGACACACAGGTGTGTGTGTGTGTGTGCGTGTGTGTGTGTGTGAAAGAGAAAGACACACACAGGATCATGTGTATATAGATATGGAGCAGTCACCAGGGGCTGTGCAGTATACCTCTCCTTCTCCCCCCCTCTTTGGGTCAATCACTTGCTTTTTCATTTTCTTTGATTTGATTGAAATGAAACTGTCGGGCTTCAAGATGGGAAGGAAGGAAGAGCGCTTTCAAAGATTTACCTCCAACAGTGCTCCAACAGTTCCGCAGAGCAGGCTCCCGTCTCCACGTCTGTGTGTGCGAGCCCACGGCGAGGCTGTGGCCCTGGTCCCTGTCCAAACTTCTGCCCCCCCCACCCACCCCCCAGCAAGACACTTAGTGACGGACATCTTTTAAACTCTTTGCTTCTAAGTGAGAAAAAAAAGACATTTTCCTACCCCCCCCCCCTCCACCTCCACCTCCATCCCTTCCCATCCCCACCCAGAAAAGACTGCAGGAATAGGACCATTTGGTGCTGTCCTTCTCCTCTCCTCCGTCTGCGGATGGAGCGACGAGCATGGAACACTTTGAGAAGAGGGGAAGCAGAGAGAAATGAGGGAGGAAGCGTCTACAGAAATATTGTGACTTAAAAAAAAAAAAAAAGAAAACTGTTCATGATTATGGAATATAACAAGAAAAAAAACGTGTGGTAGCTTTTGTCATTTCCTTTTTTTTATTTGATGTTATTATCATTGTTTATTTTCGAGGATCAATATTTCCACGGTGGCGTTCTGTTTCGACGTACCTTTTCTAAGGATGCTGTTTTTGTTTTTTGTATTGTAAATTGTTTGATTTACTCTGGCTGTTCACACCATTCCAAATGAGTATTGGCAGAAAAAAAAGAAAAAGAGACAAAAAAAAAGAAGAAAGAAAGCGCAGTATTGTCCCGACTTGTGATACCCGACCCCCACTCCTGCCCCTCTCCCTTTCTGTCCCAAGTGTAGCAGGCAAGAAATTTGGAAATAGCACTTAAAGTTGCCATTATCCAGACAGATTATTTAACAGCTGATCTTTTTTTTTTTTTTAATTCTCTCTCATTCACTTGTTTTTTGGTTGTGTATTTAGTTGAGAAATATCAGTAATGCTTTAAAAATATATATATTATTACTGCAGTCAGAGAATACCTCATCCCACAAAGGTTCTGCCTGGAACTGTGTCCAAATTGATAAACAAATGAGGGGGAATTCTTACCGTGGGACACCAAATGTGGCAACTCTGCTCAGTTTCGATTCAAAGCTCTATGGTTGTAATAGTTACTGTGTAGAAGCTATCTGCAATTCACTGTGTGAGTTTGTGTTAAAGGAATAGCACGTGAGATTTTATTTTTTTTGTTTATTGTTTTCCGTGAGCATAAAAAGCATTACTTTTCTCTACAGTGCCATACCAAATTTAACATTTATTTTAATCTATTATCTGCTTATTCCCATTTTATTTTTGTTACAGGTAACCAAAGAAATATGTAGAAAACCAAAAACCCTGTAGTTTATTTTGCCCTTTTTGAGTTTCCCTTTTATTTGTCTTCTTAAAGAATTGGCCAAAAGTCAACAAACCAGGAGTTTGAATTCTTATTATTGTATTCATATAACTATTGTGTTGAAATTATACATGACTTACAGTGCTGACCATTCCGAAAACCAAAGTGTGTAAAGCAAACTAGAATTTGGAAAACATCAAAGCTTTTACATGATAAGTGGTGACGAATGACTCACATTAGGTATGAGGCCAAAAAACTAGTATTAACGAACCTCGCACAGTTCCTCTGAAAACCTAAAAGAAAGAGAAAAGGAAAAAAATTAATAAGCACTTAGAGGTGAAACCCTGTCTCTCCCACGCTCAGGCTAAACTGTGTTCCAAACACAATGCTAGGACCGGCCCTACTGCTGTATGAGCAGGCCTAATAAAAAGAGGCACTCGTGAGGCATTCGAACACTTTTCGCTTTACAGGATACTTTTTCTGGTGCTGTCGTTACATTTGGACTTTTTCCAACCTAGGGAACAAACATGCCCTCTTTGATCTGTACGGAGTATTTGCAGGAAGAGGAAGTGTACTGTAATGTGGTTACAAAAGTCACATCTTTGGACAGGGAGGAGTTATTCCAAAAAAAAAAAAAATACAATAAAGAGGGAACAACTAAAAAAATAATGATATACCAATGTAAGAGGAAAACAACCAAGGGACATCATGTAATTGAAAATTTGGGTTCATATTTTCATACTTTTTTGTCGAACTATCTCTTGCACTTCAGACGATTTTTCTTATTTAATGAAAGAACCTTTCTGATGACTTTGTGTTCAAACAGGACTGTTTCCTGTCACATTAGAGACTGATTTCTAACAAAGTACAAAGTGGCAGACAGACATCTTGAAACGAGATAAAAACCAAAAATAACACTACCTCCTTTTCAAAACGGTTCAACACATAGCCAATGGGAGACTGAGCTCTCTTAAATATTTTTTTTCTCCATTCTTCCTTGATGATAATAACAAATGCCAAAATTGTTGTTACACTTACTGTATGACTGACGGGAAAAAAAAAAAAAAAAAAAAAGCTATTCGGCGATCCGGACTCCCTAACACATCTGCTCGAGCCCAAAAACAGAGACGTTTCACTTTCCATGGTATTAAAAATGACTACCTCTCCTTAAACCACATCTAAAGCACTCTCTACGTCTCAAAGTGTGTTGTGAAGTGCTCACTCTATATGAAAAGTTTTCTATCAGCTGTGTGAAAAAAACTAAATCCTGCACCCGATTAGCACTGAGCTATAAGATCAGCCTCTGACTGTACGTGTGCATATTCACCATCTTAGCCAACGTGGTCGTTATTGGCTATGCGGTGGTGCAGAGAGCTGTAATGATAGACAGTCTCACACACAAACACACACACACACACACACACAGGGGTGTAACAGAAGCATAGAAGCAGGGCTATGAGTTAGTGCAACAGAGGCTCTGACCATCCAGATATCCAAAGACCCACAACACAGCAGCACCCGCTTCGCTGAAACACTTGCAGAGACGCTGAGAGGACTAACACACACTTAACGAAACTCATCACTACTACTATTTTATCCAAACCAAGAGGAACTGCTGCATACAGTACATAGATGATCTCTGACTTGTGCTTTAAGGTACACCTGTAAACAAAGCTGTTTTATAAAGATGTAGATTGTTCACAGGTCGCCATGTAACACTTCTGTTCTTTCTCCAGCTTGGCATAACATGATGTATTCTTGTATATTAATGCTTGACTTATCTCTCCAGGGCATTCTTTCCCATTTTGTCCTTTAATTTTCTCCTCTCTTTTGTTTCTTTTGCACCTGTTTAGCTATTGTAAAGCTTTCAGCTCTGATTCCTATACTGTACTGCTAATGCTGAAGTATATGTATTTATCATATTAAGTGCTGCAGGTATCTCGGTTTATTAGTTTTGTTTTGTTTCCATTTTTTTTTTCAGTTCTTCATAAAACGTCTGGGACGCTGATTTTTTAAGTGTATTATCTCTAAAAAAAAATTTAAAAGAATAAAAGTTAGATCAGTGGTTTAGGTAACACCTGTTTGTATATTTATCTTAGCTAGGTCTATTTTGATACTTTTTTGTCTCTGTACTGCATTTATGCATTTTTAAGGAAAGAAAAAAAAACAAATGGAAAACAAACTAAAAAGTAACTTCATTATGTATTGATACCTCAGAAGGACTTTTTCTCAAAGACAGGACCAAAACCTCTGAAAAGAAAAAGACAAAGAGGAAAAAATGTAAGAATATGTAGCCCCTCTCTTGCTTTAAGAAAAAAGAAAAAAAAGAAAAAGAAATGCGGAGCTCTAGAAAGATATTGCTGTTGGTCCTCTCAGGTGCCAATATGTGTCCCAGCTCCCTGTGACCCCTCCCTCTGACCCCTGACCCCTGTCATTCCTGTGCTGAACTCCGACCCACAGAGCTGTCAATCATCTGCAGGCACCGTGGGGGTGTCACTGAGTCGCACACCTGGCTG
This sequence comes from Epinephelus awoara, assembly GCA_035609425.1. Classification (NCBI taxonomy): domain Eukaryota; kingdom Metazoa; phylum Chordata; class Actinopteri; order Perciformes; family Serranidae; genus Epinephelus; species Epinephelus awoara. The sequence goes on from CM069296.1 coordinate 15,027,297, forward strand.
GTGGTGACCAGTCGCAAACCTCATCTCCCAGTCCCACAGAGGCAGATCAAAGCCTGACGCTGTTGCATTTTTGATACTCCTCCTCTTGTGTAGTCTCAATACCAAAATGTGGAGTGGCTCTCAGAGATGCAGCTCATCCTCTGACTACCAAAGGCATTGAAAGCAACCATTTGCTTAGTCCAAACTCCTGAACTGTAACCAAACTGTAACCAAACCAATGCCACAACCTTAACCAAACAAAAACCAAGCTACTTCCAAAACTCGCCATCGACTTCACTGATCACCTTTACCTATAGCTGTTATCTCTCCTTCATCCACGTAATGGTGTTGTAGCACCAGCCTGCATCCTATTGGCTGGTGACTGACTCAAAGGACACAGGGGGCCCAAATCCTGACTTGTGATTGGACAGTTCTGAGGTGTCACGTGAGGGGGAAGGGACTCTCAAAGTGGAGCATTGCCTGACGGTATTATCAAGTAGACAGCCAGAATCCGATGGAACTACCACTTCAGCTCTCCTCTGGTTAAACCTAAGGAATGTGTGTACATTTTCAGCAGTGACTCTCTGTATTGTTTCTTAGTTTCAGTTTACCTGTTTACCTCTCTTTATCCTTTTGGTTTTTTTGTTCTGTTTTCTTGTTATTTGAAAGTGTGGCCCGAGGAAGAGGCGGGGACAGGGACTGGGTGGTGGCTTTAGACAGACAGTGGAGCCCAGCCCTCTGACCCTCCACCCCGGGTAGCCATGTAATGCCAGTCACTGCCCTTTCCTTCATGCTGTATAAAAAACACACACATATATCTGTGTATTTGTAACCTGAATCTTCTTGTGTCTGTCCATGCAGACAATAAAAAACTGTACAGTAGGTCTAGTTGCATGTAATCTGTACTAATTATTGACAATGGCATTATAAAATGCAATAAAATACTTATTACACTGTCCTACGCTGCGTCCTTGTTTCTTCTTCAGAGGTATACAGCAGTAGTGTTGTCAAATATATCAATGGATTGATAAATATCGATTTTGAGTATTTAAATGATTTCATTATTCATTTATTGATAATGTTTGCTACAATCATTCTGCTGCTCTCTGCTACTAACCAAGAAATGTGTTATTGTCATGTTAAAGCCTTTTCATATTTATCTTTAAATTTCAAAAAATGTATGCCTTCAATGTCAGTTTTTAACTTTGGCATTGAATGGTATTGAATATGAATATTTTTCAAGGCATTGTATCGAAATTAGAAATTCCAGTATTGTGACAACACAACTCTTAACTTGTGGAACACCCAAAATGGTCACAAGTTGATTTCTGAGGCCACAAAATGATAAACAAAACCGGAAGTCAGGGGAAAAAAATGTATTTCTGCAACACAAAATGATGTGTATTTTTCCGACTTCTCTCTAATCTTTGCTTTTCTCTCAAGAATTATTAGTTACTTTGACCTCCTTAGACCTCATACAGGTTTTTTTTTTAATCAATCTGCAAAGGAAAAATCATTTGTGTCAAATAATCACTGTGCTTTGCATAATGCAACTTATGACATCAACAAAAAGTGCTTTGTTTTAAGAGATGATAAAGCTGAAAGGTTGGGAGCCACTTGAAAGCAGTTACTGCAGCCGAATACTTTCTTTTTTGTTATAGAACCTAAGAAAGAATGAGCGTGTCCTGCAGCAAGAAGAGAGTACACAAATACAAAGCAGTGATATACCTGCAAAAAATAGAGCTACAACTAACAAATATTTTTATTATTGATTAATCTGCAAAATATTTTCTCAATCTGCTCGATTGTTTAGTTTAGTTTAGTTTATTTAAGAAGGGACAGTGCAAATTAGTAAATACACAGAGTATAACATGCCAGAATTAGCCAAATGGTTATTTTTCATCTGTAGTTCCTTGGCCAAGATGTTACACAAGGGTACCTTAAATACAACAAAGCACAAAAAAAACAAATGAAACCACACACACACACAAAAAAATTGTCAATAAAAAGTCAGGAAATAGTGAAAGAGGCCTTGTGTAATTTCCCCAAGCCCAAGGTGACATCTCAACAACAATCCAAAAATCCAAAGCCAGTTATCACGTATGACAAAGAAAAGCATCAAATTCTCACATTTAAGAAGCAAGAAAGCAGCAAATGTTTGGCCTTATTGCTTAAAAAATGACTAAAAAATTAGTCAGTGATTAAAATTGTTACCAATTAATTTTCTGTCAATCATCTAATCAATTAATCAACTACTTGTTGCAGCTCCATCAAAAAATTTACAGTATTAAATGCAGCTACTCCAGTTTTCACTGTGACCACTGCCAGACTGCCTGTCACATAAACGCTCGGCTCCTTCAGCCTCTAACTACTATGATTAAGAAAAACAAATCAAGCCAACAATGACGGAGGGCTGAATGTTTTGAGCAGAGTTCCTCTCAGCATCCTGTTGAGTCATAATGTACAGGTGAAACTATTAATGACTCACTTTCACCTCATGAGTAAGGCTGCATCATGTTTACCTGGAACACATTTAACACTAGCCTTTTACTGGAGAAAAACACAAAAACTTAACAATTTACACCTCAAATAAAACTAAATCGTTCATTTATAATGAGCCAAAAACCTAGGGTTGTGTTTGCTGGTGGAGGGTTCATATTAGAGTTTTCTCCAGGACAGTTTTTCCTCATATACATGTGCAGTTTTGATAGCTATGATCCAGAGCTGTTTATATAGAAAATACACTTCTTTTAGTTAATCGTCTTCAAATAGAAAGACATTACATAAACATGTATAGCCTTTAAAGGATGTATCCAATCTTTCACTGAATAGTGGTTATTGCATTGCATTATCCCGACTTTTAGTATCTTATTACTTGATTTGTGTGTGTATGTCTGTTTTGTCTTTCTTCTGGCATTGTTCTTTGTCTATTTTGTCATATTTTGTACTGTTATTGATTATCCTGTTGATTTTGTTTCTTGTTAAATGTTTTGTCTGATTGTTTTTCCATGTACAATTTAGGTTGAGGTAAAAGAATTATTAACCAAGTCTACCTGACGTGTAAATCTGATTAGACGACAAAGTGCTGCTCAACTGGTATCATTTCCTCAAGTTACAAATCAAGCCTGTGTCAGTCAGACAAGGCCTTCAGAGAGGTCGCCATGTGCTGTGATACAGAGAGTGGCCACCAGGAGGAGTAAACAAACCGGACAACACAAGCAGCATCTCATAAACACAAACCCAGCAACAAACATCACTGTGGTCCACTGACATGGTCTGACCAACAGGGTGGGCCAGAGAGTGCAGAACAGACACTGAGTCAACTACCTGTGGTGTGTGTGTGTGTGTGTGTGTGTGTGTGTGTGTGTGTGTGTGTGTGTGTGTGTGTGTGTGTGTGTGTGTGTGAATTACATGAATGCAGGTGGCTGAAGTCTTGTGAGATTATAGAATAGATGCTGAATATTGTACTTAGTTTCTCCACTCCTTCATTTCTTTTCACTCACCTTCTCCATCTTCCCTTCTCTCCCCTACCTGTGTCGCTCTACCTCACAGGTTTGGCGCATGCCCTACAGCTTCTCTTTAAACCTGTGCGCTGCATGGTGGATGTGTTGCCACAGGGAGAAAAAATGGAAACTGGCTAGATGTTTTTTTGGAAAGTTGAAACTTTGTTTAATCTTGTGCTTTTAGTGAACTTCTCCGTTAGTCAGCTGGGAGGAAACTCACTCTTGACGCTTAAATCCCTGTGACATTTGGTTTTGGGAGAGACCCCATCTTAAGCCTATTACAGGCACACATGCACACGGGCACGCACACACAGAAACACACACTCACTGGCGTGCACACATCATGAATACTAAGCAGAAACTTAGTACTATATACTTGTACAAGGTGAGCCAGGGTGCAGAGCAACACACAAAGAGGTTATTCTTGGCGTGGCACAGTAGTGTTTGGCTTAAAGCGCCGAATATATTTCTTAATGCTCATCTGGACAGGGTGAGCAGTAGGTGTGTGCGCATGAGTGTGTGTAGTGTCCGTTTGCAAACCTGGATTTGTGTACATGTTTATGCATCTGCTTGTCTGTGCATGTGCAAAAACTTACAATGCTGAATCAATATGAATGTGTGTGTGTGTGTGTGTGTGTGTGTGTGGGTGTGTGTGGGTGTGACTGGGTGTGTGGGAGGGTGTGGAGGCCTGCTAGTCCCAGCAGCATGGAGAGCACTGAGGTCCAGGCAGACCCTGTGAGTCACAAAATAAATTTACTGAGAGCCATGCTAACATCTCTCTCTGTCTCTCTCCCCCGTTCACTCACACTGTCATCCTCTCTCGCCGTTCTCCATGTTTGTGGCTGAGGGAGTGGGTTGTCCCCCAAACAGTATATTGACTCACTCAAAACAACACAACATACTGTGTATCTGCTGCTCTGTGCATCCACATGGTTCTGCTTATCGATCTAATGAGCTGAGACTCTTTCTTGTATCTACATTATTTTATTTTATTTATGGACTGATAACATGTGCAATTGCAACCTTGTGTTTTGCTGAGATTGGCTTTACTTCCTCATTGCTTGGGACCCCACTGCTGTATGCGCACAGATAACATCAATAACTGCAAAATCTTCAAACCTTATTAACATCTATTATGTCGAAACATATTGCAGTGGTAACCCTTCATTTCAGCATAAAATGTTTGATGAAGATGATAAAACATGGGAATTACCATGAAGCATTAACACTGCACCTAATAAGCAAATATTTCTTTTTTTAAATGTTATATGGGCTATGCATGAACAAATATATATCATTTTACTATGCCAAATAAGAACGGGCAAAGGAATGATACACTTCATTATTTTTTACAGTGATGTTAGAGACGTTTTAGTGCTGTTAGACTTCTCTGGGGTCTAACTGACCCGAGTAATGAGTCATATTTTGAAGGGGAATTCTGAAACATGTTGTCTGTTCACAATCTTGTTTAAAAGTGATTCTGATAAAGTGAGAGGAGTTATGAAATACCAGTGTGATAAAATAATGTTAAGTGTTTTTATAAAGCTTTTTAAAGTGGGCTCAAGGTCTCCTGGACCCTGTAATCTCATGTACTTGGCATTAAGATGTGTCTTGGGTGATCCAATCACAAGCTGACAGCACTAAATTCAAGTGTAAACGTCCACCAGGACGCATTGTGATCCAGTCACTCAAACCACTTGTCTAGGTGGTCTGGACATATCTTTTGTAGTGTAAACACTAATGCGTCTTGATACATCCCAGACAAGCAGAGATGTGTTGAGAGGTGGAGCGTTTTGTCCAATATGCAGTCTTTGCAATGACCAATATTTCAGGACATACACTGTCGCAGTGTATTGAATCACATATATTAGAATGATATAAAACACAGAAAAGCAGCAAATCATGAAGCTTTTAAAAGTGGATATTTAGCATTTATGCTTAAAAAAACTTTTAATTACTTTTTGATTATCAAAATTTTAAAAAGGTAGCTGACTAAATGATTACTCTCATAATTGTTTTAACACTAATTGCATTGGTGCACTGTGTATAAACGTTAGTACTTCTTTTATCTATGAAAATTCAACAATAATCAGTCAAATCACATGCTTTAAATCAAATTAAAATATTTTATAAAAAAGACTTGAAATGAAGCTACATACTCAACTCATCTCATCAACATAGAATCATAATTTCACAAACATGGCAGACAAAGAGAGCGAAGGAGCTTTTCAATACTTTCCCTGACTAAAAGGTACACAAATTAATATTGAGTTTATGGGATTGAAGTGTGTGAGCAACATCAAAAATGTGCAGTTTTCAAAAGTGCTCAGCCTCACATTCAGTGTCTGAGCCAGGATTGTCTGCACATGGCTCTCAACATGGAGGTGGCTAAGCTGCAAGCTAGCAGGCTAGCAGCTGCTAAGAGCGTGAATGGTGCTGACAACAGCAACAGTCCTGACAGAGCACTGTTGTTTGGGATGACATTATCAGCGGTAACTGTTGTATAAGTGCAGTGCAGTGCAGCAGAAATGACCCTTCGCTAAGTCCCTCAAACACAGATTGGCCAATGATAGTGTAGCATTGGCCAGCTCCATCAAGGGACTACGAACAACATGGCTGTTTCATTTTCAGGCTGATTTTGTGGATTTCGAGTCAAATGAGCGTATAGGGCTAACAAGGTAGCTACTGAAGATATAGCCAACCGAATGTATACACATGCTACTTTTGCTTTTTAATGATTATAACATTGAATAAAGACCCACACTGCTTTACAGGAGCCACTTAGGGGAAATAGGGAAACTTGCCAATATACAGCTGTGTGTCATAGTAGTAGTTGCTTAGCTACCCTTGGAGCTCCCTGCCCATTCACCTGGGGGGAAGGCAAACACGTTCATCTGAACACTGCGATGACACACAGCTGGTTGAATATTGCCAAAGTTTCCCTTTAATTTCATTGTCTTCTGTCTTGATCGTCAGGTGATGTGGTGGTTCACTTTTACACTTTTGAACCTGTTTTTGCTGCTGAGTAAGTTTGACAGGCTGAATATATACTTCAAGCATATAGTGTAGACCCCTCTGTTTGATCCTTACTTTTTCATTTTTTCAAAAATGTGATAATATTTCTTCAGAGTGCAGTTAAGCCCTGTTTCCACCAAATACTTTCGGTATGGTACCTTTGGAACCAAAAGTAAACCCTTCAGACATGGAACCTAGACCCTAGTGAGAGAGAGAGAGAGAGAGAGAGAGGGAGAGATAGATAGATATGCAGGACAGACGGTAATGACAGTAGCTTACAACAACATTCATGAAAGTAATAATATTATCGTTATAGTTCTGGCTACTGTTGCATGCTTTTTTTGAACAAAATAAAACAGGCAGCAGTGAGTCTCTCTTCATGAGCTGTTTCAAAATAGCGGGTTTGTGCATTTAGTCCCTCTGAGGCAAGCTCAGGGGTTTAGTGTTGCTGGAGCCCACAGGAACTATGCTCTGCAATGCTTTTTTTCCCCTCCGAGTGAGGATTAGAATGTGTGCAGTTCATGTAACCCAGTCGAAAGTAATATATATATAAATGCTTGAAGATCTACTCATTACTAAAAGTGTATGTTGTATAAAAACTAAAGTAGTGGTCAGAGTTGTCACAGTGTGCTGTCATCAGTCGGCCCAATGAATTATGTTTCTTTTCTCCGACTCCAGCTGCTGCAAGAGGCAGAAGACATCTTTTCATTTTATAGTTACAATCTACAAATTAAACTCTCCACAGTATGAACAGTGGTTACATGAGCCTCAAAACCAGCCACAACTCAGCCCTGAGCAGAGTGACTGTCCGCTACTGACCAACCAACGGACTGCACTGTTCACAGCTCCATCTTTTAGTTCCAGATCTGTGTGCTAGATACCTCGACAGAAGGGGGGGACCAAAAATGGGAACTCTACGCCATGGTTCCATTGGTACATCTACATCTTTTCGCAATGGGAACGGAATAAAAGCGCACCAAACTGAACTGTGCTGTACCGTACTGCTTGGTGGAAACAGGGCTTTAGTGACAGTGTGGGCTCCATGCTTATTCTGACAGCTTGACAGATCATCACAAAGGGGCGGGGCTTAACAAAGGGTCAATTAGCTAGCCAGTGGAACACACAAACATGTACTCGCATGCACTAACATGCACACATGGCCGGACAGTCTATCACAACAAACCACAGAGAAGCTCGGATTACAACACACACAGAGGGAGCGTGACTACATTCGCTGCTCAGGACGCCATTACTCCACTATGTCTCTACAAAGCAAATAATGGTTTGCTGCTATATTAATAAATGCTCTGAATTTCACATACAGTTCCTTAAAATAACTATCCTTGAATTGCTGGTGTCTTTCAGGCTTGCCATTTCTTCCCAAGAACCCTCCTCAGATACGTCTGATGGGAAAGCGGATGAAACTCCTCGACTCCATGTGTGGCAGAGAGAAAGAGAGAGAGAGGAGGGTGAAAATGTGGTTCCAATCACTCACAAAGATGCTTTTGTTCTGTAGCTGGGGCCCTCTCTCTCTCTCTCTCTCTCTCTCTCTCTCTCTCTCTCCGTCTCTTGCTCGCTATCCCAGTCACACCAGACTGTTCAAAACCACTGAAACAATCAACGTCAAAAGTTTAGAATAATACTCGTAGACGGTCTCAGTAGATATTCTCTGTGTGCGTGTGGCTCCAGTTTCACTTCTCTGTGAACACCTACACACACACACACACTGTACTCACACACACTCTCTCTGCCTCTGTCTGGACTCTCTCTCTCTCTCTCTCTCTCTCTCTCTGTCTCTCTCTCTTTCAATCTCCACATTTCCTCCGTCTGCCCCTCCCACCCTGCCTGTCTGCTGATCTGATGCGGGGTATAGGAGTCTACATGTGGCATCTCATGCAGTCTGGTCAGAAGTCCTGGAGCAGCGGAGCAGCTCTCACCTCAGTCCTCCAGTGCTGGTGGGCTCGAGAAGGCAACCTGCTCTTTCTCTGCTGGATCTCAGCGGACTGGAAAGCCTCTAAAGCCTCAGAGGCCTAAGCCAAACAAAGAACAGGTCTACGTGCTGTTAGAAAGGTAGAACTGCTTTCACTATAGTGAAGCATGACATGATTGCCTTTGTAAGGACAAGTTGCCCTTGGTACAGTATGCAGCAGAACTACGAGCAGAACTTTCCTTTATGCATCGGTACTTCAGTTTAGCCTTTCAGCTACGGTTGTGAATCAGTTGCTGTAAGAAATCTGAACCAAGCAGGGTAATAAAATGAAGTGCTTTATTGTGATACAGCATGGTGTTACTTGGTGGTGCAATATTTGCAGCTGCTTTAGTGTGGGCTTTTTAAATATATTACTAACCCTTTCTTTTTCATATTCACTGTAAACAATGGTTGAACTAGGCTATGGACTAGGCTTAATAGCTTTCTTGCAGAGACTTACATGAAAAGATCAATACAGCCATTTACTGAGTTTAGCATGAGGACTTGAAACAGGGGAAACAGCTAACCTGGGTATATCAAAAGGTTACAAAATACGACTACCAGCACTACTGCCAGTAACTCCCTGGAGTTGCAGCAAAGTGGCAAGCTTCAGAGCTAAAATACAAAGCCAACACAGAAGTGCCAAAAACTGCAGTTCCTTGAATGGCCACTTGAGGGTGGCTCAAAAAGTGAGTCAATCCCCATAGACCCCCATGTTAAAATGTCCAACTTTATAGCAGAAATAAACATGTTTACAGCCTGGAACAAAAAACAAGTCTCCATAGCTATTTTTTCTGTTCGTGACAACTGTACCAGGGGATGAAATTTGTACTTCGCACATATTAATTAATTAATTTTTTAGAGTTATGTATAACAAAGGGCTTGGCCACTTGTGTGACAGGCTGTCTGCAAGGTGTCAGCACAGTCTATGAGTCAGATCCACCCTTCACTCCTGCACAGCTCCACCCTCTCGTCCAAATATGGTCACCTCTGGCTCGAAAAATTTAAGATTGTGGCAGCATCACAGTAACTCCATCCTTTATTTCTATGCAGTCTATGGTCACGCAGTTGGTTGCCCAGCAACTGGTACCGGCCAAGAAATAGTCTGGTACATAACCTCACATAAAACATTTCATTATAATATTTACACTTCATTTTTTTTGTATGAATTAAACAAATGAGATGTTATTACAGTTCAGGATCAGGGACAAAATATAACCTGCATTTGCGGTTATCTCTTTCCCTCTGCACACAATAAAATACTCATGTGAATGTGCCTGTGTGTGCGTCAACAGCTTCTCCTGTTTCATTATTGGAAGCTGATTTGATAGCGCTGTTGGAGGTGAGGAATGTGGAAGGACACTGCCATATTCATCTGCTTGATGCACTACACCCTGGATGGTCCAGAGAGCCCCTGTTCACCTCTACAGGAAGCTGCCAATTACTGTGGAACCAGAACAAAGGCAACCAGCAAATGTGCTCTGACAAATGTGTTTAAAAATGATCATAAATAAGTTTTGATTAAATTACTATTGAGTACATTGAGTACATTTTAATAATTATATAACTACCAAGTAAGCAGTAGAAATTAAAGCTATCGGACTGTACTGCAGAGAGCCTTGTGGGTGCGGTGAACTGGTGAACTGGTGTGTGAGTCACGAACGGAAGTAAGAGGATAGAGAGCATAAGCTTTTCAGGAAGCCGATGACAAGTAAATTTCTTCACTCTCATTGTTCAGTGCGGGAATAGGTGGGGGGACTGAATCTTGTACAAACACACAAGACTTTAATGTAGTCACAATGTAATGTCAACAGTCTTCAGGGGCTTTTGAAGATCGTATTAGGTTTATTTATGTGGGACGTCTGTTTTTATTACACCATAATTGTACGGTATCATTTTTGGCTGATGTGATGATATCAGATAAAAGAGGAAAATTTCCTCATTAACACATCGTGATCCTGTGAATTAGTCGAAATGAGGATGAATTTTAATTTGATGCAATTTGGGAGTGCTCTTGTCCCATCCTGTTAATAAAAATCCCCTGCAGTAGATGACAAATTGGTAAGTATGCATGTAAAGCAGCAGGGAAGCAGCTATTTGAAATGTGCTGATATGAATTAGCTTAAAGAGACTTTGAAATGCTGCTGTTGATTAACATAACATCTATCAGTGGTAGCTTTTGTTAAAATCCTCCAGTGGTGACATTTATACTGGAACAGCCACTCTAAATGATCTGTCTTTATACATCTATAAGAATCATGTGTGTCTGCTCTGCTCAGCAGTACCCAGCTGTCTGAAGCTACATACAGTGCGTCTGAATTTCTTTCACAAGCCAAAAAACAAACGGACAAATAAACAATCCTACATCTCTCTAACAATACCACTGCCCACACAAACGCTGACCCTCGTGCCCAGACAGACACTGAGCCCCCACAGCGCATAAGAATCCCACAAATAGTTCAGTGTCAAAGCCCGACTGTCTCAGATGAATGATTGTACACAAAATTGAACGGGAGGTTAGCCAGTTGTTAGTAAAAATGAAACCTGTGTCAGAGAAAGCCTCAGAAGATTTGCTGCTGTGAATTACCTCACGCCCCTGCCACGCCTCCAACATCAATCACTGAAAACACTCTCATCAGCCACAACCTCCAGGTGTCAACACGGAATGAGCAGACGAGGCCCGTGTGTCATGTGCTGCTTTTCTCTGTGTCATGTGTGACTCAAGAAACACAGTCAGTTCTTACATTTCAGTCATTTTCTTTTATTCCACCTACCTTATTGTTGTGATATTAACTAGCAGGGCACTCGGAGAGCACAGACCTCTGCCAAGGCCAAATGCTCTATTTGGCAATGTTAACAAAAGTGAAAAATAATTTGTGTATCCCCCCCAAGATGATGAGGATCTGCTCCAAAATTGAATGGCTTCCTCCTTGGCTCAAACTACACCCTCTTAAAAAGTTTCATGAAAATCAGACCTGTAATCCTGCTGACAAACAAAAACACTGAACTGAAAACATGACCTCCTTTGCTAATAAGTTAATGAGCTAATAAGCTAATGTTGTTGTGGTTTTATCTGACACAAAGTTATTGCAAAAAAGTAAGAAAAAAACAGTTTTGCCTACATTTGTAGACATAATAGGCTCAATAGTATTATTATTATTGGTCATTAACTTATGCTAATTCATCTAACTGCTAAATAAAACACACTACATGACAGAGAGTGTTTTTAATATTTGATATGTCATGTCGCCTAATACTTTTATTTATTTCGAAAAATTTGTTGTTGCTGGGTAACCAGCAGTATTTAAAAGTCTTAAAACACAAATATCAGGTCCTATGATACCCAGACCTACTGGCTTTATTTTTCAAGATAAGCACATCTTTTCAGCAACTGTCATTACTTTGAAAAGAGGTAAAACCAGTTGCTGATATGACTGAGAAAATCACGTAGTATACACTGTATTGATATGTCATATAATGTGGAAATCACTGAAGAGTACTTTATTTGGACTAGAGAGTGCAAAATTGCAACATTTTCCCACTCATCTAGGCAACATGGAGATGGTTATGTACTACTTCTCCTTTCGACATGAAAGTCAGGCCTACTATTTTTGAAACTTGCAAAAAAAATAACCAGCTGGTCTCAGTGGCAACTACGGAATAAGGTGGGGATGTGCTTTACAAGGTTTTTTTTCTGTAATTTCATCTGAGCTCACAATTACTATCAAGAGGATGAATCATGAGTCGTGACCTAGTTTAGTCTTGTACTGGGACATCTTAAAAAGTCTCGTGCACATCAGAGTGAATGTTCCCACAGTGAGTCACAGCAGCATGTCAACTGAAAACAGTGACCCCGCTGCACCTGAAGAACAAAGGTTTGGCTGACTCATGTCAGGGTACAATACGGTGTACGTGGTGTGTTATCAAAAAAGAAAGTACAATGGATAAAAGAATTAAGAATTTTGCTACATAACTATTCACTAAAATTACAAGTGGTGCTTCAACAGTTTGTATTTATGTTTTAAGAGTTCTCCAAACTCTCCAAAGAACATTAAGCAAGTATATGATATATAATGATGCTGTAACTGCTTCAAATGTCACTAATCTAGCTAAAAGACTGACCACAACTGAGCACCACAGATATGCCGCATTTAAGTGATTTCAAGTAAGTTTACTTTTCACATAAAAAGTTATATTCACAAAGTGTTACTATATTATTAATGACAAAACATATGGTTCCTGGGCTCATAATTCCTGATGAAAGCTACCCTGTGTTAGTGCTGTGTCTGGTTCGGGTTAAGGGGGTAATTATATGACAGTATAGTTCAGCCCAACTAGTTTGTAGCCTGGAGGAAGCACAATCACTGCTGACTGTAGTTTCCTGTCCAATAGCTGCAGCACAGAAGTCTGAGGCAAGTATAGTGGGAGTACAGAGAGAGGAGAGACCGAGTGCACAGGACGGATACTGCTCATATTCACAGTTGGGACAAGTTTAGGACGGTGGTGGACTTTTGCGGAAACGCAACAGAAAGTGGAGAAACTTGTGCAGAGCAGACAAAGAGTATTGAGCGAGCTTGCCTGCAGAGACACACACAAACTTCCCCACATCTGGTCCACTGGAGGACGGGGCGAGCCGGAGAGAGAGAAACTTTGGAGGCGGAGAGAAAAGTATCTTCGCTGGAGAAAAATGCATTGAATTTGGGAAGTTTGGTGGGCACCTACATGAGCCGAAAAGAGATTCGGTGGTCGTGTAAAGTGACAAGAGTGGAGGGAAAGAGGACGGGAAAGGTCTCAGAGGGCGAGAAGTCCACCTGGAGCGGTCAGAGAATGAATTAGCCCAAGTGTTTGGCTGCAGCGCGTCCCAGCCAGAGAGAAGGTAAGGAGTTGTTTTGCTGGTGGCTGGTGCTGTTGTTGCAGATCAAGGCGAGATATTCTGCAGGAATATGAATGTAGACAGAGAAAGGATCGCCACACTGGAGCTGAGCTCGCTCTGAGCATGCAGGGACTCGTTTGGGGGAAAGCAGGGCGCAGACGTGCAATAAAGGTAAACAGAATACGCCCGTTATTAACTGCCAGTGAAATTTAGGTCAATTACACTTTCAATTTTAGCCCAAATTTCTCCTAAAAGATATACCTCACTATTTATAAAACCTGTGTACACGTAGGCTACAAGCAAGAAGTTTGGCACTGTTTCTAAGTGTGCAGTGCGATGTCTTTTTCTCTTTTCCAGAAACTTCTTTAAACTTTATACAGCGTCAAAGTATAAAATCAAGCCCCCTGTAGATATATAAAGGTGGAGACATTTGTATGTAATTGGTAAACTTAGTTTCATCAAGCGCTTCGGCAAAAACTTAGCTATTGGTTGTCAAAGGTTTTGGGGGCAGCGAGTGCGGAGCTAAGGCACGGGAGCGCGCAAACAGCTGTCCAGCTGAGCTGCTTTGGCAGGGAGGGCGCGCGCCAAACACACGTTGGCACGTGATACTTTTAGGCTGCTCAATGTGTCCCGTGTTAATGATGAGTTAACGAAGGTGCCAGGTGCTCGAGTCGAGACAGGTAAAACACTCCTGTCACCTGGTGACAGGTAATTAGGCAAATATGGAGGTCTCATTTAGGCTACATGTCGCTTAGCAACCATATAGGAAGACTTTATGTACTTCAGGTTCTTGCCTTTACGTGTCATCAACACAGGCTGACTACTTGGGCAGGGTGAAGTCAGGTGATATGGGACAAATGAGGTTTCACATCTTGGGCTCTTTAAATATTAGCAACCACTTATTGTCACCAACATGTTATTGCATTATGTTCTTTACATGGTATAATGATTTAGATTGGACTGAGATGAGTATGGGCAGAGCAAAGAGTTAAAAAATCATTGGTCCCAGATCTGGCAAGGTAAATCACGTGGCGTGTTAATATTCTCTTTTTTGGTAATAAGAGTACTGCAGCTAAAACAATACCAGTGCATTTTAGTAACTATTTGACAAAATAATAATCAAAATATTTTCACAATGCTCTTTACTTTTTATGGGAAAAGGGTTTTGGGTGAGTACTTGTTGCATTCAGGTAAAATGGAATAAAAGTTTAATCTACAATGGGACAATTTTCTACAGTAAAACCGGCATGTTTTTGGTGCTATATAATAATTATATATACTACTGTGTGCTACCCTGTCATATTACATACACTTTTAGCATTTTTGTCAATCAGAAAATATTTAAGATGTCCATGTCAGCCAGAAAAGTCCAGAATTAGTCATCGTTACAAGCACAAAGCACACACGTATGTCCATTGTAGACAACGTGTCAGCAAGAAAACAGGCAACAAAAGAAGGGGGAAAGCACGGCAGAAAAGAAGGACAGTTGTTTTTAATGAATAGCCAGATGTTACATTAGTTATTTTATCACCTAATGACTGTATTGATAAATGGTTTAAACCATTTCAGAAACAAACATGAATGTATCATTTTACCTGAACATATGATTGAACTAAGGTAGGGGTTCTTGGTGTGTTTGAAGGTCCAAAGTTTCTAAATTATTTTACTTAGCAGAGATACATAACATGGACTAACATTAACACTTAGATAGTCTTAAGAATTTTAGATGATTTTTAAAGTAATCTACCCAAAAGTGTTTCAAATTACCTGACTTCACCCATGTTTAATGATACCTGTGAATATATCATGAAATAATTTCAACTACAAAAAAATTGTTATTGCACAACCGATTTGAAAGCTTTAAAAGGGATCAGTTTTACTCTTAAATTGGTTTAATTATTAAAATCCAGCATTTCAGTTTTCAGTCAGCATGACACACACTATTTGCATGATTATATCGACTTTGAAATCTTTACTGGGATTATAAAATTAAGTTCTGTTAATATGAACAATATTAGGCCAGACATTTTAAGCTCTACTTTCATTGTTTATTATTTTGTGAGAATTCTTTTTTAATTATTACCTTTAGTTTGACTTTTTGTTCCCATGTTTTTCTTGTTAGTGTTGTTTCATCTCATGTTTCAGTGTTGAAACAAGTCCTCTGTCACTTAAACTGGTTGTATATAAATAATTCCACTGTTATTGTTATTATTTGCACAACAGAAGTTTAAAGAGTTTAAACACTATTTATGAAAGGTAGGCTATGATTAGGCACATCCGTTGTGTTGCCACTGTTTCATGAAAGTAGCACTCCAGACTCCTCCTTTAGTGATTTTTATAGCTGTAAGGGATTCATGCTGGTTCAAGTTTTGCCTGATTACACCTCTCTAGCTAAAGTACGGCCCGCTGGCTTGTTGCTCTGTTTAAAAAGACAATGAGAAATGTTTCATGTGACCTATGTGATCCCCTCTGAAATAATATCTCCTCTCTCTGATTCAGGCTCACTCCTTGGCCCCTCCACCTCCTCCCATAAGAGCCAGGCCTACGCCCATGGATGAGGAGAGGAGTGCCCCTGCCATCTCCCCAGAGCCACCAGATGATGGGGACCCCAGTCTACCAGCTCCACAACCCAGTTCGCGCACAACCTCGACTGCAGAGACAGCAAACAGCTGCCCAAACCCAAAGCCCTGTCCTAGTCCAGGTAAGGAAGAGGCTGCCATAGAGAAGCAGACGACTGACACCAACAGCTCTTATAACACTGCCGTATAGCTGTCAGTGTTTCAGTTGCCTACGTGTTGAGAAAGAGGAAGACCCATCACAGAACAGTTATGTGATAGGTCTGAACAAGCCTAAAACAGGCTAATGTTTATAACTACTGCCATAAAGCTGCATTAAACCTCCTTTGTTGTGTTTAGCTGTATGTCTATGTAGAAGTGTGGCTGCCTCAAAAAAAAGCGAGACATAAAGTAGTTATACATTAAGTCTTTATTATGAAAAAGAGGAGCTAGTGGATTTTTGCTGAGAAAGGAAACCTCTCTGTGCTCTTACATGCATGCGAACCTCATTATGGGGAAGGTTGGCCAATATGTGAGTGAATATATAGCTGTATGCAACACTTTTCCCTTTCTTTACAAGCTATAGGAGACCTTCTTACCCCGAAAACAAGAATAGACCAATTTATTCACCTTTGTGAAAGTGCGTGTAAAGGTTGATGTTAGTTTTCCAGAGTGGAATAGTCTTGAGTCACTGTTATGTTTGTAATACTGTAGACCTGGTAATTACTAATCACTAATAGTAGACTCAGAAACTCAGTTCTAGGGACTCACGCCGAATTCCTCAAAAATCATTGTGTATTTTTGGCGGATGTCATGGTGATTCACTGGGTCAGAGGCCTTTCTCACTGACAGATAAAAACAGTTACGTACTGAGGTGATTGGTCGGTGTGGGGGACGTGCTGCCTTGGATGATCTGAGGGGTCAGGACCAATTCAGTGCTGTGGAACGCTTGAGGGCCGCAATGGGACTCCTGGGGATTGGGGAATAAACCCATGACCCTTCCCCTTTGTGCGATTGGTCATGGTGCGGGTTGACTGACACTGGGGCGGGAACAAGGCAACGTGGACCAACTCAGGGCAGTGTTGCGCCTAAATGACTCATCCAGGATCAGCCGAAGTGATTCAAGTTCCCTCAAACTTCAGCGAGAAGGCAACAGCACAGGCTGCAGATCAGAGTGCAGATCCTATGGGGTAATTGGGGTAGGTGTGGTAAACAGTTATGGAAGTGTGCAGAGATCTAAGTGGCTTGTTGCCATGGGAACCCCCCACAAAAACCTCCGATGGGTGATGGTGTTTTTTTTTTTTGCTTTGTTTTTTAAAGACAAGCCCAGCTCGATCTATTATGATTACTGCACTGAATGTGCAAAAGCATAGAACCTACACACGCACATCTCTGTTCTCCGCTACATTGTGGTTCACCATGATGAGCGTAAGTACAGCATCAGATTTAATGATAATACCTCTGCGAAGACTTTTAGAGTTATTAAACTCTAGGTTTGTGCCTGAACATGTTCTCGTGGCTGTGCTGGCTTTACCTGTGCATGCTCCTCAGTAAGCCAACACAAAGTATAACTGTGGCTTCTCCCACTAAAGTTAGACTGCTTGTCTGGCTGACTGGTCTAATTTGTGTGTGTGTCTGTGTGTCTTTGTGTGTGTGTGTCTGTGTGTAGGCTGAGGGTAGGTAGGTGAGCCAGGGTGGGGAGGAGAAGATTGGTCAGGCTACCACTGAGGGCAACAAGGCCCTGCTTTCAGCGCTCTACTTCACCCCCCCCCCTCCCTCTGCCTGCAGAGTACAGGGCTTTGGAACAACACAACAGGCACATACAGTGTGTAGATCTAACCGAGGGATCACATTTGAATCACATTATTGCCCAGGGGTGCATCATTAGAAAGGGAGGACAGGTTCCAAGTAGGGATGCACCCATCTGATACTGACATACACGGATATCGGACTGATACCGACTCAAACAGCTGGATCAGGTTATCGGTGACAATGGGGCTGATCTGTTAAGTTCAGTTCTATGTTTACATCTAATTAGACATGCATTATTTACGGGACTCGAAATTAACACTTGCCAGGGGCAAATAAACTCTGTGTTCAGGCAAGTGGATTGCGTCATGCAGTTGTCTGATGTGATGTCTAATGTAACGTTATCTGAAGTTACTATACACTTTAGAAGTTAACTCCACGGTTGACGGTGTCATGTGCGACATAACGTTAGTAATACTGAGTATCTCTGGAACACTGCATGTGAGAAACTTACTTTTTTGCCCAGAGATTTAGCACTGTGCCGTTTCAATGAGGGTTCTGGTGCGATTGTATCCTTTTCAGAAGCTTTGTAGAAGCTTGCAGTGTTCTTCAACTTCTTAAAACTGGCCAAGTGCCAGGCAAAACAGGCAATAAAACAAAAACTGACAATGTTTAAGTTAGAGCAAAAGCTTAATGTTAAGCCCTAGGGTAGTACGCTGTGCGTCAGCAGTGCACCAGTAAGATGAGATTTTGTTCTTATATTATTGTATTGTACTTTTTTCATGCGGAAATTTTCCTGTTTATGTTGTCACCAGTGTGTTGACAATTGATTTGTAATTCCTATGAGTTCTGAATATTTTTTTACCAAGCTGCTGGTGCACAATGTATTGTTTTAATTATTTAATTCAATAAATTCATATTTAGGTATTAAGTTGTTACATTGTGTTTTACAAAGTTGAGAATGCAATGTTTAAGTCAAGCCTGATTTTGCTTTACACATAAAATGTGTACACACTGAGGCATACAGCTTATTAATTAAACACTGATAGCAGATTGGTACTCTGTATTGGCCAGCACCTAAAGCCCAGGTATCAGTACTGGGACTGAAAAAGTTCAAAAATAGTGCTCTATATTTCCAACCAAAGTTGCTTAGCCAGTGCATATGCCAGAAAAGTTTTTTTTTTCCTTTCTTTTGTACAGCCTGAAATTAAGTTGGTCACTTTCTTGCTGGTAGGGGGAGTTTTTTCTTTTGTTTTGCCTTTAACAATCAGTCACGAGTAGGGTTGGGCTATATATTGATTGTACTCGATGTATGACGGCTTGTTCCACATGGGATGTGTAAAGTGACTATGTCGCAAAGATCAAATACAAATTGTCATGTAATTTTTTAAGCCACAGGCATGAGACTCGCTTTGGTGTTTTGGTTCTCACAAACATGATACATCACACACAGTCCCCAGCCAATCCAGACTTTTCTCTCAGGCGATAGTGTGTGAGCAGGCGAGATGTGTGTTTTTGTATCTGCAGGGCTCCAGACTGTGATCACTGTTTTTGCATTTTGCGACCATGGAGCACCAGTGATATTACTAATATAGTAGGTTAGCCACAAATCAGCTAGCGAAGTTTATTTTGCTGTTACTAGTACTGTAACTATTGTCTTAAATTATTGTAGTTGGGCTGGGTTTTATTTATTAGGTAAATTTGTTGATAGTGCTTTGTATTTATCCATATTTATGTATACTTTAAACTAAATTAGACCTATTATATTATTTAATTTCAAGTTTAAATTCGCCTTTGCAATAAGAAAGCTGTTCTTTAATGTTACTGACCATCATTTTTGCTTTTTCTTTCATTTAAAGTATTCAGGCCCAGTTTAGGCAAAGATACCACTTTAAAAGTATCCTGTTAGAACAGGTATCAGAAAAAAAGACACCCAGCCTCACTGGGAACAGATAACGTTTTTCACAATTTAAAAAAATGTGTCGATCTAAGAGTTCTTAATCAAGTAAGTCGACTTACAACAACTTTGATAGTCATGTAAATGTCATCCACACCTGTTGCCATTCTCCTGTATTTTTTTATTTGGTTAGCTAGCCTTGTAGGAAGATGACATGCTCATTTTTCATATCGCCTACTATAGTCTTTTTGGTTAACTTTCTCCAACCTGCTGAATCATCCCTGTGTGAACTAAATCTGGGATGCAGGTGGTGTTAGTTCCCAACAGCTTGCACAAGACCATACTGAAATGATGTCATGCTCAAGAAGCTTTTCAGGGCTTTGAGAAGGTTTTAAAGATACTATGCTGTGCCTGTCACAAAGGGAATGGACAAAATACTGTGAACACCTGCACAATCATATCCAATTGAATGCCACAAATAATGTCTCTGTGAATATTTCTTTACAGTCAGGGGTGTTGATTCATTTTTTAGTTAGTTTTTGAAACGGTAGTTTAATTATAACCACGACCCAGCAGCATCATAATGGGAGTCAGCCAATTGCAATGCACCAGATGAGTTCGATGGGAGTTTTAGTCCTCTTGTTGACCCATGTTTGGACAGCAGTCTTTTCTGCTGTGAGTGAATATAGCTCCGCTCAGTCGTTACAAGGCCATTGAACAGTGGTTTGTGTGTGTGTGTGTTGACAGATGTGTGCCTCTCGCTGTTGTGAGTGTTGCTCTCACTCAGGCATGAAGATGCAATGAGGCTGTCTGTTTATATAGGAGCCTCGTACTGTACCGCCACATGCTGATTCCCTCATTCTCTTTCACCACTGGCATCTCGCTCACTCTATTTTTTCTCTTCCTCTGTCTTTTTTTTGCCCACTTCCCTGCTTTTGTCTCTGTTTTTTTTTTCTTCCTGTCACTCTCTGTATTAGGGCTGAACGAGGCTGTGTTTTTATGTTGCAATTTGAAAGAGAGGAATTTTTGAATCATTGGAGCTATGAGTCTGCGTATGACTTTCATTATTATCAGTGTCATAAACTATAAGAGGTGAAGGTTTTATTTGGAGCTTGTTAATGTTGACAGCTATAAGACAGCTTTTTCCAGCAAATGTAGCCAGCTGTAGATGGGCTGGGCAATACAGCCAAAAATGCCATCACGTTATAAATTTTCACATCAGTTGAGATGATAATTATCACGATAAATGTCAAATTATTACTTCTTTGATTGTTGCTCCTGAGTGAAAGTCTAAGAAACCATAGAGTTAATTGGGGTTAAAACTACTATTTATTATTGATTGTCAGAACATGACAACCCTAACACCTTGATGTTTGATGACTGGTCGCTTCTAGATGCTAAACCCAGATTCAAAAAAACTCCCACGAGATGTCATGTTCCATGTTTAAAGGGATCATTTTAATCCAAACTGTTGTCTCTTCCTAACCCTTGCCAAGTGGTTTTTGTGCCTAACTTAACTGGACCTTAACCACAGCATTGTCACACCACAAAACAGCAAGACAAGAATATTTTGAAGCGGCTTGCAAGAGTTTATAAAATACAGAGTAACCATCAAGTCTTGACCTTGTTGGCTGGTCTCGTCTTCTACTTCTCTTTAAGGTGCATTAGCGCCCCCCTCTTCTTGTGTATGCATGGTTTATTTATATAAACATTTATTGTATCCCTGTTTAGGAAAATACATCAAGATTATTACTGTTTTAGTTTGTGCTGTTTCCATGTTCAGTCTCAGGAAACCGGGACTGTACTTTTTACAGTCACTGAAAGATGCTTTGGTTTAAAAAAAAGACAAAACAGCACTCTGTCCTTTTACTGCTTAAAAAGACCAACATAGTCGTTAGCCTGTCTTTAAATACAGGTCTGCAGTCTAGCATCACAGTTGGCTCATTAGTAACCAAAATGACTGACAGCTGGCTGTTAGAATCTCTCGGTTAAACTTTAAAGCACATCATACTGTTTTTAACTTTTATGCCAAGATCTCTGAATGGGAACCTCCAGGATTTGGAGCTGTGAAGCACCTTACTCTTTCAGTCTGCAATGTGAGCTCACACAGCTAAATTGCAGACCTGTCAACAGTATGATGGGGTCATTAGTCAGATGGGCCATCCAAAATGCCCTTATTTGTCATTAGCTGTCATCAGTAATGTATAACTACGGGTGTAAATCACCAGTTTAAAACCAGTTTTAAATTGATTCTTTGGACAACGATACAATATTTGCCGATATTACAAAGCATGCCACGATACGATTTTGATTTGATGCGATTTAGGGGCCTTTAGTCAATATGAGACGATATTATCTGCCCATTTAACACAATCAGTTAGAAAAGAAGCTGCCACAAGCTCCCAAACTTTAAATCGAGTCCACTAACACTCATAAAATAGCATATGGGTTAAGTGTGTTTACACTGCATTATTTAGCCTAGCAGCTAGGCTACTCTTTCCCTCTACTCATAGCTAAACAAATGACATGTAACTTTATTATTTTTCTTACTCACCATTGGTTTAAGTCACTGTATCTCCTGACAGAACAGCACAGGTGAATTTCGGCATGCGTGCACAATTTTTCAGTTGAACATTGTTGAAATATAGTTGCTACTGTTGCTGTAGTGAGAAGTTAGCGGAGTGAGACGCTCGTCTCAGCAGGTAACGTTACGTCATGTTTTATCTCGTAACAGCATTGTCTACATACACCATGTGCTCTGTCTGTTGTCCTGTATTTTCTCCATAATCCAAAATATTTCACACTGTGGATTTTTTTCCTGAGTAAATACCACTATCCTTAATGTCTTTTTCTTGCTTTCTATCTGCCTGCCGCTGTTTGATGGTGACACAGACTTTCAAAATAAAAGCATAACCCAAATATGACACCATGGATTGATGTTTTCACTTTGCATAACATGGGATCATTGATCAGTAAATCAATATTGATCCAGATCGATGGATTGTTACACCCCTATATGTATATATATATATATATATATATATATATATACATATATATATATATACATATATATAGGCAATTGTAGAAGTGTCATTATTTTGTCATAAGCTTGTGATAGTAATTAGTACAAATTAATCTTGTCGAATGTGCAATGTGAACTTAAAATACAGGCCTGGCGTTTACTTTATGGAGTGTAATCACACAAAAAATAGCAACCTAGATTGGCCAAAATATATTAGTCTGAAAAAATGCTATTAGATATTTTCTATTAGATGTTTGCTGGTGTTGCTTTGTTCCTCCTCTTATGTAGTATAATTAATCTGTCTCCATCACAGTCTAAACTACATTTATCTCTCTCACTCTTTGCTCCAGTGTGCAGTTGCAGCTATTTGCCTACTTGTCCCTTTTTAGTCCCTGAGGTTTGTTGAGGCTTGTGTCTAATTTGGTTTCTCACAGAGATTGAAATAAACTAGGAGCAATTTGAGGCATTTTTACAGCATATTTGAACTACAAAAATGAGCATGCCTTTTTTTCCCCTCACCACCTCACAAACATTTAAGAAACCGTTGCTGCTCTGGTGGCCTACAGCTCTTTCCCTCTCTCTCTCTCTCTCTCTCTCTCTCTCTCTCTCTCTCTCTCTCTCTCTCTTCTCTTTCTCCAACTCCAGACCTGAGTAGAGTCTCCAAATCCTCATAACCCATGTCACATACCGTTGACAGCTACTGTCAGCAGGATGTGATGGTACTAACTACCCAGCAAACTGTCTGTCTTGTAGAGACACTTGAGCCAGGGGCCTGTTACTGTACACTTACTGCTGCAGTGACAGATTTGTGTTGTTGTTGTCTCCTGTAGTTTCAAGTCTACAGTTGTGGCAGAGGTGTTATGTAGAGCCTTGCAGATACAGTTTATTAGGCCAATATTGATGAGATTTGTATTGATGAAAAACAAATAAAACAACAAACACAATCACAAGCATTAGTGATATCTGTAATAACTCAGTGTTGGCCTGTGAGAGCCCTGACACACTGACCACATGTTCAGCTGTTGGTCAGTGGACTGTCTGTGAGCATCTGTCCTCCTAGTTTTTGTGGTGTGTCCCACATAGTTGGCCCTCATTGTCCTTTTTTTGGCTGATTCAGCATGTTAAAGTGGTTTTGGAGATGGCAAATCCTGTTGGTGAATGAAATCACTCTAATTGGCAGTTCAGCTCTGTAGACCATAAGAGAAAGAGAAAAGAGATAAGAGAAATTAGAAAAGCAAACAAATGACTAAGGACCCATTCACACTGCCACTATTTGGTCCACTTAAAAAACAAACCCTGGTCCACTCCATGCGTAGTTTGATTCGTTTGGAGTGGTGTGATCGCTCATTCGCATTCTGTTGCAGACCAAAGGAGCGATCCCCGGCCTGCTTGGTTCACTTGCAAGT
The DNA here is from genome assembly GCA_035609425.1 of Epinephelus awoara. Lineage (NCBI taxonomy): Eukaryota > Metazoa > Chordata > Actinopteri > Perciformes > Serranidae > Epinephelus > Epinephelus awoara. The sequence goes on from CM069296.1 coordinate 15,051,268, forward strand.
GAACTCTGGTGCGGTTTGCTTACAGTGGGAGATGCAAATGGACTATCCAGCAAACCAAAGACAGGAAATGACTTAGAGTGCAATGCACCAAGCCAGCTGAAGGGGATGGATTTCCATTTTCGATTTTCTTCTTTTCTTCGTCCTCATGCTTTATCTCTATCTGGTCAGTACTCGTTTCAGGCAATACCGCGTGATATTGTCCAGGTGGTTTGGTTCGCTTTAAAAAGTGCAGTGTGAAAGTGAATTGAACCAAATGAAGGTGTGGAATTTTTTGAGCTCTTTATCAGAAACGGCTTGTAATTGTCCGTGTTATTGCTTGTGAGAGCACAGTAAATATCCTTTGTTCTTTCAACATTGGGTTGTGTTGTTCATGTGCTAACTGGCAAACTAGCTCTTTGAATCTCATCTTTCCTCAGGTTACCCTTTTTGAATGAGAGGTATTTCTTCATAGAACATACTTGCTAGTTGGCCATCCTTTACTGTTTATAACTGTTAGACTGTTTGTCCTTAGTTTCCATATGTTGCATTAGGGCTGGGCAAAACATCAAATATCAATATTGATGCCATGAGACTAGACATCATCTTAGATTTTTGATATTCCAATATCACAAGTGTTGTCTTTTCCTTGTTTTAAAGGCTGCATTATAAGTGATTTAATTTTATGGACTTACCAGGCTGCTCTATTATTTGCCTTTACCCACTTTGTCATTATATTCATGGTTACTAATGAATATTTATCACAAAGCTCATGTGTTAAAGCACTAATATTGTTGCAATATTGATATCAAAGTTCTAGTCAAAAGTATTGTGATATGTGATTTTTACCATATCACCCAGCCCTATGATGCACAGCACCGTTTGTGTTTTTGTATCTGATGGTTAAGTCCCTGTGTCAGGCTTCTTGTGTTTAATGTAGCAGTGTAGCGCTGGGTTAGCAAAGCAGCTGCATTTTCCCAGGAACCAGAGGAATCTCAGAGACAAAGTAACACAATTAAATTCCCCTTAAGCCTGTTCAACAGCAGACAGTTTTTGTCTTTAATGAGCTTACACTGCTTCATTCTCTCAGCAGCCATAATCTCTGATTTTGGACATATTCCAGTGCTGCGCTCTCACAGCCCCTCTGTGCAGTGTGTGTGTGTGTTTGTGGGTATGGGTTTCTCTGTGTGTGTGCTTGTGGCTGGATTGCAACTAAACAATTGCCTCTTCTTTCCTTTTCTTTGTGTGTGTGTGTGTGTGTGCTTGTATGGGTGCGTGTGTGTTTGTTGAGGGATTCAGATAAAAAACGTTTCTGTAGTTATGTGTTCTTTTCTTTGTATTTTCCTCCGTCCTGGTCAGAACCCCAGCGGTTGTGTGTGGTTTCAATCAGTTCCAGTCATTACTGCTGGCCAGAGAGCTGCTACTGCGTCGTCTCCACTAACTCCGCTCTGCTGAACATTATTCTGCTCGGTTGCTCTTCAGCTCATCTCACTGTATCTTCTTTCTAATTCTCTCGACTGTTATCTCTATCTTTATGTTTTTTAGTGATGAGTCAGCAGGGTGTGCACGTGCACACCCATTTCTGTCTGTGTGTGCCTGAATAGTGCGCTTTCAAATAGGGCTGCAACTGTAACAGTCATTAGAATTATTGATTGATCTGCTGTGATTAATTGATTCATTATTTAGTCCATTATATGTCAGAGAATAGTGAAATATATACATTAAAAATAGCAAATATATCTAGCAATTTTATTTTAAATTGATTTATATTACTTTTATCACTATATAACAATACTACATTGCTCATAGATTGCAACTGTGCTTTTGATTTTTAGAAGTATTTGCACTTTAAGTCAAGGCAAGCAAGTCCCAAGCCAAGTCTAGAGTCCTTAACTTCAACTTTTGAGTCCTAAACAAGTCACTATGCACTCTCACCCAATGCAATGCCATTTTAACAACAGAGTAATCATATATTAACATTACAAAAACCATTACTGCTCTTTAAAATTTGTATTTATTCGTTAAAACAACAGTGACTGAACTTAAACATAAAAAGTAGCACTGACGCTGCACTCCCATGGCATATAGCACTATTAACCAGCATCAAAACAGAATGAATTGTTTCTGTTCTGTCTTATTGTATTTAACTCATTTCTTGTTGGAAAAAATGTCTACAACTTTCACTTGCCTAATTGGCTTGGAGGAAGGTATCAAGTATTTTTGAGTCAAAGGCTTAGGTCCCAGTAGAGTCACGAGTCATTGGAGCTTAAGTCCAAGGCAAATTGCCAAGTCTTTTTTTTTTTGGCAAGTCTAAAGTCATCAGATTTGTGACTTGAGACCTTCTCTGTGGAGTCTGTATGTTCTCCCCGTGTCAGCGTAGGGTTTCTCTGGGTGCTCCGGCTTCCTCCCACAGTCCAAAGACACACACGTCAAGTTATTTGGTGACTCTAAATTGCCCTTAGGTGTGAATGTGAGCATGAATGGTTGTCAGTCTCTATGTGTCAGCCCTGTGATAGTCTGGAGACCTGTCCAGGGTGTGTCACGCCTCTCGCCCAGTGTCAGCTGGGGTAGGCTCCAGCCCCCTCGCCACCCCTAACAGCATAAGCTATTACTGAAAAATGAATGAATCAATCTGACTCGAGTCCAAGTCGTGTGACTCTTTTGTGACAATATTGCATACTGCACATATGTTACACTGAACATTATATATCTGATTATATTATTTTGTACATACTGTATTTATTATTGATACATATACCTTGTATTATCTTTTCCTATGTCGATGTTAGTTAAATGCCCATCACAATTTCCCTGAGCTTTCAAAAGGCCCATTTGGCCCAACCTGCAGTTAGAACCTAAAAAAATATTTGATTTTACGAAGATATAAAACAAAACTAAGCAGTTAATGCTCACATTTCAGTGTCTAGAACCAGCAAATGACTCATGACTAATGGATTACCCAATACTTCTCAATTAAGTTTCTGACTAATAGTTTCTGCACCATTTCAAGTTTTGATTAACCACAGCACAGAGATTATGACATCTTGACAGCATTAAAACAGTGTTGCAGCTCCGCATTCACATTACATGATTTTCACCATATTAACTCATCTGGTGCACTTTGCTCTTGTTTGTGGGGTGCATATGTACTGTTTGTCTTTGCCAAAGGGATGTACACACCTAAGAGACCTCCTTTCCTGTCTCCGCCTCTAAAGAAGTACCAATGAAGCTACAGAAACAGGGTTGAGAGTTAATTTAAAAGGCAGCAGGTAAACTCAGCTCAGCCCTCCCCCTCAGAAATCATACCCAGGGGAGCAGCAGGTTGTGCTCCCCTTCAGGTGATCCCGGATATGTCAGGTCATTTACCAGCTCACGTAGCCTGGATCTTTGTGTGTTGTGTTTATGAGAGCAACTGCCCTATGTGATGCATATGTTTTTGTTTTAATGGCTAACTGTTTGTTTACTAGGGGACTGAAATTCCTCTGGATTGCCCCCAGGCCCACTGACACGTGTACATACACCAAATTACAAACACACACGAACACGCACATACATGAACACACACACACACACACATAAGCACACACACACATAAGCACACAGTGAAGCATGCACAAACAAATACACGTACTCACCCACACGTGTAAACACGCAGCCAGATCTCCTCAGCGGCTCTTGATTGCTCTGGTCTGATTTGAATTAGAGGCTCATCTTTCTCAGATCTCAGAAATGGCTCTGAGGTCGAGCGGTTTGGTGGTTTGATGCTGATGCCAACACACAATTGGTTGAAGGCCTGCTTGGATGGCACTAGGGGTTCGGTGGGGATGTGTTTTTGCTCCAACAATCGTGGTTTTGAACGTTTACAGAGGGAAAGCTTTGACTGAGTCACAAGACCTACACACTTTTAACCCGTAGTACTCCACTGGCAGCAGGAGTCTAAATGAGAATACATAACAGACTACTATACTGAGGTATGAAGTGCTTCAGCTGCCAGATCATTGAACGCATACTCGGTAAAAATGTGCAGGTGTTATACTTGGTGCATTTATTGCATATCTCTATCATATAACATTCATTCTTCCAACAAGAGCAGCAGCACAGATGTTTGTCACATCTCCAAGGAGTTTGCATAAACGCTGCGTCACGGGTTTATATAAATCTGTATTTCTCAGCAGTAATGGATTCTTCTTAAAATGATTTGTTATGGAGTCATAGACCTTTACACTGAAGATGACTGCCCTCTCCTTTCCCATAGTTTGCTTACGCTGGGCTCTCGTGTGGCTTTGATAATGACATAATTGCCCCCAAAAGCAGCTTCCACAGAACAGGACCAAAACAACATGAGAAAGAAAATGAGAAGAACCGATAAATGCCACCTAAAGCACTTTTTGTTTGAATTATATTACTGCTCTTGATATTTTCAAAAACCTGCCAAGTGTCGACAGTCATTAAAGTCAATTGTTGCCCGCCAGCAGATGGTGAAATACTACTTTTTTATGATCCATCCTCAATATTTGATAAAATGGATACCAGCTGCACAGAACAATGGACGATTATAGGTAACTGATGGACTTTGATGAGCTAATTGATCACTGATTATAAGAATATTAAACATGATGTTTAAACAGATCATCAAAAATGCATGACTGGGCCTGTGGACTGATGTATGATGGAGTTACATATATTGTCTTTTTGCATAGATCTTCTTTTTAATGCTGAGTGTTAGCCAAGGTGCTTACAAGAAAGTAAAATAAGGAATGACTGGTGGATGGATATAATGATAGATACTAGACATATACACTGCCTGCCAATGACTGTATGCAGCCTATAATACACATATCTCTAAACTAGACATTTGGCAGTGTCGAGGGCAACAGTTCTCACTAGTGGCTTTCATATCTGAAGCCGGCTGATTGAGACTAATGGATACAACATGGGCCTTAGAAATGGCTTCCACATGCAAGAGACAAGCATATGTGTGTGTGTGTGTGTGTGTGTGTGTGCGGAGAGAGAGCTGGTACTAGATATGGGAAGGTAACATTAGGGCATGAATATATGTGTTTTATGTGTATGTGAGTGTGTGTGTTTGTGTACAGGTATGCGTGTGGGGTTTGTGTACCACCGTCTAATAGACCGGAAGAGCAGGAAGCACTTCCCATCCCTTCAGGTCCTGTTTACGCCTCCTCCAACTTCACACGCACAGAGATCCCATTACACACAAAAATCCCCACAAATGCACAGACACATACAAACACACACACACACACACACACACACACACACACACACACACACACACACACACACACACACACACACACACACACACACACACACACAAACTCATGAAAGTAAAGGCAAACACAAATCTTCAGATACTTAAAACACTGTTCCTCTTCATCAAGGTTAGACCACCTTACATAACCGAGTGATTCATACCAGCAGCTTTGATATACTTTGTTTTCTAAGAAAATAAAGATAGTGTTCCTTCAGACAGGCTAACGGTGCTTGGAACTCTGCAGGTTGGTAATACTGGAGAGTCATCCTGTTGCACTGCACAAAAACAAAAATGGCAGAAAAAGGAGCAGCAGCTCTTGATTGCCAAAACAGAATTGTTGCCACAGTGAAATCTATAATCAACTAATTATTGGAGATTAAACATAATTGGCATGAGTTTCTGTGTCTATGTCTCTTCCCCTCCTCATGTTATAGACACACAGCACACAAACACGTACTGAATAATGGAATTCACTAAAAACATGTGGTGACGACATGACTTACTGGTAGTTTGTCATTGTTACAATAAGTGATTGAAAATGTGTTGCTGTCATCAGTTAACAAAATACTCCTTTTCACTGTTGTGATGTTATTTTTGAGAATTTATTTAGTACTTTCAAGTAGGGGTAGGCAACATGGGACATATTACAGTGATTACTGCAGATTTGCATCTGTTAGTATTTCATGTTTTCCTTTGTGCTAAGCATGTTTTACAGGAACAAAATGGAATAACTAGAAAAAACAAACTGGAAGCTTGAAACTTATAATTATTTAATTATTAAATTGTCGATTTGTCTGATGATTATTTAATTATTTATCATTTGGTATAAATCAGAAAACAGTGAAAAATGTCCATGTGATTTTTTTCAAAGTCCAAGATTACATCGTCAAATGTCTCATTTGGTACAAAATCAGAAAAGGTTCAGTTTACAGTGATATAAAACATTAGACTGACAATGCCAGGCTGAGTCGCCAATGCAAGTTAGTCTGAAACGTCATAATTCTTTTTCAATTTTCAAGGGGCATTATCAACAGCTGTAGACCATAATGCCTCTGGATGCAGTTGGATAGATCTATAACCAATCAGAGAAGTGAAATATGTGATATAGTGCTGAGCGATGGACAAATGTTAACAGACTACAGTGTGCAGAGATGAGCTGTGATGATGTAGCATCAATATGTCTATCAGGTGTCTTTACAAAAGTAGGTTTATGCTCACCAATGTATCTCCCCGACATGAGGGTGTGCCAGACAAAAATGACATCATCATGTATTTTGCGTAAAGCACAAAGGCTCTGCAAGTTTTAAGTCTTTGCCTCAAACATGCCCCATATTAGATCAACAGTTGTGATTGGCCCGACCCAGGTCAGGTCGGCTGGAAATCTATCTGAATGGTTGGAGGGGACCACACACATCTGCCAGAGCAAATAAAACCTGAGCTTGCATTCATCTGGTTCCCAGGCTAATAAAACTGAAAAGGAGAAAATCTTTTATCAAATTACAGTAACAATTTATTATTGAAATAGTTGCCGATTAATTTTCTGTCATTCCACTGATGGATTAACTGACTATTCATTGCAGCTCTTGAATAATCAAGAAAAAAAGTGTTTCAGAGATTCTTTGAGTCATGATATCTTAAAAAGAGAATGTTCTCATTTTGTAATTTGATTATAAGAAGAGACAATAACGTGTAATATTGAAACACAGCACAGCCCTGCAATGGGTGATACTTGTCATATCATAGTAAATGGGGAATAACCTGGTCCCTCTTCAATAGTTAGAGTAAGTTTAAAGTGTAGTTGTGAGCCATGTCAGCTCCATTTAAAAAGACAGCCCTGTTACATGAATTGATTTGTATTTGCATGTTTTTACATGAAGTGAGGTCAGCTGATGATCAGCTTACCTTGGTGGCACTAATGACTTCATGCTCCTGCCTCGACCTCCGCAAGTGCTGTGTTTGCTTTCCCTCATGCGTTAATAAATAAAGCAACAGCACAGTAGTTATATTTGGACAAACACAAGATCAGAACCAGATAACTGGATTCTATCAACTGCTCATCTCATCCCTAGAAATTACTCTTCTTGTATTCTATTATTTTTACATCTTTTCTTTCACTTCACTCAAAGCAGTCTGTCTACGTCTGAGGAACCTTTATATATGTATGGCCGTAAAAGTGGGAATTATTCTATGGAGTTATGCCAAGTATGTGAAGGAATTTATTTGGAAGAGTGAAGAGGGAATGTGAACTGGAGACGAAGAGCGCGAGAGGCAGGGGACAGGAAAGAGAGGACAGATAGAGAAGTGAGCGAGAGTGGATAGAGTAAATAAACATAGCCGGGAAGTGTTGAGTCCACGCACAGGACGCGGTTTGGTTTGTGTGTGTGTGTGTGTTTATCAAACCCAGCTGGCTCCCATTTGCCCAGGAATGAGTCTGCACCTCTCAGAGGCCCAAGCCTGCCTCGCTTTGAAGGCCTCTGTGTATGTATGTGTGTGTGTGTGTGTGTGTGTGTGTGTGTGTGTGTGTGTGTGTGTGTGTGTGTGTGTGTGTGTGTGTGTGTGTGCGTGCGTGTGTGTGTGTGTGCATAATAACAGCTTCATTAGAGCGCCGCATGATACCGGTGAACACATAAAAACACCCAGACATATATTTACTGTATGTATATTATGTGTACGTCCTCTTACGTGCTCATTTTAAACACAAGTACGTCCACTCTCAAACACAAACAGTCACCCTCGCACACGCATAGACCCACACAGATTTCAGGTTTCACAAGCATGCACATAGACCCCTAAACAGTCCCAAGGGGTTGGATTTAACTGCTTCCAGATGCAAGTTCAGGACAGAGCACAGACATACAGACAAAATCTTCTGCTTTGTTGAAGTCAGCAGAACTACTCTGTTTAAATTAATTAAGTGCTAGTGGATGGGAAATGACATGGGAGTAGACAAGTTTACTACAAGTGGGAAAACAGCTTGCCGCGGGTACCTGATAATATCCACATGGAAAGCAGCTACTCATTTCGGAAAACTGGGAACGTGAACCTTAAAATAGACTTCACATAAACATAAAACTTTGTGGTCTCACAGAAAACAGTTTTATGATTGTGTATCATTTGTTTGTTTGTTTTCAGATGTGGCCCACACCTATACTGAGCCCCTCATATTGAGGATAAATGGCACCCCAGAAAGGTTACTAAGCGATGATGGAGACAAGTGGAGCAGCGGCCTCTCGCACACGGAGCTTGCGACACCCAGCAAGAGTGTCACATGTGAGTAAATAGCACCCCCGCGCACACATACATTCATACACACAGACACACACAGACACAGAGGGCGGGGAGGGTTTTGTTTCCATTACCAATCACTGGTCTGATGAGTCACATTGTCCTGACCTTTAACAAATACATTTGCACACCCTGAAGAAATAGGTCAGGTAATCATACACACAGACAGAAATATCTACATTGTCAGCTAAGTAGGTTACGTTTCTGATTCCTGAACACAAGCACCCAAATCTCCACGCTTGAAATGAAATACAATACCTCCTCTTTCCCACTTTCTTCTGCTTCTCTGCTATTTATTCTTAGATTGTTATCTGTCTGTTGTTGAGAATGGGATTGTTAGCGTATCTGCATGACAACGGTGAGAGTGTGTTTGGCACTGTCTCCTTTAATTATCAAGGGTTCATTGGACATCTTCATATTCATCAAATCAAAATGAATATCCAGAAAAAAGTCTCTTAGGGCTTTGCCATTGGCACTTTTGGCCATGCTGAGTCTAACCATGCCGTATTGATTTGCGTTTCCTTTAACAGTTTAAGCTAGTGAGTTGTGCCAGGTCACACCTGAGATGGACCATCTCCAGGGCAGGGTATCTGTAGTCAATACCTTTAAGGCATTGACCTAAGTGACCTGGTTCAAGTAGTATCTTACGTTCTACCTGCATATGATCCTTTTTGCCCTCGGGGTCTGATCCTGTACAGTCCTTACAACCAGCCGCATCAGCAAAATATCTGTTGCTCATGTCTCAAGACTCAGAGATGCGCTCCTTAAGGCGAACAGTCAGTTTAACATTTGCCCAGTAGTAATAAGCTAACAAAACAGCAGTGGCTAACATCTAACACTGGGCCAATAAAGGATACCGACAAACTCCCTCTGACACCAAAACAGCTCAGCTTTGTCAGTCCCTGCTGGAGCTCGCACTCCCGCAGCAGCAACTACAGCCCATACAGTCTGTGGTGTGATAAGGTCGACTACAGTGTATTAACAGGGTTGGCAGTTGGCAGTTTACTACACTCCATTTACATGTACATTATGGATATTGAATGAAGTACTCTATTGGTATCTGTATAACCTTAAGGGTACTGGTACTCATAATGGTATCGTAATTTTCTAAACAATCTGCAGAGTTGGACAAAGCACACAAGACCGCCTCCAAACAGGTAATGGTGACTTGAGATTGGGCTTTGTCATCATGAAGGAAGGATTCAGTGACATGTTTAAGTAGTCTTTCGTCATCCAGTCTCTGTTTTTCAAGCCTGAAAATCCATGATGATAAATAGCTGGCTAACAACAACTGTTGCACAGTACAAAAATAAACAGCCCTAAGGCCATGCTTTTAACATCAATGGTTAAAGACACACCTTTAAGTGGGTAACCCTGTTGTATAGAGATGCAAATCCCTGTCATGCTGATGTGCGGAGTCAAACTGAATCAAGCCAAGTGAGCACATATGTATGGAAGAGGCTATCTGATTTGGTTAATTGAGATCTAGGCTCATCCAGGCAAGTTGTCTCCACTAGTCTCTGTAAATCAGTGACTCAGATGTGTTTCCAGGGTTTGCTATCAGTATTCTAAGATACAGTCGATGAGTATCGACTACAGCACATGCTATTAGAATATAAACAATGATTTATTTTTGAACTTTCATAAAAACTAAAGCCAACGTTTTTTTCCAACACACCCTCTGTTATCCATGATATCCGCTCATTCATGTCACTAATATCACTGTCCCAACATAAGATGTAATCTCTGCTCTTTATAAAGTGTCTATGCTGGCATCTTGGCCGCCTTGGAGTCATCACATTATCTGCGGTTTGAGTCCAGTTGGGGACTGTTGTTAAATGTCATTCATCACTCGCACTCCTCATTTCCCTTCACATCTCCTCTATTTTTAGATAAAATGAGGGGAAACTGAAAAATGAAAGATAAAGGGAAAAATGCCTGAAAAAAACATCCGTGCTCTTTGTCCCTCCCTGTCCGTTCACACAGCTCACCACCCAGCTAGCTTCAGTCTGTCAAGCTTGTCATGTTCAACAGTCTTGGGCTTATGAGAAACAGTGTTTGGTTGCTTAAAACAGATATGAAATAAACAACAATATTACATCATTTTGTAAAACCTTGCCATCGCTGTCTACACTATTGACTGTGAAATAAAGATAGATAATGTGAAGTGAAGCCTAAACATCTCATGGCCGGCTGCATTATTGGTCAAACCCTGCCATGGGACATGAACCAAACTAAAAGTTCAACATCAAATAAATCTTTCCCAAAGATGATTTTAGTCATTGTTGGTGCTTTTTTTAAATCATGCTGATGCGTGTTCAAGTGTCTGTTTTTCTGGTAAGTTTTGTTTTAATTAGTTATTTGATGGTATGATGGTGTGCCATCATGACTGACAGCTGTGTTTGCCAATCAGTATTCTTGTGATCGACGTAGCTGCTCACGATTGGTCAGACAGCAGGAACTCGATACACCAAAGATCACTACTGCACAGACTCTGGCACCCAATGACGTCATCAGGGCAAGTTGGCAGCAGCTGTGCCCTGGATATTTTGGCTTCATTTTTGCACAGTGGGAGGAATTGGAGACGCGTTGTCCATCTTTATATCCAGTCATTGGTCTAGACATATGGATTAAACCACACAGCATAAAGTGGAGCATGGTTTTGTTCCAGGGCTGGATTCTTAGTCATTTACATTATTACAAATGTCAGTGTGATTTTCAGTGAGGTTCTCTTACTTCTGTAACAGAAACCAGAAGCTGGGCTCTCCACACTGTGATCTGTGAAACTGTTTTTGCCCAATCCACTCCAATAACATTTCTCATTGCTGTAACATAAAATTGCTACTGTAGTTGGCCGTTGTACTGAAGTAAGAAAATTGCCGGAGGAGAGACCAAAGTGTCTCGTATTGTGTGTGTTTTATTTACACTCAGCTGTCCAAGTCTAAACTACTTCCCAAAATCCCCAGCTCTCCACTCATTACACTATCAGCACCTCACCACCTCAGTTTGCTGGCGAGGGGCGTCGCAACACCTGGAAGCTCTCCTTCCAGAGTCATATCACCAATCGCCAACACCCATTTCCCTCCCTCATATTACAAGTCCCACGGTTATGTTTCAGCCAGAGACTCTCCTTGATGTGCAGTCGCTCCAACTCTCTGTAGCTAAGCCAAAGGTTACGCAAGTGTGCTATGTCATTACCCCGCCACATATATTTTTCTTGCTTTCACTCCAGTTTGAAATAAGTAGAATCTCGACCTAATCCTCAGACTAGTTCTGCTATGTCATTTATTCACTTACGTAGAAGCCCGAACTTCACAATAATAAACACCCACAAAACTGTAAGTTGTCTGGATGCTTTGCCTCCAACTTAAAAGCACTGTAAAATTTTTAAATGCCCTACAGTGGTCTAAATCTGTACTTCCTGTCATTCAAAGACGAGGACGGATGGTGTAAGTGAATGGGGTGCGATTGAGTAAGCTGAAATCTGAGCATGTGCTAGAAAACTAGCATTTCTTTCCTGGAATCCAGGGCCAGCCGTGGGTGACGTGCACAAACACACAAACCTGCCCCGTGGTAATAGCTAGTTTGCGGTAACTAAATAACCAGCAGTTCAGTCAGGAAATGGATAAGTAGGTGAATGCAGTGTGTTTTGAATAGGTGTGTGAATGTCTGCTGTCTCCGTCTATGTTTGTGCCTCTACCTGTCCTGTCTGCTGTGTCTATTTCAAGCCCAGGCTGGAAGGCTGAGAGGTTTGGATTAGGTTTTCTTTCTGCCCCTTTCTCTCTCTGTGCTTTATTTTACATCCCAATAAAATCTATGAAACCCACCAGCTCCATATGCTGTGCCGGGAAGGTTATGCAACTACTGTAGGCTCGGACAAAATGTACCGCCATGAACACCAGTCCTCACTTGCTTTCCATTTGCCTTCATGTGCCTCCTCCCTTCATCCATAGCTTCCTCCTTCTGCAACTTACACAATCACACTTGTGTTCATGGGACTTGAACCACAAACTAAACAGTGAGAGTTCAAAACTTTACCCATTATTCAGGTGAATATGCGTGCTTGTCTGCTTAACAGTTGGTTTGTGTATCATTTCTGAACCCCATAAGCCACTATCAGCCTGAGTGCAGTTTAATATATGGTCTGTGTCATCTGCAACCAATCAATCAATCAGCTTGTGTTCCTCTGGCTTTAAAATGAGCATGAAGACGTTACAAAATAGCTGTGACTCAGGTCTGTGGTGAGGTCATGGCTGCATGACATCTGTGAATGTGTGTGCCGATGTGTTTGCGAGTGAGAGGGTGAGGAAACAGAAGCAAAAACAGAAAAGCTCCTCATCCCGTATGCCCCGTCTCGCAGTGATGACATCAGAGCTATAGAATGCGTCTGGCCCTGGGCCTATGACAAGCTGTCTGAGAACAATGTGCAGAGAGAGCTGTTAACATATGTGAGTGTGTGTTATGACCCCAGTCGAACACGCACGCACAAGCGCACACATCCCTGTCAGTGATGTCATGAACACACTGCCGTCTTTGACGTCACGGCCGCAGCGGGACACACATGTTCGCAGATGTTTAACTGCTCACACTCTTTTGGACTCTCAAGGAAACATTGACACATGTAATTCATCACTGACAGCATTGCAGTAGCATTTATGACACGTTCACTTTGTTTATTTTTATCAGTTTGAAATCTTTTCACTGAATGAGGTCATGACATAAACCAGATAGAAGACAGTTCTTTGTTATGCATGTGCGAATGAGGGCATGGAGTGTAAGGGAAGTGCTGAGTGAGGCTGTTTGTTATTATCTTGTCATCAAAGGGGAGGAGTGTGCAGTGTGTTGTTGGTGGGAAATCTAACAGGACTGTGACATTGCCTTTAATTAGAGACCAGTCACTGTGCTGAAGCTGTTTTCCATCTCTGTTCCTCTGCCTTAATTCTCTCCTTCCTTTTCTTTCAGTCTCTCTTGTCTTCCTGTGAACTTACCATCTCTTTGTTGGTCACATTAAAACCCATATTTTACTGTCAGATAAGGGTGACACAGTGTTGGAAAGTCCAGCTGTGCGGGTAGTGGTGGGTCATGTGTGAACAACGTGGCTGACTGATGCCTCAGGTCAGGGTTTAGTGTTGCTGTGTGTCATGTTGTTCTTGCAACTCCGCTGCCGTTTCCTCTTTTCTTCAGAAAACAGGCCCTGACTCTCTCCTTGAAATATTTGCCCACTGTTTCCATTCATTTGTCAGGTGAAATTCACACAAATGAGTCAAATGTTGCAAAAAACAGTGAACCTAAATGCCTTTCCAACAGCTGGGTTTAAGGGAATAAATAGTGTTTCTGAATGTCAAACAACCACAAGAAAAATTGAACAGTTTTTCCAGAACTTTTGGGTATTGGGCAAGTTGTTGTTTTGCGTCAGCTAATGTCATGTTTCATGTTTTCAGTCAAACACAAAAACAAAGAAATGTACTTTGGCAAAGTTCAAAACAAGATACAAAAGACTTATGCCCATGCACAGCTGTGTTTTTCCTGGTATAGAGGCGGCTCTTCTGCAAACATGTGCAGGCACGAACACATCAGTCAACTTAATATCGGCCGACCCTTTGAGTGCTGAGGTAGTTTGATCATATTTAGGTTATTGTATGTCAACACTTTATTGTGAAAGAGAGCATCTCAGTGATTTGTGGTTAATGAAAAATAAATAAGACACAACACATTCAGCTCAGGATAAGCCCTTTAAGACTTGGTGCTGGATCCAAATTGTAGATAATAAATACAGAAAGAGTAGGACAGCACTCCAATTTGACTTTTTAATTTTGCTACACAGACGTTTTGGGCAAGACGCCCTATAGGTGGAATCGCCAGAATACACACTGAAGTAGGGTTTCTTGCCCAAAACGTCCCTGTGGCAATATTAAAAAGTCAAATTAGAGTGCTGTCATAATCGTACCTTTTTTTGTGGTTAATACGCCTACTGTGTAAAGGCTAATTCCTGTTATTTTCTGTTTCTGGTGATTGTTTGCTATCATAAGGATTGACTGGGTTCAAAAGTTCCTCAAATACTTAACTCTTTTTTGCTCTCCTTTGCTAGAAGTGCAGCTCTCGAGTACACCCTCAGGGGCCGAAACAAGCTCTGACAACTAAACCTAAAAGGCAACTGAAACATGTCGTTTTAACACAGTAACACTCACAATGAAATCTGACCTTCCTGTTGTACCTCTGTCTTTAGATTTGTCTGTTGCATAAACCTTCCTTATTGTGACATTGTACGCACATCATATTGTATGTTCTGTACGTTAACTGCCCACTAGGAAAAGGTTTATGCTGTCTATTGGTAGCCACAGATAAGGTGAGGCAGGTTTTGCAGGCTTTGGTACAAACACACAGTACATGTAGGAGCACCACTGATGTCAGTAATCCATCAGTTATTGGTTTCAACCACAGCCAGATACACAAGTTTTACAGCGAAGTGTATGAGTAATACTATGGTTGAAATAAAAAGATCTAATGGACTTCTGTGACTAAAAAGTTGTGGTAAGAATTTTAACAGAGGTGCTCTGTTAAACTCTGCTGTATTCATTTAAATGGTAGGATACTGTGTGGTAAAAGTGGTGAGACTCTAAACCAGGGATAATCAACTTGCTTTGCCTGGGGGGCACTTTTTCAATATTACAAGATAAAATGAATAAAAGAGGTAAATTTAGTTGAAGCAGCTTCGCACAGGTCAAGTACGTGGATGTCAGATTTAAGGACATCAGGGGCTCAGGGGGGTGCAAGGGATTCTCCTGGCACTTCTATAAACCTGTATTTTGATGCTTTCTCAGCACTTCGGCATCTTATTTACATCCAAAGAACAAAAATACAGTGGACAGTATATCATGATGAATTAGAAAATGGACAGCAGGCAACAACACACCCTATCATGAGCCACATTTGGCCCGCGGACTGTAAATGGAGTGTCACTGCTCTAAACAAATGGCTTTTTTTCTCCCCAATTTAAAGTAACAAGAATGAACCTTTCATTTTTAGCCAAAGGTGAGTCATAATTTCGTGACTCACACCTTATTTTGAAGCTTGTGCATCTGACTTAACTCTGTGTTCACAGTGCTTTTTCAATGCAGCGAGTGGGTGCAACTAAACAGGCCTCGTTAACACTGTAGCGTTGGTTGGAGCGCTGTGTAGCAGCCAAAAATGTGGGAAAAGTTCATTGAAAGCTGCAGCAGCAACTTATCATTTTCCCATTCTCGCAGTGTTGGTAGTTGACACTTTTGGCTCACAATTAAAAACAGCTTTGTAAGAAAAACCCCAGAGCGGAGTCAGTGGGTAAGATGTCTCTGGGAGACGGGGCAAAATGTTTTACAGGCACTTCAGTATGGTTACATGATTTTGAAATGGTGTGCAAATATTTTGAAACTGAACTTCTTTTGCGCCAATCAAGCCAAGCCCACAGCATTCTTTATTTTCATCATTAATGTCATATGTCTTCTTTGACGAAACAATTACACTGCAAGCAATCGACATTTGCTTTAGTGTTTAGAGAGCAGGAAACATTTGGTCAACATTTGTGCTCAATATGGACAAAAAAGCATTTATGCTCATTTGTGTATTGTGAGCAAGGAGGCAGGTTTTTGGGTGCGCTCACCCTCAATCCATTCAACCTTTTTCCCATGCGTTGTTTACTAATCAAGTTGCATGTGGGAGTGCACATTTGCTCTGGGGAAAAAATATATTTTTCTGCATTTCTATGATCTCACGTCTGTAGTTTAGACATTTCAACACTTTCAACACTTTAACCTACATAGACAGACAAACTGCACCAGAGGGGACGGCAGGATAAAGCAGCTGGAATAGAGACAGACAGAGTTCATAGTCACTCTGGTGACTCATTCCAGCAGAGGATAAGTAGAGAGAGAGAGAGATGAACAGCAGATCTCTGGTCTGGGAGGGAGGTGTGTAAGTACAGGGTAGCTGAGAGACGCCAGGAGAGAAGGAAGAGGTGGAGGGTGTGTGAATGGGGTGTGTGTGTGTGTGCTGCTGCATTCAACTGATGGTGACTCACTGGTGCTCGCTCAGCGGCCCAACACATCTGCACAAACGTACATGTACATACACACACATCAAGGATGTCTTAAGACCCCCAGTGGTTGATGCCGCTGTGTTAGCGCCGCACCCGCACACTCTGCGGTTTCCCAGTCTCATCATGTTAGTCATTTGGCTCTTTATTTGCTGTTATTTTTAACTAGCTCCCACTGCTGAATCATTGTGTTTATGAGTCACACCCATGCATCTTCCTGGTCCAAATATGCACAAGCAGCAACCCATTTCTTTGACTTTGTTTTCTCTCTTTCTCACTCCATCTTTCTCCCCTACTTTCTTGATCTCAGACAAAGGGACCTTGTGTTTTTTCTGTGTCCGCACGTGTTCTTGCATGCATATATTTGTGTGTGTGTGAGTGGGTCTAACCTCAAGCTCTGTTTGGAGACAGTCCTGACTCCTCGTCTCTCTCCGTCTGTCTGTTTCTCTGCCAGATCCGCCTATGTACTGTTCTCATACACTCACACACACACACACATACACACACACACACACACATGCACATACACACACCACAAACTCACAAGAAGTATGAATTTCTCAACAACTCACAATCCCCTGGACAATACAGACCAAGAGGGAATACTGAAAAACTGCACACAGCTTCCCTCCCCTCTCTCTAATCCGCTTCTTCTCTTACCGACCTACATCCTGGCCAGCTTGGAGTGTTAAAATACGGCATTGTGCAAAAAGAGAGAGCAATGAGAAAGAAAGACAGGCAGAGAGGAGATGGAGTGAGGGAGGAAAAGAGGAAGAGAGAGAGACATAACACAGCAGAGCAGCAGGTATTGACTTTTGACATACTTTCGAGGAGAAAGTACGGCTCTTTCTCACTGGCCCTGCATATGCGTGCACGCCTACACACTAATGCACACAGACACACACTGGCCCTGCAGCCTGCCAAACATCTGGAGCAAAGTTAGAAAACGCTGAATGAAAGAATCTTTAATAACACTGGATTGGTTGTGTGACCACGGCCGTCAGCCAATCAAAACAGGGCTGGATGGGTTATCTGTCTCCAAGCGGTTATCGAACGGACGCTTTTATTGCCCGTCGTGTTTCATAGCTACAGCTCAGGACCACACTGTGTTTGCCTCCCAGCGCAACTGTGTGTGCGTGCATCTGAGGTAAAGCTTTGATTTTCTGTGGCTCTGTTGTGCTCTATCCTGCCCCGTTAATTCTCACCACACCTCCCGACACCAGATGCTTTCAGGTCAAGAAAATATTTAGGGCCTCAATAGGATGGTATTAAATACTACCATAATATATAAAAACCAGGCCTCCGTTTTATTCTTCTTTTCAGGGTGTGTGTTTGGTTTGGCAGAGGAGGTGCGTTTTTCTGCCTCCATCTCTCTCGCTGAGTAGTTAGTACTCGATAGCACTTGGAGGTAAAATATACTAAGTGATATATTGAACCAAGATGAACAAATGCGCACAGTCTCTCTGTACTTTTTCATTAAAAACAGTTCGGTATGAGGACTTCACAATGTTCAGTGCTTGTAGGTCAAATGTGTCTCTGGTTCAGAGGATGAAATGTATAACTTAGCAGAATCTCCAATAGGCAGCAGTGCTAGCAGATAGCCAAGTTGGACATTTGTATGGTCCAAATCAGAGGACATGAGGCTGTGCTTTCATCCCCGTTAATGCAGCATAAGCTTAAATTTTGATTGAGACAAAGAAGCAATGTCTTTACCTCATTTTTTCTGCTGCTGACAAAAACAGCATATCATCTTCATAAATATTGCCTCCACACCCTGTACTGTTACAGGCTGGTGAAGTCTGCTGTGGGACTACAATACTTTGCCTAATGTTAGGGCCGACTTTGATGGTAAACCTACTGTCATAAGCCTGAATGCAAACAGTGCTATAAAACTGTGTCGAGCAAGTGAGGAAATACTTCACACCTTGCCAAGCACACTAGTGACACATCAAGACCTCTCCAAAGAGTACAAAACACTACAAGTTAGCTAACTGGCTAGCCAGCTGGTAGGATGGTGATGAGCTGCTAAATTATGACATACGTAATGTTGGTGCACCATTAACATCGCATGTCAATGTCAGGCCTACCCTGTACTCTAAATGGCATGACAAGCATATAAGAAAACATTAATTCTAAAATGAGAAATGTATGAATCTGTAGTTATTTGGGGGCCTCATTTTTGGTGCTTTTTAAAACAGTTAAGCTAAATAGCATAGAGCTACCAGCTAAGATGTCTTTTCTACACTACAGTGGCTCTATAAAGTCTTTATGAGTGTCACAATGAAGTAATTTCAAAAACGACTCGCCACCACAGGGCTGTAGGCTAAACAAGCGTCTTAGAATGGCGTCTTGTTGTTTACTAACAGTAAAAGGGTCTATCTGGTCTCACAAAACGGCCAGTAAAAAAGGCACACTCCCACCTTCAATTTTACAGACATAACATTGCCCGTATTGAAAACAATGTCCCTTGCTAAAAAAAATATATGTCTGTCAATTTTGGAACTATTTAGAAATAATACATGTGTACTGTGCAGGGCAAGTTTATAATAGGCTACATAATATATTAATATTTGACTCAGTAGATGACTCATAGATTTATGGCAGTTTGCCCTGACGTCTCTGAAAGTTAAAGATTTCATTGTAAATGTATTTAGTAGACTCTGGGGGTGTGTGTAGCAAAATGTGATTGAGTATAATTTCCGTATCAAGTATCGTGACACTAAAATTGGTAGTGGTGTAGAAGTCAAAATTTTGGTATCATGACAACACTAGTTTAGAGACATTTTTTTATGTTGTATCAAAACTGCTTTCTTCCAATAACTCAGGTGGTTAGGATAGTTTTTTCAGAGACAAACGCTCCTTTCTTCCTTTCTAACACTCTTTCATTTATGCTGTCTTTTCCCCCCGTCGTCTCTGTGCAGTTGTGTAAGAGTCTAGACAAGTGGTATCAGGGGTCAGATAGAGCTCTTCCCATGAGCTATTGCTTTTGGGGTGGGCTTTGTAATTGGACTTAGTTTCCCAGAGCCTCCCTCTCCGTGACGCGGCAGCACAAGTGTGCATGCACACTGAAAGGAGCCTCGAGCCCTGCCTCAGAGCTGTACAGTGATAAGCTGCATTATCCACACATGTTGGCAAGCCTGCTCACACACTATTTCAACCCTATTCATATGTTTTATATAAATGATTTAATGAACACCTTTTTTTAAGTCTGTCTTAAAGCAATGCTCACATGCCTGTATAGACACTGAAAGCACTGTTGGTCACTGTAGGATATATATGATCAAAAAGGGAACAGCTGTAGGGCAGTTAAACACAAAGATACGACCTTAATGGTGGTAGAGGTTATTTTGTAATTATATGACATGAACACATTGACAGCAGCATCACTGATCTGAACTTAACTGATCTGAATTCATTATTAATTTTGAACATGCCTACTGTCTGCAGCCTTTTGTAAATTAATGTTCTCTTGTCCCTCCCCAGCTCAACCATCAGCCAGATCCACACCCATCCACCACACCCAGCCATGTCGGACACAGCCCAGCAGCCAACTACGCAACGGAGCCAAGCACCACGCGCACACACACTCCCCTCACACGCACTGTCCGCATCACACACACACACCTCACACGCACACCCTCCAGTCCAATGGGGTCAGGAACGGGGGCCCTCATGAGCATCCTAAGCTGGGCTCCCTCCCCAGAGGCGGCTCATCCACCTCCTCGTCCTCTTCGGCGGGACCCAAGCACACCAAGAAATTGCAGTCCAACCCCTCCATCACCTCCCAGAGCAGCAAGAGGAGCAAGAGCAGCTCCAAGAGCAACAGCTCCCAGATTCCCACAGAAGCACAGGACGGTGAGATACAGAAACTGTCGGAGGGGATGGGGGCAGCAGGAGAGGGAGGGATAGTTAGCAAGGTTCAAAGTTTTATTCCACACTTCTGGTCATAGAGGAGGATCAGAATTCTTTGCACATCTTCTCCGACCCAAAAAGCAGTAATAGAAATCACTGCTTTTTTCATTTCTAAGGTTTTAATTTAGTTTAATTAGCACTATTAGTGTAACATAAACATAAAAAGCAGCAGCCCAGAGCTCAGCTGAAGAGCGTATTGTGGTACCCACTCAGAATTTGCATTGTAATTGCATTTATAAATCTTCACAAACTGCACATTTCCACTGAAAAATGATTTATCAAAAACAAAAGGAGAAATGCTTCAGCCTGAAAAAATATTTAAATACATTAATGTTGTCATTTTGCATCCATCCTCTTGTCATGGCTTCAGTGGTTGTGTCAACTTTAGTGTCTTTAAAAGTAAACAATCTGGATCTGTGGCAAACTGCAAATAGTACTGTATTTATCAGGGCTGCAGAATATGAAGAAAATATGTGATATGTGATAACATTGTTGAATATGGCATTAACAGCATTAGCTGTGAAAAATAAAAAGGTATTAAAGTGTACTCAGTTCCCGACTCAGACTTGCACAATACCTGTGCTTCTGCCACATCGTCTCTCTTGTATCCAAAATACTGCCAGACGGCTGAAGAGCTATTTTTTTAGGCACCAGTTCCTCTCTAGCGTTGGCACTTTTGTCTGCACTCCTCTTGTCAGTTTTTTTCAGAAGAGTACAGCAGCACTTGTCTAATAAACCTCACTAGCATATGTGCAGTCAGCTGATGCCTGACAGCGAAGGCTCTGTCGGATTGGCCAACAAATAGTGCCTATCGACAGGAAGTAATTAATACATTGTTAGTATTTTAAAAGTGGAATATCCCAGTGTTGCACGATGTGTACATCCCGTCAGTTGACATGGCAATAAAGATAAAAAGCAATATATTGTGCAGCCCTAGTGTTAGTCATTTTCAGTTTAACACAATTGTTCCCTTTAAGAAACACTTACAAGTACAGACTGTACTGTCTTCTGCATGACTAACACCGACACTGAGAGCTTAACAAAGAGGAGTGGTTCTGTGGTTGAGCAGAGAGGTAAAGATAGCAGGCTTATTACTAAGGGAGATTTGGTAACACCAGAAATTAGTTGTTTTTTTTTACTCTCTATTCAAGAGCAAGTCTTTGTGCTAATGCCACCAGGACATTGACAGTCCTTAGTCTCTGAAGAAAAATGTTTTTATATGAGCTAATTACTCCATCATGTCTCATGATTTCTGACCTATCACAGTGACTGCACTGCCAAACTATTTCTGACTCAGTTTCATTTTTTAAATTTCAGTTTGCTTTATTGGCGTGACATGTAAATATGTTTGTGATGCCAAAGCACACAGAGAAGGAAAATACTGGATAAAGGAGAAAAAGAAAAGCCTATTAGAAGTCAAACTGGTTACATAAGAAAATAATTATGACTGGTGAACATTAAGAAACTCACTGTCTGTTTCTCTTTCTCCCCAGACTGCTGTGTCCACTGTATTCTGGCCTGCCTCTTTTGTGAGTTCCTAACTCTCTGTAACATCGTGCTGGACTGCGCCACCTGCGGCTCCTGTGCGGGGGACGACTCGTGTTTCTGCTGCTGCTGTGCTTCGGAGGAGTGTGGCGACTGTGACCTGCCCTGCGACATGGACTGTGGCATCATCGACGCCTGCTGTGAGTCTGCAGACTGCCTGGAGATCTGCATGGAGTGCTGCAGCCTTTGCTTCTCCTCCTGAGGACCCCCGTCACCACCACAGGGGGCAAAGTAGACGTCTGCTACACACTCCCACAAGCCCAGGAGCAACTTCGACCAGTGCCTTATCAGAGCTGAGAAGTGCTCCACCCAGTCTTTGTTGCTTGGGCTCTGTGGTTTACACTATATGGCTGGCCTAGTTGGCTTCACAAAATGTCCAATGTTTCTTACAAGGTTTGCCAAGAAAAAGCTGCTGAAAGCAGTCACTGGTGAATTCTTCCCTCCTTTATTGATCAAATGATGGGACAGTAGCTTCCCAGCCTTGTCTTTGCTGTCGGTCCATTGCTACACAGCTGGATGTGTGGTGCGGAGTGAATTCCAGCTGTGGTCCACGAGGCTGTGCAGACCGGGCCTCTGGACCCTCACAGAACAAGCTATTATTACAATGGAGCCCCTTGTGCCGTCTGAATGACTGGAGTTCTCCAAGCATGAAAAATGACCTCCAAAGGCAAATGAGAAAATGGCTCCATTTAACCGGATTTTAGTGTTTCTGAAGATAAGAGCAGCAGCATAATGGGAAAATGGACGCTCAGATCTCAGTAGAAATGTAGTCTGTCCTCCTGTCCTTGGCAAGGTTAAAGTCTTCCAGTTTGATTGCTTACAGTGGCCTTTGTGACACACACACACACACACACACACACACACGCACGCACACACACACACACACACACACACCCCCTTAGCGGAGGATGTTAAATCCACTGCTGTCTTTGTCCTTGTTGCAATGCACAAAATAGAAAAAACATTAATGGTGGCTTGTGGCAATATTACAAACTTCTTTTGTCAATATGCATCTCACTTAACGGACTTATTCAGAGAAGAAACATGATCGCGTCATGCATCAGCCTGAAGATGGGTCCCATTAAATGAGTACTGTAAGTGATGGACATCAGAGCGAATGGTTGATAGCATCGGTCATGGACACGTTCTCTCCTCTAACATGTGAAGGGAGAGAGTTCTTAATCAAAAGTCTCTCCTCGTTTAATGTTTCACATCATGGTGACTCGTACATTGTTTGTTTGGAGGGGCTTCAGCTGTATTCAGTGATTTCCTCCTCATCTGAATGGTCAGAACTGGCAAAGGACTGGTAGAAGATTGGAAGGCATCATCTCTTTTTTAAATACATTTCATTTTTCTTTGTCGTTCTTGCTATGTGAACAAATGGCCTTGGCTTAGCTTAAGGCCTGAATTTTCAAGTAGATTCCTCGCCTTTACCAAATCTCTATTAATCCTTGTTTTGTAGATTTTAGTTAAGATATTTGCATTTCTCCTCTAATGTGAAAATCACATTTCTGTGTTATCGGGTTTCACCGGGCTCTCTGTTCAGCAGACATTGCTCAACATCTAATTTAATTCCTTGAGTGAAAATCTCACGACATTATGCTAAGTTAGATCCATACGCTCGTAGAATGAATGGTACTCTTTTGATAACAGGCCCGCACTCTTGTACGCTCAGATGCATACCTTCACCAACCCAATACCTCTTGAGATGTCACCTAGATCTGTTGTGCATTTTAAAATAACTTGATACAAATCTCTCTCCTCTCTGATCAAATACTGTTTGTGCAATCCTTTTTTTTTCTTGGAAATACCAAAGACTTTTCCTCTTACTGGACCTACACTTGCTTGTACTTTGAAGGGTCTTTGCTATGCTAATGTGGCTGTGGTTGGTTAAACCCTATTTTTAAGGGCTGAAATATAACACTGTTGATTAAGACTATACACTAAGGCTGTAAATCCACCTGATAACACCAAAGCAGAAAATGCAAGTTTTTTGGAAATCAGCTTGCGAAGATAATATGACTCTTCATGTCTGTTTATATCAGATTGAACGTGTTTCAAATTTTGACACATGTTCAAACTCAACTGAGACAAAATCCTGGAGAGCCCTGGAAAACAATGCAATTTCTTTACAGTACAGAGAGATTTATGAAGGGAGAACTGGATTGTGTAATGTTGTGTATAGATGTGATAACAATGTCATTTGTTTGAATTTAAAACATATTCCAAATGCCGATTCTGACAATGTTGCTTCATCTGGGGATGTGTTCTCTATCACCAGACCTACCAAGTCACAAAACAATAGGCTGAATCACAGTCTTTACCTACAATAACTTCCAGGTAAAAAACATAAAACACACATAAAATCAGATGGCACTAAACTAATGCCGCCTCAAGTAATTCATTTTTAGACACCTAAAAGAAGTCCACCAAAAAAATAAATATCAGTTTAAGTGTACGCTAACAGAGATTAATCATGACAAATAATAAAAACACAGCCGAGTGCCATCTAGTTCCATTATATTGGAGGGAAGGCAGACATCTCTACAGCTGATATCTCAAACACTCAACAACTCACACCAAAACAATCTAGATTAAAAGATCAAACTACAAGTAACAGGAAAAATATGTGTCTTTGATTTTGAGATGCACTGTCCCTTTAAGGCAAGCAGGACTATGACTGCATATTAACATATGTTTCCAACCTGCTCATTTTACAGCGAAAACAATAGTTTCACTGTTTATTGACCCAACCCGATCGACGTGTTGTTTCCTATCATTTATGACTGTGCATAACCACAACCTCACTCACATTTCAAGATTCTTACCACTGCTGCAGCGTCTGACTGGACTCAAACACAGTCAAAAGGGGCTATCTTTAAGGCCTTCAAAATCAAAATAAACACAGTTTTCATAAATGGGAAGCTCCCAGACAGGCTTATCTGTGCTCGCAAACATTGCTTTCCATTATGTTGAACTGATTTTTACTTTGCTCAAATTCCTGTCTCCAGCTCAGATGTAACTGGAGGAATAAAGTCAATAAAAAAACGACCTGTGACAGACAGCATGGTTTTGCAACTCTCTTTTTGGCAGTAGATCATATAAACATGTCTGACTCTCCTGTGAGGTTCCTGGTTTCCAAAAAGTAGCTTCACCTGAGTTTTTGAGCAGGTCCTGTTGGACTGTAAAGTGCAGTGAGGAGGTGCAGTGGAGTGCTCAGTCTGTCAGTACAACATAAATCATGTGAAACAACATTTTTAATAAGGTTTGGGTTGAAAAACAGTGAACACATCATTTAAGTTTTATTTAATGATGTTGGAATAATATTTTATGACTTGATCATTAAATACGATTTTATGTCTATGTTAAGAAGTGCTTCGCAATTTGCAGAGGATGGAGGCAGTCTGGAGGGAGAGAAAACACTACTTGCTTGGTCTGGAGATGGAGAATGCTGTCTGGACGTAGAAAGTCCCCAGATGAACGCTGTTCTTGGATTGGGGTCATTCTCTGGATTGTTGAGATGGTTTGGAGATATGGAATTGATGTTGTGTCAAACTGGATCTCCAAATATTTGTTCTCAATCAAGCTATTATAGTAATACTGAAAGAAAACCCATGTTTACTTTCAACGTTGTCCATACTCAGTATTATCAGTATTTTGTCTTAGAATTATCGTGACTACAGAAATTTGTAACTGTTGACTTTCATGGATTTATTATCTTATTATGAGATGTAATTTGGATATTGGTTTAAAGGGCTGGCCACCTCTGCTAGTACTCGTAAAATGATTCTAGCCCAGCTGAATTGTTACTAGACTGTAGTCCACTATAATGTCATTTTGTTTACACTACCCCCATTTTATGTCAATTTGAATTGCTGTCCTGGAAGTCACATTAAAATCTCTTAGTTTAATACTGAATAAACAATGTGAACTCCAGGCTACATGTATCATTCTTTCTTCATTTTCACATAGGCTCCATGCTTATTAAATTAAGGCCTTATTACATTATGGTTACATAAATAGTCATGTTGCACTGTAGTCTACCCTATTAGAAAATGTCCATGAAGCAATGCCATGAAATGAATCTAATAACAAAGAAGTGCTTATTCATCACCTGTACAGTTTTGAATTACTGAAATTCAAGATGCTACTTAAACTATATTTAAACGTTTGACCTTCTTACCTGCACTGCTTGGCACACTTACGTAACTATTAAGAAGGCAAGACATGTATCCACGACCAACAAGGAAAGAACACACTGTATCCCAGCGGCAACCTCTGGGGCTGAAAAAATAAGCCATTGCATTGGTGCCACAAACAGCATTTCTTCTAAAAAGAAATCCAAGATGGCAACGGCCAAAAAGCCAAACTTGAGGCTTCACAATAGTCCACAAATACATGGGTGTTGTCATTGTGGCTATGTCAGTTATTTTTATGCAGACTATAATTGTATCTGATAATCACTTTCTACTCAAGTCAGCTACTTTCTATGTTTTCTGTATGCACAAATTCAAATGTATTTGCCATGGCTGCTTATTGCTTGTCCTTTCTTAACCCCAAGTGGTAACCTCCAGGACTGAAAGATGAGGCCAACGCAAAGTGCCAAAAACTGCAGTTCTTTGAATGGCCACTTGAGGCTGGCTCCAGAAGCGAGTCAATGCCCATAGACCCCCATGTTAAAATGGCCAACTTTACAGCAGAAATAAACATGTTTACAGCCTGGTACAAAAATTGGTTTTGATCTCCATAGGTAATTTAACATCCATGAGAACTGTATGGGGGTGAATTTTTTGAAAAGTCACCTGTTTCCATTGTATTTAGGCTTAAAGTTACGCATAATTAAGAAGGCCTCTCTGAGTGACAGGCTGTCTGCCAATGGCGTCCCCACCTCTCGCTCCTCCACAGTGCCATCCTCTCACCCAAATATGGTCATCTCAGTCATTATCAGGCAAGGTACTCATCAATGCATTAACATGTAAAAAGTACTTAAATGTTATGGAGCTAAATTTAAATGCTTTACACGTCCTGGGGTGGTTCAATTTGAAACACAGCATCATTATTTTATATACTGAACACATGTTCAATCTGTAAAATCTGGATTTGAAAAGTCACTAAAGCTATTAGATAAAAAGTGCAATAAGTGCTTCTGAGATGTAGTAGAGTAGAAGTATGAAGCATCATAAAATTAAAATACTCAAGTAAAGTACAAGTACCTCAAAACTGTGTGTGAATACAGTACTAAACACTATATCCTACCACTGGCTACCATTGTAATGATACATCCATCTGGAGCAATATAATGATTCAATGGTCAACAATCCAATAAATGTGAACTTCGGTACATATCGTCTTCTTCAAGATATGCCTTTATACTGAAATTCCCGTGGCACGTCTGTGTCACCATTTCCTTCCAAGCAAGCCTCCCTAAATATTTCAAACAGTGCTGGCAGCCTAGCACTGAGCAGACAATGGTATGCAGCCAAAAAAAGACAATGGGGATATTTACTGATACCACCAACATTAGTCACAGGCCCCTGAACTGAATCGAATCAAAATCACGTTTGTAATTTGTATTACAAACGTAATATCAGCAAATATAATGTTATTGCCCAAATAATCAGTCTGGTGTCATGATGAAACTTGTGGTTTACATTCCCACCACTGGTTCGTTGTAACATGTTGTGATTGAGAGTGCCTGATAATGAGTCAGCAAGCAAAGCAGAACATTTCAAGTTGGCCTAGTTAGCAAAAAGTAATGGACAGCCAGTTGAAACATCTGCCATTCCAAGTGCTAACTTGCTAATATGAATGCAAACTGACTCCCCAAAAAATTACAGTTCAATTGTACTTTTATATTTATCTATTTAAAACTTATTTAAGCAGAAAAAGCCTCATTAAGATTACAAATTGCCTTTCCAAGAGTGTCCTGACCAAGATGGGCAGCAGTGCATTTTTAAAAAAAAGTAGCAGACACACATCATATAAGAGTTACAGGCAAAATCTGATGTATAAAAATCATGTTATCATATCCTAGATCACATAGAGGCATATAGCTCAGTCAAAGCATCTATAACACCTGATACACCTTCCTCCCTTTTATTCCCATAAATTGGGGGTAGATAGATGTAGCTTCCAGCATTTTTCAGATGGATAAATTCACATAAGTAAGAAGAAAGCAGGTCAAGAATTCCTTTATAAATAAGGACATGCCATTATATTAAGCCTAATAGTGATAAATAACATCTATAATCCTCTGGAATGAATGTATTTGGAATTGAATGGTGGTGTCAATGAAGTATTAAAGCTCATCTCATGTGGCTGTGGGGGGACGTCAGACAAATTAGGTGGGAAACCACTGATATAAGACAAACTAAGCAACATAAACTAGGATAAAATATTGCTAAAGCAGCCATTAGAGTGTATATCCAACACATGCAGCGTTTAATGAAATAACCATATGGTGGAAGCAGTGGATATATATTAGGGTAATTTTCTCCCATTTTTAACAGCCTTGTTGCTCATCTTTTCCCTGCTGTCTTTTATTATTTCTCCATTAATACATTGTCACAATCATCTTTTAGCATCTGCAGATTTTCCCATAACCCATGCAGATTAGCTGTCTCTGAGCTGGGCTGAGCGGAGCGGAGAGAAAACAGGGGGAAAAAGGGAGAAAACAGAGCAACAACTGGGCTCATGCAGAACAGAGCCCTTTAATGTGTTTTTTTAAAGGCTTGCCA
This sequence comes from Epinephelus awoara, assembly GCA_035609425.1. Lineage (NCBI taxonomy): Eukaryota > Metazoa > Chordata > Actinopteri > Perciformes > Serranidae > Epinephelus > Epinephelus awoara. The sequence goes on from CM069296.1 coordinate 15,080,072, forward strand.
AAGTTGTTCAGTAGGAATGTGTGTTCAGGCCAATACATCAATGTGTGGAGAAATGCAGGGGACTTTTACTGTTGGAGATTTTTTTTTTCTTCTTCTTCTTCTTCTTCTTCTTCTCCTGCCTTCATCTTTCCTTCCTCTTCATTCCCTTTCTTTCTTGAAAGTGGCCAGCAGCTAAGAGGTCTCATGAAAACAATTCCTGTCTACTGCATTTGTGTGTGTGCGTACTTGTGTGTACACGCGTGTCCTGTCCGCTGGGTGTGAATTGTTTGCCGGCCTCTGTTTCTTGTAGACTGTGTGTAGAGTTCACTGATAGCAGGATCACAATTTGGCTCTGAGGCGTGAGGCCTGCAAAGGAAGTCAGCTACTGTATGTTTGTGTGTGTGCCTACATTTGTGTAGATGTGTGTGTGTGTGTGTGTGTGTGTGTGAGAGAGAGAGCATGTGAGAGAGAGAGAGAGAAGTGTGTGCATGAAGGAGGCGATTCAAATGACTCAGGTTTGACAGAGAGGCAATTCAAGCCCCTCAGTGAGAATAGAGACACAGAGGACATCTCTGGACATCTGCAACTGTTTTGCAGGAAGCCACGCTGTAGTCGACCCTCATTTCCTTTTCCATGTACGCACGCACACATGTGCAAACACACAAACTTAACAAATCAAAAATGATACACACCCCCACCAGAAATTTCACATGCACAAAGCAGGCGCAGGGGACAAGTGGCTATTGAATATTAACCATGAAATTACAAAGGCTGCATTCTAATGGAGGTGAGGAGGTCAGAAGCTGGGATGGAAATCATAAATTAATACTCCTGACATGACAAGCCGCTCGCCCTTGGCTCCCACCAAACACAGCTCTACCCTCCTCTGCTGAAGGCACAAAGACACCTAGAGAAGGAAACACTCGATTTATTATTAATTTTGGGTCAAAGGAATGGCACAACAGACACAGAACTCATACAATACGCCTGATACTTTTCTGATGTGACTCTTGTATGAGGCGACAACTATGTAACCTTCATGTGTGGCGACATCTATCGAGGTTATTGTTAAAGTGTACTCAAGGGACCTCTATCACAATTTCAGCTATTTTGCATCCTCTGTTATCCATTCAAACCAGTGCCTTTCATGTCAAAGCTTTGGCAACGCAATTTAGGATGATTCTGAATGACAATGATGGTACAAATGCACTGTTTGGTTGCTGATGGTGTGTGAGAGTCTGACATTGCCAAAAAGATTCTGTTTCTGGCAATGTCAGACTCTCTCAGACGGCATTCTGCTGCAAACCCTGAATATGGCTCTACCTTGTTCTTTCACCCAGCAGCTCTCAAACAATGGCCTTCAGATAAACTCATTAGGGCTCAAGCACACACAAGAAACTCATGAAAATACATTTATTTGTCTTAAAGTTTACACATTAATCATTTAACTATTTTAATGTCAGGCAGTGCGCGAAGTGCCACACACCGAAATGCTGAGGTGAAACACCATGTCACATAAAATGATTCAATATCACACAGAGGACAACACTGTGAACCAAACACTTTGTCTCCTCTTCAGCTCTACAAATGAATTCTGTCACAGAAAGTTCTCTTTCTCAAACACAGTTTAAGTCTTTTGTAATCATCCAACCGGAAGAAATCTGCAGAGAGGGAGGACATTTTTCTGAAGTGTACAGTTCGTAACTCTTCGTAAGGAGCAATGAAGCATAAAATGGGCTTTGTTTTCAATCTAACCCAAATCACATAGCAAAGTCTTTTCTCTCAGGGAGACCTTTATCTGTTTCTGTGGCGTATGTGCCTGCACACAGTGATGCAGAGTGTTCTTTGAATGATGGTTACATTTTGATTAATATCTAAGGTTATAAGTTCAACCCAATCCCCAGAATAAATGCTGGTATTGTACATTGCAGGAAACCATGGATATGGAACATTTGTATGTCACTGTGTGGCAAATATGATGAAACTTCACGTTTCGTATTATTTCAACAACACTGTGGCTGATCTGTGGTTATGTTTAGGCACAAAAACACTTGGTTATGGTTAGGAAATAATAATGCTTTACAGTAGCTTAAAATGCCTTTTTTTTTGTGGCACAATCAGTGCTGCCAGTGTCTCACTGGAAATGCCTTGCTAAAAAACAGACAGTTTTGGTAACACAATCACAGCTGGAAATACTGCTGATGTCTGAAAAAAAAAAAAAAATTAAAAAACACATCTGCTCTTAGCGGGTCAATCGCTGCTGGAAATGCTGCTGATTTGATGTTTTAAGGTAAGTCAACATCGTGTTTGAGGCAACATATTGTCACTTTGCTGGAAAGAAATATAAAGTTATCTAAAGTTAGCCTAACGTTAGCTCCTAGCTGCTTTGTTCATCATGTCACCTTGTTTGCTGGGAGTTCATTAGCCTATTTTGTTCTAGTTTTGTACTTTGGTGATCGTACATCATTGTTAGCTGTTGTCCAAAGGGCTCTAGTTGAGCTAACGTGCTACCTATGTCTCACCAAAAAACATCTGCTTTTTGAGGCACAACTGCAGCTGAAAATGCAGCCAGTGTCTTACTAAAAATCAGCTGTTTTGTTGTTTGTCGTCTTAAACTGTGGTCTGTAGCTTGGCAGCCATCTCTCCCACTATAGGCACCATGCCATCTACCATCCCCTCCATCTCCTGATAACAAAGCTCATAATTATGTCATCAAAACTATGTCATTTTAGGAATATTGATATGATACGTATGAAATGTTCAAATGTAACATATCTGTTGTGTGCAGAAAAGTACAACACCAACATTTTCTTCTGGTGACGGCTACAAAATCTTTAGTTGTTTTTTTCAGATCTGCACTGTACATCAACAGATCATCTTTAAACACTGCAGAATGAAGAACTGAAAACAACCTGGATTCACATCGAGAGTCACTTGTTTCACATATAGAGACACAACATATCACAGCTCTTATCCTGGAGTAACACCTTCACATTCACCATCAACATTTAGCCTCACATGCTTTTGCTCAGAAACTTTACCACAGTTATTTTAATAGGAGTTTGGTTAGAAATTGGGCCAAAATTTAATTGTCCATTAAAAAACACAGAGGCACTCCGGGACTCCTATCCACACAAAAAAATACTTCTTTTTTTAAAAAAAAATTCAAATCAAACAACATTGCAATGAAATCAGCACAATTCTTAAAAGGTGGCTATTCTCTCTTTTGAACCACCATCTGTTTATATAAGTTATCACTTTCACTTGCTAAATTACATAAATTACAGCCTGTCACATTGTGTTTTTCTAGAGTTAAAACAGTACAAACATCTCTGCACAAATTGCAGAAACACAGACAGATGGATTGAAAGTGCCAGTAAATAACTCTGGAAAACAACTAGAAACCTATAATACCACTACTGGCTGTAAATCAGAGGGAGGAGAGCTCTATTGGGGCAGCTGTGTGAGTCAGTGGAACTAGTGCCAGTGAGTCCTTACAAAGAAACATCTTTTCTTCCTACATGAGAGGCGATGGAGAGGGTGGGGGGCAGAGACACAGAAAGAAAGAAAGAAAGAAAGAAAGAAAGAAAGAAAGAAAGAAAGAAAGAAAGACGTTATTACAAAAGTTACTTTGGCAGCACCATCCTATACTGTAACTTTGGGAAATGGGAGTTGGATAGATAAGCTATTGTTCAGATAATATTTTCAGCTCTACTTTCCTGAAACTGACAGAAAAAAATCCTGCATTTATATATGATTTAGAGCCATTGAACTGCCAAATCAAAACCCAAGGCAACAAATCAACGTCATTAAAGGGCACATAACCATCGTTCATAACATGGCACACTGTGTTCATTAGATGCTGATTGCATGTTCTCCTCTTTAACAGTGCACAGCAGTGTTTTACAACAAGTTGAACTGAACCAAAATCATGGCAAGCAGACAAGCTTGGAGCAGCAACAAAAATGTGTGTGTACTGTATCGAGTTACTGCCGCTGCAGGACTACTGAGGGAACCACAGCCCAGTGGGCTTCCATTGAATACACAATCGCACACATACACGCTCATACAAACACACAGACACACAAGAGTTGGCAGGAGTGAGACATTTGTTTCTGCTTCGGTCTCACGGAAGCAGCAGGAGCAGCAGAGCAGTAGGCCCGAGCAGCGAGAGTGGGCGGAACACAGCCTGGGTGGAGGATGGATGACCATTTGCATGTGTGAGCCTTAAAACGTATTCCAGACCATCTGATATGCGTTTTGACGTCAGTTAGTGTGAGAGAGACGAGACAAGGGAAGGCTTTCTACAGCAGCTGGAGCTCTGCTTCAGCAGAGCTGCTTTGAAAAGAGAGGATTTGTGCTAAACGTCTCCATAGAGGACAGAAACACGGTAGCCCCTGCCTCCCAGTATGATCTAGGAGCGATGTTCTCATTACAAATGTCTATGTCCAGTGCTGATACAAACCCGCTCCCTTACTTCAGCCCGGCTCTGTTGAACAATGACCATATATCTTCCTTATACAACGATGACAGATAGATTAATCTAGTGAGCTGGATCCCTCTGCTGTGAGAGCATCCGTTAGATAATGAATCACTAATGAATCACCTGAAAGATCTCACTCGAAGACAGAGTAAAGTCATCTGATTCAATGAATGTGCATACATTTAGTGCAGCAGACATTACCTGGTCAATCTGAGGTACTGATCTGGGGTCAGTTTGGGTCAGTTCACTGCAGACAGTATTTTTTTTTTTAACCAAATATCTTATCAATATTGCTGTGATATTATAGGGTTGACTGTAGGTGCTGTCTCTAAATATTTAGGCTACAATTGAAATTTTCAAGCTGCAGACCTCCACTTTTAATTATGTTATCAATAGTTAGCTCTGGATTTTGTGGCTCAAAATGAAGCTGCTTATTAACCAGGGCTATCTGGGGGGAGACTAAAAGGTGGTACCATGTTTCCACAGCAATGACGTCCCAGTGGCCACTAGCTAGCTCCCATTTGACCTTGCTGGATGGTGCGCAGTGCAGAGTAGCCAAAGCTAACGTTAGCTAACCAGTGGAGAACAGAGGGTTGGCAGCTGGCACTAAGTTTCTGCACGGCGTCAGAAAAGCTAACAGAATATGAAATAAAAGGCAAGACTTTTCCATCACAAAACATTAAAATGTCACCACCTCTTAATGGGTAGCACTTTGAAATGTGGCGCTAAAGCACACACCAAATTAATGGAGTGCCAGACTTAAAGGAATGGCCTCTTGTATTTCACGCCATCTTGCTTTTTTTTTTTTCCTCCAGCATGAAAACAAATTGAATCAAAACCGATATTCCTAATTACGATATCCAAAATTTAAGACCACATTGTGTCTCGTATCATGATATATATTGTCCAGCCATCACTGCTGAGGTGTTTCAGATGACCAGACCATGACACATGGCATGAAAGAGACTCCAGGGTGCAGGGCAGGGACAATGTGTAACTGAACTGGAGGATTCAGGGTAATCGCCCATTCCCACTCCACTGGCCACAACCACTCGTGCAAATTTCAACCACACTTAAAGGCAAGTTTAAAGCAAATGCAGAAATCAGTTAGGGATCATTAAAATGCTTTATCCATCCCAGCTGCTTGTGAATTCAACATAAGGGGAAAGAAAGGCAAACAATAAAAAAGGGAGAAATTGAAAAATGGGGAGATATAACTCTTAACTGAATACATGCCATGTTAGCAAACACGCATACACCAATCAGCTCCATCACAATGTTGGCTCTCCTCTTGTGCTCTCTCTCTTAGCGCAGAGCTCCTGTTTCAGACAGGGGAGGTGCATACAGAGCAGACACTGCCACTTAAGAGTTGGCTTTCATCTGTGTGGGTGGGACATGCCAGATACCCAGAGCTGGCACTACGACAATAAAGCACTGCCTAAATGTTGGCCCTCTGCTAGGAGTATTCTTCCGGTTTGGCTGCTGCTTTATGTCTTGTATTTTTGGCCTTATGACTCAGCCAAGGCCTTGTAAAAACAGCAAAACTCATGAAACTGACATTATAATTTATTTTAATAATGGATAATTAATCAGTGCTAATTTGCTCAGCTTGTTTTCACATTCAAGCAAAAATTGTTATAGTGCACTGCTTAATGTCAGAGTGACAGGGTGTGCTTCACCCTGCTGAAGTCACTGAGAACTATCATACGCTTACTGTCCTGAAGGGAGTCAAATGTAGCAAAAACTGATGGTATAATAACCAGAGAAGAACCTAAAGAAGACTGAATACTAGAATATTTTACCCAGGTTAGTACTGTCAACTATGAAAAAATAGGAAAGCCACTGGACTTACTTTAGGCACACTAGCATTGAGCAAAGGATATATAGACCCTGATAAAATGTCTTTATTAGTTCAGCGCATCGATGTTAAAAATCACAGGAGGCGCTGTTACTTTAAAGACATTTTACTCAGGTTTCAAATAAAAGCATTTAAATTGTGGTAAACTGTACTTAGTTAGGCCCAAACATAAAAAAGTAGGTCAGGTCAGTTCTACTCTTAACATTACTGGGACGACACCTTTTGGCAACAAAACAAATTGCATTAAATGTTAACACAAGTGGAACAGTATCATCCAAAGAGTCCATATGTCAAAACCAACAATAAGTACCATTACATGTGGCACTTTGTAGACTGTGCATGCATAGCACTGATTAGCAATGATACATTTGCAGCCCTTTTAAAAGCCTTACCACCCTGGAAATCCAGAGTTCTCGCGAGAGCACAGTTTGAATTTGCTCAGCGAGTCACTCTGGCAATCAGTAATGATGCTCATTAACCATACCGTTGGAGCCAAGCTGCACCAATCACATCAGTGTATCTGATATAGGCGGGCCAGAGGCGAGCTAAACAGATGATGACAGCGCTGCGACGACGAAGTTCGGAATCAGTCAGTAAACAATGCAAGATGGCTATGGATGAACACCAGTTGTTTGAAATGGCTTTGGCTGCTACAATGACCGAGTTAGACTTGGCCTTTTCTCTAAAAGAGGAACAGAAGATGGCACTCAAATCTTTCCTTTGCAAGAAGGACGTTTTCGCTGTTTTGCCCACCAGATACGACAAGAGTCTAATCTCCCAGTTAGGTCCGCTGGTAGTGCTCTGGATACGTCACCCCGTGTATTGTTCTGATTGGTCGTAGTGTTATCCAATTGTGTGCAGTGATATTTTTAAATGCATGCTGGTGCCGCCCCTCGAGTTGGGCCATTTGCATTACTCATAGCCAGACCCTAAATCTCTCTAGATTTGGGTCTGGATTTCCAGGCTAAAGCCTTACTGGAATTAAACAGAAAAGAAGGGAAAAACTCAAACAGTTACACAAAAATGACCACGGCGGGTGCAACTGGTATTATTAAGTTGCTTAAATTAAATATAGTTTTATACTTAATAAATAACTTGCAAATTCTTATAGAGTCAAGAGCAGGATAAAATATCAGCATAGCAGAAAACACAGAAAAGAACAAATCATAAACTGCAGTGGCTGCATTAAAGCCAGGAGCCAGTTGCACAGAACAAGTTTTCTTCTTAAGTATGACACTTGCACTAAGACTTGTTTTTTCTTAAACTAAGGGGCTTACTTGAGGGTGTTGCACTGACTCTCTTTGAATCTTTTTTTAGTCAAGTAAAAATGTTAAGGCACTTATTGCATTGAAAGATTTTACAGTGGTAAAATACTGTACTACTGTTTCCATGATAACCGTTTGTGCAATGGTTTAACTAACTTAAAGCGATTCCTTAAGTGTAAGACCAAGATAAGGAGAAAACCTCAAATACTTAAGAGAACAGTTTAAGGAAACCTGAAGGAGAAGATGTGTTTTGTGCAACTGATTTTATTCAATTAAACTGAATTGCTGAAATTGATTAATTTCATAATTAATTCATTACTTTGAGTAATTTTTTCACGAAAAAGGCTTCTTAAATGTGAGTATTTTCAGTTTTTTTTTTTTTATTTCTTTACTCCTCTTTGACAGTAAACTGAATATCTTTGGGTTGTGGATAAAACAAGACATTTGAGGAAGTAATCTCGGGCTTTGGGAAACACTGATCAACATTTCCTGGTATTGTATGGGCTAGATCGAACAATTAATCAAGAAAATAATCAATAGATTAATCAACAATGAAAATAATTGCTAGTTGCAGTCGTAGCACACGCACATGCAATGCTATGTCTCTAAGCAACCCTAGTTATACAGTAGTTACAGTAGTCAGTGAGTTTCTTATTGTACTCATCTGTCCTAACATCATTTGGTGAGTCTTGAGCACCATGAAGTCCTCTACACTCTGCTCCAGGTTAAACTCCTGCTCATTCATTCTCAGACATCTCAAACATTTGTAGCTGAGGAGGCTCTGACAGCAGCATTAACAGTCACAATCAGCAGGAAGGCCTCACACACCTCACTGAAGGTAAGAGCTCCTAAGTGAGTGTAAAAGTCACCTGAGGGATCCACGAGCAGCTAGACCCATAATGCACTTGACCTTCTGGGTGTGTTTGATTTGGGTCACCTGGCATACTGGCCGGGTGGTGCACTGATTACAGTGATTAAGGCTGTCACTTTTTAGTACTGTTTCCGCCATGTCAGTGAGACCTGGGGTATAATTTGTGAACCTAGTGATTTGAAAGTCAAGTGAAAGTTTGTCCCTGGTTTCTTGTTCAAATTAGTTAAATAATTATGTGCTGTTTGATTATAAAAATTAACTATATCTTGTAAAGATGTTGGTCTCCTAGGCTCCAAATAGACACGGTAATTGAAACCATTAAAAACACTGAATAAAGCAGCTTCATGTTACAATCACTGTTTCTCAGAGGCTGTTTCAATGAGTAGCACCTGCTAATGTGTGATCAGCGTTTTCTCAGGTAACTTAATGTGTGTTCATCTTTTTAGATGATTGACTAGAGCCAATGTTTGGTTTGTCCATTCTGGGTTACTGTACAAATATAGTGGTGCAACATGGTGATCGAAAAAAACGATTCTTATTTTCAGGTGATTATACACCTGAAAAATAGCATACTTATTAAATTGTGTTTACATATACATATATATATATATATATATATATATGTATATACATGTCTTGATATCGGGCACTTCTTCAGTCTGTCGGTGGTACATGCCATGCAGGGGCTTGTCCTTTCAAGATGGTTCATCCTCCTCTTCTGAATTTCCACGTTTCTGCTGCCTCAAGTATTCACTGAGCAGCTCATCTTTGGGAGCCATCTTCCTGATGTGTTCCTGGATCTCGGTTGTTTCGTCCTGGACATTGGCTCTGATGCTCACTAGTTCTCAGCCTAGTGACCATGTGCAGTCTCAGGGTGCTGTACTTGGGATGAAACCGTCCATTGTCAGAAGCTCCTTTGTTTTGATATCAGCGGCCTCTAGCTCCTCCTTTGGCCAGCTTTGGCACCTCCTTTGATACACCCTGGACAGGTCTCCAGACTATCACAGGGCTGACATAGAGACAGACAACCTACATGCTCACATCCACACCTATGGTCAGAGTCACCAATTAATCTAGCCTGCCTGTCTTTGGACTGTGGGAGGATGCCGGAATACCCAGAGAAAACCCATGCTGACACGTGGAGGACATGGAAACTCCGCACAGAAGGGCTCCCTACACCGTGGGTTTTAATTTGTGTGGTTGGGGCACTAGATAGCTCACCTGGTCGAGCAGGCAACCCATGCACAAAGGCTGTGTCCTTTGCCGCCCTATTCTGCACATCATCCCCTCTATATCCCTTTCACTCAAAAGCTGTCCTGTCCAACAAGGGTTTACCGTAGACAAAGTGAAAAGATAAAAGGGAATTGTTGGTGCTAGAAATTTACCAACAGAAAAGATGAAAAGGTGAGGTGATAAAAACTAAAGAGGAGAAAGAGACAGAGAGGGGAGGAGAGGCATGGCACCCCGCTGGTTTAAGGGCACGCTTACGCAACTTCTGGCCTTCAGCCAAATCCCTCTGGCTGTTCACAACCGCAGCAACGTGGCTCGGAGGGGCACTGGGGAGGAGGAGACAGGGAGACTCACCCCCCAACACATCCATAATCCTCCCATCCCCTAACCCAGACCCCCACATCAGCCCAAACTCTCACCCATCCTGCCTGAGACACCAGATGTGCCTTCAGCCCAAGTTTCACCATCACAACTGTTTCCCATTCCCAGCATCCAGCCACCTATATTTACATCCCATACCTCTGGTTAGTCTCATTCTGACCATGCTCTTTACCTTGGTGCTTGAAAACGCTGGTTCCATATGAAAAGTGTGAATCTAAACAGAATGTATTTACTTGTTATTACTTTTGGTGGAAACATGAGCTCAGAAAATGAGCATTGAGTCAATGGAGAGCCAAGGGGCAGTTTTGCTCCGCAGAGTGATGTTGACTTGCGGCTAAGCGAGTGTGTCTGTGTGTGTTAAAAATCCGAGTGTGTGTGTGTGTGTGTGTGTGAGTGAGAGTGAGAGAGAGTGTGTGTTTGTGTGTGTGAATGTGTGAGAGAGAAAGCTAGCTAAATGTCAGACAGGCAGTTGGCAGGCCACACGAAAACAGGCTCCTGTTTTTGAGTCGAGCTGACTCATGCCACCTTAAGCAAACAGGGAGCACAGACCAGAGCCTTGTCCTTATGCACACACACACACACACACACACACACACACACACACACACACACACACACACACACACACACACACACACACAGAATGCGATGGTAACAAGTCAACATCTCACAGGTCTAAACAGCCTCTCCGGTTTCGGCTGCGTCTCTGTTTGGCTTTGATACACACAGTTCTGTCTACTTCACCAGTGACCTACTGCAGAACTGGAGGCATGTGCTGCCAGTTGAAAAGCCTAATGTGAACACATTTATTGGGTCATCTGGAGAGAAAAATGAATGTGAAAGTGCCAATAAAGGTAAAATCCACCAACAAAACTCCATTGTTTTCAGCAGCCAGTAAAAGCAGAGAGGAGGAGGGAGGGAGTGACACAGTGAGGATTAGAAATGAGAAAGAATGAGAAAAATCAAGTGTGTGAGAAGCATGAAGTGAAGAGAAAGAGAGCTTTCACAGAGAATTATATCCAGAGGTAGTGTTTTTGAGGGAAGGTGAAATCCAGAAGCGCACATTGAGCCTGGATTAGGGGGGTGGCGGCCCTCCGGGAGTGCACAGGAAGGGGCGCCTCGTCCACATAAACACTTATTTCCTATCCTGTGTCAGGCAGAGCGCCCTTGGACCATTGTCTATGTGTGTGTGTGTGTGTGTGTGTGTGTGTGTGAAAAGGACACACTAACTGCATGGTGGGTGGGTGCCATGGCAGAAATTCAGAAAAGATCTGGTCCAGTTGACCTCAGTGCATGCACCCACACCTCGGCGAGTGTGAAGGGAGGTGGAGGGGGTTCAGGAGACGGGCAGCAGCGTGGGTTGGGGTAATAGCCCAGAGTGTTTGGTTCATAACGCTCTCATTACCATGACAACCTCAAAGTCCATTTCCTTTTAGCGCCTGTTGCTCTTGTGTAGTTGCCCACCTGCTGTCACACGTCCACCTCGGAGAAAAGAAGGCTTTCAAACACAGTCAGACTGCAGGACATCACAGCGCTCCATCAAAAGCACCACAGTCACAATCACTGTATTCCAGGGCGAGATCACAAAGCTCTCATATGTGTTTTTATTCATATGTGAAAAATAAACTTGAAATCTAACTCTTGCTGTATTTGAACTGCTGCAGTTTCCTACATCAGTTTATATAATGGCATCCGTAAATTACAGTTCAGTGCTGTTAAGGACTGGCCCTTATAGGGTCAGTTCACGAATGAAAAAAAAAAATCTTTTATGGTGTCCAGTGAAGTTGGCTGGTATGGCTCTAGGAATGGTCGGTCTGTAAGTCCACCACTTTGATCCAAACTGAGATAAATATCCCAACAACCACTGGATGGATTGCCATGAAATTTGGTACAGACATCCATGGTACCTGTAGGATGAATCATGACGACTTTGGTGATACCCTGACATTTCCTTTGGGCACCCAGCAGGTCAAAGTTCCCAACATCTACTAAAGATTGGCACAACATTTGCACAGACCTTCATGGGTCCTAGACAATGCATGATATGAATAATGGGAGGGTGGGGGGGGGGCCCTTGCTTCATAAATGTCTTAGTAGTGATATGAATTGCCAAGTTTTGCTTGTATACCTTTGTTGGAACAAACTGAAGGCAGACTGTATCCACAAACGTCTTAAGTATCCAAAAGCTTTCTTGCTGCTTCACTAACTAGCTATTTGCTGCTACCTCGGTGGTTTTGAACAGACGTGCACAATTATGTATTTCTGCCCATGTGCTTCTTGTATGTTGATTGAAAATGTAATTGTATTTACACTTGTGTTTAATTTGGTCACAATGGGTCCTTAACCACCTCCAGAGGCGGTCTGACTGATCGGATCACACTGTGACCTCCAGGCGATTTGAGTGCATTTACACCCATGGTCTAGCACAATCTGATTGCAGTTCAGTTACCCAAAACCAATTTTAATGCAAGGTGGAAAGGGTTCATTAGGTTCCCTTGGAAATCTGGCTGAAATGGCCATCCTCATAAATGCGCTTTAGCTATCAATGGGTTCAGACTGGTCTGATCTGCTCTACATACACCACAGTGGCTCTGCTTCAAAACTGCTGTGGCTATATATATATATCGGTAAGTCTTGCAACTGAGATGAGGACTGAGAGTCTGAACTTCTGACTTGATGAGTCATAGGCCTCACTCCATTATCACCCTAACAGAGTCTACAAAGCCACCAGCAGGCTATCTCCGTGTCCTATCTGTTTCTGTGGCAGGTGGGAATGAGGCTGTTCTCAGTTGCCGGCCCTGCTCTGGTTCTCCTCGGACGGGGCTGTTAGATAGGATGGTGTCTGCAGAGATAGGGGCAGGAGGCAGCCCGGCAGACAGCTGGTAATGATGTCCTCTCACACACTGCACCCTGTGGATAATGGCTGTGGCGAGGGCCCGGCGTGTAGAGAAAGACGGAGCAGAATAGTCGGCGTAACCGAGTTCAGGGTGCAATCGTGCGAACGGCCTTGTCGAGTCATCTTGCTCTGATTCTAGGCTACCAGGGGTAAGTCAGCGTAGCGTGCAGCTCATTTCACACTGTGATTCTCTCTCTCCTATCTAGATCTGCTAGCTGCCAAATTGAGTTTGGTGGAACACAATTAAGTATTTTTTCCAGATGTGATGAGAAGTTATAAGATTGGAGTTTTAGTGGCAGGAGTTCAGCTTGGCCTCAAATCCAGCTCTAAAACAGTGCTGTTCGTGGCGCCAGAATACATGCATCTCTTTTATCATTCTGACAGCACCTAATGTGTAAAGTAGCTTTTCAAAATTGCATACCTCGAATTTCAACTCCAAGAAAAACATTTTCATTTTGTGAAACTCTCTTTAAGGAGCAAGCGGGGCTGTGTAGGTTTCACCGCTGATAAAGAACCAGACTGTGCTGTGGCTGATAATGGCTCCACACCTGTCAGTGTTCTCTTTATGAATTTCCTGTGTGCCCTGTCTGTGTGACAGTGAGGGGCAGAGCTGCGGTGTCAGCTGCTTCATGGATGAGGACATCATGGAGGCCCAAGCGCCAGATAGCTCAATTACACAGCACTGCTACTCCTGTACTACTAACGACAGATTGACTGGTCGGATGGAGATATTTAAAGGTGCACAGACACAGACGCACACACACACACTCCTTGCCCAGTGCATCAAGTCCTCAGTTCAGCCTGACTGCTTCGTTGTCGTTCTGTGTGTGCATATGTGTGTGTGCGTGTAGTGTGTGATGCCTCTGTCGGGCCCAGCAGTGGACGGTGCTGACCTGCTAGGGAAAAGAGAGGAGGAGAAGGGGAGTGGAGAAGCCAATTAAAGGAAAGATCACTTGTGTGTCTGCTGGAGTGTCTCTGAGAGCCTCTCACGGTTAACCTTTCCAGCTGGAGAGTGAGGAAACGAGAGAGGAACGAGGGAGAGGATGGAGAGTTAAAACCGGCCAGGGAGATCAGGCGTTTCGACTTTAATGGTCCCTCAGTGTTAGAGTGAAGCTGGTTAATTTGCCTTTCCTTCTCTGGGTGCTGCAGGGTTTAGCTTCTGTCAGGCCAGCACTCTGCGAGGAACTTATGCAGGAATAATAGAGGCCACATGGATGTAAGATATTGTGTGTGTGTGTGTGTGTGTGTGTGTGTGTGTGTGTGTGTGTGTGTGTGTGTGTGTGTGTGTGTGTGTGTGTGTTGCTAGGAGAAGTGTATGCTAGCAAGGTAGATATTTGGAGATTTTCTATAGTAGCTGATTCGATTTTACTCTTCACCGTGGAGATCACACAGCGCCGACATCAAAAGTAAATGACATCAACTCTGCATGAGAAGCCTTTATGAGAGTGTGTTCGGTGTGTGAGTTGTTGCTGAGAGTGTGTGCCATGCATCACAGCAGCTGAAGACAACACAAATTGGGGCTAAATTAATGGGTATGTGCGTGTGCGTACGAGTGTGTGTGTGTGATTGGGGGGCAGGGTTGCGACTGACAGTGTGTGGCAGCATAAATTGGGGTTAGATTAATGCAATGCAGATCTGCCTCTGTGCTCTGACCCTCATCAGGGCAGAGATGAGCTGTGTGTCTCAATTAACCTCGGCAGCACACTGGAAGCATGTATACAAACACACACACACACACACACACACACATACACAAATCAAGATGCTGCTGCTGACATGGCGCTGATAACACAACGTACAGATGTAATCAAGTTGGAGCTCGGTTCCCTCAAACAAAGAGCTGACAGATACTGTACATCAGGAAACAGCTATAAACATTGTTTAGAAGTACATCTTCAACTCTGTGTGTGCGCGTGTGGAAAGTAGGACCAGTAGCATGCTGTCTCCTCTCCTCTCCTCTCCTCTCCTCTCCTCTCCTCTCCTATCTTCTCCTCTAATTGTATGCATGGCATGTAGATCCCTGCAGTGCTGCCAGAATGATTGCAATTAAAGGGAATCCCTCCTTCCACCCTCCTCTACTTCTCCATGCACTCACATACACTCTCTCTCTCTCTCTCTCTCTCTCTCTCTCTCTCTCTCTCTCTCTCTCTCTCTCTCTCTCTCACACACACACACACACACACACACACACACACACACACACACACACACACACACACACATACACACACACACACACACACACACACACACACACACCCACCCCTCCAGTCTTCCCTCTTCCACTGAAGGCCACTGCCGCTGGTGTGAAGTAACACCACCCAGACTGGAGTGGTCTTAATCAGGCTAGAGAGTCACAAATATCTCTTACCATCCTTCATCCCTCCTTCACTTCTCCCACCGTGCCTCCCTCTCCTAACACACAGAAGATTGAAAAAAAGAAAGAGCAAAGATGGGAACACAAGTGTGACCTTAAGATTTGCTTTAGACGTGAATTCCAATGATGGGAATCCATATAGGATGCAATCAAGGACTTGTCTATATATATCATAATAAGCTGCAGTTTGAGTTTTATTGTTTTCCAATCACAAAAGGTGATGAGACTGAGCTGTAGTCGTCACAAAGTACAACAGTCAGTGCACACACCACCTGCATGCATTATCAGCGATCATATTGTGGACAGCTGTGTGGCAACTCTGTTAAGACCTGAAATCAAGTAGTGCGTCTCACGCGGTCATAAGAAAAGACATTGCTCCTCCCAATGGCTAGAGGCAGCATTGCATGAGGGTGAGGCAAGTAAAGGTGAGGGTAAAATGACACATAGGGAGGAAGAAATGAACTTAACCCTTTTTTTTGGGGAGGTAAGCATGTTTTATGGCAAGCAGAATGAAATCAAGGGGAAATTTGCAACATGAAATTTGTATTTCTTTTATTTCCCCGCCATTTTGGTGGTTATTTGTCTACTCTGACAGAGGAGAGGCAGATAAAAAGATGAAGTGGAAGAGTCAGAGTGTGTGTTGCCGTTCCTCTTTGTGTTTCTGTGTGGCTGCCTGGCCCGCCGACTGGCCCAGATGTTGGCTAATTAACACCAGTGTTAAAGACGCTCTTCATCTGGGTGATTAAATAATCAAATAATTAATTCATTAAGCAGGGGCTTGCACTGCCTCTTATGATCTCTGGCACACAGCCTGCCAGGGTGGGGAGCAGACTGCTGAGAGACAAGGAAGGGGCCAGAATGACGACAGGGAAACTCAGCATGTCTGCCAAGAAAGGTGTATTCTAAGGTGTATTTTGGCATCTGTCATAGATACACAGGCATTTAGCAGTTTTAGTCCAAACAGTGTGTGGTGGCAGAGAGGACTCCTATTTCCCATTGTGCTGAAGCTGAAAGCCTTCATCAAACAGATTAGACCGCAGTGACAGTGCCAGGGAGCTCTCGCACCATAAAATGGTCATAACTTCAAAACCCCAAACGCACACGTGGGCCCCTGTATTTATATGTTTCATTATCTTCCAAGGCAAATGAAATTAAACAAAAGCCAAATGCAGTGGAAGAAAAACTTCTTCATCTCTGTGTGTGTGTGTGTGTGTGTGTGTGTGTGTGTGTGTACGTGTGGGAGTGTGTTAGAGACGGAGAGAGAGAGAAAGATCATCTCTCATTACTCGGAGAGAACATTGCCCCTGCGTTAACAGAGTCAGAGCAGACAGATAGATGGAGCAGAGATATGAGTTGATGGGGGCCAGCAGGGAGGAGAGACACAGAGGGATGAGGAGAGTGACAAAGATGTTTTATCATGCTTATTTCCACTGGTGTAAGGTGGTAGCATCAGCTGGGCAGGACGGGGGGGTTGGAGGGGGGTGGGGGGGTGCTGGTGGTAGGGTGGAGGGGGGGTGGCATGCACCACCTTCAAACAAAGCCCCCTCATGCACACACACACACATTCACACACACACATACACACGTCCAGGCTTTCCGCAGCCCTCATTTTAAACACTCCTTTAGCCATAATCATTTTCATATAATTCACTTTCATACAATTCCTTCTCCTAATCATTATCAGGCCCACTAACGTCTTAATGACTTCATAAATTTAAGCTATAAAAAGTAATGGAGAAAGACAAATGAGATAATTAGGAATAAATCTTAGTGGAAAGCCATTTATCAAAACATGGAGAGGCCCTGAATATTCCCCACCATTAGGCTCTGCTGTAATTAACACGGGCTCTCAGTTATGAAGGAAACCTGGTAGCAGAGATATTAAGATCCAAAAGCCTCACTGTTATTAAATTGACCGATGAATCTGCGACGTATAATATGATGTGGATTATTAGGATCCTTTTTAATTAAAAAGAGCGTTAAGATTTTTTTTTTTTTTATATTTAAATTTTTAACGCTTTAATGGTGGCTTGAACTCATCTCTCTGTGGTTATGGGGCAATGAGACGGAGAGAGAGAGTAAAAGAGAAAAAGAGAATGAAACAGAGGGAGAAAGAAAGTGAGTGAATAAGTGTGTGTGTGTGTGTGTGTGTGTGTGAGAGAGAGAGAGAGAGAGAGAGCAGCAGCGCAGAGAGAAGCAATCTCTCACACTCGTACTTTCATACTCTCCTTTGGTGGAGACTGTGTAAGTACATGAGAGAAAATGGTGTTCTAATTTAACAAACTCCTAACTAATGCACATATGGACTAATGCATATACAGACAAGACACTATTAATTCTTATTATCTTTAAAAGTGTAAAATGTAATGTAATGGTTTGCTCTGATTAGTGAGGGTAAGAATCACATTCAGCGTTTTTTAAATTAAAAACTATATTTCTACACTCTTTTTTTCCCTTTCCTGTGTCTCTCTCACACACACATTCTCACACACACTCATACACACACGCACGCCCGACTATCTTCTCCTTTGTCCTCTGAGAATATTCAGCCTCCACATTTTCAAAAAGATGTCATCGAAAAAGTCGGGGTTTTTCCGTTTTTTCCCCTCTCCTTGACCTTCAGTCTGGTTGTGGTTCTTAAACAATGGGGCCCCGTTTAAGATTCATCACATCTCCATTGATTTTTATTTCCGTCCATTCAAAATGTACTTATTCTTCCTGCGACTTATTCTAAAATGATAATGTGAATATATTGTATTTGACAGGATAGTCATGCATATTCAAAATATTGCAGATGTTTTCATTCAGATGAAAATACTTTGAACAATGAAATATTATATTGGATTGCTGGTACGAGGCCTTGAAGCATTACATTCAGATAAAAACGACTGAATTTATTACACCGATGACATCAAGTGCAGATAAAGGAAAGGAATGCACATTCTTATACAATGCTCAGCGCAGACGGTCTCACTGGGAGGATGAGGAAAAAGAAAGAAAGAAGACGCTCTTATAAGTAAGTGTGGGTTTCAACATATAGAATCTGTAATATGCTTTTGAGGGGAAGGTACTTTGCCTTATGCAAATTATCTTCATATAAATGACATGCCAACCTCCAATCACTGACCAATTAATGACCTTCGGGGGCATCTTGTGACACATCAACGGCACTAATTTATACTTGACAGGTCCCCTGGTGCGTGCCGGCAAAGTTCGCACGCGTGTGTGTGTCTGTGTGTGTGTGTGTGTGTGTGTGTGTGTGTGTGTGTGTGTGTGTGTGTGTGTATGAGGTGCCCTTCTGCACCAGTTGAGCTCATTACCATGGAAACCCAGTTTGCAGATGTGTGGGTTTGTGTCACCAAAGAGAGTAATCCTCATCACAACACACTGCTTGTGTGTTTTTAATTCCATTTGTATATCATCCCACGTGTGTGTTCGATAATGTGTGTGTCCACCTCAGACCAGTTTTTGGTCGAGCTGATCTCTGCTACTGTCCACACTGTATCAAGTCCATCAGCTTCTGTTATGTCCCATCAATCATTGCAGTTAGTACATCTCTCTGTCTCGTCTATGTATGAGTGTGTACGTGTGTGTGTGTGTGTGTATGTGTGTGTCTCATTCACTGCCTAACTGCCTTATCAGACTTCTGCACCAGCAGCTCTCATTAGAACATTAATTGAAAAAGTGTAATTAATCCTGAGAGGTGGTTAGACTGGACTCTGGCCAGAGAAAGAAAGAAAGGAAGAGAACGAGAGAGTGAGGTGGACAGAGAGCTGGGAGTTTAATACGACCCAACACTGCCCCCTGTTGTTTCCTCACAGCTTCTTCTCGCAGCCTGGACGATGCTGCTGCTGCTGCTGCTGCTCCCTCTTCATCTACCAGCCACAGTTTGACTGAAATGTCAGATTTAAATCAAGTAGTTAAATCAAGCTAAAAGAAATATATAATTGCAAGAATCACAAAATCATACAAAAATCCTTTTTGTTTTACTTTAAAACAAAATTTTTAACACACAACCACACATCACGCAGTCATAAGGATGGTGTGTGTATATAACTCTTAACTCTATGGGTATATATTTAAGTGCTATGTGTATATTTTCTGTGAGCTCGGTGAAACACGTCAACTGTGCATTGCCTTGTGATGGACAATAAAGTTATTTCAGATTTCTGATGATAGCAGTGGAGAAAAAAAAAATCAAAAATCAAATCTGCATATCCAGAACTCATCCATGTTGTGTAATGGGCAATAATCTTTGAATGATATATTAAATTGAAATTAATCTACCATTTAACAGAAGTTAAGAACAAATCAATCGCTTGCTAAAAATAATAATCACATTTTTCATTTTAAAAAAGAAACCATATTAAATCAGTTTTACTTTTTAAAAAACAAACACTCAGGAGATGTTTTATAACTTTTATAACAACAAATCCAGTAATTTTCTGATGCTGATAATCACACACAGACACACAGGTGCTCACTCATTATATGGTGAAGTGTGGGTGAGGCAGCAGAATTAAACTGAAATT
This sequence comes from Epinephelus awoara, assembly GCA_035609425.1. Lineage (NCBI taxonomy): Eukaryota > Metazoa > Chordata > Actinopteri > Perciformes > Serranidae > Epinephelus > Epinephelus awoara. The sequence goes on from CM069296.1 coordinate 15,099,944, forward strand.
GAAGAAGAGACGTCTGGATCTGTCTCCTCTGTGCCCCCTGCGGAGAGGGGAGAAGGGTGGCGAGCCCAGTGAGAAGGAGAAGAAGGAGGAGCAGAAGGCCTGCTCTATTATTCTAATCCGTGGTTGTGTCTGAGTGACCTTTGGAGGGATGATTGTTTCTCATTTAGGAGTGTGAGGTGTGATCTTCCCACCCGTTTGATCCCGCTCACCTGACCTTTGTAAATTGGCTGTTAAGCATATCGCAACTCGACCCTCATGCCTCACACATGGCCTGTCAATACAGCTGCACCCTCATAAGCATTTAGGCACTTAGACATACACACTCACACACATATGCAGTGCAGACACACACATTTTTAGATAGGTGCCTATGGGTCCTGCTTTGTTCATCGCTGCATTTAATTCTCATAAAAATCATTGCTATGCTAATTCAGACCATTTATTTTCTTTGGGTGTGAAAAACGTCATGTGACTTTGTACATATGTGATATTTTTCTTGTCACACATACTGCGTGCACACATTTTTGGTTACAGAGTGATTCATATGCATATGCATGCCATCAAAGGAAGAAAAAAAAAAAGACATGAAAAAAAAAAATAATAAAATTGTCCATTGTGCCGATCACCTTTTCTTGGCTTGGTTAATGAGTGGCAGCGCTGAATGGCAGTGAGGTGATTTTTCCATCAGACTGATGAGAGGAGAATTAAAGCCCACAGCTTGGGGTCTGCAGCACCATTACAGAAGGAAGAAGGTCTGAATTCATTTGGCCTGGCCACGATTCTAATTAACAACTCAATCCTGCACAGCCACAGAGAGAGAGAGAGAGAGAGAGAGAGAGAGACAGACAGACAGACAGACAGACAGACAGAGGAGAGTAGGGGAGGGAGAGGGGGCTCATGTATTGTGTGGAAGCATCTCTCTGTTCTGGAGAAATGTCAAAAAGATTGGTTCATCTTTAATCACACGCCGTAGCTACACTATAATTTTGCAACCTCTAGCCCTTTCAGACACCTCATATCTGTTTGTCTCAGATTTTTTAAATTATCCAAACATCTTCTACTTGTACAGAGCTCTGCGTCTCTCCCCTCAATCCCCTGCCTCTGCCCGAACTTATCCTGCACTGTGTTGTCCGCTGCACAGTGCGCCGTGCGTCCCGTGGTTCTCTAAAGCTGCAGGCTTATGTGGGACATTTCCCTGGATTAAAAGGATGATTTCATTAGCCTCCACGGGTGTCAGGTTTCAATCTAGGGATTAAATCCTGCAGATTAGAGGCCAGGGCTATTCTCCAGCATCTCATTAATATCTAATAGCACGGGAAATGTAATTTGGAAGCCTGTCTTTCTGATTACTAAGCAAATGTATGCTTTGCTCTTTAAGACCATAAATTGGGCTTTGAACACTGTCTCTGTCCAGGGTTTAGCCCTCCTCCCCAGGCTGGGTCACACAGGCAGGCTCCCTCACAGCCAGCCACGTGAAGCACAACTCAGAGAAGGTCAAACTCTGTGCAGCAACTTTTCTCTCGCTGCGAGCAATGTTGATCAGTTTCCTCTAAATTATCAACTGAATTCTGTGATCACAAAGCATTACTGGGGCAGGGCACAGCACATCTCAGTCTCTCTTAGTCTCCAGGGAGAGCTTGTTCTGAGACTTGAGCAGCACTGAGGATGCCTTCTTCTTCTTCTTCTTCTTCTTCCTCCCTTGCAGAACATTAGAGCGCTGTCCCGTCAGCCTGTGCTGGCCCGGGCCGGTCCCCACAGAGGCCTGCTCTGAGTGCTGTGTGCCTCCTGTCAGTCAGAATGCCCCTCAGCAGCCTCCCTTACTGATGAAGTATGGACAATGGAGAACAAGGTGGGCGCAAGGGGAGCCAGCCGACTTAATGAGCCAATTTCTCAGATAATAAGATTGGTGGATATGCTAATATTTCTACCTTAAGGAGATAATTATGATGTAGAAGATAGAATATTTTATCTTAAAGCGACAGTGCACTGGTCCCAAACCTATCTGTGATTTTTTTCCCCCTCTTAAAGGAGGGTATGGGGAGGAGTGGAAGGGAGGGGGTGGTGGTGGTGATGGAGGGGGTGATGTTCAGCTTTCTGTGTTTGAGCTGTGGGACAGTAGAAAAACAATGCCAACAGAGCCTTGATGCTTTTAGTGCGTCGTGTGTTTTTTGGGCTGCGCCTTTGATCATGCTGAGCATTTGACACAAGGAGGAGAGGCAGGGGACTTTCAGCCTTCATAAATATTTATCTCATTACTGCGGGCGAAAAAATCACAGAAGAAAGGATAAGGAGATATCAATTGATCTTTATTGTTAATTGACCCAAAAGTATACTCTCAAATACCGAACAACAAAAACATTGTTCAACGCCTTATTCTCCGGCTGTCCCCTCCTCCCCTCCCTCTTGTGTCTTAGTTTCTGACACAAACTTAGTCAACTTTATTTTCTCTGTCCTCGGGCTCTTAGAATAACTCGTAATTTTGTTTTTGTGTTTAACTTTCTTATCGACACAAATTCCACCCCCCCTTCAATTCCCCAAATGGAACATGCTCTGCCACCTTGATGTGTATAACTAGAGGTTAAATGATAAAATGTGTTATTGAAATGTAGGCCTGCTGATTATGGCTGTAGTTCGTGGCCCATTCCAAATAGCCGGGGGCAGACAAGAGGGAGAGATGGGGACCTTGTGGGTTAACAGTTTAATAAAGGGGGGAGGGAGCGAGAGAAAGACAGAGATAGATAGAGAGAGAGAGAGAGAGAGGAAGGATTGAGTGCTGCTAGTCTAAGTCTCTCTCCCTCTGCCTGCTCTTTCGCTCATTCCCTCTCTCTGCCCTGTGTTTTACCATTTTAATTAGGCCATAACAAGCTCAATCATGTAATTAAGAGCTCAGCTGGACCAGAAAACAAGTCAGCCATTAGCCCCAACCAGGCCCAGATCACCCACAGCAGCTGCAAAACTCAAGTAGATATAACACCCAGATGCCTACATATGGAAACAGGGGTATCGAAATGGGGGGAAAAGTGGGACTGATTACACAATGCCCTAGTAGGAGGGGGGTCCTCGAAAAATGTAAAATGAAAATCTTGGTTTTGTTTGTATTTAAGTAACTGGGGCCATAACAACATATTCTCATACAATGCTTCATATGCTATCCTGTGAATTAGCACCCCACAAATGACATTATGTACTTGCAGCATTAAGTTACAGAGGTTTAGGCAACTTAAGTTACTGTGGTTAGGTTTAGGGAAAGAGACATTGTACTTTTAAATGACCCCAAGTTCACTTAAGCCCTGTTTCCAGCGAGCAGTATGGTACAGTTCAGTTCACTTTTCACTGTTTCCATTGTGAAAAGTTGTGGATGGTACCAGTGGAACCGTTCCATAGAGTTCCCATTTTTGGTACCCCTTCCATCGAGGTACCTAGCACACTGATGATCTGGTACTAAAAGGTGGAGCTGTGAACACTGCAGTCTGTTGACTGGTCAGTAGCAGACGGCCACTCTGCTCAGGGCTGAGTTGTGGCTGGTTTTGAGGCTTATATACATATATTAATAAATTATAACTATAAAATGAAAGGATGTTTCGCTGCCTTTTGCAGCAGCTGAAGTTTAAGAAAGAAAAAAAACTCATTCACAGGACAGACTGTCATTAACTTTAAAGGTGTAATGTTAACTTGTTACGTTACTCAATGGATGAGTTGATGATGTCTATCCATCAGCACATCTTAAATTTCAATGGGACAACTTTGACCATTACTTTAGTTTTTATTGTCTCTCTCGGGTGACATACACTTTTAGTAATGGGTGGATCTTCAAGTGTTTAAAAATATATATTAATTTCAACAAGATTATGTGTACTGCATATATTCCAATCCTCACTTGAAGACAACAAAAAGCATCGTGGAGCATTGTTCCTGTGGGCTCCGGCAACACTAAACCCCTGCGCTTGCCTGAGAAGGACTAAATGCACAAACACGCTATTTTTTAATATCCAATAGAGAGAGACTCTCACTGCAGCCTGTTCAGTTTTGTTCTAAAATGTGCAGACTGCAGACTGATGAAGGAGGAAATACAGTGAGTGCTTGATGGAACAGTGAGTGACAACAACCTCGCCCGCATGACAAAATACTGGGGTCGAGGTACCATGTCCGAAGGATTACCGAAGGTTCTATACTGAAAGTGTTTGGAGGAAACCTGAAAGTGTTTGGAGGTTCTGAACGTTGGTCTCCTGGAGCACTGTCCTTGCAGAAACTCACATGTGTTGTGACCCATCCACCGCCATAAACTGCCTCCTTACAGGGCCCCCTTAGGGCTGTTTCCTTCTTTACTCACATGGCCATGTGATTGCAGCCAAAATATGTGGTTTATGCATAAATTATGAGGTCATGATTAGATGGGATATGTCCGAATTTTGGTGCATTCATTTTTGTAGGAAAACATACGAACAGTGCATGAGAACAGCCTGCATAACTGAGTTAAAGTTAGCTAAATAAATTGGTTGAGAGACTAAACTATGTTTAAAAAAATAGTGGAAGCTCTCTGAGGCCCACCCCTTAAAGACGTTAAATGGTTAAGTCCACCCCTGCACAAAGAATTGTCTCTGAACACAGCTAAAGCCAAGTGATTTGATTTGATTTGATTTGATTTGAGCCAAGTGAGTGACTGCTTATGCTGCTGGAGCACCCCGGTGCACTGTCACCTGCTTAAGGAAGAGAAACCAGGGTTTCAAAAAAGAGTGCAAACTCATTTGTAAAAAAGAAATCAATAAATAAAAGTTGCGTGAGAGAGACTTGGATCAAGATAGGAAGGGCAGGGGGCCCACGGAGACTGCTTATGCATAGGGCCCAGAACCTGGTGCCTACGCCTCTGTATGAAAGTGTCCAAGGGTGCAGATTTTGTTACTGCACTGCGGGAGACACATGTGACAGGAGGAGTTTGGGGGTCCTTCACCAGAAAATTCTGAGCATCAAAAACTTAATTACCTGAATTCTGGTGATTTTTTTAATGCACCAATCTGTGCCTGTCTGCATTAGATAGACTAATGGTGTAAATGTCAAACGCACATGTTCTAAATATCGAGGGGGACGTGTCCTCTGCGTCCCCCCAAAATCTACACCTGTGGAAGTGTCACAGATTGGAGAAATCACTCCTGTTCTACTTCCTCTGAAAACTTCAACGGTTTGAAATTTTTAAGACTCCACTGGTAGTGTAGCAGCCTGCACAAATATTTTGACAAAAAAGTTTTTATATCAGCCAAGGTTTCAACCAGCCCTAGGTTAAACCTGCTCTCACACACACTTGACAGCACACACACACACACACACACACACACCTGTTTTTGTACTGAGAGGAATCTCTGCAGTGACAGGTATCCCCCAGGTGTTTTGTTTCACAGAAACACTTTATTTTCTTTGTTCCTAAAAAAGTGCAAAGTGAGAGTGACAGCACGATGGCCTTTTTTTTTTTTTTTTTTTACAGAACACACACATACACACACACAAACACACACACACACATACAGACTCAGGCATACAAATCTCTTTATCAGACTGATGGATGTGAGCAGCTCCCTCACCTCCTCTCAGTGAGCGCTGCATGCCTTTTGTGCCTCCCTCCAGTGCCGGCAATGCCTAATAGAATTCATGTATATGTAAAGATCCTTGCATCCTATTATGTACAATAAACTGCTTGCTTTATCCGTGGCAGCACCTGGTGAGTGGCGCAATCTGCCAAACACACCCTTTCCAAATCAAATTTATTTAGTTAGACCTCCATTCAAACCCACTCATGTAAGCTATCATGTTACACTCTGATCTGAATAACTACAGGCAGGGAATCTAATTCATTCCATATTCACAGCACTGCCGCACCTAGCCCCTCTAACAGGCCTGTATCAGTAAATTGTCAATTGTAGATGCTCCGCCACGCAACATTACAATGCAAACAAGGTTCGTTTTCAAACACCTGATTTGAATAAGCTCAACAAGGAAACATATCAGGCGGCGCTGCTTCAATGGTCTTTGTATTGCTTCCAGGAGAGGTGAGGGAGGGGAGGAGTGGAGGGAGCAGACGGAAGAGGCGCAGGGACACTTTTTTGCAGGCAGGGTGATGCTGGGCCGATAGCACCGGAGGAATGGCAGTTAATTTGAATATGGCACCTCAAGCCACAATGATCATTATCATCACCAATTCAAGGAAATAAATGAGAAGAGGGGCTCCAAAAATAGCGTTCAGAGCCTTTTGTGCATAGCAGGTAGGCCCAGTGGGGGGGAAGGGAGAGTGTTCGCTAGCTCATTATCCAGGGCTGGGCTGAGGGAACGGAGGGATCGAGAGAGAAATTGCATTAATGTGACCACGGACACTCTTTTCATAAGCGCACACACACACACACACACACACACACACACACACACACACACACTTTCTCTCTCTTTCTGTCCCTTCCTTTCTCACTGTGTCTCACTCTCACTATATGCCCTGTTTAATTTGAGTGCCAGCGGGAGGTAATTTAGCCATGCTGCTGTCACCTGCAATGAGGCCAGAGATAGGGGTGGGAATGGTGAGAACAGATTGAAACTAGTGATGCTTGAGACCTTTCTTTTTACTCTCCTCTCCCCCCTTTTCATCCTCATCATCTTGTCACCTCTATCTCTCTATATTTCTTCATAAACGCTAATAGCGCTCTTTCAATCTCCCTTTCTTCTCTGGACAGTACATATCCTGCATCCCTCTCATCTCTGCTTGTCTTGTACCCCTGCATGCTCTCTGTGTGTGTGTGTGTGTGTGTGTGTCCCTTGCCCCCCCCCCCCCCATCATCTGTGCCTCATCCACTGCACCCTCACCCACTGTCTCCGCTAACTTCTCCAGCCCTCTCTCCGTCCATCCCTCGTCTCGGTCTGAGGGGAAGATGGTGTTGGTGAGTCATCCTGGCAGTCGTTTGATTCATGCTGCTCCAGGCTCTCATCTCCCTGGAGAAATTACCAGTCATTTTAATCGGACCCACGCGTCTCTAATTCATTACACAACCCCATCCTGACATACGCACGCACACACACACACACACACACTGAAAAACCTCTCAGTCAGATAGCTACCTTCACATAGTCACCTCCGTCTTTGGTGTCAAACGGCACTTAACATCCCTGTCAGTCACACATATTCAGAGGAGAGCTGAAGGAGAGAACGAGAGAGGGGAAATGGGGCGGGGGGGTATTTAGCCTGCAACTCATTTCTCATCACTTTCCCACACCGTCTATTAGTTCTCCACTTAGTCCTCTCTTCTATACCATCTGTTCTTATCTGTCTGCCTTCCTAAATGGGTTCCCTACTTCTCTCCTCAAATCCCATCATCCCATTCCCTTTTTTCTTTACTTCCAAGGTTCACTGTTAAATAGATGCACTTCTGCTGGAGTTGAAGTTGAGAGGTTCAGAGTTCAAAAATCAATAGTGTAATAATTTGGGGACAGGAGGTTGTGATTTGGCTCAGTGTTCTCACCATTTCTACTGCTTCTCTACCACTACTTTTTACATGATGTACATATGCTTTGCTATCGTGCAAGCTGACTCACTTATTTATGAGTACACTTAAATGGAACAGGATTATATCTTCAATCTTCCTCCTGTGACAAGTCAGAACGTCTGCAGTGGAAAAGGCTCCTTTTTATCTCTTTTTATCCTGTGAGTTACGCAACGAGTTATAGATTTTAAAAGCATTAAAGACTTTTTTCTGCTTTGTCTTTTTCAAACTTCTCTATAGAGTTATCCTTCTCCGGTATATCAAATAAAAATGCATATGTAAATGCTGAGGTTACATTATTGCTAAAGTTGCCAACATTGAATACAGTGATTTAATGCAACATATGATTGCTTTTATTATCTATTAACATGTACTTTTTTTTTTTTTTTTTTTTTAGTTGATCATTTTGACCAGCGGTTCCCAACTGGTGGGTCGTGGTTCAAAAGTGGGTCACAGGTATATTCTGAAGTGATCGCAAAAATGTCAAGTTTGTTTGAACAAGCGTGGACAATGGGCCTCATTCACTAATATGTGCGTGGAAATGTTCTTACTTTGCGCACAAAATAAGTGCGGATGCAAAATCACTGTGGGATTCATGACACCTGCGCAACGGCCAATTTTGTTCTCACCACCTTGCGTATGTGTGTGAATGAGAATCATTCTAAATTGACAGGCGCGTGCTCGCAATTTGTGATTAGCATACTACCATGCCCCCATTTCTCCATATAAGGAAACCGCTTGCCTAGAGTTGATTCATGAATGAAGGAAGCGGTTACGCGATGCCATGGGTCATTGCAAGATTGTGGAGGACACAGCATGCCAGGATGATCTTGCACACCTTCAAAGTAATTTGCCACCGGCTGTATCCGATCCAAACACATCCAGCGGCCCTTAAGCACGCCAAAAGTGCGCTCTACGGCGCGTGTGTGGGCATGTACGTTATTATAGCGCACCTCTTGAGGGGTGTCAGGGTTTGCGTATGGTGTCATCAGCCATGTTTTAAGGCCATATCCCCGGTCACACAAACAATATAACATTTTAGCATTAGCGGAATAGAGACTTACTAAAAATACTAACTAAAAACAATTGAAATAAAAGACCAGAACAAAAGATGCTCATCAACAAGCCATCCACTGGCCTCCTGGCCAGCGGGCCACAGCGTTAAGGATATGGCAGTCGGCATTACAGATCATCTGCACGCTGATGGAGTAATAGTTTTTTCTGTTCATGTTTTTGTTAATATTTTAATGAATGTGGTTTTATAGGCTCTGCATGTACTTAAAAGGTATGTTTTTGCATATTCTAAGTCAGTTCAGCCTTCCTCATTTGTGCGTACGCATGGTCTGAGGCAGTTCTACATTTGTTCGCAGAGTAAATTCGGGTAAGAAAATATTGATGAATCCCCGATTTGTGCGTCAAATGATCGTATGCACAGTTTAAGCACAGATTTGCGCATACGCACTGTTTGTGAATGAGGCCCATTGAAAGCTGACTCTCGTCTTTATTTCCATGGCAAGCCTTCGTCATGTGCCTCTTAAAGGAGCTATATGTAAGAAATCTAAAGCAAATAGTCGTAAAATCATCCTAATGTGTCACAGAGACTAAGGAATAATGTTAATATAACATACTGATCTCACCGACAACAATAGTACAGCCAGAATATTCGCATTTAAAATTTTTTTACGGTCTGCAAATCAAGAATCAATACATCATGTTTTTGTTTTGAATTTGTGTTTTGGCCTGTTGCGCCACCCACCGCCGTCTACCAGTCACGCAGTCAGTAGAGTCTCAGCATCCAGGTTGCCAATTACAACTGAGCTACAATGGCTGACGGTGTGACTAAACCCAAACGACCTCGTTATGATTCCCAAAAACGCCAAGACAAAACTCGAGGCAAAGAGATCTATATAGCTGTCTATAGGAGATGCTGGAGGTGGAGGTGGTGGAGGTGGTTTAAAGCGGAGAAGAATTTGAAATCGGATGTCAAAGTGGCTACTCTTGTCTTCGACAGGTAAGCTTTAGCCAAAGTTGGCTAACAAGCATCCTAGCTAGACTGGGGTGGACATTTTGAATACTTTCAACTGTAATTCATTTTCGATCATACATCGTAGCCCATGTGCAGGTGGGTCATCAACCCGACTGATTTTTTTTGAGAAGCAAAGCAAGCACAGCAAGCAGCATTAGCAGTGTCCCGGTGCATAGCATTAGCAGCCGGCTCCTCCTCCGCTGTATCCCGGCAGCAGCGTTAGCAGCAGAGAAGCCGGTGTTGGGCGGACACGACTCGTGGCAGTATTTTGAATTTGAGTGCAGTAACCGTTTTGGCGACACACACATTGTCATCATTGACAACTCACATGTGCACGGCCAGTGGCGCCATCAAGCCCCCCCCCCCCCCCCCAAAGTCTACAAGTCACAAGGGAACCTTCTTTAGCGTTTGCACTCATGTCCCAAATCAGAACTCACAAGTTCCAAGTCAAGTCCCTAAACTCTGAGTCCTAAACTGTGCTCCTCACCAAATGCAATGCCATTTTAACAAGAGAGCAATGCTGTTTTTTTTTTATTTACAGAAATTGTGAATGCTACTTGAAATGTATTCTTATTTGCTCAAGTTTTTTGGAAGTTGCTGAATCTGTCTGGAATTTTCATCCCACCTGTTTTGCATACTGCAAAACGTTTTTTCATTGACCACTATGTAGTTTTTGTACACAAACAAAATTATCTTTGGTTTAATTTTTAACAGCTGGCACTCAGTGATGCAGTGTTAGTTTTACATTGTTCTCATGCTGTCAGTATGGTTCCAACAAAGTGGATCTGGGGACTGAAGAGTCAAATTCCTGGAATAAATAAAATAGTAGATTCAGGGAATTGAAGCGAAATGAATTGATTCATGGCACACTTTTTAAATAACTTACTTTTTTATTTTTTGGGCTTGGGAGAAGGTATCAAGTATATTCAAGGAAGTCAAAAGACTCAGGTGAGGTCACAAGTCATTGGTATTAAAGTTCATGTAGAGTTGCAAGTCTTTTATAATATCGATAATTCAAGTCTCAGGTCATCACACTTGTGACTCAGGTCCAAGTTATGTGACTTGAGTCCATACCTCTGGTAAAAAGTGAAATGTTAAAAAATATGCAGACTATAAAATACAAAAGAATAGCATTACCATTTCCAGGAGTCCAAGGTAACATGCATTTTCTGTCAGACTAACAGTCCAACACACAAACACAAAAGCAGCAAATCTTCACATTTATAACGATAAAAGAAACTTCAGAAACATACCTAGCAGAGCAAACTTTATGGAACAAGTGATTTTTTTTCCAGTTATGACATGCAGACACTGTACTATAGGTACATTACGGTTAATCTTGGTTAATTTTTACACAGTAAGAATTACCGTTTATGTTTAATTGTTGCATTATCGCAGTGGATTATCAGGATATGTAATAACAGCCCATAGACTGTATAAAAATAACGGCTCGGCGGAGCCAGCGGCTAGTTAGCATGCTAGTTAGCCACCCGTGATGGTGCCTCCTGTCACTCAAAGTGACCACGCCCTTAATTATGTGCAATTTCAAACCTTAATAACATTTAAATGGAAGAGTTAGAAAAAAAATCTAAAAATTCAAAAATTGCTGCTGTGTTAACCTTTGACCGAGAGCCTTAATGGGGGTTCTCGGTTTTTTAAGTTTAATTAAATTCACTGCTCACAGTCTTGACCTAACACACACACACACGAGAACATGCACTCCTTTTCTCATACAGGTACTCCACTCACTCACATGCAAACATCTAACGTGTGAATTATTTTGTGTAATGATAACCATTGCCCTTAGGGTTTTTTTGGTTTCTCCTGCACATTTGTGATATCTATTCTATATATTGTATGTTTTTTGTTCTACTCTTGCATTGTTTTCTTTTATATATATTTTTCCTCTAATGCTAATAAATAAATAATATATAAATTGTTTACATATTTTACTGACTGATAAAATGCACCAGACAAATAAGCTTTGTTCCTGTAATTTATTTACATATTTTGTTCATTTAAAATAAAATTTTCTGTTGCTGTGCCAATCCCTTGCCCCTTTAATGAGAAAGTTTCATTTCAATATTCATATAATATTTTGGCTGTTAACATTTTAGTATGATAAGGAAGTTACAAGATTACTAGACTATAATCGAGATATCAAATTTTCCATATTGTTACATCCCTACTGTACTATTGTTTTTTGCCAAAGGAGCTGTATTGATGATTTCACCCAGAATATAGAGACGTGCATACTGCATGACGCCTGTAACAATTATTCTCGTCAGTATAATTGGTGCTTTCTTTAAGGTCGTGAAGTCTGTCTCACCAACATGCAGCTTATATTCAGAGCCTGTCTTCTATTGGCTGCCAAGTTTGCTTTGTGTACCTGTTTCAATGGCCAGGCTGTATTCAGTCTGTACGTTGTCAAGGTTTTCGCAAGCTTTTTGTCCACTTGTGAGGTATGGTTGTATTGTGTAGGAGGTGCATTTTTGGGCTTCAGCTATTCAAATTATTTTGTATGACAGTAATTTCTGTCCAAAATATATTTCTTTTTTGGTGTATATAAGGTTCCTGGGTCTTTCCTTTGTTCTGATGGACCTTGGTGTTTTATATAAAGGGTGTTGAGTCACAAAGTCACATGAAGTTGCCTGAAATGACTTTTCTTTAACTGCTCCTGCTTTAAAATGGTCATGTTGTTTATTTTCAGGAAAAAAAAAAAAATCTGCATTTTTTTTGTATAATAAAACATTCGTCCTTCTTTTTTTTTTCATGGCAATTTTAGATTTTCCTATTGAGGGCAAGGTTCTTGATGTTTCTGTGGATTTGGGGCCTCTTTTGAAAGATAACTTTTGGTTTAGTAGCTTTTATTTTAGGAACCGTATGTGGCAACATGTCCACAATAAATTACATTAAAATGTGTTAGGCTATTATCTTTATGTAATATTATATAATACAGTACTAATTCCCTTTAATTTCCTTAAAACAATTTGGAAAGAACATGATAGTGGCAGTGAAAGTGGAAAACAATGAAAGTTATGGGCGCAGAGGTCTGAGTAGGGTGGGCAGGAGCGGAGGTGAATGGGTCCAACTACCACTGACTTTGACCAAAGAGTCTGTTGTTCACTTCCCGTACGGCTGTAAAGCCAAACTGCATTCTTTTGTACTATACCCAACCACTTGCCTCTAGTGGCAAAACATAATGTGTGTTTGCTGTTGAAATAACGAACCTTGACATGGCGTCCCAGAACATCAACAAACAATGCACCTAAGGTACCTTGCACATTATGGCTCGACGTAGAAAGTCCATGACCAAGTATTGATATGTGATGAGGTTGGAGTGAGAATGTGTTGACGTTCTGTTGGGAATGTTAGTTTTTTTTAATGTTATAAGTTTTTTGCATGAGGTCATAATTCATAAATCACACAAACAAAATCAGACAAATAAACCACTCTAAAGATAAACAACGTCCTCAGTAGGATTAGCCAGAGAGGCCTGCAAAGAGCAGAAAGATCTGCATGAAGAGACAGTAACAAGATCACAGCTTTACTGACAACAAAACCAATTAAAACACACACACACACACACGCACACGCACACACACACACACACACACACACACACACACACACACACACACACACACACACACACACACACACACACACACAGGCCTAACCTCTTGGAGCTGAACAGCAGGGTTGAATCCAGGGTGAAAATACTCATCTCTGTGCTTGATGCTGTTTCTCTAATTACGGGGTGTTGGTGAATAAAAAGTAAACTTCAGTGGCCACTCGCAGGTCACCATCATCACTCCCACACACACACAACCACACACACACACACACACACGTACACATCAGTTTGTGTGTATTATGTAATGCTTGTTTACTGGGGGCCAGAGGTAAGCAGCTGTGACAGCATAAAGGCCAGACGGGCAGTTTGCTGATGGGAGGTGAGTGAAGGGGAGGGTTAGAGGAGAGGGGGCCACCGTGTTGGAGCCGGCTGGGACAACAGGAGAGGCTTCTCCAGGCTCTAATTGGCTCTTTACATGGAGGAGAGGTTCATGGTGTGTCAGTCGTCCTTCCCCATCACCTCTTCTCCTCTCCTCTCCTCTTCCCTTTCCTTTCCTCTTCCTCTCTTTGTCAGGATGGAGCTGTGATGGGTCACTGATCAGGATTAATGGCTATGTCTTTTTGATTCTTTCTCTCATCCTTTTATAACATTTCCCTTCCCTCTCATTCTCACTGTGGAAGAAAATTAGAGATACTGTGTGGTTAATTGCAGAATTTTCCATTTTACTCATTTCATTTGAACACATAGATACTTATCGTGGAGGAAAAAAAAGTGAAACAAACACCTCTTTTAAGTTCTCTCCTATCCAAAAATCCTCCCTCCGTTCCTCCTCCTGCACCGTTAACTCCTCTGCCCCCCTTCAACCTCCCTTTTTAAAGATTCCTGAAAGCAAGCCAAGGTGTACAGTTGACAGCAGGCTCTAGTGATTAAGTCTTTTCATTGGCTAATTAGCCCCTACAGCAGTCGCACACAGGCGAGGCAAACAAGGACCGACTCACCAAACGATCAAAGACACAGCCTGTCAGGAGGCTCAAACACTCTCTGTACCTGTGGGACACTCACACAGAGACACGCACACACACTGTCGTACCTGTGGGACGGTCTCTCTCTCTCTGTCTCACGCACACACAGCCTCACACACAAACGCACACACACTCGTCACGTATCGTACCTGTGGGAGACTCCCTCGTGTCTCACTGAGTTGAAGTGATGCACACACACACACACAGGGACACATTTTAACAAGAAAACACTCTTTTAGACACTGAGATATTGACATGTGGGTGCACAACAGGGCCGTCGCAACCGGACAGGTAAACTAGGCAATTGCCTAGGAACCCGAGCTGGAAGGGGGCCCCCAGAGACGGCTGACATTGGTGCATATCAATGACAATATGATGGAACCCCTATAGACACTGCAACAACGACAACACTTTGGAATCCCCCCTAATGGGGCCCCCTACTAGCTGCTGCTTGCCAGTGGCTAAGTAGGGTGACCAGACGTCCCGCATTGTGCGGGACTGCACAGCATTTCAGGCTCTTTTCACGCGTCACGCAAATTGAGACAATGTCCCGCATGATTGGTTGCCACCCGCGCTAGCATTGTTGGAGTACCGTAGTACTACGGTACCTCACGGTACGACTACTGTGGGATAAGTTCAAAGTCCAATCGCAAGAGGGTGAGTCCAGTCATTCAGCACGCTATGCAAGTACAGATATTTCCTCTTTTTTGATTGAATAAGTAATTTCTGCCATTGAAATATCATTGATGTATTATAGAAAAGTGATTTATCTTTTTTTAAATGACAAAAGGCACATCTGCCTCATTTTTGCTGTGGTATCCTGATACTACTCAGAACCGTGATACGTTCACTGGTATTGGGGGGCGGGGGGTGGGGGGGTGGGGGGGGGGCGGGGGGGGGGGGTGCCTCTTGCCTAGGGCCCCCAGAGTGTCTTGAAACAGCCCTGGTGCACATACATACAAACACACTCTCTTTAAACACTTAATCAGCACAGAAAAGAGGGCAAGAGAAACAGAATAAGGAAGAAGACCTATTTGTTATCCCTCTGTGTCTCCACAAGAGAATATAGTGAACTGCTGTGGGTGAGTTTAAGTATGATTTCATTAAAAAAGGCAGAGTTATCATCTGATCTTGATATGAGAAAAGAGAATTCTATCTACATCAACTGAGGTGTCCTGGGCAAGGGCAATTACCACCCAACAACTCCACTGAAACTGTTGCATGGTCACGACAAGCATTGCACTCGACAACATGTTGGCCTGTTCTGTGAGACATGATGAAAAAATGTTATGCCTATTATGATAGGCCTATAGCTTTTCTGCCTGTGGTGAAATAACTGGGTAAAGAATAGGCTAGTGGGCTAATGACGTATGGTCTTTATGTACCCAGTTGAGATCTGGTAGCCTATTTTACCCATGGGGCCGCTTTCATTCCTTTGAAAGTTGCTCAGTGGTGCATGAAGCTAAAAAAGCTCAATTTCCGTGGTATGAAATTACCTGCATGATTCTCGCTGCTTGTGTATGATTGGGCCCGTATAGGCACACTATAGACTCCTGGTGGCCGAGGCCCTTACCTCCAGGTTAGCACTACACTGACTTGAATGGGGTTAAATGATTTAAGCTTACAGCTCTTCTAGACTTTCCAAATGTTTCAACAAATGTTTCCAAATTAAATCTTTATAGTGAGACGAGTCATTTTGCAGGATTTGTGATGCTCAAAGAAATGAATCCACTGATTTACAGGTCAGGAGGCTTGGATCTTTCGCCTCGAAAGTCCTTTCTGGCCACTGGTCATCACGTAACAGTCCAGGAAGTCGTTATTCCATGATGAAAATTGGCCTCAAAGCCTGGAGCACTTCCTGATTTTACCACCAAATGTTGAAACTGGACAGTTTCTAAAAACAGTCCAGAAATATTGGCAGGAATGGAATTTAATATTCCCAACTACGTTTTCATGAGTTTATTATCACCTGAAAATATGAATTGTTGCATTTACCTTACCTTAGAATGCCATTTATATCTATATATGGAGCGCGTCCTCTTTCACAGAGTCCGCCCTGTTGTTTTAGGCCTACAGTAGCCTAGAATGGACAAACCAAACACTGGCTCTAGATGGAGCCATTTGTATTCTCGTGTTTTCACATCAGCCACGTCAGTTCTTGTACACTCTCAGCACACGGAATAAGTTTCATTTTGTTTCAGTGAGCATCTTCACTGCTCAGTGCCTCTAAATGCTACTAACTAGACCTGAAATGGATGATGCACAAAGGCTGAGTTGGCTTCAAAACATTTCAAAGAACAATCTGACAGTTAAAGAATATATTTATTTGTTTTTTATTGCCAAAAGTTTAACGTGAGGATTGATTCCACTCTCGTATCTGTACGATAAATAGGCTGTGCAGCTACAGCCAGCAGCAGGTTAGCTTACAGTAGCTTTGCACAGAGACTGGAAACGGGGAAACAGTTAGCCTATGCAAGCTAAGCAAGAGATGTCTATTATACATTTTTTGAGTATCACATTGTTACTTTGAGAAAACTAAGCCCTTTATCAGGATAAACTTTAGGCTTCTGGCATTTCTTTTGTCTTCTGCTATTTAACGTAGCCTACAACTTGAAGTATTACACAGACGTTATTTTAAAATGTACTTAAGCACATATAGACTAGTGTTATCACTAATGCCACTCTTTTTGCTTTATGTCCTGTTAAATCTTAGAGATCCCAGTGGCGTCTGTATGTAGGACGACACAAATTACACTAACTAAATAACTTTGGTGATTTTTCATAGATGCCATCATTTTGAGTCAACTGAAAAATGACTGATATGCAGAAAACATGTATTCTTTGTTTTATATCCTGTTTGTAGAGAAACTGACTATTAGATCACAACCCCGTCTTTCATAAGGTGCTCATTATATAGTGGTGGGAACAGCTGATAAGCAGTTGACGGCCCCATGGCATTAGTTCCTTAAGTGCATTCTGCTTTTGAAATAATTTAGGGCCGTTAACCCACTTTGTGTAAGACTGCATAAGATGCTGGTCAATTGCCTCAGCGACATTTGTGACAAACTAATGGTCTAAAATTTTTTGATTTTGAATGCTGTTGATGGACACGACAAAGGAAGGAGCACACTAAGCATAGCAGCCTCGGTACAAGTAGCTGGCCCACAGCACTAAAGAACAGTAATGGTTCTAATTCCAATAAAGAGAAAATCCAAGGTCACACTGTGAACTTCCTCCCCATCAGAAGACTACAGAGACTGGCTGGGAGAGTGCATAATATCCTCACAGCTATTTTTACCCTCAAATTAAAATCTATGACATGTTGAAATGACTGCAGTGTGCAAGAGGGGTATTCAAAGCAGACACTAATGACGCTTATTAATGGCGTGAATGAAGTCTTGACAGGTCGTGTGTCATTCTGCAGGCAATGCTCCACTGGCATAATGGCTAATGTAAGTGGGGATAATTATATATATTATACCCTGTCTTATGGTATTTTGGCAGGAGTATGAGGAGCCAGGCAGTTAGAGAGGAGAGTGAAAGCGCTTGCTCTTTTTGAGACAGAGATGTGCATGTGTGTGTTTGTGTGCGTGCACACACGCATGTATGTGTTCACCCCCCATCTTCAGCAGTGGTCCAGGGGATGAATGATTGTAAGACAACAGCACCAAACAGTGGCTGAACAAGATGCCTGCATAAAGAGACAGGCATCAGATAAAGAGCATTCACAACATCTGTGTGTGTTCAACAAGGTGATGCTCAGACACACCGAACACTGTGTGTGTGTTTGAAGGTACTGAGTGAATTAAATATATAATAAATAAATAAATAAATAAAACAGAGGTGGTTTTCTTTAACAGAACAAATGTAGTGTACATTGGTAAGTGATTAAGTATGTGCATGTGAAATATGTACTGTGGTTTGCTTGCTTTGTCTGAGGCAGAGAGACAGGCAATGACCATTAAAGTCATGTTAGAGGCTCAGAGCTGTCAGGACGAGTCTCATAGATCAGAGGGGAGAATTAGGAAAGAAACGGGGGGAAAGGCGCACATTGGCAAGAATGAAACATCGCCAAGTAAAGATACATTAAATTTAAAAAAAATAAAAAAATTATTATAATCATTATTTATTTTTATTTTTTTTTAAAAGAAGAGCAAGACATTTTTTTTTAATTTAGAATAATTTTAAACCTTTTTAATAAACAAACAAAAAACAAATATAAAGAATACTTAAATACAAGTTACACCTTTATTATTACAACTTTTAAAATCAAAGACATGTTCTGATAAATTAAGAAATTAAATGAAGAAGGAAAAGGGTAGTGTTGTTTGATTAAATTAAAAATAATAAAATAAAAATCAATAATTTCCATGCGAGTTTATTCATAAAGAATAATAGATTTTTTAAAGAAAAATCATGATTGGTCTTATTGCTGTTTGCATCAGTTTGTGACCCTTTTCTTGTTCTCCTTATCTATATCTTATCAATATAAATTTCACTATGATAGAGCAAGACTATATCATATTGTGTTCTTCTTGCCTCAGTTCAACACCACTGTATTTATCCCAATAAGGGCAAATGTATACAGCAGCTTATCATCCAGGTCAGCACATACAGTTAGGTTCAGTGCAGTAGATGTGTGTGGAGAGCCGGGGACAGCTGCGAGGGGCCGGTGGGAGGTGGTGGTGGGAGGAGGGGGGGTGCTGGCTGAGTGGATCTTAGTGGATCTCTCCTCTCTGTGATGTTGGCGGGAGAGAGTTGGCTAATTGGAGGCCCGGCGGTAAAAGCTGTTCATTAATGCCTCTGCCTCTTGGTCCCCCTGCTCAAACACCTTGCCTCATTTATCTCTGTATTTACCCACTCCCCCCCAATCCCAACACAGGACCTCAGAACACACCAAAGGTTCAACGTGGAACGAGGGGGGGGGAAGGAAGGGAGAAGGAGAGAGGGAGAGGGAGGTGGGGAGGAAGGGGAGGGAGGGAGAGAAAACAGGGAGAGAGGGAGAGAAAGGGTAACTTATGCTCAGTGGGAATTAACAAAGCACTTAGTAATTAAATCTAAATTGACATTCTGGTAATTAGCCTCTTGATTAGGAGCAATAACACAATTAGCCAACCAGTCTTTGCTAATTGTTAATTAGTATAAGCAAAGTTATTGTGTGTGTGGCAGAGGGAGGCATGTAAAAGAACAAATGTTAATCTGTCTCTCTTTCAACAGCCGCGTCCCCTTTCTTTTTTCTTGCTGCCTCTCTATTGAGCTAGCAGGCAGGTTCATTGCCTTTCTCTTCACCGAAGCTGCATTCAGAGGCAGCAGTCAGTAATTAGCTAAAAGTCTTATCGAGGATATCATCAGAGAGCGGGCTGAGCCGCGCTGGCACATCTCCATACCTTCGCCGAAACATTCCTCTTCCCCGCCTGAGCTCGGCGGCGAGGTGTCATACAGGGGGTATTTGTTCTGAATAAAGATGTGATGTGGATTAAATACAATCATAAAAGGGGGAAAGAAGCCACGGTGCTGGAGATGAATCTTAAGGGGATGTAATTCATCTAAAAGGTTTTAGTTTATGAGGCAGAGGAACAGAACACCTCATTAAAGCCAGGGAGAGGAGAGAGGACACAGGGAAATAGATGAAGGGACAATAAAGATGTTCCAGGAAGTGGAATTTACATTGGCCACAGGTGAAACATGGGTTATTTTCAATTAAGACGGACTTAGCAGAACAATAAATTTCATTTGCACAAACCCTGATGTAAGTGAGAGCGAACTCAGCCAGTTTTCGAAAGATAGACAGGAAGTGGGAATCTCTTCCTTTCAGTTCCCTTCATCTCTTCACTCATCCGTTCATCTGTAAACACAGCAGTTGCACTTCAGCAGTAAACACGGCTGTGCCTTTAATCTCCTGTAACTTGGCCAAATGGTCGATACGCTGGTCAAGAGGGCGGAAGACACACACTGGTATCAGCAGCGCCGCAATCATTCACATACACAAATGCACACACCAGCACACAAAAACCAACTTGTGCACTGATAACCCTGCGTGTGTGAGTGTGTGCATGTGGATAGGAGCATGTAACCAGCTCCAGATTAGCTGCTCTCTCAACACAAATATTTGGCAGCAGGATGAGCTGTCTCAGGACGCACCGGAACATGAAATTAACCAGGAAAGGTGGAGGTGCCAGCAAGAGCTAAAGCAGCCCCTGCTGAGAGGAGAGGTGTACAGGGAGGAAGAGGTGGAGGGGCGGGGGCCACCCAAAACTCTGCTGCAGAGCAAGAGAGAAAAGGAGAGCGATGAAGGGAGGTGCGAGAAAAGTTAGCTCTGCTTGCAGTAAATTTGTACATTTATACTCAATTTCCTGTAATGAAATTTGGAGATGAAAAATGCAAAAAGTGAGTGTGTTGGGAAGTGTGTGTGTGTGTGTGTGTGTGTGTGCGTGTGTGTGTGTGTGTGAGGGTCTGTCTTGTGCTGTGGCTCCTGCTGTGTCCCACCCACTGTGGCTCTAATTGGATCCTTATTACCAGGCCAGCCTCCATCCTAGGAATGATGGATTCATACCACGCAGAATTCCATTAATCATTCCTTATTCACAGTCCACTCCGAAGAGAGGGCAAATTCATTTCTTGTCGCGCCGAGCGGCCACCATAATGAATATTCATGAAAGGAAATTTGGGGTCAGGCCTAATAAGGGAGGTAATTTGTAATTTGCGCTGTTCCCGCTCGGGTCTTGTTCGGCAGGTTAACCTATAGAACAGGCAGGCACATGCGGAACAGACACCGGCACAGACACACTGGAACCCACACTTAAACATACTGTATTTTTACTCCGAACCTGCCGGGTGCCAGCAGGAGTCATGTACATATTCAGTCTCAGTTTTTGAACGTTAACCTAATATTATAGCAATATTATTAGGATTTTATGCTGAATGTCACCCCCTGAAAAAGTGTGCCTCTTCCAGCTTTAAACCATAGCTGTATTTGTTCTTCCGAAACTTCACATACATGAGCTGAAAATGCTGATGTGTTGTATTTTAATTCCAAAAAAGTATGTACCATGTGACCCCTTAAGGATCCAGGCCACGCTAACCAAACAGAAGAAGTTCAATGCAGCAAAAAATCTGATTCAGTGAAAACTACTACTACTACGGCTTCTACTACTGCTGGAGCCCTACAGCTGGAATAAAACAAAGAATGAAAAATGGCCTTAATTTTTGCAAAATGGCGGATCCTCTCCGCCTGACCAAATAAGCCCTGTAGACTGTTGAACACTTTGTGAGAAATCCCTTTAAATAAAACAGCTGCTTTAAGAGAAAAATAACAAGCTCCCGCGCTCTGCTTTCACATCACAGCACTTCAGCCCCAAAAGCATTTTACTACTCCTGAAATTATGCCCACCTGGCATCACTTAAAGTCACTTAATTAATAATTTATCAATACATTTGAAGTGATTAAAATTCATGACCAGAAAGTGTTTTTAAAATAGTGCCCTTGTACCCTCAGGGTGTCCAATCAGTGCATTGCGTTCGTTAGATCAGGAAGGAATAATTAATTGTACCTGAATGTTTAGTGGGGTCAGGCAGTGGGGGCAGGATGCCTACGGTCCTGTGTGTGTGTGTGTGTGTGTGTGTGTGTGTGTGTGTGTGTGTGTGTGTGTATACTGAGAAGGGAGAGTGTTAGTAACAAGCACTCATTGGCTTTGCACCACAACATCTTTGTGTTGAGGAGAATGCGGTATGCAGACGTATGCACACTTTATTCCACATGTATGTATGTTTATAACACACACACACACACACACACACACACACACACACACACACACACACACACACACACACACACACACACACACCCCTCTGACAGCATCCCATCATTTTCTCTGCCACCCTGTCATCACCTTCTTGTTGTCCATGCCCTTCCTCTTTGTCTCCATCATCAACCTGTGTTGGAGTGACGAACAGCCATTAAGTAACCATGATTTAGACGTGATGTCAAAGACCTGTCACTCTCACACACGTGCGCACACACACACACACACACACACACGCTCGACATGATTGACAGGTGAGAGGCTCCCAGCTGGGTCAGCATCGGGGTTAGCACATGCTCAGGGTAACACATACCATACCTGCATACATGTATACAGAGGTGAATAGTAACCAAGCAGATTTACTAGAGTCTAATAAAATCTTGAAATAGGCCTACTGGTACTTTATTTTTGTACGTATGTTCACTTTGTGCAGTTTTATGCTTTTACAGCTCTACGTTTCAGAGGCAAATAATACCATACTGTTTACTTCACTCTATTTAGAATCTATGCACATGTAGAGCAAATAGTACAAGTTCAGCTAAATTATTCTGAAAATATGTTGATCTGTTCATGAACTGTCTATATATATATACTCTATAGATAATCTGTTAAGCATCTACAGAATAAAGCCAAATTGTTGAATTGTTGAATCCCAACTAATAGCCTGTTGAAATATTACAAATACTCTATTCAAATAAAGTGTTACCCTGTATTTGTCTTGGAGCTGACGTTACATAATACGTTTACATGCAGACTATAATTAAAGTAAAAAGAATTGTATCAAATCAATCTTACAGCCTAAAATGTTTCACACACACATTTGTTGTATTTATTAATTATTCTAATATTATTAGTATTTTAATAATGGCAAGGTGGAGCTAATTTGACCAACTCTATACACTGTTCGATAGTCTAATAATCTATAGCAATGCATATTTTATTAGATGTATTTGTGTGTGTGTGTGCAAAATTTTAATCTGAAGTAGGTAGAAACTGTAGGTAGTATAAATGTAGTGGAGTCAAAATTTCTCCTTAGTGGATCAGATGCTTATTTCTCAGGTAAAGTACTGATAACTGTACTTCACTATAGCACTGGAGTAAATGTAAATAGTTGCATTCCACCACTGGAAAAAAAATATTAAGAAACATTAAAACAATGGGTAACTAATGCACACCAACAATAAGAAATACGAATTTAAAAATATATCCATTGCTATGTATTTAATCTTAGCACCACCTGGATGACCTGCAACATTAAAATGCTGCTTACACGTTAATGCATCAATAATTTAACACTCTGAAAGAGACCTGTCTGCATAATGAGTACTTTTACTTCTGATAGATTTTAGTGCTGATGTTTCCTTGTTTTTAAGACTTTTCTCTCATAATGCAGTGTTTTTACATTATGGGAAGTGGTGGATTGTAACTAAGTACATTTAATCCAGTGCTTAACCTAACTACAAATTTGAGGTACTTGTACTTTACTGCAGTATTTTCTTCCACGCTATACTTTATATTTCTGCTCCACTATATGCAGAGGGAAATATTGTTCTTTGCTCCACAAGGCTACATTTGTCTGACAGCTTATGTTAGTGGTTGCTTTGCAAATTAAGATTTGTGAGTACAAAACATACGAAGAGCAAAAACATGTCATGGTTACAGCTTTACAAATGTGACAATTTGCTGCTTTTTCTTTTTCTTATCTTGAGAATTATATCATATTAGAAATTAGAACAATCATTTATTAATAGTTTAAATGAGGTCCACCTGAACAAATGGTAACATTAACGCATGAGTAATGTAACAGACTGATAGTAGGTTTTCTTGCATTGAGCACTTTTACTTTTTAGTGGTTTTATTTAAGTAACTTTTCCAATGCAGGACTTTTACTTGTAACAAAGTATTTCTACAATGTAGTACTGGTACTTTTCCTTAAGTAAAGGATCTGAGTACTTGGTGGTGTTTCTATTTTCCCTCTGCAGACACAGATGCAAAGATGCAGACCAGGTACAGGGGAGTGCTAACCTGTTTTTGAAGACATTTAAACTCGATCCCCGCTGAGCCGAACACTGAGGGGACCAGAGGAGGGCAGGGGGGTGACAGAGAAGCGCCTCTGCAAAGCAAGACAAGTGCCACCGAAGGTCTAAATAAGGAACGCGGTGTGTCTTGCCACAGAGGTGAGCAGACTGGTCTGTGTTTCTCCATCCTCTCATGTATAATACATCTCTCTCTGTTTCACCCCAAGGTTCAGAAGCCCAGGGCCCCAGAGACCAACACAGTCTTTTAAAGATATGTGCTCACTTAATCACTGAAGAAAAGGGCCCCTAGAGCTAGCCTAATATTATAATTAATTAATTCAACCAAAGAGGGGTATTAAATTTCCTCCCTCTTAGGATATCAGCTGAATACATTGACCTTTGTGAAAATCGCCCTCTAATTCGAATCAGGTTTTCGAGCCGCTTACAGCCTAAACTTGTTTCTTTTTCTTTTTCTCCCACCGTTTGGTTCTCTTTGTTCGGACGAGTTTGTGCAACAGAGTCAGAAGAGCTTGGAGGGTGAGGCTTGTGTGTGTGTGTGTGTGCAAGGGTACAAGTTTGTCTCTGCATTGTGCCTCCATTTTGTGTCTCAAGTATCTCTGAATTTGCCGTGTGCCTCTCCAAGATCATGTGTGCGTTTCTGAGCGTGTATACATGCGTAGGTGTGTGTGCAGCAAAAGTGCATGTGAGTGCGAGTGATCCCTAGTTTTATCTCCCCGCTGCAACACAGAAAAGAACAGAAACTTTTCTTATTACCGGAGAGAGTGGTAGAATAGCAGGCAGCTAAGTCTCTGTCTATCTCTGTCTCTCTCTCAGCGGTGTAGCTGACTCCCCAGTGTACTCTGGGTCTTCAGTAACTCTGACTGAAGTTCAGAGGGGTTAGGTAGTATACTCAGGAGGAAGGGGGAGAGACAAGAGGGGGAGGAGGAGGAGGGGGTTAAGTAGGATTGGAACAGTGGCAGTTTTAAAACAGAACTTTAAATCTCCACCTACGAGAGAGAGGGAGAGAGACTGGGAGGACAATGGCGTCATGTGGCGTGCTGTTATCTTCAGGTCTCTGAAAGGCAGGAGAAGAGAGGATGAGAATAAAAAGAAGCTTGAAGAAGGGCATAAATGTGATAACAGCTGTAGGCTGTATAATCTACGCTGCTTTTCAGGGAGGTATGAAGAGAGGGGAGGAAAAAAAAATCTTCGCGACCTTCAGATTTTAAGTTCAGCGAAACAGCTTCTCGCTCACAACAACACCAAACGGAAGAGGATTTGCGAGGTGGATGGATGAATGGATGAGTGGATGGCTGGGTGGATGGATTGGCAGATAGAGAAACAAACACGGCAAAAGAACAAATAGATGTCAGGAGCTTATGTTTGAATGAATCCTGTGCGTCAGACCATTAGTTAATCTTCATGGTTTTTGGGTTGTCAAGGACGATGATATTGTCCATCATTTGAGGAGATGAATTCCTTGTCTGGGGGAGAGAAAAAAAAACCCTGCAATGAAGACATGATGCAGGATTCATCACTCTCACAGGCACTCCATCAGCTGCCAGAGGAGAGGATGGAGCGGTTAACCTTCAAAATATGACAAATTCTGTGTCAGACGCATTATTTATCTTAATACTGATAAGCTTAATTTAGCAGCTCTGCACCCAGCCCACAAAACGAAGAGATGTTACAGTATTTATATTCCATCTTTGATCATTCAAACAGCCCAACAACAGTTTGCCTATTATGTTCCCGGGCAGCCTGCCGCTGGAATTTAGAGACGACACCATGTCTTAATTTTACAGAGGTTGCACCAGATGCTCTTTCTGTCAGTGGATGACATTCACCGCAATTCCAAACAACATATTCATTTTCAGTGCTAAGAAATGTCAGTCAGGCCTTGTCTATGTCTGCATTCACTGTGCTGTGGACCACTCACTCCCCCTACTGGCCATTTAGGAGGAGAGACACTTTTTTTTAATAGCATCTGAGGAGAGCCCAGGATACATGGACTTCATTTTAGTGCAAAATTGAATTTCATCAATAAAGAAGTGACGATGGAATTATTTCTAATTCATTTTTCATGATGTTGCGGGGAAAAAATCTATCAAAGTTCTCACAGCTGTTTCTTTTTATGCCTGTTTCAGAGGAGCCAAAAGTTAAAGACTCAACTATTTAGTTATGGATTAGTTTTTAGATTTTAAACTGAATTTGCTGCAGTACCTGACTCTCAGTTCACGCACTTTTCTCCACAACTATCCCACTCTGTGCAGGCTACATACAGCACAGTAAATCCTCCTCGCTCTTCTGTGTCCCCCTCTGCTGCAGTCTGAGCAAAACTTAAAAAGAACAGTGGAGACCCACACCACGGCCCACCACCACCACCACCACCACCTCTCCTGCAACTCATCTCTTCACCTCCGCACACATGAAAAGGCTGATCCTTCCACGCCACTGTTAATGGCGGGGACATTATTCATCTCTCCAGCCAATTTGAGCTCCTTTTCTTTCAGGAATGGAGGCATGAGGGGTTGAAGGGAGTCAGCGAGGAGTATTAAATATGTAGAGGAAGATGGACAAAGGTGCGGCAGAATAAAGAGGGGCAGGAGAGGTGGGAATGAAGAAGGACAGGGGGGGTGCGTGGCGTCAGCACCCAGGCCGAGGTGGTTAGTGGGGGAAAGAAGAAGGAAGGAGAAGGATTACTCACCTTGCCTGTGTGATGGGTGTTTGTGAGCTATCGGGTTTGGCCTTTCAAAAAGACACCACTTTTGCAATGTACGACTGCCTTTATTTAACTCGACTGAGATCCAATATGAATAAAATCATAGGTGTGGGCTTGGGGGGGTGCAGGGGACCTATACCCCTCAATATTCAGAATATGTGCATTTATCCCCTGCAATAAAAAAAATTGCTAAATAAAATTTCACCAGAATGCAAGAAATTGTTCTTTTGATGTTCAAAATTGTCTTGCCCCTGGATAAAAGCATAAATGTTCTGAACTGTGAACCCATTTATGCAAACACACATTCTGTGTACAGCCTAAATCTGCTTAAAACATTGAATAACTTTGGAAATAGATTTAAAGAAAGAGTTTCAGAGGTGCCCCAACAAACTTGAATCTGCAGTGCTGATGAATTATGGGGCTAAAATCAATGTTGTGTCATCGTGCCATCATCATTAGAGGCTTTTTGATAGCGGGCCATCACGTCCTACAGGAGTGCGTATGCCCGCAGAGGCTATAAAAAGTGCCTCCAATCTCCATCCGTGTGGTAAAAGCCGGTATTTTTGGTGTGACTTCCAGTCTGCCTGTCAGGGAGAATGTATGGCGAGTGGCCCGAGCAGGAGAGATCATAAAGTAGACTGTGATTGACGGTATCTTAATGGAGGAGGACGGATCAATAAGTAATATCAGCAGGTTTTAATTCAAGGCAACACACATAAACCTTTACCAACTTTGCAATGTCACTCAGTGTTCATAAAAGTTTTCTCCACATCCCCTCGGACAAAAAGAGATAAATCCATCAAAAAGTCGTCTCAGTTTTATGGTCCTCCCACCCTCCTCTCTTCTTTCCCTCCTTACACCCCCCCACCCCCCACCCCCTCATCTCCATTTTGATGTCTGTCTATTAGCAGAGGGTGAGGCCTTTCCTGCTCTCACATCCAGGGGCTAAATTAGCTCAATCAGCCCCCTTTCACCTCTCTTCTGTGGGCTTCAAGCTGAGTGACACACTGCTCCCCTGGGAGAGAGGAAGGACTCATACACACACACACACACACACACACACACACACACACACACACACACACACACACACACACACACACACACACCAAGCCCAGCGGCCAGAAGAAGACTATGGAGGGAGGGAGGGAGGGAGGGTGGTGGGGCAGGTAGATGGAGACGTTGGGGTGAGGAGGAGGAAGGATGAAAAGGAGGATTGGTTGGAGGAGAGAATGAGGCGTCATCTCTTCCTACTCCGATAAAGGATCCATCCTGGGCTCTGAATGGAGCTCCTTGTTGAACATTAAGAGAAACCTCAGTGATTATTTTACTTCTCCCTCTTCCTCACCCCTCTGTAGGTCACGGCAGTGCTCAAGGTGCTGTGCCAAACCCACTTCAAGAGGCTCGACCGTCAGAAAAAGAAGTGATGAGTGTTTCTCAGTGTGTTGCCCCTCACTCCACAAGCAGCACACTACTGTACGCCAGGGCCGAACTCTGCGCTCCCGTGCCAACATCTCTTAAATTGCACCTTCATGTTTGATTTGTCTCAACCCTTCCCCTCTTTCCCTCTTACTAAACAGCCACCCAAGTATCTGTGGAAGTGCAAGGCAGGCACTTCTGCTGCGGTAATAGCAGCGTGTGTATGTGTGTTGGAGGGGGAGCTGGGCGAAAAGGTGGCGATCGGAGTGAGCCATAAGATCTCCTCTTTGCAGCTCTACAGGGATTTATTAGGCTGGGGAGTACATTAGCATCATAAAGACCCGGGAGAATGGGCCTGTGGATGGGCTGCAGACACCACCACTACACTTCAACATGCTCTGCGGCATCAGTCAGTGTGTGTGTGTGTGTGTGTGTATGTGTGCAGACAAGGAATAAGATTACCGCGATTTAACTTAAGAAAGGCTGTTAAATGGTTTTATGGATCATCCTGAAGCAGCCCTGGACTAATACATCAGGAAATGATGGAAATGGCTGCAAAAGAGGAGAGAAGAGGCCAAAAGAAAGGAGGCAGGTGAAACGCGAAGGCCGCCACCTCCAAGCAAATAGGCTGATCTTACTAAATTGGCTACTAAATTTAATGTCATCAAACTATTTTGTTGACTTGAATCAGACAGCATAATTGATGTTTTACTGTGATACGTTTAAAATGATATGACTGTCTTTACCACGATAGTCTGAAAGGCACGTCACATATGGGTTAAAGTAGTAGGTAATAGTTAGCTTGTTAGCAATGAACTGTTTGACCTGCACATTTTGTTTCATGAAACCGAAGCGCGATGACGAATAATTTTAGCATATGCTTTAAATGAAACATGAATAAATGATTAAAGCAATGAAGTGGATGATGTGAGAAAAACATGTGTAGGGTTACGTTTTCATACGAGCATGAAACTGTTTACACATTGGCAATCAGTGTACTGTATGCTAAAAGTTAATTTTGTATTCATGTGTATCATGTAATACACCTACACACACGTTTTTCCTTTATTATTCATAATATTATATATCACGTGTGTTTATATCACTACATTGATATTACTCTATAGCATATATTTAGAGATTTTGTGGACAGAAATTAAGCTCATCCAGCGCAGAAGACCAGAAATGTATTAGGTTTTGGCCTTGTTTATGTGTGTAAAACGTTTGAAAAATATTAACTTGGACTAATGAGGCACTATCTTTTTAAGGTGCACATAACAATCCATAAAGGCCCCAACTGGAGAAATGCAGCACAAGGAAGGAAGGGGCACTATTCAAATGGTAGGTAATGTTGTTAATATGTTGATATAATAATGTATTTGCTATGCTCCAGAATCTTCAGTATTTCAGTGTTCATTTTGTGATATGTTTGATTTCTTTTTTTTCTCTGCAGATCTCCCTGATGTGTGATGTAACCACTGCACACAATAAAACATTTCAAACCATTTCAGTATTTCACAGCCTTTGTTTCAAATTCCCACAACAAAAGTGAGGGCTGGACACCCAAGACCAGACATTTCCTATTATATGTTGTAGCGGGTTTGATCAATGCAGTGCAAGTT
Organism: Epinephelus awoara; assembly: GCA_035609425.1. NCBI lineage: Eukaryota > Metazoa > Chordata > Actinopteri > Perciformes > Serranidae > Epinephelus > Epinephelus awoara. Next base: position 15,129,669 of record CM069296.1, read on the forward strand.
TTTGGCGTGTCAGTCAGAGCAGTTTGATGAATATTAAGAAATAAACAACTAAAATAGTTGGATCAAACCATACAAAACAACCAGCAAACAATAATAATGCAGAACAGCACCCAGGCATAAATCAACAATTAAATCTTGGTATTTTTATTTGGGTGTAATAAAATTTTAAAATTGTAAATTGTAATAAAGCATTAAAAGTGTAACTTGTTTCAAACAGTGGTGTTTGGGTGAGACGCTGATTTAGTTGCAGTTATACAGCCGTCCAGTAGGGGACACTGTCGTGAAAAACAAGAGGTCCAGAACTGCGGGTCCAGAACTGCGGGTCTGAATCTGCAGTCTCCGGCTCTGCACAGGCACACTATTGGCTGAGAGAGTGATATCATAGAAGAGGGTTAAAGGAGACAGTCTTCTACAATACAGACCTCTGGTGCTCCCTGGTGGATAGATCATGTAACAACTTTAATAAATCTGTCCTCTGCTTATACATGCCAAAAATCACAAAGACAGTCAGACACAAACATTAACATAAACAATTTATGCTCAAATAATATATATATTCACTTATATTTATCATCCTTCATTTGACTAATGACAGTACATATCTACACTGTCACAAAATCTATATCTCAGAGTAGCCATATTTCCCAGTTTTTTTCTCCCATTTCATTCGTGTTTGACATTATTTCTAAATGCTGTAGAGAAATATACACATTATTTAGATGCATGTGCAATTCTCCAAATTTTTCTTGTAAAATCCGTTCACTTTAGAAGGATATTGCATTGACTTGCATTCATTTGCAGGAGACTTACTCTTACCATTCTATAAAACCTAAAATTGAATGGTTAAAGTGACATGATCCAGGCAAATATAAAACAATAATAATAATAATAAATATGATAAGGATAAGATAAAGAATATATAATAAATTCAGTAGTAATTTGTGCCTGAAATAGCAATAAAAATTACATATAAATAAAAAAAATAAAGAATGATTTTATAAATCCATAAACTAGTTATGTCTTAAAATTAAATTCAGTCCTTATTCCTCATAAAAAAACAGAATCTAAGAATATGCAAATATGTGTATATAATATCTCAACATATGTGCACTGACAGCTTTGAATTCCCACATCACACTCGTGTAAGCCACATAGTATACAACTGGGGCCAGATATTTGTCCCCAAAAAGAAGGCGACTCCCTACAATGTGACAATTTTTTCCCCACTCAATTAATAAAAGTGCATACACACTTGTTAACTTAATTGGGTTTTGGGAAAATTACATAGCCTTACATTTATTTCCTGAAGACTAACCCCTAACCCTACCTAACCCAGCCTTACCTTATCTACTGGCCCAAAATCAGCTCCTACCAATTGAGGACACTGCTGTCGTCCCCAGTTGGACAAGCCGTCCACAGTCAACTGTGCTTCAAGTCTTACATTTGTTCCTGATGACAGCCTGATGTCACACACACACACACACACACACGCACACACACTTCTGAAGTCTGATTTATTAAAAAAAAACACTCAAACCCAGTGGATGGATTCTGGTAAAACATTTTATATTCTCAGTAAAATCAGAACCACTTTTCCCTGTGTAGTTTGCTCTGCAGAGCGCCCTCTAGTGGAAGAGTAGAGGAGGCCTGAGCAGCTCTTTGGAGTGTTGGCTGGGTGAAAGTACAACAGTCAAACTATGGCTGATGGGGAAAAGGCACAACTCTGGCAGACAGACAGAGACTAACACAGAGTCAGTGACACCACGCCATGGCAACCACAAGTCCTCGGCTCAGAGTTTATGTGAAGTCAGTCGTCTTCCAGTCTCCATGGAAACCAAAGTCAGGGAGGGAAAAGGCATGGTGAAAAGGCCGACCTGCTTCGGTATGACCAAAACCTCTGGTAAATCTTACATTCATAAAATGAGCAATTTGAATTCAATCAAATCGAATAATCAAGTTTCTGACTGGCTCCAAAATTCAAAGTTAAAATAGAGAGAAAAATAAAAACCCAATCATATAAAAATGGCATCATAAATGTACACAATCTATTTATCTCTCTAAAGTCAGTTGAAATCTGGAAGTTTACAAACAGGCCCCACTCCTTCCCCAACAAAACATCGGTGGCTTGTGTGCCTTTACAGTGTGCTTACTTAAAAATGGCTCTGAGAAGAAAGGGTAGTTTGGAATAAAATTGAATTAAAACTAAAACAACAAATACAAATAAAACATGTTTAAGTGGCTTAGTGGTATATAACATCTGAAATAAATCTTCTTCCATAATTCTTCCATGTACAAAGTCAAAACAATAATATAGTTTCCAGTGCTTTGGGAGATAAAATAAACAACAAACTATAATAAAGAAAACAAACACTTATTTTAATCAAAAAAAAAAAGAAAAAAAAAAGAAATCACCATCAAAGTTTTTTTTTTCTACCTTATCAGTACTGATCATAAGCTATATCAAATCAAAGCCAAGCCCCAGGTTTGCTGCCACAGAGATACAACTCAGGTCCACCTCAACCGTCACTGTGTCCACTGTAGCCAGACTCTCATTAGTTTGAACCTGAGTTTGACCTCTGCAGCCGGCGGCTTCACTCGACCCATCCGGGGCGAGACTGAAGCGCAGGAGACTTGTTAACATGCTGATTTGAAAACAGCCTTAAGGCTGCGCTGTATGTATGTGAGCACTATACTGCATGTGTGTGTGTGCAAGGTGAGCATCTGTATGTTTCAGTGCCTGTTTGTGAACCGGGTGAGAACGTGAATGCATGCGAGTGTGTGCTGAAGCTGTGCTGAAACAATAAAGATTACACTGCGTCTGCTGTCAGCTGAGACAAACTCTCTGTTTTCCTCTCCAGTGTTAAAACCTGTCACTGTATCTCGTTCATGCAAAGCTGGGCCCGACAAAGCCAGTTAATGGGAGAAAGAAAAATAAAACCTTTATCTCCTGAAACAACAAAGGTATAGATGGTATGGAAGCAAACTCTAAAGCATTTACAGGCATAATTGAAGTTGATATTAAATCTAAACCCTGGTCAGGATCTCTAACCTATAAAAACATGCCTTTGAAGCACGGCAGCTGTGAAAATGAAAAGGCACATTGATAGAGGTTATGAGCCGGACACAGTCCAGGTTAACATCTGCTACCGTTTAAAAATGATCCGCCTCATGTATTCTGTTACAGTACCTGAGTATTTTGACACCTCACAGTTTTGGACGACAAGCTGTGTTTTGACGACACACAAGGTCGTGACAGTGTGAAGGACAGGACAGCAGTGTGTGTTTGCATGAAGACAACAATTATAGCTAAAAGTAGGGTGGATGCAATAATTTAAGATGGATTATCTGTCTCCTCCAGTGAGTTTAAAAATGTTTCACTTGAGAAACATACTTCAGCTTAGCAGGCCAACACAGATCTTTGTCAAACGACACACAGCTGGTGCTAGAGGCACAAGCCAACGCTGGAATAACAGACTGAGGAAGAGAACAATGTGACTGGACTGCATCCCCTTTAAGATAAATTATGCATGCAGGACCATGAAGCTATTTCCATTTTATTCTCTATCGTTCATTCAATCATTTATGGTTACTAAAAGAGGTTGATGTAAGGAGAAAATAACTTGTCCTCTATCAAGTGAGACAATGCGCTCGGTTGTCCTTGTATCTGATAACTTCAATCTAATTAACTGCTGGTTTTGTCCCTTGTTCAATTATGATTCAGAGCCACCTTTATGGAAACAAGGCCAAGTGTGCTATATAACTCCTGACCTGGCGCTGTTGGTTCACCTCTAGTAAATGCTCTGTTGGGCAAAGTTTCAAGCTGCTCAGTTTATCTCACATGCACTTGTGTGTGCAACCTGTGTGTGTGTGTGTGTGTGTGTGTGTGTGTGTGTGTGTTTGAGTGAGTGCACAACTATACGGAATAGTTTCAGATGTGTGAGGGCTGTGTACCTTCTTTTGCTTGTGCCGTTACAGGGAGATAATCATACCACGATTGAGTGTCATCGGTGTATGTTCAAACTGTGTGATGTGTGTGAGTGTGTGATGGGTGAATGAAGTCTGGTGGCTGATTCCTTTCTGTTGTGTCTGCTGTATATGTGCTATGTTGCGTTCATGTACCATCACTTTTTTTACACCGTTTTTACCGCAAACCTCTCCATGTGCTTGTGTGAGTGAATGTGTGTGTACGCATGTGTCTACAGTATGTCTCCATCCTCTATGCTGAAGCTGGATCTGCGGCTGGAGTCGACTGAGGCTTCAGGCGACATGGCAGAGAGCAGTGGGTCTCCTCCCATAGGGGACAAGGGCTCGTCCATCATCAGAAAGCCCAGCTCGCCTCTCCTCCCCTGGACATCCAGCCCGCCCAGGTCACCCAGCCCAGACATGCCGTCTGAGAAGCCGGGTATCCCATCACACAAGTCCAGCGCCTGGTTAAAGTCAAAAGGCTGGGAGCTGCCTACAGCTGGGAACTGGATGGGCGGCTGCTGCTGCTGCTGCTGCTGCTGCTGCAGGTGTTGGTGGAGCGGTGGCAGCTGCCTGGGCTGTTGCTGAACCTGGCCCTGGTGGTGGAGGTGGGTTTGTGGGAGGAAATGGTGCTGTTGGGCCTGGGGATGAGCCTGGTTCTGGGGTAGGTGCTGGGGCTGGGGGTGGACTTGTGCTTGGGGGTGGGAGAGGTTCTCCTCTGGGCTGGTCTCTTGTTTTATGTAAGAAGCCATCAGGTCAGCAGAGTTCAGGGTGGAGGGGGAGTTACTGCTCGGCAGGCCATGTAAACGAGCCTGCATCTCCAACTCCTGTAGACAGTGGGCAGAGGGAAACATCATCAGTCTCAATTAGTGTTAATGTAGTTAACAAAATGTATGACTAAATAAAATTGTTTGTTTTTCCATGACTAAGACAAGACGATGACAAGACAGCACTAACGTCATTACATCCCGGCTGGGACTATATTAACATGCACTAAGTAATCATCAAGAGAAAAAAAGGCATAAAAAGTGCAGAGGAAAAAAAGCACAAAAAGTGAGTGTCAATGGCATTTTTTTATTGCAAAGACTAATTTGAATGTAAAATTGAACACTATATTAACTTTTAACCGTTTAAAGTACACCTAAATATATAAATACAGGGTTTTACACACATTTATTTATTTGTAGCTGCCCTGGTGTTCATCAGGGGCGCTACTGGAATATGTATACCGTTCGCTTATTCACTGAACCTTGTTCTTGGAGTGCAGAGCGTACTCTATGCCCAGAGTACTTAATCTCAAGTGCAGTGACAGTAAAACCTAACCTTTGACTGTGCTGGGTCTAAAAGTTTGCTTTCACTTAAAGCAAACTGCTGCTGCTCTCATCCATCAATCTGATGAGATCAGATCAGCTCTGATCGGATCGACTAATCAATTATCCACCCCCCGACTCAAAACTCCACAAACTCCACTACTGAAGAAAAAAACAGAAGAGTTCTGCCTCAGCGCCCAGACCCGTAAAAAGACTATGAATTTAGAGAGGGGACGCAGACTGAAACACAAGGACACACAGGCAAGAAAAAAAAAAAGCCAGCGTCCCCCCTAACTAGCGTCAAGACAGTTTCCATTTTCCATCTTTGATTAAGATGAGCCTAAAATGCCCAGACTTGTACTCAACTAGAACTTGAAAAAAAAAACAAACAAACGGCATGAGGTTGACTAAATATGATAAAAATTAATGAGGATATTTGACACAGGACTATTAACATTAACACTAGTCTGTGTATTTGCTGTAATTTTGTGTGTGTGTGTGTGTGTCTCATGTAGGTGTGCTACCTGGATGCGTAGCATCAGTTGTTTGTTGGCCATCTCCATCCTTTTAAAGTTGTTCTCCACCTCTCTGGACCTATGAGCATCCTTCTGCATGCGTTTGATGTACTCCACGGACGCCCGCAGTATGGTGCCTTTGTTCCAGCGCACATCACTGTGCACACAATAAGTATACACAGGCCACTTCCACAGATAAGTAACTAGCGGCAACAGAATTCATTCAAATATTTTATCCACACTGAAAATACAGCATTATAATGCAACTCACAGGTCATTGGTTTTGGGAATCATGGTGCCCAGCTCTTTGATACGATCATTGATGTTGAATCTCCTCCTCCTTTCAACTGTTCAGGAGAAAATAGAAGACAAAGGGGAGACAGAGGAATATACTTAATGAGGATAATAAAGCAGAGAAATCAAAGGCATGAAACATGAAACAAAAAGAACTGCCTTTGGTGTTCCAAAAGTCAAATATTAAGCATGTATTGCATCCACTCTAACAGTGCACATGACACAGGGCTGGCATTATAGTGCATATGAAAGTACAGTATAGATCAGTGCATACTAGATATATATGGTGAAGGACATAAAAAGGGACGAACGTTAGGGCACGCGCACACACACGCCCGCCGCACACATGCACACACAACCAGTCACAGGCAATTACACTTAAGTGCCAGGACAGCAGAAATTACCAGGTTAACCATCCACCCACTAGTTGCACTATGTCAGCTAATTCAGCACAAGGCTATATAAAACTGTTTTTGCAAGAGACAGATTATGGTGTGTATGTGTGTGTGTGTGTGTGTGTGTGTGTGTGAGTATTGTCATGAGAAAGTAGAAAAGGAAGTACATTATTTGGGATTTGGGTACAGAGCATGATAAGGGAAAGACTTACTCATATTGTGGTTGTCTTTCTTCTGTCTCTCCTTGGCCAGCGCACGGGCTTCTGTGCCTTTGCAAAAACAAAGGTGATTAACATACAGCTGAAACTGTGTGCTACTGTGCCACTTATTAGTGGTGTCAACAAAAACCATAACATGAATTACAGGACGAGGCACTGTAGGAAGCAAAATGCATTCCGTCAATGACATGAAGCATTTTTCTATAACTTAGTAACATCTCAATAGTTTGACCAAGTTTATATGATTTGTGCAGTGCACAACTCCGACTTTCGCACCTGACAGTTCTCGTTTGATGGTCAGATTGGCGGGACAGGAGTTACTGGTCATTGCAATGGCTGGCCCTTTCATCCCCGGACCTGTATACACATCCAGGTGACTGCTGGACAGGGGGAGCTGGGGAGGACGTACACACACACACACACACACACACAATGAATATGCACGTTTAGCAAACCAACAATCAACACTTTCAATTTTCTTTTTAAAATGCCTTCATTATGTGAGCAGAAAGAAGCAAGTAAAGTAAAAAACAGCATTCATGTCTTTCTCTTTGCAAATCTTTGTTGTCCATGAACAGAGTGTAAATGAAACTCCTCAAAAGCCCTCAGTTATTCAATGAGTTAAACATAATATCACATCACATGAAAAAAGCTGTATTGTGATTTCACTAGGATATGAAAGGACTGAATGTTGAACTTAATCACATTTTTAAAAAGTAATTAAAACAGAAAATCATGCGATATAAAGATCCTGTTAAATCTAGATCATTTTCTCTGTCTACCCATTTACAGCTCCATACACCTTGGTAAGTATCTTTATAAAGTCAGTGTACGTGTTTAGTGGGCTGTAAAGAACAGATAGCAGGAGATAATGCAATAATATCACACCTTGTAGAGCCTGCCAAACACACAGCAATGATTGACTATCATCCTATCGACCTTATCTCTCTTTATGGCTTGATTCTTTCAGCTCCTGAACTCAAACTTGCGTTTGCGAGTGTTCTCCTGCACTTTAGACGTTGCGCAAAAGCTGTTATTTACCTTTCTATGGACTCCTAAAGAGACGTGATTTCCATTTAATTGTACTGTATAGCTTGAGTGCGGCGCACTTTTTATGCCTCGTTACAAAATCGCATCTGACTCCCTGAAGCGAGGGCAAATGTGACGCTGCTAATGAGGCCTGAGAGATAAAGAACTTAAAGGAAAAGATATGTTATCTGTTGGCTACTGTGTGAGTTGTGAGATCAAACACATTCACATGCATAAACACACAACACACACACACATCCACAGGTTTACTTGTGTATGCAAATGGTATGCTCTGTATAAAAATCGCACAAAAGAATGCAGCGATTAAGTATAAATCTACAGAAGCATAACGCATTAACTTGAGAAAAAAATCTGCCCATCTGATTTCACATTTGCCCATGTGATTATTATGTTGTTATAAAATAAACAAGTTCAAGCTGTGAATGTATGTATGAATGAATGTAAGTGAATGGAATATGCTTACGTATGCATCTTTACTAGTGAGGAGGAAACGTTATTGCCATGGTTTACAACTTTGCAAATTGTAATTGCATGTTAAGCTGTTAAGATTTGGAAAATCACGTCTTAAATTTTATAGCTGGTCTTCAACACATTCCACAACATAATACAGCTGGAAAAAAACTAACTGACATATTAACTGCTTTCTAATGTAAGTTTTAAAAACAAACCTGTGTATCAACGTAAGTGACTAAATCCTACATAAAATCAGTTTACAATGCCTGACCCTATTATGTATTCTGCTAAAAAACACATGACATAAATTAACTTTTACTCCCAGCCTCCTCCACTGCCTGGCAGCCCACCTCTCACAATACCCCCCTCAAATAAGAGCCCATCTAATTCAATTGAACAAGCAAGCATGACTGGGACTGAGTGTGGCTCAGTGTAACTATCCACACACACTCGTGCACACTTAAGCATTGAACTGTTGACTTACGCCTGGTATTCAGTGGTGTTCCCGGCTTTTGCTAAACTTCGAGATTCCAAGAATTCCATGGAGTTTGCTGCTTTAATCCCCATCAGGATTAGTAGGTGAGTCCTGCTCACTGGTCTGTCAGTCGCCAATAAGGCTTTACGTTTAGTTTCCAGTGTTTTAATACACATGACTTTACACAGCGTTGGTAAGAAGTTCTGAAAATGCAGCACTATAAACGTATTGATCTCCTCTCTTTCTCAGTTGCTTTATTATGCTAGCTTCACATACCGATCATCCTCAGGGTTGATCAATCACCTAATCTAATCAATCACTGAGAAGTACACACACACACACACATTCAAACACACGCAGACACACTCACACTGATTGAACACATCAACCACAGAGGACATATTATCGGATAAAGCTGCAGGAGGCTGTTGGGGTGACCCTCTCTCTCTTATACACACACAGCTGGGAAGCAGTGAGTCAGATAGACGACCACACAGTGAGCTGAGTCTGTACTGGATGAACCTGCTAATATTCATACTTCAATTGCATGGTGATGCTAAATATGAATCTCATTATCAACTCAAACATGCAAGAACTCTTGTTACAGTCCTGCAGAACCCCCTATCACGTGCACAAAGAAAATACAGATCGAAAAACCTCACCCACCCAACCTCCATTGCTGTGGCTCATTCTATAATCAGGGACCCGAGGCTGGGAGTTAGAGGCGTCTCTGTGGTTCACTCTGAGCGAAACTCCTAGAACTCACACAACAGTTTGACAAACAGTGTTTCAGTGGCTTACCAGCTGAATCTGTTCTCCTTCAATAACTTCCACAATGGCATAGGTCTTACTCATCTCCTTCATCCTCTACTCCTTCCCTCACAAGGACAGCGGTCTTCCTTCCTCTCTCTCTCTCTCAGACACCAGCAGCACGCACAGCTCTCTCTGCCACCACTGCCCCTGTCCTGGGAGACTGACCTCGCCGGCACCAATCCTGTCTGTCTTCTACCTCCGCTCCCCACCAAACAAGAGTGAACTTTCCCCTAACTGGACTTTCAGCCTGTTTTCCCCTTGCACAAATTGCCCTCATCCCCCTCTCCCTCCTCCCTTCTTTTCCTCCCCCTCTCCTTCTCCACCTCCCTCTCTCTCTGAATATCTTGTAAACAAGTTGAACTCTAACTGCTGGCAGTTTAATTGTTAATTTTCTGAGTTTGCTCCCTCAGACACAAAGCACTGTACAGTCCTCGTCCAACTTGCTTCTCTACAGATGCTAACTATGTCCAGCAAGGTTTTAGGGTGGAATGTTTAGTGTTTAAGTCAATTATACACTCCTGCATGTTTGTGAGTTTGTGTATGTGTGTGTAGGTGCATAAAGACATATGAGGACATGCAGGAACAGACTGGCAACCAGGAAAGCAGGCTTAGAGCAAAATCACAATGGTTGCCTCGCAACACTAAACATATAGTATACTCATTGTGGTTTAACAGAACTAACGTCTACACAAACACCATCACTATCCCTAATAACACCAACAGGGATGATAAAGACAGAGAAAGACTGAACAGATGCAGGAACAGCAATGACAGAAACTACTGGAAACTCCAATGTCTAAGTACTGATGACTCTGCACATTCAACCCTCTGACTCATTTAGGGCAGACTGGGCCCAAAATACAACCTGAAATGGATGACGGCCTAACAACACTACATATTCCCTGAATACAACATTAGAGTGTATGTGCTGTTTTCTAAAGGTGATGCATTCAAGGTGTTTGACCAATGTGAACCAACCCAAAACATGGATATAGTATGTTGCATTGCAAATGTACTCCGTCTTAAGCACAAAGCGTCTTTTTTAGGTCTACTGAAAAATTTATTTCCCCTAAAGATTCAGTAGGTAGCTTTTATAAAAGAAAAAAGACTGCTGCAACTGTTACTTTATCCTGACAGTGGTACACGGGACAGATAATCTGCAAAAAATCAGTTTCATCTGGCTCCTCCCAGTGCTCATGAATTGCATCTGATGGAATCCACCACCCCTGAATAAAGACAAGTAATCAGAGCTAGGAAGAGTCTCTAACGTGGCTCCTCCAAAGAACTGCAAACACAAAACACAAAAAAAATCACCCCTCCCTCCTTTGCCAACAACAGTGTACATAGCAAAGACAAATAAACAAAAGAAGACGTAACACAAGCTTGCTTTTTGTCATGGGTCTTCTGAGTAGTGATTGACACTGTGTTAAAAACTTCATGGCTCTATTTAGTTGTTTCCATTCAAGAGCAGTGGACCCTTGCAAATGCCATGAGAAACACTAGTAGCAGCCAGAGATTGTCTGTCTCATGTACTACTGTCTGGATATAGTAATAGTTGTAAAATACGCTACAAAGTTATTTTCATGAAAGTTGCCTACTGAACGTTTAAAAAAAGTTTAATTAGCTGCTAATTGGTCAGTTTAGTATAGTTTTCATTAATTAAGAAATTATCTAAAATACAGGCTCCAATCAAGACTTCACTCACACAGTTGAATTGTGTCAGACACTTAAATCACCTCAGGCTATTGAAACACTATTTTATAGAGATTTTACTTAAGTTAATTGTTTTGTTACCTCCGCCAAAGAGGTTATGTTTTCGCTGGCGTTGGTCTGTCTGTTTATCTGCAAAATAACTCAAAATGTTCTGAACGGATTTTGATGCAATTTTCCGGAGGGGTTGATAATGGGACAAGGAACAGATGATAAATTTTTGGTGGTGATCAGTTGAAGCAAAGTGGATAAAATAATAAAATGGCGAGAAATCCGAGCTGCTTGGTGGAGGTCTGCGCTCTCCGAGTGCTCTAGTTTTTTTTAAGGAATACTGCATGTTGCTTTTGTTGTAAGGAAAAGATAAGCTGCTACAAAGAATCCATGTCAAGTCAAGCCAATTTTCCTTTATATGGCAAATTACAAATTTTCCTCAAAGGATTTTACAATGTGTACGTCATGTGAGAATTTAGGAAATTAGGAAAATTAGGAAAAAGTCCCCCCCAAAAAAACAGTTGGTTGTAAAGCGCATTAGTCATATAAGAAAAAAAAAGAAGGATTCCTGAAATGACACATTACTGTGGGTGGGTTTGTTCTACTTACTGTGTTTGGCATCTGGACAGGGTCAATGTATGCCTGAATATCGTCGTAAGTGGACTGCATGTTGATGATGTCATCAATGACATCCATCTGAAGGAAAAAAAAACAGGGGTGTTACTTGTGTGATTATGACAAGTTTAAAGACCTATCACATCTAACTTTAAGACAAAAACTGCAGCTAATCCTCATTTGCATTTCTAGCAAATACCATTCAGACACAACTCTCACTACTGCTGGCACGCAGGCCTCCAGGTGAACTTGCCTGCAGGTGCATGTCTCACTCAAGACTTTACAGATAACTTCTGTTTCACTGAGGCTAAATGCTGAGACTATTTCTGTCAGAGACAACAAGAAGAGGGGTCAAGAGTTGGAGGAAGGAGGAGGAGGAGAGTTGGTCAAAGTCTGCCAGGTTCAAAGGGCCTTACTTTCTGCTGTTCTCCTGTCACTTGTTAAGCTGTAATTACTGTTGCAAGGCCATAATGGAGCATTTAAACTCCAATGATAGCCAGTTCTCGTTATTGCCAGTTAGCCAACACAGTCATCCACACGCCAACTGTATGCACGACACAGTGACACCAGTGCACTCACAAAAGCTGCTCCCGCTTACCAAAGACCAATTAAATCATTATGATGCTTTCATAAAATGTGAAGATAATGTCACTTCGGGGGCAATATTCAATCCTCGTAATCTTATACAGGAGTGTAATGAAGTCATATTCTAGAGATAGTTGTTCAATCTGGTTGTTGTAAACTATATATAAAACATGACACCAGAAATTAATGTTCATCATGGCACTTCCTGCCCATGCTTCTGGGCATCTACCTCTGTCTCATGGCTGGAGCCAATGTTGAGCATGGCCATGGGGCTGTTTGGGGCGCTGTTTCCAGACATGAGCTGCTCGGTGCGCATGTGTGGGGAGTGAAGGGGTGGGGGGGCAGACGCTGAACCCCCCGTAGGTACCATGTTTGGGGGAGGAGAGGGTTGCACCGGCCCTGCTACTGCGTGGACCGTCTATGGAAAGAGAGAAAAGAGGATGATGATGGTGTTCATGACTGAGATAAATGTACTGCAACACCACATGAACTGTTGGACAAACCAGACAATGGTTAATGATATAATGTCTAATGGGAGACAGACAGATATACAGTACAGAGTACAGACATACAGAAAGGTACCTGTTTGGTGGCATAGGTGGTGGACAGGTATTCTTTCACCTGTTGCCTCCGAGACTGACGGATGTGGTAGTCTGTAGGATTCTCTAGGTGGGTCTGTACCTGTATTAGGGATGAATAAGAAAAGGATGATTGTTTGTTTATTTTGCACACCGATTCATTTCTTTGTTGATCATAGTAATTATTCCTTTTGGACAGAGTTTTGGTGGAAACAGTCTTTACAGGATGTATTGTAAGTTACCTGTGATCCAAACATGAACACAAAGGGCTAAAAGCTGCTCTCACTCCCAAAGTGACAGACAACTCTTTAAAGGCCTAGTGTGTAGGATTTAGTGGCACCTAGAGGTGAGGTTGCAGGACTGAAACTTCTTCCATGTGCTATGTGTGTTCAACAACTACATTGGCTAACATGAAAAGGCAAAAACGTGAAGGCCCTATCTAGAGCCAGTGTTTGGTTTTTCCAACCTGGGCTCCTGTAGAACAACACTGATGACTTTGAGGAAGAGGATCTGCACCGTATGTAGGTATAAACGGCTCATTCTAAGGTTATGAAAACACAACTAATTTTATTTTCAGGCGATTATATACTAATGAAAACACACAATAAATGGAGCTGTACACTAAGCTGTACAAATCCTGTACACTAGACCTTTAAATAATAATGAATACTAAACAATAAGCTATAATTTATATGGTCAAAAATGACAGAATTGGCTTCTGATAGGTATGCAGAAAAACGTTGTGTTCTTATTGGATGAAAATATAATTTTCACCTGCCAGTTTAATCATCACCACTTGTCCCTTGGGTAAAAAATGCACTTGGATTAGCTTAAAGCAGGGGTTGGCAACCTTTACTAATAAAAGAGCCATTATTGGCCTTTTTTTTTCATCTTTCTGTAGCCACAAAATATATTTGAATAAGGATAACAGCCTATCAAGTCTAAACTAGCTCATCAATATTACTAATGGGTCTGAATGAGCATTTAGTAATATGATTTACTACAAGGTGGCTACTCCGCACTGGGCTGTTTATTTGGTACTTTGCAACGTTGGTGGTGAAAGCAAATTAATTTGTCCACACAATATTAAATCCTTTATTTTCCTCCAAGACTTTTCTTGTTTTAGATTTAGAATCCATAGTTATGCAAAATTTGGAGGAAAAGGCACCAGGTCGTGCACATTTTAGTCGATTAAACATTAAAAAACATTTTTTAAGCTGATGTATAGGCTACACATTTTTACAGACATGGAATGCAATAATCACTTTAGGCTTACAACAATGACAAATGAAAATCTATATGTTTAAGAAAAATAACCGTTATTAAGTTCCATATAATTCTGTCAAAGCCACAGGGAGCCAATAGAGAAGATCTAAAGAGCCACATTGTTGTCTACCCCTGCCTTGAAGGGATGCAGCTGTTTCATTTTCAGTCGCATTTTATTTGTATAAAAAAGCTCTGTCCAGTGGCCTGGAGCGCTTTTTAATTTTGAGATCTGTTTGAGTGAAAGCGAGAGAAGGTCCCGTAATCTGTTCTAATAGTAAAGTTATTTAATAGTAAATTATGAACAATTGAATTTTCATCAAAGAAAAGTTGCATGAACGTTTGTGTATGCTGTCAAGAGTTCTCAGAAAGAGAGAAAATTATAATTGGCCAAGAAAATCAAATTGATGCATTGATGCATATTAGTCAACAGCACATTTTTATGTGACCATATCAGTATTTCCACTGCAATTATTGAATTGTGCCATTGTGATCCACTTATAAAATACACCCACACATTTTGGCTCAAGCGCCACATGAAAACAAAAACAAACAGAGGTAACACTCAAATACTCACCATCAAAATTACATTTTAATTAATACAAACATGTTTAGTATGTTAAATAAGCTCAGCAGGGTTTAACACCAACTTTAAAACACATAACACACAACACTGAGTAGGTGCTTCAGATGTGCACCTCATTATCCCTGTCCCGTAACACTGTGACGGCACGAGGACATGGGAGCATTAAGGCAGTAGTAAAGCCTACAGGAGTAAAGCCACTAAATCCTCTGGTGTGGCTACATGAAGCAGTGGGCTGGCCTCATTCCTTCACATCAAAGAGTAAAGCTCAGTAGAGAGCAGGCCTGCTCCCCATTACTACAGAAAGAGACTCAACCCCTCAGCCCTCCAACCCCCCCTCTGTTTTATAACCAACAGCAGGATTATATCAAATGAACCAGAAACTTTTCAGTAAATACATGTTTTTACACCTTCATGCTACTTTGTGTGTATTTTGCAGCAGATCTTGACACTAGATGAATACACAAGATTGGCTGTCAGCTTTGAAAGAGTCTCATGAGCAACTATTCAGTCGTAACTATTCAACCTATTTGCACCAGCGCTGTCAGCACAGATGAACTCCAAAGAAACACAGGAGCTCTGACAGGCTCGGTGAGACTGATGGACAGACAGCTCACCTTATCTCCAAAATGAAAAGAGAGACACCGACAACTCTAAACACTGAGATTTGATAATCACCATTCCACGCACACACACATGCATGAACGCAGAGTAAACTGTCGATACAGCAAATTGCCCCATACAGTTACTGGTGCATACAAACTCTTCAGTTACAGTTCAAAATACCATAAAGCCACACACACATAATGGGGTATTGCGCAAACCCATATACACACACACACAAACACACACCATCAAAGATAAGGACACACAAGCATGTTTGGAATCGGGCAAAATGTCACTTTAGCTTTATCAGTCCCTGTCTGACTCAGGCTATCTGCATCGCTCCTGTCTGTCCTATCACAAAACATGTCAAACCTCTCTTATCTGCGCGTCCTCCTCCCTCCTCTGTCTCCCTACCTGTTTGCTGCTCCACCGCATTTTTCTCTCTGTCTGCCTTGGCTTCAAATCTGTCCCTGATTTTCCCCTGTGTGGCAGTGCTGCTGCGAGAGGCCACAACGCCCAGTAGAGTCCTGACTGCCTTCACTGCGCCCTGCTGCCAGGTCTCCTGCTCAGCAACATGTGAGTGGACTAATGGAAGTGCCACAGCCCACTGTCCTTTTATAACCCCCCTCTTCCACTACGTGAGGACATGTGCATCCTCAGCTGACATGACTGTCTTTCAGAGACCATAGTGGCCTGAGTTTTAGAGATAGAGTTAAGATACTGGTATCAAATGAAACTAGAAAACTGAGGGAATCCATCAGTACCAATCATGTTAGCTTGTTGGGGTGGGGGCTAGATAATGCTCCAAAGTCAGGCTAAGGTTTAGTGAGGGAAAAATTGACATGAAAAAAGAAAAAAGCGATCCGCACACCAAAAATGCTCCTGTATGCAATTTTTTATTTTGCGTGATGTTTTGAGCTTGATGCTCTTCCTGAGACTGGAAAAACTGACATGGCCATTATCACAGGAGCCCCCTGACCTCTCACCTCACGATATCTGAATGAAAATGGGTTGTAATGATACCCATGAGTCTCCATTTCCCTGACATGTCCACTTAACGCTAATCCTTTACAGTTTGGGACAAAAAAACATGCTGTTTTTCTCATGTAGTAAAATGTGTTATTCCCACCTATCGTATATGAATATTTCTGCACATTGAGGTCCCTAAACAGTCTTGGAATTACATAAATTGGGTTTGACTGGAAAGCTGAGACTCATGTGGATTCAGTGAGCCAAATTTCATGTGTGATAATGTCAACCTCCATAGTTTTATTGAAGTGAGACCATTTTTTAAATGGGCCTCACTGTATAAAATGGCCTATTGTGACCTCCAGGACAATCACAGCCTCATGAAACTTTACAACCACAAACTAGAAACCTTGGGCATTCAGAAAACATTTGGCCTTCATAGGTGTATTAAAAGGGTTTCTTAGCAGTCTCCAGAGCAGAAATGCTCGCGATCCAATCGCCTTACATTACAGAAATCAGAGATGTTTCACAGCATGCATTTTCCTACAGTGTGTTTATGTGGTATTTGGAAGGGATTTTTGACCCAGAAAAATGCATAAATTTGGCAACAAATCCGTGCAACAAATACTATTAATGATAACAACTTATGAGACATAACTGAGCATGGGAATGGCCATTATATACTTCCATCATAGTGCTTAAAGCCTCCATATACTCTAAACTTTAAAAGTTCAAATAGGTATTGAATCAAAGCACAATGCTTATTAGGGGTGAGTTCATGTACAAAAATCTCTAAACGTTTAGAGTGGGTAATTTTTTTCATGTAAACGTGTACACGGGTTTCACCACTGGATGATACTATTGCATTATACCAGTAAAGCCCCAGTTATCCGAATACCAACTGAACAGGCCATTTAACCAACGCGCCGTTTTAACAGAACAGAGCACATAGGCTACTGATCTGTTGCCAAACCTGGTTTCACATCATTTCTTGTCATATTCACAGTTGTTACCTGCCAGCCTTTTGCTTTAAGACGGTGGCCGTGTGGGTGTGACGTAGTAGATGTTGTGGGAAGTAAAGCGGCGTATAGAGTGTACGGATGGGAATGCACTGTGAAAATAGTACTGTTCATGCTACGGGTGGTTGCAGTCTGTTTAGTGTTTAGGCTCCAGTTACAGCATAGTCTCTGTGAGAATGCCCTGTGTTATGTTATGTTATGTTATGTTATGTTATGTTTTCCTGCTGCAGTGGTGTGAAAAAGTGTTTGCCCCCTTCATGATTTCTTATTTTTTTGCATGTTTGTCACACCTAAATGTTTAAGATCATCAAACAAATTTAAATATAAGACAAAGATAACACAAGTAAACACAAAATGCAGTTTTTAAATGAAGGTTTTTATTATTGAAGGGAAAAAAAAAATCCAAAGCTACATGGCCCTGTGTGAAAAAGTGATTGCCCCCTAAACCTAATAACTGGTTGGGCCACCTTTAGCAGCAACAACTGCAATCAAGCGTTTGCAATAACTTGCAATGAGTCTTTTACAGCGCTGTGGAGGAATTTTGGCCCACTCATCTTTGCAGAATCGTTGTAATTCAGCCACATTGGAGGGTTTTCGAGCATAAACCGCCTTTTTAAGGTCATGCCACAGCATCTCAATAGGATTCAGGTCAGGACTTAGACTAGGCCATTACAAAGTCTTCATTTTGTTTTTCTTCAGCCATTCAGAGGTGGACTTGCTGGTGTGTTTTGGATCACTGTCCTGCTGCAGAACCCAAGTTCACTTCAGCTTGAGGTCACGAACAGATGGCCGGACATTCTCCTTAAGGATTTTTTGGTAGACAGCAGAATTCATGCTTCCATTTATCACAGCAAGTCTTCCAGGTCCTGAAGCAGCAAAACAGCCCCAGACCATCACACTGCCACCACCATATTTTACTGTTGGTATGATGTTCTTTTTCTGAAATGCGGTGTTACTTTTACGCCAGATGTAATGGGACACAGACCTTCCAAAAAGTTCAACTTTTGTCTCGTCCGTCCACAGAGTATTTTCCCAAAAGTTTTGGGGATCATCAAGATGTTTTCTGGCAAAAATGAGACGAGCCTTAATATTCTTTTTGCTTAGCAGTGGTTTTCGTCTTGGAACTCTGCCATGCAGGCCATTTTTGCCCAGTCTCTTCCTTATGGTGGAGTCATGAACACTGACCTTAACTGAGGCAAGTGAGGCCTGCAGTTCTTTGGATGTTGTTGTGGGGTCTTTTGTCACCTCTTGGATGAGTCGTCGCTGCACTCTTGGGGTAATTTTGGTCGTACGGCCACTCCTGGGAAGGTTCACCACTGTTCCATGTTTTCGCCATTTGTGGATAACGGCTCTCACTGTGGTTCGCTGGAGTCCCAAAGCTTTAAAAATGGCTTTACATAATTTTCCAAACTGATAGATCTCAATTACTTTCTTTCTCATTTGTTCCTGAATTTCTTTGGATCTCGACATGATGTCTAGCTTTTAAGGATCTTTTGGTTTACTTCACTTTGTCAGGTAGGTCCTACTTAAGTGATTTCTTGATTGAGAACAGGTGTGGCAGTAATCAGGCCTGGGTGTGGCTAGAGAAATTGAACTCAGGTGTGATAAACCACAGTTAAGTTATGTTTTAACAGGGGGGGCAAACACTTTTTCACACAGGGCCATGTAGGTTTGGATTTTGTTTTCCCTTAATAATAAAAACCTTGATTTAAAAACTGCATTTTGTGTTTACTTGTGTTATCTTTGACTAATATTTAAATTTGTTTGATGATCTGAAACATTTAAGTGTGACAAACATGCAAAAAAATAAGAAATCAGGAAGGGGGCAAGCACTTTTTCACACCACTGTAAATGTGCTTCTGCACGGACGTCAGTTCTGCATCCTAATTCTAAAAGCAGAGTTGGTCCGGACTCCTAGAGCTAGTTACCAGCAACGAGCCAAGTTGTACAGATAATCTACAGAAAACCAGTGTCTCCTCACTACGGTTTGAAGCGCCAGACTGGAGAAGGTAACACAGTCTATCACAGTTAGTCAACAATTATTATCACCTCCCTCCCCCACTAAAAAAAAAAAAGTTTTTTTGTGTACTAATTTTTCATAACTGTTTATGATCTCAAACACGTGTACACGGATACACCCCTAATGCTTAATACATATTTATGACAAGAAAAACTTGACAGCCAGTGCTGAACTGCATCTTAAAGGGATAGTGCAGACAAAAATGAAAATTCAGCCATTATCTCCTCACCCATATGCAGAGAGAGGCTTAGGCGAAGTTTTAGTCCTCACATCCCTTGCGGAGATCCAAGGGGAGAGGGGGTAGCAACACAACTTCACCTAATGGAGGCTTACAGCGCCCTGGATTCACACGTCCAAAAACACATAATAGAAACCACAAAATATCTCCATACTGCTCGTCCGTAGTGATCCAAGTGTCCTGAAGCCCCGACATAAAAAGTTGTTTGGAAAAACATCATTTGAACTCTGTTTTTATCCTCATTGTAGCCTGCAGCTCTAACTGCCACTTGCATGCGAGACCAGTGAAAGTACGTGAACACACATGAATGCAGTGCCCATGTCTCACGCAAGCGCACACACGTGAGTGCGGTTATCGCACGAAGTTATCACTCTGAACTCTGTGAACCTCTGGAAATTGTGATTGTGATTTTTATAAGTTTCTGAACTTTTATTGGTTTATTGAGCAACGTATTTGAAATCACTACAAGCAAAACAAAGACATTAATTGAAAATGAATTTAATCTTTTGTTGCAGCCATACTGACCTTAAGAACCTCCACGGGGACCTGCATGCTTTGGTAATGCTGTGGGGTGCTAATAGCTGGGGTGGGTGCAGGTGGCCCAGCCATGCGATGCTGCATGTATTGCAGTGCTGCATTCTGCTGCTGATGCTGCTGTATCTGCTGCCTCTCACGCTGCTCCTCTTGCTGCAGCTGGTCTCGCATCAGCTGAACGGAAACACACACACACACACACACACACACACACACACACACATTTATATCATGGGAATGCTCATTAAAGCTTTGTGACCTATAAACGGACTGTGATGGGTGATGCTGCTTTCGGCACTTCTCTGCCCCCTCCCTTATTTAAGAGTGGACACGAAGAACTGTTCAGAGCGTACAACTGGTGATTCACACACCTATTAAATCACCCTGTATGAAAAGTATGTACAGTAACTGTATTAAAATATACAAGGGCCAAATAGCACGGCCAAATTTATCAGTGGTTGCTGTATGGAGATGCCCTTCAAATAAATGGCACACGCACAATTGACATTGACATTGAGCAGAATATCCTCTTCCCCAGTGTCCACTCAATCAAACAACTACAAACAGACATTGATATCCACAGCTAATAAAAGGTTTGAATGTGCTGCATATTGGACGGTGGAGAGTGGTTGTGTTGTACCTGCATCCGCAGGCCGATGCGCGAGGCCATTGCTGGGGGGCGAGGGGGCAGGGGAGGGCGAGCCGACGTCAATGCACCGCAGTCCAGCCCGAGAGGTAAAGGAAACTGTGAGGGAGAAAAGGAAGGGAGAAAGAGTGAGAGTTGAGCCAGGGGGAAAAAACAAAGGAATCAAAGGTCTGCTGTGATTCCTAAACAAGAGTGGATGCTGTGCAGACGCTTTGACTTTAACTGACATATTCAGTAGAGAAGCCTGATAGTGTGTAACAGGGTGATGAGAGATGTGAGAGGAGAAGAGGAAGTGTGCAATGTTGTTCTTTTTATATGTTAACTGAGCCGTTTCTTTGTGGTTACGTGTTCTTTACCTTATACTTGCCTTATGCGTCAGCTTTGTCTGTGCTTGTTTGACGGTGATTTGATTTTAAACTGTAATTTAAACATCCCCTTTCCTATCTAAAGATTATCACAAAAGATACCCTTGGGTCAAGTTGACCTTTACACTACTATGTCCTTTCAAGCTGTGCCAAATACATCCTGGACGTGTCATTGTCTGAAACTGTTTGTCATCCAACTCCGGGTCAGCCAGCAAACACATTTTCAAAACTGTTTCCAAAACCTCTAATTGTTCCTTTACCAGCGACCTGTCAGCTCTAGGAATTCGGACTTTTCCACTGGTGCTGCTCCATGGGTATGCATGTTGATGCTTGGCAAGCTTGATCAATTGCCTGTCTTCCACTAACAAGCACTCTGTATGTTCCAACTAAATCAAAGGCACCCAGTCAACTTTTACCAAGTTGTTAAAAGACAGGCTTTCAGGCCACCTAATCCTATTTACCTATGCCTTTGAGAATTCCCTGCTGCCATGTCTTTTTCTGTCTGTATGATGCCTCAAATAACTCCCACTATGTTGTTTAACAGATGTGCAGGGTACGCGTGCGATGTCTGTCTTGTACATTAATATATAAAAAACAAGCTTTTCATGTCTTGGTGTCACAATTATTTGCAATGTTTTAACATATTAATCAACATTTTTTAATCAACAAAATAAGCCCAGATTCTGAAAGGTATTGTGGTAACTTAAACTTTGACTCTTTTTGCTCATGTTTTTGCAATTCAAGAAGTTAGTCCAGTATTGAGTGAGAGACAGGCTGCATTGTAGACAACAACTGCAGACAACTGAGCACTATTAATTTACATTAACTTGAGGTGACTCTTTTTGCCACTGAACAGATTGTGATTTTAAGTGTCTGGCAACATTATGGAAAGGATCCCTACAGAGATAGACGTTTTTGTTCAAGAGTAAGATCTTTTTTGGTTAACCAGATACACCCTCGAAATCGCCATTGTCAAACCTCCCAGACTCCATTTAAATACACAGGAATTTAATCCTTGTAAAACACACCTCATTCAAAGTCAAAAGAAACAAAATTTTCCATTGTTCAAACACCAACTCTGCTTTGCTTAAAAGACACCCTTAAATCACCCAGTTAGATGTGAAAATATGCCGGCCTATACACGCTAAGACAACTGTTTATTTAAATAAAGTCTGGTGTGTTTGGCCATAGCAATTTCGGGGCCGTTTCTGGCAAGACAAAAAAGGATCTCACTCTAACTCACACCAGTTAGTATGACTGACTGTGCGATGTATGAGCAATGTACTGGACCAACCAAGCAAAGCAAAGCACATCTCCAGACTAACATCTCTACACTCTCTGTGTAGCTCTGAGGTTTCATATCTACTCTCATGTTTGAGAGAAGGAATTGGGTGAAGATAAGTAAGCAGGAACACTCTCTGCCCCCCACCCCCAACTCTGTCCGTTCAGAAAAAAAGAGTATATTGCAAGGCACTTCCTCGACTTTGGAGAGCTCATGTGGCACTCATGTGGTCTTGTTTTTGGGTGATCATGTGAGCAGAAGGATGATGGGGAACACCCATAAACCCCTTACAGCACCCCTTCCTTTGTTCGCTCATGCATACACACTCACAAATATGTATACACACACACACTCAGTGGGGAGTCCCAGGACCGATAGTTCCCCTTCTGCAATGTCTTGTGTTCATCCCCTGAATGACTAACCTCGTCTGGAGTCACAAAGGTGTAATAAAACCTATGAAGGGCTGTGTTTCTGCTGTATTCTAATGTCTCTGCTGATGTTTGGGTGTTGTGAGACAACTATATACAGAGGAGCAGTGACAAGGACATTAGGGTCGACACAACCAATCAGAATCTGGTTCCTCCAGTCTCTCATCAGAAACACTGTCTGTATATGGTCATAAAGAGAGAAAGACACAGAGAGAAAGACAGACAGAGAGAGAAAAGCTCATTGTGCGTGAGGTACAATAAGAAGGGCAGCTCCTATTGAGGACTGAAGCCGCCTGTTGTCCGAAGTGTACATTTCAGCACCCGAGGGGGCACACACTGCCCGCTTTGTGCCCATTGGATGGCCCACATGAAAAACACACACCCATGCAGAGATGCACATTGAAACACAAGCATTCCAACACAAACATGTACCAGAACTTGGACCTGAGGACCAGCCGACTCCATACCAGCAGCTCCAAACTGCTAAAATGGACTAAAAATTCAAACAAAAAGTACGCTAATCACACATACAGATTTTCCTACAGCAAGTGACGATGTTGGACTAACTTCAGTACCTACTGCTGACATGTGGGGCTTCACAGAGGCCCTCCTGTAGTGGTAACTGTGTCTTTAAAGGTGCCTACTTGCAGTGACAAACAAACAAAGTGTGTTCGCACATATACACAGACTGGTGGAATGCTGCACAGCGTATTTATAGAGTCTGGCCAATGGGGTGATTACATCTCCAAACTCAATTGGCAAGGTGAGCATGCCAGCCAGATGCACTCCAGGCCTTGAGAGTCTATGGATAGTCATGTATGCTTTATCGACTGTGAATCTTGATTGCCAATCTTATTAATATCTCCCAGATTCTGGATTATATTCCTGCTGGAACATGTCCAGTTGTGAAGATTTTGGTTTAGAGGCCTTTATTGGTGATTTTTCATGATAGAAAGTGCTGCTATGTTCAGTTACAGCCACTAACCGGCTGCAGTAATGGTGTAGAGACACTGAAATGTGGGTGACATGGAAATACTAACCAATCAAAGCAGAGTGTTCTTTTTCAGAGGCAGGGCTTGAATAGACAGGCAGTATGAGGAAAATAAAGTGTTTTTCAACCAATAAAGCACGTAAACATGTTTTAGTAGAAACCTTAAATACAAGTACAAACCTAATAGAATAGGTCCTCTTTAACGTGGGATACAGGTGTTTCAACACGCTACTACACTTTAAGACAACATCAGCCCTGTTGTCAGTGAGCAACACATAAAACAGGGACACAATTTTATGTGCTATTTGTAGGAGAACACACATACAGTATGCAGCACCAGCACGATTTGACTCTCAGACACAGTGATGAATCCCTTATGTATAAGTGAGAAGTTCCAAATCCATCAGTTTTGGTTAAGAATTTATGCAAATGAAGATTACAGGCAATGCAATAACCAATATTACATTTGAAATCCCCCAGCTCAGCAAAATGAAACTACTTATGATACCACTTGTTGTGGCTACAGGGTTTACACAACACTAGCAAACTTTCCAACATACGTAAAGCTATATGCAGCTATGTGTAAATCATAGACCCTCCAACTGTGATGAAGCTATGACACATAATATACCCTTTAACGCATGCATACACACTGACAGGATATCACTTCCTGATATCGTATGGTGACACACTGCTACCAGGCAGCATGATCTCCCACATGGGCCTTCCCATTGCCTGGCATCCACTGGGGTAAGCAGGCATCTGTGACGCAGTAAGAGCACACAGCAATCATTGTGCGTCCAACGCTGTGATGTCACGGGCCCTTCACTTCAAACACTGACAGCCAGTGGGAGGATGTAGAGTGGAGGAAGCCTGGGTCAGAGGTCAACTCTGGATTGTGCCACAGATTAGTCACAAACATATGTGCTAACGATATGCACACAATGGAAAATATTGAATACATTAAACATGCTGTACACAGCTTTAGTTCCTTCCTATACATACATACATCTGCAAAGCATAACACATACACATCCACTGCCACCAACACACAAGTACACACACACTTGGGGGCAGTGTGGGGCCATGGCACCTGTGCTCAGAGACATGGTGTTAATTTGTGGAGTGTGTATTTTTAGAATTGACTGTGCCATGCCAAGAAAGGCCTTTTCAACAGCCAACATTAGGCAGTTGAATGTGGGATATGAACATTCACGCATACAATCAGGTGCTCTCTGATGAGAAAGCACATGTGCATTCACATGTATGTGGCCACAGCTGCTTCGCAAAATTCAAACTCTATTTCTGTATTACGATCACAGCAATTTGGCATGGCGAGTGACAGTATAAAGAAATTCCTCAAGGTCACGCAAATGCTTTACACCTCTTGAAACATCTGGTACAATCACATTAGAAATACTGTTCAAGAACTTTAACCTCAGTCATGACATTGTAAAGATGTGCAAGTTTAAGGCATTCTTGGAAAATAAAAAAAAACCTTGTGTAGCCTCTGTACAATCATTGATAATCACTTTTGATGCTACGTTTCAGGTTATCGGACCCTAGTCAAACTTCCTGTTAATATCACAAAGGTTTCAAATGTGACACTGCACTGTGCACTTCACCAGCCTTTCCATCACTGCACATGCGCACTCACACAAACACACACACCCTTTCCGCATTAAGCTATCTGTCTGCCTGCTCTAATGACTAAAATAACCCCCTCTGCTCTCTGTTCTCCTTTTCAGGAACACCCTGTTCCCCTGAGCCATGGTGTGTTTTTTGTTTTGTGTGTATGCATGTTGTTTTGTGCATGTGCATGTGTGTGTCTATCTGCACGCATCTGTGTGTGTGTTTGCTTGTGGCAAAATGGAGATGAGAGGGGGACATACACATAAAGGGTAAGTGTGCACATGTACTACCACGCGTGTTTTTGAGCTGAGTCTATCAGAGCATGTAAACAGACCTAAAGTGTCAATATTCCTAACCGCCACCACTGCACACGCTCAAAGGGTAAGGTTGGTAGGATTATGTGACATGGCTGGCATGTCAAGTATGGGGTCCTTACCCCTTCCTCTTTGGTCTCACACACACACACACAAACAGCTGTATCCCTTAGCGACAGAACACACGGAACTATTCGGACATGCAGACAGACAGACTGGCAGACTGATGGACAGTCAGATCACTTTCAGACACTCAGGACTGGTATTCTGTTGGGTCAATTGCTGTTTCTGATGTAAAAATATTCCTGTTACCACCTCACATCTGTACTAATTACAACACATACTAGGGATTTAGTTACAGCAGAGAGGGGGTGTGTATGCATTAGAAATAATGACTCTTATTTCTATTTAAGTCATTTAAGTCAGGATGCCTGTTGTGTTAATGCAGGGTAGCTCCACAACCACTGAATGGGCGGATTTCTATAATATAGTGGCACATTTAAACACAGAGACAGACACATATAGACACATGTGCAATTACCTGTTTGAGAGGAAAAAGAGTTCAGAAGGAGGAATATGCTCTGCGTGTGTTGCACACTACATGTCTGGATGCTGGAGAAAGTTGATGGCAATCTGCAGGGGGGTGGGGTCATGGAACAGAGAGAGATGAAAAGCAATGGAGGTGTGAAATGAAAAAGATACAAACTTAAAACAGACACGAAGAAGGAAACAAAAGAAAAAAAGATAGTTGGTTATAGCTGCATAAACTGCAAAATGGACAGATGGAATGAATAGTTGTCACATGAAATATGTGATTGTGATTGGAGTGTGAATGAGAAACAGAGGAGGCACTGGAGTGTTGAAGTGGGGGGAAGCAGCAGGTGTGCAACACACACTGAAGAACTTCAGAAGAGAGAAGAATTTCCATGGCGGAAACATCGGAGGCAACAGACCATGGTTAGACCTGAGTATTAACAAGCGTTGAATGGTATGACGAGAGGATATTCTCTATTGATTTAAGGCTTAATTCTGTAATTCTGCTGCAGGAGAAATTTTTAATTCAGTGGTTCAGGTCTGTTTACTCATACAGTAAATTGTTGGAGCTCTCCTGCAGCTGGTTCTTGGCCATCATGGTGTCAAGTTTGCTATGAGGGGTTTTAGCACTCTCCTGTCTGGTTTCAAGGTGTTTTAACGCCTCCATTTTTCAAATGAGTAGAGTTCTTGTGGAGAGTTTCTATAACACAAAGGTTAACTGATTTGTGCACTCAAGTAAAATATTCAAAACATTACACTCTCTTTCGTTATATATCTAAGCATGGTTGGGTTGAAAGGTTGGTTGCATGACAAATGCTAATAAAATGGTGAGTGTCCTTAAATTGAGTGTAATTTACAGGCATAACGTGCCCACAGCGTAATATTTCTGCTCAGTAACCAACTCTCTGAAGGTCATCTGAATGAATCACCGTATCTCATCAACATTGTGTGTGAATCACAATGCCTGTCACCTTGAAAACAGACTATAAATAGCTGACCAAGAAAGACCCTTGTCCAGACCCTGTCAACTCAGTCCCACCTCGCTCGGGTCACTCTGCTTCACCGATCACACAGAAATGAGTGATGTGAAAGTGGCAAGGAAAAGGACAACAATAGGTTATCAGCACGGACACACTTTCGGCCATGTCTAATCACAGTGCAACAGAATGAAATACAGGAAAGACAATAGACCATCATCATCAATTATAACCGCAATTCATCACTTCCCCTTTCCTTCCATCAGTTTTCACAACTAGTTTTGTCAGTGGTGAAGCAACTTCCTCTGCAGGAAACCCAGGGAAAGAACGAAGATGTTTGTCATGATACAATGTCTCAAGACGCAAATCTGTGCTTGCAGTGCTTTGATATCGATGGCCACTTCTCATATAATACTTAAATATACTTAAAAATTAAAAAGGAAAACAAATGTTCAGGCTTAAGTCAATAAGGCTATTCCCTGTGCAGAGCATTTGCACAGACCAATCACATATAGAATATTTGATAACAGGAACAATGCACATAATGGTATTCACTCTCACATCATGGGATATACAACGCATTTGGTCAGCCTGTTGTGGTGCAGGTGTAGAGCTAATAATAACTTAGCATAGCAGCACTCCAAACACGCAAAACATCTCTCAACAATCTGACCTCAGTTCACCTTATGTTATTTCTTAAATTGGTGCATTTTGTTAGCATCAGAGAGATGTTGTACTTCATGAAGTTACTTTCATTGTCTCACACAATCAGTACCATCACTCTGACTTTCTGCTTCCACTAAGCTGCAAATAACAATCATCACATTGCTAATCAATGCAGTGATGACTTGACATCTGTAAATCCTATTTCTGTTTTTGAAAGGTCAAAACGCAATGTGTAACGATCAGTTTACAATTGACAGGAACTTAACCAATGCTGCCTGTGTTGCTACTACTGCTTCTGTTCCAGTTTAAAGGATATGAACAGTTTCATTTCTGATTTAACGGCATGTCGGCCTGAATGGAGCTCAGACTGACAGTGATGTATCCAACAGCCAGGCGGCAAGAAATGCTGATTCGTATAGCAGAGTTTGTATAAACTTAGATCCTTACCAGCAACTCTCCAACTATCCCAAAGACAACATAGTGTATCCAAGAGAGATCTGCTCGTCCACGTGTTAATGCACACACTCCTTGACAGAGACAGACAGTTCTTAACTGGCTGGGCCCGACCAACTAGTGCATTCATATGCCGGTTCACTGGTTGTGGCGGCACTCCTCCCTCCTCCGGCCAAGCTACAGTAGGCTGAGTGACAGTCACTATTAGTCACCTTCCTCCCTCTCTCTAATCACTCGCTCAGCTTCCTATTCCTCCTCCTCCTCCTCCCACTCTCCTCCTCTTCCCCTAAATTAGCCTGAATGCCGTAGTCTGGGGCCACAACAACGACAGCCCTGTGTCCAGTAAACTCATCTCCCTCTATCGTTTATTATCCTCTTTCACTCTAATGTGAAACTCCTCCTTCAGTCCAGCCTCCTGCCTAAAGCAGTGTACAGCATTTGCATACAGTAACACCTACACATGTGCGCGCATAAACAACAGACCCTGACAGCAATTCCTTATTTTGTCTGGCAGGTCACTGTGTGTGTGTTTTTCTGAACTACAGGGCAGTGAATCAGCATATTTACTTCTTTAACTGCACTCCCACACACTGTCACCCTATCACACGCAAATGCAAATACAAACCTGCATGCTTAGATGGTTATAAGACTTAACAGATAGGTGTATACACAATCCTGAGGACAAGAAATATATATTAACACCATATTTATTGTCATAGATAATCAGTTATCACACACTTTTGCCTTATCAAAATAAAAAGAAACATTCCATTGAAATACACGTGTTATCATTTCCTGAAAGTCATGGTCACTTTATTTTTAAAAGATTATTAATTGGGCGTAAGAATGTAAAAGCATGCTCCTGAAGAATACCAACAGGTGTAGCGACCACAGAGCACTGAATCACAGCAGACAGCTTATGACTGACGCAAATGGATCTTAATATATTTTTCATGACATAACTGATGACATTAGGCAGATGACTGCACAAGAATCTGGTTTTAAAAACATCTGAGATACTTCAGTGCGGCACACATTTCTGAAGATGTTCAATCAAAAGTGGGTTATTGCCATCTAGTATGGATTCTACATGCTTTCAATGATCACTGGTGAAAAGTGTACACTCCTGTCAGTCCCATACAAACTGAACTTTATTGATTTAATCATGACAGGCCAGTGAGTTCAGCCTGAAGTCGATCTTCTTGGGAAAAAAGTGCTATTAGATTTTTTTTACAAGAAATAGTAGTCACACCTTGAATCACTCCTCCCTCTACCCTTATGGATAGTGTGTGGCCGTTTTCACGTCAACACAAGCAACAGCACATACAAACACAGATGAGTATCGTAACATTCTCGACATTCTCAGTCAAACAGATACACATTAACACATCACTCTAACAACAGACAAAAAAACAAAAATGAGGCAGATGTGCCTTTTGTCATTTATAAAAAGATAAATCACTTTTCTATAATACATCAATGATATTTCAGTGGAATAAATTACTTATTGACTTATTCATACTTCAAAAACAGCATCAATAAGTGATTAACATAGGGGGGATCAAAATAAAATAAATAAATAAAATAAGAATCAACCAGCCACCCTCCTCCCCTGACAGTCCCTTCATAAGTAAAGAACAGTCCCTAAAGTGCGGGGGAACTGCCCATTGGTCCCACATCCCATTGTTCCGACCATATTAAACCCAATGTTCCGAAGTCCGTTCCGAAATCCTCATGATGCCCTGTGGTTAAGGTCTGGTTAGGTTTCGGCACAAAAACCACTTGGTAAGGGTCAGGAAAAGATCGTGGTGTGGGTTAAAATGAAAAAGAAAGTAGCAAACACATGAGCCGTGAGCCTGCTCCGCCTCAAGCCTTTCCCAGCTGACCCAGAGCCGGTCGCGGTGCACCAAGCGAGCCGTTCAGCACCGCAGACAGTCGGACTAACGGGAAACGAAAACTATTTGACAGATCGCCACACTGCCGACATTTTACTCTGCGCGTCACAGCACGCTGTTTGATTGCGTTATCAAAACACGCCGCTATTATTCGGCCAAATATATTCGGTTACCGAATATTCGGTGCATCCCTACATAGGACAATTAAAGGAGCCTCCTAGCGGTGAGATGATAATAATATCAGGATATTTGCACTTCAGAACATGTGGAAACAGTGAACATGGACAAGCCTGAAATAAGGAGGATGATTGTTTTCTAATACAATAAAAGTTTCAGAGGATAAACAAAGCAATCTGCAATGTTTGTTTATCTGTCATACTTCTTTATAAGGTGACAGCACTCCTGAAATCCCCAAATTGTATCACTGAAGTCTTCCCTTCTCATTAGACCTTACTGTAAGCTCAACCCATTAAACTAAAATACAGAGTGACCAGCTTTAAAATCAATTAGCTAATTGATCTGCATCTGCCTCGGGCTGTAACACGTATGTCCTCAACATACTGTAAAGGCCACATGCAGAATGCCTATTGTGTCCAGCAGCTTGTTTGATGGATCCTCTGTTGTACTTATACTCTGTCTTAAGCCTGTCTTCCATCCCTGTATGTAACCCAACTATCAGTACCCCTCCATCCAAACTCTCTTACACCATCCTGTATCCCTGAATGCAGAAACACAAACACTGGTATCAAAGTGCCACTCAGCTAGTTGTGCCTATCACACCAGTGGAGAACACTGGCCAGCATGGTTCAGCAGTACCCGGCTGACAAGCATCCCTTGTTTGTACACAAAGCATTCGGCTCCAGTTCTCATAGTGCCCGCAGTGTATTTACTGGGTTATTTTGGTCCGGGGGCAGGACCCCTCCAGGCCCTCAGCTTATTGGTTGGGAAAGCTGCGTTCCTGTCAAGTCTGGCCAATCATAAGGCGTATGTGTAGGAGGGGAAATCATTGACCAACACAGCCTTGTACTCTTTTGACAATGGCCTATGGAGGAGGCAGGACCCAAACACACGCATGTACCCACACATACGTCCACATACACAAACACACCACCTAAGACCCTCATCCTCTCGTCCGCAGGACATGTTTCCCTCCGTTTACTCTTTTGGTTACCTTGGTTGCAAAGAGGCTGCAAACAAATACTACTATACTTGTAGCTCTCTTGAAAGTGTTGAACGACTGTAATGATGTGTGAGAGAGGCTTAACCCTACCTAGGGCTATCTGTTAAGTAGGACAAACAGTGCTGTCAATATGCCAGACAAGTTACAACCAGGGTTGCATGCAATGGGTCAACAATTTGACATTTATATATGGATTTGCACATGAAATGTTTGCTTCATATGATACACATCTGATAGTATCCTGTTAATAAACAAATAAACAAAGATACATTCAGCTATTTTTATGGCTTCACATCAAAAGGAGACATTATTAACACATTATGCATCATTTTACATACATTATCGTCTATATCAGCCTTAAATATCTGGTATCTTTTCAATTAAAGTTCTATAACTTTAAGCAATGCTTGGTCATGAAATGGCTATGAAAAAAACAATTCCTCATACCATTTTGAGTAGTAGTTGTGTGCATGAGTATTAAGCCTAATTTTGTGGTGTGCAAATGCAAATTTAAGGCACTTTAGCACTGGCTTCACTTTTCAGACCTGGACCTAACCCCTTGGTTGTAGCTCCACAAACAAACTGAGAAATACATGTTGGGCTGCTACTGTATGGCTGGATGTCCCAGTCACAGTGCAGTAAGCCACTAGGTATTTATTTTTAGAGCACGCTTTTCTATTTTGAGAAGGGTAATTAATCATTATTAATACGGAGTAAACAGAAGTGGGGATCTATGTGTGCGATAGAGAGAGTAGTGCAATAACCAGCCAACCAGCTACACAGCATTTCTTTTTGCATGGGTGAGAGTCACCATGTATGGTGAGTTGGAATGGAAGGTATTTGGTGAAAGGGTTAGATGAGTTGTAAGATAAGGTACACACACACACACACACACAAATTAATTTCACTACGGCAGTCACACACCGAAACTCTATACAAAAACTAATTCTCATTGTCCCTCTTTCACCCCCTCTTTTCCTATTTTCATCCACAATACACTGACAAGTTGAAAACTAATTACCATTAGTATGAAGAATGTGGCAGCCTTTGAGCCCTTCAGACTTTCAAGAGGTAGTGAGAGAAAGAACTGCAGAGGGAGTGCATAAAAGGTAAGAAAAGGAGGACAGAAACAATTGAAAACACTGGAAGAGTTCAAGGAGGGGTCAAGAGAATGATAACCAATAAGATAAGCTTACAAGAGAACTTCCTTTGTGCTTTGCTGTGCGTGTGTGTGTGTGTGTGTTTGTGTGTGTGTTTGTATGTGCCAGATCAGTATCCATTTCTTGCCCTCTGACCAAATATGGGGACAGTTTTTGATTAAGCAGCGCAGACAAAGGAATGCTGTGTCTCTATACACAGACACACACGCACAACCTTATACAGTAGACTGCTGCATTTCCACTCCAGATGATTCTGCCACTGACAATGGCTAACACTAACAAAGAGGAGGAAGAGATTGTCCAATAAAAATGTCAATAAACTCGGGCAGAGTACAGTGCTGCTACTAAAATTGCTGTGCTTTTCAGCGTTACTAATCCCAGCAGATAAGAGCGCTTCTAAAATGAGAAGAGCGCCTGCTATCGATCAGAGAGGGAGCATCTGTTCAGTTCTCCATCTGAACAGTGATATCACACTGGTTTGAATAAGAGATAATCTCCACCAAGACAATTTCACTCCTGGCATAATATCAAATTGCAATACAAACACTTAAATTGAAACACCTTTATGGTGCAATACACCAACCACTGAGAAAGGTGGACGTGACAGAAAGTTGGATTCTATAAATATAAATAATCTACATGCTTTGGAAACATTGTGGAGAGTTGATGAGGGGAAAATCTTGGAAAGAGGCAGCTTGGTGTAATGAAAGCACAGAAAGCTGCATTTTCAAATTTATTAGTGCGAACAATCTAAAAGATTAAGGCCAGTTTAGAGACTGGATTAAGAGTGTGAATAGTGGAGGCAGATTTGATGTTCAAAGCAGAGGCCGTTTCACAGTCTGTGGGTCACAACAAAGCTCTGATCTTCAGCAAACAAACAGCCAGCAGTTTCAGGTAAAACTACATACCGCAATATGGAGGAAACCTTGGTGACTTTAGAGACACTGGCGGAGTGCCCGCTCAAAACTTCCGTGTACAAGATGGGCCAATTGCTTGGTCCGTTCCGCTTAGACTGCATCACTGCTTGCAGCCTTCTCGAGAATTGTTAGCCCAAACAACTTCACACTCTACACTGCACTTCCTTGGGTCCTGAGTAATACATCTGCAGTGATATTGTTGCATCCTTTAGCAATACTAAGGTATACATTATTTGCTAACAGCACACGTTATGTATTTGGGACCAAGCTGTTTCTGAGAACAAAAGCCCTCATTCTTAAAGTTACATCACTGATCCTTAAAAAATACTTGAGTGTGTACTATAACTGAGTGACAGAGAGCGAGCAGTACCTGGCAGCAGCAGTGTTACAGTAAATAGGGGTACCCTCTCAAATACTACACAGTGTGTGCTTCTAGCGGTAGTACTGCACTGCAAATAAATACATCCTGTAAATCTCAAAAGCAAGCAATCGACAGCGCTTACTCAAGTCCTGACCAATACAGCCGCCATGTGTGAGGTCGATTGGATAAGTGGTTATTGGGAAAATCAAAAGGACAGACAAACAGATGGACAGACAGACCCCTTTTATTTTAGTTAGATATGAAGGAGCCAAGCTAGTAAGAATCTTGTAATCAAACAGTAAGACCTTGCATTTGGTTTTGAACTGAGAGCCAAGTGTCATCAGCATAAGTGCAAGGAAATACTGTACTTCTTAATTATCAAGAGGAAACATATAGGGTGTCTGACCTACAATGTTTGAGATCAAAGGAGCGACAAGCAAAAGACAATATAAAAACTTTCTATCATGGCTGATAAGGTTGACATAAGAGGTGAAAAAATGCACAGGGGCTCTGGCATTAATCCCAATTACATGCTGAGGACTATCAGTCACAATGTCATGCCTTCCCAGTCAAAGGCAGACATGGGAACCAACATGAATATATTTGCAAAGTCATGTCATGAGTCATCAGTGGGTCATTTAACATCCTCATATGAAGCCAGACTGAAATTGATCAAAAATATTGTAGAGAGAAACAGCCTTTCTGTTTTTATTACCATCAGCTTAAAACCACTGGAAAGAATACTGCATAATGGAAAACCTGTTTGAGGAGCCCAGGGGGCATGTTATTAAGGGAGCGCAGAGTCTCTAGTAGCTAAGAAAGAATGTTGACTTTCAACAGCAATGCTGACCATAATATAAATATAAAGTAGACAAAACATTATTCCTAAAATCGTCAATGCTGTATCGGGCCTTGAAATCTAATTTTCTTGAAGCAAAGTCGCAAATGATTTCAAGAGATTTCACAATGCACATCAACAGACCCATTTTATTTAAAGAAGTGAAACTGCAAGAGAAACAAGTGAGATTGCCTCATATTATTAATATTTATTTTACTGGTTTGTAGGAAAAGCTTTTGAGACAATTACACTGAGATTTAAGAACTTGTTAAGTGAACAGTTTTTACAGTACAGTCCCCCCCAATATCAACCCCAAGTCTCACTTTGTCTTAAAAAACAACAACAACGCTGAGATGACTGAACATCTTTATAAGATAAAAATATAACTCTTTGAAACCTGTCGTGGACCTCTCAGAGAGCTACAACTGCAAACCTCACCCCTGCAGTTCATACTAACAAGCAAATTGTCCAAATGTACACAACAGGCCAGCTGCAGCGTGTGCTCACAGATGCAGCTGAGACGCCATTCTTACAGAGAAAAGACAGACTGCGTAAGACTATCACTACTGTCTGTCAGTCAAAAGAGGATATGAAACAGTGGAATGGAGATAAGATGAGGAAGTGCAGTCACACATTCAGCACATGCCCGAAAACGCCCCACCCACACTCACCTCTGATAGATCATGGGTCATGTTGTCACAGAGCACATGCCAAGCTGTCATTCCTGTGGTTTAAAAAGTCCCAGCTCATTTGGTAGTTTATTTGGACTTTTTGTCTTTTTTTTAATTAATTGTGTATCCACAACACCATAAAACCACTTCCTCTTTAACCTTTTACTGGTCTAGTCACAAAGGGGCGAAAACACTGTCCGAGTCACGGGAGATCTGTCCATATGGCAAATGGATGAGGCTGTGTTTACACACACCTTGTGCTCTTTCACACTAGAGTACATCCATTGAGCCTTGCTGGTGTCCCCGTGTGCAAGTGTGTGTGTGCTGCCTCTGTTTACCTCAAGAAAATTAACCCCATCTCCAACACTTAAAAGCGGACATGAGTCCAATGAGGCTGAAAATGACACACACACACACACACACACACACACACACACACACACACACACACACAAACACACACTTTTCCATGCACACAGGATGTAAAGCTTGTGCTAATTTGTGCAAAGGTGATGAGATTATGTGTCATACACCTATGAACACAAGCCCAGGAGGAGAAATGCTCCACTGCAGCCAGTGGTTTGGTAATTTCGGATATCATTTAGACCAGTTAGTCAAAAACAGTTACCTCTTCACTGCGGTGAGGTTTAAGTGTCTGGAACTGGACTCTGTTTTCCTTAAAGGGACATTGTGTAACATTTTCAGTTGTTTACTGGCAAAAATTGATGTCTGCATTCATAAATATGTCATCACTGGTGTACTATTACCTCCACCAATAACCTGACTTATTCTTGTAAAAGGAGAATTTCGGATTTGTTTGTACATTGTGCGGGTAAGTCGTCTGTGGGGTTCCATTACGGTTCGCCATCTTGAGAATACACCCGCCAGCAAGGGACATACAGCACCGCCTTCTGCGTTTTTGTTGAGAGCCAGGCCAGCACTGTGTGACTGAGGAGCCGAAGGAGAGGAGCAAGTCCCACTCTTTGAGCATAATGCAGGATCATGCATATGCAGCATCATGGAAGACAGAATCCTTGTCGCCAAGAAAGCGCAAAAGGGAATAGAAAAGGTAGCGTGACCGGCAAATTAAAAAAAACGAAGGCCCACATTGGGGTGGCCTTTCCCAGGTAGAGAGAGCTCTCCTCGCACCACTGCGCCGCTGTTAGCGGCTGTTAGCAGCCAGTCGCTAACAGCCTCATCCCTCTCCTCGCATTACTGCGCTGCTGTTAGCCGTTAGCGGCTGTTAGCGCTGGCCTGTGATTGTATTACCTTTCTCCTTCAGCAGCTCTCTCCACCTGGGAAAGGCAACCCCAGTGCTGACCCTTGTTTTTTTAATTCGCCGGTCACGCTGCCTTTTTGATTCCCTTTTGCACTTTCTTGGCGACGAGGATTCCTTCTCCCGTGATGCTGCATAATACATGATCCTGCATTATGCTCAAAGAGTGGGACTTTGTTATGCGGCAGTAGTGCCGCTGGCCACTAACAGCTGTTTCAATTTACATCCGCCCCAACAGTCCTACGTTGTAAACACAGCCAGCATGGTGAGGAGGGGGTTTGTCAACTCGCGTCGCGTGTGTCTGTGTAGCAGCCTGAATGAATACTCCATGTAGTATTGGATGACATGGTTTCATCAGTGTTATCATAGCTTTTTGGTCCACAGCGGCTACAGTTGTTGCAATACGTGTTTGAAACAGTGAGGCGCTAGAGTGCGCCATCTGTTTGAATGCAATATATGAATTCAACGTTAGATGGGAGAAATTCCTACACACTGTGGCTTTAACAGACCATCTGAGCAGTTTGTCGCTGTCCTATTGGAGAGAGTGCGATCAGTCTGTCAGGCGTCACCACTGCTCTACATAGTGGCCGCTCACCTCTGACCTTGCTGACCTCACAGCTCAGTGTGTTTACTAACCCCTGATCCATCACACTGTGTGCACTCAATAACCCCACTGACTCCTCTACAGTATGTGTATGTGTCCCATTCTTAATAGTGTTTCTACACCATACACACACTTGTGTTGGCAATGAGGGAGGGAGTGAGCGCAGGTAAAGGCATTTACAGCCTCGCATATATTTTCCTCTAACACAACAGGTTCTTACGCTCAACTCTTGTCTTATAAAGATTTTCTGATACTGTGTTGTGTAGCAGGCGGCATATTTATTACGTTATTAATCATCTATGATCTCTTCAAGTTTAGAGGGATTCTTCGGAACATCATGTAAACACATCAAGAGGCACATGATTAAATTATAAGACAATAATCCAATTAAATTGGTTTATTGATATGTGGTAGCTTTGCATTAGTGCCTAGGCGCCTAAACTGTGCGTCAGTGTTGCTGCACAGTACATCTATCTTTCTGATCTGGTTACACAACGGACATGTTTTCATTCATTCATGACTTCATAGAAATGAGGAGGCGGCAGATAAACACAGAGAAAAATAGACACAGAGACAATCCAAACAGAGACAGCCAGAGGAAGTTCTGTGTCTTTCCAGGAGAACGGTAATTCAGGTTTAACCATGTGATGACATAACTGTTTGACTAACTCGCATGCTACAGCTCTGCATAAATGTTATGTGGAGAGATACTCCCATGGTGCGACCTAAAAGCACATCAACAACACATTCACTCTGTGTTTGTGTGTGTTAAAATACATAAATGTTGATGCGCATATACTGTTTGTGCCCGAGCCAAACAAACTGCCCTAATGTATCAACACACAGATTATTTCCTCAGACCTGCAGCTGAACCTGCCCTTCATGCATGTGAATGCACATCTGTGTGTGTCTGTGCGTCTCATTAACAGTGAACAACAAAGTGGTGGAAGTTCTCGTGTCCTTCGGTATCACATTTCTATCAAAACACATGTCGGAAAATACATGTGCCACCAAGAAATTGTCAATGTGGTTGAGTGACCTCAGACATCTTGTGCAACTTCCCCTGCACAACTAATTTTACTGGAAGTGATTGGGGGCAAAGCAAAGTTCCATAGAGCACCTTATCATATAAGCATATTTCTACCTTCTCAAAGTCATTTAAAAGATTATTAATTGCTGATTGTTCTATATATATATGCTGATTGTTCTATATATATATGCTCTATATATGGTTTACCTGTGGTTTCCAGTGGCTGCAGTTCCTTGAAATCCATCTTTCACAGTCTATGTCATACATAATCATACATGTAGTTTATTGGGATTGCTAAGCTCCAGATTTTCTATTTCTGGTAACTCACATCATGAGCTGTCACCACAACATCATCACACATATGGTGACATTTAAAGGGAGATTTCTTCGAAGCGCTCTAAGAACGAAAGCAGAGGAGTCATGGTCATAAGCAGAACCTCAACAGAGGGGAACTCGTCAGTTACAAGCTATCAGACCTGTGGAGACCTTTCTGCTGACCTGTGACCTTTGACCCTGATTGTGTTCTGTGGAGAATGGTATTGATGATCACAGAAGCCAGGTGGAAAGGGTTATCGGTCATGGGCCGGGATGTAATGTCAAACACTTGGTTGGTGGAATGTTAAGGTGGCACACATACTCTAAGGAGACATGCAACTAGAGTAAATCCTCAAATCTACATTTATCATGGTAAATACTTTCCTGCGGCAAAATTTATCAGGACTACACCTAACATAATTATTTCTAGGTGTTTGAACATATCCTACAGCAAAATAACAAAGCATAGTGTCCTCTGAAATCACAACTAAATCCCAGGTATATGTCAGATATTATAGCTGGAATAACACATTGACATTGCATTACTGGAAAGCATAAGGCAGAATAAAATTTATCCTCCACTCCCTCCACACTCTAATAATAAACCCACTATGTAAATAAAGCCCACTCTGCAGAGGGCACACAGGGGGCATAAATGGTCTGCGGTGGCTCCATTATTTTTGTGTTTGCACCATGCAGGACGTTCAAGCAAAGTACTTAAATAAGCAGCGGCGTATTAGTCTGTACAGTTTACAGTCACAGCTTATACATAGCAGCATACCCTGGGGCTGAGGTGTTGTTACTGATACCAGCCGGCTTATAAATGGCAAGAGGGGAGGCTCTCCAGTGATGACAGTAAGAAGGGGAAAGTGGTGCATTATGGTCTAAAACCAAGTGGGTCCCAAAGTGGCATCAGTGTCCCCATCATAAAAACAAAAAGCTAAATTTCAGTTCTATTCTATTTTTTTAATGTTAATTCCCTATTTTTGTAAAATTAATCTCGTATGAATTATAGAAAATAAACTTTAATGGGTTATAAACACAGAGTAAAAGCATGTGGAAGTGTTTTGGATGTCTATTTTGTTCTTTATGACTTATTATGTGTTGGTGGGTGTCCACACATTTCCATAATTATTCTGTTCAGATTCACAATGACATTATAATGAGCAGGAAACATGGCCTTAAAAAATGATGCACTGTGAATTGCGATGCTTGCAGCCTGTATGTGAAGGGTAAAGTAAGGCTTAAAGTATGAAGCTACAAGTCTCGTCTACAATGCCGAAATAGCTATTTTGCAATGATTTAGCAACATTTAACTGACTATTACAAGTTGGGGACGCCTTTAATTTCCTAAGGACAAATGTTAAGTTGGCAATTTTTAATTTTAACCTCAGTAAATCACGAGACTTTGCTTGTAAACCGAGATATACGCACTTTAAATGACAGCTCGCGGGGTTCCCAGAGGTAGTGTTGTGGTAGCAGTAGCTAGATGTGAGTGGCGGAGGTAAAATATCACTTACCCGCTCTGAAGGTCAGACAGAACGAAGTAAAGAAGTCGGGTTCACGAAAAGTGCGTGCCCACCTCTCTCGTGCGCTCTGACAACACCAAACCTGCCGGGCTCTACTGGGAGAAAAAGTCGCGTTTAAACTTTAAAACACTCTTAAAGAGTCTCAAGCGTCTCCGTATCCCCACACACTGCTACAGCGTGGACCACCGCTCGCACTTCACAGGCTAATTTGTTTTCGTTTTGCCCGTCGAGATGTTGTCACAACTCGGAGCGTCTGCGGTCACCTGTGACCACCACCAATAGCAGAGCGCGGAGGGTTTGTGGGAAATGTAGTCTTTCTTCCTGTCTTCGACTGGCTGGTATTTTGAGGCGATGACGTGACGCCTGTTAACTGCACGGGGAGTTTTAAGAGGTCCTCTAACTTTAGTCAACAGCTAACACGACTGAGGGGAGACGGCTCCATCTTTATCGTTTTTACCGCCTTCCCCCAGTCTGCTTTTATTTTCTTTCATGTTTATGACGCATTTAGTTTAGTCCCAGCTGCATTTCAGGGTTAAGAATCTGTGGTAAAATGCAGAGATTGGGTTCATACCTTGTGCAATACAATGTGATACAATAAATCTTAATTTGTAATCTTAAAATGAAAATGTGGACACTGAGAAGTGGCCATAATTTGTGATTATATGTATCATGTAGATTGCACAAGTGTTCCTCATAACATAGGAAACACCTTTAATCATAGTACCAACATGCTATTCATGGACATTTAACTCCTAAATTCACATTTCTGTAGTTTTTATGTTGGCCTACTGATATTTTATTTGCAACACGCATGTTTCTGTGTGATTTTAAAAACCACCTGATGTCAGTATATTTTTGTTGTTTGTGTTTCACTGGTCTAAAAAAAATGGCATGTTGACTGGTACAAGTGCACCAACAGCATGTAAAGCACTCATACATGTCGAAAGATGTGAAGGAGAAACTTGCACTGTCCAGTGCCTGTTGGATCACACCTGTAGTACACACTGTGACAACAAGAGGGAGGCAAAATCACTATCATACTGCAAACTGTGACATCTCATGACAAAAGACATGGCGACATTTAAAATGGGCAGTTTCAGTTTTTATTTCAGTGCAGTAAGTTCATCAATGTAACTCTCATGTGATACTAGACCAACCACTAAAACAATAAACTGCTGCCAACCAGAACATCCAGCTGTCATCTGCTTTTTACTTCTGAAGGTGTAAACTGCTGCGGCTCATCTTTTTTTAATTTGCAACATGTGTATATGTTCATGATCCCAGTTAAATGGTTTTGACGGTGCCTGATGGATGGATAAATCACTGCCAGTAGTAGCTCTCTCCCCATCATAATCAAGTATGTGATTGGCATGATTCCACTAACATTCAACACTCGTAAGACAGACCATTTAAACCACTTTGAGCCGTTCAAATATGAGAATGAGATCCCACAGGAGGCAGTGGGGTACATGGCTCACACAGCCAGCAACGAGACAATCAAGATGTTTTTAGCCATGAAACACTAGAGAGAAAAGAAACTGCTTGAATCAGCAGGCGAGTGGCTGACGTCTGAGGTAAATCATCTCTTTGGCCCCTTCAGTAAAGAGAAGTGTCATTAACATTCACATAACACTAAGGGAGGCTACTTTGAATTAAATACGTCAAGTTTCTTAAATTTTAAAATACTAATACAATTCTGTTGATGCAACATTGTCAAATTCAAACCAGCACGTAATCAAGATATTTTTGAGTAACTTTTCAAGTGAGTATAAAAACAAACCAAGGGAGGACAGCAAAAATGTCCCACCCTGTTATTCCATGAGGTTTAAAGACTTATCTAGAAAATGTGTTACACATGTAGGTTCAACATGCAACATGTCTAACGTAAAATAATAGCGGACACATTCTCCTCTGGCAAGTCTGTAGGGCTGAGCAATATATCAATATTGATCATCCATCATCTATCACTGTGATCATATCACAGTATTTTTTTATATTGTGAAACATGATGCACTTCCATCTGAAATAATGCAAAACAAATTAAAGTTAAAGTTCTACCAGCTGTCTAAAGTGAGAAATTACTAAACAATTTGACGTAGTTTTTCATATATAAACAGATGTTAAAACTAGGGATGCCCCGATGAAGTTTTTCGCCCACAATCTAATCAATTAATATTGACTATCTACTGATACAGAGTCCCGATCTGATACATTTGCTTAGATAATACAGCTGCACAGTGCACACTTCTTGCATTTAGCAAAAAAACTGCCTGCAACCAAGCTGTTCTTCAATGTTTTTAAAATGAGCCTTATTTTACAAAGCATAAAATAACAACCCCTTTCTTTATCTTTTCTTGCCTTGTCGCTGTGTCAAAAGAATTTCTCTGTCCCTCAAAGAGACTATTCTCCTGTGGCTTCGGTGAGGCCTGTGTCTGAGTTACCTGAATAAACTGTATTCAATCGAGTGTTTATTTTTGTTGAGCATGGCGGTAAAACACTGTGCATCACGGTTGAAAGCAAAGCTAAGAGACTAGCACTGAGCTAAAATGAAACGAGCGCACATAACTTCAGTGAATAACGTAACTCAACAGTTACATACTGCATTTTCTTTTATGACCTGCTGTGTTTTGTGGTGGGCGGGGCTCAGCCAAAGCTCTTACACACACACGTGAGCTCAGAAAAGTGGAGAACTGACAATGAAGAGTTGTTGCATCGCTGTGAATGAAAGCGTAGAAAGTACAAACACCTGTGTGATAAGCTAACGTAAAACAAAGGATCGGATCGGGCTCTTGATCCCAATTGGTTAAAAAATACCTTGATTGGATCGGGACATCCCTGATCAAAACAGTTACTAATTTCAGATGATGGTTTTCTGGTTTCCCGGCCCTACTTCTTCATGTTTTCAGAGAGACTATGGAACTGCTGAAGCTGAGGAGTGTTGAAAGTGCAGAGGGACTCCAATGTTCCTATGTGGACATGGCCAATTTCAAAACACACATAACAAGCCCTGTCTCCCAGGAATAATGTTCATATTGGACAATTCTGCAGTGCACCATTTAGATTCATGAAGAACTATGATGTTTAAAAAAAACAAGTAGGGTGTGGAGGTTGTGGTGGATGGGCATGCAACATGTTTGATTTTGACACTGGCAGTTGGAATTTGCATCCCATCTCAGGCTTTCTCTGAGTGAGTAATGAGTAGGATATGTAGGTTACTCTTTATAAACCTAAACATCTTTTTTTCCTACTCATTCTGTCTTTAACATCTAACAGGGTCAATGGAAATGTGTATGATCATAATCCAGAGTTCTGCAGAATCATCCAGTATCATATTACTGTTTGGTGAGTGGGATGAGATAACAGCAGGGTTCTTGGTGTGTCGTTCTGCAGGGCAGGTCTCCTATATGTAGGGTGAGGAGGGGTACTGTGGGTGCCACCAGTCCATGAGCTTTACACTGTGTACGGGATCCAACACCACCTGGGTCCCGCCCTGATCCCCTCTCTTCTTCCCCCGCTGGAGCGGCGAGTCCTGGAAGACCAGACGAACGCGGTGGTGGCGCATGTCTGTGCTAACGTTGATTGTGAACTATGAGAAAGACAGAGACAGACCAGTTTGGATTAGGAGAGGAGTGAAGGATACTTGGTGCACCAGGTCATGATCGAAAATGGATCTTAATCTTTGGCGCAGAGGTTAATAAAGTTCATGCAGACTATTGGCAAAAAGTGATGTCCTGCTTCCTAGATGCCATTAAAATTCTCCTTGTTGATATCCTGTTTCTACCATCACAGCACAGGTCAGCTACAGGGTAACATGTGCAAGTAGTTAAAACTACAGTCTGTGCTCTCTACCAAATACAAAAAAACCCAAGAGTTACTAACCAGGGACAGTGTCATGCCCATAACCACAGGGGTAAAGATGAAGTTGAGGGTGGTGACCTGAAGCATGTAGCAGTCAGAGTCTGGGTTCGTGTGGACATCTTTGTATTGTGTGGGCATCCGCAAAGACTTGACACAACCATTCTTATTTTGTCCCTGCTGGATGGAGATAACCACAGAAATACATAACAATAAAAACAAAGGCAGCAACACCACAGATTATTACTGATTACATAAAAGATGATCATATTAGGAAAGGGACGTAGTTGGTTTTAAAAAACCCTTTTTTACCTGCTTTAGAAACTTGAAGTTAAACTCCCACAATGCCTCAGGCCGAGTCCCTGGCAGCTTTCTGACCCAGAAGAGCAAACACTGCAACAGGAAACATTAAAAGCACAAAAAGAAAATCAATATTTCCAGAGTAAAAGGTTTGTTTAAGTTTGTAAGTACATGCATATGTGTGTTTC
Organism: Epinephelus awoara; assembly: GCA_035609425.1. Lineage (NCBI taxonomy): Eukaryota > Metazoa > Chordata > Actinopteri > Perciformes > Serranidae > Epinephelus > Epinephelus awoara. Next base: position 15,174,273 of record CM069296.1, read on the forward strand.
TTCCTGGTTTCTTTCTTGTTTTGAAAATAAAAACGCAAAGTTAGACTTAAGCCTGATTTATGGTCTTGCGTTGAATCGACGACGACGCTACGTAGTTGCTCCATTTCGTCGCAGTGCAATTCAGAGCCAGAGCTGTAGGAGGCTGCGTTCCATTCCTGAGTGGTTATTGTCGTCTCTAGTTGATTCTTTGTTTAGCTTCCGGCTTTTCTGGTCACAGAGAAATGAACGCGGAGCATGGACAGACGGCTCCGGCCGTATCCATATCCGTATTGAACGTTGAGCATAATGGCATATATATAATGAGCCTTAACACTGCAACATCTACATCGCAACAGAAGATGTTTAAAGATGGCGGGGATGGCGGAATCTAGAAATACGGAACCAGAAATGCGTTGCTATCAAGCAAACCAATCACAGCCCTGCCGGTCTGCGCTGGGTCTGCATCGCCTCGACGTGTAGTTACATTTTTGGGGAGGTGCACGTCAGGCTACACCGGGGGCTATGGCAAGCCTTCTGTGTAGCCCCGTACCCTACGACGTAGTGACGTCGTCGATTCAACGCAGGACCATAAATCAGGCTTTAGTTAATACATATACATGACCCAGAGGTGTCAAACCATGTGCCATGTAGGTCAAAGTTTTCAGTCCAACCAAACACTAAATAAGGAGCCCCTATCATGCAGAGAGTGCAACAAATTTTGGCTCTTTGAGCTACCTGGCTCCACTACGTCTAACATCAGTGGTCATGGATAGACTAGATATCACAAATTTGGTAAACAGGCTCGGTTAGCCCAGAGTTTTCCCACCTAGCCATGCGTGCATTAGCATGAAAAAGGTAAACTCTTAACTACAAGCTTATCACATGCAATACGAACAAATCATAAACAAAATAAAAATGTTAGTTCCACATCTGAAACAGACTATACAGCAGATAATTTACCTTGGAATTGAGCAAGGTTGTAGGCGTGGATTCTGGCAGGGCAGGAATTTTCGAGACACGCAAGCTGAACGGCTCATACAAATGGAAAAGGGAGCGAATCACACGGGCCCGTAGAGAGCACATCCTGTCAATAGAGTCAGGCTGGAGACGGAACGGCAGGTCAGTGTCAATCTTGTAGTGCCTGTGAGAAGAAGGAAACATGTTTGTTATACAAAGTGCATATCTACTCCATTACTTTGCTAATTTATTGGACCACATTCAAGAAAATTTGTCTTGTATTACACATTACTAATAATGGATACAGTCCTCAATTTAACCATAAATCATGTACTTTACATGTATTTTAATTGCCATTCTGGTAATTTATGTGTTTCTGTTTTGCATTGATTAAAAAAATAAGGAAAGTGAAAGCATGGAAGGCGGTGACACAGCTGTTTTTCCAAGCAGCACTGATACTGCCTCTGGCCCTTGAGTGACTCAGCAAATTCATTTTACATATAACACACCAATCAACAAAAATCCCATCAATTGCTGTCAGTTCACAGTTTTAAATTGGACCCGGAGGAGTGGACAGCCCCTTCAAGTTCTCTCTGGTTGATGAGAAGTTAATAACCTGTGCAAAAGTTTTGGTAGGTGCTGTACTCTTCTGTTCACTCCTGATTGTACACAGTGGATCAATAAAGCCTCCTCACCTTCTATAGAGCCTGGTCCAAAACGCTGCAGTGCAAGTGACCGTCCAGGCATTCTTACAGATTAGAGCGAACCGGCACACATCCTCAGGCCGAATATAGGAGGCAAGCACTAACCAAATATCCACTGGATACTCCCCACCATCACTGCTCTCACTGCTTTCTGCAAGACAATATGCAAATATCACAGAACACTCTGATAACACTGCACATTTTCAACTCATTCCTCTATGTGCATCCCCTTAACAGATTGCTAATAATACCCTTTCTCCTTTTGTTTTTCTTCTTGCGGGCCCCTTTAGCTTCGTTTTCTCCATCTTCTTCCGGGTCTACATCATCACTGCTGTCCAAAGCGTCGGCTGTGACACTCGCTGAAGACGAGAGGACCTCCTCCACAGCACCCTGAGATGCCTCCAGGCCGCAGAGTAATTTTACTGAAAAACACAGTGTTACGTTTAGCACATGGATCGCCTGTCCGGACGTGACACTGCAATCTCTACTCATTCATAAACAGACATGTCTGACTGCATGTCATAAAAAGTTACCTTCTTTTTCAACTGCATTTGCAACAGCCTTTTTCAGCCTCCCTGACTTCACAACGGCTGGGTCGGCATCAGCATAATCAGCAACGGTCACTGGGTAAAACAGACATACATACTTTTTAATACTTACACTGTTTAGAAGTCATATTTCTTTGATCATACATCAGCAAAACAAGCCACGAGCACTGGTAAACAACACCTCTCTCATTTGACTTTAGCGGTAGCGTTAAATTTATCTGCACTTTGGCTCTTACAAATACCAGAAAACAAACACTAAAGATTACCATACCAAGTCCTCACTTAGCCTATAATGTAATAAAACGTTTCAGTCATATAATTAATCCCAATGTTGTCAAGTGAAGAGGGTAGCTACGTCAATTACAGCGGTCTGAGGCGTGCTAGCAGTGGGCGGGTTTGCTTGCTAGCTAATGCAAAACTGACCTACCTGATTCCGAACAAACGTCCCCGGCCCTAAATTTCAGCCGTTTTCGGTTCCCTTTCTTGGGCATGTCAACCTTGAAAATCTGCGGACGCTTAACTGGCCTGTGGGTCCTGCCATGTCTCTATGGCAAGCTGAGGTAGAGAGAAAGAAAGAAAAATGAGAGAGAAATTGAAAAATGTTCCGCCAGGATCTTCAGCCATCATGGAATGACGTAACGTTGCAAGCATCGCGAGAGTATCGTTGTCATTTTGCTTCTGCTACTTCACTGCCATCTGCTGGTCGTTGAGGGCACTTCAAAGCTTCTCGTAAGCAGAAGTGCAGAAAAGTGATCATGTCAAATTATTATATCAGAAAATTACAAATTGTATGAAAATATCTGCAAGTTAAAGCTTTCCTTATCTGACTGATATGGCTAGTGTTTGATTTTTTGTTGAGGAACTGTAACCAGTAACTGAAGCAACATGGCTTCAGTTACAGAATGCTTCATAAATACTTGAGCCTAAGATAAAATAAGATCAACCTTTATTTATCCCCAGCAAGAACATTAGATTGGACAGAGACCTCAGATGTTGTCCCTGGAATTTGCTGGCACCATTCTCCCAGTTTGGGGGTCACAGCCACTGATGCGCCTACTACCACTGGGACCACTTTGGACCTCACCTTCCACGTGTGTTCCAGTTGCTCCTTCAGTCCCAGGTAATTCTCCCTGGTACTTCTCAGTCTTCTCATACTCTCTCTGCCACATCTATCACATCTGTCATTTAGCCTCTCAAAAGGTTTCTTATGACAACATTACCCAGAGAGAGCTGCCCAGACATCACTGAGCCAGGTAAACTTAGATAACAGCCATCAGTCAGAGAGAGAAGTCACTGGCAGAAATCATATTGTTATCAGACCCTAGAGAAACTAAAAAGATCCACAATGCTGTGTTCAGTGACCTATGTAAGTATTTTGTGAGAGTGCTGCAGGCCACCACAGCATCCCAGAATGGCTGTTGACAACATTGTTGTCGCGCCCCTGAAAACTCAACGGCAGAGAGCCACATCTCCCAGAGCAGGTTACTGTGAAACTTAAGACATTCCCGCTGTACCTCACAGAAGACCAAAAAAGCAGGGGTGGTGTGTTTACCTTTGGCCATGAGAAATAATTCCCTGACAATAAGCCTAAATTGTCAGCACTGTGATTATCTTGTCCTGTCCAACTTTGGATGGGCCAGTGGAGGATTCAGGAGATCTGCCCCTCCATTCATGTCCAAAGCTTTCATCAAGCCCTTAACTGTCTGCATCTCAGGTACATAAAGTAGCTCCAGTGCTGTCCAGTATCTCATGACAGCATTCATTGTCACAGCCCTCTCTTTCTTATAACACAGAATATTGATTTTACCCTGAAGGAAAACAATTCAATATGTATTTTTTTTCCTAATGATGTAATTGTTTCCCCTTATCAACATCTTTTGTGTCAGCAAGCTCTATTCTCATTGTTACTCACCCGAACTACAACTGCTACACCAAGTAGGTCAGCCATTCAAATCAAATCTCACCTGCTAACAGCCCTGCAGCAATTGTCCTGAAACTGTAATAAACTCCAGTCCACACACACACACACACACACACACACACACACACACACACACACACACACACTCTCTGCTTCAATAAAACTTATGGTACTTGTACTTTACTTGAGTATTTCCATTCTCCAGTCACTGACTACAGTTCAGAGAGATATAATGTTTATTCCACGACATTTACATATTAGTTACTAATTACATTGCAGATTCAGATTAATAATATGAAACGTAATCGACAAATAAATTATGATTAATCATTATCGATGAAGAGACTTTATTGGTACCTTGGTGAAATTCACAAGCTACCTGGCAGTATAAGCACAACCTTGGCCAACTTCAATATTTAAATAATGTACATATTAATACATGAACAATAATAATAGAGTCTACAGTATATAATTTGAAAATGGGCAGTAACAGAGTATATTAACATGCAATATGTTACTTTTACTTCTGTAAAAGATTCAAGTACTTTGTTCACCACTAATTGTTGCACAGAAAACATCCAGTGAGGATTAGGTTCAGCCATTAGGTGGCAATAAATATCCATCGCTGACTTATTTTATTATTACACAGAACTGGGATTCCCATACAGTCACTATTCCACTGCTCATTTCCTCTTCTTCTTAATAAGCTAACCTTATTCACATTCAACTTTCAAAACATGAACCATAAGCTTAGTGGAAATGTGAGGATACATCAGCACTATGGGGCTTTAAGACAAAATTAGGCCTATCTTTAATGTGTCTAAATATTTCAAGGGAAGCACAGTGACTTATTAGATATTCTTTACACCACAAGAATTATTTATTATTATGTATTTATTATTTTTTAATATCTTATTACCAGATGTACTGTGTCCTATGAAGAACTGCCCTACAACATGCTTATGACTGAATTAAAATATCATACTCAGGTGTCATGTTAAATCAAGTTGTAGTAGTCGTATCAAGTCCCTTATTCTTTAAACTTTTAACAGTTATATTGTTCACACTTTCAAACTCTCTTGTTCATTTATTTTGATAAGGATAATTGATTGATAGGATAGTGAAGTGTGAAAGGGGGAGAGAGAGAGAGGGAGATACATGCAGCAAAGGGCCACAGGCTGGACTCGAACCCAGGCCGCTGCGGTAAGCCACTGACACCCCTTGTTCCCTTGTTTTACCTAAGTGGTTCCTGGCTTTGCTCCTTTCACCCACACTTCATTATATATGTGCTGAAACCGTAGGCAGATTACACATTGGACCCCTGGGCTTTGACGTGTAAAAGGCAGGCCCCCCTAAACTCCCCTCAGCAGGAACAACATGTTGTTGCTTCTCCCTGCAGAGTTCAAGTCCTAGATAAACTGAGGGGATTAAGACTGACTTAAAACATATCATGGCTCTTTCTTTCTTGAGAAATCTTCAGTGTCAATGTTCAGTTTTTCTGTTTTTTAAGACAGAATGACTAAGCCCTTTGCAAAGAGTGACTTTACTCAGAAAATCCATTTTGGGGGCCCCCTGAGCCCTTGGGTCCCTGGGCCTGGGCTCGATAGGCCCATATGGTAATGCACCCATGGCTGAAACACAAATAATCTTCAGGGGAGACATAGGACAGTACATGGAATTTTTTTTTACTGAAGTCAAAAGAGAGCAACATGTCTGGACTCCCAGCAGGTTATTGTCACTACATCGTTTTAAGATCAGAGCCAACAAAGTCCTAGAAAGGTTGCTCTTGACCCCTGGCACAGTGTAGCGTTGAGGGCCTTGGTGTTGTGGAATGGATGCCCACCAAACAATTTAGTGACAGTCAGTTAGTCCCTCAGAACAATGCACAGCCAGGTAAAGAGATGCCTGCTCAATAATCTCAAGGTTCATTTCAGATCCTGCAGGGTGCGCTGCTCACTCTCTGCGCACAGCCTGCCTCCGTGGTGATGCCGCTGGAACGCGCATCCTGTCTGAGGAGCTGTCAGCTCGTGAACGCGCTCAGTGGTGCTGATGTGAAAAGTTAATTAAATTTTACCAGCTAAGGGTCAAGTGTGTGTTAACTGCAGAAACATGATACCAGTGCACAGTTACGAGATTATGCCGTGACAGTAGTGATGGTCCAGCTAATTCCGGTCCTCTGATTTGCACGTGCATGTGGTGCAAAGCGCTTATAGGCTGAACGCTGGGAGTTGGTCCCTTATTTCCAGAGCTGTAGCCTGGTAGTGACAACTGCAGATTCCCCTGTGTGTGTGTGAGAGTGTGTGCGTGTGTGTGTGTGTGTGTGGCGGAGCGACTGTGTGTGTGGGAGGAGGAGTGAGCGTCGGTTCGGTGGCGGTGTGGAGAGATGGAAGCGGAGAAGGCGGATGCAGATAAGACTCGCTCCCACTGTCCCCAAGACTAAGGACGCAGATTGAACGTTTCCTCTCGGATATTTTCTTGCTTTTTTATATATATATAAAAAAAAATCTCCTGCCAATGTGCTATGATCTCCGTCGTGCTCGCGGGCACCACCCCTCCAAACGCACCCGTCTATCTCTGAGCTGTCAATCATATCACGCCGGGATTTCTACATGTGAGTGCATGGCGCGCCGGGCAGGGCGGATCTGCTCACGGGGTGAAAAAACGCCGGTTAATATGGATGAAAGGTCAATCATCATCTCATCATTTCAGTCACTCTGATTAGGTAAGGCTATCTGGAGCTGGAGGATGCACGTTTGATGCACGAGAAATGTAAAGCAATGGGAGTAAAACGCCTCTAAAGGATTGTGCTGGCTGTCCGTTGCTACGGGGCGTTAATAGGCCCTCTTATCAGTTATTGTAAGTCTGTTTATCAGGCTTGTAACACACATATCCCCCCTTCTTAATCCCGACAGCGACACTGTCCTATAGCGTTGCCCAGACCACAGAGAGGGGAAGATGATGTGCGAGGTGATGCCGACCATCAACGAGGGAGACTCGGCTGGTCCTCCCAGAGGCACCGGCGGCGTCCCCAACGGCTCAGACCAGGAGGCCAACTTCGAGCAGCTGATGGTCAACATGCTGGACGAGAGGGACAAACTGCTGGAGTCCCTCAGGGAGACTCAGGAGACCCTCATTCAGTCTCAGACTAAGCTGCAGGGGGCGCTGCACGAGAGGGACGTGCTCCAGCGGCAGATCAACGCCGCGCTGCCTCAGGTGAGGAGCAGTCGGCCTCTGGAGGGGGGAGGGTCGGGCTGTGGTGTGGGGTGAGGTGGAAAAGATTCTCCAAGGGAGCAGCAACCATGATGTAGCTCACAATATGGTAATGAAATGCAGAAATGTGTAACCAGTAGGTGTGTGTGAGGAGATGATGGGTCAGTGGTGATCCTGAACCCTTTGGTACAGAGGGTGGTGCACCAACCTGGCAGAGAGGGCCCCCAGAACTCCATGACCCAGAGCTCCTCTGGTTTGTGCTGATGTAACTGAACATTTGTTTGGGAATATGCACCAACTGGCATTAAAAGGGCATCACCGTGGGATCTGCTTTATCTAATCTTATCTGATTACCTGTCTTGAATGGACCCCTGCTTTCCTGATTCCTGCTTATATGTTGCATATACCATTTGTGTTACTACCAAGTAATGTTGTACCCTACAAAAGTGTGTGGGTTGCACAAAAGTGGAAGGAAGTGGCGGCCACGAGGGCTGAGCACCTTATTTGCCTCAGGGCTAACTAGCAGGTTAATGAGGCCATGGTGGTGCTGATGGTGACCGATTTGGAGCTAATTAAATGACACTATACCTCGATAATAGTCCCACCACTGAAACCGGACCTGAAAAAGTTGACTGTTTCATTTATTCTTTTAGAGGTGTAAATCACAAGTTTCATCATGACACGATATGTCAGTTCTTTGGCTGGCGATTTGATATTCGCTGATATCACAAAGTCTGCCATGATGCGATTTTGATTCGATTCAATTCAGCCGTCTGTGATCGATACAAGATGATATCAGGAAACTTCCTCATTGTCTTTCTCTTGGCTTCTTGCCTCTATATCTGCCTGGCGCACTGTTGAATGTTTAGGAAAGAGGTGTGCTTGGACGGAAATAGTGAGACATGCCGTGGGAATTTCAAAATAAAGGCCCAACTTAAAGATGACGATAGACGATAGAATCAATATTTCAATCTAGGTCGATGTATTGTTACACCCCTAACTTCTCTGGATTTTCCTGGGTGCACACCTCTGCTGGGGAACCCCTCTAACACTCCTGCATGTCCTGGGATATATCAGCATGAGAATAACTGTGAAGATGATGGGGATATACAGGCACATAGCACTTCAAAAGCTCATAAGTGGCAGTGTGCCAAAAAGGAGGATCTGAACGTCTCGTAGGTAGACAGGTAATGTAGTAGGTTGAAAGGCGGACAGGAGGTACGATGGAGGGTTTTTACTCACTAGGAGAATGTCGGCTCTGACTGTGGAGGTCTGTGCCAGTTGTTGAGAGCCCTGCTGGTCAGAGAGGAGGGCAGGGCCCACCTATCATTATCTGGATTGAAACAGCCTCACCTCTGTGTGTGGTGACCGGCCTTGTCAGTTGCAATGCGAGTGAAAGGAGCTGATGGTAAACTGGGATATCTTTGTAGCCTGTGTGTGTGTGTGTGTGTGTGTGTGTGTGTGTGTGTGTGTGTGTGTGTGTGTGTGTGTGTGTGTGTGTGTGAGAGAGAGAGAAAAGAGAGCTGAATAAGGGCTGCTGCAGTCACTGAGCATGACGACAATGAAGCCTCAGCACATAAAGCTGTGTTACCCTCTGACCCTTTGGTCTAAATGCGTGGCATGATGTCACAGTATGGTGTGTGTGTTCTGAGTGTGTGTGAGGGCGAGGGAGAGAACCATGCTGACGATGACAGCCTCACTGCAGCCTCTTGTGAAAGAAACATGGCCGCCTGCTAGTGTACATGGCCCTGGGCTGCTTGCTTCCACACATGCATATGTGTGTGTCTATGTGTGTGTGGTTGTGTGTCAGAGACAGAGAGGGAGAGAGAGAGAGAGAGAGGGGAGAGAGTGGGAAGAGGCTGTCATGCTTGTTTTCTAATCCTGCTTGGTTCAGCGTAATGTTTTATTCTAGCAATAATACAAGTATTAGTTATACAGTCATAGACCTCGGGGACATTATGCAGACATTATGACTGGCGCGCACATGCATAAGCTGTCTCCTGCACTCTCTCTCTCTCTGCCAACACTACACACACTCATGTACAAAACACAGCAGTGGTCATTTCCACAGCAGCCACAGAGCGGAGAGATGATGCAACGGACAGTGGGTGAAGCAATACTGAGAAATGAGAAAAATCTCAGTTGCAATCGATCTCTACTCAGTTTATGTCTGCTCAATTGTGGAAGAATGAGGATGTTCTGGCCCTGATGCGTCACTGGACATTGCAGCGTGCATCTCGTCATGATGAGGGGGAAGTGTGGGAAAAAAAAAACATACTGTCTCTGATATCTCAAGTTGGGGTGTGATGAATACATTAGAGAAATGTTGTAGCAGTTGGCGATGCTGCTGACCGCGCCATCCTATATGTGTCAGTGGTAATTAGGCCATTTCCCGGCTGTGCTCAACATGACCATAGTTGGTGTGTACATACCCTCGACTACAATACAGAATCACAGCTTTGTGCTTACTCTTGCCGCCTTTCTTGTGTAGCCCTCCAGTCAGCAGTGTCTACACGTGTGTTGCCGGCTATGTGAGACATATTTTTCTCTCTGTGTGTGTTCAGTTCTCTCTGCTCCCAAGGTGTAGACTGATGTATGAGTGTTGGCACTGCAAGGCAGCCTTTTTTGCCCCAAAACCAACCACTCTTCCCTTTCCGTTTGCCTAACAAACATTTGTCATCTTCACCTACTAGGTGTGTGCGTGTGTGTGTATTTGTGTTTTGTTCTGTCTTCTGTAGGTTCCCTGACTCCATGGGACTGGTCTGACCCAGAACTGTCAGATCTATGTCTCTCCTCCACATATACACACGCACACGAAGTACACAAAAAGTGTGTGAGCAATTCAAAATTCAATTCTTTCCAATGTCGTCATTGTTAAAAATACATAAACCCATATCACCTTGGCATCAGTGCTCAAGTTTGTTTGCCTCAGCAGTGTCGTAAAAATGGAAAGACGTTGCCATTTTACCGCACACACACACACACACACACACGCAGACTAGGATGGATATGTTCATTAGCTACAGAGAATAGAGTTTCAGATTAACATGTCAGCCCATTACAGTGCAAAATGCTTCTAATACAGCCCTCAGAGATGGGTTTGCCCATAGACAAATTAGGTTTTAAACACACACAGAGAGGCTCACTCACACATGCTTGCATGCACGCACACGCATGCTTATACAGTATACGCACACAGACACGCGCATAATGCCTCCTCTGTGTGAGAAAAACTGTTCCGACACTGTCAAATAGAATGTGTTGTATTGCGAGTGTGTGTACATACTGTATGTGTGTGTGTAACACTGAGATAGAGAGACAGAGCAGGCAGCGGCTGAACACTGTGTGTCAAACAAAGCAGGTCACAGTTACTCTTCCATCACTTTATATCTGTATAATATATTTTAGAGCTGCACAATTGATATCAATATATTGAAATTGCAATATGGCCAAGTGCAATATCCAAATCACAGGAGGTGGGTTTTTTTTCAAAATAAAGTGTGTCACAACATACCATATAAATGAAGTGGTTCTACAGAGAGTCCCCGGCCTGGAAGTCATATTCGAGACATAAGGGAGTATGCTTGTTTCTTACAGACACTAGCAAAAATCACATCACATTTGTATTTGTATATTTCTTTCAGTGAAAGTCAAATGCAAAAATTCATTTCACCATTGTCACTTATATCGATATTACAGTATCTGTCAAAATAATCCCAATATGATTTTTTTTGCATATTGTGTAGCCCTAATAATATTCCTATATAATCACTATGTTCCATAATAAAGTGTCTCTTATGACTCAGAAGGGTACCAATACTAAAGTGGTTTAAGTATCATTCCTATTGGGGGACTTGCACGAGACAGTTTTTATTTATTTATTTATTTATTGTTAATGTGGTCATAATGAAAAAAATAGCTCAACATTTAGGGAAATGAGCTTGTCGAGAGTTGGGAAGATGGGTAACTTCTGTCTGGCTGTGTATGGAGTTGGGGCCAGGAGGTTGTTAGCTTAGCTTAGCATAAAGACTGGAAGCAGGTGGGAAACAGCTAGCATAGCTCTGTTGTTGTTGTTTAATCTGTACACGGGGTAATGAAGCTATTGATTACTATTTTATTATTGTTTATAACTGTTTTTTATGAACAACACTTAAGTCTTGGCTGCTCAGATCTTCTTGTCAAACCACACATTGTAATTTTCACATGACTGTTGGGGTACAGATTAAATTTATAAGTTGTAAAATTACTGAGTTTAAAACAGAAATAGACAAGTTTCTTTGCTTTGACATGTCATGAAGTAAATGTTGATTGCACAGAGCAATGGCATGAAGGCTCAATTTACAACACAAAGGAAGTGTATCATCCTCTGCGCAACCAAATCAGGAACAGGATAGCGCTTTTGTTTTCCCCGCCAGCTATTGATAGTCTTCCCCAGTTACCAACAAGTATCACTATAAGTTTCTTGCAGTTACTATCCCCTGTAGAAGAAATGATGGATGGTGGAACCACCAAAGTAACTGTGAAAACGCTACCTGACATGAGGAAAAGAACCCCATTGCTAGGCTCTGGGGAAAACAGGAAGCGATGTGGTTGTCTTTGCGACAGCAGTGCCAGTAGTGATACCACTTGATGCTAGCGGGGTAAAAGTTTAAAAGCTGTTTGTTTCCACTTAAAAAGGCCCTGGTAGGTGTATTTTTTTAACTGTGGCCAGAGCCAGGCTAGCTAGTTACCCCCTGCTTCCAGTCCTCATGCTAAGCCAGGCTAACTGCATCCCTGCTCTAGCTCCATACTTCACACACAGACACGAGTTCAGTTTTCATCTTCTTGTACAACTCGTGACCAAAAAACTGGATGAATGTCGCACTGTTCCGCAAAGGGAACCCCACTGATTTCACTTTACAGCAACTTTTTTGGCTCTGAGGTAAGCTTTCCAACAAGTATGAGAAAATATTCTTTGTGAGATAACACCATATCAAGAGCCTCCAGTCCTCCATCTTTCAAAGAGGTGTGTGCCTTCATGGTGGGGTGTGAGTTACATGTTGTGTTTGATGGCTGTGTGAGTGTGTGTTGTGATGTTTGGACACCTGTTCCAGTCAGAGACAACACTGGCTATTTTTGCCAGCATACAAATACACAGAGAGAAAGACACACACACACACACACACACACACACACACACACTCTACACACAGCTCGCTGCCCTTCCAAAACAACAAATGCCTCTTGTTCTAAATTCTAACCCCTTCCTCCACATTGAAACACATCCAAACACACATACACTTGCCCACAACCTTTTGCGTGTTGTGTTTACTTGACCTCACCCAAAGACCTGTCCTTTGACTTCTCATACCAGTGCTAGTTGCTTACTCTTGTACAGAAACATAAACACGCATCCACACACACTGAATGTGCACGTACATTCACTGAGCCTCTCTGAAGTGTAACATATGCCTATGTGTTTATGTGTGTTGGCCTCTCTCCATCCTTCTTCCTGTTTCATGTGTTCTTTGCCAAAATCTAGATGTGACACCACTTTGTTTCCTGGCATCTTTCCTGTTTGTTGGTCATTTTTCTTCATTCCTCCATAAATTGTTCCTCCTCTCTTATTCCTGACCTCTTTCTTTTTCTATCTCACCGTTTTTCTTTCACACTCTCTCTCTGTTTATCTCATCAATAACCCAGTAGTCCATTATCTGGTCCCTCAGACAGTTCTCGTCCCTTCCTACTCCTGCAGCTGACCTTAGCCCACAGCACAACACGGTCTAGTGTGGGAGGGAAGGTTACACACGTTGCCCACTGTTTAAAGCTGTGGAGAAGCACCCTGTGTCTGTTTGACAACATAACAAACAGGCAACAGTTATGTTGTCATCTGGACTAAATGGAGGTTTGGTTTAGTGAGACAAATACGAAGTACAGTTTGATATATTGAGATGAATTGCTGTAATTCATTACAAGTAAAAACTGCAATATGGGGAGGTAATAATAAATAAAAGAAAAGTTGGCATCCTAAGTGAAACAATTAACAATGTGTACAAAGTCAAATAGAGGGAAACTCTAAAATGTAGCCAGCTCGGTGTCATCGTAGTGTGTGCAGATGAATGGTGTTTGGCATGCCCTGTGCCGTGAGCACCTGGAGATCTGCCAGCATCATCTAAGTCCGCCACTTGGCTGACCTTCACCATCAGATGGGCAGGGATCTCTGGGTGCTTGAGTCAGGAAGGAAGCCAAACACTGTTCATGTGCACACACTGCGTTGATACTGAGCTGGTTGAAAATTGGCAAAGTTTCCTTTTAAACTTAGAGAAAATCAGGGACTCACACAAAGATTTTTTGAAACTATTTTCTCTTGACTAGGCACCTGAAAATCTTGTTTTTGCTGCCATACAGTGGTTTAACATCTCACCTTGCTGCAGTAATGTACAAGTGTACCCCAAGGTGTATTGGTACGCTGTGACATCCCTGTTGGGTGTGGTTGCAGGCACAACAGAGCACACAGGGCAATGCAGGGCAAAAGGGATAGTAAATGTATACCAAGATGGAAGCAGGGTGACCTCAGGGAATTATTTGGTGAAATAGCTTACAGAGAGCTATGGGTAGGCAGACAGACAGACAGACTGGTAGGCAGGCTGGTAGCAAGTAGCAAGTAGGCCTGTAGGAAGGCATAGTTCCAGAAAAAGACAACGAAGGCTCAAACATCAAAGCACAAAGCTAGAAACCAACAACGAATTGGTGAATGAAAAACGGGTTGGTTACATTTTTCAGGTCAGGACAGTGAAACATGGCATTTCAGCCTGGTGTTAAAGTACTCCCACATTTGAACTATCATCAGTACAGTTTATTGACTTCATGAACATATCAGCCTAAAAAGTGTGGGTTCATATGAATCAGTGTAAGCCTTTTTAAGGACAAAGAAACTGATCAGAGACCTTAATCAACCCCAGGATTGCCATGAATAAATTTATGGGCTTAATAACCCCATTCTTTTTTTACGGTAATGGTTAGCTCGGCCAATAGAGAGCCTGGTATTTTACACTACTTGAAGCAGGGCCAGGAGAAGTGCACCTTGCAGGCTTGGTACTCCGCCATCATAGTTACTGTACTGGAGGTGTGTTTTGCTTACAGGTACAGTGTGAGAAGGAATAGGTGTCAGAGCTTATATACCACACTGCAGAGGAAGGAGGAAGAGCTCCAAGGTCCCCCTGCACTGTGGTTGGAGGTGGCCTGAGCTTATCATGACACAAACATTCAGCAAGGCACAAACACTCCTCCTCACATCCGCAAACAAATAATAACCACACACACACACACACACACACATTGCCTGTGTTTTCTTAAATGTCAGCATGCTGTGTCTACATGTCTCCCTGAGTCTGTGCGTTCGTATGTGTGTGAGCGAGCATGCCCGCGGCTAGCGTTGCTTATGCATGGATGGCTGAGGCAGCTTTGTGCACCATGATAGGAGAATATTGAGGAGGGTGGGCGAAGTCAGTTGAAAAATTACCACATCTCATTGGTCTGCTGCTGATGTCCAAATCTTATGCTACGTGTTATGTAAGCACCAAATACTGGAATTTGGGTTGATGGGGAGGAAAGTGGAGCATGAAGTGAGCAGCTGAATGTCACCAAGAAACCCTGTAAGGAAAGAGAGGGAGGCAGAGAGAGCCACACAGAGCGAGTATGAGGCTGAAAGAAAGAGAGGGCAATGTTCTTACAGACTCAACCAAGAATGATGTTCCAGCCACATTCTTACCCTTAATTGCACCAAACCATTGCTTGTCCACAACCATCTCCAGTCTTTCTTTTAATTATGTTTTGGGGCAAGGGGAGAGAAAAAGAGGGGGAGAGAGATGAACATAGTCCCTGGCTGGATGTTGTTCCTCATGGATGCAGTCTTAACCCATAGGCCGACCAGACCTTCACAATTGGACATGTTCCAGCAGGAATATGATTTGAAAACGGAGAGTACTGACAATGGCAACCAAAATTACATTTCTCTGACATACATGCAGTAGTGTAGGCTACATTATATAAATACTTACAGTAGTGTGCCTGGAGCAGATGACCATATGAAGCAATCTGCCATGAGCTGATGTCATCTGGTAGCCAAAGAAGAAAAAAACATTGGAAATAATGTTCAGAAAGGTCGGAGGCCTGAGGTTTTTGGTCACAGAGATTACTTTTGCATATTTTTATGTCATTGAAACTTTAGCCACATTTGATATAAACGTCGGATATTAAACATTACATATATGTATGTATATATATATACATATACATATATATCAGAAAATAAGGAAAAGCATACCTCCCCTTTAAGTTAAACAAATCAACTGTCAGTTGAACTTATCCATCTCAAGGTTTATAACTTAACAGGAAAATCCCAATGTCTTACCACTTGGTCTGATTTCATAGCTCTGTTCATCATTTCTTTTAGTTATGATAGCACTGAACTTGCATAGCTAAAAAGAGGTGAAACGGGGAAAGAAACTAGGGTAGGCCAAGGACAGGAAGTAAATGAAGCAAGGCAAGTTTATAGCACATTTCAACAACAGGGCAATTTAAAGTGCTAAAAAACCCCACACACACATTATAAGACAAAATTCAAATACACGAAACAAGTCAAAAGTTTATCCAGATTTTCTTAATTCCTTTATTTATAGGTAATACTGTAGAGCCTCCGAATTTTTGGTAATCATTCCTCAGTTGACAGGAAGACTTTGCAGACATAGGTGTGGATTTTGGAGGGGATGCAGGGGACATATCCGCCCAATAAAAACATGGAAGTAGCAAAGGAGACAAAAATAAAGACATTTACACCATAAACTGATGCTGAAAAGGCAAAAAATTGTGCATAAAATTCACCAGAATGCAGGAAATTAAGTGTTTGATGCTTAAAATTTTCTGGTGGAGGACCCCAACCCCTCATTTCATATAATAATAGTAAGAAGAAGAAGAAGAAACTTTATTAGAAGCAAAGTGCTTCAAATGTGTCTTATGTGTGCCCCTCCAAATGCTGAAACAAAACCTATGCCCTTCTTTGCAGGCAACAGGCAACTATGGCAAGTATGGTAGGTCAAAGCTTAACCATGGCATTGGTATGTAAGCTGTGATGGATGTTTACAATGGACAGTTTGGGTTTTCACCCTTCACCTATGTTTTCTGTCTCAGTCTTGCTAACCTGGGTGATTGTTTAAAATCTGTATGATCGTGTGACCCCTTGTGCCTCATCAGACTTCCCAGATTTCTGCAATTTACTTTATTATTACTTTATTATTATTAATGTCATGCCTTAGCCTAGCCTTATGTTCTGATGGACCAGTCAGACCGCTTCTGTTCTTTGGGACGGATCCATAATTTTGCAAGAGAGAGAGAAACAAACTTAAATGACCCCAGAAGAACTGAGAAGTGAATCTAATCAGCACATCTCCCTCCCAGCAGCTGACTGACATCACACCTCTCCCTCTATCTGTGACTCTTTCTTATCCTCTCCTCTCCTCCTGCTGCATCACGACTGCTTTACATCATCTGTCAGTCTCGTTTTCTCCACTCCTCAGCAGCTCACTCCTCTTCTTCCTCATTGTGTATTGTCCAGTCTTGATACAAGAACACCCAGAAGCTGTGACATAGTAAGGCCTGCTCCTGGCAAGGGCTTATGCACAGCTTTCGGGCCCCTGAGCACTAATAGATTATTAGTGTGCAAAGCTAGCTTCCCCACGCTGCCCTGCCGCACCATGGCTGCTGCGCTCCATCTCTCAGTAGCATCTATCCTTCGCTCCCTCCATCCCTCTGCCAGTACCATCTGGCTCTCAGCACCAGGCACATTTAGCTCAGCCGGGCGCCAATTTGTCCCCCTGGCTGCTCGGGAGAGAGAAGGGAGAGTGAGCGAAGGAAGAGGAAGAGTGGGAAAGAAAGACAGACATAGAGAGTAAGATTTAGCAAAGAGAGACAGAAAGAGAGTAAGTCAGGAGAAAAAAAAACAGAATCAAGCATACCTGACGGTCCCCAGCAGCGAGGGACATGCTCTGGTAATGGGGAGAACGAACAGTCACTGTACGTGAGTGTGTGTGTGTATGTTTGTGTGTGTGTGTGTGTGTGTGTGTGTGTGTGTGTGTGTGTGTGTGTGTGTGTGTGTGTGTGTGTGTGTGTGTGAGTCCCCTCTCCCTGGTAATAAGAGCAGAGTGATTGGAGTTGCAGGACCACCAGAGGGGATGGCGAGAGTAATGAAGGAGGGAGGCAGGAAAGGACAGAATGAGAAAGAGGAGGAGGAGGAGGAGCAAGGGGATGTGAGATGAAGTTTTCCAGCCAGCAGTTAAGCCCACAGCGGCCCTGCCATGTCTAACAACTACACTATTGGAACTCTGTCAGTTCGCTTTCCCTCCTGCAACCCCCTCAGAATAGAGGATAAGGCATTGGTGGGCGGGAGAGGGTGTGGATATTGGACTGGGGCTTGGGTGTAGAGGTGAGGGAGGCAGAGCGAGCGTGTTTGAGAAAAAGTATGGCAGGGTGTCAATGCCCGAGGTTATGAACTTCAAGGACATACACTCTAAAATCGCCCACATGTGCAAAGACACAGAAGAAAATACAAGCCAACACATAAACACAGCACTGTAAAAGACACACAAATGCAAACACACACAGTTGTACAGGGGGACGTCTTCGAGACCCCAGTTTTTTCCCAGCAAGAGACTTAAGCAGCAGCAGCAGAGGCGGCGGCATCAGAAGCTAAGTCCCCGGCTGGACCCTTAAAGGGATTTAAAGAACTTCAAAATGCTTCATCTGCTCCATGAAATACAGCTTGTCAGTGTCTCACAACATAGCACATACCCCCCGCTGCTGACTGTCAATAACACCCGCACACACACTCACACACACTCACACACACTCACACACAGGCACAGAGATTTGAAAGAGCGTGGCGGTGCAAGTGAAATGCAGGATTTGAGAAAAGGACACAGTGGTAGGACAAATATTGCTGTATATAGCTAATGGCTCCTGTGAAGCATACATTTCTCCATGTGAACAAGCTACAGAACACACTCATCATTTATGTTCTTATCTTCATTTATGTAATCATGTGTTGAATTAGTTTTCAGCAGATGTGCATTTTTGAGTGACATTTATGCAGAAAATGTGCATATTATTAGGGTTGGGTACCGAAACTCTGTAGTTTTTGTACCGATTCACGTCGGTACTACTGAGTACCGATTAACTTAAAATGAATCAGTGCCAAATCAGTACCAGTACTGTATCGGTTCAATTATGAACAGTACCCAACCCTACATATTACTGATATTTTTCCACTCTAGTAGCCTTTTTAAAGCAGCAGACATGTGGTGGGTGATATGGAGACTACTTTTCAGGGGTTGTGTAGTCAACACTGGGTTTTTTTATTTAAATAAATTGCAGACAGCCCCCAAACATAATGAAGCAAAAATATAGGCAGAGTTAGAAATGATTAGTGTGGTAGAAAATTGTTTGCTTGACATTGGGGTTATTATTTCATTTCCATTTGTTGTAGAATAATTTTACTCCTCAGTTAAGCAGGAGAAACAGGGACCAATGACAGCAACATATCTGAATTTATGGGGCACAGTAACATTAGAAGATTAGTTTACTAAGTAACCTGCATTTATTGATTTGGTCAGTTGACAGGAGACAGCTGCTGATATACAACCCTGCCAGATTTGGAGCAATATTAGCATAATTTTGGAGATGTGTTTCTCACCATCTAAGAAATATAAGTCTAATATTTGCCCTACTTTTGGCTCAATTTTGCTCTCCACCAACTCCTATATAGTTTTCAAGCTGCTAAATGCTCCACTAATACCCATGTCCCACTGGATAAAAACCCCACTAACATCTGGCTTTTGTCTTTAGTGGGAAGGGTTACAATCTGCATTCATTCCCTGGACAAATGATTCTGCAGCAGTCTTGGGTATTTATCCGCTCCAGCCTCGTTTAGCAGTGATGGAAACATGTCAACCATCGGCAACTTCTACAACTGTTTGTCACCTCAGCCACAAAGTTTGTCCGACTACATTCAAGCAGTGTTTGAGCATTGTTCCAGATTATTCTGCATCAAGTATGAAAAAGTCAAGTCAAGTCAACTTTATTGATATAGCCCATTTCATATGACAAGCATTAACTCAGTGTGCTTAAGATACATCATACATGACAAATATAAAATATCATATGAGTTAATAAAGTATTACAATATAAAAACAAGCAGGACATGAAAAAAATAACAAGGTATTATTATAATCCTAGGTATTCTTCTTCTTTCTTCTTTCTTCTTTCTTCTTCCGAGGAAATCATACTTCCCATGGGTGAAAACTCACTAAACTTTGCACAAAGGTCCAGTCTTATGCCAGATATCCTCAGCTGCTCAAGCCAATAGTCCTGATGGTGGCGCTACAGCAAGCGTCTAAAGTTCAAACCTTTGAAAATTCATAACAAATCAACCATACGTGCTACAACTTCACAACTTTCATCAAACTGTAGCGCCAATACTGAAGAAACTTTTGTACATTTAAACCTATTAGAAATTATGGAGTTCATCACTTTGGTTTTTTTTGTTTTGTTTTTTTTCAAAAACTGTAAAACTTCTTAAATCTATCTCCTCTCACAATTTTTGCTCAATTGACACCAAACTTGCTACAGAGCATTGTCAGACTGTCCTACACAAACTACATTTCTCAGATTTCTGATTTATCAAAATTGAGCCTACAGTGCATCAAAATGTTTGACTGTAAACAGTACTGTAAACATATTCATGCAAATTCTTGCTAAATAAATTTTCAATGTTCATGAAAAAATGACAAAATTCTAGAGTCATGGTAGATGATGTGTGGCAAATTTCAGAATTTTATCTCAAAAACTGAATTTTTGACAGCATTTTGAATTTTGCTCTCATGTGAACAATTGGAGTCAATGCAAAAATAGCAACATCAGTTTTTCACTTATGGAGCAAATCAATCATTGTTACAGACAAATTACCAACATCTCCATGCTGTCTAGATGCAATATGTGTATTTTCAGATTTTTGTTTCCATAACTGAATTTTTTTTACAGTGGTTTGAAATCTGCTTTTCCATGCATGGCGGCTGCTAAACCTGCACGTCTGGCTTAGTCAATTTGTGAAGCTACACATGAATTGTCACTGACTAATTAGTTCAGTGAGAGAGAAAATGATTCTGAGTCTCAGAGGTTGTGAGTTCAAACCTCAGCTGATGCAAAAGGCAGACTGTGTTGCTAAATTCCTAAATGTCTTCCAATTCTTCTGCTTGTTGCTTAGAATTGCCTAAAAATTCCCGGATCCAACTCATTGCTGCGCAGCAGCTATAATTATCATTACTCTTACAAAAGGGGAGAAAAATAACAAGAATACTAATTCCTAAAACAAATAAAAATACAAAAACCTAACTGTAAGCTTGCGAAAAAAGACATGTTTTTAGAACACTGTTGTAGCAGACCGTGGTTCATGTGGAAGAGAAATCCAGAGAGTAGGATGGATTAATGACTAAAAGCACCATGAGCAAATTGAGAGTTGATTTTAGGTACAATAGGTAGACCTTTATTTGAGAGAAAGAAAGGAAGAGATGCTTTACTGGCCTCTGTGCTGCTTTGTACTGTTTACTACCCCTGTTTTCCAGCGTGTTCGTGATGTCAAACCTGACACACTAGAAAAAAAACAGAAAGGCACTGGTCTACTGGCAATGAGAAAGGAATCCATCACCTATTATTCGGGAGTTTTCCCGCATTTAAAAACCTGCATATACGGTATAGCTTCATGCTAACTCTGCCTGCTGTTTGATGCTGAACAGGTAGTGTACAGTGAATTCATCAGAGCGTTTTACTGAAACAGCAGTTACCTGAGAACAAGACTGAAGAGAGCAGTGAGACCAAAGCCACGTTCAGCCAGAGTCTCGTGAAATTATCTGTACTGTACGTCTGTAATAATGAGCAAGACCTCTTATATTACACACAGTCATTTGATCCATCGTTAATATAAAAATATTGATGAGTGCAGCTTTAATCCTCTTATCTAAGGGGAAGTGGAAACACAAGTGCTGGAAAGCAGGAAGTAGCTCTACAATGCAATGGAGTATGGGTAATAATTCATGTTCACTTCTGTTTTCACTTCGGTCTTAGATGTGCAGGTTAAACTGGACTGTCTTCCTCTTCTGTTGGATCCCTGTTTGCTTTAATCCAGAGATATAGAGAGAGCACGTTTGAATGAAATGTTCTTGTAATTGATAAATAAGATGATAGTGACCCAGGCTGTAAAATATAGAATATGATCAGTGCCGTGTATAGTACTCAATTAGTTACTCCTGGTAAACAGACGCTGGAGGTATTGATTCCCTGCATAAGAAAATGGTTCAAGTGATGAATTGCCCACACCGAGTCAGCACTTCCTGGTTTTCTAAGTGTCCAACTGGGCTTATAGACGCACAGCCACACATCCATGTGTGTATAAACACACACAGGACACTCAGACTCGGATGTGTCTTGCAGAGAAAGATGTACTGTATGTGCTGATGTGAATGAGATGTTCGCATGCCCAGAGTGCTGTCATGGCTGGCCAGACACCAAAATACACTATGTTCTGAGGGTAGGCTTTGATAAATACACGCTGACATACACTAACGTTACACTACTGAATAGACCCTATCTGAGGCAGACTTCACTAAGTACATACTGGAGAGAGAGACTAATAAGATATTTTTGGTGTGCGATGTACGTATCCACAGAAAGCTCTCAGATCATCTTGTCTCTGTATTAAATCACAGCCCGTTTATTCAGCACCACCTACAACAGTTCTCAGCTGCAGTCTGTTATTCATTTACTTCCAGCTCCATTCACAGACATGTGGGTTGGTGCAGACACTCAAACTGTTTTACACGCGCACACACACACACACACACACACACACACACACACACACACACACACACACACACACACACACTGTATCCTTGTGCCTTTGAGTCCTGCCGCCTCTTTTTTTTTTATCTTATTTAGTTTAATTAGTTTTTGTCTCTCCTTGTTTTCCGCAAAGCGCAAGAACCTGTTGTTTAAAATCACTTGAACGAATACACTTGAGTTGACTCAGTGAACATCCAATATCCATATTAAGATTACCGACACACCGATCTGTTCCCTCGCTTCAAAGTCTCACTCCCCTCCCTCTCTTTTCCCTCCTCAGTCTCACTGACTCTCTATCTCTTGCGCTCCCTCGCTCTCTGTCTTATCAGTGCTGATGGCTTTACGCGCGTGTGCTGAGAGGTCTATTAGTTAGCTATCGTTCTGTCAGATAATGCTTCATATCTTTCAGCTAGTTCACTGTACTTAGAGCTCCGACTGCATGAGGTGGGAGCACAGCTGCTGGGATACGAGACTCCACATTCTTTAAAAAATATATATATATTTTTGGATGTAGCTTGTGACTGATTTAAGTCTCGTTGCTTGCTAAGTCTTGTTGCTTGGTGAATTTTACTTTAGGTTCATTAACATATCAAGTCGAAGTGTATGTGTGTATATGTCCTGTAGCAATTGCGTGTGTGCATTGAATTAATCTAAATCAGCTCATTAAACAAGGAGGTCTTCACATTTCCATAGCAGCCTGAGAACATTTTATATTGTGGATATGTTTATATGTGCATGGATATTCGAGTATGCATGTCTTGCACCGCTTCAGTGGAACCAAGGAAACATTTGCTTTGTGATTGCAATGTAAAGTCCATGTAGTTCATCTAATTACAACGCCAATAGCCTGGACCGCTCCCACATATTGTAATCGTATGAATAACTGATACACACACACTCACTGTCATCTCTGTGGCCAGCTCTGTCTGTCGATGATGAAGGTCAGTAAGCATCATGGTGCCCCATTAGAATAATGGGGGCTGTGACGTGGCCTGCCCCAGTGCAAGAAGAACATCATTCACACTTAGCTGCTTTCGTCTCTCTCTCTCTCTCTGTTGCCGTATGCCCTGCACTGTGTCTTCTTGCCCTCAATTCCACACTCCAATAGCCCTTTCATTTACTCATGCTAACTCTCACCCACTCCGTCTCTCCCGCCACACACACAAACACACACACACACACACACACAATTAGACTTTAAACACACAACACAGACTCCGTGTCAGTGACATCAGATGCCTCTTAGATGTTTCTGAATTTGGTTTAAACTTCAAGCAGTGGACTCTTTGTAGATACTGTAACAGTAGAGGATATGAATTAAGTGTGCTGAGGAATGCCGTGACTGTTTAATTGGAAATGTCCTGCGGTATATGCGATTGGAAATGGCCTAGATCTGGATAATTAGACACCTGTTAGTCAACAGCATTCTGTTTGAGTAAAGATTGATGGCAGCTCTGTCTGTTTGCTATTAACACACAGCACATTGGGTCTGACGGGACCTTTTCAGAAGGAGTTCTTTTCATTTCCTCGATGATTTTAATATTGTAGTGTAAACCACAGTGCTTTTTTTGGCAGTCTTTGTAAGATAAACAGTGCCAGGAAGAATGGCCAACCTTACATGTAGAGAAATTTTTAATCAGCTCACAAATAAGCTTCATAACTTCAGTGCAGTCGGTGGTATATTTTGTGTTCTACTACTTCTGGAACAGCTATTTTGTTTAATAAGGAAATATAGTTAGTTTAGTTCATGAATATTTAATGTATGGGTTTATGCAAACTGGCAAATAATGGGGCAGATTCCTTATTTACATTTCCAGTTGGGAAACTTTAGATAGAATATGTGCAATGCATTGTCCAGTGCATACATTTATAACAGGATCTCTGTGTGGTAGGATATTTGATTTGCTTTCAAACCGTGTTACTCTAGCTCCCATTAGAAGTCTCTGAATATGAATTTGGTATCATTTTCTTGCATGTAAAAATGGGTCTGAGCTTTTTTAAAAGCTCTCAGATCGTAATGGGGCTCTCAGGTAGTGCTTTATTAAACACAGGTGCACAGGAAAGGGCATAAAAACTTAAGTGTCTGAATGTAAAATACTGGGATAGTGTCAATTATGAGACAAATATGCTCTATTTGTTGTGTGCTACAGAGGTCTGCTATTTGAAAATAGTGATCCAGACCATTTTCAACAGATCTGTGAGGTGGGAGGACTTTAGCAGTTTGCTTTTAATAATATTCTGAACTTTCTTTTCCCTATTTTCTGTCACTTTGGTATGGTCAGATGGCTCTAAATACTCTGATACCCATGAGCCCCAGCCATCATTGCTGTGGAGAAGTTGCCAGTGAGACAGGCAAATTAGAGCTGTAGCAAATTAAAAATGCCTCGTTGTTGATACTGGGAGGAGGAAATCCCAGTATAGTTACTGGAGTTATCCAAAATTGACCCAGAATCTGCAAGTAAACAGATTTAAACTGATGATTTTTTGGGGGGGGGGTTCTACAAAGGACAATGTTGAGCTTCCAGCAGAACTTGAAATTCTCAAGTCCACCGACCTACATGACCATAAAAGTAATTTGTTCCTACCTGTCACGACCCAGAATGTACCAGAAAACCAATCTGTTCATGGCCTCCCCTGACCAGTGGGCTGTTCTGACCCTAATCTCTCAAGGTCAGTGTCTAACTTCAACCATCTTTGCACATGCATAAAAGGTTTTCAGTACAAATCAGGCAGCAAGGCTACCATCCAATCCGACCCACTGAAGCATTTCCTAAAGTAGCACACCTACCAGTGCCATACCTAAATGACAGAATAGGTCATATAAGACTCAAACTCTCCTCTCTATGTGGATATTTGGTGCATTCCATTTGCACTGGGAAGTCTGAATTTCCACATTTTGAACCAGTAATTTCAACTGGGATGCTCTCTGAAGTCAAATTTTTGACTTGGAAAGTCAGAGGAACCTCATCAGGCCCAACCTCAAAATCCAATATGGCTGCCCCGTGCATCAATAGTAGTGAAAGCTGTAGCAATATGCTGTTTATTAGCACTTCTGTCTTATTTGTGTCTCATTAAAACACTCATACACACAGTACAATCCAAGTTCTATCTGTGGACATGTTGCTACGGTGTGTGCATGCTCAACGCACAGTGTAACGTGTTGGTATCATCGGGTTTTACTAACAATGGCTAACTTGACTTTGACTGGCTTTGCTAACAACATCTTGGATTTCTGACTTGTAATTCCCAGCTCTGACCTCCAACTTCCAAGGTAAACGGAAAGCAGCATAAGTCAATCTTTATAATCATCACGTCACCAGACTTCATCCTTTGCTCCCATCGTTATAAGCTTGGCCACTAGAGGTTGCCCTCTAAAAATAACATAAATATAGGTCATAATAAGCTGTACATATTTGGTCATATTTTCTCCCGAAAATCTGCTCAGGCATCGTGGTTTCCCTCTAACCTTTTATTGTACTTTTGACTTTTCAATCATAAGGACATTTTCTAACAGAGGTGTTCATCATTTTAAACTGAGTTCCATTTCCTTCTGAGCCCTAAAGGTGCTCCAACAGGATTTGGACTTCTGGATGTCTAAAATAACTCCACTCTGTTAAATACTGTATAGGTCTCAATTAAAAACATTTTTAAAAGCATCTCACCAACATTTCAAAGTTCTTGAATGCAATTTTCCATCTTAATGTTTTAAATTTTAACAATTTATGATGAGTTTACTAGTTCACATTTGACTAGCATTGTATGAACGGGGAGGACTGTGTTTGTTAATGAAACTTGTGCTGTCTGTTTTTAATAATGTAAATCATTGTATCTTGATTGGATGCGCGATAGCCCATGTGGTCTTCAGGCCGACCCCTCAGAGATGAATTTTACAGCAGTCTCACAATGCCAGACAGCACTGCCTGCATAACCTTGGCAAACATAATGAATTCATGCACTTGCCATTCACTCCTGCTTTGCAGATGTGACAGCTGTGAGCTAACACCTTTTAAAATTTCATAGGGGAAACATAAGAATGAAATTAAATTTTAATTGCAACCACTGTGTACAATAGTGTGATAACGAGTTGAGGGGTGGGCGTGCACTTGTCCCCTCCGCTCAAGTTTAGTGAAGGCTGCTAAAAGCCCCTGTGGAAACCTGTTTTAATTTTGACACCATTAAGCAAGTGTCCTCTTGCAAATGAGAAAGAATGAGGCAAGACAATTGTGAATGAGAGATGGAATGAGACAGAGAGGAAGCGCCTGTAGTTGAGTTACATAAAGGTCATATGAAGCTCCGCAGCTTGCAACAGACAGCGCCATCTCTGCTCCCATCCCCCTCTCTTCACTTCCGCTGCCATCCTCCGATATTCCCCTCCATCCTCTGCCTCTCCAGTTTCAGTCACATCCTTTTGTCATTGTGATCTGTTCTTTTTTGCCTTCTCCTATCTGATCCTCGGTTTCCTCTCTCCACGTCTTGTTCCCTCAGCCCCCTCTCAGCTCTCTCAGCCTGTGCTGGCATGTCAGCATCTTGTGTCAGCAATGTCTTCTCTTCTTTTCACATCTCTTCTCTTCTTCTTCTTCTTGTCTATTTTCAGAATCAGGATCAGCTTTAATGGCCAAGTATGTGTGCACATACAATGAATTTGACTCAGTTTTTTGTTGCTCTCAATGTACATTTTAAATGAAAATATAAACCGCTCAGCCACAACATTAAAACCACACGTGAAGTGAATAACATTGATCATTTCCCTACAGTGCAATCTGATGCTGGTAAACCTTGGGTCCTGGCATTCAAGTGGATGCTACTTGACACACTCCACCCACCCAAACACCATTGTACACCAATTAAACGCCCTAATGGCAGCGGCTCTCCCCAATGGCAGTGGGCCCCCCGAACCAGGACAACGCACCATGCCACACCGCAAAAATTGCTCCAGGACTTGGTCCCAGGAACATGACAAAGAACTCAAGGCATCGACCTGGCCTCCAAATTCCCCAGATCCCAATCCAATCACACATTTGTGGGACGTGCTAGTACCCCGTAGGACTCATAGGATACGCAAAGCCCTGGTGCTAGAAACCACTGGACAGCCCCGATCAAGAGTGGTCCAAAGAATGAGTAGAATGAGCTAAAGGCATCAACCTGGCCTCCAAATTCCCCGGATCCCAATGCAATTGAACATCTGTGGGACGTGTCAGTACCCCACAGGACTCAAGGGATCTGCTTGCAAAGCCCTGGTGCCAGAAACTTCAGGGCACCCCCAGAGCTCCTGTGTCCATGCCTCAACAGGTCTGAGGCCCCGCCGTGGATTGGACTTGGCTCTGACATGTCGATGCATAGACATAGAACTCTCTCAGCTGCATACATGTTCCACAGATGCTCAATAGGATTGGGATCTGGGGAATTTGGTGGCCAGGATGATGCCTTGGACCACTCTCGATCATTTTTGCATTGTCGTACTGTGAGGGCCGCTGCCATCGGGGAGTGCTGTCACCATAAGGGGTCTGTAACAGTGCTTAGGATGGTGTGTGTCAAGAGGCACCCCAGGACCCAAGGTTTCCCAGAGGAACTTTGCATGGGTGCAAAGAGCTCCGAAGAGCTCATTTGCAAAAGCAGATTCAGCTTTTTTCAACATTTATAAGTCGTGTTTTTTTTAATGTGCACTCAAAGGAAACTATGAAAATATGTTTAATACATTTACTGGTCTTGTGGATGCTTAGTGTTTCAGGGTTATTCCAAAAGGATTGTTCCTGACACTATGGTCTGGTGTTCTTGTGTCTGTTTATTTGGCATACAGTGTTATATGGCACCTACCAAAGGTGAGAAGTTTGAACAGGTTGTGTCCCAGGTGTGAAGAATCTTCGCTGCACGTTTTCTGCTGTTCTGGCTATCCGTCGTAGTCTGTTCCTTTCCTGTTTGGTGGCTGATCCAAACCACACAGTGATGGGCGTGCAGAGAACAGACCGGACTATTGCAGTGTAAAATTGTATCAGCAGCTCCTTCTCTTCTCTCTTTTTCTCTTCTCTCTGCCATCTTGCGTGAGCCGAGGAATGGTGGGGGGGCACCCTGTAGGGAGCGTACACTGAAACACACAAATGCACACACAAACACACACGCTCACATTCACTCACACATGCACACACACAATCAGGCACCCACGGATCTGTGCTTTAATTGGTCCAGATTGGCTGTGGACTCTCAGCCAGGGTGGTGGGCACGTTGTAGCATGTGCATAACACACACACACACACACACACACACACACACACACACACACACACACACACACACACACACACACACACACACACACACACACTCTTTTAGAGTTAAGGACGTCTATTTGATATTTCTTTCCTGTTCTCTCTCTTTTAAAACCATATCCTTGTCCGCAGTCTGTTATTGTTCTGTAACTCTATACTGTTTCCATGGTTGCCAAATCACAGTAATAGACCTCCCCGCTCATAAACAACTCAAGATATTGAAGAGCAAGGGAAAGTGATAATGCAGAAAGCAGGATATACAGTAACAGTGATATAAATTTTAATGGAGCCCCTGATGATGCTGCAATATGGCTTTCATCATGTGATCGTACATGTATTAAACGGAGGAACTGTTCTGTTCTGGTGCATCCGTTAGGTTTGATAATTCTGCTCCTTTAACAAGCCATTCATCCTTACAGCCAGTTACAGATTAACAGTTAATGCAGCACAACTGCACTTGCTTTTTACTGGCAAACCTCCATAAACAGCTGCTTAAATCCTTCCAGTCTGGCTGATTTAGAGCATTTGAGCTGACACACCCTGAGGAATGCCTCCACAGTTCTGCAAGAGAGATTATACTCTTTATATTCATTCATGAAGATAAGCTATTAACTAAGCATTTTAAAAACAGGGTATTTTTGTACAGATTTTTGAGAACCATATAAAGGCTGATGTCATTGCTTCCAATGTCAAATAATGGGCGTTTACTATTACTGCAAGATCATCTGAATTTGTCATTGGGTTATTTTTATTCCTGTCTTGTGCGAAATCACTTCTCCTTCCCTCCCCGTTACAAATGACATTTCATATTTGTGGTGCATCATTGTCATCTCACACACACACATAAACACAGGTTCACACGTTCACACACAAACATGAAGACTGCACACACACCTCCGGTGGGAATACACCACAGATCCAGTTGGCACTTGTTTAATGCTGACCCGACGGAATATATGTCCGCGCCTTCAGTGTTCCCCCTCACCCTGAGGGCATGTCGCCAACGAGTCCCACAATCACCGGCATACATCCACACACAACGTATACTGTGTATTCATCGATAACCTGCGGTCCCTCTGTCCTTCCTTTTACCTACTCAACATCTCTGCTTGTCAGTCTGTCAGCCAGTCAGACTCCATATACAGTGTGTGTGTGTGTGTGTGTGTGTGTGTGTTCACGTGCAGACTCAGGGTTTTCGCTCTCCTCCTCACCTCTCAGAGCCCTGCAAATTCAGTCTCCATGGTAACGGGGGGGAGGTATAGGGAGGGGATGATGTTGTTGACTTCCTGACACCTTCTGTCCCATGGGACACCAACTGTCAGCAACTCCATATGTGTGTCTGTGTGTGTATGTGTGTGGCTATGCCCATGAGTGCATGTGTATGCGTGTTTTCTCACATGTGATTAATATGATGTATAAATTTAACCGCTCTGTGTGAGCCGTGAAATCTTAATACCAGATGCCAGTAGCTACACAAGAAAGTGGCATTTTGACTCTTTAAAGCTGAGGCTGTTTCTGTCTGTGTGAAGCTCCAACCATGATGGCTGCTTCTGATCAGCTGCCAAAGCTGAGCAGCTCAGTGTGTTAGTGGGTCTGGCTGATGGACTATGTGGAGGAATCCCCTGTTCACTGGGACAGGGTGATGAAAGCAGTGATAGACCAGGAGAAAACAAACAGGTTGAAGCTAGTGTGGATACTGCAGTGGATGTACTCCATGTTTTATCCTCTTTTTACTGTTTCCCATCATTCCAGGCTGGGCAGTTAGATAATCATTTGTAGAAATTATTAATTCGACAAAACAAGCAATTTATATGTTTTGTTGGCCTCTGGGAAAACATCATGGATATTTTATGGGCAATATCATTAGATGCAGTCCTATAGTCGACATTGTCCCACCCAGGCGGTTATCTGTAGGTCTGAAAAGTGAAACCAATGTGGAAGTGCCTTAAACCTACATTCTTTCTTATTGCCAGCATGGAGTGACTTCACTGTTTAAAAAGTCTGATTGTATGTAAGTCTACGAAAAAATTACCCTACTTCTCACTTGATTTATTACCTCAGTAAACATCCTCCTAATGTGTTTATGGTCTCAATTGCTAGTTTTAAGTCACTACAGCCTGCTTTTCATTTTGTGAATTATGGTCCCATTTAGAGTAAAGTAGACAATATATGATTTAAGGCATGGCTACCTTGTGATTGATAAGCCGCTAACCAGATGTTGCCCTCAGGCTCTCAGTGAGATCCACCTGCCTCACTTCTCCACAGCTCCGCCCTCTTGTCTCTTCTGGCTCCAAAAACCAACATGGCAATGGCCAAACTGCTGATCCTATGGTTTCAAAACAATAGTCCATAAACCCATAGGTGACATCACAGAGGGTACATCCACTTCACACCTTACAGTTGAACTATAAATTGAATTAACAATGAATGCTTAGTCCAACTGACATATATAGAGATACGACTCAACAGTTGGAGAAACGAGTGCTAGGGTACAGATGAGGAAGAGATGGTTCAGAAAACAAAAGATGTCGTACCAGAGGTGTGGGTGCACTTTTGCCTTAGTATAGACATTAAAAAATCACATTGAAGCTCAATGCAAATGCTAACAAAAATAGCTGCACCCTCAAGAGGAAGGGGGAGCAATTTGATCCATCCTGAAACACAATCATGTTGTGCAATATGACCTGTGTATGGCCAGAAAGAGAAACAGATTGATATTTATGACAAACATGTAAAAAAACAAAAATAACAGCAATGAAAAAATGAAATTGAAACAAAGCATATTTATTGCGTATGGGGGGGCATTCTGGCCTTTGACACAAAACATGAAATGCAGTAAACATTCAAAATGGTTTGATAGCCAATAACCAATGATAACCAATACTGTAGTTCACTAGAACACGAGGTAACCAAGATGCCCATAGAAAGAGCCTACAGTATTTATTATTTGATTTTCTGTTTTAAACACTGCCAAAAAGATTTCTTAAATACTGAATATGTACACCTATAGTCAAGGGTGTAGGTTTGATTTTCACATTGGTAGGGACATGAAAGTGCTCCATGGCGGCGACCTGTACGTTGATGATTTTTTAATGCAATTTCACGTCATGTGAAACTGATCACTGCTATATAATGCATATTTAGATATGTACACTAAATACAAGAATGTCTTGGTTAATGTATTCTCCAATATTATCAGTTACATGAATATACATTGATAACTTCACCACATCTGTCCATATGTGCTTCGCAGGGTAAACTATAATAATAACAATAACAGTATACTCCGAAGGGGCTTAACTTCAGTACCAATCAATCAATCAATCAATTTTATTTATAAAGCCCAATATCACAAATCACAATTTGCCTCACAGGGCTTTACAGCATACGACATCCCTCTGTCCTTTGGAAATTGGTGCTCATCCAGGTTTTTATGTCTTTAAGGCAGTTATGGAGTTTAGTTAATTGATTACTTTCTTCTGGCTTCATCGATAAATACAACTGTGTATCATCCGCATATCAATGGAAATTTACAGAGTGATTTCTAATGATGTTGCCTAAAGGAAGCATATATAGAATAAATAGGATTGGTCCGAGCACAGAACCTTGCGGAACTCCAAAACAAACTTTAGTACGTAAGGATGATTCATTATGAACGTCAACAAACTGAAAACGATCAGATAAATAAGATTTAAACCAGCTTAGTGCAGAACCTTTTAGGCCAATTAAGTGTTCCAGTCTCTGTAGTAGAATTTGATGGTCACTTGTGTCAAACGCCACACTAAGATCTAATAAAACAAGTACAGAGACGAGTCCTTTGTCTGAAGCAATCAGAAGGTCATTTGTAATTTTAATTAGTGCTGTCTCAGTGCTATGATGCGCTCTAAATCCTGACTGAAATTCCTCAAATAAATTATTATCATGGAGAAAATCACACAGCTGGTCTGCTGTTGGGTTGCTAATAGTGATCCGAATTGATATTGATATCGGGTAAAAACATATATTATGCATGAATCAATATTTTTACTTACCCCTAGTCACAATGCTGAATCTCACTATCAACATATATCCTTCACGATTCAATCTCACCTGTGAGGCTCCTGTCTCTCCTCTGTCTCCCATCTCGTCCAGTCTCTCTCCTACATGTCATCTGACCAAAAATATATTGATGCAAGACATGTGAACAGTGGGACAATTTGAGATGCAACAGTCATAGATTTTGATTGTTGTAGCCTGAGGAAAACATACTGTATTTTTTACAATTGTGTAATTCATTAAACATCTGAATGTATGTAGGCTAAAGAACAGCCATAATGTCAACACAAGTTAGTCAGCTTCATCATGTTAAACATAAATAAAGTAAATCAACAAAAATGTAAATGCTCCAAAATCATTATAATACAACTGTGTGCAAAATGTTGCACTTACACCCAATATCTTTTACATAAATATGACTCAGTGTTGGTGTTTTTACTGGGAGCAGTGGATCTCTATTCTCCTAAGTCTCTCCTTCACACACCATGGATGCTGAAGACTGTCACTGGAGGAGCTATTATTTATAGTGTTTACACTTTATTTATTCAGACTGTTTCACTACATGACATCTATGATTGCTGATGGATCATGTGAAGTGGAATTTCATGTTCTCTGGCATATAATATTGATCTAATAGTTGCCAAACTTAGCTCAGCTAGTATTAGCTCGTTAGCATCTCATTATCTAGCAAAGAGTTGCCAAGGAACGCCATTCAGTTAGCCTAACATTGTTGTTTATTAAATAGCGATGATGTGAAGGTGATGAAGGAGACTCCGCTGACACCGTCTTGCTTGTATATAGAAAGGTTTATTACAAGAAGTACAGCATCAAATCAAGCACCTAGAATTGCCTGAGAAAGAGTTCGAAGCCAATATGACCTGCTCTGAATCACAGCCCCAAATATCCCGGTTGGTTGTTTTGATGAACTTTGAGACAATATGAAACAGGTGACAGAGAGACAATCTAGATGGAATCCAACCTTTCAACCTGTCTTATCAATCCTTGAACTGGGCCGTGATAAAGTCTTGACCTGGGCCCCTAACTGAACGTAACAGACCCTAAACATGGCACGTCAGATACCACAGCGTCAACAGGTGTTGGCAAAAAATACGATTTTTTTAGCTTATTTACTGAACCAACTGACTCACCGCTCACACTCGGCGCTCCACTGTGGAGCGCTAACGGTGATGCGCGTGTATGTGTCGTTCCCTCACGAACTGCCGTAAGCTGTACGGTGAAGCGCACCCACAAAGTCAGTGGAGACCAAAATAACGACACCGACAGCCAGTGTTTATATTGGTAGGGACAATACAGGAGGGGCTGAATATTGGTAGGGACGTGTCCCTACCGTCCCTACCCAATCCTATGCCTATGCCTACAGTACTAAGAGGTGCACTGTGAGAACAGAGAGTCTTATGCACAGTGGTGGTTAAAAAAAATGTTTTATTTATTATTAAGGGGTGAATCTGACAATTAATTAAAGGCCAGCAATTGTTTTTATTATCAGTTAATTTGTATGTTATTTCTCGATAATTTGTGAAGTCACTTTTTTATCACCAGGTCAATTTAGGAAGTTTTGCACTTTACAGCTGTACAGTGAATGTAGTGTATCGTGGAGTTTTGTAGGCTGCCATTTTCTTAAATCTTGGGTTGAGTGAATAAAAAAATTGTGGTTTCTATTGACAGCAGCTTGGCTATTTAAAAATGGGGGATTTGTGCAGGATGTCTCGTGTTATTACACTGATAATTCTCTCTGCTCAATCAGTTGTCTGCAGTGCAACTCCTAGTATCAGCTCAGCTTGCTTTGAGCCTTGACCCAGAGTTTACCAAAAAAGTACCCAGTACTATCCACAACTTTTTCTGATGGAAAACCAAAACAGTGTAAGTCAAGTTGCCAAGAGCTGTGCCATACCATGCAGTGGAAATACAACCATAGAAGACTGAGAAAACCAGCAAATATTCACATTTGAGGCGTCAGAACAATGGATTTTTGGCACTCAAAAAACTCATAGCTCAAAAAATAATTGAGTAATCGAGTATTTGACTAAATGTTTCAGTTCTAGAAGAAGACATATTGTGGATTTCAGATTTCATATATCACTTTCTCGTCCTCCTTCTATCCAAGTGAACTTTAGAGGAAAGACGATTAGATTTTTGTTCACAAAGTAAACAGAAATCTAACAAAGGAAGTGAGGATGGTTAACAGGAAAAATCAAGGAAACAGGTAAAGGTGACGTAATATGATGAAAGTAGGACTAACAGGAAGAATGGGAAGATTAAAGAATGGAGGAAGTAAAGGAAATGAATGCCATAGTGAAAGGAAAGGAAACATAGAAGTTTGAAGATGTTAGTGTTTGAGCTGCTGGAATCATTAAACAGCCGAAGTCTCTGCATCCCTACCTACCACACCCCAGCGTTGCCATGGATATTAGGCCTTGGCAGCACAGCTGTGTGTGTGTTTGTGTGCGTGTGTGTGTGTGTGTGTGTGTGTGTGTGTGTGTGTGTGTGTGTCAGTTAGAGGTGTGCCAGGATGACATCATACAGTAGCTTGCTGAGAAGGTCTACTGCAGGCACATGGCATCTACAATATTTATAGACCCCCAGAACAGATGAGCTCACTCAGTCACTCAGTGTGACTGGCTTCACTTCACACACACACACAAAGAGCAAAGAAGTGGCAGAGAAGTTACTCACGCAATCCGTGCCACACCCGCTCCCATAAATATTTCCTCCTCTCTCCTCCATTTTTTCACCCAGTGGCCTTGAGGAGTGTGCTGCATACAGGCTGACCGTATACACAGCACAGTACATGCAGCAATTATTGAACCACATTCAAAACGACCATGATGCCATCAGGATTATTGTTAGTATGAAAACATAAGAAAACACACACACACACACACACACACACACACACACACACACACACACACACACACACACAGTGACATAAAAAGCCTCTGTATTCTCAGTGAAAATGAGCTGCCACTGTATGAGTCATAAGGAGGGGGAATGGTACTTTGTGAGGGATTAAGCCGGTGGAAAAATAAGGGACTGCTACAGTAATGGCACACACACACACACACACACACACTCACAAACACAATATAGGCACAAACACACACTAAGTGACCCCACCCCCAAACATGTGCATATTACACCGACAGGATTTAAATCCTCATATCCCAAAATAAACAAAATCATTTCTTGGTAGAGCAAATACTGTACATCAGTGTAACAGCAAAGTATGATTGAGAGTGACCAGTGTGTGTGTGTGTGTGTGTGTGTGTGTGTGTGTGTGTGTGTGTGTGTGTGTGTGTGCGAAAGAGCGTGTGAGCCTGAGTTACAAGGCAGGAGAGCTTCAGAAAGAAAAATCACATTTCATAAATAAATCATCCAGGGTCTTGCGATGAATGTGCGCGTGCGCACACACACACACACACACACACACACACACACACACACACACACACACACACACACACACACACACACACACACAGCTGCAATGCTTCATACCATGGCCCTCATAGTACGGACCAGATTAGGGGCGAATCATTTTTTAAAAGCTATGTGCTGCTCTGTGTGTGTGTCTGTTTGTGTGTGTTCATGCTCCTAAGCTGGTGGCAGAGCCTCACTGTATGTGTCCTGTTGTCCAGAGCTCTATAGAACCATGACAAACATCCACCCTAGCATGTACCGCTACACTCTAACACATAAAGTGTGAGCAGATGATTTTCACAACATTAAATTCAGGGTTATCAAACAACATTGTAATGTAATGTAATGTGTGTGTGTGTGTGTCCTTGTACTTGCTACATAGTGAGGACCAAAACATGTTTTTAACCAAAGAGAGGGAGGACATGTTTGAAAGTGAGGACATTTTGGTTGGTTTTCACTTCCTCAGAGGCCTGTTTGAGAGTTGGTTAGGGTGAGGGTTGGGGTCAGGCATTTAGATGGTTAAGGTTTAGGGTAAGGGCCGCAGGAATGCATAATGTTAGATAGAGTCCTCACAAAGATAGTAGTACAGGTGTGTGTGTGTATGTCTTTGTGTAACCATGTTGGCAAATGCTGCTTATGTGCAGAAGCAGTATCACTGTCTAACACCTCTTGCAGAACATAGCTCAAATCTCAATTTTAATATAGTGTCTGAATAATCATCAGACCCTGTTGAAAGTATCTGTTGTGCTCTACATGGGGCCAGGCCATTATATCTGTATGTGTGTGTCAGAGCTATGAAAAGAAAAGCTCGAGTATTTTAGGATCCTGCGTGAGAGAAAATCTTTCGTGCTACATTCTCCATACTCCTCTCTCTCAGTCTCCTCTTCTGTCTCACTCCCTTTTCTCCTCCTGCCACCATCAGACAGTGACACTCCCAAAGGCTATGATGTTGAATGAGCAGTTTTATAACTTTCACTGGCTGGAAGGGGATTTGAGATGAAGAGGAACCCACGGTAGAATCGATGAGTGATGAAATGCAGTAGGCAGATAGAGGGACTTGGCATTAAACAGCTAAATCAATTGTAACTAACGAGCCCCTCCTCACATGCACCCATCACACCCAGATGAGCAGGTGGGGAGTGAGAAAATAAGTTGTCATAGGAAATAGCAACACTTCTGATTTCAGAATAAGCATGTGGTGTGATGATATAAGCTGTGGACTGGTGCTTATTTTTTTTATTAATTTAATTTCCTTTTTTCTAGTGGATGCAGCTTTAAAGACATTCTACATGTGCGCATTGGTCTTTCTTCACATTTGGCATCCTTTCTTTTAAGTTTTAAACAAATCTATTCATCCTCGTTTTCTTTAATCCAACAATTTTATTATAGAGTAAACTGATCTTAATCTTGTATTGTGCACCTAAAAAGTCAGCCAGAGCAAACTGATAAAGAATGAAATGGACAAATTTACACAGTGCTCCATTTTGACCCAGTGTAATCTTGTCCATACAGCAGCTATATTTCTCCCTCTTTCTCATTACCTGCTGTGGACTACGCTACCATTGTGTGGCATTTCTTCCCAGAGAGAGACAAAGACCCTATCCTTTCGGTGGACCACCATCAGACCTTATTTTGTGAGAAAAAAAATGAATATAGTAGTTAAGCGCGAGAGACAAATAATATTTTGGTTCTTTCTGAATCGCACATATTATAATACTGCAAGTCAGGAGAGTCACAATTTGCTGTAAAACTGTTACAGTATAAGACCGTGAAATTATGTAACTAGAAAGACTCCCCACCCAAAACTAGCATCTTCTGCTGAAGCTGCAATGCCTCAGTGTTTCACACCAGGATGAAGCCACACAAGCAACTGGGCCTCATTTTCTTCCCGGCTGATAAAAAAAGAGTTGCTGGATAAAAGACATCAGGTAAGATAAAGTTTGTGCATAGAACATGGCTCAATTACATATCCTCATACAGTGGTTTGTGTGATATCTCAAATGGCGTCATCACGTAATGTACCAACACCGCTCTCTTGGGAGAAAGTCTTGTGATGGTTTGACCACCCCAACCAGCCATCTTATACGAACTTCTGCTCTTCATGCTAATTCCATCTTCACTCCTGCCAGCACATTTGTCTCGTGATCACAGCCTTCATGATTACATGGGTTATACAAGAAGCACTGGCTTGTGAGTGGGTTACATGCGATTCGTGGTGCTTTTTTTGTCATACCACGTACGACAACAGCCTGCCTTGCTGTCTAGCTAAGGTAACAGCTGCGCTGGTTTTGGTGACGTACATATAGTGCAAGACGAGAGATGTAGTCCACTGAGCAGTAAATGTTACAACAAACTGTGACTTTTTTGATTTGCAGAATTGTCTTTTAAATTGACAAACGTATAATTCATTGCACAATTTATAAATGCACAATACTAGAATTTTTTGCTGATAGCAGATATGCTGATATATAACAAATTGTTTGGCCCATAACTGATACCAATATAAATATATACACTTTTACCCCCACCCACCTTTAGCGATCAAGTCTCTTCATTAGTGGAATTAACATCATATTATGCATACATACTCTTCTCATGATAGCCCACCAGCAATTGGAGACATGAAATAGAATAATTTTCAGTGCATGTGATATTCAGTCATTATGTAAAATAAGAAGAAGCATATTGGCAGATTCTAATAGTTCATTTTAAAGCCAATATTGGCCAATACTGATGATGTACTGAGATGTTGGCCAATTCCGATAATTCAACTTTGAACCAGTATCAGCTGATACCAATGATGTACCAATATCACCAGCATGTTGGCTGTTTCCAATAGTTGATTTTAAAGCCAATATCGGCCAATAGCAATGGTGTGTCTGTGTTATTGTGCGTCCTTAGCACAATTCAAACAGGATCAAGACATTATTTGTCTCATGCCTTAGAGTAACGTACATATTTTTTTCCAGCCACCGGACACCGCAGACAGGAAGAAGAGGGACTTCACCTCTCTATCCCCTCTTATTCCAATCTTACCTTCTTACCTTTAAAATAAAATTTTTTGAAAGATTTAGTCAAAGCAAAGCACTTTTGGTCACAGACCGTCAAACAGAATATATATATATATACATGTGAGTGTGTGTGTGTGTCCGTCTATACCCATACATACTGTATATACATTATGGTAATTAGTCCCAATGCAAAACATCTGGTTGTCCCTGACACAAGATCAAACTCAAGGGTATTGCAGTCTCAGGGGATGTGTGGATTACAAACGGAGAAAGCACTTACATTCTGCAAAAACAATGAGTCTATGAAACACTTATTTTTGGACCTCTTGTTATTGTTTGTCAAGCACCTGGCAAAGCTTTTAACCCTGGTGAGCTGTGGACCTTTTAAAGTAACATTAGAAAACTTTATTCTTACAGTTACACTTATTGCAGATAGTGGTTTTGTATTCGCCCCCACACTCAATGTTCCCATCCATGTGTTTACTGATCTAAAAAGGACAGAGGCTGTGGAGGGCACGACAGCAGTGTGACACCTCACTTCCAGGCACCATGAGAGGTGCTTGTCGTGCCTCTGTCATTACAGTTACAGTTATTGTAGACGTACTGTAGACAAAGACACACACACACACACACACACACACACACACACACACACACACACACACACACACACACACACACACACACACACACACTCAGTGGTGTAGAGTTACATCCTGCCACTGCAGTTTGCACTATGTGAAGGGCAAGAGCAGCGTTCCTGACCTCCACAAACACGCACAAACACATAGCACCTAGGCTACTCATTACTCACAGCCATTTTTAGCTACATGAAGGATTGGGGAAGAGAGGAGATTATTGAAAATTATGCCGGAGGTACCCTTGGAGCAGTTTATTTACTCTGAGTATGAAGATTAATATTAATACAGCTGTGTTTGGTGCATCTCCTGCTTTCCTCTAAAACCACGATACACTTTCATCTGCAAAACAGAGCAGCTGGGACGGACTGAGAGTGTGTGTGTTTGTGTTGTCTCTGGAGTATATGTGTGTTAGTTTGTGTATTTTTTAGTGAATGAGGCAATGTGTTGTAGCAGTGTATATTAATTTAATCAGCCAGACTCAAATGAAATGGTGTATATGTGTATCATAAATTGGATAAGCATTGTTTTTGTAGACTTGATCTTTTTTTTTATTCTGAATAAACTGAATATTAACATATTTTTACATATATATAAAGATGTGAGAGTAAAATGTCCTCACATGGATAGAAATAGAATGGACTTGTAGGGGCTGCGTGTAGAGTTCAGATGTGAACGTGTTGTTTGCAATGATTGTGTGCACTGTAGTAGTAATAGGCTTCCCTCTGGGCTGACCGGGAGCTTGAGGAGGACACGGTGAAGGAGAGATGGAGAGAGGTAAGCCGTGCGCTCCGACTGAGTGATGAGGACAGCGGGAGAGAGAGACAGAGCTGA
The DNA here is from genome assembly GCA_035609425.1 of Epinephelus awoara. Taxonomy (NCBI): domain Eukaryota; kingdom Metazoa; phylum Chordata; class Actinopteri; order Perciformes; family Serranidae; genus Epinephelus; species Epinephelus awoara. The sequence goes on from CM069296.1 coordinate 15,214,742, forward strand.
CACAGGTGCTTTAGACAGGGGCAGAAGGGAGGAGGTGATCGAGGAGAGCAGGAGGAGCAAGAGGATGAGGTGATGAGGAAGGCGGTGATCTAGAAGGACGGTGAAATCCTCCCAGAGTGACGATTGTCTGATGTCTCCGCTGCATAGGGAAACAGCAATGTGCGTACAAACTAAGGCGTCAGTACCAAATGTTGTCCCTGTCAGTTTTACAGTTTGAGTAATTCATTAAAATATATGTTGTTATGTTCATTCCTTATTGTCAAGATGAGCTCTGAGTTGGTTTAAATGCATATATTATCATCTAGGTTGCTTCAATCTGAACGGTGAGCAACAACAAAATCACTAGACTTGGTTTTTTTTGCCCTGGGTTTTACCTCTCTGCCTCCCCTGGGGGGGACTGGACACAGCTCGACAGACACTGCTCAGTCTGACAGATACTACTCGAGGCTTAAGCAAGTGCAAATTTGCAATAACTGTGACTGTGTAGGCTACATGCATGCGAGCATGCAGCCACACATTGCCCCCTTTTTGTCAATAGGCACATGAGCAGTTCATCAGCTGTCCTTTGGCTCATGAGCAGTCTCTCCAAAAAAATCTTGGGCAAGTCTGTGAGTCCATTTGGAAATTATCCACCTTTTGCGATAGGACACTCACATTGCATCCCATAGCCAGCTGGCATGAACGCAAACACAGATCTTCACACAAACACTTGACCTCCATGCCAAGTTACAGCCTTCTTGAGCAAAAACTATGGCTGCCAGATAGTGGGAAATTTATGTGGACCAACAGACAGAACAAGCCATAGAGCTGCTGGTCGCAGACAAAAACCTCCTCTGCATATTTTAACAAAAAGAAAAATGATTAGTCAATTAATCGGTCTGTCAATCTGCAGCTATTTTGATAGTCATTTAATTGTTTGAGATATATTCAGCCATGCTTGCAGTGTGGGAGAGAAAGGCTGGTCCATCAGCCAGTCAGTCCGCCAGTCTGGTTCAGATTGAAATGTCCTGACAACTATTGGAGGAGTTTCTATAGAATTTTGGACAGACATTCGTGGTGCCCAGAATAAGCCTGCAACCTCTGGTGATGCAGTGGCTTTCCTCCTGTGCCACCATGAGGCTGACAATTTTGCTTTTAGTGAAACATCTCAACAACTAAATGGATGGACTAGATGTTTATCTAGCACTGTCATTTTGATGTTAGCATCCTGATGTTAGCATTTAGCTTAAAATACTGCTGTACCAAAGTACAACCTCAAACAATGCCAAATATTTGCTGTTTCCAACTTCTCAAATGAGATTATTTAGTGCTTTTCCTTGTCTTATATGATAGTAAACTAACTATTTTTACATTTTGTATTGTAAGTCAGATAAAACAAGTAAGCAAAAAAGGAAGGGGTGACCTTGGAGTTTGGGAAACTATGATAGATGTTTTTCTGACAGTATTCCTGAGACAAGAAGTAAGTTTTCACTTGTGGTTAAGGATGCAAATCCAGCCCGGTCCTAGTTCTCTGTCAGTAACACAATTTTCAGATTAGTGTGTTACATTAATAATACAAAAACTAATTCAGCATTTCCAATCCTTTTGTTATATTTATTTATGAATTAATGACCATTTTCATTATAATGTGTGTTTGTGGTTCAGACTTAATGTGCAGGTGTTGCTCTCATTTCAAACCAAACATACGCCCCTTTATATTTATGTCTGTACATTTGTGAATTTATTTGCGTTTATGTATTGTATGTAAATGTGTTGGTGCAGGTGGTGGGATGGGGGGTGGGGGGGTTGCCCTCTGCTCCATGTTATGTTATGATGTAAAATGGCTGCTCTCCGTCGAGGGAAGGTTCATCTGAGATTAGCAACGCTTGAGAAAAATATGGAAGAGAGGAAGAGCAAAGGAGGGAAAAAAGGACGAGAGAGCAAGCATGGGGGAGCTGGAGTGGATAGAGTGTGAAAGAAGTAATCAAGTGTAGTTAGGCGGCAGCAGGAGGAGAGAGGTAGCAAGAAGGAGAGAAGAGAGGGAGGAAAATTGTGAGAGGCTGTCAGATAACAAATAGTCCAAGGTCTCCCAATTCTTTGCATTCTGCGACAGAAAATGCTGTTTCAAATGTGTCAAGGTTTTAGAGTTTTTGTCAGCGCTGCTGCTGCTGTGCATGTGTGCTTTGGGGTGTGTTTGGGACTGTTTGAATTTTTGTTTCTGTCTCTGACAGGAAATCTCATCCTACTGATGTCATCAGCTGAAGTCATCACCATACATGAATTCTTATCAGCTTCTGTTGCCATCTCATTTACCTGCTTCTCCTTCTTAATCATGGATCATGTATAATCTGTCAGACTCCTTTAAAAACATCCTCTCTCCTTGGCCACCACTGGCTACTCTAAAGCTGGCGAAGCCGCCTTCTCACATCCATGTTCTGCCTGTCTGTGAGTGAAAATGTAAACATGATGACTCCGTTTGCCCCTACGTTGTGTGAGCACCTTGTGCTGCCAGTAGGGGTCTCTGTCTCACCACTAACCCAGATGGCAGCAGTGACCGGTGTGTCTGACTACTCAGTCGATATAACGCTGAGGTTTGAGCGTGCTGTGAGCTGCTGTCAGTTAATAGTGGAAGTCACCACAATCACTAAAGGATGTTTTGATGTGTAGCGACTTGTCTGTCTCACCGATTCATCTTCTGCTCTCTCTCGCTCCTTCCTGGGAACCCTGTTTCCTTGACAACCAGGTGCAAGCAAGTAGACCTGTGGAATCGTTTTCTCTCTGTCATTTTCTACATTTATGCACAGCCACTCCCAGTGGTTATGATGTTGATTAAGCATTTTAATATGTTTCTTACCGACTGAAGATAGAGCGTGGAATTGTTGAGTGGGTGAGCACGCTGAGTGATGAAATGCAGGAGAAAAGAGGAATGAGAATTAATGAATGAATAAAGAGTGGAGAAATGCAGAATGAAATTAATGAACAGTTAAATCAGTTGTAACTAATGAGACACTGGCTCATAACTTAATCACAGAGACACTCCACTGTAAGACATTTTTTTGCATCCTGTGCTAAACCACTTTAGCTGAGGTGTATGTTTGCAGGACTGGAATCAGAGTCAACTTAATTGGCCCAGCAGGTTGATACAGGGGCAGGTACTGGTAAAATAATATGTTTTGTTGTTTTTTTTTCATTCAGAGTTGGGTTAATGTGTTTTTATTCATAGTGGGTGTGCAGTATTTACAGTCCAGTTTGTGTGTTCCACTTAAAATGCACCAATGTTTTGTTCAAAGTGGCATAAAAATCTATACCAGGCTCACAAGCTGCCCTTTTTTAGATGAAAAAAAAACATTTCAAGAGATGAAAATATAGAATGTAAGTGATAAAATATTAGTTACACCTGATGAAAAGTGTTATGATAATAAATGCTTCACATTCCATGTTGTTATTTGTGCATCAGAGGCACAAATCTAACTAGAGGGGAACTTGGAAAGGAGAGACTTCTGCTGAGGCCAACAGTCGAGTCTTCGATGACATACATATCTTAAAGCGCAACTACTATACTGTAGGCCTATCAGTGGATATATTTCTAAAACAATTAGAGTTATGTCAAAATATGGTTGTGCGTAACTGAACATCTGCATTTGAAATATTTCACATACTGAAAACACTTTTATTGTGTACACGACTGCAAATATCAAATGCTTAGAATAACATGAACATGCTTGTTCAAGTTCAAGTGCTTTATTTGTCACATGTATGCATACAGTGAAATGAAAAAATTACTTAAAAGGAGTTAGTTAGGTCCTCAATGTTAAGCAACCTTATTGCCTGTGAGAAGAAACTCCTCCTTGGTCTCTCAGTCCTGGCTGTAAGCCCACAAAGGCGTCTGCCTGATGGCAGCAAGGTGTCATCAGAAACAGTTGTTAAGAAAAAACATATGTTGGCATAGAAGAAATTTTTACCAAGGTCAAATTTAAATTTACATGTTGTAAAAAAAAAAACCAAAAAACCAAAAACCCTTATCACACAAACCAGCATGATTTAAGAACTTAGTTTTCATAGAGTACACATGGTGTTACAGTTGTCCAATGAAACCACTGTCTTTGAGCGCTCCACAACAGCTTCTTTCTTTATCAATTTTGAGCAACTACATGTGTAAGCTACTCCAGAGGATTACAGGTAGCCGTGCATGTGGATTGTGATATGGAGTGATTGTTTCTACAATTGTTTATGTTATGTCACTACTGGACTTCACTGTCATCCAATGGATTTGAACACGTATGGCATTTATTCGGCCATGGCCAAATGCCTTAATGAAGTGAAAATAATTTGAATATCCACCCTGTGATTCAGATCTGCTCCAGAATTTAATGGGTCCTCTCTAGCCCAAGTTACACTCTTCCACCAAGTTTCATGAAAATCCGGCCAGTACTTTTTCCATAATCCTTCTGACAACCAAGCAAACTGAACCAAAAACATGACCTCCTTAGCGGAGAAAAAAACAGTGCATGGTGCTGGTTTATATGAGGAGCAGAATCAGTAAAATGACTGGAAAATGCACTAAAAGTACTGAAATCAATATTAAAGGGCACCCTGGTGATTCAGTATTGTATTCTGAAGTGTGGGGACTTGGAAGAAACACATTTTAAAAAGAATGGTCAAAATCGAAGCAGCAGTGGTCCAGATATTCTGACTTTTAGTCCCTAATATGGGTCAAGCTGCAAAAATGATCATGATGCAAGTCAAAAGACTCTTTGGATGGACCCTCCCTCCCTGGTTAATGCTCATGTCTTTGAAACTACACACACACACACACACACACACACACATGGATGCCTGAAACAAGGTCTGACAGTGATGACGTTAAGTAGTGTAGTTTGTTTATGGCCGAACGTAAGCTTTTTACTTCTGGTGATCGCATTTAGGCTTCAATATCATGAAAGTGGTGTTCATTTGTGAAGATCGTCTTACCAAATAAAATGTGTAAATATCATGTTTACCATAGAGCTTATTTTCAGCAAAAAGTGTGATGCTAACTTCCATGTCAGCCTACACAAAAACGTCATCCCTCGGGCGCTGTATTGCAGCCAGGGAATGACTGTAACAGAATGCACCTGCACTTTCTGTCATGGAAAATCACCAATCAAAGCTTCCAAACACAACTGGACATGTTTCAACAGGAATATTATTTGAAATCAAAAAGAAATGAACAAAATCTGCAAAGTGATTCCATGTTTCCCTGTCATTAGCATGTAGCTACATGCAGAATGATTGTGTATATTGGCGCTGTCTGTGGTTCAAAGTCACCAATGATAGCTTCTAAACAAGACCAGACATGCTTCAACAGGAATATGGTCAAAAGTTTAGATGAAGTCAACATGGGCTTTCAAACCATTATCTTAGAATCAAATAAGACAAGCCATGTATTCTACATTTCAGTAATCAGGTAGGCTGCAAGTTTGTGGTGTGTCATGGTACCAAAAACCAGGTTGTGAATCACAAGTCAAATGACAAGCCTTGCAGTTGAGACAACACTAACAATGTGATGATAAAATATACTTGATATTCTTCGCTGTGTAAAAGCACCGGGAGGTGTTTCAGACTCCAGTCAAGTGCATGCACTGTGAAATCCTACTGAGAGAGGAGGGACGGAACAGGCTGCCATTTATAAATAGAAAGAATCAGCGCGCGCAGTGTCATGCTGGAGGAAAATGGGTCTCTTGAATTTGTGTTGAGTAAGCAGTGACTGGAGTTTTTATTAGGAGGAAATAGAGCGTTTAATTTCATGCTAATTCTTGGCATTAGTTCCAAATGTGACTTAAAAACTCCATCTAAGTGCCTGAACTTTAGTGAGTGTGTGTGTCTGCATGTGTGTGTGCATGCATGTGTATGTGTGGGAGCAGTAGAGAACAGGTGGCCTGAGCCCCCAGCAGTCTTTGTCTTAACCCTGCCTCTTCCTTCCTCCATCAGCTGATCACTACGAGTCGCTCCGTCCTCTCCTCCTCTCTGCTGCCTCATCATTTCTGTCTCATTCTGTCTTCCTCTCTGATCAAAATCATCCATGTTTACTCTCCCTCTATTTTTTTAGCCTGTCCCTGTCTATCCATCTCCCTACCCTCCCCTCTCTCTCTCTCTCCCCTTACCCTTCGTCCCTGCCGTCTCTCGTCCCGGCTGCAGTTAGAGCAGGCTGACTAGCGGAGTGCTGTTGTCCCGGGCGGAGGGCAGAGGGAGCAGCACAGGAATCTCATCTAGTCCTGCTACACAGCTCAGTGTCGACCAGGACTCAGAGGAACTAGCCCTCTTTCTCCATCTTCATCACCCTCTCCTCCCATCACTCCTCATCCTCTCTGCCTGTCTCTGTCTCTCTGTCTTTTTATGGGGGGTCTGTCTGAGGGATCTGATATGTTTAACCTTCACCATGAACCCAACAGTGAAGATCCACCTTCAGAATGGGACCCACTTTAACACCTACATGTACCAGGTAGGGACTCCGCACCTGTGCAGTTTGTGGATGTTACTGGTGAAGGATTGTCTCCAGCTCAGACAGCTCTGTCTCTCTCTCTGTGGTCTCCACGTGTCCTTGCCTGAGTATTGATTTCAGTGCTGATGCCTCTTTTCTAGGACTGAGATATGGCCTCCTCTCCACCTCTTCCTCCTCCTTTTCTGCTTTTCACCACCACGCCTCAATCAAGATGCTTCGCAGTGATGCAAATTGCATATCGGTTTTAGAGATGTGGGCACACCCTCTCCACTAAGGCTTTTCGCTGGTTTACGTGGCTAGTTGCATGTTTTCCTCTGATTGTCCAAGAAAATAACAAAGATGAATACCTGTCATGCACTGATGGGGGATTCTCTCTTTTTCTGTGACTGCTGTGCGTGCTCAGTTTACCGTATTACAGCATGCATGCGAGAGACAGACTCTGCTGATGCACCACAAAAACTCTTTTGTGTATCTGCTTTCATCCGAGCAAAGGAAGTATTCCCCTCTCTTCCCTCCTCTCTTTCTTTTGTCCCTCTTTCTAGTTCAGGTTTTGTTTTTCTTTAATGAAGAAAACCAGGATACATGAATGGATGCTATTCTGGGCTAAGGCCTTCAGTGGGCACAGAGGAGGAGAGAAAGTTGGGAGACTTGGAAGGATTTGACACCTTTGTTTGCTGAAGCATATGAAAAGGATATTTTGGAAAACAGAGACAGTCAATGTGTCAGCTATGCAGTAAAAATGCTTGTGCTGCGTCAATCAACTTCATGGCCAATAGTCAGGGTATTAAATGACTTTGATATGCATGTTTTTACATTGGTGGGTTGTTGGGTTTCATTTAAATCCCTTCAAAAGTGGTTAGAACTCTTCTAGATTCACTTACACTTGGGATTTCACATTGAAATCCCCTTTTTCCAAGGTGTTCAGAGCAGGATTTACCGAGTTGTATTCACACCGAGCACATTTGCTGTTGTGTTATCGGTGCTTCAGAAGTGGGTCCAGAGCTGGCACAGCTTCAGTCAGTCTTGGCTTTATCCCTAATGTGCTTCACTTAGGCTGATTTGCTCATGACTCGCAATGATTATGCAGAAACCTAATTTTACTACATCTGTCTCAGCCACGAAGAATAATCCCCCCCCAAAAATGTGTTTGCTTGCTTTTTTTTTTTTTTTTTTTTTTTTTATTTACCCTCCATGTTCTGCATTCTGAAGGGAAAATGCTTTTAGAAAAAGTTTTCAGCAAGAGTTGTTCCTACGGAGCGCCAGTCAGGGTGGAGATCTGTCAAGTGCTGCAGTCAGCTGCTTCACTCTGCGGTCTCGAGAGCTGTCACACCATCACACAGAAGGAATATCTCTCTGAGGCTTTGTGCGTGTTTGTGTTTCAGGCGTGTGCGCCCGCATGGGTGTGCGTTCATCTGATGAGACGTTCATGTGAAGTTCGCACGCCGCTCAAACACTTCACGTTCCTAATGAGCCGTTGCCATGGCGACGGCTGCAGTGTGCGGGGTGGCGTCATGGCAACTGATTACTCACTGCCTACTTGGAGGGCCAACACCCAGACAAGGTGTTGTGGTGGTGGGCGTGTGTGTTTGTCACAGTTCTTGTATCTAAGATTCGTCAGAGGAAGGTCGAGTCCACCTCTCTGCTGTTTGCCGCCTCACTCTCTCTGCAGTGGTGAAGAGTTACAGAGCTGTGATATCCGAGTCTCCCCGGGGACTCACTCATTCTCCAGTCTCCAGCCCTGCATTCATCTTCAGCATGGCACTCCTTAGTGAATTACTGAGATTTACATCACAGTTAATTTAGTGTCTTTTGGTGCGCACAAGTGAAAGGAGCTCAGTCATTGCTTACGATCTCTGAAGAGGTGTCTCCTTCCTCTCTGCCTTCCAACGGCAAACAATCATTTCTGTGGGTGATTCTGTTCTTGCATTTGCATTGTAAAGCTTGTACAGCATTCCTGCAGAATTGCCTAAATAAACACTTTCTACATTTGTTTCTGGGTCACAGTTACAGTGACAGAGTTCATTCAGTTAGACTGAGATACCCGAGTGAAAATCTGAACTCTATATTTCGTGGAATTGGCTTTTTCTGTTAAATGACAGAGGGAAAAAGAGGACATGCAAAACTGATTTAGTGATTTTAGTGACTGCACTGTGGCAGTGCTAACTAATGCCCACCTCTGTGCTCAGGAACTCATGTACTTGGGTTTTGCTGGTCTTTTTTGAGATGCAAAATACAATCTATTGACGTGCACTTGGGCTGCGAACATTCTCAGATTATCATGAATAATATCGTGTACCACAACCCTACCCTGTGAATCATACAATGTGTGAATGAGTTGATAGCCCTGTTTACAGTTTTCATCTCCTTCCTTTTCTTGCTTAGTCACACATTTCCCTCGTTTCCTCTCCTCCCACCAACTGACGCTCACAGGGACGATGTCACTGTCACCGTTCTTGGGCTTCAGCGGACATCGATTTATATTTGTTTTGGCTTCATTCTCCTGTCTTGTTAATCTGCACAACACATAGAAGAGGATGCTATGAAGTTAGAGGCTGGTAGTTGCTTAGTGCATTCCTTCTCCTAAAGGTATGATATACTCTATCTGTATCTTCAATACAACCCTGGAGTTGTTTGTCAATGGAGTGTAGTAGAATATAATCCTGTAACCCTCTTTCCCTCACCCTGCCTTGTCTAAAGCTTCTTTTGTGAGTGCTGTTTCTTTCCTCAAATGACCTTCAGCAACCTGCAGAGAACAAATGTGAACTTGTTCCATTCAGCTGAGAGTTATATTGTGAGTGAGGGCAAAGAGAGCGCGGTAGTGAGAGCGAGCGCACATTGAAAGCGGGAGACTTTTCTAAAGGAGGAAAGTAGATATTGTGTTGAAAACACAGTGGATTGCGGTAAACTTAGCATCTGGTAAACAACATTTGCTTAGTGTGTACAAGTACACCAGGCACTGTTATAGAGTGCTGCAGGAATGAGTCCTAAATCTGGAAACGAGTTGGCATGTTTGCACTCCCTTGTCAGAGGGAGCAACACAACTCAACAAAGCGCCCCAGATTCAAACATCCAAAAACACATAATTGAAACCACAAAATATCTCCATACTGCTCTTCCGTGACGATGATGACGATCTGAAGCCCTGACATAAAAAGTCATTTGAACTCTGTTTTTAGCCTCATTGTAGCCTGTAGCTCTAACTGCCTCTCTGGGCACCGCGTTCACGTGTGTGCGCTTGTGCGTGAGACCAGCAAAAGCACGTGAACACACATGAACACAGTGCCCATGTCTCACGGTCTCGCGCAAGCGCCCACACGTGAACGCGGTAGATAATGGGCGAATTTTCAATTTTGGGTGCATTATCCCTTTAACAAAAAGGAGGTTGCTAACACGTGGCAAAATTAGACGACAGACATTGTCGCTTAGTCGATGTTGAAGCCATGCATCTGTGGTGTAGTTCATTTATGTTACCTTTTCACTTTTGGCTACTACTTAAATCTGACATCACGGTGATGTTACTTTTCAACAGACGCAGGTGTGAATGTTCAGCTGATGGTGCGGTCTAACATTACCACAAGGCAAAATTTGCATTCAGTTTTGGGAATGGAATAAACACAACACCTTTCACACAGGCAGGGTGTCGAGTGTTGCTTCAACAGGTCCCCCATTAACGTATCCTGGCCATCTTCAAAATTCAGTTTTATTTCAATATAGACGAGCCCAGCAGTATAACAGGAAATGGGAAAAGCTGACTGAGGTTCTGTCAGGTACAAAGCTTTCAACTGTTATGGAGCACAGAGGAAATAGGGGCAGGACTTAGGAGGGACCTTTTAAGTAGCTTATACAGTTTTAGGACATTCTAAAAGTTATTGTACAGTAACACTGTCATGACGCAATCAGGAGGATATTCTCTATCTATTCTTTCTCTTTTCTGTTGTAGGTTCCTGTCTGAGAGAGCTGTCTCATCAAAAAGACAGTTTCTCCACAACACTTTGAATTGGAGAGGGATTCTTTGATTGATACCTAAATGGGCTGCCTCATTACTTTTGCTATCTTTAAGAGAAGTAACTGTAGTTTTGTCATTTAGATCCCGAGGACAACAGACGAAATAAGAACAGTAATAAAGCAGACTACAAAACACAGCCTGTCACACACAAGACACAAGACAGCATCAGAAACAATCACTGACATATCTGAAAAAGGACCGATATTCATATAAAAACAAATGATATAAATAATTCATTCCATTTGTGAGGTGCGAGGTACTGGAACGAAGTACCTCCATATTCAGTGTTTACTTAGTCAGTCCTGGGATCTGGTCTGAGGCTGATAACCAGTAATTTTAGCTTTGAAAAGAGATGTGATATATTGAGGCCGCTTCAGCAGGATACATTTAGATAGTGCTTTTTCCACTGCTGCATGTTACACAGGAGCTTTTAACAGTGCCGTGAATACTGCTGGCAGTGGGCTGATGAATGAAGGACCAAGGTCCTTCAAAGTACTCAGTCAATCTCCTCAACCACAGCTTTACTGCTGAATGACAAACAGGAAATAACTGGCAAACTGAAAAGTGATCACATCATTTGTGATGACTGCTGAAGCACCTGTCTTGCATATGGCCACACACATACACGCACACGCACACACACACACACACATGCTTTATATTTGCATCAAACAGTGCGGAAGTTTTAAATGTAGAGGTTATAGTAGTGTTCATTCATACTTTCTTTTTCAGTCGTAATTCAGGTGTGTGATGGTGTAGGTTGAGTCTCCATAGTGCTGACCTCTGAGTGCACACACACACACACACACACACAGAGACACACACGCACACACACACAAGCACAGACGGATAAGCACACTCACAATATACCTTATATTTTTGGAATTGCGTGTGTGTGTGTGTGTGTGTGTGTGTGTGTGTGCGAGAGGGACTATTTTTTTATCCGACTGCACTCCAATCTCTTCCTCTCTCTTCCTCTCTGCACATTCACACACACACACACACACACACACACACACACACACACACACACACACACACACACACACTGAGCATTTTTTTCATCCTTTAATCCCAAACTGCTTAAGGAAGCGAAGGGGAGAAATCCCTTTACAATGTCTGGGCTCAGCAGTGTTTGGTAACCACTTGCTATCTCACATTGTGGTTGGAGGCAGAGGAGCCGCGTTCCTCCAGACGCCCAGAACCTTCTCTCCGCTCTATATGATATACTTTCTGACAGATGTCGAGGTTGTGTTGTCAAAGAGCTGCTCTCTGTATCTGACTGTTGTATGAAGTTGAATAAATATCCTGGGATTTTTCGTAGCTCATACAGTTTTGCGGGGTTTGCATTGCACAGTGCACACACACACACACACACACACACACACACACACACAGTGATGGTGTGTACGTGTGTGTAAAAGATAATAAAAGCAGTGGAAGTTGCCGCCGGGAGAGTGTTCGACAGACCTCCATGAGAAATTAAAGTAAGAAGTTTTTTGTCTAGACAGTGATGTTACATTTAATATGATATTTTATATATAACACTTGCCTGTCATTATATAATCCCTCTAACATAGGTGATGCATTCATACCTTTATCCATTCTTAGTTATTTGTCAGTGTGGTTTTTTTTGAGTGTTGAAGCAGTTTGTGGGGAGATGCAGGGAGCACCTGAAAGGCTGCAGGGTGAAGGGATGAACTAGAGAGCACGAGAGGTGGCCTGTTGAGCCTTTATGCCATGATTGAAAGAGACAGAGAGCTCCAACATCTGTCGGTGGATTTGGGCTGAGCTCCTGTCTATTGGTGCGCCCCTGTGGAATAAGGGAAAGTAAAATGAACAAGCTGACCCATTTTCCCCCCTTTCGTCTCGATGCTCCTTCCCTCTCTCTTCACTCTCCAGTCGCTTCACTCCTCTGACTTGTTTTTCGCTCGCAGCGTGATGGGCAGGATCAACAGAGATCCAGATCATTCTGTGTGACTTTGCATGTGCGAGTGTGTGTGTTTGTGTGTGTGTGTGTGTGTGTGTGTTTGCCTCAGATCTGAATTGTGTGATTTAGATTGTGATTGTCTAAGCAGTTCAGCTAGTGTACCGTGTGTGTGTTTTGCCTGTCACACTTGATTTAATTAGGGATGGGGGATGTGGAGAAAATCAAATATCACAGTATTTTGTACCAAATAACTCAATATCGATTTGCAATGATATTGTAGGGTTGACAGTTGGTGCTTTCACAAAATATTTACACGGTGATTTTTATTTATCAGTAATCATTTGTAACATGGATATAATGACTAAGTGGGTAAAGTCAAATAATAGAACAATAGAACAGTAAGTTGAAAAAAAAAATGGCATCACTTTACTGTAATGTATCCTTTAAAACCAGGAAAATACAACAGAAATCAGATATTATGATATCCAAAATCTAAGATATCTAGTCTCATTTTTCATTTTTGAGCATTTTGCCCAGCCCTCAATATAGTATTGTTTTTAAATGTATCTTATATGTACAGCAAAGTAAAGCACTACAGGTTAGTTCCCAGGACACATTTCAAAAGTATGGCTGCACAATATATTGTGTTTTTTCATAACAACGTCAACACATTGATACTTTGAATAGACCATCAATGTATTAAATCACATTCTGTCTGTACGCATTATTTTGTCTGATATGCACCATGCTGTTAACTTTTTGGCCAATCAGAAAGAGCTCTCGCTGTTGGGCAGGATCCAACATTGCCTAATTACCTGTACTCAATAGAAAGTTACATTGGGCCAGTAAATACAATCAGTGAGCGAGTGAGGACCATTGCATTGCTTTGGTTTGCCTTCGTCTGTCTTCATTCACGCGAACCATCAAGACAGACACAGGCAGTCTTGTTTACTTCGTAGATGAAATGGCAGCCATTCCTAACAAACAGGTTCAAATGTAAAAGAACATTCATTGTGGGGCGTCCAGTAGCTCAGTGAGTAGAGCGGGTGTCCCATGTACAAAGACAATGTTCTTCCTGCAGTGGCCACGAGTTCAATTTCAGCCCACGGCCCTTTGCTGCATGTCATCCCGTCTCTCTCACCCTTTCACGCTTAACCTGTCCTGTCCTTTCTTGAAAAAGAACATTCATTGCGCCTTGCAGAGAAACATACAAATGGGGTTGAGAATGATGACTGGTGTTATAAGAAGCATAGCTCCTTCGGGAAATAGCTCACTGCGCACTGAGCGTGTGGTCGAGCAAGAGAGGATGAGTGATGGCGGATGCACCCAGAGCGGACAGCTGTTGGCGAATGGAACAGAGAAGAAATTAGCAGGAAAGTTGTCAAGTGGTTGTAAATGTACAGCGTAGCTTCCAGTCTGTCCATGAATAAACACCGCAGCTCCTCTAGATCCATCTTTAATATATAGCAACTACACACATTAACTTTGATTTCTTTTTAGCACCCTAAACGTTTAGGTTTTTTTTTCCTGCAAAGTACAACAGCACAGACTCTATCAAGACCACAACTTTACTGGCCATTACCACCAGTTTACAACTGTAAAACTTACGACCAGAGTGTTTCTATACAAGGTATATATAGTGTCTTGCCCTAAAACTGGGATGTAGAGACATTCTTCTTCAACTTAGCTGTCTAACCCCACCTGTTCCTGTTCCACCTGCCTTACCAACAGGCCCTGGTGTTGGGTGTATTGCTGTACTGGCATGTTCAACCAGACCTGGCACTTAAAGGGGAACACCACCTAAATTAATTTGCTATTTCCAGGAAAGTTCAATCAATAGTTGTGAACATGAGCTACTCTCTCTCAGAGCCAGAAACCAGAGAAGTGAGTCTCAGACTTGTGATGTCATTTAGTATAAAGTCTGTAGCTGCTCCATAGACAATGAAAGGGATTCTGTGGACCCCCAAAGTATTTGTTCTCTATTTTATACCCATATGAGCTCTACACTGTTGTAGTGTTCTCAATTGTGAAACAGAAAATGTACCCGTACACTCAGAACACTCCCCTGGGTGCTCTCAGTGTCATCGATAACTTTTTTTTTTTTTTTACAATTCTTCGTCTACAGAGCAGCTCCAGACTTTATACATCACTAGTTTTAGTTTGAGCTCTGTAGCTTTGGGATGTGGGAGACAGTCGTTCATGTTTACTTATATTTTGGGGCTGTCTTAGATCATAGTAATAAGGTATGAATTTTGAAAATGGCCATAGTTCCCCTTTAAATTGTTACCATATTTTTTGAGGGCATCAGTGTGAAATGTTCCAGATTTTAACTTTAAAGAAGAACAGTGTCACGCTGAGTGTTGGGTCGTCAGTGAGAAATGTGAGACCAATAGTGCAGTGTCATGGCTGCAGGGAGCACCAGGACTTTTAAAACTGTGTGTGGGTGTGTGTGGGTGTGTTTGAGACAAGCAGAGAGAGCATAAGCCTCTGGGTATTGGCTTGGACTAAAGCCAAGCTTACAGGAAATGCCAACAAAGCACCAAGAGATGTTCAAACATCCCCCCCCCCCCAACACACACACACACGCAGACTCTCACACACACAGATGTACACACTTTAGTAAACAAACAGCCACCCAATCTCTGCTCCAGTGTGATCAAACCAAAACCAACTTCCAGGAGAAACTATGTCACTGGCTCCTTCTCTGTCGTACACAGCACTGTTAGCCTCTGACCTCCTGTAAATCTAATCAGTGGCAGACAGAATAACACAAAATCATATGGGCAAGTGGATTACGTCCTCTGACAGAAGAGCAGAAAAGTTGACTGCTCAGGTAGCAGCAAAACAGACCTTGAAATATTTGTTGTTCACGAATGATGAAAGCAGAGAGTGACATTTCAACCCTTTTTTCTTCCACTGATCTGAGGAGACTTGTGTAAGGATCAGTTTACGCTGTTATTACTTATCTGAACAGGACAGAATGTGGAGACTTTATAATCCCAGACCAGAGCAGGTGAAGCTTATCATTTTTAGCAAAAGACGTCTGACATTGTCAGCATTTGTAAAACTCTTTGCAGATGCATTAAATGTTGTCTTGCGGCAATGGACAAATAGGGTTGCATCAGGTTGACAGATATCAGATATTCAGTCAGGCACATTATGTTGTCAGTCACAGAAAAGCCCACTACAACATTTTGAAATACGCTGTTATTACATATGTATTTTAAAGGAACTGTGTGCAACATTTAGGTATAATCTATGATTCAGGGTCTGAGCCAGAATTGCCTGCACATGGTTCTTAATATGGTGGTGGAGGTGGCAGCTAACAGAGCTAACAGTGTTAATGTGGGGGACCCGGTGGATGGGCATGATGCCTCTGCAATGATGCCATTCCGCCACCATGGAACAGCGCGATCAGCAGTAAAAGTGCAGTGCAGAGCGGCAACATCTAGCTAGTCGCATGGGACTCACATTCACAAAGGGTTCTGAAACACATAGCTGAGGGTTGACAGTTCGTCAATGTCAGGCCATCGGTGTGCGTCTCTTGCTCTAGTTTTTGCAGTGTGCACCGCACCACTGGGATAAGTCAGCCCTTGTTGGATTTTTTTGGCCAATTCAGCGTGTTGAATCGGCGTCTACAACTGCAGAACCCGTTGGTAAATGAAATCACTCTGATTGGCTGTTCAGCTCAGTGCAGGGGAAGAGAAGCTAAGTGAGGAAGGTAAACAAGTGGCTAAAGTCAAGAGGGCCTGAGATCAAAACAGACTTGTTATACAAGATGCTATTGCATTTTTATCCATTCAGCTATTTACCAGAGATGGTTTGTAACTGTGTGTTGTTCACTAGCACACGGTAAATATGCTTTGTTCTTTCAACATCACATTGTGTTGTGAATGTGCTAAATACCTAGCGTCTTAAATCCATCCTTTTGGTTTCCCTTTTTTAACGACAAATACAGACTACCACAGCCAACTTTTTTTTCGTACTTGAACCTTTCTGACCGAGATTCAAGCGACGTGAGTTGACGCAACAGTCGGCCTCCATCGTTGATCGTTCTTTTATGTTGGTTATGGTGTGTCTGGGCCTTGACAGGCACGTTCTGTTGGACGCAACATAGAAAAAGGAGCTCGGATTACAACACACACAGAGTGCGCGTGACTTCATTCTCTTTTCAGCATGCCGTCACTTTACATAATTCTATCTACCACTTTATCTTTACATAGCAAATTGTGGTTTGCTGCTGTGATACTGCTCTGAATATCATGTAGAGCCCCTTGAGAACACCCTTTTGTTATTTCGCAAGAACTATGCCATTATGTCTTCACAGATCTTGATCAGACATATAACAATGATCTTTAAAGGACTAGTTCATCAGAAAACTGCCAGGTAAAATGCTATTAAAGTTTATATACTGTAAAAACCAAACACACAGCAAGTTAGCGCGGCAGTTTCATCACAGCCCCCTCCCAAACTATTAAAGTTAATGGAGCCATCTCTTTACAGCTCCAAAAGAGCATAAAATGTCCATCAAATTTGCAGTATGTGGTTGTTTGCGGTGCTGTAAAAAGGTGGTGCTGCTATCTTGAATAATGTGGAATGAAAGCACATGAAGTAACACACTGCCCACTCAACAGACTTGGGGATATATAGCTGAGTTGTATGTTGTGTCAAACTAAACATTTGAATGTTAGAAAGTGTGTCCTTGCTCTATAAGGCCTCAAATCCTATTTTATGTACTCATCCTGCTACAAGGACGACGACTTGATCTTACCTTGACACAAAATGAATCAAAATCACACAGTATCCCACTCGATGCCGTGCCACCCCTACAAAATGTCTGAACCCTCGTCCGAAAATTGCTTCAGACATGCCGTTTCTGACAGACTGAGTGGCTCCCAACCAAACAGAAACCACTGTGGTCCAAATTCTAGTCACTCGTTGGTCGAGTTTTTCAAATGTGGCTATAGAGGACGTCTGGAGTGCTTAAAAGCTTCCTTGAAGTGCACAGCCATCTGTCAACATTGAGGAGCCTGAAGAATGGACGTCAATAAATCAAATGGCTCTTAAGTGAAATACACTTTCCTCACAAAGCTAAGAATTCATTTTGGATAATCTAATCTCAGTTTAATAATGAGAAGTCTCCCTGCCATCACTGGGAACTGGACACTGTTTTCACTTCATTTTCTTTTCTTTTTGGACAACGTAATGAAATTTGTCATAACATTTTGATCTGGCTAATATTATATAGTGCTGCAGATTTGAAGGAAACATTTGTTGGTACTGGGAAAAAGAGCCACAGATAATTCTTCCTCCTACAGTTACGGATTAGGCATATTGGTATTGACCATTGTTATTTAATACATTCTGAATGTGGCTCAGCTGTAGTTAAGGTCAAAATCTTGACCTTTTTGTCACACTTGGCAAATTTTTTTTTTACTCTTTTGTACAATTGGACGGAACACCATTTGGCCACTTCTTTTTGCACTTGCTACTGTAGTATTATGGCTCCCAAAAACCCAGAGGCGAGCGCTGAGGTGGGCAGAGTGGCACAGCTGAGGTTGTGTTTATGCAGATCAGATAGCACAGTGCCATTTTGGTCATTTCCACCTGCTCAGACCACCTCTTATCGCAGGTGCACAGAAAGCTTTTCTCAGACAGGATCCTTCGGACAACAAGTTGGGAGCAGCCGGTCTGAACTGCCTATTATTTAAGTCTGCCCTCACTTCACCTACTGATAAAGTATTCCTCCTACAGGTACTAACACTGTGCTCATCCTGTGCTGCTCTGTGCCAGGAGTGTGCTTGTGCCACCAAAACTGCAAAAAAAAAAACGTCAGCCACGCCCACGTGTTTGCACCCTGAGATTACAGCTGCATAATATGTGCTTGGTTTCACAAAAGTAGAGCCCATTATGTTGATCGCTGATACAGTATTAACCTCAGAATGGGTGTTGTGCTTGTGTGTGTGTGTGTGTGTTGTGTAGGAGTTTGCCACCCTGACGAAGGAGCTGAACATATGCCGGGAGCAGCTGCTGGAGAAAGAGGAGGAAATATCTGAGCTGAAAGCTGAAAGGAACAACACCAGGGTATGTGTGTGTGTGTTTGAGTGTGTGCATGTGTTAGTGTGTGGTGATGCTGATAAAAACAAACAATGTTTCTAAGCTTGAAATTAGTATTCTCTTTGGTCGTGCATGCAATCATGTGTGTGTGTGTGTGTGTGTGTGTGTGCTATAGCTGCTGCTGGAGCACCTGGAGTGTCTGGTGTCTCGTCACGAACGCAGTCTGAGGATGACAGTGGTGAAGAGACAGGCACCCCCACCATCTGGAGTCTCCAGCGAGGTGGAGGTCCTCAAAGCTCTGAAGTCGCTGTTTGAACACCACAAGGCTCTGGATGAAAAGGTGAACACACACAAACACACACAAGGGCTGCGATCTGTTCTAACAAATATGTGCTGAGGAAACGATTGCATCATTTCAGGGGCCAAAGCACTGAAAGCGATAATTGACGTGCTTCATTTGAGGAGTGTCAGTTGATGCCTCTCTGGCACTCCAGAACCAGAGCCAGCTGTATCTGAGGAGAGGGTCACTATTTTGTAAATATTGTTGTATATGACACATACCGCGATTAATTCTTTATGTGTTTCTATTTGAGTAAAGTTATATGAAATTACAACTTCACACATCCGGCGGTATTTTGGGGAAAGATTGCTATTTATGCAGACAAGCAAAGTTTGCATGCTTTACAGATCCCCTCTATTAATTTTGGGGCAGCTGTTGGCTGCATGTGGTTGATGAACTCACATATCATATATGTAGCGAAGGCTTCTCTGCTTCTGATTGGCTTACCCTAACATTCTTACCCTAACTCTCACCAATCCTACTCCACTTGCCCAAACTTAATCAACCTATCTAACAAAGGCAACAAGCACTAGCCAATCAGTGGAAGAGTAGTGCAGGTCATGCATTCACTGTCCTAGGAAACGCAAATTCATGTGCGGTTGGTTAGCTGACTTGATATGTATTTTACCCATTGCACTGACAAGGTCTTTTATCTCTTGCCCTTATTTTGTAAGTTTTTAGTCTGCAGTCATAAATCAGAGGTCGTTTTTGGACTTCATTGAACTTCCCGTGCATATTCCTTAAGTCGGCTAGCTAACTTAAGGACCCTACACATGCTGTTGGCAGGTGCCTGTCAAGAAGTGTTCAGCCAGGCCTCCGAAAACACAACTCCCCTAAAAACAGGCTTAATAAGGAAATATCATGTCAGTTTAATTTTTTTAATCTATTTGTTTAGTATTTTTTTATTGTTAATAATTTATTATTAAATCAAATACTGTCCTCTGGGGAAAAAATTCTTACCTTTTAATTCCTTTCAGCTCTCTCCAAACGGTTACAGTGGCTGCAGAAAAAAACATCTTTGGTCACTGGGTCCTCATTTGATAATCTAAAACAAAACAAGGTCGGAGTAGGGCTGTTAAAGCAGTTTGATGTGCCTCATAATGCTTTTGGTTCGTGTTTGGGCATTTAAAACAATAGGTGTTCTTCAAAATGTGTGCGTCATAATACCTCAAGTGTCTTCAGGGCATGGTATTTCCATCAGCACTGTCCAGGCATGGGCAGTATCTATTTTGTCATACCTTCATACCCTCCTGATATTTCACCAAGGTATACAGTATTTGTGTTACAAAAAAGAAAAACAACGTAAAAACTGAGTGTTGACAGAAGTCAATGTAAGACATTGTCTGTCCTACAATGCTGTGTTCTAATATTCGAATAGCCTACTAAGAAAAGTCTTGCTGACTTTAAATACTTGAATAATGAATAGATTGAAACCAAGCGCCCGTTTCGCTGGAGGACCAAATGACACTTATTGTCACAGCAGATTGACTCATCAGTGGGCATTGAACAAAATAACATAGTTTATAAACTGCTTTTGTAGTTGAAAGAAGTCATCTCAAGATAAAGTTATATGTAGCAATACTCTCAAACAGGGGCAGAGACTTTTTCTTTTTTAGTCCTGTAATGTTATCCCCACTGCTGACAGTCCCCGACTTTCTCAGTTCAGCTGCCTGGAACACCAGTTGACACTGACCTCTGGTGGTGAGTGCTGAGCACTACATCACCTCAATATAACGTCTCCATATCAGTTCAGTGGAAAGACGAGTGTCTGTATATTGGATGGTATTGAAAATCATACCTTATGTATACCCCTGCATACTGTAATATCCTACTGCTCAAGCCTAGTGCTGTCACACACGCCACTTTGTTGCTCCTTGCTTGTCTTATTAACAGAGCTGCTCTTCTCCCTCATTAATTAATTCTGATGAATTTGGTTTGTCTGCTTGTCTTCTCAATGTTAAGCTATTAATGAACCTCAGCAAGCCCTGAGTTTCAGAGTAGAAGTTTTCTATTGGAGGGAAGAGATTGTTGTTGAAAAGCTTTTAATGATGACTCTAAACAGATGGAGGGAGTCTTGAGTTTGCAACAACAACAGCAAACAGTTGCAACAGCAGATTAAGACAGGAAGAAATATGATAATATATTCATATAACAGGGAAATTAACTTTGAACTGAACTCAAGGTAAAAAGGGCCCCGTTTCCAGATTCAAATTCTCTGTGCTTCTAAATTATATCCAGCGTGTCCTCATGTCTCTGGACTTTGTCGTGATATGTGTGATCTTGATGTGTTTGTAAGGTACGTGAGAGGCTTCGTGTGGCTCTGGAGAGGGTGGCCACCCTGGAGGGACAGCTAGCAGCTAACACACAAGAGGTAAGGTGTGTGTGTGTGTGTGTGTGTGTGTGTGAGAGTTCCTTTGTGTGGTTATTGGTAGTGAAACATCTGTTCAGTCCCTTGCAGACATCTGTTGAAGCCTGCGGTCTGATCTTATATATGCTTCAAGTGTCACGCTGGGTGAGAGGCTCTGTCATCTGAGCCCTCTGTTCATGCACACACACACACACACACACACAAATACACGTGCACGGACACAAACTCGCCTTCTGTACTCATCTAGTTAAAAATGTCATTAAAGAAATCACTTTAAAGATAAATTATGCTAAATATTCACAGCAGGCTCAGTTAAAGCAAATCCCAGTGGGTTATGTAAGATTTAAAGTGAAGTCGCATTGATCACACAGTTTCGTAAGAGGAGCAGACCCTCACTGAAACAACCCCTCCTTCATCTATTCTGAGTCTAATTCATATTTGTAGTTGTGTAAAATATAGCAGGGCGTGTTGTCTGAAGCACGCTGGCAGCCTGAAAGCCAGGCTTCCCCTTTGGGAGGCTAAGTTTTGTTCTTGGATTCACTGAAGGAAGAGAGAAGATAGTAAACGTGTGAGTTTGTTCATTGTTCTTTTTTTCCTTTTTAATCTACATTGCAGTTGAACATGGTGAGGCAAAGGAAGGATGGTGACTCGGTGGAGCGAACAGATGGATCCAAACCTACATGGAAGGTCTTCCTGGCTGTGTGATTGTTTTTCTGCTCTGTGATTTATCTTATGTCTGCCTATAGTAATAGTGTCCGTTTGGCTGTCGGTCGCTGTCTTTGCATCTTATTATGCCTTTTTTCCACACATTGGCACACATACTGTACACAGGACAGGTTAATGGAGCTGAAATGTAGCATGAATCCTCTTTTGCCTTTCTGGTAATTCTGATATCATCAAGACTCTTGCTCTTTATATTGAGCCTTGTCCTCCATGGTTTGAGGCCAGCCCTGAAATGAGCACACATTATGTAACTGCGTCTGGGTCCATCCGCAGGGACTAACAAACCTCCCTGTGATTAAACAGCAGAGCCTAGAAATCGCCTTCGTCTATACGGGCCGGGAGCCGAGGAGAAGCATCACAAGATCCACTCACTTTGGCTCCTATTTCTTTGGCCTAAGGATAAAGAGGGGAAAAGTGTCAATATACAGCACTTTTATTAAAGGAATAATCAAACTTGGAAAAAATCAATAGCAAACCATTAAGTGGAGAGCTAGGAGAAGACTGTATCAAAGGATGGCCACAGAGTGAGGGAGAAAAGATCAGGAGAGAATTGGCTGGAGTACCAGCGTTTGGAGGAAGAGTGTAGTGTAGATGTGTGAACACAGTGTGAACTGTGCAAACACACACTCTATCAGGACATTTATCCACGGCTCCTGCTGCCCTGCTGACAGTCACTGCCCCCGGATGTTACAATTAGAGGATATTTGAATTCAAAATGCCATAAAATGATCATGATCACATGCACTTTTTCAGCAGGAACCCAAACCACGACAACATTAGAGCCATGTTGTACCTGTGTAAATCTAATAGCTAAACTGGAATTACGCACAATCACTTGTATCACCGGGTGTGTTTTATTACACAGCCTCAGACCATTTGGCCCTATTGCCTCCAGTGTGTCTGTGTATGTTTATGTTTCTGTAACATATTCATGAGCTGGCAAAATTGGCACATGAGGGAGCTGAGGGGGTCCTACTAACTTTTGCTGCCCACTGTGTTGCCTGTCTGAATATGTGTCCCCGAAGGTTTGTTTAATTAAAGCCCTGGAATTAACTGCAATTTGAGCTGCGAAGAGAAGAGAAACAACATCAAAACAACAACATGGCAGCCTAACCTCACACAACCCACCCTCGTATGCATAACGCTCCACACTTTCATATCTAGGTCATCCAACTTTATCAGTTCTGCAAAAACTCTCAATATCATCCACCCATAGTGTGCACATTCGTACGTGTGTCTCTGCCCTGAAATATATTTCATGTGAGAATGTGGATGTATTTCTATTAATGTTGTGTGTCCACCTTACAGAGACTGCCCAACGGCTCCATAGACGCCCACGATGATGGCAGCCGGGTGTCTGAGCTTCAGGAGCTGCTGGATAGGACCAACAAGGAGCTGGCGCAGAGCCGCGAGCACTCAACCACTCTCAACGGCCGCATAGCCGACCTGGAGGCAGAGCTCGCAAACGCACGCCGAGAACTGAGTCGCAGCGAGGAGCTGTCAATCAAACAACAGAGGGAACAGAGAGAGGTGAGAGTAAAGGAAACAGGCTTTTGTTCTGGGAACAAGCACCGAGAACAGCCGGCCATAAAAACCTGAGGCTTTTTCTAATAGAATTAAACATTGTGCTGCTTTGTGGAAAAAATATGTCCCTGTATTAATTCATTATGTCATTCTTTAAAAAACTACACACTAATTTCTCATGCCATTGAGATTTCTCACGTCAACACAGAAACTGTGTATGACAGCTCATGGCTCATGGTGTACAATAATGAGACACACCTTTACTACAAAAGGGTGCAAGAAGACTCAAAATGACCACAAGGATCTGGGCTGTTGCCACACAGACACTCTTATGTCAGCTCTGAGTAAAAAACTACCCTGAGGATGCACATTGATAATAACAGCCAGAGGAGACTGAGTTCCTTGTTTTGGTTTTTTAATATTCTGAGCCTGGGCAGTGGCAGGTCATCATCAAGGCTCGGAGACTTGGTGGTTTCCTTCCTGTCTTCAAGATTGTTTTATCATGAACATGCTTTGTCTCATTTGCTGTCTTCATCAACTTTAACTACAGCACATTTGTATCATTACAAAGTACATGCACGTCTTGTATATGAACTGCAAAAATACAAGATACTATGAAGGTTAATACACTGGGTTCCCACATGTCTTTGAAATCTTTGAAAGTTTGTAAAACTGAGGATAAAAATGAAGGCGCTGAAAGTTTTTTAAAACACAGATAAATAGCCATGGGTCATTGAAAGTGCTTGTATTTTAATATTTCGTGCACAAACAGAAACTGAAATTCTTTTTTCTTACTTAACGCTAGTAAATAGACGATGATTCACTGTCTGCAAGTGTCTCCCGCAGTTGCGTCATTGTTTCATGCACCACCTGCTATCACAGTAACACAGCACATTGTGTTCACACATTCAAGCCTTTCTCTTTTTTTAATGTTGTCTGTGAGCTTCTGTAAAGCCTGCTAATTCTCATTATGAAAGTTCTCAGTGTTATAACAGTAATTAACCCTGATCCATGTCTCAAACTGTGTCGTGTTGAGCCCTTGAATTGGGCCTTGAAGGTCCTTGAATATGATGTTTAAGAAGTGTTGGAACCTTAAATCATATATTGGGGAAATACAACCATACACATAGAGATGATGTACAGCATTGTGGGTCTTTGCCTCATCGCGCCTGTTGTTGTAGGCTCGACTCTCATGATTTCCCTGTTGTTGTTGTGTCTGTGCACCCACAGAGAGAGGATATGGAGGAGAGGATAACAACGTTAGAGAAGCGCTACCTTGCCGCTCAACGGGAGACCACACACATCCACGACCTCAACGACAAACTGGAAAATGAACTGGCCACCAAGGACTCGCTGCACCGACAGGTAACACACGCACAACAACACAAGCCATACAGAGTGCCTGACTTGGATTTAAGCAGAGCATCTGGGAAGACAAAGAACAACAGCCATGCAGTAAGCTGCTCTGTCACAAATCAGTAAATGAAGCTTGACGTAACGACTAAATCAATATTTATAAATGTGCCGTGTCATTATACCGCTTCATGTTCAGGCTTCCTCGGATGTGTTACAATCCTAATGTGTTGTTAAGTGACACCAAAAATGGCACATTTGTCTTGATGCAAGGTGACATGTGAGTTGTGGATTCAGGCTAATGTGCTCTCTCTCTTTCTCTCTTGCAACATTTAATATTTCATGCCTCGACATTGTCATCCACAATAAAGCTGAGATAGTGACACAACCAATAGAGTTTTTCAAAAGTGTGCCGATGTATATAAAGCATTGTAGAAAAGCTTATTCTGGGTTTGAGCGAGCAGTGGAAAAATGGCGCTCAAAGGTTCGCGTGTAGTTCAGGGTCGATCCGAGTTCAGCACCACATGGGGAATACCAGAAACATCCTCGGTTTGTGCCCACGTGTCATGCCCTTGCTACTCGCTGGCTGCACTACACTGATTACATCTCTCTGGTGATCGTGCTAATGTTCGGTGCGCGCTGGTGTGTGTGTGTTTGTGTGTGTGTCAGAGCGAGGAGAAGGTACGCCAGCTGCAGGAGATGCTGGAGATGGCTGAGCAGAGGCTGGCTCAGACCATGAGGAAGGCTGAGACACTGCCAGAGGTGGAGGCTGAACTGGCACAGAGAGTGGCAGCACTTTCCAAGGTAACACACACATACACACACCAACACACAGCTGTAGAAAACATAGCAAAGGATGCTGATGCAATAAAACAAGAATCAGTTATTTATACAAATCACAGAAGCAGATAGATATCGAACACATTTACAGAGTTTATAACCAGGCAGTCGTATTTACATGTAAGTGTCTCCCCCTGCAGGCTGAAGAGCGCCATGGCAACGTAGAGGAGAGGCTCAGACAGCTGGAGTCACAACTGGAGGAGAAGAACCAAGAGCTAGGAAGGGTGTGTGAGCATATGTGTGTGCGTCTGTGTGTGTGTGCACCAGCCCTGCAGGGTTTCTCTGACCTCTCACTTTGTTGCGTGTGTGTGTGTGTGTATATATGTGTGTGTGTGTGTGTGTGTGTGTGTGTGTGGGGACGGGGGGGAGGGCTGATGCTTCACATTAGTTGGACGCCTTGACTCTTGGCTCCGTGCTCCCTCATGCAGACAAGTACATACACAAACACACAGGACAGACGCACATATGAAGGGCTCTCCATTTTCCTGGTGCATTGTTGCATGAATTTGAACCAAATCCACATATCTTGCTGCAACACTTCCCCTCCGCCCCCCCTCTATACGACTGATTGGCTGCTATCTTTAGACTCTGAATAATTCACGCAAGGCTAATTTCTCTCTCTCTCTCTCTCCGTGCGATCTCATGACTATATTTAGTTAAAGGAGCTCTCTGAGGATGCAGATTTTTGTTTGTGTGTGTCTGTGGTGTTAATTTACTTTAATGAAATTACCGGAGAACACATATTAAGCACAGCACTTCCCATTTAAGGGAAGACATTTAACCCTTTTTCATCAACACGTAAATGACAGTAATTAAATCATTCCGGCTGTGAGATCCATTGTTGGCCAAGAGGACCTACTATATATCTGGCAGCTGGTGATCTTGGGCTAAATACACACTTCATCCTTTAATCCATGTAGAGATGCTTGATTAGCTGCATAAATACGCCCAAATGGAGTCTGTGTCAAAAGAGAAAATTTGATGATGTCATTCGCCCCCCGTCTGGTTTTTTCTCTCTCTCTCCACTCATCAGGCTCGTCAGAGAGAGAAAATGAATGAGGAGCACAACAAGCGCTTGTCTGACACCGTGGATCGTCTGCTCACTGAGTCCAATGAAAGGCTGCAGCTCCATCTGAAAGAACGCATGGCTGCCCTGGAGGACAAGGCAAGGCTTGTACACATGCATTCATCTAGTCAGCGGCAGCAGCAGCTCATATTGTTGTTGTTATTGCTTCACAGAACAAATGAATATACAGTAGAGCACATGTTCTACTTGGACACACAGATTTGTTTTGACACGGTTTCGTGATTTCTTTTGTCTAGAACTCGCTCATTCAGGACCTCGAGAACTGCCAGAAACAGCTTGAAGAATTCCACCACACCAGGGTCAGTGAGACTTGAATCAATCACCCTAAATGAATAAGTGAAAACTACAATTGTCTCCCCACTTCCAAATATGCCCCATATCAGCAGTGCAATATTGTGCTTTGAGCTACATAAACACAGTTTAGTGGTACCTGTACTCTATGTAGTTATCTCCATTTACTTTTACTTCACTACATTTCATGTGTATTTATTTAATTCCATTTAATTTATTTGACAGCTGTAGTTTGTTACTTTGTAGATTAAGCTTTTGCATAAAAACACTCATGATTTTAGAAAATATAAAGCATGATTATGACTGACAATGATATTAAAATAATCTTTACTACAAATAGTACAGTATTTTGGTAATATGTTAATTGGATTTCTTGCAGAAAGTTGATTAGATTATATCAATACCACTCTCTGCTGTGTGTTAAATATGAAACTACAGCTAGCAGACAGTTAGCTTAGCATAGCATAAAAGATGGGGAAATAGCTAGCCTGGCTCCCCCAAAGGGAACAAAATACAGTTATGACTCTCAGCACCTCTAAAGCTCCAATTACAGTATATCTTGTTTGTTTATCTGTACAAAAGTACAATGATAAGTTACAGTTTTCTGGGGGGCTATCTTGGCCTGGAGAAGGGAAATTTTACCAGCTTACCAGAGTCAGATTGGCTGATTCCCTCCATTTTCAGTCATGCTAAATTAAGCTAAGTGGCTGCTGACTATAGCTGCATTTTGACTGTACAGACATGAAAGTGGTATCAATCTTTTTGTCTAACTCTGTGCAAGAAATTAAATACATTTTATTCCCAAAATGTCAAACTAATATAACACTGACAGGGTGATGCATGACTACTTGCCCCTGATGCACAAAGTGCATTTTCCTGATTATACTTCTTTACTTTTACTCGAGTAGAATTTAAAATCTTACTTGTAATAGAATATTGGTAAAGGGTTACTTGGGTATTTTTTCAACTTGGACCCTATTTTCCCATATTTTTGTGTCTAAGTGACTAATAGGAACAACAATTTTTAAAACTAGTCTGGTATTGAGAGAGAGCGCTGCAGCCAGCAGCCATGAAACAGGCAATCAAAGGCTATTTACATCCACTAAAAGTGCTTGTCTTTGCCACTGATAGGCTCAGATTGTTATTATAAGTGTCTAAAAACATTATGAAAAGGATCCCTACTCGGACAGACCTTTTTGTCAAAGAGTAAGATTCTTTTGGTTTAACTAGAAACAGCCGCGAAATTGCCATCGCTAATCCCACCAGACTCCAGTGACTTCCCATCAGTCACTTAGAGAAAAAAACATGGAAAAAGAGGGTCCAGGTTGACAATCTGAATACATCACCCATAATGCCCCTCTCTCCCTCAGGAGCGGCTGATCGGAGAGATTGAGAAGTTGAGAAATGAGATTGACCACTTGAAACGCCGCAGTGGGGCGTTTGGAGATGGAACTCACCCTCGGTATACACACACACACCTCATTAACACGTGCTCTCCTCATAAACACACTGTCCAACGTGATGCTATGTATATTACTGATGGAACGTTGTTCTGTGTGTATCTCAGGTCTCACTTGGGCAGCTCCAGCGACCTTCGTTTCTCTGTGGTGGAGGGCCAAGATGGCCACTACAGCACGACGGTGATCAGGAGGGCACAGAAGGGCAGGCTGTCGGCGCTACGAGATGACCCAAACAAGGTGCTAATGATGTCTTTATCAGGCCAAAACAACCCCACAGTCCCTCACATACACATACACCAAGCAGATCTTACGACTTACAGATCACAAGATCATGTGTCAACTGTTCTTCTAACCACATGCAGCTCCTTACCAGTGCTTTATCCAAATGCATGTCTGCTTTGCTATAAAGTGTCAGTGCTTGGCTGATGTATGATGGTCTTCATGCCTAACTTACCATTCTCTACTAACCTCTCTGTCTCTCTGTCTCTTTCACCTGCTGCCATGGACATGCTGTCTGATGTAAGTTCCCTGTTCATCCATTTCTTCTCATAACTGGCCTCATACTTCCACAAGTGTCGTATTTTTACATGTGTGCATTTAATCAGAATTCTTTAATGTTGTATTTATCACATGCACTGGGTCGACATGTTTTAAAGCTCCTGTGTGTTTGTTGTGTCCAGGTGTGCGCTGTGTTCGAACAGGACTATCCATCTCTGCGCGGGAGCGTCAGCCACCTCCTCGGCAGCGACATCGAGGCAGAGTCAGACCTGGATGATGACGTTAGCTCGACCCTGCTTTCCCCCAGCGGCCAATCAGATGCTCAGACTCTCGCGCTCATGTTGCAGGAGCAGCTCGACGCTATC
This sequence comes from Epinephelus awoara, assembly GCA_035609425.1. Lineage (NCBI taxonomy): Eukaryota > Metazoa > Chordata > Actinopteri > Perciformes > Serranidae > Epinephelus > Epinephelus awoara. The sequence continues at coordinate 15,244,044 of CM069296.1, forward strand.
AATGAAGAGATAAGGTGACAAAGTGCAGGCACATTAGATTACAGCACATGACAGTTTCATGATCCCCATGGGGAAAGTGGGTCAGTGCGGCAGCGAGAAACGGGATACAGATAAAAGGAGAACAAAATATTCAAGATAATGTGACCAATAATTGGAAAGAAAGGGGACGTTTTAAAGATGCTGCAGCAAAATAGAGGTGCTGCTGCTTTGCCTTGTTAATGCAATGCATGAAGGAGGCCTGTGGCCAGACAGGATGCACTGTAGCTGATATTGGCATTAGATAGTGAGATAATAACATGTAGATAAGATTCTTCATTCTTCAGTTCTCTTTGCAGCTGAAAGAGAATGCTATTTATTGGAGTTTACAGTCAACACGGTCCTCTTGTGACACCTGAGAATATGCTTCTGGGGAGGAGATGCAAAGTGGATGCTGATTATGCTGCAGAGGAGCCAGACTCCCTCCAAGAAGGACAAAAAATATGTCTCCACCTCAAATTGTGTTTTTATTATAGTCAGGATCTTTGCAATATTACATTTCTGATACAATTGTAAATGATAAATAAATGATTATTTCAGATTCATTGAGTAAATAGAAAGTGTTTTTATTACGAGCATTTTAACTCCATACAAGGACTTTTATGCTGAGATTTATTCATCATTACAATAATACAAGGTGTGTGTTCTGCGTTCAGAAATAGTATGTGTGCACGTGTGTACGCGTAGGATGATCCAGGTGGAGAGAGAGTCAGCAGACCTCCGCTCGGACGAGATCGAGTCTCGGGTGAACAGCGGAAGCATGGACGGACTCAACGTGACGCTTCGACCCCGGGCGCTGCCCACCTCCGCCACCGCCCAGTCACTGGCATCATCCTCCTCCCCGCCCACCAGTGGCCACTCCACACCTAAACACCACTCGCGCAACACCAGCCACCATCTAGGCATCATGACTCTGGTTAGAGAGCACATATGCTTTTACATGTCAAACAGCTCTATGTTTGCTGTAAAAGAAAAGCTGTATCTGTAACTGTGTTGATTTGTTTGACAGCCAAGCGACTTGAGGAAACACCGCAGAAAAGTAGCAGTAAGTTTGCAAACACAGCCAAAATTATACTTTCTTTTGGCCGACTGTTGCTTTCGTGACTGAGCTGAGGTTCTTATGTGACTCTTCTAGTCTCCGGTGGAAGTGGACAAAGCTACTATCAAGTGTGAGACATCGCCTCCCTCGTCTCCTCGCAGTTTACGGCTAGATACCAATTTTGCCCAGTTCACGGGCAGTCTAGAGGACGGCCGAGGGTAAACACACACACACACACACACACACACACACACACACACACAGGTAGCACAGTATGATAAATCAGCTCCAGTGCAGACTTGCTGTTGTTTTATGGGTCCACTTCAACTTTCCAACAACAAATTTTGAGGACTGCAGTGGCAGGAATTGGATCTGAATCAAATGTTGTAATCTGTAAACAAATGTTTACCTTGCTGATTCAGAGTTGACAATACTATCATACCAAAGATTTTTGCATTAACAAAATTGGCTGTTTTAACTGTTTGCAGCAAGCAGAAGAAAGGCATCAAGTCATCTATTGGCCGATTGTTTGGGAAAAAGGAGAAGGGTCGAATGGATCAGACCGTGGGCAGGGATGGACAGCCTCTACCGTCCTTAACAGGTAAGCTGCAGGGTATATATCATATCCCACACTGATACAGTGTGAGAGAGATACAAATAAACACTTTTTTTTGCTGTATTCCAGATTTTGAGATGGGCATTGGTGACACAATGACTCTGGGGAAACTGGGCACACAGGCTGAGAGGGACCGCAGGATGAAGAAAAAGTAAGCGCAGCATTTCTTTCTCTAAATTTGTGTGTTTTCTCTCTGTTCCTGTTGTTTTAATACGTTCAGCCTTTTTTTCTGGAAATCCTCACGTCTGTTGTTCTTTGTCTGTTTTTAATTTCCTTGTTAGACACGAGCTTCTGGAAGACGCCAGGAAGAGAGGCCTGCCGTTTGCTCATTGGGATGGCCCTACTGTCGTCTCCTGGCTAGAGGTGCTCCCCTAATCTTCTTTTATATCTACCAGACATAAATTTTCACAAAACCTCCCTCTGCCGTTCTGTCTTTATGTCAGGCTGCTACTGCATCTTATACAATGATAAACACAGCACTATCAAATACTAGACAGACCATTACAGCCTGATCTGCAGTCCCTTCCCTTTCTAATCTGACCTTTTATGGCGACAATGGTGGTGATGTTGAATATCTTGATGACTCTCGCCAGCTGTGGGTGGGTATGCCGGCGTGGTATGTGGCAGCCTGTCGCGCCAACGTGAAGAGCGGAGCCATCATGTCAGCTCTGTCTGACACGGAGATTCAGAGGGAGATTGGCATCAGCAACCCTCTGCACCGACTCAAACTCCGTTTGGCTATCCAGGAGATGGTGTCCCTCACCAGCCCATCTGCACCACTTACCTCCAGAACGGTAAGATGATTCAACAAGTATACCTCCATGGTCGCACATGTGCATACACAAGCAGCAGATGATAAATGAGCACATGAACACACACACAAATGTAGGAGGGGATTACGAACACATGACCCTACACAAAAAACTCAAAACCTCCTCCACTTGTTAAAGTCAAAGGAACACTTCACCCCCCAAATGATCATTTGTATATCAATATCTCATCCTGTGTAACGTTTGATTTGTGAAAAAAAATATTTTTCTCATTTGCCTCCACTGCACGAAGAATCCAAAAACAAAAAAATTCTTGATAAATTGAGGTCTGAGGGGTCCATGTTTAACAACAGCAAAATTACATAAAAATATCTGTTTACAAACTCTCACACAACTCTTGCAGTATAATCCAAGTCTCATTTATCCAGTCCTATGCTCAGGACTTCCCAAACAGACAGTCCTTTCCAATTGGGGACTGAATTAAAGTGAGGCTTATCTATTTTCTCTTCAAAGCCAGACTCCATTGACAAAAACAGTAATTTTACTTTGCTGAATGTGGGAGCTGTTGGTCTACCACTGCCTCAGTCAGTTAGATTATTTGTGTTATTTTGTGACTGGTGAATCCAAACTAACCCTTTATAACTTAAACTATCTAACTGATGCAGCGGATCATAGATAGGTCTCACTTTCATTTCAGTTCCCTGTTGGAAAGGGCTGTCGGCAAGAGAAGCACTGAGCATAGGACTGGATAAATGAGACTTGGATTATACTGCATGAGTTGTGTCAGAGTTTGTAAACAGATATTTTTGCTGTTGTTATATGTGGACCCCCATGACTTCAGTTCATCAAGAATTTTCTCCATTTCCGGTTTCTTCATTCACCGGAGGTATGCAAGAAAAACACATTTTTCTCAACAAACTCAACATGATGGTGAGTGATTGACATACAAATGGTCATTTGGGGTGTGAAGTATTTCTTTAACCTTCACTCTGCACCCTGAGTTGATGACTCCTCACTCTTTTTTGTCGTTTTGTGTCCTTGTTGAGACCACGGTTCTGGGCTGACATGTCCTTTTCTGCTGCCATAAATTGCATGGGGTTCTGTGTGGGAAAACAAATAGTGCCACATATAGCTACAAGCTACCTGCCTGAAATACACTCCCTCCCTTGGCATCACTCAACACAATGTTTGTCTGTGTGTGTGTGTGTGTGTGTGTGTGTGTGTGTGTGTGTGTGCGTGTGCGTGTGCGCGCGTGTGCGTGTTTGTCTCTGTCTGTGTGTGTGCGCATGGGGGGTATTACGTGTGAAAATACACACATGAGTGCATTCTCGGGTGTGTTTTTGTGCGTGTTTCTGCATGCATGTGTGCGTACGTGTGTGTTCGGGTGTGTTTTCGTCCTCTGAGCAGTCCTCCGGAAATGTGTGGGTGACTCATGAAGAGATGGAGAACCTGGCTTCCTCCACTAAAGCGGTCAGTACCATCTGGGTGCTCCCCTCCCCTTCCTACCCCCCCACCCAACACTTTCTCACACTCACACTGTCCCCACCGTGACACACATATGTCATCTCCCGGAAGACCCCTTTAAATGCACACTACATCACGCACTAACGCATTTTTGTGCTTGTGCCGGTATATCTACGTGGGTGTCGGATGGAATTGTTGTAACCTGTGGTCATGTGATCTGTGTCTTTGTGAAAGGTGAAAGTAGTAGTATGAGCTTTTAACTGCAGAGCGAAAACTTTGTGAAGAGCTTTGTGTGTGTCTGTGTGTGTATTTCTGAACGTGCATCACGTGTGTCTCTCTGACCTTGTATATTGTCTCTACCATGCTGCCACTCAGGAGAATGAGGAGGGCAGCTGGGCACAGGTGAGGTCACTGATCTGCTAACATCTGTCTGCACACACTCAGCCCACGCTCTTCACTAACTCACACACACTCATATTTGACTAAGAGACTGCAGCCAATGCAGTGTCAATATTATACTCTGCACACAGTAATTGGGAGAGTGGACACAGAGGCAGAGTAGGAGGGACACTGAGTTTTTGGCAGGCTCTAAAATGTTCTATTGAATTTATCAAGTGTCTTTTTTTAACACACTTCAAACTAAACTGTGTTCATCTCTGCTGAAAAATGTTGTTTTGTAATTTGGGTGATCTGACCCTGTAATCAAGATAAACAATGACAATTTCTTTTACATTTGCCAGCAGCATATTCTATCATCCCATATCTTAGAAATTGTTATGTTTTATCTGTGTTAAATAAGCTACAAATGCATGATTCACCCACACAGGTGTTTTACTTAGTCTCCCTGATCAGAGCTCTTTTCAGGGCTGTGTGAATGTGTACAGTCTGTACCTGACTGGCATATAATAAATGCCCCCCTAACTTTGGGACAGCTCACCCCAAAATAAAATAAAAACATATTTATCTTCTAACTTGCAGTGCTATTTATCAAGATGGTTTTGGTGTGAGTTGCCAAGTGTTGGAGGTGTCTGCCTTCTCTTGAATATAAAGGAACTAGATGGCACTCAGCTTGTGGTGTGCAAAGTGCCAAAAAATACATTTGAAAAGCTCAATAACATCTAAGAAATTATGACCAGATAACTCCACAGACCTTGTTGTTAGCAGTTCAATGTAGGAACTATTTTCTTTCTACCTATATACACATCACTGCACAGAAACCTGTGTGTGCTAGAAGAGCTGATTTATTTTAAAATACAGAAAACCACAGGAACATGTTTCAGTTCTTGAGATAGACAGATCAACAGGATTTTTTTTTTTTTTTTGTTAATATTTTGGTTCATCTTAGCATAGAGAGCACAGGTGTATCTACTGAAAGTAATGACAGTGCACAATACTGGTGCCATGAATCTGGAAAACCCAAATAGAAAGCAGCTATAGTAACACCTGTGCCTTTGTGTCAATGCCTGCTGTGAAAAAAGGCCTGTGGTACATTTGGACTCAAAATGTAATCATATACGCAAAAAAAAAGGGAATTATTTTATTCATTTACTTCCACAAAATGGCAGACATATTATTAGTCTTATTATTTGAGTAGCGTTTGTTTTTTCCACATACAGCATTCCCACATCCATGTACTCAAGCACAGCATATAATCCTGAAACAGAGAGCAGTCTCTTTCTTTTCTGTTGCACAAATTAGTAACATTCTGTGCTCCTCTCCCCGTAGACTCTGGCGTATGGCGATATGAATCATGAGTGGATAGGGAACGAGTGGCTGCCAAGCCTCGGTTTGCCTCAGTACCGCTCCTACTTCATGGAGTGTCTGGTGGACGCACGCATGCTGGACCACCTGACCAAGAAGGATCTAAGGAGCCACCTCAAGATGGTGGACAGCTTCCATAGGTCTGTAGAGAGGGCGATCATCTTAGCTGCTGTTTGATGAGCCTCCCCTTTCATGTGCTAACTGGACACATTAGCAATGGAGATGAGAAAGCTAATGATGCATATGTGCTTGTGCTTTTCTGTGTTTGTGTTTGAGCTTGTTTGTTCCATCATGTTTGTGTGTGCATGTGCGTGTGTGCGTGCGTGCGTGTGTGTGTGAACCAGGGCTAGTCTGCAGTACGGGATTATGTGCTTGAAGAGACTCAATTATGACAGGAAAGACCTGGAGCGCCGGAGAGAGGACAGCCAACACGACATGAAAGGTACACTTTACACACACCCCGATACACACGCAGTGACAAAAAAAGCCCACATGCACACACACACACATACACATTTTCAAACACTAGTGCACAGGAATGCACACGTCCACGGTCTTATCGGGCCAGAGTACCACCTACTGGTTTTGCCTGATATTTTCAATTTGGCCTGAGCAGTGAAACAGCTGCACCTTAGACTGTCAAAAAGCCAGCTGAAGCAGGCCTACAATCTTATGATCCAAAGCTCCACATACCAAGAGTAGTCCACACACACACACACACACACACACACACACACACACACACACACACACACACACACACACACACACACACACACACACACACATACAATCACAAACACACATACACTTAGATCTATCCAGCTCTCTCGCCCTTTTGACCTTGAGTTCTGCACATGAACTTGACTCAGCTGTCATGTCAAATCAGAGTCCTGCCCTGTTTACGCACACACACACACACACACACACACACGCACGCACACACACCGCCTGTTCCAACTTGGAAAGCTGGCTGACAGCTGTGCTTTAAATGAACAAAGGGAGTGTGCCAGTGAGTTGACACTATGTGGACATGCACATTATCTCTTTATCTCTCTCTTTCTAGCTCTCTGACTCTAAATAAAGCTGCTCTTAGTTACTAGTAATGAAGTGTGCTGACATTTTTACATAACATTACACTACAGTACGGCGAGTCTGAAGCCTCTCTCTTTTTACTTCAGATGTGTTGGTGTGGACCAATGAGCAGGTGATCCACTGGGTCTTGTCCATTGGTTTGAGGGAGTACAGCAGCAACCTGTTGGAGAGCGGCGTCCACGGAGCGCTCATCTCTCTGGACGAGACCTTCGACTACAGCAGCCTAGCGCTCATCTTGCAGATCCCTATGCAGAACACACAGGTGGCTATAGAGGAAATCACAACAGTTTACACTCAGCATGCAATTATTGAACTAACCTGAAGGGGACAAAGATATCAAGTGTTGTATGATCTGGTTTTTAAAGGCAATAAGGAACATTTTGTGGGCAGTCTTAAAGGTCCAGTGTGTAGGATTGAGGGAGATATGTTTGCAAAAATGGAATATAACACAATTAAATATGTTTTCAATAGTGTATAATCACCTGAAAATAAGTATCATCATCATGTTTTCGTTACCTTAGAATGAGCCATTTATATCTACATAGGGAGCAGGCCCTCATCCACAGAGTCCGCCATGTTTATACAGTTGCCAAGAACGGACACACCAAACATTGGCTCTAGATCAAGCCATTCGCCTTTTTGTGTCGGCCACCATAGTCAGCAGCCTTCTGCTCCATGCCAAACAGCATCGGATCGAACAGTAATTTTTAACGTGAAACTGCTTTATTCTGTGTTTTTCCTGGTTTACATTACCGTTCGTTTGTTCTGGAGAGTAAGTGGCCTCTGCGGATAATCTGGCACCTGGTGAAAACCTCCTGAACAACGAATGCCAAAAGAATCCTAGCCAGGAGTTTACGTATGGCACATGGGAGAAGTTCCGGCAGGTTGCAGTCGCAGTTGTCACCATAGATGCCACTAAATCTGACACACTCCTCCTTTAAGGAATTAGGAAATAAAATATATAAACTAGAGAACTGCACCAATGAGATCTGTTTTGTTTAGTATGGCAATATCCTACACATTCAACACCTTCATCCCCAGTAGTGCAAACTCATTGCAGGCCATGAGCTTACAGCCACCAGTCCATCTTCCAACAATAACAGTTTATTGAAGTTTTTATGAGGTTGGCTGATTTACTCCTTGGTGACGCGGCAGTTTGTGTGCAGTCAGCATTTCCTTCTCCCGCTGGCCACATGCTGCCAGCATTTACTTCTGATTCAGATTCTGTATCGGTTCTCTGATCAGAAGGCCTCCGTTGCTCTCACTCAGGCTTCACTTGAAAGAATATTACCAGTCACAGGCTTCAGTCGAGATGACTAGCCCACAGATTCATATTCACTGCTGAACAAAAAACATAAAGGTTACTCCTAATTATTAGAGGTATTCAGGAGCTTTCATTGACGTTTTGCCATCAGCTTTGGTTCATTTCTGAGCCTGGTTGATCAGCCCACAGCTTTACTGTGTCTCCTGCTGTTTCTCAGGCACGGCAGGTTCTAGAGAGGGAGTTCAACAACCTGTTAGCCCTGGGGACCGACCGCCGACTAGAGGAGGTGACCTCTTAAAGCTTTGATCAAATACAACATTGTTGAAAAAGGACCAAGTGTCTGACCTTTCTTTCTGTCCCTGTAGAGTGGGGATGACAAGTCTTTTCGACGCTCTCCATCGTGGCGCAAAAGGTTTCGGTCACGTGAGGGAGGGGCGGGCCTGGGCATGATGGCGGGTTCCATGGAAACACTGCCTGCTGGCTTCCGCATGCCCTCCATGTCCATGCCGCCCTCTGTGAATTTGATGCCCAAGAAACAGCTGCAGCCTGAAGGTGTGTTACAGTACTAACCAAACTCCTTTACCTCAGTTTGTGTATTTTTTTTCTGTGTATCTATGTGCTTCTCTCTGCTTGTCTTGACTGACTAACTGCACGCTGTGTCCTCTCTGTCCTGCTGCGTCCAAACCCCTCTGTGCCACCGTCCTCTCAAGCTCCTCCCCCGGCGCCCCCGAGACTCGACCCCTCGGCTGTGCGGACCTATTCATGCTAACTTCTCTCTGCTTACTAACAGGAGCGCTAATGCTAACAGGTAAGCTAACAAAACACTACCTGAAACTGCTGAACTGACAGCTCAGTGCGCTTTTAACCAGCATTGCCCAGCTTTGCGGCATGAGGCAGGAATGTGGCACTTACTTACAATACCAGGCGTGTGAATGATAACCTGTTCTTCTTCGAATCATTAATTTTCGCAACCGCAATTTGTACAACAGTAATGGTGTGATTATACAGGATATAGTTCTACTGAAAGTCTGTACATGATAATACTGAATTATTGCTCAGGTTTTGGTTCACTGATTCCACAATTACTCAACAGGTGCAAGTGTTAGAGGGGACCTATTGTGCTCATTTCCAGGTTTATTCTTGCATTCAGGCTTTTCACCAGAACATATTTAAATGCTTTAATGGTATTAAAAAAGCACCTTTATTTTCCTCATACTGTCTGCACTGGAACACCTGAACTCAGGCCGCTGCGGCAACAGCCCTGTACATAAGGCGCCTGCTCTATCCACTAAACCACTGACACCCCCTACCATACACTGTTTAGCTGCTATTGAGAGTTTAACTTCAAATCACAACCAGACATGTTCCAGCAGGAATATGATATGAAATTAACAACATTAGCAACCTTGATTACATGTTTTCCTGGTGTTAGCCTGTAGCCCCATGTAGCAGTGTATTGCCCCGTTCTCACTCCAAAAAAAACCCAATAATACCTGCTTTTTAATGCAATGGGAAAGGGTTTAATCAGCACTCACACCCAGGTCAAATACCACAGCAGTAGTCACAGGTATTTATCACCTCAGACTCCAATTGGCACTGATGGGAACAAAAGACCTGGGTGACTGCGCTAATTTTAGCTCCTTTACCTGTGAGATGCAATGACGCACCACCACAAAATACCGTCCACACTCTGTCTAAGCAGCGCTCAAACTAAAATCGATCCAATGAGTCTGCACTGAGTTTAAGACAGACTTGATAAATTAGAGATATATTAAAAAGAGTAACCACCTTAACATTTTCACTGATCTCTATGCTCCTCTCTACTGTTTATTGATGTGGCCCATCCATGACGTTGACGTGACACATTCAAGAACACACCCACACACACAAGGAAAAGGCGTACTCCTCTGCTGCAGAGCTATATACACCGCACTGTCCTACTGGCAATGGTAAAGGAGTCTAGAGCCTATTTTTAGCTGGTTTGCAGAATTTAAAAAACACGCTTCCATGCGCTAATTTTGGTAGAAAGGGGGTACAAGTGATGTGACCTCTAGCTCACTTTGTTGAGTGTGTGCCTCATATAGGCTGAGTCCTTTGCAGTGGCCCGGTTTCGTTTCCAAACGCCAGCCCGTTGCTGTATGTCATCCCCCTTCTCTCTCACACGTTTCCTGTTTCTCCTAAGCTATCCTATCAGTAAAGGCAAAAAACACCCAAAAATAATCTAGAAAAAGAAATAGAGAGTAGCGTATTCAGAGCAGTCTGAAGCCTGAGGTTTTTACAGGGTATTTTTTAAATCTTTGGCAATGTTTAATATGAACAGCCAACATTGTAATATCATACAAATGACAGAAAACAAGGGGGAAAATGCATAATGGGTCCCCGTTTATATGGTTTAAAATGTTATTGTGTGGAGTGTCTTCTATCCTGCAATAAAATTATATTGATTTTTGCTGTGAGAGTGGTTTGGTTTGAAAATATTAGGGTTTTTGTTTTTGTTTTTTTGTTTTTTGGCATTTATGGGCTTCTACCACAATCATGTCGTGATTTAGATATCTGCTTGTATTGTGCATGTCGGGGTTAGGGTTAGACATGTTTTGTATATGTCAAAGCAAAACATTTCTCTTACATCCTCACTCACTTTCCTCCCCTTTTTCCTCTCCTTCAGTGCATTCTCATTACCTATACGGACACATGCTTGCGGCCTTTTGAGAGTGATATGCCAAATCTGGAGAGGGCAGTCCTGGGTGCCACAGGGGAGGGGTCTTCACCCCTTCGTCGCCCGGCCTCGCCTCCCACCTTTCACCTCTCACCTCTCCTACGGACACGTGCAATACAGAGGCCAACTCTGACCTTTGAACTCTTGAGAGTGCTCATTGGCTGCGCTCGCTGCTGTAAAGGAGACTCATCCCTGTCTCTCCCAGTTTACCCCAGTGCTCCCAGTAGCCTTGTTGTTGTGATGTTGTGCTCCCGCTCCCCTGGTCTCAGCTGTGGGTTCTTGTCCTGGTTCTAATCTCTCAACATGGCCAAGTCCAAACCAATCGTCCTGTGTCGTCGCTTCCTGAGCAACAAGAGAGTTGGTTAGTGTAGAAAAGATTTAAAGGGGTAGTGACACGTCGTTGATTTGGACTTGGGAATGATGAATACTTGTATAAATGGCAGATCCCACTGCACATTGCCCCTCTACCGGTTATGCAAGGTATTACTCATTTATCGTCTCTGTACATAAAATGGATGACTTATGTTTTTTATAGAAATATTATATATATAAATATATATATATTGGAAATATATATGGAAAATAATATAATATTGCTGTATGAAACCCAATGCCCTGTATTCGATAGTGACTGTTCTCTCTCTCTTTCTCTTTCTTTCTCTTTCTCTCTGTGTCGGACCTTTGTGTGTCTTTTGCTGTATGCTGTAAGTGTGTGAATCGTTAGTGGGAGGGTCTCACTAAGAAGGGGGTGCGTTTCTACAAGGACTCTTCACAGGTTCATGGGTCCAATTTCAGACTTCTCTCTTTGCCTCTTCTCCTGTTCTTTCCTTTTCCCTCCTCCTTCTCCTCCTCTTTTGACACTATGTAGCTGTTACCTCTCCTCTTTTTCGCCTCTCTCGCCTTCAGTATGACACTATGTAGCCTAGACTAGAGAGAATCCTTTAATATGAAGAGTGTGTCTGTGTGCGTGTGTGTGAGTTTGTGAACGAGTCTCTCTGCTCAAGACTTGTGGGGAAATTGTGCGTGAAAGGCCGACCCCAGCTGTGTGACCATGACTTTTCTCTGTGGATGGGTAGTGTGAACACTGTAGCTCCTCCTCTCTGTTGATTCCTTACTTTCTCTCAAATCAAACTGTAAACTGCTGCTCAACATCAGCCAATGATACACACATAAAACTGCTCAAAGTGACGGACTCGTCTCATCCAGTCCCGTCACCTCCCATTTAGTTGCCATGGAGATGTGCCAGTGAGCAGTCAGTACTCTTGGCTGACCAACTCCTCATCCAATGAGAACACAGCATATGAACCAGTGAAGTGCTGGATGGGTGTACAATCTTTTATTTTGTTTTTTTATTTCAGAGTTTTTCCAAGGTGTCTAAAAGGTGTAATGTGCTATGTGGCAGCTATGAGTACTGTGTCTTTATTCCAGGTGTGAAACAATGCTGACAAATCAAGATTTTATTATTTGGCTATTTAAAAAAAGTGAACTGTATTTATGACACTATATAGACATGAGTAAAGCTGTTTTTTAAAGATTTGGGGTCCGTGTTTGTTTTCCTTTTTAGGGTATCATATCAAAGTATCTCATCGGTAGTTAAAGCTCGGGTAGGCAGTTTAATTTTGACATCATTGGGCAAAAATCTCATAATAAACTTTACGCATATTGTAATTCAAGTGGTCTTAGAGAAAGCTAGACTTTTGCATCTCTGCTTTGCTATGTTTTCAGGCTTTAGAAAATCTAGACCATGATGGGAGACTTTGGACAATCACAGGACATCTTCAGAGAGAGCAGCTGCCAATCACTGCTCATGCACTTCGGTCACACTGTGACACAGTGATCACATATGAATCAAGATTCTCTCACTGCATCGCCTATTTTTTTTGCTTCAAATGTCTTAGAAACATATTTTAGTGTACTGTTTAGCTGTAAAATGAGAACGTTTATGACCTTGACATCAAGTTGAAAACAGTCAAGCCAAAAATGAAGTAGCGCCCACAGCAGATGTTCTCAATTTACAGCTAAACAGCACACTATAACATACCTGCCAACCTGGGGTATCGACAGATGATTTATCCTATACAAATTAAGCGTGAAGGAGATTAGACAGTGAGAAACATCTATTTGTTTCAGCTATATCACTATGAAATCAGGATAATGGCAGGAGAAATTACCAGGTGGGGTCACAGAGGGGAAAATGGTTAAAAATCAGGAGAATCTGTGAAAATCTGGGGTGTTGGCAGGTATGCTTAAATATGTTCCAAAAACATTTGAGGCAGCGCAGTAACAGTCTTCATTCATGCACTCCTCATTAAATGTAGTCAGTGTTAAACTTACAAAAATCATTAATGATTTCTGATATTTGCATTTATTTGTTAAAACAAGTTTCTTAAAAGGTTAATAAGCTAATATTAGCTAATGTTAGCTAGGCTGTAGCTCGCTAACCATGCTAGTATTAGCCTTAACTTAGTGTTCTTTTTACAACTTCAAATGTTGAATTAAGTTGGAAGTTGTTGCATCTTTATCTATAATATTTGACCCACATGTTTTGCATACTGCAATCTGTAGTTTTTTTTTTATGTAAGCGCAATTATCTTTGCTATAATTTTTTTCCAAATGGCGCTCAATAGAGCACTGTTAGTTCGTCATGGTTCTCTCCTGCAACATAAGTGGATGGCGTCAGTTTGGTTCAAACAAAATGGACCACCCTGGGAATTCAGCAATGACTTGTTGGAAATGGGTAGCAGTAATGTTAGGTGATTCAGGGAATAAGGGGAAATAAATTGTTTCGTGTTACACTTTTTAATGGCATAACCTATGTTTTTTTAATCTGTGTCCTGGGTAAAGTATCAAGTATCAAGTCATAAGGCTCAAGTCCAAGTGAAGTCAGGAGTCACTGGTGTTTAAGTCGGAGTTGAGTTTCAAGTCTTTTTAGATTTTGTTAAGTTGAGTCTTAAGTCATCAAATTTGTGATTCAAGTCCAAATCTCTATATGCTATAGTGTCACATTTGCAAAAAAGTTACCTGCTGTAGCTTCAATGACAATGACAAACAGTGTATTGAAAATGGTCTTTAATGCAAGAATTGGACGGAAAATATCACTTTTCAGAACATCTACAAATACACAACAATCTTAGTTATAAAAATCAAAAATAAGTTAGCAAAAAATAAAAAATAAAATGGCAAAACCACTCTGTAGAAAAAGGGAACGTATTTACATCACTAGCATTCATAACCAGTTTAAATTAAGCAGATCTTGGTCAAAACTGCCATGGTACATATTGGCCCCACAAATAAACTCATGTTTTTTTAAGCATAAAAACACACACAAAAAGAATGAAAGATCAGGGAAAGGTTTCGAAAAAGAGGAAACTTAAATTAAGTAAGGAGAAAACCAGGCTTTATCATTCCTCTGTGGCTCTGTCAGACTGAAGGGAAGCCTAACAGAGATCCACTCTAGTAACTAGGTGTCGGGTTCATGCAGTAAAGTCCTTGAATCTCTAGTTAGACTAAGCTCCTGTGGCTCTGGCAGACACCTCTGGACCGCGGGATAAGGCAGAGAATAAAGGGAATAAGGCCTCATTGTGAACGGGAGGAATTCAGTTTGACTAGCGGACCCATCAAACAACAGAGTTATAATCCAAATAAATCACTATTTTAAATTTTTAGAATAAGACACTAACATCAGTAGAGCTGAGAAATAAATTAAATTGGACCAGTTGTCAGCCTGCTTTGCCAATTGTCATTTTCCTTTTTGTCTGTGGCTCTCTGTGCACTTTTGGGTCCGCTGTGTGGAGGGTCTACTTGGGAATGTCCACAGGAAAGGCCACAGCTCCGCCTGCTGTAGAGATGCCCTCCACGATGGAGGTCAGGGCACGCATGTTCCCCTGCTCTGGAGAGTCAGCAGCACTCAGGAGATCTGCAAAGAGACCCAGTCACACGTTGAGTATCTGTGCGAAGGATCTTTTTGTGCCTTCAAATAAGACTTATGAACCGTACTCACCCTCACTGCTGTAGCTCTGTGTGCACTGCTCCGGAGTGCTGCTCCACTCTGGGCTACTGCAGCAGGTGCTGCCTGAACTGGGCTCACTTGACGACGACACCTGTTACCATGGAGATGCACACACAGAAGTTGCTGTCAGTCACACTGTGTTATGACACGGCACACCCCGTCCCTCACAGAAACACAGCACATAGTACAGTGCAGTGCAATACCCAAAAACACACCAACACCAATACATTTTTTAATCCCACAGACACAAGATGAACAAGAGGAGCAAGACTTTTCCATCAGAAAATACAGCTGAATATCAAACAATATCAAACCGTCTGACAGTTGTTGTTGGATTGATATATTTCAGCACCTGTCTGATCAGTTTGTTATCATCTCTTTGAACCTTCAAATAAGCTTTCTATTGTCTGACACACTACAACTGAACACTGGACTATATTTTAAAAAAGAAAAAGAAAAGAAGAAGTGTATTGATTCGTTCTATGCCTAAATACATAGATGGATACGATCACCCCAGTTGAAACCTCAAACAGTGATTGATTCTCGAGCAGGCTTTAAGGTGTTTCAGATCTTCAAAGTCACACATTGTCAAGAACTTTTTCACTTTGACCATTTTTCCAGATTCACCTATGTCATGTATCTCCTTCTCTACTTTTCATCATCTGCTTCTCCGACCTTCTACTTCTAATCATCCCTCCTCTGTCCTACTCACTCTGGGTTGGGTCGGGCTGGGTCGGTAGTGCAGTCCCTGCTGTCCCGTCTCAGTGTCCTGCTGGTTGAGGGAAGACACCAGGGCCTGCAGCCTTTCGATATACTGGATGGCGCTCCGCAAGATCTCCACCTTGGGCAGCCTCTGGTTTGGGTTCATCAAGGTGCTCCTCTTCAGAGCATCAAAGGCCTCGTTCACCTTCTTCAGACGCCTCTTCTCCCTCATCGTGGCCGCTCTCCGACGGTCCATGGTAACCGTCTTCCTTTTGCACAGCTTACAGGCCCAGGGCAGGCACTGACCCGGGCAGTGGGGCTCGGAGTGAGGTGACAGGCTGGACGGAGAGGCTTTGTCCTCAGTTCCTGTCACCCCGACTCCAACGCCCCCAGACAGACTCCCACATAAGCCCATCATGGAGTTCCTATCCTGGTAGGTGGATTGGTCGTACCCCCCAGGCAGGCGAGAGGGGAAGTAGCTGTCCCCTCCTTCATAGAAGCGCTGGTCAGGGAAGAAGTAAGGGTTGGTCTCGAAAAGCTCCATGCTGGACGACGCTGTGGTCTGAAAGGGGACAAAGGTTCCTGCTTCCCCTGGAACTGCTCTACTGTATGTGGTGCTCGGTCCTGCGCCTGGAGCGTGTGTGTTGGAGTGTACGTGTGTGCGGCTGTCTTCGTCCCCTGGTCTGAGTTTGTGATGAGTGGAAGACGTGTGGAGAACAACTGGTGTGGAGCAACTGTAGGCTGGCATTTAAACCCCTCTGCCTGCTGCAGGATCACAGGGTTAAATTTAGCACGAGCCCCCAGAAACCTGACACGACGTTTAGCTGTTGCTGCACATCTACACTTCACATCTTTGTTGGGTCCTGCTCTCTGGGGCTTTGGTGTGTGTGTGTGTGTGTGTGTGTGTGTGTGTGCGTGGTTAAGAGGCCAGGATATGATCAAGTTGCCGTGGAAATGGGAGAGATAACCTGGGATCAAAGATGTCCGTCTTAATGAGCTAATCCCAGACTCGCGTCTCCCTCCATGACACCATACATAAAGTCCCCTGGCATGAGGGTGGAGGAGGGGACAGTAGGGACAGTCTGGAGACAGCTGTCACTTCTAGTAGGAGCCAATGATAAGCAATGACAAGAAGTTGTTTGACTCCTAGTTCTAGATGGGAAAGGGAATGAGGCCAGAGATTGTTGTTTACTCAAAACTAGGTCACAGATAAACACTCATACCTTGTTGTGACTGACGGTTCAGAACGATCAACCAGGTCGATACTAAATATGTAAAAGCGTAGGTGACATAAAAGCTCATGCCATTGTTGGGTCTTGGTTTTATGTAACCACATTCATATCTACTGACTTCCCTTCTAAGATGATTGCACAGGATGATGAAAGTGACCTTTTGAGCTATACTGGACTCACAGTCAGACAAGCCCACGCAGGAATGGACAGATTTAAGTACAGTAAATCGAGAAGCAAGTTGACACCCGCTCCCGTTACTCTCAGAAATCGAGGGGCAATAATGACACGACCATGCAGAGGTGTGGCCTTCGTTGTTCTGACCTCTTCCAGTTAGTCGCAGTGTTAGCCTAGCCACCGGGTGCTAATCCTTCCAGGACATGTCTCGCTGAATAGCTCACCAGTTAATTCGGGCTGGCTTCCGATAACATGGACAAACAGCCAAAACACACACTTCTGTCAGAGGAGAGGTGGCCCGGAATGACGGGCATAGCGAGAGATGTGTTACATCCCTGTGTGTCCTATATCATCACCAGAGGTTTATCGCAGTAATATACACATACAGGCAGGAAATGTTTGCTGGAGACGGAGAACTGATCTGTTTTGTGGCCACAGTGCATGATATGGTGTCTGATGCATACTTCTGCCAATGACACATCAAGTCAAGTCATCTTTCCAACAACAATTGCTAAAAACAATCTTTAAAATATTTAATCAAAGCACCACAGGTTTATATTTACTCTTAAAATTATGTTTCTCATAATGAGGAGTGCCCCAAAACTGAAAAAAGGCACTAATAGATTTATTAGATGAGTCAAAAAACATAAGCAAATTGCAGTAAATAATAATAAATAGTGTTCAATCTTTAAAATTGAGTGTAGAAAGGAGCCAGTTGATAAAATAAGTTAAAACATTGTTTATGTAACTTCTTTATTTATCTTTCAGTATCTATCTTTCTCACATTTCTTTACTTTTTCACAGGATTCCCAAACTTCCTTATGCACATTGACATGACCACAGCCTAGAGAGGAACTAAGAGAACTGGCGACAGCTAATTTACCAGCAAACTCAAAAAGCCAACACATTGAGCACCAGCTCCTTGGGTGGAGAATGGGCCCCTTGGCACAGATTATCCAAAAGGCCCCACCACCTCTCTTACATAGGAGCAAGACATACAGACTTGGTGCTGGTTTTGTCTCTTTTTTTCTTGTTTTGTGTCTTTTTGTGATTGTTCTGTGTCTTTTTAGGTCATTTTGTGTCTCTTTGTAGTTATTTTGTGTGTATTTGTGGTTATTTTGTGTCTCTGTATTGTCATTTTGTGTCTTGTGTCTCTTTATTGTCATTTTTTGCGTCTTTGTGGTTGTTTTGTGCCTTTGTTGTTATTCTGTGTCTTGTGTCTTGTATCTCTTTTTATGTCATTTTGTTTCTCCTTGTTTAAATTTTGTGTCTCTGTATTGTCATTTTCTGTGTCTTTGTGGTTGTTTTGTGTCTCTTGGTTGTCATTTTTGTGTCTTGGTGGTTGTTTGGGTCTCTTTGTAGTTATTGTGTGTGTCTTTGTGGTTGTTTTGTGTCTTTTAAGGTCCTTTTGTGTCTCTCTGTAGTCAATTAGTTTCTCTTTTTAAATAATTTTGTGTCTTCCTGAGGTTATTTTGCATCTTTTTGTAGCTATTTTGTGTCTCTGAAGGTCACCTCATGTCTCTATGTGGTTGTTTTGTATCTCTTTGGTTGTTTTGTAACTCTTTATTGTCATTTTGTGACTCTTTGTGGTTGTTTTGTGTCTTTTTAGGTAATTGTGTGTCTCACTGCGGTTATTTGCACTGTTTTTGTAGTTATTTTGTCTCTCTGTAGGTCACCTTATGTCTCTATGTGATTGTTTTGTGCCTTTTTACTGTAGGTCATTTTGTGTCTCTTTGTAGTCATGTTGTGTCTCTTTTTACATTATTTTGTGTCTCTCTGTAATCATTTTGTCTCTCTTTGGTCAATTTTGGTCTCTTCATAGTCTTTTTGTTTCTCTTTGTTGTCATTTTGTGTTTCTTTGTGGTTGTTTTCATCTTTTTGTAGTGTTTGTATTTTGTGTCTCTCTCTCTATAGTCATTTTGTCTCTCTTTGTAGGTCACTGTATGTCTCTATGTGGTCTTTTTGTTTCTCTTTGTTGTCATTTTGTGTCTCTGCAGCTCTGTTGTATCTCTTTGTGGTCTTTTTGTATCTTTTTGTGGTCATCTTGTGTCTCTTTGTGGTCTTTTTGAGTAGGTGAAGGCCAGGGAGGTCCCTGACACTTTGGGCCCTGGGCTTGTGCCTGGTAGGCCTGTTCAGTAATCTATCCATGTTTACAGCTGGCCACCTAGCCACAGCTGTTGTTATAAAACTACCAGTGCCAGTGCAGATAATAAATAGTGTGGGAAGCTATAATGTTAATTGTCCACATACTGTTTACTGCTGTGGCATCAACAAACTCTTGTTACAGCATTAAAACAATTTAGCTGGCAAGCTAACACTAACAAAGTTTCATCTTCTCAGCAACTAGCTGCCAGCACAGTGCACAGTTTATTTAGTACAGCACCTTTCACAGAGCAAGATCACAAAGTGCTTCACACAATAAGCGCTAATTAAGAGTAAACTAGTGCTTTAATAAAGGCAGGTGTGCAAGAGGCCTAAATATATGTAAAAGCACACAAAAAGTGGGTAAATACACATCATGTTGTCTGCTACAGGTGCCTAATTTGAGGGATTACACTTGTTACATTACCTGTTATCCCATCCTGTACTTACATATACTTATTTCAGAACTTTATTTATCCTGTTTCTTAATTTGAGGGTATGAACAATGAAGTTATTTTCACAGTCTAAACAGAATTGATGTGTTGTGGTGAGTGAAAGAATCCTGCTCAGTGTAAGATGAAATGACTCGCTGATACAGACAGAGGAAGCCTCTGGGACCGGATGCCAGGCAGCGGTCTGGCAGGACTGGCTGGTGGCTCGTGGTCTATAGTCTACAGTCCTGGGCTTTGGGCTCGGGTTTGGGTTTGGGGTTGAGGCAGAGTGCAGAGACGAGGCTTGGCGCAGGGCTGCAGTGGGCTGTCAGGTTAGTCTGTGATGGATAGTCACTGATGGTGGAGCGAGTACAAAGACGCCTGTGTTGCTCTCAGGGGTACAGCAGGGAGGGGGTCTGCAGTGTGTCAGAGTCACTCATAACCCTCTGTCATCGTAACCCATTGTCAGCAGAACCAGAGAACTCGTGTGTGTGTGTGTGTGTGTGTGTGTGTGTGTGTGTGTGTGTGTGTGTGTGTGTGTGTGTGTGTGTGTGTGTGTGTGTGTGTGTGTGTGTGTCAGTATCAGGCACCCACTTGTGTCTTGTTTGAAGAACAAGTCCCCTCTCAGCATTTTCAAGTGAACACTTGAGATGCAGTAAACCAGAGATCAGGTGTTTATTTACTGTTTGCAGACACTGCTTATGTGTATCTTCCATCCCTAAATTCAGCTAACAAGTCAAACAAGACTAACAAAATACAGATCAGATGAAACATTCACTCAAGTGACAGTTAGAATTACAACTAGATTTGATCTGTCTTGATCTTTTTGAGACTTGTGCTTTATGTCTGTTTGTACATGACCACCCACATGTTAGAGGTAACACAAAATAAATAGAATTTGAATATTTATAATTACATTTGATTTTATTCTAAAGAGCACGTCTATTCATAGAACAAGTAAAGATCTCAGAGAAACCAAATAAACAGCAATAAACCTTCAATGTGCTATTATTATTTACACTCCAAAAATATTTAGACTCACAATCCCCTTTGTATGTGTGCACAAGTGTGTTTGGCTCCTCATGTGTGTGTGTGCGTGTTTATGTATGTGTGCTTGCATATCTATGAGTGTGTGTGTCTAACAGGGATTGCCCTGTCACTGGCAACACTGTTCCACTTCTCCTCAGTGACAAGCAGCAGCACATTGTGGGACAGCTGAGCAGGAGGCAGGGGGAGGAGGGGGAGAGGGATCAATCCTCCTCACCCCAGGTTAGCCTCAAGATCACCACTGACCTGGAGAACTGTCATCTGAGCGCAGTCGGGAAATCTCAGATATGTAAGAGGAGAAAAACACAACAACAGTGACGGTGTGTTGATTAAAGGGGGATAAAGAAGGACCACTATCCAGTGAGGTAAAATATGATACACAATAACCACAACATCAGACTACAGTCAGTGGAGTGTGTGTGTTTGGTGCTACTTTTACGGGCCCTCGATTTTCTTGATGATAACCTGAGACGTTTCCATTAAATAACCATATGATTTGATACAATTTATAGGAAAGATAGAGACAATGTTCTAAGACAGTTATTTGAGTTAAGTTTTTAAGCACTTGTTGTGCTCTAGAGAGAAATATTTAAGAGTTTAATTCATCCCCAAACTCATTTGCTACCAGAAACAATTAATATATACAACAAACTATACAGACAATACATTCGTAATACACAACAAATACAAAAACAACAAACAAATGACACGATAAAAAGCCATTTGAGACAAAAATTTTAGAGACCATATCTAAGTGTTCATTAGAAATCTGACTGCTTGAACAAAGGATAATTTCTAGTTTGATGGTTTTTCTCTTTA
This sequence comes from Epinephelus awoara, assembly GCA_035609425.1. Classification (NCBI taxonomy): domain Eukaryota; kingdom Metazoa; phylum Chordata; class Actinopteri; order Perciformes; family Serranidae; genus Epinephelus; species Epinephelus awoara. The sequence goes on from CM069296.1 coordinate 15,265,361, forward strand.
CAACAGTGACCTCAAGTGAGTTTGGGGTAAGGCCAATCACTCAGCCAGCCTTTCTGATCATCTTATTGATCCTGTTTTTTATCATCTTCAGTGAGTCTGCCCCCCACAGCATGAAAGAGGACACAGCTAAGATTCCCTGATAACAAAAAAAACCCACTTAGAAACATCTTGCTGATATCAATGGTCTCAAGCTTACTTGAAAAGAATAGTTTGACTGAGCCTTCTTGAATACAACATCAGTGTTGTTCTTCCAGTTTCTATACACTAAAACTAAAACGGTAATTGCTGGAAAGGCTGTTAGATTTATTTAAACTTAAGTAAATACTTATTAAACATCTGAAACATTCATTATATGTGCTAATTGTATGCTTACCGCTATACACATTTTACATTCATCTGTGTTCAGCAGTGTTTTACAATTGTGCACCAACAAATGGACTCCCATAGGTTAGCTAGCATCCATCTATCCATCCATCCACCAGACTCATGAGGGGCTTGAGCCTATCCCAGCTGATACTGAGCGAGAGGCTGGGTACACCCTGGACAGGTCGCAGGACTATCACTGGGCTGGCTAGCTAGCTATTATTTGGAAGTAATTGGAAGTGTACCAATTGAATGCTTCCGTTTTCCCTTAACTTAGAACCAACCAGACATTGTCCTTCCCAGGCTCCTTTACAATTCATTGTAATAAATCAGAGATCAGTTCCTTTCCAGCAAAAATTCAAGACTTTTTGGGTAACTTTTTGTAGTATTTTGCCTTAGAGATATATTTTTATAGAAGTCATTAGGGTGCCCACTACCTCTCCTGGTAGAGCAAGCACCCCACATATAAAGGATGTGTCCTTGCTGCGGTGGCAGTGGGTTCGATTCAAACCCACTGCCCTTTGCTGCATGTTATCCCCCCTCTCTCACTCTCTCACTCGTGCTGTATCTGTTCCATGAAATAAAGGCAAAGAACCCCAAAAATATCATTAAAAAAAATTTTGTTTTGTTTTTTAAAATGTAATGCAATTAACTGACATTAATAAAGTTTCTGTCAACATACAAACCTGGTTAGCCTCTATTCCATTACCAAAAAAGTGGGGACATTTTAAGTACAGGATGAATAGAGTTGTGGTAGAAGCAACATGAACATTAGATACAGATTTTAAAGAATGTACTGTTAATATTAATAAATTAATTTAGTTTTATTTTGCCTTTATTTGAACAGGAAGTCCCATTAAGATCAAATTCCTCTTGTTCAAGTAAGACCTTGCCTACAAGAAGCGTCTGTAGAAAGTCACAAAATATTAAAATACAACATACATAGCATGACAAACAAAAACTTACAATAATGAACAGCTGTTTAAGACAGTGGCCTGTTAAGAGAAACAACCACATGCCTTCATCACCACATTCTTTGTAATACCCTTAAATTCATCTATGAATATAAAAGTTCCCAATTTTAGGTCTTTCTGCAGATTTGTCAAAACCTAATGTACTTTAGATAGCAGCCACTTGTAGGGGTGTAGCTGGTAACTGCCAGCGCTAAGACAGAGAAGAGGACAGAGGTAAGATGGAAGTTTGTCTGTTTGTGGATAAAAAGTGAGAGGTCAATGATGTCCAACCACCATATCAAAAAGAATGAGTAGGGGACTAATGATGCATGGTACACTGGATCAAGGCTCTGTAAAATGGAGGAGGCTGCATGTGTATATGTCACCGTAATCATTCACAGACAGAGAGGTAGCCTCCACATGTCTTTTTATAATTGAAAGTAGAGCCAGAGTTATTTCTAAAATAAAAGCCAATAAGGACAAGGGAAAGGTAATGTGTCTATTTCATATTTAAATGTGTTTCTCTGCAATACTCCTGGTATGCATCGTTCTGTTTGAAGTCTGGACTCACGCAACAATGTTCTGAACTGGTTAAGTGCCTTTCAGAGGGGACATGGTCACCATAGTGACAGCAACAGATGCCCGACTGTGTCGCCTCAGAGACTGTTTCCATGCTGTCGCCATGATAACTGCATGTCCATTACTGGAGCCTTTCATATTAGTTTTTCATAAGATACAAAACAGAGCGCTCATCTTTAAGATTATGTAGAATTTAAACTGACTACACAGCATTAACAGTGAAAGATGACAAAGCAGTGTACTTCTCATCAATACATTTCAATGAAAGTCAATCAATCACCTCAATAATCTGAGGTAAATGAATGGAAGCCGTCGGAGCTGATTACTACTCCACGATGCCTCACTAATTCTGTTGAGTAATCAACCTTACATAAGCTGTCATGCTGTGGCGTTTGACTGATGCCTGAAGGTGATGTGACACTACTACGGCCCAGCTAATCATCGGGAGAATACTCCCATTCATTCCTGTTCAGAATGAAGTGCCCACACCTGTGTTTTCACAGGGCTCTGGAGGCCTGGAGAAAGCTTTCTAAGTCAGGGGGGAAACAGTAGTTCTGTAGCCCAGCCATGCTGCTGCTCACTGGGGCTTTTATCGCAGGGTAATCCCCTACAACAAACAGAATGGCCGGCATGTGCATACGCAGCTGTTGCAGTCTTAGTGCAAGTGGTGTCATGTTAAATCACAGGAATGGACTGAGCCCCCTGAGCCATCCGCTGCCCTTCCCTTCACTGGCATCCCGCTCACTGCGAGGCTCCAGCACACATGGACAAACACATATACATACTCATACCTACGTACATAACCCACTTCCCACTAACATACTTTGCAGCACATGGTAGCCCTAAAGTTATTCACTGTAAATAACCCCGTGCTCCACTGCTTCAAAACAACCAGATTATTTACGAGACTTATATTCCGATAATGCCACAGCCTGTTTGATAACTCAAGATAGGCATCAAAGTCCAAAAAACACCCATCCTTCCGAGACTGCCAGTTTCACTTGAGTTAATCATAAAGGTATCTGATAATGTGACAGGTTAATGCCAGGCCCTCATAAAATCTATCCACTTTAATTTGAAGGCAATTTACACCCTAACGTGGCCCAAGTGTAAACCACAATCTGCATAGCTCCTCTAGGAGACATGTCTGAATCCTGTCTGAGGCCAGGGATGTACACAACAGTGTTGTGAGATCTGAGCGGACAGCTATGCGTGAAACTATGCCCCGAACCCAGCCTCCATATCATCTACCATATCAGACCCCCTGCTGTGGGTACAAGGGAAGAGACAAGCCCAATAAAGTTTCTCCTCTTATCTCATTTTAATGTCTCACATCACCTGCTTTGCCCTTAATTCTACTCTTACTTTGAAATTCTCTTTGTCTTTATGGCTTTTTCTGTTTCTCCAGCTCCACTGACCTTCTCCCATGTCAGCAGTGGGACAAATTTAGCGGCCTGGTTTCTGGAGCGACCAAATAGTCGGACACAACAGAGGGAAAGTGTGGGTGGTGTGTGTGTGTGTGTGTGCATGGAGGTGAGAAAAAACAGTCCTGTCCACACAGATACGGTTACAGATACCCAGACACACAAGCAGAAGAAAGCAAAGGAGGGCAAACAGGCCGGAGGTATGCAGACGCAGGAAGAGTGACACAGAAATACTACGGGTATTTATAAAGGTGCTTTAACAGGACGAGAAGGACAGTAAGAGCAGTAAAATGATAAAAATGGATGAAAGTATGAAAGCAATGTTCAACAGAGAGCCTCCATCCTAACTATTTTCCCTCCAGGAAGTATTGCATACGCCATAGGGGATAAAGGGAGAATGTGTTAAGTTATTCTGGGATGTTGGGATGGAGGTGCTGTCGCCATGGAAACATGCAGATCCCCTACCACTCCCTGTGCTGCGCCATTCTAGAGCTGCCAAGCTCTGGGTGCCATGTCACCAGGGGTGTTATGCCATTCTCCATCTCTACGCTCTGTGACGTGCCAGACGCCACGGACAAAGCAGTATGCCATTCTTGAACTGGAGGCAGAGCAAGAGAGAGCCACAAGCATTTAGTACTGAAGGACCAATCACAGGCAACTCACGCCCTACTACGTGATGTTTACCAGTGGTGGAATGTAACTAAATATTGTCTAAGTTCTGTGCTTGATTACAAATTAAAGAAAATTTGCTTTACTTGAGTATTTCCATTTTATGATACTTTTCATTTCTACTCCACAGTTATATTTCACAAATTAAAGGTCCAGTATGTGGGATTTAGGGCCATCTACTGGCAGAAATGGTATATTCATAATTTTGTTTTTATCAGTATATTATCAAATAAAAATAATAACTGTTGTGTTTTACCTAAGAATAAGCCATATATGCCAGTGGGTGCTCTCCCACATAGTCTGCTATGTCATTTTACAGTAGCCCATAATGGACAAACTAAATACCAACTCTCCACCTTAATTCTCCAACACATTCGGCACATGAGAGGATTTTCACTTCTGCAGCCTCACCACTAGATGCCACTAAACCCCACACACTGGACCTTTAAGATTTTACATCTAAACAAGTAATGATCTTATATGATGCACTGCTGTAGATTTAACTACCCAACAGTATAAAATCGTACAGCTGAAAGGATTAGTTGATCAACTGATTAGTCGACAGACAGAATTTTTTGATTATTTTTTATTTGTTCAGCTCCTCTTGTAAATATGTCAGTTCATGCTTCTCAAATGTAAGAATTCATGCTTTCCTCATGTTAAGTGAAAGCAAAGTAAATCATTTAGAGGCTTTGGACTATTTGTTGGACAAAACATGCAATATGAAGATGTTCCCTTGGGGGTCTGAGTAATTTGGAGTGTTTCTATTTTTTTAAAAGTTTTATGAACCAAATTAATTTGACAAAATAGTTATTGGTTGTAGTTCTATATTAAATAGTTAAAAAGTTAACTAGAACTACAAGCAGTTATGAACGGGGCCCGAGCCTCCTCGCGCAACTCGGCCCCCGTGCCCCACGGAACCCACGGAAGTCGGCCCCGAAGCACGACGGGCTCAGGGCGAGCGCAGGGACGCGGGCTGACGTCCGAGTCGCGGTATTTGCTGTAATGGGAATTGCGCCGGAAGTGTGTAAGGCTGAATGTGTGGCAATTTGGATTTATTGTAATAAATCAGGCCCACTTTGACTTGTACTTGAGACTTGATGTTTGTGGGTTTTTAGCCCCCCCCCCCCATTAGCTGATTTGCACCAAATTTGGCACAGGGCCTCTGTATGACCTCCAGAACAAGTGAATTAAGTTTGATGTTAAAAGCATTTACTTCGACCAAAATATGAAACAATATGTGTTTTTTAGCTAGCAAAAAAGATTGGTTGGTTATAACTAGCACATTTTTTGGAGTGCCAAAATTCTTTTGATAACTTTTGATCAGACACATCTGGAGATTCTATGTGCAAAGTTTCACACAGATGGTGCTTAAACCATAGGAGTAGTTCGAAAAAGTAGGTTTTTTGATATGTGGTGACTTAGCAAGGGGAAATTGCAGCAGAAGTGGGCGGGGCCTATAACAGGTGAATAGGTGTAGCCGTTTAAGGGATATAAACTTCCCATATTTGTAGCGCCTCCTATTGGCCAATGTTAAACGTGTCTGCTTGCATACGTGTTCCCTGAGGCCCCTCGGGCTTGGCCCCCTAAAAATTTGGTCCATCTCAACCAAGTACTTTGGAAAAATGCTGCTTACACCAGGGGTTTTGAAAAGAGTTACAAATTTCATGACTTTAGACTTAACCTGACAAAATCAAAAAAGGACCCGTGATTTCACTTGGAGTTGAGCCTCTTGAAAATACCTGATACTTTCCCCTAAACCGCAATATATAAAAAACCTTTTAACAGGTACGAGTCAATTAAGTTCCCTTCATTTCCTTAATCAACTTGCATTATTCATTCCCAATAAGTCGACTTAATTCCCCACTTTGTTTGGAACAATCTGACAGCTTCCCATTAAGTTACAGGAGAGAACATTACTGAGCACCTGTTGTAAAATAATGACATCAAATACTACATTGCATACAAAAATGGTGTTCAACAAAACACAAATTGCAGTAGGCTATGGAAAGGTGTGGACTGAAAATTACAGAGATGCAATAACATATTACAAAATTGTTGTATCAAATAAGTACACATTTTAAAAAACATTCATGGTGTTTGTGAATGCATTAGGAATAATAATCCCAGGATATAATGTATAATTACAGTTTAGAGTCATTTTTCTGCAATTGGTACATTTAATTTTGATACTTGTAGTATATTTTCTTGATATTAATTGAGCACTTTTACATGGGAAACATTTTCACTGCTGAACTTCTGTGTGGAGTGTTTTTATATCAATATTTGCACTTCAGAGGTAACAGATCTGAATGCTTCCTCCACCACTTCCACCACTGTTGGGTAGTTTTACCTTGAAACATGCCCCCTGTAAAGCACACTGAGTAAAGCTACAGCTTTAATAATCATTTTGCCTTCACTCGTATGACAGGGCTCTAATGGAAATGTCTCTACAAGCTATTTCTGTGGGCTTTAGTAAACGCAGTGTGGTTTCAGATGGTGGAGAGCTTCACAGGGGACTTTCCACACTCAGGCAATATTCCCTAACGGGTAATTATTATCTATATAACACCCTGGGGTAATATAGCTGCAGTATCTATGCACAAGTTAGAAAGCAGAAGTGTTACAGCACCACGTACTGTAGAGGATAGGGTGTCTGTCCCAAAAATAAGGCGGACACGAGGAAGCAGGACAGTGAGTAAGCAGAGGCGAGCTGCAGGTGCTGGAGCCAAGTCAAGACGAAGAGGACACATGACAGCTGGCCTGTCATACAATGACTTATTCTTCAGCCAAAACACACACACACACCACACACACATAGCTCGCTTTAGCAGTGTGTACTGTACATGGTTAGAAAGTGAAAATGAAACAATTCACTCTTAACTCTTTATTGCTTTACAAAACAACATATTTTATTCCATGACAGGTAGAAAAAAACAACTATATTAGCTGTACCATGTTTGAGCACATTATAGTCTTTATGCCATTAATAGTCTGTCATTCTGAGCCAGTATCACTGGTACAATATGTACTGGGCCATTTTTATGAGGTCTGTATCTAGAGGAAGGTTTTATCATCTCAATGCACAATATTGGCGATAAATACAACAGGCTACATTAATCATTTATAGCTTTTATATCGCTAAAATGGCTCGCACACCAGCTCAGTGCTGGTTCTAGTCACGACGGGAGGCATGCTCTATATATGCTTTACATGTTATCACTGGTACTGTACAACTTTTGTGGGCACCAGATACAATATTGAGACTTCTCCCCACCTGCTGGCAGAAAGATTAAGCGCAAGTGAAGAGCAGATCAAAGAACTAGAATATTCCCTCTACGCTAAGCAGAGCCAAGAGTTAAATGCTTACTGTCACTGAACATCTTACTTGTGAGCATACTGTATTTGTAGAGAGCTCACACACGCTCACTGAAAGTTAACTGCATCTATGTGGTCCAGCGGTACAATCTTCAAATAAAGCAAAGCCATCCAAATAAAATCTATAATATACAAATTAAAGTTCAGAGTCATTACATGGCAGTGTAACGCTGAAATCAAACCTCCAACTCCCAGTAAGTACTACATCGTCGCTTTGACCGAGGGTAACCCGTTTCATTGGAGACTTTTCCTTTATCGTTCATAAAATATTCATGCTGTAAAATTACACATTAGAGCTCTGTAACATGTGCAGCCTTCTTCTGCGTCATTAGAGGTGGTGGTCATCTAAACAATTAAAACAGAATCATAAATAAATTAAATACAAAATATACAGAAATTGTTCATTTACCATATGTTGAGGAAGAGATGTGCCCTCTCTGATTGATAACATTTAAACATTAACCAACAATTATATGACATAACTTACTGCAGGCATTACTGTCATCAGAGGCTTGGCAATTGTAAATACGGTACTGAATACATATTAACATCAAATTACTACCCCGAGAGGAAATTACAGTAAATACTTCAGCTGTGCATTCCTAAGCAGGTTAAATTCAATTCTACGTTTTTAAAATACTATGTTGAGAAACAGGACTTAAGCCACCACATTTGTATTTTACATTACATTCAATTATGCTGAAGCACATTTTTTTTAAGAAAAGCTTAAGAGGACACTTTTATGGAGCTGCAGCTGCTTACTAGAAAATCATAGTTTTAAATAGTTCTTTCCTGTTCTTCCTTCAATCTTGTCTTCATAAGTCAAATGAGCCACAATACCTAAGAGGATATAACAAGGGTTTAACAACCAAACAAAATAGCCTAGTCGATGCGCAAAGAAATGTTCTTGCAGTTATATACCTGCACTGATTCTTTCTAGTTGGTCCAGATGACGACTGAAGTGAAACTATAGGGAGAGAAAGTCAAACAAAACTAACAGAACTGAGGCAAGCAATACTCGTTTTAAATAGCACCTTTCAATGCAATGCAAACACAAATGAGAAAATTCACACAGCCTGCAAAAACAAGCCTTCATGAAACCAAATAAAAGCTCACACAAACGGTGCACTCCTATGTGTTCTTCTTATAAATAAATAAATACTTATGCCTTTGTGTGTCCCTTATTTAAAGTGTGGCACCAAAACAAACATCTGGTGTGACAAACTCTTGTGTCCAAGGTTTCATCTAACAATACTTCAGAGGCAGTGTGATGCAGAATAAACCATGCAACCAAGAGCAAGCTTCACCAAGTGCTGAGTATATCTCTGTAGGTTTGAGGGGTAAGGTGCATGTTTTGTGTGTGAGTGTCTACGAGCAGAGTGCATGCATCTTAATGAGCCAATGTGTCTGAAAATGTGTGTTGTATTTTATGTTGTTGAGGTCCCGAGCCTGAATGTGTGTGTGTGCGCTTTTTAGAGGATGAATATCTTAATAACTTTTTGAATGATCTTCCCACATCCTGGACAAGGAGCCTGGAACTTGTGTAGCCTCCTTGCACACGGGAAGCAGGTTAACAGGTGAGCTGTGCGCCCATGTATTATGTTTCCGTTGCGTGGTCTCACTCGACAGAGCTTGCAAGGCTCCAACAGTGCCTCAGGCCTAACTTCTTCAATCTCCATTCCCAGATTTTCCTGACTCTCCCCTCCTGAGAGCTGCTCATCCTTGTGGAAGCTGGAGGGCCAAGGCCCCTTTCCTTTCCCTGTTATCATGGTGGGCAGTGGTCGGTCAGCAGTGGAGTGAGAGGGCAGGATGACGGGGTCAGAGACTGTCCTGCTGCAGTCTGGGACGTCAATGCCAGCGTCGCTGTCATCTTCCTCGTCATGCGTGCTGAGAGAGCTGCATGCTGGGATGTCAGGGACAGAAAGGGAATGAGCGAGTCGGGGGACATCTTTGTACCAGTTCTTACGTAGAGCCCAGCAGCGAACACAGTACCTCTGGAGAGGGGTGTTATACTTCCTGCACTCTGTGCACTGCCACGCATCCTGAGGGAAGAGTGAGATGCAAAGTCACATATCTGCATTCTTTAAAGGTCTAGTGTAGGATTTAGGTGGATATATTGGCAGAAATGGATCACCGTGCTTCTACAGTGGCCCAGAATTGACAAACTAAACACTGACTCTAGATAGGGCCATCTACGTTTTTGCATCAGCCACCAAAACTAGCAGCCTCCCGACGATGAGAGCATCAGAGAAACAGCTTTTTTGACGTGAAATTGCTTTATTCAGTGTTTTCACCGGTTTTAATCACCAGGTCCATTTGTTTTGAACCAGATAACTGCAGATAACTCGGCTCCAGATAAAAACCTCCTGAGCATGTGGATTTTAACTGATTAGGGAAAAATTGTAAGCACACATTAGCAGGAGCTGAACTAGCTGCCAGTCTTTGTAACGTCAAACTGCTTTATTCTGTGTTTTTACAGCTTTTAATCGCCTGGTCCACTTGTTATGGAGAGGAAGAGACCGCTGCTGATAACCTAACTGTAAAAACCTCCAAAATAATTAACAAATAAATCCTTATCAGGACAAGTTTCAGCTGGTTGCTGATCCCAAAGCTTACACACTATTCCTTTAAGTGAGGACAAAAAAGAGATACAAACCTGTGTTGAGATCTCTGTATCAGTGTCATCGCTCAGACACTGCGAGTCCTCATCAGGATCCTCCTGCATCTGAATTAATATACAAGACAATTCATCAACTATCTCATAACATTATCCTCTATCTCCATACATTTATTTCTCTTAAAAAAACAAACAAAATAACTTAAATAAGTTGGTATAAGCTTAAACAATGGCGACACAATCCTACAAAGTTTTTACCTCTCGATCTGCTTTCTCCTCCTTCCCGCCTCCATCATCATCCTCAGGTGGAGCCTCCCCTTCTCCCGCACTGCCTTCCTCCAGTGCAGCCTCTTTCATCTCCACGCTCACCTGCTCACTCCCGCCCTCAGTCAGGAACCAGAGGTCGTCAGTGGTGTCTGACACGATGGCCGTGTCCTCCTCCTGTGCAGGAGACAGCTGACACATCAGTCAGACCACCACTGTTAAACTCCAGTTTTTGCCATTTGCCAACAGTTATGTCTGTTAAGTGTTTTTAAGCTTGAAATTTCCCAAATTAACCCCAAACTAGCTGCTAATAACATCACATGAGGTTTCTTACTTGGTTTGTATGGATGTCAGTAGAGCCATTGCTCCTGCGGCTGTAGTTACTACGGAGATTACCCAGAAACCACCAGGGCAGGCCAGAGAGGTCCCACTCGTCCAGAGTAACATCCAGTTTGGGCCGTTTGCAGGCTGACCGTGGCAGGCCTTCAAGGGAGTCTGGAGAGGTTTTGAATCGTTAAATTCTGCATTTTGAGCAGGTCCTGTCTCGGGCATGTTGCAAAACATACAACAGACTATTTCCTTACCATCGTCTGGCTCCCGAGGTCGTCGCTGGGAGGTGGTCTGCAGGAGAGGCCCTTCGCTGCCAGCCTCCAGCCCTGCTTTGACCACAGCTCCACACATCTAGAGAGAAAACGTCAAGGACAAAAATTAGAACACAGAGCCATAACTGGGTAAATGGAGGACTCGCAGCTCCTTTTCAAGATGGCCTCTCAGTATGGGGTGGTGGTACAAGGAACAAGGGGCTGGGCAATTAGGGAACGGGCTGGTGGGGAGGGAGGTCAAAACAAATTTAGAAGATAATAAGGCCACCTAAATCATGTGGAGGATAAAAAAAACACAGGCGGACAGAGAAAGGTGAGGCATGAAAGCCAGCATACTAATTAACAGAGTGATGAAACTAGAGGGTCAAATTTAAAAAAAACTCAAATATGTATTATGTGTTTACTAAATTAAAAGGAATGAAGTAATGACTTATTCTAAGATATAATCCATAGATACAAACTGTACAAGTTAAATGTTCTTGTACAGAATATATTTATGGGAAAGAGTTCGCAATCGGAAAATAGAATGTTTTCAAATAAGAGAGGAAACAGAAGCAAAAATAAATTAAGAGTGCATGTAATGTTTGTCACTGATAACTATTAATCACAGCTGATAAATTAAATATGGACTTTTGAAAAACACACTGCAAGTATGATCAGATGTTAGATTTTATAACAACCTTTAAGTGGATTTAACACATGCAGTAATTAGAATTATAGTAACTCCCTCGATTAATGACTGTGGCTCAACAATGGTTAGACAAAGTCTTAACATTAAGTGGATTTTGTAGGTAGTTGGAAAGACAGGTGTAGGAACACGGGGTTGGGTAAAGAGGTTTAGGGTTATTGTTAGGCCTGTGGCTGGATCGGGAGCTGCGATCCTCCAGTTCGAAGCAGAGAAGAGAACTCTGAGACAGACAGAGAGAGTGACTCTGCCCACCCCATGCACTGGGTGGTGCTGGTGGATTGCAAAAGAGTGCTGAAAATACCACCAGACCAAACCAAGGATGGGGTTGTACAGAGACGGTGCCACTCTGTACAAATGCACACCAGCGAAGACAGCAGCCTTTACCTCCCCTCCTCATCGCACACAAGCAGACAGCAGCTCACTTTAAAGGCTCGGTGGATCAGTGATACACCAAAACCTACTGGTCTCAGTCCAGCATTGTGAGCAGTGCACATTAACGTCTTATCACAAAAAGATTTTATTCATCAGCAGCTTTACACTGCCAGTCCTGTCTACTTGTATTCACAAGTGTTGTGTGCAGTGAGGTGGGACAGGCTGGGGGTCTCTGTTTCTCCTTAGCACCATGCTTCAGTTTTACCTGACCACGATCCTCCACTCCGCCCTCTACACATTCACGGCCCACAGAAAGATTCTCTGCAGCGTCTGCATTTCAGATAAGACACAGTAACAGAAAAAGGACACCCCCACCCTTTAATTATGGCATAATACACTCTCTCACTAAGGCCCTCTTCTGTAGCTTTGTAGGACAACCTGGAAAATGGTGTTGTGGTCCCCTAATCCCCAAGAGATGCACTAACTATCACAAGCACTCACACATGTATGCAAAAAGAAAGCTGAATTCAGAATATATGTATATTTTGGAATGTAACAGTAAGATAATCACCATTTACCCAGGAATCTGCACTTCAAAAAGTATCATGTTAAAGATGCAAATGAATTATTGAATACATCAAACACAAAGGGAAGAGGACAAAGACACAATTGAACTTTAAGTCATGTACTAACCTTACAAAACATATTCATATACAACATGCTCTTTGATGGTGCCCCCTGACAGAAACATTATTTCACATAAGAAATGTATAAAGCATATAATAAATTCCTGCAGATAAATACTTACCAGAACAACCAAGCACGACTAAGTATTTCTTGAGCATTTCATACACTGGGCTGTAAAAAAAAATTAAAAAAAAAAAGACTTTAGAATGGACCACCTTATTTTAGATGTATAATCAAGCATTACTGAGTGTTGAGCAGAAGCTACATTTTTGATGCTGGTCAATACCTCGGGTTTTTGACGGAGAAGCTCTCCACCTCCAGCAGCTCTCCCAAAGGGTCATCCTGGCAGTGGACGATGTGCTGCCTCTGTTTGTCATACAGCTGCTTCCCCATGATGTATTGACCCAAGTAGTGCATCACCTACACAAAACACTAGATATTAGATATCACAAGGCACCGACAGTGTGCATTGTTACCCATAGGAACCCAGAGGAAAGGAGTACTGAGCACCGGAATAACCACTTCTGGTTACTACTACTTTTGTTAAGAGCCAGTGAAACAGGCTGCATACTAACAAGCATACTTGACATTTCAACTGATGGCTCACCTCTTTGAGTGTGAAGACTTCTTCTTGGGCTCCGGCAACACGCAGAATCTGCAGGAGAGGGGCTTTTGGTTGTACCTGTGAGGGGAAAACCAGTACAACCACTTAGCATTAAATATGAGCTACACATCTTGTTGGATAATTGGACAGTATTGGGACAAAACCTTATTTTCTTCAATTAGGCTGGAAGTAAATATATTTTTATAGATCACAGTCGTGACTATTAAACCTTGTAATGGGCCAACCTCCTCATGATTTCTTTTTTTCTCAAGTAGCAAACATGATGAATGTCAGAGGTAAGATCTGACAGAGGTGAGATCTGACACAATCGAGTTATACATAAGAGTTATAAATGTATTCATTTCACAAGACGTAGTGAGTAGCCTTTTTATTTTTTAAAGTTATAAAGTGTTCTCTTAATGCTTATTACAGTACTCATTTTTAAACCATAATTCTTATTCAGTTTTGACTGAGACGGCTACAGAGGTGACATGGTATGATTGAGACACAATTGATGGCTGTATTATTTTATTAATTTATCAAAAAATAGAGAGCTTACCAGATCTTAAGTATTCCTACCTTTTTAGAAACCAGGAAGGGAGAAATGAGTCCTAAGGCTATAACTAACCCCTTTTATGCCCTATTAAATTATGTTTTTGTAGAAATCGGACAGAGTTTACACAAATCTGGGACACATCTTTAAAGAGCCAAGTTTTTCACACAATAAATAAATAAATAAATAAAACAAGACAACAAAGATTATCATAGTACTTTTTTTTTTTTTAACCTTAATGTTATCAGTATGTACTGTTTGTTTATAGGTATGAGTTCTTGTCTGGGACAAGGGTGTTTTATGGGAAAGGGAAAGATTAGAAGTTAAAAACATTAAAGCAGATCAAAAACATTTTCTAAATCATATTAACTTCATGCATAGAAATCCTATAAAAATGACATTTCACCCCAGACACGACATTAGTGTGTTGATAGCTTATACTTTTTAGGGTTTTTGATGGGAAATGATTTGTCCCAGTGCTCAAGAATGAGTAAGGAGCAAAGCAGTTGTCATAGTCACTGTCAAATATTACCTGATTTCCCTCTCCAGGTAGTGTCCTGCATGATGAGCCTGATGCCAGAGGCTGGGCTGATAGGGAGCTCATAATAAACCAACAAAGTCTGAAATACAAAAATATAACATGTAAGATAAACCAGCGTTGCATTTCCCGATCAGCATCATCATCATCACATAACGCTGGTGTCCTGACTCAGAGGTTACATGTAATACCAACGCCCACGAGGCCAAATCAACTTATAATTATCAAATTATTGTGAACTTAGATATATTTAATAACGTTACATTTAATAGTAATGCCAACGGGGCCAAACCAATTTAGCTGTGTCAGTTATCGCTGGTCTAATCTGTTTGAAGCTGAACACACTGCACCAAAATGAGCTAGCTTACCAAACAGCTGCCTGGACGGGATCGTTACACCACTCCACCATTACTTTTGCTTTTACCACAGCATTTAACGTTACTGTCCTAAAATAACGAGGCCAAAGTTTCTGTCAAACCGAGCTACAGTGCTGTTTAATAAACGGATGAGACAATACAGCACAACTGCAAACTAGCTAGCTACTGGCATGTGCTAACTGGAACATCTGGGTGACACTGGCAGGTGACAAATCTGCTATCGTTACTAGCAAACGTGTTAGCTAGCTAACGTAACGAAAGGGGCTAACGTTAGCAAAGTTAGCTGGCTAGCTAGTTCCTCAACAATAGGACCGTTGAAAAATGGTCTCACCGTGAAGAGTTGACATTACTTCGCAGCTGCTACATTGTTCCACGCGCACCGCTGCCTTAACAACCAGTCGACATCTTGTAAATATACATGAGGTTGATAAATATTGAGATTTCCAAGTGTAGCCTACTCTAACTAACAGCGGAGAGTTAGCATAACTGAACTACAGATTCAAAACGATGAATATGGCCACACTACTTCCGGCTGCACGTCTACGTAGGCAGAGTATGGCGCCCCCTATTGTTACATACAAAGCGCTTAGGGTGACATCATGGTCCTCCAGCAGGCTCCCAGAGATATGACTAAAGTTGAGAACATCAATGCAAAGTTATCAAATAGTTCCTGTTGCTGCTTAAACAGATGTGAGAAGTATCTGGGGACACTTAGAGGTAAGTAACTACGTATCAGTAGCTCTAGTTTAACTTTCAATCCAATGTGGATAGTTTAAGCTACTTTTTACTCACATTTAAGATGTAAGTCTGGCTAAGGTTATTTAATATATCTGAAAAACCTTTTATGTTTTATCAAATATGATGCTCTGCTAGAATGTAAACATGACTGTTATGAATGCTAATGCCACTTCCTAACAAGGCACCCATTTAAAGTTGTTGTTTTGTTTTTTTTAAATAGTGACTATGGTAAAACTTCAATTAGTAGCTCGGGCTATTATTTGCTTTAATCACTGAAATCAACAGGCCTTTATTTGGGACAGGCATGGGACAGGCCTTTCACACAAAACTTGCTCAGCAAAGATCAGTAAATACAATGACATTGTTTATTTAAAACAGTATGACTATTACATATTTAAAAATTAGTCTTCAGATAATATGTCAATAATGAATCATTAATTTGATTTGGCTCAGACAGACAGAGCTTCACAGAGAGGGTGAATTACGGCACCCAAGGATTACGACAGCATACGGACACAACACCACTTTATCCCAATAAAACAATACTCACAACAACCCACTTTTACACATCCAGAAAACCTATATAAAGACAGTTAAGTGCTTGGCAACCAGACCAAACCTATAATTGAAACAGAGGTTCATTTCTCAAAATGTGTAGCCACACCGGGCTAGTAAAGCGACTGGGCGTTTATTTCAGACTAGGCTTTTAATTGACGTTTTACGGTAGTTTAATTATAAGCTATATATAAGAAAACAGTTTGGTTGCCAGGTTGTGGAAAAAAATCCATCTTCGGTGTTTTACATTTAGAATTGGTAGTAATGCAGTTACACAGTTAGCAATTTAGAAGTGCTTAATAATGGATGTTGGTGGTCATGTCCTCAAATAATTCAAGATTTATGAAACATTAGTGAATAATTGTGATGATCACGAGCTATTAATAAAGCTTTAACTCTTTATAAAAGGTGCCTTATTTTAAATGGCAGCCTACCATAACTTTGTTTTCCTTAAATATTTCCCAACGCTATTAAGTAAACACTGAGTTAATAATATAACTCAGCCTTCAGTGAGCAGCTAATGCAGTTATTTTCAGCCTGCCTGTTCTTATTCATAGTGGTTGCTCCATCATATTTTATTTCCTCAGTGTTGCCCCATAGTTGTGTTGTGACTGTGGGAAGGAGGGCACTGTGTCCTTGCACATTTTCTAAACACCAGCAGTATACATACATACAGTGAACACTGAGGCCAACTGAAATACTTTTCTCCCATTAATGCAATAGAAATACGAGTTAAATGAAACCACGTCTTCCAGTGGCTACTTGAACTTTCTACATTCTAATAGGCCGTACTTTGCAATGAACATACTTTGCATGTTTTTGAAATTGACTTGACTTTGAATCAAGCATTATTTGGTTTGTAAAAAGTGTCCGCTGACAAAAACACAGCTCAAGAGATGTGAGAGAGATCGTGTTATTTAATTCAATAAATGACAACAATGCTGAAAAACATTTGTGCTACAGAATAGTTTAATTCAGAGATACTCATTTCTGATATTCTAGCAAATAGTCAAGAAAACAAGATGGAATGAAGATCACAACTCATGGCTTGAATACTTTACAAAAATTAGATGTACAAGGAGGCACGAATGCAACTTATTTTTCTTTCACAGATCTGTAAATACAGTGCAAAAATAAATCATTGAATCCAGTCAATAGCTGGGTTTGTCCTTACTGAAAGTTGTGTAAATAAAGAAGCATCAAACATATAAATTTGCTCTCATATCTGACAAATACCACCCAACAGTCCTTGAGAATATGCCTCTGTATTAGGCCAGCTTATTAAAATAGCTTATTCGCTGGGATATTATTGACTCTGCTGGAAAACACAAGCGTTGGCCATACGTCCTGCACATGTCAAAAGTTACATAACAGAAATGGCAGCCAGCAAACATCTCATCCTTACAAGTCATATTACACAGTGAAGTGTCAACTGGGAAAATCATTGTAACTGAACTGTAACTGAATACAGCTTACGCTTGTTACAGCCACCAGATGCATGAGTCTGATGAATTAGTTCTGTTATTGTAGATATTTTGCATTACCTGTGAGATCATAAAATTGGGATGCACCAATAGATCAGAAGGCTGGCTAACAGTAGCTTTACAAAGCAGTATCAGTATAATTCTGTAAATGCTTGTAAGCTGTACAAACAGCACGTCGTGACTGTTATTCTGCTGTCTTGCTAGTAACAGAAACAAGCCAGCGTAGTCTCTAAAAACACTTGATTATCTTGGTGATTATGCCTGCACCTGCATTAAGATCATTACAAAAATGCATATTGGTATTGGCTGATAAGGCAAAAACATCAGCCGTATTAAAAAACAAACAAACAAAAAAAAAAACATTACAACACAACAACAGCAACATACTGGTGCACCCTGCTAAGTAAAAAAAAAAAAAAATCTGAAAGTTCAAGTAAAGGGTTTGGGTTAGCATTACCTCTATCCTATACTCCTATAATGCTGGGCTAAGGTTAGGTTTCACCTTGACAACCTCATCTCTACAATTAGAAAACTACACAATAAAAGTGCTTTGGCAATAATTCAAGTCTTTCATTTTCACCACACACACAGGGGAGCAGAAGATATCGCTTGCATGAAGCTGCACTGTATAAAAAAACTAGTTTGCATTTTCTTATCTTCACAACAATGGCAGGCTCTTTTAACATTTATTCCAGAAGTCTCACAAGGCACTACAAATGAAAGACTAGCATAGCAGACTAGGTATACTATGCAGGGTTGTCAGGTACTGTTAGTGAACATGCTTGCCAGTGAAAGTAAAAGTAAAAGCCAATCTCATAGTCACTTGCATTTGGTGCTATATGCATTTTCCCTGCTGCTTATGGTCTGGCACCGGGTTGCTACCTTTTTTGTAAAGCCCCGACCTCACCTTAGCGCTGTGGGGGTACACGCCCTTTAACGTCCCAAGCACAGAAAATAAGGAAATGAGGAAGTAAGTCTTAAGTGATGATTGAGAGGGGTTATGACTGTGTGAGTCTATACGTTGTATTTTAGGAAAATCCTTCATAGTATTTCTTTAAGCACTAGTTACGACTTACTAATCTAAAAAGTATTTGTACTTATTTTGATTACTACTCCATTTTAGTCTGACTCTTCCACCAATACAAACTACTGACTTGTAGCTGAAATGATAAAAGCTAAAATGTTGACCTATGCATGAATAATAATAATATTTGACTATTAAATATTACCTACTTTAATCAGTGAAAGTTGCTTTAAATACAAAAGAACAGTCTATTAAAAAGTTATTGCTATTATACTGTATTAAAAAAGCCATTATAGTGTACTGAAAGGTTTCTATCTAAAGTGCATCACTTGATTAGAATTTCGGCCCATTTCTACCAATAAAAACTAAATACTGTGTATGGTAAAAACAAAAAACACTAGTCAGAAACAGTGACTCGTAATATTAAAGGAGGCACCACTGCTCTCAGCAGTTGCTATTAAA
Source organism: Epinephelus awoara (assembly GCA_035609425.1). NCBI lineage: Eukaryota > Metazoa > Chordata > Actinopteri > Perciformes > Serranidae > Epinephelus > Epinephelus awoara. The sequence continues at coordinate 15,284,292 of CM069296.1, forward strand.
ATGAAATATTCTGATTTCTAAAAATGTGTGACTAGCAGGTAACTCAAACAACTACCTAAAAACATATTAGTGCTTTATTTTAGTGGCTGGTGAAGCTGACAAAATGAATGTTAAAATGGCCGCCGTGCACAAAAGGATCTTGTATATAATACTTAACGGACAGCAGACGTAGTCTCTGAGCTGAAATACTGATAATTATAATGTTCTGTTGCTTGGCTGTTCCCTAACTCTTTATCAAAAATTCTGTAAGCTTTTCTATCTATTCTGTATTGTGCTCCTGCAGTGCATCCTGATATGAAAGGCCATCTTTTCTCAGGTCAGCATGAAAGGAAACATACAGAGCACAAACAGAGTGCGTATTCAGACTCGATGGTCTTTACAGAACTCTTTGTGACAGAAACAACAAAAGCTCTCCAGGGACCCCAGAGGCTCTCCCCTGTTCTGCGCTGGGTTTGTCCCCCTCCCCAAAACCAACGGTTGGCCTTTTTTTGTAGGGAGACTCAACTGGTGCGAGGAAGCAATGTGAGTTGCTGCTGAGTCCTCCAGCCACCAGGGGATAGCAAGAAGTGAGAAGCAGATGTTAATCAGCATGTGGGAGCAACAGGAGTGCCCAGGCGTCATGAAAGACTGCGTTAAATTTAGTCTTGGAGTGGGAGAAACGTCCACGTTATTCTAAGAGGTCCTGTGAGGAGACACAAACAACACAAATCAGTTAGTAGGTGATCATGACTAAAAACAGGGCCTTTAAACAGAATCAGATACCTGATCTGAGTCTTCATTGTACTGTGCTTTTCCTGTCTCCATGTAGTGAGCATCAACATCATCGACCCCTTCTATTTTATCAGCCTCAACATGTTCCCTCATTACAGAGTATCGGTGCACGAGGAACCTGATGAGGACACAGTTGCGTGTTAGAAACAGACAGAGATGAAATACAGTATTCACAGTGTTTATTTATGTGTGTGGAAAGATGAAACATAGTCAACTGACCGTCCTCCGCATACATATTTCTTAACCAGCCAAACGCCTGCAACAGCACTCGTCAGAAGCATCGCTATGACAACCATCACTATGACAGCAGTGTTGGGTGAACCGTTTTCAGTCTGTTGGAGTTACAGAAACAGAAAGGGCTGAAAATGTGAAGAAAACAACCTTTGAAAATGCAGCGAATTGTGATTTACCAGGTTTAGTGTCTCTCAGCTGTAAATGTGCTCACATTGGATGAACTGAGATCGTCCTGCTGAACCCTGACACACTGTATCACTGTCATCAGGACCTGTAGCACTGCAGGTGTTCACACAGTCCCCTGGGCACTAATGGAAGCTGGACTGTCTACTCACTCTGCCTGACGTCACTTTGAATTCTGCTTTGCCAGCTATTAACAACAGGATTTATTCAGGAGATGGAGGATATCAGGTTGTAAGAAAAAAAAAAAGTGCAATCCTGATACAGCCCAGGTCATCTGAGCTGCTCTACATCTGTGTTCAGTGTTTCCATCTGCTTGGTTTTATGCGCATTTTTTTTATTTGAGCGTTTAAAAAAAAATGAGTGGAAATGCAGAAAAATCAGAAAACAATCTTGCAAAAGTAGTTTCACGATTGGCTGAGTGTATTGCTAAAAGCAAAACACTTGTCGGTTCAAGTCCCTGTCTGGACCAAATATGGAGTGTGGACTGGTGGCTGGTGCCTGGGCACTGCCGAGGTGCCCCTGAGCAAGGCCCTGACCGCTTGGGGTGCCTGTCCATGCGCAGCCCCCTCACTCTGGCATATCTCGATTTAATGCATGCAAAGGTCCTGTTTGTGCATGTGTGTATATGTATATGGCAAAGGAGTGAAAACATTGACTTTGACTAATAAAGTAAATTAGAATTAAACATGAAGCATGTGAATTAAACATCTACTGAAGAGATAAAAAATTGCGGGAGATAAAAATGAATGGAGCAATGAGAGGACTGCGACCTTATTCAAATTAATACATGAGAAAAACAATGGTATAAAGGTAACAGGCTGGAGAGTTAGCGCCACCAACTGTTTATGTCAATGCACCCAACTAATACTTGCATAAAGGATGGAAACATTAATTTGCATTTTTTTGTTTTTTTGCAAATTTGTTTTAGAAATTTAGTTAAAATTTGCACTACAATTGGTTGGAAACCCATTTCACACTGTTTCTACATAACCAACTCACACCTTCATGCCAAACATCAGAGAGTCCCCTATTGATTCTCACTGTGTCCCAATATACAGTTGACAAGTCTCTGTTGGGTCTCTGGAAATCAAGAAGTATGTTCTAGACCTGCGCTTTGTTAAAAGTGTCTTGAAATAACCTTTTTTTTAATGTTTTGGTGCTGTATAAAAAAAAATTGACCTAATTTGCTTGGACTTACCAGAGAATTTGGATAAAGGGCATTGCTGGTGCACATCCTCCTCAGGTCTGTCTCCTCCCTGTCTGGCTGGAATCCTCCTTCACACTGGTCTCCTGGAATCTTCCGGTAGCTTACAGAAGGGGAGACGAAGAAACTTGTAATGCAAGGCACATTTCAATGAAAGGGACACAGGGCAGGCAAGGCAGCTGGTAAACTACAGATAAGATTCATACCAGTAACGGAGGGAGATGTTGAGGCAGAAGAGCTGCAGAAATGGAAACATATTTGAACTACATCCTCACAGAACAAAGGCTTTATGTAGGGGTCCCTGATGACATTCGACACTTAAAGCCAGTTCATAGTGAAAGCCTTTTTAGAAGTGTCCCTCCTGCATCTCACGAACAGATACAGTTTAATTACACTAAATATATTAAGCCACACTGGCATGCAGTTGTCTGTTGTGCATATAACGCAGAGGAAAGACATGTACCTCACATTATCAGAATCATGCATACAATGTCTCTTCCTTGTCTCCTAAAGTACAGGCGAGGAAAGAGAGAGCAAAGATAAAGTCATGTGTCCTCACCCGCTGGTCTGTAGCTGTTCGGTGGTGCCATTTAAACAGAACTCCAGAGGTCGACCCTTCATCTCCTCCTGCTCCACACACTCTGAGCTGTTCTCTGGACGATAATATCCAAAGTCACTGTAAGACAAAAAAATTACTGAGACAAACTGTGTCTGAGTCTGTTCTCTTTAGTCTCATGGTTACACTAAATGCAGGATGAAAATATAGTTTTTGGCATTTCACAACAACATACCAGTGATAGTCGTCCACTGTGCATGGACAGGGGGACAGCCTCTTAGTAATTGCATAATCCCTTCCGTTCCAGCAGACAGAGTCTTTCCTCAGGCGTAAGAAGGTCTCTTTATAGCCCAGAACACAGCCATCACTAGCTCCACTGGGGTCTGCAGAGTGAGCCAGCCACTGCACATAGTCCCCTTCACTACCTGCACAGAATATATAGACACTAAGTAAGTCCTCAGGTGAAACACCAGCCAGTCATCACTCGTACTGTATTCCCTCACATACTCACAGTCTCTGGTGAGGACCTTCCTGAAGTCAATGGTAATCACCACCCATTTACTGAAGTCGTTCCTGTAGCCCCATAGGCTGACGTTCATGGAGCGAGAGCCCGGCTCACTGTCCATGCCGCTGAAGTGAAGTGGGTCGCTGGTGAAGTTATATGAATACCAGCACCGCCCCTCATCTGTTGAAAACCTGGAGGTGCAGGGGCAAAGAATAAGAGAACAAAAAGAGCCTATGAAGCAAAAAATAAACTGTGAAACTGACAACTGATAAAAAAAACTAAGACTTCAATAAACAAGTATACTACTAGATAACTACTAGTTATATTTACTTGATCTGGTTGACAGGTGAGTTGGTGTGCTCCACAGCCACCAGCAGCCCCCCCCAGTCCAGTATAGCATAATGGTGCGGGCCCCTGAGAGCCAACATCCACGAGTAGCCCCCGTCATCAGACACGTACACATCAGGGGAGAGAGCTGACTCTGCGTCTCCAACGCTCCCTACAGAAAGCGAGGACAATGGTGTTTTGGGACATTTAAACATGCAGTGAAAGGATTAAGGGTGAAGAAATCTGTGTGTTTTTCTTACCATGAGCCAGAATGAGGCCCACAGCACTGGGCTGTGACAGAGGCAGCATGGGGACGTTCATCTTCATGGTGGTGCTGTAGGAGGCGTGGATGTGAAGTCTGCACTGTAAAGACACGATAATTAGGGTAACGTTGGATCTAAGTCAACATGCTCACTGTGGACACTCAAACATGTATAATGCATATTGAAATATATTGTATATAAATCTGTCAGTGTTTTACTCTGTTAGGCCTGTTGGTGGAGGTCTCAGTGTCACACTGGCTGTTCTGAGGTCTGCGCAGCGTCTGCCATTTTGCTCCTTGGTCAAAGGTGATCACTGTCTCCACCACACCATCTGCAGTCAGTAAGATTCACTTCAGTTACCATCAAGAGCCATATAGATATTCTTTACATGTTTAGCCCATAGCCTGCAGACAATAAAATACAAACTTTACCTGACTCTTAAAAATTTATTAAAACATTTCCTCAGCTTCTGGACTGATGTCCTACCTACTAGCTCATATCACTATAGGAAGAAAACCAGAGATAGCACACCTCTCTGCCCTCCCATGTGCACACAAGGAAAGCCTGAGGCAGAGGGAGCAAATTTCCCTTCTGTCATGTGACAGAAAATTATTTTTCATTTGAATACACTTTTCACAAATTAGGAAAGAATATAATATTTTAAAATGTTGACAAAAATGAACTACATGAGTCGTCTTAAATGCTTAAGTATTATGTAATGTGCTGCTGACCCACCCTCTGTGAGTACGCTGGTCATGTAGACGCCCCTGAGTGAAGTAATGGCAGTGAAGTCAGTGTCACTTCCTGTGGTCGTGTAAAGGTGGCGCTCCAGAGACTTGGAGAACACAGCTCCTCTGTCATCTGACACGTAGATGGTTCCAACACCAGAGTCTGGACGACACAGTACACACACAGACACACAGACACAGCACATGAGTTTGAAGGAAACACTCAGTGACAGCCCAGAGGCTTCTGCCCAAAGATCCCCACGGAGAAACTTTCTGCAGCTTCAGGATCTTTCTCAAGGACATCTAATCCAACTGTCTGCATGAAGGTCATTGTGCCTTATAAACATTATTGTTAATCATTAGCATCATCAGCATCTGTAATTATCAACGTTGTCAAAATCATCATCATCCACATCAATCATCCCTGTCCGCATCCTCACTGTTTCTGACCTCCAGGGTCATCCACGTGCATGAATATCATGTCCTGATTGGCTGCCAGGATGGAGTAGAATTGCTCGTGGTTGACAGTAGGAAGCTGAGCCATGTTCCACACCTCACCTCCGTCCACTGACACGTGGATCATACGCTCTGTACCCTACACAAAAACACAAATGACAGAAATATTAAATGTTAAGCCACGTTAAAGGGTCACAAATTATCTTACACCTGCTTGATCATGGGAGTTTGTTACACATTAATTATGAACATATAATAACAATTTCCCATTTAAACCTGTTAAGGTGTATCAAAATATCTGGGCGGTGACATCCAATCTACTTGCCTTTGCATTTACACCTGCTATTAGTAGTGTCTTCACTGTCATAAATCAACCTGCTTTGTGATCAGATCTAAATATATAAATTAGTTATGTGGGTTTGGCAGTCAGCAAACATGGCTCATCCCAAGTCATGGAAAGCAATGCCATGGATAGGGGTCACTTTGTGCTGGGGAAAACAAACTCTACAGCTACCAAATGGAGCTTTAGCCCGTCATCTTCAGCCAGCAGCAGGAGACGGAGTTAGGTGATTTTTATCTTCAGAATGTGGTCACGCTGTACTGACTGCATCAAACGACCTGGCTGAGCTATGATCACAATATGTGAGTAAAAAATACATCCAGATGTGGCCTGGCTGATCTGATCACAATGCATATTGCATGCATTTACACCATGCATTAACATATGTTTTTCCTTAATCTCGCTACACATCGCATGTCGACGCCAGGTGAAAATGGGTTCAAGAATGGCTAGATACCACTTGTGGTAAGTGAGAAAATATGTTATTGCTGATATGAATAAACTGGCCCTTCGAGTCTTTACCTTCTAAAATGCACGGAGGAAGGTTAAATCTGTACATAAATATTTCTGAGTGTCTAAATATATTACAGACCAAGAGGGCACATACAGGTATTATGCAAAATGTCAAGGCCACGCCCCTTTGTGAGGGATAGAAAACCAAAAATCCTACAGATGTCAATGCAATTTGATGTGTGTTTGGATAAGTTTCGACAAGTTTTTGAACAAACATTTGTTTTATAGACATGCCTATTATTTATTTTACTACCTTGCCTGAACCTGAGCAATCACAATATTTAAATAAATTAAGGTCGATCGCTGTCATGTCCTTTCAGTCTTTCTTCATCCAAGGGGATCAATGACCCAACATCCAGCCTTTTCTATATGTTGAATTGAATCACCAGGTATCGTCGTCGGCAAATCATTGTCTGTAAATAACCAACTGCTTGATCCATAGACTGAGGTTTAGTTGGAGACCAAAGTCTGATGCTGCTATGACTGTACTGCAGCAGCCTGGCATTCAAACTAGCTATCCATCAGTAGTAACTGTCACCAGCATCGTTCAGCCATTTACCACACTGGCTATGGTTAACATGCTACCCAACAGTTTTTCAGCATTTTCTCATTTCTCTCCTTATGTGACAGCGTGTTTCTTTCCCCCAAAAGGGGGTGTGGTGGTCTATTGTTACCATGTATGTATATAAAGAAACATTATACACAGACGGGGTTGCGTGAATAAACACACACAAGTGCATATTTAGACAAACTGTATGCATCAGAAAACGATGCAAGGCAGATTCACAGGAACACACATATTCTGCTCTTAGATTGAACACACACACACACACACACACACACACACACACACACACACACACACACACATACCATGCCAGTCATGATGGAGGCAAAAACAAAGCGCCCTCCCAGTACAAAGGAGTAAATTCTTGTTGCAATGGTCTTGAAACTTCGACCATAGTCTGCTGTCTTCCTCAGCTCCAACATTCCTTTATCACCTGAAAGACAGAAAGTAGAGTTACTAAGATGTAGTTCAGAATCTTAAATATATGGGTGACTATACTATCTTCACTTACTGCACGATCCATTGTAGTTTGTTGTGAAGTATATGCTGTTTTTTGGACCCCTGTGTGTGAGAAAAAGAAACGGTGAAGAAAAGAATCTCGAGGAAGGAAAGATCTCAGAGTGCTCGCATGTTTTTGAACATCTGAAAGTTGTCTGAGTTCAAATGTAAATCCACTTTTGGAATTTGTAGCGATCACAGATTATGGTTGTGGTTTCTTCTAAGTGCTGTGCGAGCGAGGCACATATCGACCCCCGGGCCGCGGTCCAGGCCCTCTCTGGCTTTGTTCGCTGCCAAAGGGGACGAAGGTTTTCACACTGCAAAGATTCTGCCGGTTCAAGGACTGTGGGCTGAATAAGAATGCCGTTGCTGACTCATGATTCACTCTGACAGCAGCCTCAGCGTACCTCTCTCTCGCTCTCTCTCTCTCTCCCTCTCTCTGCAGTCAATTTAGGTTGGGGCCTAAATAACAGCTGTGGTCACGCAGAGCTATCACAATGTTCCCACAATGCAGCGCTAACAACCGCAGGCTGACACTACAACCTCATGTGAACTCTGGTGCCCAAAAGAAACCAGAAACAGGAAAATGATCCAAACTGTGGGGAGAAAAAACAGCTGGAAAAACAAAAATTGGACAAAAAACACACGATCACAAACAAACACACTCCTGTTGTAGCAAAAACAAAGATGCACATGGTGGCTGTTTGGACACAAATACGGACAGAGCTGTTTTACACCCTGTCAGGGTTTTATGTCCGGCTTTGACAAGTTTTTTTTCACTCTAAACCAATTAAGTAAATTATATTATGTATAAAAGCAGTGACATGTATTAAGGGACTGTATGAAAACTGTTATTGGTGAAGATGGGGTGAGAGAAGGAGAGGGTTTTTAGTTCTTTACTGAGGGGAGGGTGGTCTAATTTTATTTTGGAAGAAAAGAATCTTTAGAGGAAAGGGTATATACATTTTCCATGATGCAAATATATATATATTTCATTTCATCCCTTTCCACCGAGATTTAGCATTTACCGATTTACTGCAGTGTGTGCGCCATGGATCATAAAAGCATTTTTGTCATATGCAGAGAACATCAATCATGTCCCAGCTATAGTACCAAAAATCAGTTTAGAGAAACAGTAGCTGTGTGTCTTTTTAGTTTGAAGATTGTTCCATTTTTACGATGGCCAACAGTTGCCTTAGCTTCAGTCAGCATTATAGCAGAACTACAGTTAAGTTAAATTAAGGGACAGTTCAACCCAAAATCAAAAATAAATTTTTCATCTTACTTGTAGTGCTATTTATCAATCTAGATTGTTTTGTGTGAGTTGCTGAGTGCTGGAGATACTGGCTGCACAGACATCTGCCTTCTCTCACATATAACAGAACTAGATGGCACTCAAAGCACCAAAAATCACTGCACAGAAGGAAGAGTGGATCTGCTCATGGATGAGAGGCTCGTGCTCGTGACAGCACGAGATGTGAATATTGGTGGTGTCCTCTTCAGCTCAGCTGTAACATTAGCTAGCTCAGTGGTGCTAGGTGAGCTAGTCGGGTTACGAAAAGGCCTTGAAATGTCAGACAGTTAAGGCCAGGTTAGAAGCAAAGCAAAGCATGTTTACTTAGATTGAACAACCTTCAATGGGGCAGGATGATGAGAGCAGAATGTTCCAAAACAATTCTCTCTCTCACACACACACACACACACACACACAAACACACACACACACAGAAAGTTAGATATGATGTCTATGTAAGGAGGAGTATAAGAATGTTTGGTGAACTGCTCTGCATGGCTGTCTCATTGTTGCAGTATGTGAAGTTGTAAGTTGTGTCTTTAATAAACCTGCTAAGGCTGTGAGATCGACCTCGAGTCATACAAGTCATTTTTTCGACACTAACAGTAGATGCATGCTTCCTTCTGTCCAGTGATATGATTGGCGGGTGTAGTTTGGTACAAAGAAAATAATTCCTACATGAAACTGCTCACAACAAGGTCTGTGGATTATCTTGAATAGGTGGGTCATAATTTCTGGAATCTGACATTTTGGTTGAGTTTTTTAAATGTTTTTGGGCACTCTGAGCACCACAAGCCGAGTGCCACTAAATGACAGAGGGCATCTTCATTCTACCGTCAATATCACTGTAACACTAATAACACTATGCAACTCAAACCAAAACTATCCAGACTGACGAACAGCACCACAGGTAAGAAGAAAAACATGTATTTTTGATTTTGGGATGGACTGTCCCTTTAATGCATAATATCAGGGTTGTCAAGAGGAAGGACCAAGCCAAATATTAAAAGCAACATTACTTTTTTTAGCCATAAGTTTCATGCCCCCTCTTCCCTCCAATCATTTTCTTAGAATCCCTTATGTTTGTCTTGGTTCTTCATTATGCAATCCGCTACATGTTTAGTACCAACCACAAACCACAGGTCTCATGTGTATTTATAAGCTATTACAAAACTGACAGATGTAGAGGACATTTCTCACCATCTGACCAAACAAACACTGTCATGGATTTTCCTCCAGGTGGCGCCAAAGTCCTCAGACAGCCACAGGTCCAACTAGAGGGAAAAAGGCTTAGTCAGTAAAAAAGTGTCCATAGACTTTGGAGTATTCAGTTATACCTAATTAGGAATTAAGTAACTTGAAATAGGTATCAAATTAAGGGAGGTAGGAAAGTCTGGTGTAATTTACTTTACTAACATTCAGACCTGCCGACAAAAAATTTGAGGAGGTTTGGATTGATCTAAAGAGGAAAGGCTACTACCATGATACTGAGCGTCAGCAGTGTGTTGCAGTCTCCAGGGTTGTACAGCATCTGAATGAGGGGCTCAAACGGCAGGTCGGTTGGAACAAAGGTCATGCCAAAGTCCTGTGAGCGGAACAGTTTAAACCCACCGATTTCTGACACGTCACCAGTGAGCATCACCTAAAACACACAAAGGGGAGCTGTGAGGCAAGATCCTTCGGATGTTACAACAGTTAAGTGGAGCTTTATGATTTTCTGTCACTATGAGGCAAAGGTATGCACTTCTATATAGATCGACCACAACAAAACACAAAGGTCTACATGTGCAAGGTCCTGCATCTTCAGCACTTCAGAAACTAAAAATAACACACTTCAGCTCACCTTGCCCGAGTGGTCGGGACTGATTGCGATGCCAAACTCGCTCTGAATGAAGGTGTGGTTGATCAGGTGCGTCACATCTTTGAACGTCTTCCCATAGTCTTCACTGACACAGTGACAAAGTTGCAGTTAGACCGTCAGACCACAGCTATGACAAACAATTTACTGTTTCTGCTTAGTGTTGCCATCAACCACTTCTCACCTCCTGTAGAGGTTCGACTGGCCGAAACGCATCATGAACAGCGGCACCTGAAATGTCGTCAATACCAGGAGCACCTGGGAGAAGAGAACAGGGGTTATGTAACAATCGCCATTACATCTTAGACTCTTGGTTTCGTTTTTAGTTGTGTATTTTCACTCATATAAACAAACTCACCCCCGATCCATCTCCCACCCAGGCCAGTGACAGTGAACCCATGGTCCTCACTTTGAAGGTGAACTGCAAGGGAAGAAGTTTTTAGGAGACAATCAATGAGTTATCCAGGCTAAAGGTTTCTTGACTAGCCCCATGCAGGACTATTTGAAGTACTTCTTAGCCTCGTGATATTGTTTGTTTAATACTGTTTCAGGACATCAACTAAGGAATACACACAAATAAATCCAGAGTCTAGTTTGAAATATACAAAACACGAGTGTTTGCATGTGTGTGTGTGTGCGTGTGTGTGTGTGAGTGTGTGCGTTTACGTCACACAGAATGAATTGTTCTTACTGTCCAAAGTAACTCGGCCATTTGGATGCACTCTGCGTGTGTGACCTACATTCCCGCCTAAATGACAAAGCCGAGGCCAGAGAACAAGACAATTACCGATGTCCCGAGCACAGCAAGAACACACACACACACACACACATTCACACAGGCTCACACACATACAGTAAATGTAGACCAAAAGTATTCTATTCTGACAAGAAACGAAATGCAAAATCCTCACTGTTTACACAATCGTTAATACATTTCTGAGGTTATGAAAGACTTAAAAGTTAAAAAATGAAATCCAAACACAAAACCTCAGTGTTGCATAATATTAGAGGTAATGAATAGAAAGAGTTTGGACTTGAATTCTTATTTCGCAACAAGTGCACTGACCGCAAACAACATTCCAAGCTATTCATCCAGGGTGACGTTCAAGTGTTTGGTCATTTCATCAATGTATTGAGCGACTGAAGTTTTCTCCCCTCCTCTCTGTTACTGGCAGGGGCAGAGATGTTTACAAGGTGAGCCCAGCCCCGGAGAGTCGGCATACAGCTCTATAAAGCCACAGGAGACGGCCAGGTCTGGCTGCTGGAAACTCCTTGTAAATAGGTCCAGTGGAAACTGGCCTGTCCCCAGCTGTCCAAGTGTGTGAACACAACTTTCCATCACTCCTCTACATAAATCATTTCATCACACCCTCCCTGCATCAAACTGATTCTTCATCTCTTCATCAGTTGACTGCATGACAACCTCCCCTCCTTTGATGGTCAGTCTGTTGATCGGTTCAAAAATGTAAAGCATGACGTGTCCGATCCTCCCAACAGTCTCATACCATTAAACCAGTGTTTTGGCTTCAAATCTGTCAAGGAGTACTGTTACATGTTTGTTTTCCCTCTCTCCATCTTCCCTGCTCTTCTTTCCTTCCATCTATGTAGAAATAGGCATAATTGTAAAAACAAAACAAAAATCAAACTGTTATTATGGCTTGTGAATGTGGGTTAAATGTCAGTGTTATGGTCACACTTGACATTTAAGGTTTAACTCATACTGACATCAGTGGTCAATGTCACTCTAGTAAAGTGTTAACAAAAGACGAGGGTAAACTATGAATATTCCTCTGCCCTCCCATCTACACATACATGCACTGACTTCCAGTACTTACACTCAACAGTATAGCAGCTGACAATCAAAGCACTAGTTTTATATGATTAAAAACAGCCATTTCCTGGTCTTAGCCTGATTAACTGTGCTCTATTATGACAAAAATAACATGTATCTAAGGTTATGTCTAATGTTTTTAAAATGTATTTATTTTGTCAATAAATGATGTTGCCCTTTTGTCGGTAATAAGTGCTCTTAAAGTTAGGATTTCAATTAAACTAACCAATCTAAATTATTCTGAACACACTCAATATTTGTCAGCTTTCGCTTCAGAGGACAGATAAGTCTATCCCTTAACTAGATAAAATATATGAATACTGGAGATTTAATTTTGCCTTTAAGAAAAGTCAGGACACTAACAGCAATTTTCAGGGTGAAAGTCCTGTGTTTATCTAATCAATCAACCCCGACTTACAGCCTATGTAGACTTTGTTGTTCTTTCGTCACCTTACTTCCTCCTTTGTCATGATTACTACAGCCACTAGACGTTGCCACTTAACAATAAACATAAATATAGGAGGTAGAGTGGGGCCATACTACATCAAATCTATGCTCCCAATGAAAACTGATGACAGCCATTTAATCGACTGATAATATTTGGGGCAGATTTTTTAAAACTCAAACACTGATAGCAAAAACCTGCTATCCTATCTTGTGTTAACCCTGAAGGGGAAACCCATTTAATTTTGTAAATTTTTAGAATGCAAACAATGTTAATAGGCCGAAAGGAATGGCAGGAAAAGTTATCTACACAAAGAAGTGCAACTACACAAGTTTCACGCTGGCCACTTTCAGGGTATGCAAGAAACTAAAAACACGGCCTGACATCTGGCCTGACACCAAGAATCCTTCCTAAAACTTGAAAATGAGTTAGCATTTTTGCACTCCCAGTTCCATCATCTCAAAGTCAATGGGTATTTTGAATGGGTTTTTGGTTAGATGCCTGAAATAAGGTCCGTGGTAAAGAGCTTAAGAGACTTTCATGTTTTGTTCTAGGACATAAAATACATCAGTAAATACCACACTCACGAATTTTGAAGCTTTTATGTATCTTTAAAAAGGTGGTTGCTAAGAAGTGGCTAAATGAGGCTACAGAACGAAATTCACACTGAACGCAGCTTTACAGCTGTGCTATGGGGGCGACATTAACTCATGCGACTGTGGTGTAGTTTTATAGCCTAATATTAGCTTCTGGCGATTATATTTAGGGGCTTCAGAGTTTGAAAGTAGTGTTCATTTGTGAAGATTATCTTGCTAAACAAATGTGTAGGTATCATCAATGTTTAAAAAATAAACTAAAATCAAATGAAAAAATCCTATAAGCTTTTTGCCCAATACCAATTTACACCAGCAAGGTCACTGCAGGTCAACAGGTTTCATGTGGTGTATTATCTCTGGCCTTAGCAAATGTTTCTGCCAGTTGCTTGTACACCTGTGTTAAATCTAACCAACAGGGTGTTTTCCGCATCTGTTCCTCTGAAACTCCTGACTGGAAAAATGCTGACTTGACCGGCTACAGTTCACTGAGACTGAAACCTAAACAATCAACAAATGCACTTTAAAGCAGACCAGCTGAAGCAAAGGCTGTGGAAGTTGTGTCTGAGTGAAATCTGCTGTTTTATATGACTGGGAAAGGGTAAGGCAGGATCGGAAAAGGGAGTCAATGTAAAGCTTAATAATCATTCTGTTCTGTTATGAGATGGGGAAAACAGAAGCGTCGAAGGAGACGGTAAAGAGAAAAAAAGATAAATGTTAGTCAGCGAAAAATTCAAGAGATAAATGTCTGACCCGGCTGAGTGTGGCCTCACAAACCAGACATGACCTCATGCTGTATCACATGTTGAATTTAGGGTTCTGCTCCTAAAAGGCTCCTCTAAGCTCCATCTGCACAGTTAACTCATGATGCATTCAAGGTGTGTCGGCCAACTCAACTTTAAAAGGTGTACAACAATGACGCGCAAGTGAGTATCACATTATGCTGCTGTGCGTGAACAGACACATACATCAGTGCAGACTCAGTAATACACAGTGTTGGTGGGTGGGAGCACAGTGAAGTCCTCTCTCAGAGGTCAGACACCAACACAATGAGCTCCTTATTCCCTCTGCTCTGGGTTTTAACCTTTCTGCTTCAGCCATGTTTACACACATAAAACTTCAGAAGAGGAGGTCAAACACTCTGGGCTCTGATCTAACACATGACGCTGTGTTCTCTAATCCTCTGATGCTGGGCTAAGTTTTGTGGGCAGAGATATAAGCTGGGTTGCATTAAAGTCCTTCATTCGCTTATTATTATTAAAGAAAACCAGGACGAACAATGCTTTTTTTTTAATTTGTTGATAGAATGTCTACAAAATATTAGAAAAAAGTGAAATTATGTCCACCAGAAATCAATCTACTGCTAAAATGCTTTGTTTCTTTATCGGTTATTCAATCGACAAAAGATTATTGTGATGACTGATTAACTGCTCAGCTTGTTTTAGCAGTGCTAGCAGCATTAGGGCTTCGGGGAAGGCAATGTTGTTCTGTTCTATGAGTTAGGTGCTAATTAGGGCTGCAACTAACGATTATTTTCAGCGTTGATTAATCTGTCGATTATTTTCTCTATTAAATGATGAGTTGTTCAGTCTATTAAAAGGTCAGAAAATTATGAAAAGGGTTGATCAGGGTTGATATATTTGCTGTCATAGAGGAGTTAAGAAACAAGAAAATATTTACATTTAAGAAGCTGGAATCAGAGAACTTTGACTTTTCTTTCCTTAAAAAAATACTAAAACCAATTAATCGTTTATCAGATTAGCTGGCTATCAATTTAAAAGCTGACAACTAATCAATTAATCACACTGAATTACTAGTTGCAACTCTTGTGCTAATTAACATATGTTAGTATGCTAACATGTTAAAGTAATATGGTGAACATGATAAACATTTCCTGCTAAACATTAGTATGTTAGCATTGGAGCCACTGGCATGGCCAAGTAATAAGTACACTCTAACTCTGCTTTCCGTTTAGCTCGGAAGTTGCAGCTAGGAATGACGTCACAGGTCTGTTAATAGATGTATTAACAGACCTGGATACTGCTGCTTCCTTATCATTGGGCCCATAGAGCAAGCACACTAAAGACTTCCACCAGCAGAACCAGCTACCTCTGGTTTAGCGATAACCTAACTTGAATGGGGATAAAGTGCTTTAATCATGTGGCTCTTCTAGACTTTACAAATGTTACTGAACCGAATGGATCAAATCCCGATAGTGAAACGAGTCACTGGGGTTGTCGCGCTCACAAAATATGACATACAGACATATCTTTCCCAATGTCAGTCAATGGGAAAAAAAGTCTTTTTGGACACAATGGCATCACGTGACAAACTCAGAAGTTGTAATTCCACTATAATTCCATTACGAAAATTGGCTTCAGAGCCTGGCACACTTTCTAGGGGCTTGCGTCACACCTAAGTTGATTGTGTTCCAATACCAAAAGTCGGAAAACCAAGGTGTTGGTAGCAATACCAGTTCAAGCCAGGACAGCCACTGTTAGCAATACCAGCTGATATCAACACATCCCACTGTATTTTGTGCATACAAAAACCGTAGCAACATGTCCACAGATAGAAGTTGGACAGTACTGTTTGTACAACTGTTTTAATGAGACACGATTAAGACAGAAGTGCGAATAAACAGTATGTTACTACAGCTTTCACTACTGTTGATGCACAGAGAAGCCATATTTGATCATGAGGTCAGGGTTGGTCAGGTTCCTCCGACTTTCCAAGTCAGGGGACGTTCCGTTTAAAAATTCCAACTGGGACCTTGGAAATTCTGACTTCCTAGCACAAATGGAACGCACCATACATCTTATTCACTGTCTCCTGATGTTATGGACCTCATTGGACCTATTGGAAATAATTGGCTGTTCATTGGTTTCAGCCTTCAATCAATATATATTGATAGAGTACAGAGAAAAGCACCAAATCCTCACATTTGAGATGCTGGAACCAGCAACGTTTTGCCTTTTTTGTTTGATAGATGACATTGACATTTGAGTTGACGATAACTGTGGTTGATTCATCTTCTGTATGTTAATCAGCTGTTAGCAGTGGTGGATTGTGGGTGCAGTTAGACACAAAACACAGATTATACACATATTTGATCATTTCTCCACCGTCTATGACTGCCGATGACAACTTTCAAATACAAGTCTACGTCCGACTCTACAAGCGCCTCTCTATTTTCACTAGTTTGTTGATCTGAATGGACGACTCTCCCTGTGTATCAACAAACCCATACTTTCCATAACTCTCCCCCTCTCCCTCCGTGTGGAACATCAACTCTGCTGCTTTTCTTGGTGCTCCAACAGCTGGCTGCGACCCAGTTACGCTTCACCCTGAAAACAGAACATGTTTTTTCTCTATGTTCTTCTGGCCGGAGGGGATAGAGGACGGAGGGATGGAGTGAGGAGTAGAAAAAAGGAAAAGAAAAGAAACAGCAAGCTAGTTTGTAAACCAGACAGTCAGCTAAATGAACCTTACACAAACATACAAGGAAAAAGGGAAAATGAGGCAAAGTTTGGGCTGGCTGACAGAACACATCCTGTGTAGTCTATCAGGGCCTAAAATAGCATACAAATAAGCGTAGGAGTAAGTTAGGCTGGTCGGATCTGGCAGTTTCCACAGCAAATCAAAAAATAGGGGGTGCACACTAAGTGATCTAAATGCTCAAACTACCTTGTCTGACCTAACCCTGCAGCTCGGTTAACAGAAAACTTAAGTCCCCACTGACGCTCAGACCAAGTCCAGCAGAAAAAACGTGGGGAATGTTTGTGAGGGATAAAGGCCCAGAGGAGACGGGAGGGGTCTGCTCTCTCTGTGAGCACGCCGAATCGTTTTCATGCTCAAAAAGCTAGCCCAGGTGTCTAAGCCACAGAAATGATGTAACGTCCACTTCACCCATCACTCACATACACTCTCACACACTCACACTCACACACACACAACAGGAAGACTGCCCTGTGGAGCTCTGAAGCTTTGGACAAAGCTGTTATTCTTGAACATTCCTCTGGACATCTGGGTTTTTCTTGATGTGCTTCCTATTACAATATGTTCAGTACTAAAATAACGGAAGGTGTCCTTTGGTCTATTATAATGTGGGATCAGGGCTAGAGTTCAAGACTGGAAGAAGAAAGAGACAGCAAAAAAAAAAAAAAAAAGATATTGTTAAAACTGTCCCATCAGTTTTGGATGTGAAACCAGTGCTAAACATACAGATATCAGCTGACTCTTCTAAGTAGAGCTGAGGGATGTATTGTTAATATATCCATACAGTAATATGAGACGAGAGACTGTCTTAGATTTTGGATATCGTAATTTTGTATGTACCGTCTTTTCCTGGTTTTAAAGGCTGCAGTACAGTAAACTGCTGTAATTTTCTGAACTTGCCAGACTGTTCTAGCTATTCTGTTATTTGTCATTATCTCCACATTACTTATGATTATTTATCAGAATTATCACTGAGTAAATATTTTGTAAAGGCACCAACCCTACAATAGTGTTGCAATATCGATATAGAGGTGTTGGTTAAAACATATAGTGATTTTTTTTTCTCCATCTCACCCAGCCCTACTTCCACAATCCTTCTGTTACTGGACTGAAACGGCACGATTAAATGTTCATGAATTTGTGTAGTCACATCCTTCATTCAACCTCCATTATAAGTCAGTAGGACTAATGGATTTGACCCAGACTGCCGACCTACATTTTAGCTAATCAATTAAAAAGAGTAACAGATAAAAAGTTGAAAAATAAATTGGAAAATATTTTGACATTAGATTACTTAAGCAATTCTTCAAGCAAAACATTTGCCAGTTTCTCCTTCCTCAAATTATGCTCATTTTCTCTGCCATGTATCATTAGAGCTATTCAATGGATTTATTCTCAACTACTTGATAATCGATTAAGTGCTTTAGTCATTTTTCAAGCAAAAATGCCAAACATTTCTTGGTTTCAGCCTCTCACATGTGAGAATTCGATGCTTATCCTTCTCATATATTACAGTAAATTGAATATCTTTAAGTTTTGTGAAACTGAAGACATCACAGTAGGTTTGGAGAAGTTGAAGATGCACATTTTTCTCTTTTCCCACATTTTATAGCCTAAACGACTCATCAAAAAATAATCTGCAGGTTCATCAATAATGGAAATAATCACCAGTTGCAGCCCTAAATGGGATATCTTTCATTTTTTACTGTCAGTTGGACAAAACAAGCTATTTGGGCTCTGGGAAACTTTTTACCTACATTTTAAAGATAAAACAGTTCCTTGAGAAAATAATCAATGATGAATCATTACTTAAAACTGTGCATTAAATTCGATCAGGGCGGCAGCTGATTATTTATCAGTTAATCTGTTGATCATTTATCTAATCGATTTTGCTCTTGGGTCAGATTATTGTGACACTTTTTTGTGTCTGACCAGCTGTCTAACACAAATACAGTCATTTTACAAAGTGTTGTTAAGACAAGGAAAAGCAGACAGTCCTCACAGTTGAGAAGCATTTCTGTTTGAAAATCGACTATTACGATTAATCGATTATTAAATAATACAAATAACTACCATTGAATACAGATTCTTCACAGCGGGACTCACACACTTCATCCATATCGCATGGAGCTCTCACATCATGGCTCATTCATGTTGTTGCCATGGTAAATGATGTGTAAAGTGAATGTGTTTGAGAGAAATGTTTGTTAAGTTGTTTACAGTGAGGACATTATGAGCAGCTCCATGTGCTGATTGACCACCCACACACACACACACACACACACACACACACACACACACACACACACACTGCAGTAGCCTGTGAGTTAACACCAACTACAGTTAAAACACTTCTTCACTCCTTCAGTTCAGTGTTGTTAAAGTGTGAGTTAAAACAAACCTGTATTGGTCACTTACAGAGTGGGTGTTGTTTCGCAGAGCTGACTCTGCTGCAGGCAGAGCTGTACATGTCTGTTCATTCAGTCCTGCGCTGCGTTTCGAAACCTCCGACTTCTCTAAACTATGTCGCTCCTCATCACTGCCAAACTCCCTCTGCAGCCTCCCCAAGTCTGACCAGTTTACTCCCTGGTGAAAGTCTGTGGCCAGCGCACACCAAAACAACCCGAGCGCCACAGTGAAAGACACGGAGTTCATGTTTACAAGCAGCCTGCCCAACTTCGGACTCAACGAGAAGCTTTTCTGTCCCCACAGTTGGCTCCACATGCCCCCCTCATCCCCAAATGCATCTTCAATAACGGCCCATCCACCGTGGCAGAAGATTGGTCGGGACCAGAATAACCTGCACGCTCATTGGACGGCAGGAATCTTCCTCAGCTGAGATGTCAAGTGTTTCCTGGTGTTACACTGCCCCCTGGTGGAGACACCGCGCACAGACCGGGACATGCTCTTTTTTTTTTTTTTTTCTTTTAATGGAGAATTTATTCTTTGAATTTGAATTCCGGGCAAACAGAAGAAATGGAAAACAAAATGTCTGTTTTTTAAAATATAATAGTTTACTTTAAAAAGCTATCAAAATATTTTATGATATTTTAGTCATTCTTGTTGCAGTTCCTGATTTTGGAGCCCTACAATGACAAAAGACAAAGATATAACACCTCAAAGATCATAAATCATATTAAATGATCAAAATGGAATATAACACTAAAAAGAGCATTGTAATTTTAACCCCTAACCAGCTTTTTTTCTTTTACCACCAATCGGTTTTCTTTTACACTGTCAACAGGACTTTAAAAGTAGGGAAATAAAGAAATCATTCATCTGTGCAAAGACCCCAAAAAGGAAAATGGAGTTGAAAATTAGAATGAGTAGTGAAAGAAAAATGGAAGAGTGAAATAAATTAAGGTTTATTTTATTGTATTAACTTATTTTGATATTATTTACTAGGGAAAACACCTGATTGGAACATTTCACAGGTAAAAAGGTTGATTAGTAACACATTAAAACATTGTTATTTGGTATTTAAGGGGCGTCTTCGAAAGGCTCAGTTGTTAGAAGCAAGTATGACCACTTAGTGAAACACTGTGTGGGCAGATAACAGTTTAAGAACAATGTTTCTCAACACACAATTGCAAGGAATTTAGAATAAAGCCACCTAAAATCCATGATATCATCAAAAGATTCAGAGAATCTGGAGAAATCTCTGTATGTCAGGGGCAAGGCTGAAAACTAACATTGAATGCCTGTAACCTTTGACTCCTAAGGTGACAGTGAATTAAAATTTTAAGATATGACTACATGGGCTCAAGAACATTTTGGAAAACAACTTTTGGTGAACACAGTTCATTACTGCATCTACAAACTTTAAATATAGTGTCTCTGTACTGTATTCAACTGAATATAGGTCAAAAAGGATTCATAAATCATTGCATCCTGTTTTTTCCCCCCACAGCATCCTGACTTTTTTGGACTAAATTCTGCTAGTGGACCAACTTTCATAGCCCACTGTTACAACCAAACATTTATTTTTACCAGCAGTATCACACTGGAATTTGCTGTTACCACTTTGATGTGATGTGTTAAGTGTTATAAAGTACAATACTTGAAAAATGACAGTCAGACCACTTTCTGAATACAACAGTTTAATTGTCGTAATGATTCGTAACAAAAAAGCCCACCCCACCCCCCACCCCTAATGTTTTCCTGCCGCTCAGCTGTAAGCGCTGGTCAAACTGCTGTACAGAGCTGCACAGACACTGAGAGACAAGAAGTAAATTAGCACATTGCAAGGAGAAAACCTCTGATGCAATCCAACAGATTCTGAATGCAGCGAGGAGAATGTGCTGATGGAAAGTTGTGGTTGTGTTGTGACATTGAGC
This sequence comes from Epinephelus awoara, assembly GCA_035609425.1. Taxonomy (NCBI): domain Eukaryota; kingdom Metazoa; phylum Chordata; class Actinopteri; order Perciformes; family Serranidae; genus Epinephelus; species Epinephelus awoara. The sequence goes on from CM069296.1 coordinate 15,305,294, forward strand.
CCAGGTGAACTTCCATGTCCTCTCCTCTCCTGCTCAAAACAAGACTTGTGCGTCTTCTCCGCTCTAGATATCCTTGATTACATCCTCCAGTTCCTCTTTGGAATACATGTGGAAGGTCTTTCCGGGCTCTACCGTTGCCAGCTGCAAAAAAGACCCGTGCAAAGTTAAATCTGCTGCGGTTGAGTGTTTTTTACCACACAAAAGTAAAGCAAAAAACACAACTGATGTGGTTTGCACTGGGCATTTGAACTGATGTGGTTTCAACTACACATTTTCACAGACAAATCAAACCTTCAAATGGCTACAAGGACCTTGATGTGATGAAATTAAATATTCAGAATCTGGGAGAGGAATGAAGAACAAACCTCAATGTTGGTGGCGTTGAGCTTCTCCTCCATCACCTGCTTCAGGATGGTCAGAGACGACTTGATGGCGTCTTTTAATGTCATGGACTGCAAGTTACCCCGAGGGAGAGGGACAAACAGGAAATAAACAACTATTCAATCCTGGTGATTTGCATTTTATTATTTCATTAAAAACTGTATTAAAATAAAGTCACACGTAAGATAGCAGCTTGTTGACATTACAGTGTGCTTGTGTGTGTGTGCTAATGTTCCTGTTAAATACAAATATGGAGCAGTTTAGTACCTTGTGGTAGACTTCTTGCAGAGAGCTCTGTGCGCCCTCAGACGCTGAGCCGATGGCCCGAGCATCACACTGCACAAAGGTTCCTGATGGGTCCATGTGGTACCTGCATCCACAAACAAACAACAGTAAAGTTTCTGTGGAGTAGAAAGTAAAGATGAACATGCGTCTTCTTATAATGTCAAATATATAGAGCACTAATAATAATCTTTACGTACAGCTGAGGTCCTTTTTCATCAACTCCTCCGAACAGAAGTGCTACGCCGAATGGTCGACTCTGTATGGATGACGGTACAGAGGAACAGAAGAGTGAGTAGAATACAGATTATACTTGTTTACTCAAGCACCATCAAATGACTCTAAAAAGAATCATTGACTTGAGGGTTGAACAGATGAGAATTTCAGTATGGAAATGAGCTACGTGACTGACCATGGCACCGGGATCAGCGTCCTCCTCTCCAAACTGAAGCGCCAGGTTGGACACAGCCTGAGTCACACTCTCCACTGTCATCGTCTCGTTGTAAGTGAACCAGTGGTTCTGGCAAGGAATACACACAGATTAATCACGGGTAAAATACAAGGTCAGTCACCTGCTTGTGTTACACTGTGCTCATTCATACCTGTGTTTCCACTCTCGCTTTGTCAATTAGAGTCTTGGCATCAGCTATCAAGCCACTCATGGCACAACCTTTGAGGTAGAAGGAAAGGACATTAGGAAACTGCAGGTCCTGCAATGCTATCTACCTTATTCCTGAGGGCAGTACTGTAATATGATTATGGGTGCAACTTCCAGTGAGATAGCAGAGGTCGCAGTAAACTAGTTAGTCCCATAGAAAGTCTATGGTTAATCCCAGTGGCTAACTGCTGACAGTAATTCTTTTAGAAGGTTCTTTTAGTTTCTTTAACAAATACTGTTTTGTTTTTGACAAGATATTTAACCAAGATTATACTAATATTTTCTAAACTGTCCTTGTGGAGCTCTGGTGCCTGTTGTGCTGTCCGTGTCTGCAACATTACTAACAACCAGACCAAGCTAAAATTGTGGCTTCCACAACAGTGTTGACTATGCACCTAGAACAAAAACGGATTGTTCTTGTGACCAACAGTGCAGTTTCCATCGCTCACCACCCATACGGCATAGTGTTAATACCGGATTGTCCTGTATTGAAAAATAAAACGCTCTCTCCCTTACTGAATTGACACATAATTTGTCCCATATTTTTCCTGCACACTCTAATGCATACACTGTGTTTTCACATGCTTGGGATGACATCAGAAATAAAAAAACAAACAAAAGAGTTGAGAGAGCGGAGAACTATTAAACCAGAACTTGAAGAAAAGAATGACACCTAGAATGACAGGTCTGTCACTCCACATCAGTACATGATATTCCCATCTTTCCCTGTCTTACTACATTCTCACTAAACCAAGATTTGAAAATACAATCAGCAGCATAACAATACTTTGAATTATGTGATTAGTCATCTAGGCTGAGAATGTGTTGCTGATTTGCCAAATTTCTTTTATATCATATAAAATGAATGATTGAATGATTACTGCTGCATTTTACTACTGATATTACTGAAGTCTGCTGCCGAAATTGACATTATGTTCCACTCAGTACAACTCAAGATTTATTAAGTCAGTAGCTAAAAATTTGTAAACTATGTTAGTAGATAAGTGTCTGTTAATGAGTTGTAAGAAATGATACATAACCTTTTAAAAAGGATAAGATATTTAACATAAGCCACTTCAGGCTCCACTAAATTTGACAATATCTTAACACAGCAAGGCAAGCTTATTGCTAATGTGCTTGGATAAAGAGTAAATAATGCTTTGAGATGGCTCAGACATGGCAGTATGTATGATCACAGTATTCTGTCTGAGTTGTAACAAGTAGTTACAACTCAGACATTGGAAAATGCCGGTTTCAGTTCAGCGCAAGAAGTTGCACCCATATTTCATGCAAGGTATCATGGGGGCTAGGAATAAGGTGAACAGTCTAAAGCAATCAGCACGGTCAAACTGGGAGAAATGTGATGTCATTCCATGTTAACTGAGGGAACATTAGTATGTAACATAAAAGGGTGTAATAGTTGCCCCTGATCAAACTCTGAAGTCACATGTGAGGGACATGACTGAAACAGCATCCCATCAACTAAACAACAAAGTTGTGACAAAGTTGGGTGTTTTTCTGGGAAAAAAAAAAAAGAATCCAATGGTTCACATAATATTTAGGCAGCTACTCAATGGCATCATCCTTGAGTACTGCTAATACTTTCTCTACATTGTATTCCGATCATTTTTTTCAATCTTTTATTACTTTGCACTTCATTGCATTTTTCTTTTAAAATATCCCTGTGTGTTGCTTTATTTTAGACCATTTTAATTTTACCTTACTTTCACCTGTTCTTCAGCAAGTGTAACATGCATTGCACTTCAAATGTGTGAAACACCCAATACAAGTACAGTTTAATTGAAAAAGGGACTGTTTACCCAATCTGACTGGGTATCTACTTCATGATTCCAGAGGCCAGCAAATGACACTCAAGTTAAATACTCAGGTACTTGTCTTTTGTCCATGTCCAAGTGTGAGGTTCAGTAAATCTGTGTCTGATTGTCTTGCCACTTACCGATGTGACTGTCAATCTCCACGATCTTTTCAATGCTATTGGGCTCCATCAGCGGAGAGGTGATCCTCTTCTCCACAGCCAGACACACGCCCTCTGATGTCTGGATGCCAATGGCTGTGGAGCCCAACTAGGAGAGCAAAGCATCCACAAGCAAAAACTTAGTAACTTTAAGGTGTACACTTTTCTTCCAAGTGTCACATGGGAGAAGTAGAGCCTACATTAGTAGGTAATACTCACTTTGATGGCCTCTATGGCATATTCAACCTGGAACAATCTTCCTTCAGGAGAGAATGTGTTCACACCTCTACAGGATAGATGTGAATAATAATAAGTGTTATTAATAATGTTTATAAGTGCAACATTGGTGGAAAGCAATGTGTGCTGCCAACAAATACATATATGTGAAATATGTTGGAGTTGGGTTGATTTGTTTACGAGTCACCACTTTAAAATACAATTTGAGAGCAGTATTTATCTACCCATCGTGAGTAGAACACTCTTAAACCCAGCATTTTAATCTAACTAAGGTTTTACTGGTTAAATAAAAAGATTTAAAAATATAATAGCGATTCCGAAAGTGAAAGCAAACGAACTTGTTGCGGTGTGACTAGCTAGCTGCTAGCTGATCACCTGCAACAAACAGCTGCAAAGTTACAACAACAGTCGAACACAAAAGTACTTCAAGATTTCCTTGAGCTGCCAAAAGTAAAAATTATCTCTTCAAATGACTTCTTAATGTAAATGAACTCTGTTAACTTTGCTCGTTTACCGTGAGAAGCGCTCAAAAAATGACAAAGCAGTTTGTGTTGCACCTACCTGTCATATTCCGATCTTGTCAAAAACATCTTTTAACGTTTCACACAGGACCTGCAAAGAGAGAAGATAGTCTCATGTTAGACTCGTGCACTACAAGCATTACTTAAACCAATTATACAAAGCGAGGGCGATTCTTTGCTTCGAGTTAGCCGTGACACCGGGTGATTAGCTAGCTAAAGTTAGCTGCAGTACCGAGCAAGCATGCTAGCTAACTGACGCAGCCAATCACTGAAACCGGACGGAAAATGTTCACAGAAGTCAAACTTCAAAACTCGAACATTATACTCATGTTCAAAAGAATATATGTAGATAATTCCGCGACATTATCCAAAATAATTGTAGTTCTTAGACTCAATTACCTTCCGTCACAAACCCTTGAATGAGTTCGCTTGTTTCAGGGGAAGCGTCTGAGGTGTAACATCTAAACGGGCCGGTTGACAACAAATCGGAAACGAAGATTCCCCGTGTGCAGAGCAGTTCCTGGTATCGCTCAAAGACCGTGTAATAAAGATATTAACATACACAAGAAATATATATTAATATACAGTCAGTGGGATCACCACAAAAAACAAAGATAGCAGTTTGTTAGCGACGAGGACAAGGTATGCTGTCTGGTGTATCAAATAACTTCATAAATATGAAATAAAATGTGATCAACATTTTAGGTAGTAGGGCAGGTTAGACACATTACGTGGGGTTGAATATAATATAAATTTATGCTACTGGACTATTTTTTTCACATGAATTATTCTAGATCGAGAATAGACCCCCTCATGCAAATAAGATTAGAGAAGACTCAATCACAAGGGAACATGCCATTGACTTTTACAGGATTTACACTTGTCTGGATGCTACCAAACACATCACGACATCAGTATAGATAAATCATCATGCACTCGCAGTCTGAGGGAGCATGATTTATCTTATTTGAAAAAGCATGGATAGTACCAAGATCCAACTATAATTGGGGTGATATGATGGCATCAATGTGGTGATGGGCTAAATTTCTACCGGTAGGTGGCCTTCGTGAGACACCAGTCCCATATGGTCTAGCGGTTAGGATTCCTGGTTTTCACCCAGGCGGCCCGGGTTCGACTCCCGGTATGGGAACTAACTTTTAAGGTGAGATAACTGTAGGATGACCAACCTAACAAACGGAGGAAGATCCCGCTGTCTCTGCTGTTGCAAGGTATCGATAAAGAAAACACTCCGACAGAGGAAAAGATAGATTTTACAATACTGTTATCACAGATCACTGATGACAAGATCATGATTGTGCATGTCATAGCAGGAAACAACCACTTAGTGTCGTCTTTGAGCTAAAAAAAGTAGTGGTAGCAGCAGGAGCAGTGGAAAGCTGTGACTACTAAGCTACTTAAATTGCAGTTCAATGCAATATGCACTTTTATAATATTGCTTGAATGTGTGGATTCATTTATGAAGTTAAACTTTAAAACAGACGATGATTTAGGACAAATTGTAGCCTTGTGTGAGTCTCCAGACCAGCAGTCTGATATGATCCCTTACCCCTGCTTTATTAATAATATTACATGTAAAGATCAAGTGGTGGAGAAAAAAGTATTCAAATACTTTAATACCATAATTTACAAAACATCCCTTACATTTTTTGCATATATGCATTCAGATACAGATTCAGTCTTCATTCTGTGTTATATTATTATATCATGTTTGTACACATGTTCATATTATACATTTAATTTTTTCCCTTTGGTAAAGTTTAAATAATGTATAATAATAACAACAACAATACCACTATTACTACTACTAATAATTATCATTATCATTATTACTGATGCTCTGTACAAGCGGCGTCTTAGTCTTCTGGCTGCTCAAGGGGAAAAACTTCAATTAAAAGCCTAGTCCCTTTACTAGCTTGATGTGGGTACGCATTTGGACAAATAACGGCCTGTCTCTATTAGAGGCCTGGTCTGCTGGCCAAGCACTTCATTTTATTTATCTTTTTAAGAGAAGTTCTTCAGATGTATATCAGTTGGCTACCTCAAATTATGTGTCCATTCCTCAATTACCCTGTAAGTTATTCAAATTCCTTGAGTGAGTAAGGAGCCTCAGATGAAAAGAATCAAAAGGGTTTATCGTTAAAATTAATTGAAGTTGTCAGTATTGTTTTAACTGGACAAAGTGGTGTTGTGTCTCTCTGCCAGGTGCTGTAATCCGATTTATGCAATGGTCTGCAGTGGAACCTTTGGTCCTCACATTCATGTGGATGCCTTTATACGCACTCCACCCACCTAAACATTGTTATAGACCAAGTACAATCACTGTTTGCAGCAGTACCCCATTCCTGAGCTGTTTTTGTGGTGTGGCATGGTGCGTTGTCCTGCCTGGGGGGCACACTGCCATCAGGAAGTGCAGTTGCCAATAGGGGGGTGTACTTGGTCTGTCATGTCGTTTGGATGGGTGTAGCATAGCCTAATTTTTAAATAAGTAATATTCATACTGGTTTAAATAAACAATTTGATTATATTTCCTGATCTTTGCTGAGCAACAGTTTGGTGTGAAAGGAATTAAAGGCCTGTCCAAAATAAAGGCCTGTTGATTTCGGTGGTTTAAGCAAGTAATAGCCCGAGCTATTCACTGAAGTTTTACAGTACTTTATATTCTGTTTGGCAAAGTTATCTGTAAGAATACATAGGCCTGTACTTTGACATTTAAATATGCTTTTGATTCAACTTGTAATATAAAAAGTAAAAAGTAGATTAAATGTAGCTGTGGTACAAGTTTAGTGGAGTAAAGTATTTGCCCTCTAAAATGCAGTGAAGTAGAAGTGTCAGAGAACATATGGTGTACTCTGGCAATATTCACAGCCTGTGTTCGCAAATGTCTCTTGAGGCATAGTACTGTTATAGTTAAAGTTTTGAAGAGGAGGGGTGTGCATGCAGGCCGGTGGAGTCAGGTTTCATTTCCCGGGTGGGATCAGCTCAGCCCGGTCCTGTTTTGGTTCTACAGTATGTTGAAGCCCTAACGTGGCGCTGCCTGTTGCTCCTCCAACCTGTGGAATCTGACCCAATCAAGTCCTGCTGCTGCTGCGGATGGATAAACAATACGTGTTTTCTTACCATCAAGACCCTCTGCCAGGTGCACAGCCTTGACAAGTATCAGTGCCATTACAATTATCAACATGAAGACCGAGAGGGAGGACAGCATTCTTCAGACTCTCCTCTTGATCCACAGTGAGTAGGCTGCAGTCAGTGCAGCATTGTTTTACATTGAGGTGTGTGCAGAGTCTGCATACCTTATTAGTTTTGTTTTAAAACAACTGCATATTAATGCTAAAAATTTGCCCTGGCATAAATTAGATTACAGTGTACAGTCTGTTTCCTATTTTCCCCCTTTTGAATAGATTCAACTTAATATGTAAAATATTGAAATGAATGTGTTTATTAAAAGTGTTAGAAAAGATGCCACTTAATTTGCCAATATGTTAAGAGAGAAATGATTCATCTGAGTATTTCAGACTGATATCAAAGCCAGATTGGATGCTGTCCTGTTGTTCACCTCACGCTTCACACTCACACACACATTCCTGTCAGATGAGTTTTACTGACTCAGTGTCCGACGCATCAAAAATGTAGGACAGTCTTTCACACAACTGCACATTATGAATATTAGTCAAAGAGTAGACTTTCCACTACTGTTTTCAATTAGGCGTGTTTCTATTTCTAAACAGCTGCATTACATATGTTGATTGGAACAACTTCATCTGTACTTTAATCTGAATCTAGAGAGCTTTCCAACATGCAGACAGCATACACTGGCAGTCTGACAGAGTGTGTTTAAGTGATTATCCTGTTCACATTCCCTAATGTTTCTCTTTCAGTCCCTGTGGCCTGCCTCTTTGCTGCAGGTATGTTATATTTGGGTTCAGTTATAATTCACTTCTATTCAGAGATTTGGTGATGCTGATTGTCTCAGTGTGTAAACTCTACACCCTCTCTGTCCCTCAGTGTCAGCTCAGTCTGACAGCAGCAGCAGTGTGGTGGTGGCAGGTTACAATGTGAGCGCCCCCGCTGGGTCGAGGGTGCTGCTGCAGTGTGTGAGCGGCCGCATGGTGTGGACCAGGGACAGGGTGAGGGACAGGCAGAGGGTGGTCCACTGGGACATGTACCGGGCCCGTCCTGACTACGCCATGGAGAGGGTGCTGGACATGTACTCTGCAGGCGACCAGAGGATCTACAACTCCTACAACCAGGGCAGGGTCAGCCTCAGCCCAAAAGCCTTCAAGGATGGGAACTTCTCTCTGATCATCAAAGGTCACACTCAATGTCTTTGACTGTTATGCCTTGATGTCATTTTCACAACCAATCTTTTTAACAAGACCAAATTGCTTATACTGGTACATACTTAAAGGGACAGTTCACCCCAAAATCAAAAGTACATAGTTTTCCTCTTACCTGTAGTGCTATTTATGAGTCTAGATTGTTTCGGTGTGAGTTGCCAATTGTTGGAGATATCGGCCGTAGAGATGTCTGCCTTCCCTCCAATATAATAGAACTAGATGGCACTTTGCTTGTGGTGCTCAAACATTTGAAAAACTCAACAGCAACATCTCTTTCCAGAAATCATGACCCAGTCACTCAAGATAATCCACAGACCTTGTTGTGAGCGGTTTCATGTAGGAACTATGTTCTTTCTACCAAACTACATCCGGCAAACATATCACCGCACAGAAGGAAGCGTGCATCTACTGCTACCTCACCTAGCATCTTTGAGCTAGTAAATGTCACAGCTCAGCCAAGAAGGATGCCGTCAGTATTTACATTTCGCATTGCCATGAGCATGAGCCTCTTGTGGATGCGTTATTTTTTTGTCCCAAAGAGTGTTCCGCCTTGCTCCCCTACTGTGCTGCGATTGGCTAGTGCTAAACATGTATGATAAAGAGAACTGGATACAATGTTGAAAGTGTGGCCCCGTTCAATTCTGTGAAAGTTGCTCAATGGTACAAAAAGACAAAACAAAAGTTCAACTTCCAGGTATAGAATTACCTGGATTTTCCACATCCATGAGCCCATAGGGAAAGCACACTGGCATTTCGTTTAACCCCACCTCCTAACTGCTCGGTCTAGAGGTTGGTTAACATGAATGAAAGTAGGAAATTTATTCAGAATTCTGCTATTAGTGACTTTTACAACTTTAAGGATATAATGATTTTAATAAGGGCTACTAAAGTATTCATACTAGGAAGGTGGTGTACCTCAAAAAATATAATTCTCCACTGACTTCCAGACATATCTGTCACAATGTAAGTCGGTAAAATTAAGTCTTATAGGCCCAATGGCATTACTTAGGCTATTTTGTCAAATTGGCTTCAAAGCCTAGCTTCTATCTGGGGGGTTGGTACTAAACATTGCTCAGCCTTGCTCCTAAACTTTTTTTGGCGTGTGCACCAAACAAGCTGTTCTCATTGGACTGAATAGGCACCATCTCTCGTCTGGTATTTAGTTACTGTTATACATCAATGCTTGGTTCCAACCCTAACCATGACCTCTTTGCCCTAACCCTAATTGTGTCTAACGTGCACACATGGCAAGTGGTAACCACTCACGGGGAAGTAGTGTAAGCCAATCACAGCACAGCAGAGTGGGACTGTAGGTGAAAAACTATTGGTAAAAAATGTGCAGGAAAACCTAGTATTTAAAAAAAAAAACCTGTTTTGTGAGGGTTTGTTCAAGTGTTTGTGGTAAATGCAACATTCAAACAACAAAACCACTGAGTGTTGACTAAGCAGCAGCAATTGTGATTCAAAAATGTACCTGAGTCTGACTGATTTTTTTATGTTTCTGCATATGATGACAGATGTGACGATGAATGACAGAGGTCTGTACTCTTGTAACCTCCACCATCTCTACTGCCACCTGTACGAGACAATCAGAGTGCAGCTCAACGTCACTAAATCACGTATGTATAACAATGCACCAACTATCAGCATCCTAAACACATAGCAGGTTTAAAGATGACTCAGTTTGGGATTTTTTTTGCACAAAAAGGTCGTAAAGAGCAGCGCTTCTGGGATGGGCAAAAGGCGGTGTACGTGGTGCTGCTTGGTAGTACTGTGGTGCTGCCATGCGTCAACCGCCGTAATGTGTGGACAGACTGGAGCAACGAGGAGGAGGACCAGCAGGTGTGTGGAGTGCCTAAGATTTTTTGTGGGTTTTCTTCAGAGAGCTAGTCTCAGGCTAGATTTACTTTTCATTTAAAGGAATTATGTGGTACTTACTGAAAAATGTAACTCTTCCAGGTGGTCCACTGGGACCATCAGTCCCCTGGAGTCCGCCACGATCGTGCTGACCGGCTGGTGGACCTGTACGCCTCTGGGGAGCAGCGTAGCTACGGACCGCTGTTCCTCCAGAGGAAGATGAACATCAGCAAGCAGGCCTTCTCAGAGGGAGACTTTTCACTTTCCATATCTGATCTGCAGGTGTGTGTGCAAAATGAGAGTAACTTAACAGAAAACACCACAGGAGCTTGATGTTTCAGTACACACAGTAAATATATATGGCAAGAGGTTACTTCCCTCTGACTGAAGTCAGAGCTGTGTGTGTGTGTGTGTGTGTATGTGTGTGTGTGTGTGTGTGTGTGTGTGTGTGTGTGTGTGTGTGTGTGTACATGTATACAGTGCTTCCAGAACACATGGAACCTTCATTAGTAACGCAGCTCTCCATCTTGTTGAGAAAATACAGTTGGCAGTCACAGTAGCATAACAAACAATACAAGATCTGTCCAAAAGCACTTCCTACCAGCCCCCTCTTGGGAATTTGTAGTGATAGCAAGCAGAGAGAAGTTTATGCTCATGTTTTAGGAATCTCGAGGGTCCCAGAGTTTTAAGATAGAGCCCATAAATCAGAACATTTAGGTTACATACAGGCTCAGCGAGCCCCGGGGCTTAACGACCACACTGTGGAACGGGGCCAATTTTCCATTCAGCTCCAGGCAACACTCAGCTGACTGTCACAACAGTTCTGTTCTTGTTTTATGTTTGAGAATATAGAAGTAGAATTAATTAGCTCTAACATAACACTAAATCTATCATCCGGGCAAGACACTGAAGTAAATGATTTCTCAAATTTATATAGTGATTACTTAAAGCAGCTACAAGCGGGTTTTAACTTGTTATAAAGTCTTAAATACTGATACCTTTATATGACCTACATGAGCAAACGAGGCCATGAGCAAGAAGATTGGCTATGTCTGAGAAGTTATTGTATATGCCTGTCAGCGGGTCAGATTTCCTCCTAAATCAGATGAAACTGCCTCCAGCAGGCAGACCGGAAAAGCGTCTGTTTACATTTTCTCAGGCAAAGTTTCAGCAAAGAGAAAAGGAACTGACCACAGAAAAAGAGAGACAGTGATAGAGCACAGGAGAAAACACTGGTCAGCCATGGTTAGTCACTTGCTACCAAAACAAATGCGGTCACATCAAGATCTTTGCAACACAAGGCAATGGTGCTCATGGAAACACTACTGTTTGTGTCCCCAGAGTTCGCTAAAACCAATAGAAATGAAGGTTCTCTGTAGTTGTTTTGACTCAATGATTTTAGCAAATTTCACATTTCTTAAGTGAACAATACAGGCTTGTCTTACTCGGTTACCTGTGGCACTATGTAGAACATTTCAGGCTGCTGGTAGATAAAATGTTACATAAAAATATAAGCGTGTAATATCAATACATTAAACACAGATAGTGAACATAGCAGACAGTAGACTTCAGCTGCGAAAAATAGCCACATGTCAGCATTAATTGTGACTGTGAGCACGGTAACATGTTGGTGTTAGCATTTAGCTTTAAGTAGCTCTGTACCTAACAGGTACCTAAGTACAGTAACGTTTCAAGGTCACAGAGCTGCTAGTGTGGTCTTATTAGAGAATACCCACTTTTAAAAATATAACATTACAGTCCAATGGATATGAGACAAATGTTATCCAGCTAAAACCCTAAAAATAAGCTATTTTCCTACTTTCAAAATAAATTTTGTTGTGTGTCGTGAATTTGGTACAGTAATCTTCCATGGATAACCTTACATGTAATGCAACATAATGGCAAATTTATTTTCTGTAGCTGTTGACGTAATGATATACGTCAATTCGTCACATTTTGTTTACCATCCCATAAATTTCTTAATTTTCTTGTTGCACTCTGTCTCTCTCTTTATGTATGCCAGCTAGCTGAAATCAGATTTGAATAGAGTTTGAATGTGATACGTTGGAAAAATGCTGGGCAAGTGGGGCAAGAAAAAAAAAGTTATGGGCCCTTGAAAAGTCATGGAAGAGTTTTGAAATTTTGTCCATTAAATTTATATGGGAACCCTGAAAGGTGTTGGGTGTTTCAGAAACATTTACCAACTTAGATTTAGTTACTTTGTTGCTGTGCACATTTAAATCAATCAGTCCTGTGTTCAGTTTCTTCTTCAGTGTTGCTGTTTACATTGGTCACAGATTCTTTCATCTGAATACAGATACGGTATAATGAATGTGTGTTTGTGTACACTCAACACACAGCCCACAGACCAGGGGATGTATTCCTGCCACCTCCACCACCATTACTGTGGCCTACATGAGAGAAGAGAGTTTCAGGTCACAGTGGAAGCACCAGTGATTCAGACCACCCTGCCAGCCAAAGCACTGCCCAGTGAGGACAAAGGTAACACACACTCACCATGCTCACACAAATACACAAATACATACCCCAACCCACACACACACACACACACACAGACACACACAGTCTCTCTTCTGGGCTCTAGTTATGGTGAGCATAAGTGCCTTAGCAGAGATGATGTTTTATGGATTAGTGGATTTAAACTATCATGTGTACAATTAGTATAAAAAAAAGACATCTGTTATTTCCCTCACTCTCCCCTCTGTGCCTTCTCGTTTTGTCCTCATTCATCCTCGCCATGTTTCGTCCCTGCCTCAGTCTCTCCGAGCAGAGGAAGAAGGGATGAGAGGGGGGGGGGCTCTTATTTCTCAACTTTTTCTGTTTGTTTCATGAGAGATTTCTTTCTTGCACCGTCAGCTTGTCTGACGCCAGACCCTGGAAACCACACACACACACTCCCTTACGCCCCGGTCCTCTAAACCTCACCCTCATCACTTCTCACCTCCATCTCACCCACCGCGTTTCATTGTTTCATCATTATGCTGCTGCTCAACACACTTTTGTCGTTATTGCTTTGTTCCCATTTCTCAGTGCTTTGGCCTGCTGGAGAAATTCTTTCCCTGTGTGCATATTAGAAGGACGGAAAGAAGAAAGAGGACTGGCATGTGCCTACCTCACATTCTTGCAGAATGAGAGAGTGTTTTTGGTGCCTGTGTCTGTGTTTCCAGTAGGTAACTGAAGCAAAGCCGATAATGGCAGATGTATCAATGTGGGAAAATCATTCAGTTTAGAAATGAGAAATGCCTGTGGTCAAGCCCATCTCTCTCTCTCTCTCTCTCTCTCTCTCTCTCTCTGTGTGTGTGTGTGTGTGTGTGTGTGTGTGTGTGTGTGTGTGTGTGTGTGTGTGTGTGTGTGTGTGTGTGTGTGTGTGTGTGTGTGTGTGTGTGTGTGTGTGTCTAAGAGCGTGCCAACTACGATCTCATTTCGGTGGAATCTCTCGGATACAGTCTTTGGACTCAATTCCAGCTCTGCCCACACAATTAATCCTTCACTCCCGGAGCTGTAATAATACAGTAGGATTGCACCATGGGAATTTTAGGGGTTAGAAAACAAGATGCATAAATGATTTTTCTCCAGCATGTGTGAGTTTGTACAGTTTCCTCCTCTCAGACATTAGAAGTCCACTGTATTTTATCGTCTTATCTGCTCCTGTTTTGCCCTCTGTGACTGTCTGCTGCCCTGTTGACTTTGGCTCTCTCCTCACATTCTGGTAAAGTTTCACTCTTCCCTCTGTCCAGACTTCTTTCTGTTATTTTCCCCCTTTGAGGATCCCACATGCTCAGGTTTGTTTATTTTCATCACGCTCCTTTTACTTGCTCTTTTCCGTCACTTTCTTTTTGCCTTTTCTTTTGAAGAAAGAGAACTGTTTTCAATGGTTTTGCTTCATCTGCGCGGCAGCTGGCAACACAGAGAGACAGAGAGGGATGAGGTTTTTGAGAGGGGGATACACAAAGAGAGATGGAGGGACGGGGGCGAGGACTCTGTTGATGAAATAGGGGAGAGGAGATGTAGGTCACCCTTCCCTCTCTCCCTCCCTCCACCCCTCCCTCCCTCCCATCAGAGTTATTTCTCAGTGCAGTTTGAGCAGGGAAAGGACGGGGCAACCAGTCTAAACACAAACACATCTGTTCCCATCTGGGCACGAGTCAGCAGAAAGTGGCTTCAAACTAAATGAAAGGATCAGAGGATTTGTCATGTTAATCAACATGTTGTTTTCCTGTACTGTGCAGACCAGCAGCTGTGTATGTGCCATGAGTTTGTGTTTGGGATCAAGGTCTTTTCTAGCTTCGTTTTGCGAGGCGAACCTCTGGAGAAACATCTCACCGTCCCCTTCCTCTCCCTTGGCTCTCCTCCTCCGTTCCACCCCGCTCCATCCTTCTTCCACTCCTCTTCCTCTCCTCGCTTTTCTGTGTTTTGCTGCCAGGAAAAGTAAATCACAGCATGACTTTCTGCCTGGATCTCATTTTGGCTCAAATATGTTGAGTCTGAGGTCCACAGCTGCTTCTTGCCTTGCACTTTTTTAACGAGGCAAAATGAAACCAGGCCTTCCCCCCGTCTGCTTTTCAACACTCACACAGAACCGCACTTATCACCTAATGCTTAATTATTCCTCTCCGCCCTGGAAATGTGTTCAGCATTTTTTTTACAGCCAGGAAATGTCATTGCATGTAGATGAAAAAAACAATTTGCAAGGTGTTAGAGCTTACGTGGCATCACCCACACATGCAACAACAAATACACGCATATGCAGCCACATGTACAGACTGAAAATGAGTGTGGGGTGCCACTGCAAACACACAGACCACAGAATGCTCTGGGAACAGGGACAAGATTGATTTGAACAGGAATTAAGTTTGATAGTCCAGTCCTTTTAGTGGGTTCAGTGTCCAAAACAAATTGGTAACAAAAATAAGGTTATGAAATACAAAGTAAAGGCCTTTGATGATTGCATAACAGATACATTAATCATATTCTGAAAGAGAGAATATTTTCCTTCTTGAAATGATTTCATCGTTTACTGCAGAAACAATCATCTAGTAAAGTAATAACCTGGTCACTATATCATAGAAGCTTACAAACCAGTATTAGCAACCATGCTAGCTTCTGTGTATGGCTGTATTCACCACTTAAGCTAAGCAAGCACATGAGGTTTGATTCCTGGCTTCTTCAGTCCGCATGTTTAGGCAAGATACTGAACCCCAAACTGCCCAACTTGTGATTGCGTGTGAATATTGAATTGATGACCTTGTATGGCCACGATTATACAGATGTGTGTGTGAATAGGTGAAAGTGGAGAGTAGTGTAAAATCACTTTGAGTGGTTGGAAGACTAGAAAAACACTGGTTAAATTCAAGTCCATTTAACATGTACCATCACAGATATCCTCACCAAGATTTCCTCTTTGGTGCACCAGTAATTGTTTAGAGTCCAGTTAGCAACTTGAGACATGAGAATAGACTTTTGGCTAATCTCTTTTTAAAAAATCAAGTTGATAAAAAGCTAAATTGTCATCAAACGATAGCCGATGGGTTCTGAAATTGCAGTTTGGCCTATGTGCTCCACCTACTCTCCACAGGAACTGTTCACCTGTAGGCAACCAAAGCCCACTCAAACGTGATTGGTTAACACTCCTCAGACTATTACACACACTTCCATTACTAAAATTTTGTACAATTTCCTACAGATTTTGCTTTCTTATGCAGATATCTGTTTGCAGAGATAAGATGTTGCGATATTTTACAGGCTAATTTTGAAGTTTGGCCTGCTGATGGCGCTAAAGGAAAAGTCAGAGTATCACCAAAGACAGATTCCGGGTACCATGAATGTCACAGGCATCAAAAGTCATTGCAATCCATCTAACTGGTGTCTTATTGTTGAGATGTACCGACCAGCACTGCTAGTGCAGCTAAAAATGTTTTTGCGGACCTGTAGAAACTCCACAAATAAAGTAAGTCTGTGTTACTCATGAGGTGTGTAATGTCTGTTCAATATAAATCTGGTCTTGATTATTACATTTGTAAACCTCAGGATGACACATCGGTTTGTTTTTGAGAGAAAGGATGAAGAACAGAGGAACACTAGGTGCTGACTGTTGTGATTTCTGTGTTACTCAGACACCACTAAGGCTGAATCACCGCGAGTCATCAATGTTATCCTGCCAGACCAGAGACACCACTTTCTCCTGCCACTGGGCTACGTCCTCACCTCCTTCCTGCTGCTGGCATTCATTATCCTCATCATCATCCTCATCACACGCAGACGGAAGAGCAAAGGTCTGACCTGCAGTGCCTCAGTATGACTCTAGATTTACATTGAATTCACATTTCTGAATGAAACTCATCTAATTTTCTTGTGTTTTCAGAGTATTATCCACAGGCATCCATGAGGTGAGAACACACACACATACACATACACACACACACACAATCCCTGTCTTACCGTTACACACACGCTCAGACATTACTGTCTTCCCATGATAGGTCCAGCAGGAGTCAGAGCAGCTCCGAAGAGTTTGAGATGGACGTTACTGAAGTGAATGTGTGCCCTCAGGAGGAGAGGAGATTCGGTGAGTCAGAGAAAAGACAAATAAAGTGGCTTTTGTCTCGACTGTGTGTGTGTGTGTGTGTTTTGACTTTCCCCTCTGTGATTTTAGACTACAAGAACAACCTGCTGAAAGAGAAGGTCCACATGAGCACTCAACCTAAAGTCATTGATCTTGACAAAGGTAACACACACACACACATGCAAAGTCAGAGATCATGAACTGCCTCGTTTCATCCTCTCTCACCTCAACTTTATCTTTTCTTCTTGCAGAGATGGAGAAATTTTCTAAGTGAGGAAAAGACAAATTCTGGGGTCACTGGCTGGTCCAGAGGCTGCGCTCCAAACTAAACACCTCCACACTGCCTTCTGTCCCGGCGGGAGAGACGGCGACAGACAAACTGTTGTGAAATGCAGAACACCAGTACAAACAGCTCACATTGAGGCCTTGTGTTTTCAAATTGTCAGTATTAGAGACAAAGAAAAACTGGTTTTGTTTTCTGTAATTGTACTTGATCAAACTAAACAGACTGGACTTGGACTACTGTGCACGGCACGACAGCGCCACCCAGAGGGGAGTCTAAACCGAGCCTTGACTGTTAAATGACGGAGTAATGTGTGCACAAATAGAATAAAGTTGTGATTGAGTGAATTGGAATTATCAGTTATTACAGCTTTGATCATTATTCCTCAAGTTTAAAGAATATTTTCACTTTGTTCTTCTCTGTTTTACTCACATATCCATCTTGGCTTAACTGACTGGACTGAAGTGCTACTGTCAGTGTGTACTGCTTCCTCAAGGCTATGATTAACTGTATGCTAACTGACCCATCAAGCTGTATATGTACAAATGATTTATTTGATGCTCAGACTGTATTTTTTTTGTGGACTGTATTAAAATTCAATGTTGACGCTGAACTGAAGTTATTTGTGATTGGTTAAAGGAGATAACGTCTTTTGTATTCAAACTTAAATATTATTACTTGTAAAGTAAATGTGGACAAATGAAATGTTTTGTAGTAGGTCAGCAAGAGCACAGGTGTTACTAATAACATCACTGATGGCCCTGCTCTGTTTAAGTGTCCCAGTGAGCCATAGCAGTGTGACAGTAAGTCAGCATAAACAGTAGTGCAAACATTTTAAGAATACTCTGAGTGCTAATAACTTAGCCTAAACTTTTTTAGTAAGGAGTCCTAGTTTGAGAGTGATTTAGGAAAGTTCTCAGAGCAACTCTGAGCAAGGAAAGGACAGAAACTTTGACCTTAGTGAGGAGGTGTGGTTGACCCCGTTGCCAAGTATGAAGCATTGTTTTCACATATGTGATGGGTTGTCACAGACACGCCCTTATGTGAGCCTGTAAGGTGTGGACACCCAGTGGAAATGAAATGAACTGCTGACTGTGAAAGTGTTGTCATTGTCAGTGTGATCACTCTGCTGATGCAAGGTTGAGACAGACTCAAGTCATCACAGCTGCATGTTTCCATTTTTCCAAATATCTTAGTGTTGTGATCATTTAAGTTTTGGCACTATGGTGTAGGTGGGAAATGTGTGTGTATCCCAAACATTAGCCACACACATTATCCCTGTATTATCTAATCTGTGACATTTTATTAACTCACTGTCATCCAGCGTTTGGAAAATATTTCTCCAACCTCTCTGTGTTTCCACCATTTTTTCCTCTGATTATAAACTCTTAAGCCTCTTAAGAGTCCTCCTCTCTGCTCCTAACAGTGTTTCACCTTAAGAGCTCCTTTAAGGGCTATGCTGCTCTGTGAATACCTTTTTTCTTTACAAGGACCTAGTCTTAACTTTAAGGGGAAATTCTAAGAAAACATCACAACTTTAAAAATTTTTGTTAGAATTCCGTCACCATAAGCAGCTCGTTGTACTAGGAAGATTTGTGAATATGGCCCAAGGACCTTGAAACCAAAGCAGCTAAATGTAATTCAGCCAACATTAATTTTACAGTTAGCATGTGCTTTTCCTACTGTGACAGGTCAAACGTAGGCCCTTAGTGGTGCCCAAACTTTGAAAAATTAAAATAAAAAAAAAATCAGTTATTTGTACGCTGAGAGGAAGATAAGCTTCATGTTTTGGATTTGACTGACATGTCTCTTAATCATTCCCAAATGAGCATGATTCATACGTTTTCCACAATGAATATTTTCAATTCACAGGAAAACCACAGGTGGCCAAAATAAGATTACCAAAGGCTCTGTTCCAGCAATTAAGCCAATTTAACACAGCAGTCTATAATGTTGGCTGCACCTGTGTTTGACAGATATGCTGTCAGCTTTATCACCTTAAGGCTGTCAACTTTCCCCGCCCCTATGCATTGTATATTTTAATAGTCTTTCCTAAAAGCTGGGGAACTTTTTTACATCCCAATTTAAATAAAGATCTTGAGTCTACCAAATGTCAAAATCAACTTTAAAAAGCCTCAGTGTGATTGTGTGGAAAGTTAACTCCTCCTCAGGGCCTGCACATTAAAAAATGACAAGGACATGACTTCTGTGTCCCCGTTAGTAGTAATGGCTCTGGTTGTGGTTTCAAGTACATATTTGTATGTACAGTATATGTACACACTTTACTGCTGATGTCTGCTTTTTTTATTTGTATGAGCCTGCATCTACTGGTAGCACTGATGAGTGTATGACTTTCTCCATAATAGTAGCTATCAGCATGGCTATTATTTTTTTTGTGTATTGTGCTTAAAGGGATACTTCACCTACAATTTGACCGTTTTTATTTAAGTTATTCACCTTGTGTTGCACGGTGGTGCCGTGGTAAGCACTGTGGCCTCACAGCAAGAGGGTCTCTGGTTCAAACCAAGGGTGGGGCGCCCTTCTGTGTGGAGTTTGCATGTTCTCTGGGTACTCAGGCTTCCTCCCATAGTCCAAAGACATGCAGGCTAGGTTAACTGGTGACTCTAAATTGCCCATAGGTGTGAATGGTTGTCTGTCTCCATGTGTCAGCCCTGAGATAGTCTGGAGAAATGACACTTGGATTATACACTGCATCATTTGTGTGAGAGTTTGTAAACATATATTTTGATAGAGATTTGCTGTTGTTGAATGCAGTCCCTCTTTTCCATTTTTAGATTATTCGTTTGGTGTAGAGGCACGTGAGAAAAACAAGTTTTCTTCACAAATTCAACGTGACACGGGGTGAGTAACTGATAAAGTGGTTATTTTGTGGATGTAAGATTCCCTCAACAGACAGTTAGACTTACGTAGATGTTAGGTACACAGTTCATTTATTCATTCCTTTGTGTCACAAACAAACAGTCCCTGAATTCAAGACAAATGGCTTTTTATGAACTTTGTTAAGTTTTTGTGTCCTTTTTCTATAAAATACATGGTACTGTCATATACTTTCAATCTAAAAACGGTAAAAAACCCTGGTCTGTCTTACACTGTTGAACAACTGTTATCGAAGGAAGCAGCTTTCAATTGGTCAGCACGCACTCTCTCTCTCTCTCTCATAAACACACACACACACACACACACACACACACACACTCACACACACACACACACACACACACACACACACACACACACTCTGACATACGCTCAAACACTCACCTGCTTTCTGAAGCCAGTACGAGAAAAAGAGCGACAACATTCACAGAACTACGATGGGTTAGATCATTCCCCTGTGTCTGTCTCTTTCTCTCACACACACAGACACACAGACACACACACAGTCAAACAGACACAGAGCCTAAGAGGAAACTCATTCAGTAAGTAAACCCAGGATCAGAGGACATTTGGGGCCAAGCTGTGCGTTTACAATTAAAGGTAAGCTACAGGTACTGTAGGGTGATGACCAGGACACCGGGTGGAGAAAGGACTCGCTACACGAAGTGTTGGACATCAGGGTGGACTTTTGTTGTAGCACTAAATTCAAATTGAAATGATCATCACATTTGCTGTTGTTCGTGAGTCAGAGTAACATAAAAACCGATGTTCTAGACAAGAGGAACCCAACCTATGGAATAAGAGAATACACTCCAATAACAATTAACTTACAAGACTAGAATCTGAACATTATAAACAGAGCAGCAAATGTGTCTTTGTCATCATGTCCATCAAAAAAATCTACCATGTGTCAACCATGGTAAGTTACTATGCAGTTGAAGGAGTTGATGTGGTACACGTATTGTACAACCTGAACTCCATGAAAAGTCTGGTGTGTGTTCTGATACTCAAACTGGGCCAGCACTGTCTTTGTCTCTGTCTCCCAGTCACTCTCATCCGACAGACCCGGCGTGTGTACACAGTGCTCATGTTTAGGGGCAGCAACCATGGGACCATCATCCTATATTGAATGTCAAGTGGTCTGTGGCGCCAATTACTGGTCAGTCTTAAATACAACCTAAACCCCTGCAGGGGTCCATGAACACAAAAAGAAGAGAGGTATAATATTTATGGCCCGATAAAGGCAGTCACATTAGGCTGACAGAGAAAATGCCCATTTCTTTTGCCTCCTCCGTTTCTCAGGGCCTGGTCCAGCCTCCGATACCTTTACAAAACATGTAAAACTAAAGCATAGGGACCCACTCCTCCACACTGGTCAGAAGAGATGCATGGTGGGAGTTTTTGAGGTTTCTGGCAGGGCTGGTTTAATGTGAGATAGGTGGTTGGGGTCCAGGTCTCTCAGGTGTCGACAAGAGATCTGATGGGGTCCTGCGGGGGCATCTCCAGAGGGGACGAGCTATCGGGGGCTGTGGGGAGAGGGGAGTGGGCGACCCCAGGGCCCGCGTTGCAACCCACACAACCCTGTGAGACACAAAGACACATTGAAGATGTGTTACCGTGAGCACAAAGATGACTATGTTTGAGTGAGTACATGTGTTTAACAGTGTTGAGGTCATATCTGAAAAAAAAGTAATGCATTACTGTACTTACTGACTCCTTGTAGGAAGTAATTCATTACACTACTACTTATATTACTTTTGCCTATTTGCAACATCAACTAAGATGCACTGTCACGTAGCTAATCAGAAGTTAATGTAACGTTATATCTTACATGTAAAGGATCAGGAGAATCAAGACAGCACTGCAGTAGGCTATAACTGCCTCAAAATAAAACTATATCAATGTATAAAACATTTTAAAAGAGGTTGGCCTTCCTAACACCATTACCATACAAACTTAAAAGGAAATTTAAAAAAAAAAAAAAAAAAGGCATATGAACTGCATTTCACGGGCAAGACGCACTCACTGGAGTTTCTTGCTCAACAAATAATCACTTATAGTCGATTCATCCAGTTTATTTGACATGTTTATCACTGAAGAGCCTCGCCACGGGTGCACTAGACCGTGTCGGTTTCAATTATGTCATTATTTACATAACGCAAATAATGACATAATTGTTTAATAAGTAACTCTAATGTGATTACTGAATTTAGAAACAGTAACACCTTACATTAGTGCATTAGAGACAAATGTAATGTGATTACAGTATCGCTTTACTTGGTTACACATTAACAACTGACACTGGTGAGCGGAGATCCCCACCTGTGTGTCTATCTCCTGCGGGAGAGTGTGCTGTTGGATCCAGGGATGGACCTCAGCCAGCTCCTCTCTCTGCTCCTGGCTGAACCAGGGCTGGAGAGGCTGGAGCACTCGAAGCTTCTCCCTGTCCTCTGCCAACACCTCAGTCTGGTCCCTATAGAGACAAGATACAAGGCAAGGCAAAGGGTTAAATGACATCCTACACATATAAAACAAAACTTTTTTTACTGGAAATTACACTCAAAAAAGTGAGACTGTCTTATGTTCAAGGATCAGACAATGTCATTACACAGTCGAATCAGTAGAGGGCGCCTGTACAGCTAAAACTCATCGTTGCCTTGAGCAGCAGTAAATACACACAGTGATAGTTCAGAAAAATGACTTTCTCAGCAGTTTGCCATGTTTGAGAGGTTGCTATGATGCTAATGTTAGGATAAGGGGGAAAGGGAGAGTCATCAAACAACTGTCAAGCAGCCGTACTGTGTCACAGAATGGCATTAATTTCTTTCTGTACATCATGAGTGGAATGGAACCTGAAAGAGAGGTTTTATAAGTGTACCTGGTGTGGATTTGGTACGTCATCATGACATGCTCAGGCGTGTGCTGGACCATGCCCCACAGTGAGTTATCCACCCGAGTGTCAAAGTTGTGTTGGTGCTCTGGCGGTGTCTCCTGGCTCTTACGGGCTTTGCGTGATGTGTCTGATGAATCGTTGCTGGCAAAATATTTGCTGCTGTTGCTGCTGCCTGTAAGCCAAGAGGAGCTCTGCATCAATCACTTCACCCTACTGGTAAATGAACCTGTTACCTGAACCTATGTCTAGTATTGTCCTCAACTGCACCGTTTAACTTACTTTAATTTACTTATTTGCAATGTGCAGTAAAATGTATTTAAATTGATCGTTAATTAATTTTCTGGAGATTGTTGTTAACTATGAACGTTTTTCACATTATTGCCAAAGGAACAGTGGTTGTTCTTGTGTCTACTGTATCTACTGTATGCAGGTGTGTGTTCCCTGTTACCTGTGTGTGAAGTGGAGGTTCCATTGGAGCCTGATCCAGAGCCAGATCCCAGGGAGCCTCCAGACTCCCCGGACCCAGACCCTGAGGCGTTAGAGCCGGTGCCTGACCTGGCATCCTCCTGCAGCAACATGTCAAGCAGCTCACTGGATGTAGACTGGGCATCATGGTTCCCAGACTCACTGGGGTTATCACCCTGAGGGTAAAAGTTTAACACTTAGAACTATGCAAAGTACTTACGCTGTGATTACAAGAGGAGCGCGACTGTATGTACTGGATATCAAGTTGTACTAGGCATGTATGACTGACCTGGTTGGCATGTTGTTCATGGAGGCTCTCTGCATGGTTGTGCCCAGTGCTGCTCTGCCCTTCACTTGGCTTTGGCAGCTCCTCCTGCAACAAGTTCAGCTGCAGCGGAGAACTTGAGCGAGAACTGGAGAATAAAGCCCGAGGCCCAGCTGCCTCCTCCTCTTCCCCAACAGAGGAGCTGGCTCTGGGTGAGCAGAGCAGAGGGCCCATGCAGGTCTGAGCAAGGGGGTTAGGCTGGGCTTGGAACTGGGGCTGAGGGAATGGAACACTGCCAGGAGCAAAGCTTGTCATGGTGACAGGTGCCTGAGGCAGCATGGAGGGCGCGGACAGTGGGTAAATGGACGGATAACCTGGAGAGAATGTTGGGTAGTTGGGCAGGATGACAGCCATGACCGGAGTCATGTAAGGGTTGATGCCCTGGGCTGTAGCCATGGGCTGCAGGTTGTGAAAGTTCTGGATATTCTGCAGATTCTGAAAGGGCTCCATCTGGATTGGCTGCATCCCCAGCAGGCTCTGAGCAGACTGCATGATGTTGAAGTTGTAGCTGAGCTGGGTTTGGTCAGGAGGCTGCAGTACCATGGGGGTTGGTCCAGGCAGCTGTTGTGGTCTGGGCGGTTGCTCCGGGCCAGGCTGTGATGCCATCATGGGGAAGAATGGCGCCTGGAGTGGAGATGTTTGGCTGAAGGGCACCCCGATTTGGGGCTGGGAGGACTCTGAGGAGGGCCAGGAGGAGTCTGGGACACGGCGGGGAGGGCCAGTTGGGGAAGCGTAGCTGTCTGAGGAACCCTGGGGTTTGGGGCGCTTGTGTCTGGGCTTCCCTCTCCGAGAGCGGTTCAACCCACCAGCGCTCACTGGATGTAGGTAGTCGCCTGTGGTGAGATAGACACAGGTTGCACAGTAAGTTTGATTGAGGGCGGCCAGAGCGTCCCGTTAAAAATTATATTCAGTAATCAAAAAGAAAATACATACCTGGGTGGTGGGAATGAGCCATAGAGCTGTTGTCCAACTGCAGATATGAGCTGTAGGGGCTCTGGAGGATGCGATGGCGGAATCGATCCACGTACTCTTGCTCCTCCTTCTGGGTGTGAGCTGACAGCACCTCCTTGGTGAGCCCTACAAATCTTGGTTCTTCTGTGGCTGGGCTTGGGGCGGGACGGACGGGGGTCGGAGCAGCATCAGCAGGCTCACTGCCCATCGGGGCGTCCTCCAGTGCCGTGGCCTCTGTGGGAGAACATTGAGGAAAAAAACATGTTCAGTAGTTTACAGGCATTTCTTACCCCAGAATTCCTACACAAGAGTGCTCTTAGAAATAAATGAAGCACCCATTTGCAGTTTATTAACATGCAAAATTTACAGGTCAGATGAAAAAGAGCATCTGAGTGACCCTCATGATCTGACACACAGATGTAAAGGTATGTTTATGTACCTGATTCAGGCTGTGGCACATGGACGATGGTACTGCTGTACGAACACTGGCTGGTGACAGAGACTACACTCATGGCCTTAGTGGACATAGTGATGTCTGTCAGAGGCGCTCCAACGACTGCTGCTGCCGTCGGGGCCACTGACGCTGCGCTATCCAGCACCACTGGAAAGTGAGGAGAAGGAACAAGATAGGAATATTACACAAGGAATATTACAAAATATTACCCTAGAAGTAAGTAATTATGTAGTGCATGTGGTCTGTGTCTGTACCATCTGAGCTGGCCTGAGCTGTGTCGGTGGCTTCAGCAGGCTTGTCGTCTTCTGAGGTAGAGGATGAGGAGGAGGAGGTGTCCAAGGAATGAGAGTCACTCTTCCGTTTGAGGGCTGGGCCTGTACAACTCTCCAAATATCTGGAACACACAAATGCACACAGTTAATAGTCTGACAGGAATTGGGTGCATAATAAACTGAAATAGAGTTTACTGATAACTGTCAGTTATTGACCACTGAGCCGGACATCGTGATCTAAAAGCCCCCCACACACACGCAAACATCAGGGTGAAGGTTTTGTGGTGGTGCTTAAGGCATACATTTTGTACTTAAAAAAGTAGTAATCCTGAATATTCTCCCAGATGAACTGTAGGCTGCCAGATGGGTGGGGTGATGCTCTTTTTAGCGAACAGGTTTGTCACCGCCATCGTGAGGACATCATCCAACCCTAAGCTGAAATAAGAGTGGCATGCTGATGCAACCACCACACACCTGATGATGTTGTCCACACAGTTGATCTGCTGATAGGATGGAATATGCGTTTGCTTCCTGCCTTCTTCATGATTTCTGACCTCAGGGTTGGAAACCACTGGCGGCATTCGTGCTGGGAGAATTAAGGGTCATTTTAGCAATAGTAAAATATTTGCACATTTTATATCAGTCTATCTTTATGTATTTGTACTTGTGGCAGCATTACCTGCAGCTGGTTTGCCAAGAAGAGCAATTTTGTGGTTGGTACTCAGATAAGCCTGCTGGCCCCAACTCTTGACTCTGTTCACATCAGCACAGATCTGCTGCAAAGTCATCTGCAATAACACACACACAATGTATCGGCATGATTAAGCTTGGCAGCAGGGCTACCTCTGGCTTCCTGGCTTGGGGTATCACTGTGATGTCTCACCGGTTCCCGGTGAGTGTCCTCCCACAGGTTTCCGTTGCTGTCACTTGAAGAAGCCACGCTGATGTAGTGCTCATGAGAGCCGTTGCTCCCCAAACTGCCGTAACCACTGGAACCATTGTTATGAACCGGCTGTGAAAGAGAGAGACACAAAAAAATTGGGGAACTCTGACACACAGTTAGCAAGATAAACAAAAGATAAAGTAAGAGCTGTGTGTGTGTGTGTGTGTGTGTGTGTGTGTGTGTGTGTGCGTGTGTGTGTGTGTGTGTGTGTGTGTGGGTGTGTGTGTGTGTGTGTGTGAGAGAGAGATGGTGAATGGCCACTTTTACTTGTTTAATGTTGTGCTAAATGATACATATGTGATAAATATTTGAATGATGATTGTTATTTAGTGGTGAAATAATGACCTGCAGGAAGAGCTTGTAGATCTTTGCTTGAAGGTCTTTAATCTCTTCAAAGGCTACTGAGACATTGTCCTTTGACGGAGCAGCAAACACATCCTCATTCAGTGAACTCCTGGAGGCAAAAGACGACAGCACAGTGATGTCACTTCATTGAATGAGTCTCTTAGCAGCAACGGCACTTTCCCATAAAACAGGCAGATAACAAGGCAGACAGGGCAAATACTAAACCCTCCACCTGAGCACACTGAAGCTTTATTTGTGATTATAAAGCTTGGACATGGTTTAATTTTATACTGTCACTACTTACGTCCTGACTTTATGCCGTCCAATGATGAAGGCCACCTTGCGGCTCCAAGGGTTGATGAAACTGGACCAGCTGGTGTCCAAGGTGATGTGGTCTCCATTCTGACAGCGCAGACGCATCGGAGAGTGCTCAAATGGAGACTGGCCCGCATACTTCAACACTACACATGCCACAAAGAGTTTGAGTGAAAAACAGAACAACAGGAGAGGGGGGACAATATAAGCCTAGTACACACACGGCTATATATATATATATATATATATATATATATACCCCCACTCCCAACTCCTATATATATATATATATATATATATATATATATATGGACAATTTCTTTATTTTTTAGAGCAGAGGAGGCAAAAACCTAGTTTTCATAAGATAAGATAAAGGTGTATCTTATGAAAACTATTTTTGCCTCCTCTGCTCTAAAAAAGAAAGAAACTGTCCATACCTACACTGTCATGAAAAACATCTCCGTCCAAACGATGACACAAAAACACAGTTGCAGGGGGGCTGTCAAGAGCATGCTTAATCAAACCTATCCCTAAAGCCACACACAGAACAAGAAGTTAGCCTATCACAAGCCTACATAAACTACTACCAAAGGAAACCTGGAGCAGTGACCTCTATAATTCATTCTGACACATCTGTTCCTTGATATAGTAGAACAGTAACGTATATTTATGTGTAAACACGTAAAAAGTCCTGTTATTAAGGTTAAAGCCAACACTGCATCAACCATTGCACAACATGTTGCCTCATTTGTGAGGCCTCACAAAGGAGATAACGGCGCACACACTGACATTGCAAGCCTAAAGCCCTGTTTTCCCTGTTAAGGGGAAAGGGTCTGTTTTCAATGACCTAAAATGCATTTCACATGTGAATGGAAAACCAAAATGCATAGAAATAGCTACATTTTCTTTTTCTTTTTTTATAGATATTTTTTGGGGCTTTTGAGCCTGCTCTACCACTAAGCCACCGGCACCCCATAGCTACATTTTCAAATATACTCGTGCACCTGTGGACTAGGCTTGCATCACTGATGCAGTCGACAATAAACAACACTGTGTGAAACCTTGTGTGGATCCCAATTAAGGGAGCAACTTAGTACTTGTGTATTATTTTTTCCATAAATCAATTAATTGTAAAAGTGTGTTCACTGTCAAAATCAATGACAGATAGTCATCTCAATATACTAATACAGTAAGGTCTATTTTTAGACTCTGTCCTTGAACACATACCTTTTCGGTGCATAGACAGCATGAGGGGACGGTCATCTGGGTGAATGAAAGTCAATAACGACGTGCCAATCAGATCCTGGGGAAGGTATCCTAGCAACGGCACAGCCCTGTGAATTATGACCGTCAAATTAGATTCATCAACACACTTCCATTTTTAAAGCTCCATGTGAAGTCTGATTGTACATGGTTATGTTTGTGTGTTCACCAACCTGTCATCCACCTCCAGGAACACGCAGCCGGGTGAATGTGTGGTGGTGAAGATGCGCTTGTCCATGGGGATCCGAGGTGCTGCGTGAGAGGATAAGATCAATGTCAGGGATACATGTTCAAGACCGCAGCGTTAGGGCTTCAAAATAATCGCTGAGTGTCTACTTGTGCTCCAGTGTAATAGCCTCAGGCGTTCATCTGCCACCATGTAGTGTGAATTAAGGTCTCAGCCAATCAGGAAAGGACACCTATAATGGCTGCATCTTGTTTTCAGCTTCATGCTGTTCAGTGTAGTTATTGTAGTTTCATATAGTTGGAATAGTGGTAAACTGCATAATGAATATGATCATTAGTGCATGTTTTCCTACTTGTGCATGTTGCAGAGACCACACATCAGTTCACAGTCAAGTAAAGACTGCTGCTGCATTATATGTGTGTGGTTATTAATTACACAACATCTGATTACATCTTCTTTTTCTGCAGCTCTTATTGGACTGTCCGACGATTGCATGATTGCATCTCTGGGATGGGAATGGATAGGCACTAAGCAACAATGTTTACTATTCATCAGTAAAAGGCTGTTTGAGTTGTGTGCATTTTGTGGTGCTAATAATTATACCTTCATATCCGGAGATGATGCGTTCAGCCAGCGCCAGGCAGCAGGGCTCCTCCTCTTCCCCAATGCTTCCTGTTCCCTGCACTGTCAGCAGGTAGGGTGTAACTCGAAACGGGTTGTAACGCATCTCACCCTCACGGTCCTTCCCGCCCCTAAAACATGGAATGATATTTTAATTTCTGCTGTGAAGTAAACATAGCCCATTTTACTCGATTAATATTATACACTGGGAAAAAAAAGTTTGGAAAAAAAAAAAAAAAAGCAGACTACAGGCAAATCTACATCTTTCTTCTACAAAACAAATTTTTGTACAACAATGTATGCTTACTTGTTCTATATGTAGTTGTATGACTTACAAAGTCTTATGGGGTTGGCAGGATGTATGAGGAAATTAAAACATGACATTCCACTCTGCTTTACTGATATCTAATGGTAGAGACTGGTGATTGTTGGTCATTTGATATAATGTTCTTAAAAAGTTAGGTCTTTGAGAGAATGCACTATTTGTTTGTGGTGCTAAACCAAAGTTCATATAGTTCCAATGTTGAATACCTAAAGGCAAAAAGGCAGCACACACACACACACACACACACACAGATCATCAGAACAAGGTTGACTAATCTTAATTTTACCAATATATTCTGGCCATGTCAAACAAAAACATGCTCTGATGAAGGCCACCAGGCCAAGACGTCATTGTGGTTTGTTTGACATCCAGAATACACTGGTGAAATTGAGATTAGTCAACCCTGTACTGAAGATCCAGTGAAACACTACCTGCATTCAATCTTTTTTGACTCCCTGCCGGATCAACATACTGAACTACTGTATGCTGTTCACTGAGCTATTGGACAGTTCCTACATTTTATTACCAATTTTAAAATGGCTAGACTCTTTCATTAAATCCATTAATAACTGATAACGTCAGCCATGTAATGTTAACAGTTAGCCAAGTCACTGTGTATGCGCGGATGAACTCACTGTCCTCACTCTCTGTCATGTGGTGAAGTAGAGTGTAGCCTATGGACAGAGTTCGCAGTTTAGAGTGCCGAGATATCACCAAGACATTCAAGTATGGTTATACTACACACCACAATTATCTTTTGGTATCGGTCTCACTTTAGGGGAACTGATATCCTAAGTTTTTTTAAAACTGTACCCACTGTGCTGCTTTTTTACTTTTAGTTATTCATGACTTAACAATCTGAAAGAACCTGTGGGGCTCATATTTTGTGAACACCCAGATTTATGGGAGGCTGAGAAAAGGAAAGATCCTTAAGATACTAACCTGATTCTGCAGAAGAAAGACTTGACCTGGGCACAGTCAAACAGGACCCCCGCTGTCAAGACAAACAAGGGAGAAAAGTGAGTTATCTGCCAGTTATTAACAGTTTTATACAAAACTAGAATAACCACCTTATGGCTGTAACTGTATGCCTGTGCGAACTTGTCAGGTTGCAGTTACAGTTCACAGCCATGCCTGTGAAAACATGGGTGCTTCACACACAATCGCACCAGATCAGTGTGACCAATTTAGGATCTGACCCAATGTCTCCCCTTCTGTTCCTGAGATATGATGTTGAATAATCACCACAATAGTGTTTTTACAGAACAATATGATGTCACAATAAAGTTTACTTTTGACCTTCTGGATATAAAATGTCATCACTTCATAATTATTTGCTATCAGATATTTGTGTGACATGTTTAGTGAGGTCACAGTGATCTTGACCTGTGACCACCAAAATCTAATCAGCTCATCTTTGACTGTAAATTGATTTTTGTACCAAATGTGAAGTAATTCCCTCCAGGTATTCTTGAGATATTGCCTCCACAAGTACGGGACAGATGAACTGACATATGTACGGACAACCCAAAGCATAATTCTCCTGGCCACGGCTGTGTAAGTATACATATAGTAACATATTCAAAATGTAAAAAATGTGGTCCAAACATACCCGTGTGTGAGTTGCTCCAAGGTGGCAGATGCGGCTGAGCCGTGTGCGAGTAGAAGACATTAACATCTTGGTGGTAGAGCAGCTCCACAAACTTGGCCGACTCCAGGAACTTCCTCTTGCAGCACATGATGCTGGGAGCCTGCTCCGATGCGTACAGCACGCGGCCGCTTGACAGAGAGAAAACTACCGCAAAGGAGTCCTACACACAGACACAGAGACGTACGCACACACATGTGGAAACACACGCACACAAGCAAGCCAAGTCACAGACACACGCAAAAGCAGTAAACACACATACACTCACACACACGCCCTGGCGTGAGGCAAAAATAAACGTGCAAATAGGTATGCAATTGTGAGTGCGTTTGAGTGAGTGTGTTTATACCGTGTTTTTAAGGGTGTGTTCAGATGTGACTCTCTCCAGCTCCTCCAGGGTGCAAACAGTGGCATCTCTCCTCTCATCCTGGCCGTTTCGCATCAGCAGTTTGTAGTATTCGCTGTTGGCTACAGAGGACAACACACACACTGCTTTGAAACAACACCAAATGATACCAGATTTGTTGGAGAAAAAACAAAACCATTTCAAAGCACAACACAGGTGTCCAGTTTACCTTGCACTTGTTTGACACAGTTGAGTGCGTACTGTAAGGCTTCCATAGTGCTGGCTTTGCTGCGACTGCGTTTGTCTGATGGAATCCTCTTCTTCATCTCAGCCACCGTGACCATCACCTCTCTGTGGGCCTGCCCTCTGCTACCATCTGTATTCTCACTGCTAACACATACATTCAGGCAGGTTAACTCAACAAAATGCAGTGGCATACAGAGAGGTTTTCAGCCATGATATTCAGAAACTAAAAGTTGGAGCATATCACAAGTTCTCTCAGAGTTTGTTTCAGATATGTGATGCATTAAAACTGAATGTGGCTTATGTCATAGTTTTGACTCTGGGTTCAGTAAGCGACTTGTCCTCAACGATCTGAAAGGTCTGGCCTTTTTGTAATGAAGCAGCAAATCAGAAATGTAGAAAAAAAAAGTTCCTCTTTGGCTTTCACACTTTAATCTCAGGGTCCCAGGAAGTGTACCAGGCTGTGAAGCCAATTTTCTTAGTGGCCAAACAGTGTAATTACTAGGGCCCCACCGATTTAATCGGCCGATTATAGCCATTAGAGAATAATCGGCAATCTGCCAAAATTTTTTGATTTATTTTGTGTTCAAATTGTTCATATGCTGCTTGTTCCACACAATTTCTGATAATTAAAGTATTTGAAAATAGTAAAATGTTCTTCCTTCATTTTATATCTTTGTAACAAGTGATTGAACTATATTTAAGCCATCAAAAGCAGGTATTTCGGGGGTTTTTAAATTGAAAAACGTAAAAATTTAAATCGGCCGATATATCGGTTAGACGATTTTTTTATTCCATAATATCGGAAACGGTATCGGACCCAAAAAAATCCATATCGGTCGGGCCCTAGTAATTACATCTGTCATGTGATGCCATGTAGTCGAAAAAGACTTTTCCCATTCACGTACATGACAATAAAGTCATTTGTAAAGCAGTGGAAATTTTTTTTCTTAGAATGCCACACCCGCAGCAAAATAACTCACTATCAGATTTTGATGGATTCATTTCGATAACATTTGAAAAGTCTAAAGAAGCCGCATGATAGAATAATTTCATCCAACTTCAAGTTAGTGGAGCTGAGCTGAAGTAGCTGGCTCTACTGGTAGAAGTCTTTGGCACACAGTGCAGAAGCAGTGCCGATCATACGGGTAATGTTACACCCAGCAGCCTAACTTTTGTGGCTTTGTGCACCACTTTGCAACTTTCATTGGCATGAGCATGGCACCACCTCCAATGCTGTATCCAGTTCTTTTTATACATCCATGTTTAGCCACGCTCATCTTGTCACACTTTCATTACTTGCAAGCGTGCAGATTCTGACCACTCAGGTGCTCTGTCGGTGAGGGCTCTGTCTGATTGGCCAGAGACTTAACAGCATATCGTGTATCAGACAAAATAGCGCCTACAGATAGAACGTAATTTAATATGCTGTTACTATACTCAAAGTGCAATACTGCAGTCTATTGCGATATATTTACCCTGCAAGTTGATATGCTGATGAAAGAAAAAAAGAGTAAATTGCTATGGTGTAAACAAAAGCTGCTAAAGGTGTCAACATCTTCATAGGGACACAAGCTGACATTGGTGATAGTCACCGATGCAAGCGAGAGGCAACTGCTTTAGTATGCTGAGTTGCATCTTAAAACTTATTTTGCAGCAACTCAGGTCTCTGTGGTATGATGTAAAGACACGCCAATGACTCAAGGCACATGCAATTAGGCAAATACCTCTTGGTTGACGCTGAGGTGGATCCTGTCACACTACCAGGGCTGTGATTGGTCGAGGAAGAGAGGTCATGCGATCCGCTAGTCATCTCTTCATCTTCCTGCCCCACTTCTCCACCAGAAGCTCCATTTTCCTCCCCCCTGAGGCGCCCTGACTGTGCCTCTCCATCCTGCTGTCCTGACGACATCCTCATCTCCTTTTCTCCTCCTCCTCCTCCTCCTGTGGCTGACAGTGATGCAGGCTCCTCCCCATCCGGACCACTGTCACCTCCAGGCATCGCCACGCTTTGGTCACACATCAATAATAATTTGTCTGGTTACAGTGGTCAGTAGGAGTCTTTATGTGCTCAACGAGGGGAATGGGTTCCATGTGGTGACAATAAATTAGTGTTCATTCAATCAGTGCTGAAAGTAGGATGTGAGGATCTTTCTTGAGCACTGTAAGATAAAGGAAATAAAGAGAGATGATGACAAACAGCATCAAAACAAAAGGTTAACAGGATTGAATTCACAACATGGAACAAATAACTAATGTTATATGTGACAGAAAAAACAAATCTGGGAAGTGTGGAGCTTCATTAAAAGACGTTTGCCTCAGTGTTACAGCACAGATTGCATGTTTATAGCAGTGTCATCCATTTTCTCACATTTGAAGGTGTGAGAAGGCTGGTTTGTTTAAGAGGCAGTGACCAGAGTGTGACTGTGAGGAAACAGAAACCAGAAACACTAACACCTGGGGGGTAGGTATGACAAGTGCATTCATCCAGAACCATCCGGTAAAGGCCGCTCGGTTCAGTGTGCTACATCCTCAGTTAGCCATGCACCTTGATCCAAAACAATTACTGTCAAAATAGTATTCTTACGTCTACTACTTGCACGCTCAGAACAGAAATTCAGGAGTGCGAGTTTTACCCCCTAAGTTTTGGCAGTGTCAACTGTAGCTTGCTACTCAGCTTAGCCCAAGTAGCTGGGTTGGTCAAGCTGAAGTATTTGTATCAAACTGAACATTGCTCAACTAAAGTCACATAAGTGTGTGAAAACATTTCATTTACGACACCATCACCCTACAAACCAGTTATCATTAGTGGACTAGAGCAAGACGGGAAAATTAGGTATGGCCGGCAGAGAATACAGGCAACAGTAGACAGCATTGCTGTTCAGTTTTAAATATTTCAACTTCTTCTCTTTCAACCTCCTGGATGGACTTTACAAACAAGATGTTACAAAGCTCCTTCATACAGAGAGAAAACAAGGCAAATTGGACAATTACAGGACATTACTAGAAAAACAACAAAAATTATAAACACAAAATTATTTTATTTGACATATTTCATCCGTTCTTTGTAAACAATACGTCATCACCATCACAACAAATCATCATTCATGTTTCATTTTACTGTCTGGCAATTCTGTCGGACTGTGTTTTTCACGTGGTACCACATTTTTTTTCCCCGTCTGCCATCAACAGTCTGCCATCTGCCTGAATCCATGTGAACGCAGCATTACACCCCTACTGGGGAGGTAATGACCAAGTCACTACACCTGCAGAGCAACCTGCTCAAACCCCTGCAGACACATTATGCTTCTTTTGTACTATGACACTGTAAAATGTTCCTCATTACAAGTGATAATCGGTGACCGTTGTGTCAGTAGCTTTAACAGGTTGTTCTGCAGGTGTGAGTGGTAACATGGATGATTGCATTCCATTTAGATGTGCTAGTGTCAGGCATGGCTTTAACTGGGACACTGCAGCGTAATTGTTCAATGTAATTAGTTGCACCTGTGCATTTCCTGCTATGGCTTGTCAAAAAGTCTGCCATTTAAAATGTGTGTAAGCAAAAAAGGTCTCACGTGGCAAAAGCTCCAAATGTAAAAGCAAAAAACAAAAACATAGAACCTCATATAAACAACTGAAATTGTCTGTGCTGTGCTGTAATATTATGTTTTTCATTTCTAAAATGTGAACAAACACAATCTGCCTTGTTATCTAATACTATTGTACTATCTGACTGTCAAACTGACTCACTGCTTTCTGACTCATCAGCTACAATCCACACATGAGCACATTTCATCCATCAATACTGCCAACACCAGGTACAACACAGCCAGAGCCAGCCCTTGCACACCACCAATAACACAACAATAATGTGATACTCCGCAGCATAATAGGCGAGAAATTTTCCTCCATCTCGCCTCCAAACCAAATGCAGCTCAAATCCTCTGCAGACACTCAGAAGTGACATCTTATTTAATGTTTACAGACAGAGTGACCCATCCCACATGGGTTTAAATTCACAAATAATTGGTTTTATGATGTATCTTTTCAGAAAGCAAACATGACATAATGAAACATTACAGAGAAAACAAAAGCAAACCATTTGCCTTCTCTAGCCTGCCTTTTTTTCGATCTTTTTTGGCCATCCAAATATCAGTTACAAAAAATAAACAAAAGCTGCTGTTACTATCACAAACACAGCAGAGAGTCAAGATAAGTGAAACACAGACAAAGAGGGAGACACACTGAGAGATTAAAAACACGAGCCAGTGAAAATATCCTGCGTCGTTCAACAGGTCGTCACTGCAGGATTACATAACCAGCTTGCTCAATTCAGAGTATATAAGCCATCCTCCTATTGCTTGAGACATTACATATATTGGTGCTGTGTGCGTTAAATACAAAGACTCAACCCCGGGATCAACAAACCTGTAAATAATGCCCTGGCCTTAATTTTACAGCACATTAACAGACTTGATAAGGCCGTGGTCAAGGTGCAGAGGCAGGTTAGTAACCTGTCCTTTTCTCCCCCACTTTTCAGGGGGGAAAGCGTGAGTTTGACTTCTTGTTCAAAGCACACTGCAATCTAACAACTTAAGTTAAGTTGCACCACAAAAAAATGGTGACTGGAACATACTATCATTCCAAATTGATTGACCAGTCATTTACTATGATGATCAAAAAAAAAATAAAAAAAATATGAATGTTTCTTGACACTATTAGGGATTTGTATACGTCAATAATGCTCATAGACATAGGAGTAATATTCATACTTAAAAGTTGTGAGACAAAAGATTTGCACAATGGTAAACTGTTAAATTGCAGATCACCTTATATGGCTAAAACAAAAACAACATTTATGAATGGAACTTTATAGTTTAACAAAAAGTTAAACTTTAAATAGGACAGGACTGCACATTACTCTGCTTTTAAGAATAGAGCTTCGATTGATGTTATTTACCCCCCAGTAAATAAGGCACTTCAGGCCAAGTGGGAATTGCAACATCTACTACTGCTACACTGAAATTCCAGGTCAAAGAGCCGTGTG
Source organism: Epinephelus awoara (assembly GCA_035609425.1). Lineage (NCBI taxonomy): Eukaryota > Metazoa > Chordata > Actinopteri > Perciformes > Serranidae > Epinephelus > Epinephelus awoara. Next base: position 15,341,970 of record CM069296.1, read on the forward strand.
CCATGCAGTGTTTGTGCTCAAGTCAACTGAATTGTGTCTCCTAATTGTCCTCTGTCTCTCTTTTTTTTTTAATGTTTGTTTGATAGCTTAATATGTATTTTTTGGAAACTGTCAACTTTCACAGCATATGGATGTGACAACGTAGAGGAAAAAAGCCCCCAAAAAGCTTCTCAGACATACTCAAATCATCAAAATGATCTTAACCATCTCTGGTGAAATGAAACCAGGCTGGACTGAACCATACTTACATATATTAACACAACACCAATGTACACAAAATTCCTGCAAACACAGAAGTAAAAGCCTAGCGGGATATACATGCCCAGGCCAACAACAATTGCTAATGAATTCATAGTACTATAGAATGCTAAATGTAAATGTGGTCTGTCTACACCTCAATGTTTCCATTTATTTCTTAAGGGGTAATGCCATACATGGGTGAAAATGACTGACCTCTGACAGCAAGTTAAATATTTATGGGTTGAGGTACATGCAGCCAGAAGTAGTATAGTGAGCCTGTAAGTGCACCTAAATATAGGTCACCTTAAGAAGCCAGGATTATCACTTCAATAAAGCAAGCATACACACAAACACACCTGATATGAAAGAGGATTTAAAGTCTTCCCTCATATCTGTTTTACATGCCTTCATCCACGAGACAAAAGGACTTTTCAGACCTCGACCACAGCCCCTCAACCTGTTCCTATTCAAAACAAACCTGACACTCATTTGATGGCTCACCACCCCCTCCCAGTATGAACCCAGTAACCTCAATAAACCCAGTAACCACCACTAGCGTTGCCTGTATATCGTAAGGAGACCTTGGCAGCCACTGCTCCACTAAAACTACAGCACAGCCATTATGACATAATTAAAATAACATTATTGTGTATATTGCCACACATTTGACCGGCTACAAATGGCAATTAGCGGCAAATAATAACATAAATACAGAATATGAACATTAGTAAATGCTGGGACTGGCAGGACTGTAAATAAGATCAGTTATTACTATGTAATGCGGTCTGATAGCTAGCCGGTGTGTTAGCTAATGTAATAACACTTCATGCTGATGCACATGCAATGTAAGCGTGTCAGAGCAACATTAGTTCATTACAATCTATTAGTGGCTCTCTAAGCGCCACTGCAGCCCCTTGACTTACAGTGTGGCAGACATGTTATTTAGCACACAGTTACATATTAGCCAAACACACTACTGACCACCGCTTGCAGCCAAGGCATTATTCACTGCTTGGAGATGTTAGTATCCTGGAACTACACAATAAAAACTCACAAGTGTATGCTGGGACTACAGAACACGAGACAACGATTACATTTCATGTGTTTACATCCTCTGTTCTCTGTAGTTGGTGACTTGGGCGAGGTGGCTAACGTTAGCTTAGCTTGTTTAGCCAACTCGCTACCGACACCTTAAATCTTCGGTCCTTTGGTAAAATATTTACCTTTTCGACTCCAGGTGTGTGTCCGCTTCAATATCCGACAAGTATCATTCTATCAAACTGATAAGCCGTATAATAAGTACATATATTTTTTAAAATTATGTCCCGGGTAGTAACAGCTAAGCCGTCATCTGTTCCGAAGCGCTTGACACATTTCTGCAACGTGAAGCGGCCGCAATCAACCCCGCCCACTTCGCAATGATTGGACAGACGAAAATTGCATCTGTCGTGTGATTGGTCAGGGGACCTGGCAGTGGGCGTAGGTAACACAGCGGTTTGTCATGGCTTGCTGGTGGTTCACGTGGATCCCCATGTTACACAACAGAGAGACAACAAGCCCGCTGTGGGCCGTGCAAGCAGACTCACTACAAACCCGCTGCATCAGACCCTATACTACTGAATGAATGAACAGAGCCGCTATGAGGTTCAGCTGATGCACGTCACATATCATAATAAAACACAATAAAAAAATTGACAGAATGATTGTTGCATGTAATGGCAAGAATCACAAGAAAATGGGCAAAATTGATGATTGGTTTAATTGTAGTGGTTTGTGGTTATTTGCCTTGGCCTTTGGTAAATATTGTTGGATTTGTTTAGGACTGGTCAGTTAAAAAAAAAAAAAAGATTAAAAATGCAACCTGTGAATGTAACAGTATGATACAGTGATGTCTGTTGTACATTTGGATTATTGACTGGACAAAAGCATGTATCTGCCCCAGTGCCTCAGACCCTCAGGGGTCAAAAGGCTCAAGGTTCATCATGCATATTTGTAGTAGTAAGATTAATTTCAATAAGGATCAGTTGAGGCCCACAACTTATTTTTGCCCCAGGCTCACCTGGAGGGCCAATCCAGCCTTGATGGCAGTAATCTGCACAAATACTTTTTGAGTAATATTACATGTAAAAATAATAGTGACAAAAGCAGAGTTATGAAAAGGAATCAGTTAATCTCATGGGGCTGGCTAATATACGGTTTAAAGCTCTCGGGAGAAAACTAATGAGGTAAACAGGTGGTGCTGGTAATAATAGACCACAACCCCCTTTTTCTATGGAAAGTTCTCAGTTAATGATGTAACAACACATGACAATTGTTCTTATGATCTTTCTGGTGTCAGTGACAGTGAGATGCTCAACAGTGTGGATGATCTTTGATTTAGTGAGGAGGTATATATATCTTGGTTGTATCCTGCTCCTACAGAGGAATGATGGACAATACAGCCATTTACAAAGGGTGGAAGAAACTGTAAGACAGCAAGCCGGCAAGCTGCTTCTGAGAAGAGTCACAAAAAACACTGATGAAGCTTTGTGATTTAAGTTAAATTGGTTTTATTCAAGCAAAAGGCATTAAAAGGGCCAAAGAGTAGAATTGCACTTATTTCCAAATGCATCCCCAGTGGGCAGACATAAGCATGGGCTGGAAGTCACTGGGTCTTAAAGAGGATGATGACAATTCCATATCTGTGATAAAAGCCTGGTCTGCGAAAGCATTCCCAGTGGTCTTTGAAGATATTTAACAATTTCCTTAATGACTACAGTCTGGCTAAAACTAAAACTGTCTAAAGAGCCCATCCTTGTATTAGTGTTCATTTTAATAACCTTTGTATCAGGCATACACTGTAAAGGCCAAATAATTGCTTCTGTCTTATAAACTACTGAAAAATGCACTTGCAGAAATGAAATTGCAAGCAGAGTGAAATCAATATACAAAGTAATCCCAAATTGTTTATCTCATTAAAATACATTTATTTTAATAGGATGGAGGCAACAGCAGGGAATGCAATCATCCAGTGTTGGTATACAACACTGTCATTTCCCAGCAAGTCATTTCTCTACACTCAAACACTCAAATTGCTCATCAGCAGCAGCGAGCCCCTACACAAAAAATGCTTTACAGTCTCTCTAAAGTTAGTTCTACATAAAATAGATTGCAGGGAAAAAAAGCTACAGTTAGAAGCATAATAAAACTACAATATCACACATGTGAAGTACTTTGCATTGATGAGGTGGGATAAATGCCAGTGTGACTAAACAAAAGATTTTTTATTACAGGTTAATACGTTCAGTTGACTAAGCAAGAAGCACAGTATTTGTTTGGACAGTTCAGAAGGCACTATTCTTTTACTGGCTGGTATATATGATCAATAAGGCCTGGCTGTATTTTGGCTGTTCTCCACTGGAGAAACCTATTAAGGCATCTGTATGAACATTTTCTTACTTTTGTGAGCTCAAATATATAAAACAAAGGCAAATGTTCTGGCACGAGCAGCAGATTGAGACGATTCGCCACCCTAAACCCAGTGTAGCTTTCAAAAAAACCTGGTGGCAGTTTCTCTAGCCTCGCCCAGCTGTGAGGCTGTACGTCTAAGCATAAAGCCACTTAATCTTAACACAAGCTCATACTAGTTTCTACTGTAACTAAGCCCTACCTGCAAAGGAAGATGGACATGGTCAGGTACGATCTGGTGGTTCAACAGTGAGCTACTGGTTAGCTTGTTTGTTGTCGGGTGACCAATGACGTTGTTCTTTATTTAATCCAAAATCGACTGTCTAACACGGAGAACTCACTTAGCACTGAACAATGTGCATAAATAAAACAAGGCATGAGATCCCACCATTACCTGGTCAACTGTAGCCATTCATAAAATGACAGACCAGCATTTTTTTTTGAAAAAATGAGGAGATTAAATCAAAATATAGGCATCTGACAGAACAAATGTAATTATGCTAAAAAAAGGAGTATCTTCAATAATCTCTACAAACCGATAACTTCATATGTATGCAGATATCTGTAGGGAACGGTACAAGATTTTGGTATCAGAAGCGTTCTGGTTTGTAGTCTGAGTAGTATTGACCAGTCCTGTTTGAGCAGGCTTTGGTTGCCTACAGGTAAGCTGTGTGGAGAACAAAAGAGGCGGAATGCATTTGCCGAAATGCAATCTTATAACCCATTGGCTAACGTCTGACAACAGTTTAGCTTTTTTTCCTAATTTATCTGCTTTCATATGCAGATATCTGTTTATAGAGATCAGCAGAAATGTTGTCTGGACCTGTCTGGAGCTGCTAATCAAACTGTACACAATGACCACCACACAGGAGAGGAGGTATTGGCCCAGATCACCACTGGATGCACTGGATCTCCCAAAATATTGGCTGTTATCCCCAAAGGCTATATTGTCATCAGACGGTAGGTGATGAGTTCAGAGATTGTCTCTTCAGTGATATGCAGGGTTGTTGTTACAATCTGGATAAACAAAGAATAGCATGTCCTTAAAGGCACTTCTCTTAGCCTGGCACACAAAATCAATGGCTATTAATAAAACATAAAAAAAAAAGTAAATATAAGCTGAGGAGAGTTTACAACAACATTCTTCACTTCTAGTCCTGAGGTTGGAGTATATGTGTGTGTGCTTTGCTTTTTTAATAGGTTGTGTTTGACTTTAATAATCAACATGTTTCTGTTTTCTTTGGCAAGTGACATGGAACTCGTGGACAAGTATAAACACGTCTGGTATGGTATAGTAATGCAGTGTAAAACAGGTATCATGACAATCCTTTACTCAGGCACATGCACAAGCACACACACATACACACACACGGCAAACCAGGACAAGGAATGAGGACCTCCTGCCAAGGAGAAAAAATATGTGGAGCTCAGTAGCCAGTAATCACATGAGGTCTTCTTTGAGACATTAATTATGTACGTTGCTCCTCTCCTTTTCTTCATTTTGTCCTCCACCCCTCCTCGTCCTGTTGCTTTTTTAGGAGTAACTCCAAACTGTGAATGAAGTAGGTAAGGACTTTTTAGATGAAAGACTTCTATGAATTAGCTTTACCAAGGTATGTCAGTAAATGCATATGCATAACTTATAACAGTATCTCTAATTAAAACATACGATATATCAACATGCAGTTTGTAGATATCAACAATCCAGATGTATATTATTATAATTACACTTTATATTAGGGCTCATGAGCAGTAACTCATTTAAAATCATAGACACTGTCGACGCTGTGAATGACAAGCGTCTCTAAGCACAGGCTTGATACTCACTAACAATGATGAGGATGATGATCACTATGACAGCTATCAGGATGGCCCACATCTGTAAGGAGTAAAGATAAAAGAGAATCAGTGCCACACACTTTATTTGGAATTAAGATGTCTGTTTATTAACAGAAAAGTCCACTATCACTGGTTAGACTTTCTGTTTACAATATAACTAATTTATGTCTGTTTTTGTGTTCGTTGTAGATCAGTTAGGGTTATTCTCATGCACAGTGGGAAAATGAATGTATTTTTGGACCAATCTGTGTGAAGGCACCTTGCAGTTCTTCCACCAGTACTTCCTTTTCAGCTTCGCAGCACTGGTCTCGAACTGGGAGGCTCCAGCCTGCAGTGCGTCTGCTCTGTCATCCAGTTCAGACAGCTTCTGGTCACGTTCCAGCACCTTGTCCACATTTACACGCATAATATCCACCACCTACTCACACACGCACACATTAACACACACACACACACATACAAACAAGAATGAAACACTTGGTTTAACATCACTGTTGTTCAAGTGACTGTCCCCTGGTGTCCTGGATCTGAAACTTTGGCTAATCCAGACTAAACCTCATTAAAGATCGACCTCACACTGCTTTAAAGCAGAGCTACATCCATTTTCAGAATTCACATATATTATTCTTATGGCCTGAGAGAGTCCAAGAAATATAAGTAAACATGTTTTTTTTCTTTTTTTATTGGTTGATCTGTTTTAGTGATTTTGTATTGGAGGGGAGGCTTTTATATGAGCCCTTTGGGCTTCTTTTCCTCTCCTGCACAATTATTTGCCCTTGTGTTATTAAATATAATCCTTGTTTTTATCATTGTGCATATGAATAAAAAGAAGAAGCGAGGACTGTCTGAAATGAACAACAAAAAAAAAGTAAAACTCTCTCCCAAATCCCAAAACTAGAGTGTTAAAACTCAAATTACTGATGTCAAAGGGTATAACATTAAGAGCTGCTCCATAGATAATGAACTGGGGAAGATATTATAGATGACACTGAGAGCACCGGGGGGAGTGTTCTGAGTATATGGATATATTTGTGTTTCAGAACTGAGCTCATTTGGACACAAAAAAGACAACCAACATTCTATGGGTCCACAAAATCAGGCTTTCATTCACTGTCTCTAGAGCAGCTTCAGACTTTACACCCTATGATATCACCATGTTGAGACTTGCGTCACTGTTTTCTGGCTCTGAGAGAGACAGAGTAGCTCATATTAACTAACATTGATGGAACTTTCCTAGACCATGGAACAAACATAGTGAAATTTTTCTTTTAAGTGATGCTCCCCTTTAATTAGTTATTTTAGAATTAACAGATTGGAAATATAACCACATACTGTAGATACAGAATGATGGCATCAATGCCATAAGTGTTAAGTAACCTCTAACAACAATCGAGAGATCACACCTTACTTTGTAAAAAAAAAAAAAAAAAAAGGTAATGCATGCTTCTGCTAAACTACAGAGTTCACCTAGAATCAGAGAGACATGCATGTGCACACACGCGGTATCACAGACTACACATAACCCATATGTTCCACTGATCCACAAACCCCAGAATTGCCCCTCCTCTCAGACAGAGCGGCAGGGTGGAGACAGAGAAGTGTGTAGCGGGTCTTACATAACCATGGAGGCAGCGATTATATAAACCTCTGGCAGCCAATTGGAGGCTGTGTGTGACATGCTACGGTTAAAGTTCTGTGTAGGAGGGGCTAACATCAAGAGGGTCACAAATGAGAGAGAGAACAGTAAAGAAGATTAAGAACTAAACATTTAGAGGAGTGAGACTTAACAGCCATTTTTTCCTGGTAGCCTTACTGACATGGTTTTGAATATAATTTTCCTCTGGCATGTGAACTGACATGTGCAGGTAGACCGCTACTGATTACATATGGCAGTGATTCATGACACTGCTGCCAAGGGTTATGTAAGTCTTTGCTCCAAACGTACATTAAGGAAGAAGGAAGTGACAGAGTGGCTGACGACGGAGAGAGAGGGGGGTGACTAGAGTTAAATAACCTGAGCAGGCTAGGTGAGAAGATTGGCACACAAGATAAAATTGCCTCTGAGTTTGTCTACTGATGTAAAAAACATGTGAATGGCTTTGACATTTTAACATTTAATGGTCTACATGAAAGCTTTAATTGAAAATTATAAACAGAAATCAAGAATTTGTATACTAATGGTAGGACATACATAAACTGAGATTATAAATGTATTTTTGGGGAATTATCATCACTATCAAGCAGTGGGAAAATATAAGTCTGGGGCTTTAAGTGGACCTTGTAGGCCAGTAATCAGTGATCATACCTCATCCACCTGGGCCTGGGTCTGCTGCAAGCGCCTATTGCCTGACGCCGCGCCAGAACCTTCCGGACCGCCTGTTGACCTGGTGAAATGATGACAATTACATGTAGATATTAGCCTTCTGTGAGATTTCATTGAGAAATACATTGCATACTACTTCACTGAATCTGCACATGAACTGTTAAGACACGTGTGACTAATAACAGCTGGTGTTAAGAGGAAGCAAACAGCTGAACCACAACTGCCAAAATCCATTTTTGTCACGCTTAGCCTCTGGTCTATCCAGAAGCTGTATAATTCCTGAATCAAGTTCAAAGCCATTGTAAATATTGTGAATGTAGTGAATGAATGAGCTGGTGATTGCAGTCCTATGCCTGTAAAAGTTAATCTGAAAAAAACAACAACAAAAAAATAAAAATGATGATGCCGGTAAATGTTTGCTACACAGCACAACCTCCAAACGGAGGAGGGCCAGGCAATTACATGACAAGTTGGATATGATATGTTTAAACTCTGTAAGTGATATTGTAGACTTAAATCGAGTGGCCATATAACTGACATGACCTATTCCTACGGGGCATTATCTGTTGATGTTTGGGAAGGGGAAGAGGTGAGCCATTCTAGCCATGTCCTCAATGTGAATATTGATATTGCACTCATGCTCTATGTTGTCCCTCTGCCAATAACTGCAAACATTAAGCAAATTGGTGTGTTTTAACTTGCTTTAGTGATTCATCACGTCTGTCTGGTTGCTGGAGTTTGATACAGAAAAAAATTCATATGAGAACTGAGGGTGGATAATATGAGAAGGGAGATTCATTTGTAAAGCAAGACTACAGGAGAAATACATTGAAAAAATTAAAAACTGTGCAATATTGACATGACATGCATCCAGCATGTCATGTCAATATTGCACAGTTTTTAATTTTTTCAATGTATTTCTCCTGTATTGTATAGTTTGAGCCCATCTCAAACTACAAGCATGCCTCTTAATTTTTGTGTTTATATTATCTGAAGCTTGCTGTTTCATTATCTTTCACCAACTTGAGGAGATTGATTCTAAATATGGACACAAATATAAATCATGGAAACAGGAACAAGGAGATGATACTTTAATTATTTATTTGTGGTTTTTGGATTTGCTATGCATCCTTGTCCCTGCAGCCCTTTCTACAGTGGCTAGCCGCTGCCCCCCTCTGACTTGAGGCAGCATTGCTCTGCAATGACCACAGTTTCCTAAGAAAGATAAAAGATGAGTGAAAATGGGAGTATGGTTTGAAGGCCTTTACAGAAAACTGTAAGGATTATACGGGATTTATCATGACTCAGTACAAGAGACCAGTGTGGCAGTTTACACCATGTGCTCAGACTCAGTCAACATTAAAAGACAACCAAGACAGCTGTAGATGAATCCTTCCTTGCACACAGCAAGTAGGCACACCCATACACACTAAAATACGAACATAAAACCCACAAAACATTTATTATGTTCAAAACATCCTTTATCATCTTTTGAGGAAAACAAAGCTATAAAGAAAATCGCAGGTAACAGCTTTGTATGCCTTTTTGATAAAGACAGGGACACATCAAAGTAAAATATCAGACTCATATTAAATCAAGGTATGAAACAAAAGTACAAGCAAAAAAGGGTTAAAGGACCTGATAGTGAGCAGTACAAATTGATCCATTGACATTTAACTGCAGATTACATCTGGTGCACACCAACTCTCTCACAGGAGGATGACAAACCAGATCATCTACACCTGCAATGACTTCCTGACCAGAACACTGTTGACATGCTCAAACCCTCACGTGGTATTAAAGGAAAGAGGGCTCGTCTTACTTTTGGAAAACACCGATAACTGCTTATGAGGAAGCAGAGTGCAGCAGTAACACAGGATGTGTATTTTCTAGCCAACTTTCCTCCACCTCTTTTAAAATCCCAGTGAATTTACCAACCCAACCAAGCCTTACTTGTGCTACAGAGAGCATACCATCAGTGCTTTAGCTTAGTATCAATATGTGAACAATCCTCATGTACGCTGCTGCATGACAAAACAAACCTATTTGTCTAACAGCCGGTTGATCCTGCAACCCGGCTGTTAGTTGTCAAAGAGCAGAGTGGCTGAGAGAGTAGACCCTTTTACACTGCCTGTTCAAGGTGGGAATATTGTACCGTTATGCCGCATCCCTGTGCTTTATATAAGGTACAATCACAGAATAGGGGGACAGAGTGGTCTTGCCTTTAAGCCACCATTTGAGGTAGTAACAGTGCCGAAATAGTGTCTGTATAAAACAGGATAAGCAGCAGGACAGGACCACGGGCAGAACAGACTGACTTCTGTTATGCGTGCGACCCACTGCAGGAGATTTTAAAAAGTAGCTGTTAACAGTTAGCAGCTAACTCAAAGAAGAACAGCGGCTGTAACTGTCCACAAATTGTGAAAATGATAAGATATGAGACACCTCATCCTCTAAGCAGAGGATAAGATCAGCCGCCATATAACAGAGAGGGTCAATGATTATCATTGCCATGTTTTGCCATTGTTAATAAAGCACTGCTGTCAACACAAATGCTTCACAACACACTAGAGGCAGACGCTGCTGTGCTACAGGTAACACCCATCACGTCTGTGTTGATTCCACGATGCCAGGATGCAGTGTATAATCACATACTCGAGCGGAATGATGCCGTCATCATTTGGTGCTGAGTAAAAATGCAACGGCTGCATAAAGAAGATTTTGTAGCAGCCTAAAAGTGTGACCTCTGTGTAAGAAGGTCTAATGTAACCATCAGAGCCAGCCAGAGTGCATAAACATCTGTCAGCATTTCAGAGTGCAGCTGATGCCCCCTTTAAATATAGCATTGGTCTAAGAGTGAGATAAAACAGCTCATGTGCATTCCAGCTGTCTAGGTTAAAAGCAACACAGGAACATATTGCAGTCAACTCTGTGGAAACTATGCTGATGTAGGCTGCCAAGTCTAACCTACTACATTTCCTGAAGAGAAACAATCCATGACGTAACTCCTTCCAAAAGGAAGATAAACACCAAACCTAACAATGGTGAATAGGTGGGCTAAATTAAATGAGTATGCTCCCCCGTTAGACGCCTTCAAGAACCCAGAAAGGCAAAACAAGTTCATGTTTATAGGTTTGGTGACACAGGTTGGACTAGAGCTGCAGGTAAGAAGAAGGTGTAGGTGTGGGGCTGTAGGCATTGCAATCCTGATTTGTTTGACCAACAGTCCAAAACCTAAAGACATTTAGTTTACTTTCATCAAAGACTTAGAAAAAACACAGGGGAAAATTGCTTTTGATGAGCTGAAACTTGTGAAATCTGTGTTCATTTTGCACAAAAAATACATAAATGATTAATTGGTTCTCAGAATAATAATTAATTTTCTGTTTATCAACCAGTAAGTTAGTAATTCCTGCTGCCTGCCCGTCACCATACAGATGTACCACTGCCACTTGTGACCATGTTTTCTATTGACCTTTTACACAGCAGACATTCAGACTTGTCATACCACAAAAAGCAAAAGTGCAGTCACTAGCCTCTTGGTTGTACGCCTCCGCGAACCTGTAAAGTTGCAGCTTACATCCATATTTGTCCAGTGTCATATGTAGCAATGACAAATGAAAATGCTTCAAATAGGCTCTGGATCTTGCTGCAAATAAGGTACATATTCTAAAATATGTATGCTTCACACACATCGTCAACTCTACAGCACAGAAGATCTACAAACACCACAGTGTGTAGATCTTGCTGCAAATAAGGTACATTTTCTAAAATATGTATGCTTCACACACATTGTCAACTCTACAGCACAGAAGATCTACAAACACCACAGTTTGAAGGTGGGCACCCAAGATTATTGTCGCCAATTCAGTATTCGATCAAATATCTCCTCTTCTGTTCCTGACTTAAGACATTGCATAATGTCTGGGAAAAGTGTTTTTGCAGAACATTATGATGTCACAGTGAATTTGACCTTTCATTTTTTTGTATATAAAATATTGACATGTCATCATTCTATCCTCTCTTATGGCCACAAATATCTTTTGAGAGGTCATAGTGACCTTTGACCACCAAATTCTAAGTCAGTTTGTCTTTTAGTCCAAGTGGATGTTTGTGCCAAATTTGTAGAAACTCCCTTAAGACCTTCTTGAGATATTACATTCATGAGAATGAAATGGGCGGACATATGGACAACTTGAAAACATAATGCCTACTGCCACGGTGGCATAAAAATGGATGATGACATCATTTCATTTAAGTCATACCAGGTTAGCCAGCTTGAACTTGGCCTGGTATAAACAACAGTAATGATTCATGATATTAATAATTACACCTGCGCACTTCCCCTACTGCCCTATTGACATGTCACAATGTCTGCCACGTAAACAGCCTATTGACTACCACTTTGGTTCCAGCGATGGTTGTTATGTTATGTGATGCTCTTTTGACTCCTCCCTACCTCCCATAACCCTAAAAGTATAAGATGTGTTCACAGACTTAAAACTGAAAGTCCAAAGTCATGGCAATTGCATGAGATTTTTTAATGATAGGACTTAGCTTCATTTTGATGTTTTACTGTTCACTTGTTGATGAAAATGCCATATAAGAAACTGGTTCAAATGGCTATATGCTTACCACATACATCCATTTTCTATACCATGACATCCAAACTGACTTAACAACAAGGTCTTCCTGAAGCAAAGGAGCAGATGATTTGTAGAAAAAAAACCTGTCTGCTATTACCTATACTGTATCAATTTCTACTTATTTGTTAAACCAAACAGAAAAAATATGTATAAATTTGGCTAAACATGTTCCTACTCTACTGCACTGTCAAAGTGGAAAAAAACCCGTAGCATGCAAACTAGGTAGCGAAGACATTGTGTCATGTACATGTGTAGTGTGACTGTATTGTGCATCATAGTGAACCGTTAGCTGATTGCATCACCTAAGGCTGAGCAATGTCAAAAACACTTAACAAAAAAAACATGAAAAGTCACAATCTTGATGACATGATTTGTGCTATCCTAACATCATAAAATCCCGTCTGTAACACTGTCCACCACTGCATCAATAAAAACACCACTTAGTCTATTTCAACATGCAAAATCTGGGTTGCAAATCTAAAAAACCCTGGAAAAATCAACTGACTGAAAATCTGACGTATTACTTAAAGACTGTTCACTAGGCCTCTAAACCTGGAGCTGACTTGAGCATGGAATAACATTACCCACACAAGTACTACTCAAATATGGATAGATATGATCAATGCTGCAAAATAACTTCGGAACACAGAGGATATTGTTTTGCCCTTGTACATTCTGAACTACATTCATATTATTTAGACCGACTTCCTGTGTTGGGTGGTACGTATGAGGTTGTGTGGAAACGGGTGAAGGGATGGGGGAGGTTATTGGAATAAGGAAACGGGAATTTGATTTGACTTGCGCTGTTTTTCTATTCTAACCTGACCAACATTTGTTAAACTATGAATGCTGACAATAAAACACCAACCAGTCCTAGCCACACCACTGCAATTACCCTTTTATCAACACTATGCAATTAATGACTAACGTTAACGTTACTGACATGTTAGCCGTCAGTACATGTACTGCTTTAGACGTGTTACCACTGACTTTAACGTCACTTGTACTTCGCTTTAATTGTAATGCCTCCCAATCACAATTGCGCTTTTAAAAACCACAACTAAACAACGTAATGTTTGGCTCGTTTTTAACTGTATGTACACACGTAGGTGAAAGCTCGAACCCAGAGGAAATGCTAAACTAGCATTGTCCAGCATTAATGTTTACGCAGTTGCAGAAGTTATACAAGCGTGCAATCTACTTTTTTCTTTAACTGTCTAACTTTTCTAGCAAGTGAACGCTGACAAAGTTATGTTGGCAAAACTGCCAAGCTCTGATAGTTAATGTAACGCTGTGCTAGCTAACGTTAGCTTAGCCAAATCTGAAAAACTACCGTCCTAGCACTTGTTGCGTGCTAACGTTAGTTGCAAAGTTTTGGGCGTTGCTTTTCTGTGATCCTGTTTCACCAAACTACCCGGAAGGTCGGTATGTTAGGCAGGTTAGACCGAGTAACATTTGATTTTTAAGAACTTTTGGTAGAAACATGATGGACTTACATTATGGCAGGTTATTTCTTTGTACGATACCGCCGCTGTTTCTTGTCTGTGAGCTAAAAGCTAAAGTGTCAAGCCGTAACAGTTACTGTCGTCGGTTGTTATGCTGCCTTCGCGTGCTATGGGAAATAGGAAAAATAATACGTATGCAAACAACAGATAAGTCATGTAAGTTATTTAATACAACCAGTAAGTGAGAATTTTCCTTTTTCTTATACATGTGCAGAGATGTGATGGCAAAATAGTAAGACAATATAGCCTATGGAATAACTTTTAGTAGAATGAATATTCATAAAACCCGAAATTGTGAAGCCAATTTCTCTATTTGTATTATTCCACATACAGTGTGTAATCATGCACAAATGCTTCTGCAATACTAGATTTTTCAAGTAAAATATCCTCCAGGAACAAGCTCACATTGTTCGGTACATTTTGTTGTTAGATTAAAAATATCGTATTTACTATTAGAAGAGGAAAAGTGTGAGCCTACGATTAGAACTTGAAGGCAGCATTAAAGAGGCAGTACCATAGCCTGTCGCCCTCTGTGCATAGCTACAATTATTAACGCATTACATTAGATTAAAACATTAAAGGCAGCTTGCGCTTAATATGTGGCAAGGTAGAATATTAGTTATTAAAATAGAGGAGTAACACCTCAAATCTGTCTGTTTCCACCCTCCATGCATTCTGCTGGTCACCTGCCCAGTAGATATCCGAGGAGAAAGCGACCATCAAAGCCCGTGATCAGCATGTGACAAATAGGAACTAAAACTTTGCAGTGCATATTCCTTAAAGTTTGGAGTATCCTATGAAATGTAGCCTTTTTTACAACTGACAGATTATTTGAAGTAGTCCACGTGGGCAAAATTGACATGATGTAGTTTGTAAGTGTGATTTAGTTGGAAAAAGCAACGAAAATGTTGGATCATCTTTGTTGCTTGTGTGCATTCCTCTGACTTATAAATAGAAACTACCCTGGGGACAATGTAATGCTTTGTTTCAGAGTTCACCAATCTAAACTAAGTGCAAAAGGCTACAAGTGGAACAGGAGCTGTGCTATTTTTCCTGGCAGGGAGTGAGGTGTTTCCTGCTAAAGCCATTAATCAGTAGGTTGGTGTTAATTCCCTGGATTGTTTTAACCAGTAGATAGACTGAGTCCACCAAATGATATCAACATAACAACAGTGACAAAGCAGACAATGCACACAGCTGAAAATTGCAGAGGAGGAGAGTACACACAAGCACAGGCGTAGATTCCAGGGGGGACGCAGGGGACACAATCCCCATTTAGAATATGTGCATTTGTGCCCCCAATAAAAACATGGAAGCAGCAGAAGACCTTTATTTGGTGAAATTAAAGACATTTACACCATAAATTGATGCAGAAAAGGGACAGTTGATGCATGATCGCCAGTGCCCACAAGTTTGTTTACAACCTCAAGCAAAATATTCTTACACCCTATGACAGCATTAACAAGTTATTACAGTGCAAAATTATTACAATTTCTCATGATTTGTGTTATAGAGCTCTTGAAGGCAACAATACAGAGGCAGTAGGCTGTCATTGCGGATTATTACTCCAGGGTACTTTGAAATTCATCTTTACTCAGTGAAGACATTTATTATTTCTTTTGGTGGACTTGTGTTCAGAGACGTGGAGAAACTAAAAGCATTGAAGCTGTTCTGGTGGCTCTTAACAGTCCTTTCTTTAACCCATCCATATGTGTCATTTACCACAAAACGAGACAAAATTAGTAAACATACATATAGTATACATTTATTAAAATGTTCATATAAAGCTTTCAATTGAGAATGGTTACTTTGTACTTAACATGCACATAAGCTTAGGTAAAATATATTTGTATATGTCATCTTAATGTACTTGTAAAAATCTTTAAAAATATATATTGTATATTGAAACAGTGTTTACAAGTTATTCTCAATTCTATCACCTAACATACTGGCTACCTACTATTTTCTTTCTTTTGTTTCAAAGTTACTGAGAAATAACAATTAACAGTATCACATAGGCTACTGCGCTTAAATCAATAACTGGAGGTAACAAATAAGACATGTTTTTTATCACCTTTCTTAAATGGTTAAGTTAAACAAAAATAAATTATACACGCAAGTTAATCTGTAAAACAAATCATCTTAATTGTACAAATTCTTTGTTCAAAGATTCATATCAGTGATTATATTTCATTCTTTTTATGTATTGCCATTTGTAATGTTTTTCAATGATATACAATCAGTCTAAGTTGACTTTGGTACCAGGATGCTTTTGAGAAAGCCAAGCTTCCCTGGTGCCAACAACAACATATTCGTCTTGCACTCTCCCTCTTGGCTACATCCCAGATCCTTCATCCACCACAGCTTCCCCTCCAGGCCCCTGCTACAAGACAAAAGAGTTTTAGGCTTTATACATACACATCTTGTGCAATGTGACTTAATGAACAACTTAATGTGGACAAAATGAAGTTGCGATTCAACACTAAACAATTACAACTTACATAGTTTATTTCTTTTTGAGCGGCACCTCCATTATACAGCAGGCTGGAACTCTCCTCCTGTAAATAAGTTGTTGTAGTTATTCCACACGTAGTACACAATACACAAGGTTGTGATTACTAATAGTATCCATGAGGTCTCTCCTAGGAACAAACATGATTTATAGCATGAGGACTTTGTGAAAGAAGTAAACAACATGTACCTAAATGTTTTACAACTCGACAGAAATCCTAGTCGATCACATTCCGCCTCTCTGCTGGCTTTCATGCTGGTCACCTGATATTTGCAGCAGGTGCACTAAGTAACAAAGTCAATGTTAATGGCCTGCCCTCACTCCATCTTTTCATTTCAAGCCTGGTATGTAGGAACACAGTGATGGATAAAGCCTCAGTGCCTTGCTTGATTGGGTTACACCTTATCCCTGTTGAACAGAGGAGTGCTTCTCAACCCTTGAGGTCCAGGTTCTCTGGACATGATCTTTATTCATGTGCTCCATGTGGATAGAAGCTCCCTCTGTGCAGAGACCCAGCTCCCTAAACAGAATGATGGCCCATTTTAAAGTGAGACCTTCCTGTTGACGTCGTCTTTAGTTACTGACTTCTATGCTTGTTTTGAAAAATGAGAACCTGTAGAGAGTAATTCTGCATGCAGATTTTCAGACTGAATTCATTCTAAAATAATCAAACTTGTGCTTTGAAATGTATGGTTTTTTACTTTGTTTTAATTAAAATCTTGGCCTGATTAGTTTAAAGGTGAACATTGGTAATAAATTAATAGACAGAAAAGAAAGTAATGAGTTACACTATTAAAGGGACAGTTCTCCCAAAAATCAAAAACACATATTTTACCTCTTACCTGTAGTGCTATTTATCAGTCTAGACTCTTTTGGTGTGAGTTGCTGAGTGTTGGTTGATAGACATAGAGATGTTTGCCTTCTCTTTAATATAATAGAACTAGATGGCACTCAGCTTGTGGACCTCAAAGCACCAAAAAATACATTTTAAAAACTCAACAGCAATGTCTCTTTCCAGAAATACTCCGCAATGCACACCAAAACTATCCAGACTGATAAACAGCACTACATGTAAGAGGAAATACATGTGTTTTTGATTTGGGGGTGAAAAGTCCCTTTAAGACATCATTCATCAACATGTGTTTCTCCTAAAAATAACAGAAAACCAAGACTTACTTGATGTCAAATCAATGTATTCTCAGGTACACTTTTGTTTCATGGAATCCTTTATAGGCATCAAATGTGAAATAAAGTAAAATGACAGAGAACTTACATATCCTGCATCTTCTGCCTCCATCACCTCTCCAGACTCTGTGCTGCAGCCTCCAGGAAAACACTCAGACTCACGCTTCTCTCTTATCTTTTGAAGGAAGTCCATCGCTGTTGATTTTCTCAGCAGTGCTGTCTCAGAAACAGGTGACACAGATGCATAAATTTCCCAGATAATACCCAAGAGATTGTTTTCTTTCTTGAACTATCAGTCACGCTGCATCATTAAAACATCTCACCTCCCTGGCAGACGTAGGGGATCATGAGCATCACAGTCAGCAGTGTTGCAGCCATGTCGTCATGCAGACTCTTCATCTCTCACACTCTGGAGTGTTGAGCCCCCTTGCAGCTCCTGGCACTTTGTGACTGTCACCAGAGAAGTCCCCACGCCCACCACCCTCCCAGCTTCATTCAGGCATAGGATGGATTGGGGAGGGAACAAATGTGTGAGTGTGTGTTGAACATATTATAACTATCTGTACTGTGTTTTGAAGGCCTTGTGAGAGATAAGACAAGTCTTTGTGTGACGGACTTTGCACTCTTCATACACAAAGATTTTGGCCTCTGAAGAATTTTTAAAATTTTGAAGGTCAATTTATAATATAGAGACTTTGTATTTGCTGTGGTGAGCAGAATGATGACCTCAGATTCACTTTTACTCACTGATAGGGCATCCAGACTTAAGGTAACAGAGCTTTAAACACTGAAATAATTTCAAATCAGACGACCCTCAGGTGAAATCTCTACTCAGTACTTGTATTAAATGTCCTGCAAATCATGCTTTCTATGTGATAGATCAATTAAGAGAGGAGAAACAGAAATTATTTTAAAAAGGACTGGCAGCAATGTAGGCTATTTTACAATAATAATTGAGACCAACTGCACTGTGACACTCCAGTCATGGAGGCCTTGTTGCTTGACCATGCTGCCATCTACAGGTGTAAATTAAATGTACTCTGATAAGACTACATGGGAGCCATGTTTTTTAACAGTGCACAGTGCAAGCACCCATATGGCTCGCACTGTGCTGGATCATGGCATTTGCATGGCATGGCATGGCAATTTCCTATTCAGCTTAGTGATTCAAGTTATATAACTAAATCAAGTATTTATGTCTCACACTAGAAAGATTTATTAAAACACTTGTTACCTGGCATTAAGACATGATGAGAATTTTGTCCTGATAAACAAGTCTTTATGTCAGTGTAAATCATTGGTTGCTAACCCTGCAGAGCTCAACCTATTTTCGACTGACACCAGCTACAGTACAGAACATTTTTATATGGCCTTTTGACAGAGTCCTGTTTATGTGTAACATTTTTTCTGTATTTTATTTTTAACTGGATGTTAACGTGTTACATGATCAGTAAAGTGTCCTGGATGCTCTGCAACCATGTAAGAAAAGAGCATCGAGCCAGCCAGGAGTCGAACCTAGAATCTTCTGATCCGTAGTCAGACGCGTTATCCATTGCGCCACTGGCCCTGCGGAAATTTAAAGGAGAATATGCCCTGAGTAATGACTGTCAGGATGACAGCCTACAAATTGGACACAGGCTTTTAGTCCCGTCTCTTAACGAAAACACTGGAATCACATTATGACTCACTTAAGACAAAATATGAGTTAAGTATAAATGTACAAATAACTAATAATAAATCATAAACATTTGCATACATGCATAAATAAAATAAATAATAGAGAAGTTATTAAATAGGACCTAACATTTATTTTTGCATATTTTTTTACATTTTTGTACAGCTACATTTGTTTATTTCTGTGTCTCAATTCCTGTATTTATTTATTTAATTATGTATTAATTATAAGCCTACTTCTGTCCTTTTTTTCCCCGTCCTTCATATATCTGTCCCTCCTGAGGATGTGACCTCTGTGACGCAGTGTACACACACTGAGTGACAGTTAAATATTCAACAGTGGAGACAGTTGCAGCTAACAAGATTGCAATTGTGTCTCATGTTGTACAAATAACACAAATTTTAGTCCCATTGGTTTACATATTCCCTTATACTTAATAAATGTAGGCACATACTGTGTGTGCTGTTGATTTTCAAGTTACAAAGCCTATTGTAGGCCTACCCTGAAAAATTCTTATATAGAAAATAGCCACTTAATAGATATGACAAAGTGGATGTGTGCTAGTTTATAAGGCAGTGGCTCTAACTAGATGTAGTGGGATGATTTATAACTGCTTGTGTATATACCAGGTATACATCTACTGATCAAAAGTCGAGCCAGCCAGGAGTCGAACCTAGAATCTTCTGATCCGTAGTCAGACGCGTTATCCATTGCGCCACTGGCCCGATGTCACATGTGACGTTTATGCCCCGCCTCCTGACTCGCAGGAACCCTTCCCTTGTGATGCGGTGTTATCTTAGGGGTCTGCCTTTGCTCTCAGCTGTAGGAGACTCTCTGGCCCCACATTGGTAGCCTTCAGAGTAGAGATGTCTTTCTCCATCACATTCTTCTCCTGTTTTCTAATCGGCCTACTGGAATACCTAAATTATTCTGAGCATTATTTGTTGTGTAAAATAGTGTAATATAAGAGTAAACTACAATATATATATACCACAGATGCAAGAGGGTATTACCTCACGAGGTGAAGTAGCCTATTCATGAACTCAGCAACTAGTAATGGTTGCACTGCTCCCACACTTGTAGCTGACTCCATTAACGTGCTTGGGTCCTCTGAACTCACACACATCTCACACACATGAGTTCGGTCAGGCCATTTCACTGGGCTTCTCTTTCCTGCAAAGCACCTGCAAAGGAATTGAGTAGCACTGGTGTTAATACAAGAAATGATATCATAACATGCAGCTTTATCATGCTTGCCCAACAAAACACAAGTACAGTTTGTTCTCTGAAATGGAATGTGTGCCTAATATTTCTAATTCAAATGAGAATGTGCAACATTTGGTTGCCATTTGTCTGTAATAGAGTTAAACCTCCTGCATGTAAGATATAGAGGGATTTAGTGCTACTAGCGCCTTTGCAACCAGCTGAAGCTTCTCCTGGTTAGTATTCCTTCAGTGTTAGGGAGCCAAATTGTGTGCAGAGGTCTCATCCTCTCTCAAACAATGGACAAGGTGATTAACTGGTAATAACACTGAATAAAGCAGTTACATGTTACACATCAGTGTTTCTCCTATGCTGTTTGGAACATTACAGACTGCCTGCTAGTATGTAGGAGCTATATAGTAGGAGAGGGGTGACGTGCCTAGGATAGGTTCAGTCCATATTACTGTATTGTACAAGATGCAAATAGCCTTAGTGAAACACTGGAACAACATCATGAATAATCTGAAGGATGATATTATGCAAAGTGTTCAAGGTGCAGGTGAAGTGATTAAAAGCCGAGCCAGCCAGGAGTCGAACCTAGAATCTTCTGATCCGTAGTCAGACGCGTTATCCATTGCGCCACTGGCCCGATAATAAATCTGCCAATTTGGCCCCAAGTTGTGACTCACAGGACTACATCCTTTGTGATGCGATGTTATTTTTTTCTCACTGCAACCGAAATCAACCGAAGCTGCTGTTAGACACAGGGTCTGCCTGTGCTCTCAACTGTGTGACTCTATGGGCTCACAATGGTGGTCATGTATTTAGGCCTGCTGTGGCTAACTGGAGGTCCAAATCAAGAGTTAAAAACTTGGATTAAGTTGGCAAACTGTGGACTGTGTCATTTCCATTGTGTATATTGCAGTGCAATTTTTTGGTACAACTCTTGGTTGTTGGACTGCATCTGACTGATCAGATCTTGGTAGAATATTTGGTAGTGGGGCCAGAGGTGCCACTGGCCCCAGGTACCTCTCTTCAGGGGCTCACACAGGATTCATTTTGTTTTTCACATATTTCCTTGAGAGCCTGGACCGGAAACGTTTAGGTAGAAGCTATTAACAGTGAAATAGCCAGGAAAACAAATCTCCAGAGGAAAGTAAGCCCCACTGTGTGTCCACATTGTCACTAGAGGGTGCCAGTCTTTCACTGTTTGCTGCAGAGACTTCAGGACGGTTCTTTGTTGCATTTAAAGCCACCTAATTTCACTCATTTGAAGGTGGAGGATTTGTTGTAAATTTTCATAAAGTTTTACTTTGGAAACTTGAATGCACACTTTTTATCTGCTCCGTCTGATCTCATTTCAAAGGTGAGAGGCACATTTTTTTTGCAGGGGATGCTGCTGGTGTGAATGGGCTGATCCAGTGATTGCAGGTATTGTGGCTGGAGGAGGGAGCAAGGGCCGCACAGAGCGGAGAAGTTCCCAGCTGTCCGGGACTGTTTTGTTGTGTAAAACCTTTGTTAAAATTGTGAATCAGCACTGGTGGAAGTATGTGTATGGAGTGAAAGCCCTGCAGTTTTTCTTTCGTGATTTCATCCATCAGCAGCATCGTGCGCGTCGGTGCGCCTGCCTGACCCGCAGTCGCCTCATCTCTGTCGGATCATGTGGATTATTTTGGTGTTTATTCTGACAGCGACGGGTGCTGATGGGAGCTGGGGGTGTCAGCTGCCCCACGACTGGAGACCGCAGACAGAAGCGTGCCGTGCCGAGCTGGCGCAGATCATAGTCTATGCCAAGGTGTTGGCGCTGCACAAGGAGTCTTACAATGTGTACAACTACCTACCGTCCGACAGCGACCTGCTTTTCTCCGCCGAGATTGAGCTGCTGTGTGACCAGGCGTGGGGCAGCATGCTGGAGGTCCCTGCTGGCTCCAGGTTCAATGTCACCGGCCTGGGCTATTTCACCTGCTTCTCCTACAGTGTCCTCAAAAACAACAATTACTACTTCTTTCTAAGGTGAGAAACACAGATGTTCCCTCAATGTGTGTGTTGTCACAGATGCATTAAATTTTACTGGCCCCTAACAAAATGAATGGAGAGACTTTAAGCATTAGTCAATAGAGTTATGTCTTAAAAACAACATTTTCATGATTAATTTCCAATAAAAGAAACGATTCATTTAGCCTGCATCAGCTAAACTTTGTCCCATAGACATATGTCCTGTTATAAATGTAGCCTACTTTCACCCTATCAGGGTTTCAACTCAAGAATATAACTATGAGCTGCCTAGGCCAAACTAGAATAGCCTGCTTAACTTGCACATACATATATATTGGACTAAACATGTGCATTTATACTCTCATGCATATACATACATACAGGCATGCACGTACACATGTTCATCTGAGTGTCTACATCAACATACTTGACCACACACATACAAGCATACTTACACACACACACACACACACACACACACACACACACACACACACACACACACACATGTTCTGCTCTATGCATGCATAAATGTATGTACATGCATGCCTGTGTGTATGAGAGCATGAATGTGCAAATAGTATCAGTGAATATGTATGTGCAAGTGAAGTATTCAGTATTGGCTGAGGCAGCTTCTCCTTCTGCACGGTGTTGAAGTTTTAAAGGTTTGTCTCTGTGAGTGTTGCCCAGAGAGGATATGACATGGATGACCCACTTGCAGCCCTTTTCCCTCCAAATTTTTGTGTCTTTTCAGTTTAAGAGAAAAGATGAAACTTGGAAAACGTTGCAGAAGTGTCTCTGGGTACTTGAGAGACATTGCTTGGTGCCTTCTTTTGACTGGAGTGCTTGATGGCAATTTTTTTTTCTGGGGGTTTTCATTGGTTTACATTCATTACGGGGGGGACATTACATATAAAAATGAAATAACAAAATATTGTGTTGACATTGCATAACACATCTACGTCTAGTCACTAAGGTGATCCTATGCATTATGAAATGTACATAAATTCACTTTGTGACACGGGATAACACACTAAAAGACAATTATTTAATACTAACCAACTGTAAAAATAAACTACATATTATACCTCACTCTCTATGAATGTGGGAACCAATGTATGGTAATCTTAGGATATAATGTTAAGGTGTCCGTGGCAAAGCTGCATCATTAGTCCCTCCAACACGCTTAAGATGTCTGATGAGGATAGTTGATTCACCTTATGCATTCAATCATATTCATATTTATTCTTTATTTTTTTTTGATTATTACAAGATTTTCTGGGCATTGTTGCCGTCATTCAATAATGAAGAATTAAAAGGAGACAGAAGAGGGGGATGGAGAGGGAGAGAGGGGGGGGTGACACTGAATTGAACAGAGGATGTGTCCACTAGTCAGTAATGCTTTTCCTGTGAGTATGATATAAGATCCATGGATTGAACCTCACCTCCTCCTGGCCCGTCTATTCAATGAAAACCAGCAACTCCTCAGATCTGTGCAGAGATCTGTCACGTAAGGACTCTCACAGGATTCAGTCCATTGTCGGCCAGTAAGGAAACACTGAGCAGTCAAAAGCAGAGGATTGGCACCATCCACACATATTCTCTTTTAATCAGCATCTGCCCATGTGATACCATATTGATTTCAGGTTAATAATATATTTAGTAACCTGCCAAACGTTCCACTCAGGTTTAAAAGAGTATGTGGCAGGTTAATTCTTAAATGTCTGTGTTGGATAGAAACAACACTGTTACTCAGGAAACGTCTATTGCATTCCAGCCAGTGTAATTACAGAGCCAGACATTTCCCAACAGCTTGAAGGTAAACTTGGTCGGTATAGGACCACCTTTTGTCCTGCTCAAACACACCAGTTTGCCGCTTGATGAAAGGAACGTGTGCTGACAGGCCTTTACTGATATTTCTCTCATACTCTGCTTTTTCTCTCAAACAGATGAAGAGTTAGATATTCAGAGGGGGGGGGGGCACTGAAAAGCATTCCTGAAGTTTAATGTCTGGCCGCCCCTCATGAGGGTCTGCAGCACACACGGCCAACGACAATAGTATTCTTTATAGCATATGTTACACATCATTATGCACAGAATCACACTCACGTTGTGTGATGGTGTGTTGCTGGGACTTTAACAATGATTTCACTGGCTTTAGTTAATTACACCCCCAGGGACGACTTTGCTGTCCCCTGTTGTGATGGTGAAAACATCCGGACGTGATCCCCATAATCAGCCAGGCGACCACCATGGGAAACTTCCTGAAGCCATAGACCAGTCACAACAGAGTTGCAGATGATAGACCTGATGATGATAAAGAAGCAATCACTGCTTCAGTAAACCAAAGCAGTGATCTTCTTTCAGTGTGTACTAAAGATCTGATGGAAAGAGCAACTCCCTAAAAACACTCTTTTCCTTCAGCACACAAAACAAGTAGACTTATGGGAGACAAAACGTGCAGTAATGTTTGTGCCCATCTTGTTGCTTTTACACTTAAGTTTTTGTACTATTTAAACACACGTGACACAAGATGCTAGTTAGTGAGCATCGGTGCTGGTAGGCGGATTTCGTTACCTTTGGGCAGAGTGAGGCTAGCTGTTTGCAGTCTTTATGCTAATCTAAGCTAACTGTCTCTTTGTTTTAACTTTATATTTGCCGAACAGATATGGGAGAGGCATTGATCTTCTCATCCAAAGGACTTAACACACCAGGGGCGTGAGAAATAAAAGACATGAAAATGTGAAATACACAGCTGTGAATATTTTGCATGTAAACTATCCAGGGTCACACATTGGCGAATATTTGCCTCCTGTTCACTTCCATTCAATGCAAGTTTAAGGAGTTCTCGTTTGCTGAACTTTGACTGGCACAGTCACGGACTCAACCATTAGCAAAGAAGTACATGTAGAGGAGACAGTCATTTTTGCCTTTTGTAACCAGCCAATATTGTATGAAATTAGCCATGAAAAATACAAACTGCCCCACATGAGAGATGCAATAGTTCTGGCAGTGACGTCACGACACCGCCATTGCTATTGTACTGTTCTCATTCTGTGTGAAAGTATTCCTAAAAAAAAAACAACAGTTCACAAAAATATATTGATGTTCAAATTAAAGGCAAAAAAATGACCCCAGTGTGTAAAGCCCTTGAGTCTCAGAATAAAATCTAATAAGAGTATTTCCCAACATGTTGGAACTATTCCTTCAGTTTTTCATTGAGGCACTAATTGTACCTCGAAGAGATGTATCACTATTGAGATTAAATATTAGTTTTCATGAAAATTGAATGAAATGTAATATGGCTAAACAAATCATCTTTGCATGTCCCACTCTGTGACATCCTAACGTGAGACTCCCTCTCATAAACCTAAAACAGATCAGTGTAGAGTTTCAAAGGAGTGTTGTTGTGGCAGCTCTGCAACACTGAGTCACAGACACTGTACGAGGAGGCCAAAACTGAAAAGTTCTCATTGCAGACTGCAGTGGACATCCATTTCCTGTACAAAAAGCCCCAACAACACTTATCTCAGACAAAAATAGTCTTTCCAATCAATCATGAATAAGCTCCCAGGACCGCACAAATCAGAGCCGAGCACGGAGAACCGAGGATGTTCCCTCAGGACCTTTAAATGAGACTGACTGACTGCTCTGCTTAAGCTATAAGTTTGCTGTTAAAACTTTAGCCTATACCTGACTACTTCAAGATTTGTAACGTCTCTGTCGAAGGAAAAAGACTCGAATGCCAAACTGAGAACTGAGATGAAAGTCGAACATAAAAAGTAACTCAAGTTTATGTAATATGTTGAGGTGTAGGCCACATGTGCTGCATATGAACCTAAAATATATTAAGTTTTTACAATACATTGTAAAAAGGGATTTATGTCACTATTGTTGTGCTTAATGTGTTTGTTTATTTTTTGTGTGATGTTTAATTATGTTTCCATCATTCCATCGTTTCCATCCAAACAAGTTCCTCTGGAGCCACAGTTCCTTCTGACCTCCTGATCACTTTGCTTTAACAGAACCTTTGACCTCCTCTGCTGAAGCAAAACGTCAGCTTTCTCTGAGCCCTTTTAACACGCACACACACACACACACACACACACACACACACACACACACACACACACACATGGTCTGATAGGGACAACCTAACTTTTGATGTCCCTCGAGGGACACAAGATGGAATCCAGATGTATGGAAACACACTGCTTCAAGACTTCCTCCCTCACACACTTCACATCGTCAGAGAAGATATGAAACATGCACAGTAAATCCCTTTGGCTTGTACTTTGCTGGCTTGACTCATCCACATAATGCTTGAATTTGCATAAAAATAGAGGAGGATCTGCTAACAATTCTGCTTAGATGTTTTTATTATTATTATTATTATGGACATATGTCTGTCAACTTAATAGGATGAATGGATAAAACCTGTCTGTTTGATCAAATTTGAAATCCCGACGACATGAAGATTGAGTATCAAATATTGTTGTTGCTCACAACTTCTGTATGTGTGCATCTGCTTCTGTTTACACACATGCACAACTTCTTACGGTACGTTAGTTTATGCCTTTGTTCACATCTGTATCAGTACAATCTTCTCCTTCTCTGCCATGCAGGATGGATGAGAACTATAATATTATCCCTCATGGAGTGAACTTCCAGGACCCCATCTTCCCGGACACTGCAGAGAACCACCGCATATTTGCCAGCCTTTTCCAGTTTGCCAACTGCACGACTGGGACCCAGGTCCACAGCTACACACCAGAGTGGGAGGCTCAGGAGGACAGCCGGGTATGTAGCCCATCAGAACCACCAGTATAAACTGGCTCCTAGTGTTGTTTGCCCCCTTTGAAGTGTCTTTCTCACAGTCAGTTAGTGATAAGGACATCATTTGATTTAGTTGTTGTGCGCTCATGGTGG
Source organism: Epinephelus awoara (assembly GCA_035609425.1). Lineage (NCBI taxonomy): Eukaryota > Metazoa > Chordata > Actinopteri > Perciformes > Serranidae > Epinephelus > Epinephelus awoara. The sequence goes on from CM069296.1 coordinate 15,369,469, forward strand.
CTACACAAATGGTTTGTTGAGAAAGAGTGGCTCGAACCACAATAGCCTAAAGTACTGTGGTGCACACATAAAAGGATTCAGTATTACATCCTGTTGTTTTCAAAGGAGCACTATGAAGAAGCTGGCAAGTTAGATACGTTCTTAATGCATGGGAAACCAAACGCACATTTCCTGAGGTTTTGGCTATACAAAGAAGTCACTATGTTTAAAGGAAAAATCTACTTAAACAATATTGTTTTTGCCAGCTCTTTGGCAAACGTTTTGTTGTTAAATGGAGTATTTTCGGATGCCCAGAGACGACAGCAACCCTGACGCAGAAGTGAGTGAAATCATGTGGAGACATGTCCAGCCCAACTACAGTGGTCTTTGATAGCTCACAAAACAGATTTGGGTGTCAGTCCGTCAGGATCAAATACCAAGGGCTGTTTTACGCAGATGTTCAACAGTCAAGCAAGTTGAAATTGATCACACAAAAAACATTTGTAGACCAGAACACAAGTGTAGCCACAAGATATGATGAGTATTGGGTAAAGAGGATGACTTGGATCCAAACCAACTCTCTGCCTTTTTATATCACCAATGCAAAAATTTAATGTCCATCCTCCTGGGGATACGGACAAGAGCTTGTGGAAATGTAGAAAATCACTGACTAAAGTAAAATCAGGTAAAGTGGATATACCATAAAAGTAAATTAATGACACAATAGCTGCATGAATACAAAGGACAATGCAGAATTTAAATCCATCCCAAGACATCACATATTGCAGCTTTGTCTTTGGCCTTTCTTGTCTACATATTACTCACTAAGTATCCTTCTGTGTCTGCTGTTTGGTTTGACTCCACATTCAAATGGGAAGCAAACACCTGGCTCCCAGATGAAAGTCCGGGGTTTGCTTCCACTGTTTGTGTCAGGTGTGTGACACCATAATTACTGACAAAGTGGCGGCATTTGCAACTTTTAGAATAATAACGGGCTGTATCATCTGGTGTTTCCTGTATTTCCCTGGAAGTTAGAACCAGAGGAGGTAAAGGGGATATAATGCCATTGACAGGTAACCAATTGAAACACACCTTTTCTTGAATAAAATTGTTGTGAACAATGGCGGCTAATGTAAGTACACAACTCAACAAAATATGTAACATAGGTCTAGTCGATATTTTAATGTGGAAATGTTACAGACTATATTTTTAATTCCTATGACAAAATGGCCTTAAACAATAAGCTTCAGCTCCACTGTTTAATTGATGGAAACTCCTTTTTACCTAAACACCACTGGCAATCATTAACACCTGGCACTACTCGACCCTAAGTTTCCTGCATCTCGTCCCAGAGTCCATGTGTCAGTATATAAATGGTTTCCAGTCATTCACCACTGCTTTATCCCCTTTAATGAATCTAAACCTTTGGCCTAATCCGCCTGATTTAGGTCACTCTTCTTCTGTCTGTTTCCAATCATCTGCTGACTACTCATAAAAGCAAAAATCCGCCATGGGTACAGAAAATGAAAACATGGTTTGTATTTCCATTAACAGCAAACTTTTGGGTCAGGCCTGTGATTATAATTACAGAGCAGCATTTAGATATCAATGCTGCTTTCTTGCATCATTCTCATGATTAGATTTCCTCCCTGCAAAATAAAAACACACTTTTGCTGGTACTGTGTAACCATTGTTTGGACAACTGACCTAAGCCCACAGCAGCAGAACAGATCATGCCATACGCATCACATAATCCAGTGTCAACCCGAGTAAATCAAATGGCATGTAGTCATTTTGAGATTTGAAGCTGAACCGTATCAGCAATAAAAACATTATTATAAGCATTTTCCCACAGTTTTATGGTCCCAGCACTTATGTAGAAATATGAGCTTGGAAGGGCTAAAAGCACTTTCCTGAACTGATGACTTGATACAAAAGCAAAACTTATTGCTGCTTACAAGATTTGAGTTTCAGTTAACATGGTCTGTTTAAAATCTTTAAGACGTGAAGACACCTGTCTATTTGTCCTCAGAAGGGTTTCAAACATGCCTCCTCACTGAGACAAAGCTTCTGTCATACATTAGTCCTGCATAAAACATAAACTATTTTGTTTTGTCCTTGTTGCAGTTTAATTTGGATGACATCAGAGTTGATGAAATTCGGCAGGGTACAGATGGTGTGCCACATGGATCCATTTTGGGGCCTGTAAAATGCTGGAGTTTGAAAGATGTGGGTAATTATCAGGCAGGGAGCATCTAATGAAAGTGTGATGTAACATAGTTGCATCATCGGAAATGTAGGAATCAGTGTTTTGGGAGCTCAAACCCTCTGTGTTCTACTGACAAATTAATCTCTGTGCCAGTGGTAGGATTTTACAAAATATTTGATATCTGATTCTGTCCTATCAGTCATAAAAAAACAATTCTCTTTTAATACACTGCTGTTATTGATATTAGATTATTAGTGCAATTAAAACAAATGTATGTTGTTTTTTGAGATATGAGGGAAGGGTGGATGGATCAAACAAAACAACACTTTCACTCACAAGTGAAACCAAAAGTCAGTGGAGTCTTAACATAATGTTATGGAAGTTACATAGTCATCATGCATTGATGTCACTTGTGACATATTTACATCATGTTACGTAATTGTTAAGTAACAAATGTACTTAATTTTAACCCAACAAATCTTTCTAAATCTAACCAAGTTCCCAGTTCGATCCTGGGTGTGGGAGCCCTTGTGTGTGGAGTTTGCATGAATATCGGATCGGGATATCCCTAGTAGTTGCCTAAACCTAACTGACTCTTCACTAGGTCCTTTCCCTTGAACGCAGACTGGCTAATCATAGTGTAGCATCAGCCAGCTTCAACATGGGTCTGACAGCAACACAGCTATGCTGCAAAGACTCTAATGAAGTCATTTCAGATTTAACTTAATGACAGGCTGGTTTTGTAGATTGTGAGCCAAACAGTGTGCCTGGGGCACGTGTAATAATGATACTCGTCACCTGAAGAGGTTGAAAAGAGGTGCACATTTCCTCCTCGTTCCAAAACCAATATGAAGCCCTGAAAGGCGTAGGGTTAACTAGCCAGCTAGCTACTGATGATATAGCCTACTGAATGTGAACACATGTTACACGTGTTTTTTAATGATTAACACTGAATGAAGACCTACCCTGCTGTACGGGGACCACTGAAGGGAAACAGGAAAGCTGCATGTCATCACAGTGTGTGCCGATGAACGTTGTTTAGCTTTTCCTGGAGCTCCCTGCCCATCTGATGGCAGTAGTTAGGCTTTAGTTTCTAACTATTGTCTTTTCAACCTGTTTTTGCTGCTGTGAATATATCCGTAAAACATATATTAAAGACCCCTCTGACTGCTTCTCTCTGGACTCACTTTTTAGTTTTTCCAAACATTGTAAGTGCAGTTAGTTACAGTGTGGACTCGATGCTAACTCCAGCAGCTTGACGGAACATCACAAAGGGGCAAGGCTTAGCGAAGGGTTGGTTGCAACTGCTTCACAGCATTAATCACATCTTACAAAGTGTTTCAGCTACACATCACATAGAGATGCCCTGTGTGTTGCCATGAGACACAGAGGGGCGTGACAAAGCGTCTGTATTTGTCGACCCGGGAATGAAAACAGGTTGGAGGCACAGATGGCAATAATATGAATATGAATATCTGAATATCTCCTTTCACTCTCTTTGTCTCCTTGAGCGTCAACAAATATCTTGGCATCTGGCTTGATAGCAAATAGGGCTGGGAAGTATATTGATATGATACTGATATCATGATATGAGACAAGATATCATCTTAGATTTTGAATATCATAATATCTTAAGTGTTGTCTTTTTAAAGGCTTCATTTCAGTAAAGTGATGCAATTTAGTGAAGTTACCAGACTGTTGGAGGTATTTTATTATTTGCCTTTACCCACTTAGTCTGTATATCCACCTTACTGATGATTATTTATCAAAAATCTCATTGCCTAAATATTTTGTGAAAGTACCAATAGTCAACCCTACAATATCATTGCAATATCGATATCAAGGTATTTGGTCAAAAATATCGCGATATTTGGATTTCTCCGTATCTTCCAGCCCAACAAATTCAAAGTTTAAATATCACAAAGAAAATCTTGTTGCTACACTGTCAGGAAATTGACCTTTTGTACAGAAACAAAGCGCGTCGCTGTAGGAAGCATTATGAAGAGATGTTTTATAGATATGTGACTGTGCCCATTCATAAGCCCTTAGACTCTTAAAACTCTCACTCTAAAGTTTATGACTGGAGGTCATTTAAATACTCACTGTTAAATTTTTTATGATGAATGAGATCAATTTGCCCTCCCTTATTCAGAGACGTAATAACCACTGGTCTATATTTATCTACAAAGCCCTTGTTGGAAAATCGCCACATCATATCTCATCTTTGCTGCTCTGGAACTCTGGTCTATATTTAACCTGCCCGGATGATTGGTTAATGCTTATGAAACTATATATCAGATCTAATGTAGAAAAGACTGCTTTTCCTCTTAGTGCAGTGGTCTACTTGTGTTACTGCTTTAATTGCATCTTCGTTATCATCCATTATTCTGTCATTGTTCAGACTCTGTTGTTGTTATTCTTCTTTTTCTCAATGTGACTGTAATTAACTTCTTTATCAAGCTCAGCTCCAGACATGTGCTACAAGAAAGTGTTTGTTATTACCTTTACATTGTATGGGTTGCGTATTAATACAGCTGTAAAGTTCTTCTCTCCAGGTTTTAATGTGACATTGATAAAACACAAAAGCCTATCACTACCAAAATAACTCTTCCACCCAGAGGCAGCTTTATATTGTGTGCCTGGGTCTCAGTCTCGGCTCCAATTACCTAAGTATTTGTCCACACTGCAACTTAGCCTAAAACAATACAGTAAACTTGGACACAGGAACCAACTGAAGGTGTCTTGGGATTGAGTGATAGTCATACATACCTGGGTGCACAGAGCGGCGATGTGTCATTTTGCACCCTCTGCTTTACATAACTTGATTGTTCTGCTCCTGAACTTCATCTTTTGCATTATAAAGTTTCAAATCCCTCATGAGACATAAGTAAGAGCACATGGGAAAAATCCACAGCTAATATTACAGCGAGTAATGCACTAACCAGTGACGCTGGCCAGCAGCCAGCAGCACATTTTTAACATTTCCTCAAAACCCTCAGCGGTTGTTATCTGATGGCAGGAATATACATCAGTGTTTCACGCTTGCCCCATGTGGAAGCATTAGGATCTGTGGAGGAAATCCACACTCAGGCAGACAGGCATGCAGTCAGAGGCAGCTGGAGCTCATTTTTCCACCTATAGGAAAAGGTGCGGGCCTTTGGACCGGCTGTCGCAGGTTCGCAGGCATGTTGGGTTTCATCTCGCAGTGGAGTCTTGCTGAAACAGACAGAGCATGTTGTGTAATAATTTTACCTCAGAGTTATCTTGGTACCTACCTGGAGCAAAATGTGTTGTCTGTTGGCTGATATATAAATGGGGCGTACATGAAGATACAGGCATACAGTACGTGGTTACTCTTAAAGGTATACTTCACCTCCAAATGATCATTTGTATACTGTTACTCACCATGTGTTACGTTGAATGCATGCATCTTTTTGTCTATGGAGTCTGTTCAGTTCCCTGTTGGAAAGGGCTGTCAGTTTGGGAAGTACTGAGCATTCAGCTGGACAAGGAGACTTGGATTATAGTGCAGTTTTGTGAGTTTGAAATACTGATTTATTTATTTTTTTATAGCTTTGTTGTTGTTAAATGTGGATCCAACTCAAAGGCAAAACTTCAATTCATCAAGAATGTTTTCCTTTTTTTTTAATCTTCGTTGACAATGGAGGCTTGGGAGAGAAACAAAGTTTTCTTCACAACTTTAACATAATACAGGGTATTGGGCACAGTGTACAGTAATTGATATGCAAATGGTCATTTGGGGAGGTGAAGTGTTCCGTTAGGATTTATTCCCATGAATTATTCCACAGCATGAAATGTATAATCTAAAAAATACTTAATAGTTAATGTCTTGACTTATTCCTCTTCCTGTTTCTTTCTTTTTAGGCTACAAAGCAGCCCAAAAACTGATACTTTTTTGACTCTGTCATACACAAGCAGTGGAATATGCTGAAAGACTTACGAGCTGTTGGCACTGGTTGTCACCCCAAAGAGCGTGCCAGAAGTGTTCTCTCATATGACTTATCCAAAGAAAATCCAGTATCAAAAACAGCAGATCTGTCAGATGCTACGTCATAAATGTAAAACATACTAAATCTGACACCAGTATTTAGTATGAGCCACGCTGGGATAAAACTCCAGATAGGATTTCGGTCAAAAGGCAGAGCAAGATGAAAAAGTCATTTGGGAACAATGCTGGCCTTCTTTGAGCAAGCAACCTGAAAATAATTGATCAATAATATGACAGTTAAGTGTTTGAATAGATCACAAGCTAATTGTAGTTGCCAGTTAAAATACTCTAAACGCATTCCCTGATCTTTCCAATGTATTTACTGTGAAAAAATGGGAATAAACAATGAATTCTTTTCTTTCTACAGTTGTTGTGCTCTGCGGTGCAGAAGGCCCTTTTTGAGGAGGAGGAGAGGGCCTGGGTTCTCTCCCAGAAGGTGCGCTCCTTGGAGAAAGCCAACGACCACCTGAGGGAAAAAGTGAAGACCATGAAACGTCTGCTGCGCCAGGCCCAACGCGAAACAACGAAAGAGCAGCAGACCCTCAACCACAAACAGCTCTACGAGTCAAAGGCGCCCCAAGCTCACCCCGATCAGGACACGACTCAGGATCAGAGGAAGCAGCCGCTAAAAAAGGTCCTGTCCAGGACACTAAAAAATTAAAGTTACACGGTAGACTTTAACTTTAACTTCATTGCATTCTCCATGTCTTCAACTTCATTAATAAGCTTATTTTAAAACCAAATTTGGCCCTTTTGTTGGTCCAGTTTAATCTTAATGGTAAAATTGACCTGTGCCATTGAGACTGACACCCACAAAGAGACCATTGATGCTATTTACACCCCTATCCCTATACTCCCAAGTACACTGTGTGTGTGTGTGTGTGTGTGTGTGTGTGTGTGTGTGTGTGTGTGTGTGTGTGTGTGTGTGTGTGTGTGTGTGTGTGTGTGAGTGTTGAGAGGGCAGGGCTCACTTGACCTACTTTGTGTCCCCAGATGAACTAAAGTGAAGGATTAACACCCTCTGAGATAAAGGATTCAAATGGTTTCACAGGAGTAAAAGATCTTTGTCTAAATCTCCTCAACTCTTATTACACCCCATTAATCCATCCCAACTTTTACTTTTGTCTTTTATTAGTTTAATTCAGTGGCAGCACAAACGTTTTCCAAACATCAGACAGAGCTCTCAGCGGGCGGATGCACTGTTGAACAATATGTGGACAATGTCAAAGCATTAAAAAATGAATTATCTTGTTTCTTCCTGTGCTGGACACATTATGCATTGTATAGATATTAGACATTGTTTCTTACTTCAGAAATGCTATCATCAAAATCAGTCTGTCTTTTGGGGCTCGGCTCTTGGACAGGGTGATGAACATGTCTTTTTGTCTTTTTTGTAATGTCCTGACTGTGTATATGAGCGCATAGTTACAGAGGAGCAGCTGTGCCAAAGTTTAAAAAGCCGCAAGGCCTAACATTACGTCATCATTCTTTTCTACCGCTGTCTGCTTTTCATTTACTTGCATCTATTTATACCAAAGAAACTGTCCTAAAGTGTATGATTCTTTAAATTCAGTGAATTGTTTCCCAAGAGTGCCTTTTCCCCCCAAAGCTCTTCCTTTATGCAAGTCTGTTCATACACGTTGCACTGAATGAAAGTGTAAGTTTTTTATTTGAAAACAGGGTGCTGAGCACTCATTAAGGAATACTTCACCCACAAAACTATCATTGGTATATCAGTTACTCACTTTTACTTTGAATTCATAAAGAAAACTCACATGCCTCCAGGGTAAAAATGAACCCAAAAACGGAGAACGTTTTTAATGAACTGAAGTCAACAGGGGCCGTGTTTAACAGCAAAGCTATATCCATCCATCCATCCATCCATCCATCCATCCATCCATCCATCCATCCATCCATCCATTTTCATCCGCTTATCCGGGGCAGGGTTGAGGGGGCAGCAGGCCAAGCAAAGCACCCCAGACATCCCTCTTCCCAGCAACATTTTCCAGGTCCTCCTGGGGGACCCGAGGCATTCCCAGGCCAGATGCGATATGTAATCCTTTCAGCGTGTTCTGGGTCTGCTTCCCACCAGTGGGACGTGCAGCGAACACCTCTAACTGGAGGCGCCCAGGAGGCATCCTGATCCTAACACGAAGGAGCAGCGGCTCTGCTCCGAGCTCCACCGGGATGTCAGTGCTCCTAACCCCATCTCTAAGGCTGAGCCCAGCCACTCCACAAAGGAAACTCATCTCAGCCACTTGAATCCTCTGTCTCATTCTTTCGGTCACTACCCAAGCTCATGACCATAGGTGAGTTTGGGGACATAGATGGACCAGTTAATCAAAAACTTTCCAATTCATCAAGAATTTTCTCAGTTTTTGGATTGTTCACCGTTAAAGGGTTCAGGAAAATCAACTTTTTTTTTTTAATTGAATGTAGCATGGGGTGAGTAACTGATATACAAATAGTCATTTTGTGGGTGAAGTATTCCTTTAAGTCCAGCCAGTGAGCCTGGCGAGGTACAGGATTGGCTTTTTCTGTGTCAGAAATGAAAGTTCTGCATTTATTGTACTTTCTTCATTTGCTTTTATTATTATTTTTGCTTTCTCTAAACTATAAACACATGGTTTGCTTTGCCAATAGCATAATCATTTGTGTAACAGTTATTGTAGCTTTTTATAAATAAATGAACTTTTACAAAACTTCCTACGTGGTTGTTTTCAGTTGGTGTCATCTGTATTACATGCAGTGTACATGTACTGTATGTTACATTTTGGGTGGAATTTGAAAGAACTATATTGAACTATTTCAATATAAACAGTAATGCATCCCCATAACATCTTAATCTACTGAGCTTTTAACATATACATCCTGAAATGTTGTAAAAGTAGCTTCCTGTGCACAATCACAGTCTGTACAGAGGGAACAGGGATGAAACTCAGTTGTAGTAGCAGTCTGGAAATGCAGACGGTAGTCTGGGTGCATTTAAGACTTCTGTTTTTATGCTTTTATCTCTTGCCTCATTGACGTATCCAGGCCTATCCATTCAGATACAGTTTCATGTAACATTTGAACCAGTTTCATGGTACGACTACAAAGAACAGTGTAACATTATTTTCTCTTTTGGTCTGCACTATATTTTAAAATAAATGTGTCTGGCCAGACAAAGTAATGAATTCAAGTAAAAGTTTCTAACCTCGATTGTAACATTTCTTGTTTTCCATGTATTCAAGTCAGAAATGATAAATGCTTTTTGGCAGGCAGAAGATGTTTTGTGTGATTCGGTGTTAATAAATCACAAGTTTTCAAAGAACCTCAAAAGCAACATAAATCCTAACGATGAACTGGCCTCGTTTTGACCTCTTCTTCTAAAGCTTTTGTCCAGTTTTACGTCCGGTGCACTTTCAGAGAGAACACAGGACCATTTGAGACGCAAAATCATCTTGGCAGATGAAATTTTCAACACAATTTCCAGGAGAGCTGAACCAAATTTCTTCCATATGGTGGTGTCGCATAAAGAGCGAGGGAATGAGAGGCAGGGGTTTGCATGGCGAGGGGGGAAACAAAAAAAAGGGGGACACATTTCAAACATGCTTTATGTCAGGGACTCTCTCTCGCAGGATAGTTCTGCAGTAAAGCTGGATACGAAACAGGCATTTACAAGCTTTCTTCCCGCGCATCATTTGACCTCTCAGGCAAAATGAGAAAGTGTTGCAAAGCACAGCTTCTCGTCTTGTCTCCTCGTTAGCTCTTTCTTCTCCCCGTGAAACCTTCGCATCAGACAACCTTGCCTGCAGCCAACTGTCAAAATCCCATGGACCCGGGCCAAAGATGATATACACACACTGCTTTCTCAACATAAACCACCGTGCACAGCCAAGCTGCAAAACAGATGTCAGGCAATACGACGGCACAGTGGTGGTCCCTTCCAGAGGACCTGGCTATCTGTGGACATGGTTTATTTATCTAGCCTTGTTTTATATTTTCAAATGCTGTTACTTTCTCTGGCTGCTCTGGTTTCTTTTTTTTTTCTTCTATTGATAATCCCAGAGCATCCGATTGGTTAATACAGTATATCCTTTTCCTTTTTTCACCCCCCTTCTTCCCTTTCTGTTCATGTTTTCTTAAGCAGCTACACTTTCTTCCACTCTGTCTGTCATTCATCGCTCCACATGAAGAAATCCACCAGAGAGGTTTCTCACTTTGAGCTCTCTAACCTGCCTTTGGCTCCATTGTTTCTGTAGGTAATTCTGCACTTGGAGAGCCGGTGTTTCCTTTTAAGAGAAGAAGACCGGCTCTTTGTGTTTTCAATTAGTCACCCCTGCTCCATTAAAAAAGAAAGAAAAAAAAAGACTCTAGAGTCGTGCAAGTGGCTCTGTGTGGCTGTGCTTCAGCTAAATGTTAATGATTCTTCTGTCTTTCTTTCTTCCAGTTATCAATATTTACACCTCAGTAACTTTGTCTTTGAAGGTTAAAATGTGCTTTATGTAATTCATTTGTTTCAGAGGGGCTTTATGCTCAGATCATATGCACTGTCTGGACGCACTTCTCATCATGAAGGTGTAATGGCTGATACAGCAGCAAGCAGCTAAAAGTGCTAACTCCATAAACAGCACTAAACTATGGCAACAGTGCTGACAGAGCTAATAGTGCTAATCGGGGGAAACCACAGGGTGGGTGCTATGCTTCTACGACGACGCCATCCCAATAGTAGCAGTAACTGCTGCATGAGCACTGTGCAAAGCCGCCAGTGGGATACACATATGCCACTAACAAGCACACGCAGCTGAATCCTCTTACCACAACAAAGAATGCAGAAGCTCAGATTTCAACACACAGACGTAGCGTGACTTTATTCTCTGCTCAGGACACCATTGCTCTTCTTCTGTACGTGGCATATAGTAGTTTGCTACTATATGATATGAATCCTCTAAAAGGTGCACACAGACCCTTTAAAGAGGGCTACCAGTTGCCACGGAAAATTCTTCTATTGTGTTGTTTATTAGTAATTTGTTGAGCACGTAAACATACCGGTGACTTTTTAAACTTGAATATAGCTTCATTAAAAATCTCTGGGGTGCACTAACTTGCTAAACCACTTAGCAAAATATTTTTTTAACCCTAAAATTCCATCAACTTACTCATTAATGTTGATTAAATGAATGTATTTTTATGGATGTGCATTTAATAAACAGCTTGTCTGTTGGTGAGTCCTTCATCACACAACTTCAGGGTACACAACTGTTACACTCATGCTAATATCGTAAGTTAGCCTATTAGCGTGCTAGCTTTTGATAATTAGCAATAAACAAAGTGCAACATGGCAGATGATGGTGGATGTTTGGTTGGTTAAGACACTTTTTATTAGGTCATGTATGCTCACATGTAATTATGGCAATATGGCATTAGGTCGTAATCATTAGTTGCGGTCCATGTAGAGTGACCTACATTAGTAAGAAAAGTTATTTATTAGCATTAATCAGGAAAGCAAGTCAGGCAGAGCAATACTTTTTTTTTTTTTTTTTTTTTTTAGAATATTTTTTTGGGCTTTTGCCTTTAATTGACAGGACATGAAATAAAATGGGGGAGTGAGACAGAGTGGGGGGATGACATGCAGCAAATGGTCGCGAGCCAGAGTTGAACCCGCGACGGCTGCAGCGAGGCAACACCTCTGTATATGGGGCGCCCCCAGGCAGAGCAATTTTTTAGTGATTTTAGTGAATATACTGGTGCAGAAACAACAATTATCATGTTGTTTAAATGCTTTGAGCAATAAAATATAACACATCTTCTTTGTAGTGTCCATGTTGTCCTCCACATTAAGATGTAAAGCTCATGAACGCACCAAAGTTGGAGGAAAGACCTCCCAACTCAGGAAATAGGACCATCCAAGGAGCCCATGAATGCAACATAATACTTGAGATATCTGGAGCAAAGTGATGGATAAGAAATGGAAACCTGCATGCAATAACACCGAAATCTGCATTTCATATCAAGCATTATATGAAATTTTATGTGGCACCCAGGTGCAAGTCAGTGATACCCTCCCTCTCACTTAGTTTGCACCTTCCTCACGACTCTGTCATTCAGTCGTCTGCTTCACAAAGTGAACATTACCCAGCACCTCTGTGACCACGGCTCCGATGAGAGTGGAAACGCTTCCTCATCATTTTTTCACACATGACCAGCCGTACTCTGGCGAGGAGGAGGTGATTTTTCATTGTTGCCTGTCCACGTCTGTTTCAATAAGAATGACTGATGTGTGCGTTTGCCCTCAGAGACCTCTGCTGTTCCAGTCAAACTAAAATCACAATACCATGCTTTTAGCTTCAGCCTCGTACTGTAAACTCAATCTTGAGACCCCAGAGAGGGAAATGCAGATTTCATGGAGACAAAAACAGTGACCTCAGTATTTTACTTTAAGGCTACAGTAATGACCATAACACCGGATTCAATTCCACAGCCCAGTCATGGCATGCAAAAAGGCCATGGTTCACACTTGAGAATTTGGATTTCACTGTTGTTTCTTCACTCTGGGAAATCATTTCTCATGTCCACAGTTTCTGACTGAAAACTGTGACACACAAACTTAATTTCAGGCTGGAAATCGCCTCGGGAGAACTAAACGTGTTTGCATTTGGTTGAGTTCTTCTGTCATCAAGGTAAACTGCTAGTTTCCACCATCACAAACAGCCTACTTCAGCCTGCGTCCTCTGCCTCCCCTCCTCCTTCCTTTCTTCCTTCACATGTAATTATTCCATTCTTCATCTGGCTTGCTGACGAAGTCAACAAGACAAGCAGGAGGTATTTGACTTCATGTGTTTGTTGTTAGCGCTGCCAAGCAGTTTTTATATCTAATGGTTAGACTCTGGGATGTTGGGTTTATGTTGCTGTATTTTCCACACTGAATGTTTACAATGTTTCTGAGTGATTGTTCAGGATTTTAGTTCAGGGTTTTTTGGGTCTTTAATTTAGACTGCATGTGCAGTTTTCACATAGTTTCCCAAGAGAAGTATCATTCTGTGGGGTGACTGTTGTTTTTTGTGAATCCACCAGTTGTATGGGTTACCAGTGACTGATGTTCCTGTTTTATTATCATTCTGCATGAGGTGAAAACGTGTGTGTGACAGCATTGGAGCAGGGTGGATCCTGCAGTATGGCGATGACACTCAATTGCTTATGGAGAGCAAAAGGTTTGTAGGATATCAGTCAAAGGTAAATCTGTATTTTATTTAGTGGCCAAAAAACTGAGCAAAAAAAAAATAAGCAAAGGCAAAAAAGAAAAAAACTTTTTGAACAACCTGATGATAAAAACCAGATATTTTTATTTGAAAAAAAAATAAAAAAATCCTTCAATTCAACCATTACTACCCGTCAACTGATAAACTAATGGATTGTAGGGTAATAGATTATATGCATGATTTAAAACACTTTAAAACTGATCAACAACCATTAAAACCACCCCTTAATAAACCTCTCAAAATGCCTTACGGCAGCTGTATACGACATTCAGAGCACATCCATGATCCAGAGTTTGAGCTGGGATTGTCTGCACTTGGCTCTCAACATGGAGGTTGTTGAGCCTGCTAGCACCTAAGGGTGTCAACAGTGTGAATGGCTCTTAAATTGACAACAGTGCTAATGGAGCAAGCGGTGATAATGCTGGGGAACGAGAGAGTGGGTGTTCCACTTCTGCAACAACACCGATCTGCCATGGCGGGTTGGGGCAGTGTTATTTGCGACAGTCAACGCACGAGCGCCGTGTTCATCGGTGACGATTAGCTGGCCAGTGGCATATTCACACAGGACTCACATGCACTAACATGCACGCATGGCTGAAACCGCTACCACCACACACAAAAAAGACCCAGAGAAGGATCGTGACTTCATTCTCAATGAAGGACTTATTGACATATTGATGCTCTGAATGTGACATACACAACCTTTATTTTTCAATTAAGGTTGCACAGGAGCGTATCCCAGCATATATTGGCCGAGACACAGGGTACACTCTGGACAGGTTGCCAGTCCATCATAGGGCTGACAGAAAGTATTCACACCCACTGACAATTTAGAGTCGCCAAATAACTGCACCTTCATGTCTTTGGACTGTGGGAGCAAACCACAATACCCAGAGGAAATTAGTCATAATATTTTTGTTGTTGGTGTTTCAACAAAGTGTTTTGAAATCAATCAATTCCATTTGATGAGTCACTGGGCATGTTACGGCACATTGAATTTGCAGCTCCGCAGGACTTTTTGCACCTTGGTACAAACCCACTCTGTGCATATCATTTGAGTATGAATTACTGCCCGAGAAAGGTTTCAAAAAAGCACAACCCCGCAGTCTGCTCATGCACAGTGTGTTTTTGCATGTATAGAGCATTCGTAGATGGGGCCTCAGTAAGTAAAAAATGTTTTTGTCTCAAGTTGGTTTTGTTGAGAATGGGAAAGATGAATCTGGAGCAGAAAGTGTTCAGTGGTCAAACTGAAGATTTTCAGCGTTCCAGTTTGAATGAAGGGTTTAGTAAAGAGGCCAAGACATTAAGAATGGGCAATTTCAAGCTTTTCGTATGTAAACAAGAAAAAAAATCTGTGAAAATGTGAACCGAAATAGAAATACTCCAGAGAGAAGTTGCGGCATTAGACTGCTGACCTGACAAGGGTGAATGACTTGAATGAATTTATGAATTAAGTTGGGTTATCTGGAAGTCATACACACGGACACACACATTTCAGACATTTGTCTGTCGGCATCCCAAATGACTTTGTCCCCAGTGTGACCTCAGACAACCCCAAATTCCACTCTGCATCCTGTCTGATGTCTGCTTTGATCCTTTGTCACCACAAACAAATCAGTCACATCCCATTCTGGATGTGCAAAGGTGTGGAAACATCGCTCTTTCATGATTTTCCTTTCCATCTGTCCTGCTCTTTTCATGTTTTCTTCCTGACAGTGTGTTGCCTTTTCATCTGCCGTGGTCGGGGTTCGTGTCGTCTGACAGACAGAGTCGGGGTAAGCTCTCAGCACAGGCCAGTTTCAGATGTATTACTAATGCAAGTAACATGGATGTCAAGTTTCTGGCGATGTTTGACCCTAATTGCAGGCTGAATTTTCCCCAAAGTGGAAAATTAGTGGCTCTTCTCATGCTGCCAGATACTCTCCATCCTGCTCTCCATACTGTTTGTTATTACCAACTGTGGTTTGCATAGTCATGCAGGACTTTGAGGTTCTGCAACTTTTCATAAAGTGCAGTGCTCTGGCTTTAGCAGCTGCTGCGTCGGTACTCAGGGAAGGCTGAGAGTTCAGTCCATGTTTTGCACAAAGAGATCCATGAAAGTCTTTTTGTATGTTAACAAACTTTGAAGAACTTTGAAACTTTATGTTGCAAAGCACTTTCACATCATCTCCCCCATGCAGATCTACGAAAATGAGTCACTCACAGCAAGCACACTGTTCACAAACTGCACGTCACTCATCTCCAGGGCACAAAGAGGAGGGTGATCTCACTGTTTAGTTGAGTCTCTTTCCCTGCGCTCTGCTCCAGCACCTCGGGGACTTTGACTCGCTTAAACTCAAACAGCCTGGTTTTGCTCCTAAAACAATGTGAGGCCAAAGGACCGACGAAACATGGAACTGGAAAATCTTTTTACAATAATGATTTTTGTCTGTTTTTCCGTGTTTTGGTCCAAAGAAAATATTTGGCCAAGATGCTCTGAACTATCTGACGCTGCATCCAAAACAAACGCACAACTGAGATATAAGAAAAAGATCCCAGTGATTAAGCGTAGAGGGAAACATGAGTCTGTGTGTGTGTGTGTGTTTGTCTGTATGTGTGCCTGTCTATATTTATTTGGTATTTTGCTCATAAAGCCACTCTAAATCTATCCACACAGCTATTTGTTAGTTAAGCTTTCAGGCTGCATGCCACGGTGTGTGTTTGTTGGCTTGTTCAACACACAGTCTGTAAGATATGTGTGTGTGAGAGGGTTTAAGCCTTGTTAAAAAAGAAAGTCAAAGCTGGATCACTTAACAAAATAATTAATTATTGTTATTTTTAGCTACTGCAAAACTTCAGATGTTTTGGCAACACACTCTTATTTAAAATCAAAACACACATCATACGACATCATACGCTGATCGTGCTAAATCTGCATAATGAGATTACATTTTGGATGTTCTCCTGTGTGTGATATGGAAATAAACAGCATATCTGACTAGACATGGCGTGTTATTGAATTTGTTGTTACCTCCACCCAGCAGGTTTTGTTTTGATTTGTTTATTTGTCTGTTTCTAATCACATTTTGTTTGAATTTGCTGTTAAGTTCAGTCATGGGACAAGGAAGAACTGATCTGATTTGAAGTGCAGATCCAAAATAAGAAATATAGGTATACCTTAGAATTGCGTCTCTGCTCTTTGTAGATGATATAATTCTGTTGTCTTCATCACACCGTGACCTCCAGCATGCACTGGGGGGGGGGTTTGCAATCAAGTGTGAAGCTGTTGAGATGAGAGTCAGCATCTCAAAGTCTGAGGTGGTTCTCTGTTGGAAAACATTTCCCCCTCTGGGTTGGGAGAGAGTTACTATCCCAGCCAAAGGAGTTCAAGTATCTTGTTCATGAGTAAGGGTAAAATTGAGCACAGACAGAAGTAGAAGATATACTTTATTAATCCACAAGGGAAATTAAAAATGATGATCTTTTAAGTCCTGTGGGTTGTGAGGTGGGGTACCAGCATATCTTACAGATGTTTGATCAGATCGGGATTCAAGGAATTTGGAGGCCAAGGTGATGCCTTGTGCTTTTTGTCATGTTCCTCAGACCATTCTTGAGCCGTTTTTGTGGTGTGGCATGGCGTATTGTCCTGTTGGGGGGTATCTGGTCTGCACAGGTGTTTAGGTGGGTGGAACGTGTCAGGTTGTATCCACGTGAATGTCAGAACATTGCATTGTAACAAGATGATCAATGTTGTTCACTTCACCTGTCAGTGGTTATAAGGTTTTGGCTGATCGGTGTACAATCAGCTGAATTGAGTTTACTCTGCAGGCTGGCTGGCTCAGCCTTAGAGAAAGAGAGAGGAGCTCGGAGTAAAGCTGCCACTCCTTTATGTTGAAAGGGGCCAGCTGAGGTGGTTTGATCAGAATGTCTCATGGGCTCCTCTCATTAGAGGTTTTTCATGCACGTCCAACTGGTAGGAGGCCCCGGGGTAGACCCAGAACATGCTGGGTGGACTATATATCTCATCTGGCCTGGGAACGCCTAAGTATCCCTCAGGAGGAGCTCAGCCTGCAGCCCCTGCGATCTGGCCCTGGTTAAGCAGGTGAAAATGAATGGACTATAAAGCACATTTTGCATGAATTAGCCCATAACTCCTGGGCTGTGAGGTACAGAGACAAAATTACTTTTTGCTTCACCATATTGCACATTGCACAAAAACATTATTCATTTCTTATTTGGCATTCCATGTTTGCTATTCTTCCATGTCCCATAAAAAAAAAATGACTGAAAAGAGTGCAAAGCTCAAACAAGTGAAAACTCTCCACACTTACGACAGCGCAGATGTTGAAGGACAACACAGATATATCAGGCACATAAACCTCCTGTGAGCACTGACAGACAGAAGCACAATAGGCTCCTGCTGACAGACAGGAGGGCAGCATGTGCGCTCGCTCTTTTGCTGTGCACACAACACATTTCATTTCAAACCTTAACTCAACACTTTGACATAAGGTGAAACAGGTAGCCTTGGATAATGAAGGGTTATAAAGATGTTTTTGATTTGAGAAGTACATTTATCCAAAAGATGCCATTATAAACTCACAGCTTGACCTACAGCATCTTATCAGTTATCTTAATAATTATTTGAGTGTAAATTTATGCCAGGTACAGCAGGTCACCTTGGATTGGAATAACAAAGGTTTGTGGACTTTTGAGAAAGTATGCTAGTCAGAAACTCACTGAGGCCAACAGTGCTTTGGCTTTTTCTATCGCATGGGTTGACATGGGAATTTGGTACAGACATTCATGTTGCCCAGAAGATATATCCTGCTGACTTTGGTGATTATCTGACTTTTCCTCCAGCTCCACTGCAAAGTTAATTCATTTGAGTTTTTAAGTGAAATGTCTTGACTGTTGGATAGATTGTCATGAGATTTGGTACAGACACTTATGTCCCCCTTAGGATGAATTGTAATAGCTTTGGTGATCTATTAGTTTTTCTTCGATCCCTAGATGTTCCTCAGAGTTACTGCAGGAGGGGCCCCAAAATTATTGTTTGATAATTCTTTTCAAAAATGAAATATGCCTAAAAATACACATTAACATAATTCAAATATATTTCCAACAGCTTCTCTTTGTGAAAGTGGAGTTTCCTCCCTCATTTATATGGAAAGCAAACCGGTCAAGACTGCAGTCTGAGGCTGATATGGCCCTCTGCCTCACGACCTCCATCAGCCCAGTTTAATATGCAATGCAGTTTTATACAGTTTGTGTGGTAGGGAGTCTCTGATCCACCTCTCTTTCAGCAGAGGCCTGAAAAATGTTTAAGACTTCTGATCTAGCGCCATTAATAGGTCTAAATTTTAATTTGTTTAAGAACAATTTCCTGCAGTACTAATTCCCATCAGTCTCAGCTGTACTTTGTGTTTGGTGCTAATTAGAAGATGTTAGCGTGCTGGATTGTGTGTGTTCACAAGGTAAGTCCATGATAAATGCCCCCTCTTGTGGGTATTCAGAACACTGACATTTTTTGAAAGCTCCAAGCTCACATGATGTGTTTGCTAATGTTTTAAAAAAAATGGAGCAGGCCATTGAAGTTCAGTTTTTGGTGGCGTTTAAGTTAATGTAGTCTATTGTAGAAAAATTGTTAGCCTCAGTGGCTTTTCTAATAGTGCCTATTAGCAATGTTCTTACAGTTTAACCACTTGAATGCTTAGCACATCATGGCAGGCTACCATGTTGTGACCACGAGCTGAAGAGTTCCATTTGAAGGGAGCAATTAATTCTAGACTACATAGCACCAGCATGTTAGCATTGGCATTATGAGCATGTTAGCATGATGATGTTAGCATTTAGTTTCAGTTTAGTGCTGTCCTCCATTTACCCAAGGAAACTATAAAGAAGAAATGATCATGACAACAGTGACAGCTCTCAAGGAGCCAGATTTTGGTGTCAGATGGAGTCAATGGGGAGGGTGCTGCAAATCACACTTTAACCCATCATATCTTTGCCGTTTCAACTTTGACTGGAAAATTGTTCCACCAGATTAAAAACACACGTGATGTTGACCTTGTTATTGGTCCCCAAACGGGTCATGGTCAAGGATTTTTCAGTCAAAACTGAAACAACAAAGGTATGAGGGGTTAAAGTGTGATTTGTCGTGCCTGCCCCATTGACCCCAATAGAACTGACAGTAAAATCTGGCTCCTCAAACGCTGTCATTGTTGCCACAACCTTTCCTTCTCTATAGTTTCTTTGCATTTGCGTTGGAAGTTGGAGGGCAGAGCTGGGAATGATGTCACACCCCAGTTTACCACATTCCAATAAGTCAGATAATCAAGATGTTGTTAGCAATATGCAGTTCTTGACAGGTTAGCCATTTTTGGCAGTGGCAGTCGAGAGCATACATTGTGCATACGAACACTGTAGCAGCATGTTCATGTTCCTCCAACTTTGTAAGACAGAAATCCAACTTCAAGGGGCGTTACAGTTAAAATTTCTGACTGGGAACTTGAAAATTCTGAATTCCCATATGGAGCCCAGGCATAGATGACCGATTAGATAAACTAAGTAGGCTGGGCTCTCTGCCATTAATAAAAACTGAAATGTGTAAGCAAACAAGTATTTTTCCAACAAAAAGATTTGACCTCATTTCCTGCTCAATTTTTCACATTCTGCACTGGAAAGTGTATGCTAGAATTTTTGTGCTTTGTTTATGTGATAGTGCCGATCCATGATTCCTGTCACAGTAGGAATTTGCTAACAGTGCTCATTAGAAGAAGGTTTGAACTGCTGACACCGCTCAGATAAATCAATATGCAAATGTTAGTCAGTCAGTCATACCAGTGTTGTTCGTTTTTGGCTTGTTTCTGTATCAAGTCTCTATTTCACATTCCATGCAAGCATGGGCAACAGCACGCAGGACTCATGATGGGAGGAGGATGTGGAGTAAGCACAATCTTCATCACTGCGCTGCTGCTCTCGTATTGTCGAGGGAATTAAAGCCAAGCATAAACATATGTGTGTTAGCTTTAAAAAATGTAAGCCCACTGTCTTCTGGACCCATCCTTGATGTAGTTGTACTGTTCGACACGGTGCCAAGTTTCACCCTTGGCCATGTTTCACTTCATTTTTTCCGCTCTTCCACATCTAAACACCGCCTGCATCTTTCAGCACTCTCTACCTTGTGATCCATGCAATTTCGCTCCCATTATTTTGAATCAGTCCCTTGTTCCTGGTTTGACCACATAATTTTTACTCTGTCTACTGTCTCCTGAATGAGGTCGACCACCAGACTCACGCTCTCTCTCTGCTCTCTGTCCTGCTCCAGCGCAATTGAGAGCCAAACCACAGGCCTCAATTACCCAGCATTCCTTGGAGGACGAGAGAGGCCTCATGTAGCAGACTATGAAATTAACATTCATGACAAACCTCTCAAGCCACATAACTATTTCATGAAAGCAGCAGTTGCAGAATTTCACCACTCAGGAAAGTATCACTCCCATTGTATCATTATTATTGTAACTTCCTGCTGGTTTCTTGTTCCTAACAATGGATGAGAGTAGGCTAACTAAAAAAAGTAACTAAAAAACTGTCTTAACATTATTCTGTTATTCATTTTACCATATAAAATGTTTCGGTTTCATAGAAATGCAGCACTTTTAAACAATAAACAATGTGTTTAATGTGCAGTTTACAAAAACACAGCTTAAAAACAAGCGGCCACATATCAATTTTTATTAAGTTCTTCTCGTCAACAGTTATCTCCATGTGCACAGGCCATATGGGGCAATTGTGACAATAATGCACTTAATGCCTTCATACCCAGGAGCGAAGTGAAATCTCAAGAATAGAAATATGTAGCTACAACAATTTAATATCGATTTAACAATTAATTCCAGTTTAATAAAACAGTATATTTAATTGTATCATGTATTAGACATCAGTTTGTCTGTTGGCAGGCAGAGAGGTATCACCACAGTGTTGTTTGTAAAGTGTGTGTCAGGAAGGATGGCTCATCTTTTACTGCAAACCAAATCTACCAACGGGTACAAATAAAGTAGCCTTATGCTATCTGGGATGTTACCACAGAGCACATACAGAGTTTCATGGCTCTGTCACATTTCTCACTGGTGCAATTTGAGATGTTACAAATGCTTCTTATATAAAATGTGTATATGTCAATATGTCTGTTTTGATGATGTTGCTAGGATGGACACCATTTTGATGGTGCATGACACAAGCTACCCCTCTGACTAAAAGCGACAAAGCTAATAATTGTATATATCAGATGTTAGACAAGGGAATAGTCATCAAAACTAGACATATTTAAATTCATAGACAAAGATTAAGACAGTACGAGGAAAAATACTGGAGATGAAAAAAAAAGATTATACCTTAAAAATTATGTTTTTTTTCCCATTGTGTATGGTTTTCAGTCCTTCTGAACTATTACTGTATGTCAGCAATACTTGTGCATCTCCTGAGTCCAAGACAAATTTCCCTCCAGGGACAAATAGTATATTGCATTACGCCGCATATCGTATCGTATCGTAGCATATTGTATCATATCATATCATATCGTATCATCGTGTTGTGACGTGTCGCGTCATATCGTATCGTATGTACCTATGTATGTATTTAATTGGAAGTTTATTTATTAGATTTAAAGGTAATGGCCGATGGGAAGCTAAAGGATTTGTGTCCCCCCTGGTATTACCTTAAGTTTTTCTCAAGGCCTGAATAATAACTGAATAAGATAGTAAGATATAAAGACAGACATTACACTCTATATATTTGGCAGGATTTGTTTGCATTATTTCTGCATTACTGTTGAACATGTGTGTGACATGAAGCTTATAAAATGTGGTGTTTTTTTCTTTTACAAATGAACTCAGACAGATTCATAATGCATAGACAGGGATTTAAATGTATGTCCACTTACATCTGTTTCAAGCACAAGTCACTGGCTTTCACACTGAGCAGTACAGTCACTTTTCAACGACCCGTGATGCATTGATACCGTAGGTACTGATAGCATTTCTCAAAAGGCAACATATTTATGGTACAAATACCCAGTTGTATACAGCAATTCTTATCACACATCGGTCATTCTCTACAGGCGGTTAATGAGCGATCAGACTGTCTCTTTCCTCCAGGCTGATGCACTTTAAAATCCATGAATGCAGTGTACAGTATTTATGTAATATCACCCCTGCTATTTTCCTACCAAGGTGGTTGAGTGGTGAGGTAATAGGACACTTCTTGTATTTCATCGTCACTTGTTTCATTGCACTGGAATGTTAAAATCTTTAGTTTTCCGTTTCCAGGTTCTTAGCTTCAGCAGAGAACAAAAACAAGAACAAACATTCAGAGTGTTTTTGTTACGCTTGTTTGTTCAAGCCTCACTCATGGCACTCAGATTTTCCTTAAAATCTTTTTTTTTTTTTTAAATATCAAATTTGTGGAAAACATTTTAATATGAGCACATGTGGAAGTGAGTGTGCTAAGCCAACAGAAGCTGGAGTATGTAAAAACCTTTGGATAGCACTACAATAAAATGAATCATCATCAGTGGGCAAATTACAGGAGCTAAATCAGCCTGCAGGAGATTAATGACAGTGTTTGTGGCTATATGTCAAATTAGCTGAGTTGTTTTTGTCATCAGGAGATTAGTTGTGATACTGTCAGTCTGCCAACATTAATAAAATACTGTGGATGTTGATGACTGCCTCCATGCCTCAGTTTCTTTGTGCTTGTTTGGGTCTTCCTCTGTCACGGTAATTCATTAAGTACAAACAATTCACACTGAAAATCCCAGAGAAATAAATCACTCATTTAACTATGCTTTACAGTTTGGAGTCACCAGTTACATTACTGTCCAAATACACCACAACGCCTAGCCAATAGGAATGCAGAGTAAAGCTCAAAAATTTTGAAGCAGCACATTGAACTTTTTGACCCGCTGAAACTTTTGTTGCTCTTTATTCATCCGCATGACAAACTTTTAAAGAGGATTTTGAACTTGTTAAAATTGTAAAACTTTGAGCAAAATCTCCTCTTTGACCAGCACTCATCTCATGGCAACTGTTACATTATCACAAGAAGTGCACACAGTATTCATTGATGGTCATGGGATTGACACATTTCAAGCCACATCATGCAAGTCACATCAGTACCAAATGTCTAAACTGTTGAATCAGAGAGAATTAAAAGTATGAAAAGAGAGTGTGATCCTGTCAAAGACAGGGCGGAGCGATCAGAAGATGGATGAAGCTCATGTTGGTGGAAGATCTCAGCATCTTTTTCACCACCCTCAGGTCCCGAATGGAACAGGCTCCAAAATGAAGCACAGAGAATCTGAGCAAATATGCATTAAGCTCCTCTACATCTGACCCCCAACACCATTCTCCTCTCAACAATTTACATCGTAAAAGAGACAACACTGCTGTAAGCGTGTCTACGCATGTTTTTAAAAAGAGCTGAATGAATGAAAAATGAACGCAGAGTACGTCTTCCTCATGCACACACAAATATACAAAGCACTGATGGATGCACAATAAAGATGAAGTGAGTCGATCGGATGCATATTCACATTCTTTAATCCAGGTTTCCTTTCTAAACAGGCTGCATGTGGAAGAAATGTGCCTGTGAAAGAATGTAAGAAGGATTGTAATGATGGTATGATTACAGTACACGCTGACAGATGCATATCAGATTTTGGTTGCAGTTTTTGTTTTGCTTTTTTTTGCATTCACATGACCTACTTCAACCCACTAAGAAGTCTAGTCTTGAGTATGGCCAAGAGCACTGATCAATGATTTTTTCAGGCTTGCAAATACAATTTTATGTGCACAAAATGTACTGTAAGATGCGTCATAAAGGGGGCTGGAAAATACTTATCATAATTCTAAAAAACCCCAAAACATTAATTTGAATGACTTTTTAAAAATAAACGAGGCTCCCGGTGAAGCTCTCCAAAAAGACTTAACAATATTACAGTTTCATATTCTAATATTGATGTTATTTTTTAATTTAGACTGTCCTTCCCTCTGAGATTACAGTACTTAACTTTGAGACAAAAAGCATAAAAGCTGCATCTTAAAGCTGAAAATGTGATACATACAAAGTCAGAGCTGCAAGAAACAGACGAAAAAACATTTCAGAAGCTACCCGAAAATAAACTCATCATACTGTATATCCTAAAGGCACCTTAGACAAAGATATATCCCTGTGCTCGAGTGGGTAAAAAGGTTCGGGGGTTGAAAAAAGCCTAACTGCTGCATTGAAACACTATATCGCCACAAGAAAGGCTACAGATAGATGGAGTTTTCATTGCATAAACTATTCTGTCACTGATTGTCTAAAAGCACGACTTAAAGACATAGAATGCAGATCTGTAAAATTACAAGATGTGACTTTCATTTCAAATACTGCAACATATTTAAATGCTCTATGTCTTTCCACCTTTAAGAACTGTTCACACAACACTCCATCAGTTGCATCGTACTGCGACGCTGCATTTCTGCAACAGGGTATATTTCTAAGATAAAACATGCATGGGGGAAACTCTCTCCTGATCATGCAGATATTGTCTCTGGATTTACTCTCCACAGTGGGAAGATAAAGAGACAACACAAAAATATATAAAACAATAAAACAAACAAAGAGACAGGTTGAATCAAAAATCATGAATAAAAACAGTGTCCAACAACAAGCTCTGCCCTGCTTCGGCAAAAAACAACCCCCCCGACATGCTGGTGGAGGAGGTTATCTTCCCCTCCTTCCATTGAATCCTCTCCCCATTTTAACTCATCCCAAACTACCAGCCCAGTCTGTAAAAGTAATCCTCCAATGCATCATCATCATCATCATCATCATCAAGTCTCCCTCTTCCTCCTCTCATCCCATTTTCTGTCTTCCTCCTCAGGCTGGACAGGCTTGCTCCCCCTGCAGGCGAGAGGTTGGAATGACGCTGTATTCCTAACCAGATAAGGGGGGAGATGGTGCCTCCGGTTCCACCGAGGGGGTTTAAATTGGAAAGTCACTGGGATTGATTAGGCAAGTAAGTGGAGCAGGCGCAGGGATCACACCCTGCTGGTCGGGTGGCAGCGGTAGGTACAGTTGGAGAGGTGGTCGGCTCCCCCGTCGACGTTCTGGGAGCATCCACCCTCACAACAAGCCTCTGAATGAGAAGGACATGATATCAGTACTGTACCAATACATTTGTCACACTGAAAACATCTGTAATCCACACACTTCTTCTTCACTGCTGTATTCACAGTGTGTGGAGACAAACAAAGAGGGACACTAGGAACTAAACCACAGCTTGTACCTGCATCTTCCTCCAGCAGATGAGTTCGGCACGGACTGGGCAGGGTGGGGTTGGGCCCCTCGTTACTGGTTCCCAGCTGGAGACGCCTCATGTGACGGACCACTGCTGTGGCGTTAAACGCTTGCTGCAGAGGAAAAGACACGGATCCAATATAACCCAAAAACCTGTAGAGTCTCATTCATCTGAATCTGAAAGTCGGCCAACTGGGACCCAGACAGCAGCCTACAGCTCCAAGATTTTTTCGTACAAAGCAGTACTTCTCACAGCAGGGTACACAGCTGTGAGTTGTGAGCAGTTCATTTAAGGAGTGATTTGTGCCTTCTCAGATTATTTCATTTTAGTTGTTTTCTCAAGAGCTAAAAGAGTAGAGTATCTGGCTCGAAAAGAGCAAAGATCAAAGAAAAGCTTTAAAAATCGGGAGGGGGGGATTCGGGTCACAAATGTGACAACTTGAGACTTGCTTGACCAACACTGATAAAGACCTAACTTTGATTTACTATTCATGACTTGAGTCTGGACTTAGACTTGAGACAGATGACTCAAAAGGACTATATTAGATAGGACTATCTAGATATTGAGAAAGTACGTTTTGTTTTTGGTAAATTAATAGGCGGCTAGTTCGGAAATAATGAAATTTGGATTCAAGGATTATGTTGTCGATGACAGTACTAAGAGAGAGCAAGGGTATACAAAGTCTGCAGCTACAAAAATTGGTGACACAACCACCACAACATTCAACTTCTCCATCACTAAAAACCCACAAAGAAAGGTACGTGAATGTGTCTTTTTAGCTAACTTATTAGCTTACTGTCAAACGTTAGATGTTAGAAAGCCAACATTTGACCAGATGATGACAATTTCATATGAGTCATAGCAGGGACTCTACTTCTCATCACAGTAACTTGGGGACTTGCTTGAGTCTTGAAGGTTAAGACTTGCGACTTACACATGTGTGACTTACTCCTACCTCTGTTAGAAATACACTACTGAGTGGAGCACTTTTTCTTTTTCCATATATACCACAAATGCAACCATCTTGTGATCCCACAGATTCTTCTCAATCCTGACCCTCAGGTTGGAAACTCCTGGCCCACAGATTTGTGACAGTCCCAAATCTTTAATGTTCCTAACAATTCAAACAAAATCCATTCCCAAAAGTTCAAATTAATAAAAGCTGTTCGGACCAAGATCAGACTTTTTATTGCAGCTAAACTCTTCTCTTTCCATGCACACTAAAAAGTGAAAAATCATATGGCATAAATCACGCATGTAAGAAATCAAAGCACATCCAAGATAAACTGAATGTCTGATTTACCTTCCACTTGCTCTTTGCAAAGTTCTTCTTGATCTGGGCACTGACAGACTCGTGGATGTTCTTTTCCAGAGCAGTATCCCCAGCAATCCTGACAAACAGAGGGGTGAGGAAATATAGGAGTGTGTGTGCATGAGTGTGTGTGCCATGGGTAGAGGTCACATGTACAGCCACAGTCATACTCAGAATTTCGTAAGCAGTAAGGGTTGCATAATATGCTCAACCTGGATTAGTTAAAACAAGTAAATCACTGAAGTTAGAGTATCATGGTTTAAAACCAGATGACAGAGTGAGTGCATCATGATGGAGGAGTGTAGGACCAGTACCAGGGGTGCTGCAGAGCCTGATCACAGGTGTAGCGTATGTTGGGGTCTTTCTCCATCAGGTGGACTATAAAGTCTTTAGCTATAATAAAAAAGAAAGGTTAAAAAAAGTGAGAATTACAAACTTTACCAGTTGCACTGATGCAATAACATTTCAGTGCTGTAAACAAGAAAAAACTAATCTCAAGGTAATTCACATATGCCAGAAATTTGGCTACTGCGTCAAGTGTAAAATTTGTTCTAAACGTCGGAGAGATCCTCGCCTAAAGCAGGGAACAGAGATCGAGTCCAAGAGCCAGGACTGCAGAAAAAATCAACATGGGATCATTGCCTTGGCTTGTGGGCTCAACACCTGGTAGGGTGAAAAGGAGGGACTGGATTTTCAATCTCAGAAAACTTGAGACATCACTCTCTTGAAACGCAAAGGAGCTTGACTGGCTCTGGAGACACATTCTTATATAAGAGGTGGTCTCTGTCTTGTACTCAGATGCTTGCTCAAGGTGAGAAGTGTCAGGTGGGTGAGAGGATACTAATAAGTCTTAGCTGCCTATGTCTTTATTTCTGCAGGATGAGAGGGTCTCTGTGTTGCAGAGAGGCTATATGCGCTGTTGTTTGCACAACAACGAGCCAAACAGCTGCTCAGAATATTCAGTCACCTTAAGGGAGAGAGTGCAGGAGAAGACTGTTTGAATTTTTTTAGATTGCTTTTGACTGTGAAAAATGTAATTGTATTCCAGTGTTTATCTGAGTGATTGCAATTTTGTTGCATATTTTAAAAAAGTTTGTTTACATGACTTTTCATGACTGGAAGCTGCGTTAAACAATCCCAGGTTGTTGAGGTTTTCCAGAGTATGTGTTGGACGTGGAGTCGACTTTCCAACCCTCACATGTGATCACAAGCTTTGTGTTGTGACTAAAAGAGTGACATCACCGGTATAGGCAACCGAAATGCAATTCATACTATAAAGTGGATGACCTCACTCTACGTGATCAAATAGGGAGCTCAGTGAGGAGGGAAGATGATGGATTCTGGGCTACTATTCAAATAAATCCAGAGGAATTCAGATGCTTTTGGCACTGGGAAGATACAAGGCAGACCCAGGACAGTGTCCGCACTGACCTGAGGTCAGAGAGGTTGTTGACAAAAGATGTTCTGGCTGCTCATTGTGTTTCCCTACTGACCTTTACTGCATTACGCACCTCAAAAACATTAAAATTCTTAAGGACATTAAAGGACAGTTCACCCCCAAAATCAAACAAACACATTTTACTCATATCTGTGGTGCTATTAATTAACAGCCTGGATTGTTAAACATTAATGGTGCCCTCCTCGGGCTGAGCTGTGATGTTAGTTTGCTTAGTGGCGCTAGGTGAGCTAGCAGTAGATGCATTCTTCTTTCTGTGCAGTGATATGGTTGGTGTGTGTAGTTCAGTAGAAAGAAAATAGTTGCTACATGAAACTGCTCACAACAAGGTCTGTGGATTTTCTTGAGTAACTGGGTCATGATTTCTGAAAAGAGACATTGCTGTTGAGTTTCTTAAATGTATTTTTTGGGCCATCTAGTGCCATCGAGATCCAATATATCGGAGAGAAGACAGACATTTCTACGGGCATCATCATTATCATCTCCAACACTCTGCAACTCACACCAAAACAATCTCAAATTACGAATACCACTAAAGGTAGGAGGAAAAATATATATATATATATAAAATATATATATATTCGATTTTGGGGTGAAGTGCCCCTATAATGCTCAGATCTACACATTGTAAAAGACATATACGTGTTTGCTCTGTGTCTATGAGAAATCTACAACATGCCTTTATGAGAGGACTAGAGAAAAATAGCTTGATGCACACTGTACCTGAATCAGAGATATCATCCCAGTAAGGAGAATCAAACTCGTATTCTGCCTTCAGGATCTGCTCAAACAGTTTGGCATCATTCTCATCGTAGAACGGAGGATAACCACACAACCTGAGACACGCAGGAGAGCACAGATGTCAGGTTTCTCAACTAGGAGAATCCCAGGAGGTTAAAGTGACAATCACTGAAGTTATAAAAGCAGTCAGCAGGCAAAATGAGATGATAATGACTATATCAATGAGTGCTTTGAAACAAGACTCAAATGACATGATTGTTAAAGTACAGCATCAAACCTTAAGTCAAAATGATAAATGTTTTTATCCTGTGTTAGGCTAGGCTCGTGTCTTAGAAAGTGTACTCACAGAATATAGGCTATGACGCCAATAGACCAGCAGTCCACTGCTTTACTGTAGGGTTTCTGAGCCAACACTTCAGGGGCTGCAAGAACAAAAACAACGTAATGGAAATACATTAGCAAGACAAATGTTTAATCATTGTTCAGTACTATTAATGCCGTAAAAATCAAAGTAATTAATATGGTAGCTGAGCATGTGGCATTCAGCAAAGATACTGTGGTTGCCAAAGTAATATACAAATTATGCTGACTTTTTTTTTTTTTACTGAGTTAAAATGATTAATGATTTTGAGTGTCTGTCTGAGCTTCCAAGCAGCTGTCAATGGTGTTTAATGAGAGAATTTGCAGATGGATTTGCTAATATTGCATCATTCTGTGTTCCCTGCCATGCAACACTGATTAATTCAAAGCAGATTTTTAAATTTCAGACAGTCTCTGACTTCTTTACCAACATATCCAGGTGTTCCACATGCTGTCGACATCACACTGCCAGAGCCCTCAATTTTAGACAGACCAAAGTCACTGATCATGATCTTGGAGTCTTCATCCATGCTGTAGTACAGCAGGTTCTCCGGCTGAAATGCGGGAGGGACAAAACCAGAAACGTTAATTAACACCAATGCACGCACATTTTTAGCTGGAGTTAAAACATCCAAGTGACACCTTTAAATAATGTCCCTTATATCTCTGGCCCGCAGACTGACCTTGAGGTCACGGTGCACAATGCCCATGTCGTGGAGGTATTTGACAGCGTCCAGAATCTGCTGAATGAGCTTACTGGCGTCTTTCTCTGTGTAGAAGCCCTTCTCTATGATACGGTCGAAGAGTTCCCCGCCAGACACCCTGGATAAACGGAGAGATTTATTCATTAAAGCAAAGTGAAGCTTGTGGATAATAAATTAAAGGAATGATCACCTATAAAAGAAACTCAACGAATAGATACAGTAGTAGTACAGTATTGAGACAAAAACCACCAAGGCATGGAGTGAACATATTACTTTGAAAATATCTGTAAACAAGACAAACTTAAGAGTTTGAGATAGAAAGGACACGATGGAAATATAAAACCGGGACATATTAAAGAAATCATCACTAATCAGAACAAGGAAAGTTAATCTCTTAAATAACTGCTATAAAACTCCTTTTAAAATGTACTTCAGTTATGGATTTCTAGCAAACAAATGCATGAAAGACAAAAGTATTTTATTTTGGAGTCAAAAAAAGTCCACTTTGGGGTGAATGAAAGCATCGACAGTGAGATGACGTCCACTTGCTGTTATACTTAGAGGCCACTAGATGGAGACTTCACTCTGTCTACAGATAATCAACAGCAGTTTGTTTGAGACACACACACACACACACACACACACACACACACACACACACACACACACACACACAAATAAAGGAGGAAATAAAGAAATAAAGGAGGTTGTTCAGGTCTTTCTCCTTTTTGACAATGAAATTAAATAAGTAGATCCATGACTGTAGCACCGGCTGTACTGTGGGAGCAATATGTTTTGTATTGTGAGGACACACAAATCCCATTCTGAGGAAACACAAATATATTGCCGGGGAACAGGGAAGTACTCAAGGAAAGAATATCCCACCAGTCCTTTCATTGATAAGCGCACACCCTCCCCTCTGCTGTGCTCTTCTATGATTTGCCATTGAATGTGATTAATACATAAATGATTTAGATCTTCTGGCGCCTCACAGTTAACAGCGCTTCTGATCCTGATCGGTTCTCTCTCTCTCTCTCTCTCTCTCTCTCTCTCTGACATTTCAGTGGCTGAGGTGGGTGGGAGGCTGACAGGCTGCAGGTGTGAGGGCGAACTCCCCACTGGTGTTCATGAGTAGGCATAGTACCGTTTTGTGTGTGTGCAATTAATGGCATGTGACGTGCAGTGTGTGGGAGAGAGAGTTTGGAACACACATCAAACCCACACACACGTGAATACTCACAGTTGCATGACAAGGTAGAGGTGTGATTTACTTTCAAAGATCTCTTCCAGAGAAACAATGTTGGCGTGTTTAATCCTGTGAAGACAGAGAGAAGAGGAATCAGACAAGAAATTCTTGTAATATTATTAATTCTTCTAGTCCTTTTTATTGAGCCATTAAGATGTCATAGTTAAGGTTCAGTGTGTGTGTGTATGTCCACCACAGAGTCATATGTACTTCTTCCTGACTGTAGAGGAGGCGACACTGTATGTTGGCATTCAGCTCCCTAATTGGCTGAACTCTGTGCTCTACTGCCCCTTGAGACCCATGGGTGCAGCGACAGGGGTGTAAAGATGACTCACTAGATTTATATTGGTATGGTAACAGTGTGTATCATACCTGTGTTACACTTAGAGGCCACTTTATTAGGTACACCTGTACAATCTAACGCAATTCAATACAACAGCTCTGCCATAAATTCTACCTTTACAAAGCTAAGCATGACAGAATCATAAAAGTAGAAGGTGTACCTATTAAAGTGGCCACTGAGTGAATGTCAAACCACTCTCATATACACACATTATCACATACTGCATGTTTCAGTAAACACGTATAACAAACTGAGTCATGGGTTGCATAATTTGTTTTTAAATTTAATATTAAACAACATTTCAAATAACTGTCATGTATTTATCATTAAATGTTCCTCACTTATTCAAAGGGACTGTGTTGCGTGATGTTGCGGCTCGTTTGCATTTCTCCTGGAAGCGTTTTCTGAGGTTTGCTCTTCACAAGAAGACCTTGTTTATTGTAAACCACAGTGACATAATTGTGTTCCTAAACCAGGAGACACAACGGTCCTAAGATATGTGAGGACGAGATGTCTGTTTACACCTGTCTCTTCCGTTTAAAAAATATGGGTATTTAATGGGTGTTTCACCTTCTCCCATTATAAATGTAAGACTGGATATTAAATCACTCTTGTTTTTTGGTTAAAAAAGAGTTAACAATGTTGTTTAGGGCTGCACAATATGTTGGTTTTTTTATTGTCACTTTTGCGACACACACATTGCAGAAGAGAACAAGTATCAGTAGAAAACTGATACTTTAATATCTGTTGTTTTGTCGTTCAGCTCAATATTCAATTTGTCAAATAAAAGAATGTTGGAAATAATTTTCTTTCATTTTTTAAAAGGTCCAGTGTGGGGGATTGAGGGGCATCTCTTGGCAGAAATGGTGTGTAATATTCATGGCTATGTTTTAATTAGTTTATAATCACCTGAAAATAAGAATCTTTGAGTTTTTGTTGTTGTTTTTTTTCCAGAATGAGTCGTTTATATCTACATACGAAGAGAGTCCTCTTCCATGGATTTCACCATGTTGTCTCTACAGTAGCCCACAATGGACAACACAAACACTGGCTCTAGACAGGGCCATTAACATTTTTGTTTTGACCACCATAGTTCGTCTACACGGTTGGCACACAGGAAAAGTTTCAGTTTTACAACCTCACCACTAACCTACACACTAGGCCTTTAATTCAAAAGCAATCTGGTGTATTTTGCCAGTGTGGAAAGGCAGAACTGAGGAGTACACTTCTTCTAATATCTAATAATAACATTATCACCATACATATTTTCCTCACATTGTGCAGCCCTAGTGTTGTTTACTGACTTTTCCATCAAGTACTTCCTGTCAATATTTTGCAAATTTTAAAGCTCTTATTTAGACAAATTTATTGTATTGCTACTTGTGTTCATAAGTGCGGTTTATTCATTGAAAAACATGTTTTTATTTCTAAAAGTAAGATACAGTATGGTTAAAAGTATTGTTTTGTTATTGTACTATAACTCTAGAATCATGTATGCAAATTTCATATGATACCCAGTCTTAGATACACATGCACGTGTGTGTGTGTGTGTGTGTGTGTGTTATCATCCTATTCCAAAACAAAAGGAGGTTTTGTTTGCATTCAGTGTCTCTGACCACATTATGTGTAACATGTTGAGTGCTTCTCCTTTCTCAAAAAGCATTTGCAAAGCAGATCTTTCAAATACATCTAAAACATTTTACCATATTTTTTGTGTGTGTGCAACCCATTCATTTGATTCACCTCAGTATCTCGTCTATGAATGACTATGAATGAATGTTATTGAATTGACTTGAGGGTGGGAGGACAAAGCCAACACAAAGTGCCTGAGCTGCACCAGAGGTAACTGTGTGTGAGTCAGCGTGAGCTCATGCTGGATTACACCAATGACTCTTATCCAGATTGTAACGATACATGGACACCTTCATTCAGCTGCTTAGCACAGTGTGGAAGGAGAGATGGACCCGGCCGAGGATGAATGAGGGATTAAACCTGCCGGGTGAGCAGGCACACGTAGAGCACATGTCGAGCATGTGAGCTCGAGCACACACTGTCACACGCAGGAAAGGGTCAAACACATGCAGTTAATGTGCACTGACTTGGATTCCTCTGCAGGTGTGTTTGTTCGTGTGTATAGTGGACACCGATCATGGTGATTGTCAGTGAGCTGAGATGTCTGTTGAGGGCTGGTGAGTCATCTGAACATACAGCCTGACATCTGGGTGAAACTGGAAGATCTACTTATTCTTTAATGAATATTCTGTTGAGTTTTTCAAATAATTACAAAGCTTATTGATTTATTTAAATATCTTTTAGGGATGACTCTGAATATTCAACAGCCTCGTGTCCTCTGGCAGTGCATTTATTCAGCTTTAAGTTTTTTGCAAATTGACTTTTGTATTTCATTTGTTTTCCTCACAGCTGTGACACCATTTTTATTTATTTATTTAGTGCTGAGTAAGCCGGCCATGAATGAATGAATGCTTCTCACAATATCTGCAGCTGGAGGAGGCGTTTTTTTCCCTTTAATTATCTGGATTAATTGAGATCAACCCACTTGACATTTCTAGCTACAGGTATGCTATACAGCCGTGGAAATAAGTCTTTTCAGAGTTCTTACAGAGCCTCCACACCAACTCCTCCGATTGGCACAGCTACAGGTGGGATTAGTCACTGTATTTGCACATGTCTATGCTTGAGTAAATATTTGGTCTGGATAAAATGGGACGAGGATGAACAGCCAGCTTACCAATATGATGATATCATATGGCTACATGAGGGGTATATCAAACTACCATTAGGCTGGGCGGCCGTGTAACAAACATAGCAAGGGTGAGTTGACTGAGTGTATCCATGAGGATCATCTGCCCCGACACAAACTGGGCCATTAGACACTAAATTGATAATAAATTAACTGATTTTCATATTCAGACCAAAACACTGTCACAAGTGCTTTACACATGTGGGAAAAATTAAATTAAACACCGATAAATTACAGCGGGAGACGTAACAGAAGTCTTAAAAGAAAAACTGACAGGTCTGGTTCATCACAGGAAGGAGAAGGGTTGATAGCATGGGATGTAAAACATTCCGCCACCATTTCAGTCTCAGCATGTTTATTGCTGGATAACATTTTTGTGTGCCAACTATCTCCTTTGGTCAAAAACAAGATAGCAGGTTTACTTTACTGTTAATATTCAGTGTTGTGGGGAGGGATAAAAAGTATTCTGCAAGTTTCATTACATAGGATTAGAGTTACATAATCAATTCAGGGCTGTAAACACTTCGGACTGATTTTTAATTGTTGTATTCAAACAACTAGCTGGACTGAAAGGCAATGTTATATGTTACAGTGTTTTACTTACAATTACAGCTTTTCAAAGCATTATAAAATATCTGGTTCTTAACTCATAAATGCTGCTGGAATAAGACCAATGGCAGCGGTGAGACCAAATCTAAACAAATCCAAAACAATGCTCTGAAAGACCGCAGAGCTAAGGGTGATGCTTCTCTATGAGCCATGCCTTCCACGTTACATGTAGTCATAGGTTAATATAAAAACATGAGTGCAGCTTTAAGGTGTTTTACCTTTTGATACCACTCAGTTAGACCCTGTCCCTGTGCTCTGTGTACTGAGGGGGAGTCGAGGATGACGTGTTAAAATGAGTAATGAAACCTTCACGTGTGTGTCTGCACAAACTTTAGACAAAGCCAGGATTTTCATGCCAAGTTTACCTCAGTTTACCCCATTTGTCAAAATCTGTAACTGCTAACAAACCCCCGTCACTCTCATTCCACCAGCCTCACCTCGGGAGGGATCATAGCTGTATATTGGCTGGAGTTGTGTCTCTTGTAACCCAGGCAACAAGAGCTCTAAAAATAACTTTGGGACCCAATGTAGATCAGCCATTTTCACCATGGCCTGTAATTCGCCGCGTCTGAGGAGAAGTGTGTTCGAAGCGCTCCACAATTACTGTCACTTGCCTTTGTCTGTATGTAACACTAAAGCTGTATCTCCTGCACAGGTAGAGAGGAAATGTGTGCATGAGCTGAGTAAAGAGGAATCATGTATGGTAGTTTTTGTAGGTGTGAACGCACCTGGGCTCATGACTCTCTATTACAAGCTAACATTTATATTGATGAGTCTAAAAGCATGAGTTAAGGTATTCTTAAATATTTAGGGCAGATCACAGGACACTTTGTATAGCACCGTGATCCTAGTTTACTGATGTATTGTCTTTATTGTTGTCTGTGCTTAGGTTAAAGGGTCCATTCTCCCAATTTACAAAAAAATGCCAACTTCTTGTCACCCCAACAAAATGGAAGTTAATACTATTGTGTTTAGTGTAATGATTGTCACAGCATTGAAAATTTACATGTGAAGAACAACTGCAGTCTTTTTTCTCCAAAAGCTGCTGTTCAGGAAAACTCAGGTCAGGACATGTTTCACAGGAAATATTTCCCCAGTAGAAACTAGTTCCAATGAAATAACTCAGAGTGAGGTCTGTGGTTTTTCCAGATAGCCCGAGATATCATTTCCTGAAATACAAGCTGCTGTGGAATTCCCTGCCTTGATGGCTAGATATCAAGGGTGGAGCCAGATGCTGGAAACATTCAGGACTCAGCCCAAGTCTCCAGAGCACCTGGGGGCAGAATCTGTGGCAGCTATAAGCAATATTTTTCAAGCAATTTGAGATACAGAATGCTAAGAAATGTGTACATTATTTGGGGAAAAACAGGATGGTTGCCAAAGAAAAAAAATCATCCTGTATAGAGCCCAAATCCTATTTTGTTTCTAATTGTTCTCCAGCTGTCTTCATCATTCTGAAACCATTACAAATGTTGAGGATGACTACACTCCTACCACATAGACAGAGGCAGAATGTTTCTGATGATAGTATTTTTAAGTTACATAACAAAGGTAGGGTAGGAAAATGGGTTCACAGACTGAATGTTTAGCTGACAAACGTGCTACATTTGAATTCATGCCATAATAATTTGAGCTGCTTTAATTTTA
This sequence comes from Epinephelus awoara, assembly GCA_035609425.1. Classification (NCBI taxonomy): domain Eukaryota; kingdom Metazoa; phylum Chordata; class Actinopteri; order Perciformes; family Serranidae; genus Epinephelus; species Epinephelus awoara. The sequence continues at coordinate 15,406,411 of CM069296.1, forward strand.
AATAAATGATCCCCAACAACGCCAAGTAAATGTGGTCTTCAATATTCTGTACCGAACATTTACCCACTTATATTGGACTGCTTTAGGGAAGAGCACAGTAGGGTGAACAGGAATGCAGAATGAAGGTTGTATGCCTCCGCAAACCAGTCAGGTTGCAATTAAAGTTTACATGGATGCTTCACACACATCGTCTCCCCCGCAGCACAGAAGATCTGTACAATCAGCACAGTTTCGAGGTGAAAACCCAAGATTAGAGTCACCAATTCAGTATCTGAACAAATGTCTCCCTTCTGTTCCTGATATGTGAGGTTGAAAGAAGTATTTTTGCAGAACATTATGATGTCACAGTGAAGCTGACCTTTGACCCTTACAGTGATCATGTGACAAGGTCAATGCGATCCTTACTACGTGCATCATATTACAACAGTACATATCATATACGAGACATATATGATATCAGGTAATGTGATACGACTTACATGATGCAGTAATGGAGATACAGTGATGAAAAATTTACCATGTGGAACCTTGTGGCTAGTATTTCAGATGCAGGCTAATGCTGCACATCGCTAAACACTGAATGGTTTGTGGTTACAATACAGACTGGCTTAGAAATGCAGGTTTATTTTATGTGTCGTTATGCATCATGTTATGTTGCTTAATGAAGAAATTCAGGGTCTATTATTGTGAATGTCTGAAATCACAGACGTCCACTTACTTGTGCAGGACTGCGATCTCATTCTCGATGCTGTTTTCTTTGCCCTCCAAAGCCTTTTTGGGAATGCACTTGATAGCCACCAGTTTCTGGGTCCTCTTCTCCTCGGCCAGGACCACCTCAGAGAAAGCTCCCCTGAAACACAAACACACAGGTCAGTATGTCAGATCTCAGTCCATTTGTCTTCATGTGTTTAGGCGGAGCTCTTGACATGCATCAGTCGCATCGTGGGGAAAAGAAAGGAAACTCCTGCTTTGATGTTTAATCATCCAGACTTTTGCGATAACCAGGCGACTTACACCTAATAGCTGGTAGAAATTCTGATGTGCTGATGCCAGATTGGGTTTATTTTTAACTTCAGCCTCCTCCTGGAGTCTTTAGTGTTGCTGTTGAGTCAAGTTTTGGAGAGGGGACAACTTAGTGGGATGATTTCGAAGCATCGATATTAAACGCTGAGGTTCTGTTTTAAATTTAAAGTTTTACCCATCAATCAGTTGGATGGTCAATGTGTACATGATCGGTCTGTGGAACGCACTGTAGTGCGTATGGCCTCTTTCTCTCTTTCTGCCTGTCTTTCTTTCTATCTTCCTTCCCTCCTTTCTTTTCTTCCTTTCTTTTTTCGCTTTCTTTCCTCTTTTCATTTTTTCTTTCTTCCTTTCTTCCAACTTTCTTTCTTTACTTGTTTTATATTCTTTATTTCCCCCTTCCTTACTTCCTTTACTTTCTCTCTTTTCCCTTCTTCCTTCCCTATTTTCTTTTACTTTATTCTTTCTGTCTTTCTCTTCCCTGCTTTCTTTCTTTCTCCCCTACTTCCTTCCTTACCCCTTTCTTTCTTTACTGTTCTTTTTTCCGTTATTTTTTTCTTTCTTCCCTCCTTAATTTTTCTTTGTTTTCCCTTCTTCTTTCCCTCTTTTTTTGTATTCCTGCCTGTCTTACTCTCTTTTTTCTTACCTCTCTCACTTCTCTCATTTATTTCATTTTCAGTCTTTCTTCCCTACTTCCATCTCTCTTTCTTTCTTTTATTTCCCTTCTTTATTTCATTCTTTCGTGTATTTCTTTCTTTCTTTCTTTAATGGGTTGAAATATTTGGGGTGTGTGTGTGTGTGTGTGTGTGTGTGTATGTGTGTGTGTTTAAACCAGTTTAGAAGTATATATGAATTCAGGAAGTTCACCATAGCTTGGTTTAACAGTGGCCTACATACCATTAACATAGCAGAGCAGCTAACTCATTATTCAATTTCAGCATATACCTGGACTAGTAGTAATATTATCGCTTACCAGGTATTTTATTGCTTATATCTAAACACCAGGTACTGTATGTTCCATATGTGTACAGATAACACTGCACAACAGTCTACTGTGAGGCTGTGACATGCTGAAGTATGCACTGGTACTACATCAGCCCTGCCTCCTTCTACAATAACAAACCACACATTTTTTTCTCCCTGCGTGTCTCCTTGCCGACTAAAATCAATAATGAGGAACAAGTAAAGCAACAGAACTCAAACTAGCATTTTTTTTTTTAGCATTTTCTCACGACCCATTTAACTATAGAGTCAGACATTTCTTACAACCTCTGACGTTTTGGCCGAGATCCAGAGATTTTTTGACTCAGATCCAAAGCTGTGCAATAACTATGGGGAAACCCGATCGCACAATTATATGTTTCCACTGAACATTCAACCAGTACTATTAGTAGTACAATATGGTACAGGAAGGAAAGGGAATTGATGACACCAATACTGATTTTAGTCGAGCATGAGCAAAGTGTGAAAGTAATGCTGCTGCTGAAGATGAAGCAACATAAGAACCTGCATAACTTTCTCCAAGCAGATGATTTAATGGTTTATAAGTTCTACAGTGGGAATCATCTCATTTATAACATATATGAAGCTCCTCGATGATTAGGCAACATAGTGTGTACAGCAGTGATACTCATCTTACGGCCCAAGGGCAATATAGGGTGCCTGTTGGCCTGCCAACCATTTCTAATTCACCATTAAAATAATGTGATCACACAGAAATTTTTCTTTGTAAGTTAAATGTGAACAGGGTGCCAGGGTGCATGAAAAAGCATCAAAATAGAGCTTGTTGATAAGAAAAATTGCCAGAAAAAGCAGGGCAGGATCCCCCAAAAGTCCCAACAGAGGCTAAATATTTATATATTAATTAATTAATTAATCATTAATTCCTGTCATTTTGCAAAAGTGACCCCCAGGCAAAGTTGGATATCCCTGGTCCACAGCATCGTTTTAAATTGTCATGCCTTGTGATGACTTTTTAAGATGATTTTAAGTATATTGTAATTACAAAAAGGTGTTAAAAATGATGATTTTCTTTCAATGTGGTGCATTAATGAACCTAAATATCCTGTTACAGGGTAAACCGTAGGCTTTACCACGATGCTTCATAATTATGATTTGTATGGACATGCATTCTCTATTTTTATTGCATACATTTTGGGTCATAGGTGTTCCAAAGGTATACTGGGAAAACAGAATGAAGGAACACTCAGGTGTATATACAGCATACAAACAAGTGTATATACAGTATATGCTATATATAGACATTCCAGTAATTAGCCACATTGCAAAACATCTGTGTATCCTACAAACAAGACCTTATGGTGTGTTCATGTCATATGGGATGGATTGCAGAGACGGGAGAGATCACACGTTTATCACGTTTCAGACTTGCAAGCGTTCCCTCACCAGACAACTCAAGACTGTTGTGTGATTGCAGAGTTGGCCACATCAAGGCCAAATCTTTTTGAGTGTATTAATTCAGTTAAACCTTGTGGTATGAATGTGCTGCACTATATGGATACATCTATAAAACAACTGAGGTCCTGTTACATCTCTGGCTGTCACAAAATGTACCTAACTGCAGGAGGTAAATAGTTTTATCTCTATTCAGCTGCTCAAACAATAGCCAGACTGTCACACACAAACACAGACCACTGAAACGGGTTACCTCATCTCAAGAAGCAATATTTCTGTATGATGATGGCTGTATTTTCACAAGGAAGTTTGCAGATCATATCTTACCCACGCTTCCTCATGTTTTGCTACCAAGCAGTTATTTACACCTCATCAACTCATGGTGAACAAATGCGTGTTTGTTTCGGAACAGGCTGTTATCTTATCAGTATACTAACAGTGCTGCAAATAAATGTCGGCAGTATCAGCATCTTCAAACTCTTCCCTGTTTTCTAAATGTGGTAGGAAGGTTGAAGGGATGTTAAAACTCATTCAGATTTCCTGCATCACTGTTGGTGAGAACTGTTCACATTTGAATTGGCACTGATTCCAGTACCTGGAATCTGGTATCGGTAACCAACAGTGCTTTTTTGGTCAATATTTTACTTTTTCTTTAATAACAAAAATGTTACTTTTGAACAAACTGCAGGAGTGACATATAGACTAAAGGCAATTCTGCTCCTCTGCTCTTTCCTAATCACACAGAGCTAAACATCAGTCTCTGTCTGTCAGCTTGTGTCTGTGTGTGTGTCTGCTGGTCTGGCAGTGATACTACGTTATAACTAAAATAATATAGAAAGTAAAGAGATAGACCAGATGAAACTATCACGGCAGATTGTCGTTGCAGTGATAGTTTCAGATCACTAAGAAGCAGACAGACAATCTGCAGAGTTACATGGCCAGCTTCCAGGCTTCAGAGTGCCTCGTAGCACTTCCGCCTCTAGTCTTTAAATGGCGTTTTCACCCAGATGTGCTCTCAGTAAATTGGTATTTAATAGTACCAACATAATTTGGTCAGTACCCTTAAAAGTACCAAGGTCAGTACCCAATCCTACTGTTGAGAATCAAACATTGTCCACCAGCAGCTGATGCAATTTTGCAAACTGCTAAATGTAAAAACATCTCCTGAAGTTACATTATTAGTCATTAAAACAAAACTGCGTATGGGTGTGAATGTGGGTGTCGGTATGGGCGAGGGTGTCAGCTGTCTTACAGTATCGCTTTGGCCACACATAGCCTGTGAGTGTGGGGAGAGGAACCACAATCATCCAATCACTATGTCTGTAGATACTTTATCAGCTTACAAACAAGGAAGGACTGCATGCTTCCATGCCACTGTGACCAGAAAAGAAAGTGCATGACCCACAAACCACAACCACTCAGAGCAACATCCTCTTCAGAGTAAAGCAACTGTCCAGAAAAAACATGCTAACAAGTACATTGATCAAAATCAACGACAAAGTAGAACCTCTTCTTGGTCCAAACACCGGACAGGACTTAAAGATTTTATTTTTCCTATAACTCAGTTTGAATGTGTCTTTGACTGCTTGGACACAAACTATATTTGTTCTCCAACTATGTCACTCAGCTCTGAACAGGAAAATGATCTCTTCTCCTCAGGCAGATCCTCTGGGTGCTTAATCAGGAAAATAAGTGTGTACTTCCTGAAAGTGCACCAAGCACAGTGTGTACTCTCTGACCTGAAAATGTTTATCATGTTGCCGCTGTTATTACAAGAGTTTCCTGACCAAACAACTAAGGTGGGTTTGCTGATTCCATTTTTAAAGTGCTTACATCTATACCTGGATTTTTACATTTTTGCAGCATTAAATCACTGTAGGATTCTCAAAGTTTTCTGCTACTGCAGAACAGTGTATTTCATGCAGAAGCGCAGCCTTCTGAATACAAACAACAGCCAAGAAACACCAATATATGTGAGTTGCAAATGTCCTGTGATCCCTGCTGCATATCGAGGAATGCCACAAAGGGTCTGAAACCCAAGATTGAGAATATGTCATAGGAAAGAATGTAAAAAGAATTATGGATATGGAGCAAGGAGCACTAGTTAAACAAGCAGTATCACAGCTAATATGTATCAAACTCATTAAACAGGTACATTTAATCTCTGGTTCCAAAACATACTTTGACCTACATACAACTTCTGTTCTTCTTCTGTTATTAACCTCAAAAGCTCAAAGCTAACAGAACACTGAAGCCATTTCCTGATCAAAGTAACAATTATCCTGGGATTGAGGCCTTGTGGTCACATCTCAACAAGAAAGTAAAACTGTCACAGAAAGGCCATTAGCTCTGGCAGGACTCCAGCTGTGTGGAGGAGGCTGTCAGTGCTGCAAATTCCTCTGTAGCATCTGGAGGATTTACTTGACATTCTCCATGCTCCCACCGAGGGGCTCTGGGGAAGTGTCAAACAGTGGTTCACACAAACATTGGGAAAATCTGAGAACACTAATGTGTCTTTTGACTATGGATAGTCCCATTGTCTGGTTGATTGCTGGCAAACCCCCTTCCAATGTAACATAGTTGTCTTGTGAAGTAATCACGCACTGCATCATGTTTTCCCTTTTAAGTTATTCTCCAAATTACGTGAAACAACAAACATAGTTCAGCTGGACTGACTGAGAGAAGCCTGTTTGTCAGAAACAACGGTCTTTCACCTCTGACTTCTTCTCATTAAATGGCACTGGGCATTGTTTACATGTAGTCCCAGAGAAGACTTCCTTCTTTCTGAATGTCAGTGAACTGCACGGTAACATTGTCATTGTGGTGGGCAATGATCTCTAACATGTCATTTAAAACAGGTGAATTCTGCATGTTGTGAACTATGCAGCACATTCCATGAAACAAGACCTTTTTGCACATGGTGATGTTTATTCTGGGCATGACAGCAATATTTATATTAAGCTATTGGCTGGCAGTGGTCTGCTCAGTTCTACTGCCAGTGCCACTTGCTTACAATAACAACTCACTGTTGTGTCATCCAGGTGATAAATGCTGAGATTAGAAAGATTTTCATTAGCACTGATGAAGAGGAGGGAGATGAGCAGGCGGAGGATAAAATCATGCACAGTTTTTATGTTTGATAGAAACGCTGAGGTGTTGCAACAAGGACACTGTTGAAAAGTTTACGTAGGGGAAAAATACTGGTTTTGCCGGTCTGGTCCGGTGTATGAGATTAAACTAGTTGGATTTTATGCGAACTGGCTGAACCAGAATTTGACAATTTGATACGTTTTGGCAAATTAAAAAGTAGCCTAAATCTAAATCCAACTCATATAACATTAGTAACAAGTTTTTTGGTGTAACAAAAGGAGACATGGCAAAATTTGTTTTTCAAGAAAACTAAAACTGCCCCAATATCAAAATCCCAGCTGGCTGTAAGCACCCTTTTGAGCTGAACTTTGGACGCCATGTTTCGCTTTATTCCTGTCACTTGCTTTAAGCGCCTCAATGGATGAAGAGCAGTCGATTCACAAAGTTGAAATGAGGAATTATCGACATGATACCTTCTTCTTTCACCACAAAAACCTAAATAGGGGGGCAGCTGACTGGAGGGAGATTGCTAAAGAGCTAAAAGTTTATGCTCACGGAAATGATCATGCTAATAACAAGCTAGGCTAATTGCTGTTGGCACCAAATTTAAAGTTAAGGTCAAAATATAAAATGTGTGTTTTCTGCTTTAAGAAAAAAACAAGATAGCAAGAACTCACCCATCTTTAAACCAGTTCCAGTCTGACCTGTAGCACACAGCGGATATTTGTATGGTCTGTTGACATGACGTAATGGAAGTGCATATTTAATGTATTCAGTGTGGACACAGAGCTCAATTGTTATAATAGCAACAGTCAGATGCTAGTTTTCTGTGGGAACACGGTGTCACTATGCTCTGCTCAGGAACGTCACCTGGTAAAATTTGGTATACTGGTCCTATCCTGCATAGGCTATATCACTGTTGACTGCTATAGTTTTAGTAAAGAGTTAGTATGTCATAAAAAAGTCATAAAAAATAATAGTGTGTGCACCTTTCCTGTGCTATCCTCAATCATATGCTGGGCCCCCAAAATGACATTCAGTCATCAAAACCGTCCCTGATTTAAGATATAGTTTCAAAGTGCTCTATATGGTCAGTTTAGCTGTTAAGTTTCTAAAAATATCTGCTGAGGGGAACTGCCCCCACACCTGAGTGGAGGGTTGGGACTGCAGACGATGCTGATTGATAATTGCCTGCCCCCAATACAGGGTTCCCACACATTTTCACTGACATAATTTCAAAACTTTTTTGCCACACTTCTTTTTCCCAGCATTTTTTAAACATGCCAGATTCAAACTCTATTCAAACATAATTTTAGCAAGCTGGTAAACATGAAGTGAGAGACGTAACATGGGGAGAAAACGAAGAGATGTACATGATGGTAACCAAAAGGTTGTCACACATCGATGCATATTAGAGCTATGTGATAAATTTGCTGTTAGGTTACATTACGTGGAAGGTTATGACAAAATTCCATGACTATTCCAAAACTTTCTATGATTTTCACTAATTCCATGACTTTTTCAGACCTGTGAAATGTGATTCAATGACTTTTCCAGGTTTTCCATGACCATGGGAACCCTGCCAATGTTAAGTAGCTGATTATGACCCCATACATTTGGAAAGCAACAATATTTCTACTATAGGGACAGAATGGTAGAAGATGCCTGTGTCCAGCTGTGGGACAGACATCACACAAACCTTACTTGATGAGGGCAAAGAAATACAATCGAATGGAAAAAAAACAAACAACTCAAACAAAAGTTTTTACCTTGCCACAATGCAGGCCCAAACAATGTGGAGAGCATTTCTGTGATGAATATTTGATGGGTGTTGAGTACTGTGCTCTGTTTGCTGAGAGCCTAATCTAAGCAAAGGTTTCGGCTGGATTATAAGGTAAACAACTGTGTTTGCTGTTCCTGTTCCCAACAGGACATTCCTATCACCACCATGGGACCTATGTCCAGGAAGAGGATACACACACACACACACACACACACACACACACACACGGTACCACTTCAAAACTATTAGCTGCTAAACCTTCAATAAAGACACGCTTACCGCCGCTATCCAAACACTAGGGCGTGTTCTCAGGAGCTCACTGCGCAAATATGTTATACAATAGCTTAAATATAGGCAGGCAGCAACAAAATGTAAATGTCTGTAGCCCCAAACAGAATAAATATTTACATGACAATCACTAACATATATCCTAGTGATGGACACTGAGCTATTGTGCACAAATTCCGTTTCCAAACACTTTGTATCCTGCACAAACATTGGACAAGAGGCAGCCTTTTGGTTTTCACTGCTCAATAAGTTCAAATATTTGCATAGTTCATTCACTCATCTCTTTATTACTCTTCTCTGTCTCTGAGTAAGCTGCTTGCTTAAAATACAGACTCGGCGTTGCTTAGTTTCTGTCGCTACAAGCAACCTTTTCGTGTGTATCCCACGATGCCTCAGTGCATCAAAGGAATTAAAAGAACAAGGAATTAGGATCTCACATGCCATCATGCATGCATTATGCTCACTCCCATGCACCAAACACACTGGCACATCACATCAGTCCAAACATGTTGTAGCAGACCAGTATAAAAGGCAGTGGCTACATCTACACAGGTAAAACCAGTCCGGCTCTGATGATTTACAATGACAACAACCAGTACGGTCAACATATTGTTAACTATTACTGACACATTTTTACATGCAATCACCACAATACAAACACAATCTGCATTGTCTCATTGCAGAGCCAAGCAAGGCCCGCTCTGTATGTCATTACTGCCATGACAGCTGTAGCTTGTTCTTGGATTTAACAGGACCTTGTTCTGTTTTCTTTTTCTGAAAACACTTTTGGTCCTTTGTTACCATCTGGTGTGTTACATTGGTGTCTGTGCCAATGCGGACATGTGCAGTACACATGTCGTTTGGATGTAAACTCAATATCAATGTTGATTTTCATTATGAATAAAACGGGGAGGCTTTCCTCCTATGCTGTGGCGTTTAGAGAATACAGAGCTTCCCTGATGATCTGCCATGTATTTTTTTCCCTGTGAATCCCACATTTCTCAAACTCCAACCAACTGTGCCATCTGTCCTGCTGAGAAGTTGGTCAAGAAGGTATGTAAGCAGATGACAAAATGGTAACTGTGGAAAGGTCAGAGAGACATAGGGAAGGACCATCTGGTCCAATCAGAGCTGAAAGATACCCAACTGTGATATTGGCCCTGATACATAAAAAGAACATCTTTGCTCTGTGGGTCCTCCAAACACAAATATCTGCAAACCACAGTCGCTCTCCTTATCTGAGAATTAACACAGTGCTTAACAATGTCATGTAAGCTAGCAATATGAGCTAGATTTAATGCTCAATTGCAATATAAAGCCATTTAAATTCAAGATATATTTCCCAAAAATATTGAGGGGAGATAAATTGTTTTATACCAACAGTGGCTTAAATAACTCATCATAAACCCACAGAGAATACTCAGCAGTTAACATGAACTCCACAGAGTGTTTTAGCACATCAACTTAATGTGGTGATAATTAAGGTTAGACCGATACATCGGCCAGTCGATATATTGGGCTGATATTTGAGTTTTTTACTTGTATCGGCATCGGCCGATACGCGCGTGGGTTCGCGGATTTATTTTTCCCTGGCATGATTTACAGACAGTTTAAGTTGAACAAAGCTGTTGAATCCTACTGTGGACAGTAGTTGTTGTTTTATTTATGCTTCAGTTTAAATATCTGTTTATTTTATAAAGACATTACTGGAAGATTTAAGAGCACTGAACTCTTTTTTTTATTTGAATGTATAATAATAATAATATTCTACCTGTTCTACCTCAACTTTCCATCTTGTTTTAGTATTTTTTACCGTTCAATAAATGTTTCTTATTTTAAACTTGAGACCTGTAATATTTGTTATCATTGTGTCATTTTTTTAATGTAAATTGAGGGAGCAAAAGCAGCATCGGCCCCAAAAATCGGCTCAAGAAAATCGGCAGTCCATAATTGGTCATCGGCTAAGGGTGATGGGAAAAAATCGTTATCGGCATCGGCCCTAAAAAATCCATATCGGTCTATCCCTAGTGATAATATGTCAATGTGTTTGTAGCTTAATATACTGCCCCCAAGTGGCCGGAAAAAGCAGTTAATGAAGGTTTAAATCAAAAATATATTTGAAAAACAAAGCAATGTCTCTGTCCAGAAATCACAACCCAGTTACTTTACAGTTTCATGTAAGAGTTTTTTCCTACCCAACTACCTGCTAACCTTATCACTGCTCAGATGGAAGGTTGAATCTCCTGCTAGCTCACCTAACACCACTGAGCTAGCTAATGTTACAGCTCAGCCGAGGAGGAAGCCATTAATGTTCACTCCGTGCTGCCAGGAGCACGAGCCTCTCGTCTATGAGTAGGTGATTCCTTCTGCATGGTGATACGGTTCCTAAATAATAGTTCCTAAATGAAACTGCTCACAACAAGGTCTGTGAATTGTGTTGAGTATCCGGGTCATGATTTCTGGAAAGAGACATTGAGTGTCACCACTTTCATTATATTGGAGAGAAAGCAGAGATCTGTACAGCAAATATCTCCAACACATGGCAGCTCACACCAAAACAATCTAGACTAATAAACAGCACTACAGGTAAGAGGAAAAATATGTATCTTGAACTGTCCCTTTAAAGTAATGTAACCAAACAGTTATCTACTGAGTCATTTTAATCATTCATTATTTAGTCAATACTTAATATATATTCTGTGGTTTGGGGTAGGTATTTTTTAATGTCTTTTTATTTGTTTGGACAAATATGACACTCAACTGTACCTGGTGGGCCATAAATCATCAATCCTGTGTTTTACTCTGAATTAAGTCACAAATGTGCAATAATAAACATTCCTATGCTGTTAATTATTGCTTTGGTTGTGTGCTGAACTGAAAATGTGTCAGGATGATTATCCAAAAATCGCAGTTGTAATAAAAAAGGGATATATTTAGTCTACTTTGAACTGATAACAAATATAATCTGCTGGTATCATCATGTTTTTCTCACTCTCATTTTAATAATCCCTTAATATGAGTGTTGCCATGGCACCGGTATGTTTGACTCACTGCCAGTAACTGTGTCCTTTGGCTGAAGACCTCGGTGCACTCCACACTATGACTCACAAAATGTCATGACCATATTAAGAAATATAAAAATATAAACACTGAGTAAATTTAGCTTTACATAGCAATGCTTTGACTTTGTTAATAGCCGGTGTGTGATGTACATCAGGTGGCTGGATCTTACACACTGCAAAATTACATTTGAAGTGCCCCAGTCGCTCATGATGGGTCACAGTATATGTGGTGAACTGTTTTATTAGGAACTGTTTTTTAAGGAGAAAGACACAGATTTTTAGGCAAGTTTTGCTGATTGTTTTTAGTTCTGTGGTCTTTGCATTTATTAGTTCAGTCTCAAACCTCTCAACAACACGGTTTCCAGCAGCAGTAAGTCACTTTTTCCAGCAAAAAATAGCTTCCATAAACCCACTGTAAACTATCTACCTCACACCAAAGACAGGCCAATTTAGCAAGTAGCTGCTAAAGAATGTCAAACATCTAGCGAGCTAAACACAAATAATTTGCTCAGGAAGCTAAAGTGGAGCTAAAAGCAGGGCAAATGTCGACTTAAAATATGTCAGGCAAGAAACATGACACAAATGGAAGGATTAAGTTGCTCTTTAGTTTACTGACACATTAGTCGATTAGTGGCCTAAACTCAATTAATGCAACCAACATCAAGTGCTTTATTCTCCGTGTAAGAGCAGAACCGATCCAAGATTCCACTGTTTCAAGTCCATTTACTGGAAGGAACTGCTTTGAAACACACATGAAAAAACAATATCCCTATCCAAATCGTATAGTGGATTGTAATTAAGCTGCAAAGCAAAGAACTTCCTCCCTGAGGATTTCTGGACTAGAGATAAAACGCAGGGAAAAGTCTTCTGAAGCCAGTCTGCTGATATGTGGACAGCTCGTAATGTGGGGAATATGGGCAATAAGGGATTATAACAATTGTGAAAGACTGTGGGAAGATGTACATGACAAGCCTGCAAGTGTACTTAAAATTGTTAGGGGGGATATAATGCTGTGAGCAGATGGAGATGCATAAGTGGGCCAGACAGTGGGCATATATGTGTGTGTGTGTGTGTGTGTGTGTGTGTGTGTGTGTGTGTGTGTGTGTGTGTGTGTGTATTCCAGGAACTGCAGGCTATGCCATGCTGAGCTGTGCTGTGCTGAGACGCAGGCTTCTGTTCGAATTAGGTCAGGGCAGGGCTGAAGGGCTGAGGGTGCCATAAGCGGGGATGGATTTTCAGGATCGGGTTGGAAATTATTCCAAGTTGTCATTTTTTTAAAGAAAGGTTAAACTGTCGTTGCTCTGAAAGCTGGGGTTTCCTAGTGAATATGGCTTAGTCTCTTAGCTGACTTGTTTTTTGCCTATCTGTAATGTATCTTACTATGGATAACAACTTTGCCTAAAGGTGACTATCTGCACACTTTTTGAACACACATAATGTCTGAGCACTGAAACAATAAAGATGCAGAGAGAGAGATGAGAAGACAGGTGACGAGAAAGAGGCGCAGCAGCGTGCCAAAAGCCTTACTCATAACTCCCGTATGGTCTTATCAGTGGCTGAGAGACAATTACAAGGGCAGACACAGTAACATGTTGTCCTGCATGTGCTTTGAGGTCCAGTACAGGAGCCGGGCAATGTGTGTGCCTCATCCCCTTTAATGAAGGAAGGTCTTAGCTCGATCTCATCCTACAGCTTAGACACAATCAAACCGTATCACAAAGGAAAAGCTAAGCAAGGAAAAGTAATTCTTTTCTAGAAAGGCGCTGTGGGACACGCTTTTAGAGAAACAAAGGCACGATCAACGGACGATAAAGACGAGTACAAATTGTAACAAAAGATATCACAGGAGCGCAACGGAATAAATATGAAATATATATAATATAAATTATGGGGAGAGAGGAGACTTACGATAGAGACAGAAAAAGAGAGGCACAGAGGGAGACAGAGATGAAAAATAGATGAAGTGGGACAGCTCTCATGCTGCGAGACTCATCTGCTCTATAAAGGTGGCTGTTTCCTTTTGTCGGAACCACTTTGTTAATCATCATTTCGAATTCATTTGATTCTGACTCAGCACACAAACACTGAATAATGAAGAAGCAACAAAAATAGTACACAGAAAGTCGGTCTGAGCTAAAAGTCCCTCAAACCCCATTTCTGGGCTCGCGCCGTCTCTACACCTCAAATAAAGGTTTCAATTGCATGTTGATATTAAAGTATGGTGACAGATGGTTACATGCTGCTTTGCCTGCTCACTATCTAGAAATCAGAAAGATAGACATCACAGCAATTAAGCAAATTCAGTTTAACAATAGGGATGCAACGTAAAAGTCTAGTACATCTTATTGATATCAGGCAATAGCTGCAATACAGTAATACTGTTCTTAGGATATGGCTACGAATCATCTAAAAAATGTGCCAATACAAGTACACTTGAGGTGATACCAACAACGTTCTTCATCTGATACCTTTTTTTCTACCTTATTCAGTCCCCAACATGTGAATGAATTCATTCAGCTGTGTGAAATGCCACCATACGCTGTGGAGAACAGCCATACTTTAGTGTAGCAAGAATGTTTTAATGGCATCTTCGCTGAACTGCCAACTCTATCAAACACAATGCGCTTCACTTCACCACACCATAGCCTGTGTGGGTTGTAGCTACTACAGTTGTGGGCCAATCACAAGCTGCATTAAATCAAAGAACACTTGTGGTGATTGGCTGTGAGCAAAACCATTCAAATAGTCATCTTTTTCTAAATCTGGTGCAAATGTAAATACATACAAATACATTTTCCTTAAAGGCATCAAGTACTGATACTGAGCCCTGTATTGGTATATGGATTTATTCAAGACGATGCACCTCACAGTGTACATTTTGCTTTGTGGATGAATTAATACCAAAGTATAAGTATGTATTTCTTATTAATTTTGCCCATAATAGGCTGTTTCTGCTTTCCTTTAAATAATTTTTAAGAGTGACCTTAACTTTCTCAGAGATAAAATATACAAAATAGAAATAACAATAATAATTGAATAAATAAATAAATAAAACAAAAACAACATCTATGCTAAAATAAACTTCCACAGCCCAAGACTGTCACCTCACCTTTTCGGCTATATCCCCAAATCCTGCCTCTGTATCTCTTTACCAACCCACAAACCTCCCACCATGTTCCTCATCCTCCCAAAAAAGAAATAAAGAAGGGGATTCAGCTGTTTCTGTTTAAATGTGGCTTAGTTCTGAATGGACAAGGTGCACACTGTATAACCTTCAGCACATTGGTATTAAGCACATTTCCAAACAAAAAGGAAATGTTCTTGCAGACAAAAACTTACAGGTTTGTCTTTTGCCTCTGGAAATGCACCATTGTCCAGAAGCTCTCCCCTCTCTGTCCCCTCCCATCAGGCGAGCACACTCTTAATACATTAACTCAGTATTTCCCATACATTGCTTTATTTATTTCTCTTTAATGGCCTGTGTCATATGGCATGGCATTTCTCTTAAGCAGAAAGACAGTTGCAGGGCACTGGGGAATGCTTCATCCCTGTCCCGAAAGCACTCCCAGTGCTTTTTTTTGCCATGTGTGAGTTTTGTTTCTATAAAAACAATATCTTGAAACAAAAGTTACCTAGATAGCTAACGCTGAGGGTTGACTACCCAGTTAACAACAAGCTTGCAATGGCACAGTGATAAAAGCACAACACTCACCAACAACATCTAGTGTCAGCCACCCGATTTGCTAACACAAATGGGATTTTCTGTCTTTGTTGTGACAGTAGCCTAGCTAAAGGAGCAGTCGTGACATCCCCAGCACCTTTCTGAAAAGTTCAGACTTTCAACTCAGCGCTCGGAGTGGCCGCACAAAAAGCTGGAGTGCTCTGAAAAAAGACGCTGGGTGTGGCACTTTTTCTCTTGGTGGCAGCATGTGCTCATTCCTCATTCGGAACAACTGAAAAAAGACGCTGGCATTTAAAAGAAAAATGATATGTGGACACATGCCCTTTGACTCTATTTTGCTTTACAGTGTAGTCAGTTGTTGCCAATGCTGGTATAGCAATTTTTATCTAAAAGATTCTGTGCCATTAAATCAGGCTTACATTATCTGAAGGGACACGCACATCTGCATGTGTGGACCAGCCAATAGGAATGCCCTCTCTCTGAAATGACCAGAGATTGGCCAAAGTCTCCCATCACAGGCGACATTTTCTAAAGCCAAGTGGAGGTGCAGAAGTCCTGTTTTCTCTCAGACCACTTGAATTACAATGTGCTCAAAGAGGATTTTAGCCCCATGATGCCAAAATAAAACTGCCTACCCAAGCTTTAATGTGCTCTACTTTTGAGTTGAAGGCACCCTAACTTGTACTCAACTTCTGCAGTGCACACACAGGACTTAATAAAGTACATGACGTAATATGAGAACATTCAGATACAGTGGTTCCCAACCCTATCAAATGATGACTTTTTTCCTTCAAATATATAAGTTACAGTCTGTGACTCATTGCATATGCTATTGTGTCTTGCACCTCAGTTTATTAATGGTACCATCTATCACCTGGCTGTAGAGTATTTCATGAATGCCGAGCATGTGAGCTTCATAGACATACAGTCTCAGACACCTCTCTGTACTACGGAAATATTCTGAGTGTTCCAACATAAAGTCAGGTCTAACATGAGAGTAAGCCTTTGGCAGTTACATACAGAGTCTGCTTATTTTTTTATCTCATAATATAATTCAAGTGCATTTGACATTATGGCAGAGACAAAGCCTCATCTCTTGTCACACAATTTATAGTCTTTCACAAATGTCTCTGCAAGCACCAGTGCATGCACAAACACACACACACACACACACCCCAATGAGCGTCGAGTTATTGAACCCTTCCACTCAGAAGCAGAGAGCCCTCAGCCTGAGTGGTAAATCAGCGTTAAAACCCGTGTAATGTAGCCGAGAGGCACGAGTGTGAGGGCACAAGTGGAGCAAAAGGTTCCTCTCTTGACTAGCAGATTGTGTCCCAGCCCTGACAACAATCTGTGTGGATTCTGGGCGCAAGATTTGAAACATTTAAATTAACAAAAAGAAAACATCTATCCTAATATATCTTGAGCATACTTGTCTAATGAAAATATATAGCGCTAAAACCATGGGTGTTTCATGTTTGCAGTCTTTTATCCACAATGTGGATAAAGAGGCAAAGAGAGATAGGTTCACTCAGAAGTTGTGATGCACATAAAATGCCCAGGAAAGGTTTAAATGAGAGATCTTCAGCCTGTCAAATCAAAAATAACAGCCCGTGGGCGAGAGGGCTCCTCACTGTAAAAAGAGAAGATGCGCTATGAATGGATGCTACTTGTTCATTCAGAGGGAGAGAGACGGGAACACTGGGGGCAAAGGTCATAAGAAGAAAACACAAGGGAGGAAAGACATAAAGAACAACTATGAACCATCAATTAGAAACACATACGCTCCAGGACACAAACAACAGTGCGGAAAAAACAAACACACAACTATGACTGGAACAAAGTGTTGTCTCTCTCTCGTCCGCACATCCACACGCATTACTCTGCCCAAATCAATTCTGGCCAGTAAGCTGATCATACGCACGGCAGCGAGGGCACAGGCTACTGGGTCGCTGTTCGACACGAGTGACAGAAGCAGGCGGGGGTTAGTCCATCAGCACTAATGATTTTAGTTGTTTACAGCATGCTCCTCTGCCCTCCACTTCCTCCCATACCCCATCTCTCCATCCCCTCCGTGATTTGCAATGTATTCTGGGCTAAAACTGCTGAGAATTTCCCCTCACTGCTCTCGGCATTTATTCAAATGTCAGAAAAGGCAACATGGCCCATTTGTGCAGTTTGTCATTAGGAGAGAAAAACCCTCAAAGCCAGAAGCTGAGTGTGGGAACATGGGGGGGAAAAAAACAACAAAACACAAAGCTGCTGTTTTGAACTCAAGAGCCTTCATAATTATCTATCTACAGCATCTTATATCAATATTACAAGACATACAGATTCAAAATAATACTGATTAATAATGACACCATCTGCCAAAGACCTGTGAGCTGGTAGAGAGTTGTTTGAGATGGAAACTGAAGTAGAATCAGTGCGCTGCTAAAAATAGTCTCTGCTGTCATGTAATAGAGTTACAGCAAAATACAGAAAATATCAATACCAATTTTCCAAATACGTGGACTGTGAATAAGCAGCCAGGTTTGAATGATGACATACTGAACAACATATGCTGGAGACTGCAGGATAAGTCAATATTTGAAATACAGCCAAGGGAAGCGCCGGGGAAGCCGTGTTTTTTATGTATCCAATAGGATTCAGCAATATGTTAAAAACAGCCACACAGTCAGAAACACAGCCTTTGGTTGTGGGGACAGCTAACAACAGCAACTGTTTTCAACACAGAAAAACTGTTAATTACAGACGACACTCAGTGTTAGATTTATTATCATGGATTATTTTAAGTCTCCAAAAAGTCACTGCTGGAGTTTACGGCTGGATAACAGGGCTTTTAGGCAAAAGAGAGTATGTCTCTCACATGCAGTGTTCAGACATATCTAATGTCAGCAATGTTTTGCCGTGCATGACATCGTCCACCCCAGAGTTGACCTCTGCAGTGTCCAGTATGACAGATCTTTCTCAGTAGTTCTTTTCAACGCTTTGTAATGAGACAGACTCACGGACGCAGCTAGAAAAGCTCTGCTTCAGTGATACAGTACGCAGTTTATGTTCTGATAACATTACATTAGACATCCCATTTATTTTTCACTTGCCGGATCCAACAACTGCACGAGGCATTCCACTTGCCCAAACACAGGGTTTACTTGCACAGGGCAACCATTAATGTTGAACCCTGATTCCCTGCTGTCTCTCTCCGCTGCCTACTGAGCAGCATTTAAAATGGAATTACAAAAATCATCCAAAATGTCGCCCTAAAAAACCCCAAGAGGCCTTTCAATTAATGTTCTCAGCCAATCCCTGACAGGCAATATATTCCTCCAATCGCCCAAACTATAATTTCCAACAATTTAAGTGTAAGAGTAGATTGATGTTTGACTGTGTATACTATCTTACACAATTACTCTGAAGAGGATCAACGGTTGGCCCTGTGATTAGCTGTGTGTCCTCTCCCTGTATAATGAAAGCTTTAATTTTAGCTGAGAATCAAAGGGTGGCAGGGCGCACTGGGATCCCTGTTCTTCAGCAAACACAGTGTGAATCCAGGAAACAGTCAGAGAGCAGGTGACAAGAAAGGGGAACCAAAACAGAGCTGGGTTTGTAACAGCGGGGATGCGGTTTTGGGCTGGGCTGGACAGAGATAAACACAAACAGAAAGACAGAGAGAGGAAGAGAGAGAGGGGAATAGATTAACATAAGTAACAGACATGAGAAAAGAAGGAAAGCAAAAGAGGATTTGAGTTGATTGCAGTGACAGTGCTGTTGCCTGTGTGTGCATTATTAATTCCCATCTGTTTTGATTACAAAAACAGAGGCAGCAGCAGCTGGGGATTCACAGTACAAACCCGCACATGCCACTGGTATCTGCTTTACCGCCCTGTATCATTACTGTTTGTGTCACTGAAGTGAGACATTTGAAGGAAATCTGCCAATGTACCTGTCATTGTTAACATGGGCTAAAAACATATTAATTACATCTAATCATATAAACAAGATCACTAATTCTATACTATGCTTGCAGAGGCAAGTGTTAAGTCACAGAAAGATTTGAATGTTCTCAGGTTTTAGACGTAGTTCCTACTGTTCATCTTCTTCGTGGTCAAAATATCAGCAAGGGTGGCTGCAGCAACACGAACACATTTATAGAGAAACGTCTGTTTCTGTGTTTTCCTGTAAAAGAGAGAGCGAGTTCATCTCTCGCACAATGCACACATATGCACCCGTTGGAGGATTATTAATAGCAAATCAAAAACTTTGTTTCCATAGTGACTGTTTGAGTCCATTATGGAAAGTGTCTCCTGTTGTTACCAAGACAACAATCCAGCAATGGCAAATGAATGTGGCGCACAGCTGAGTGATGCGGTGAGCTGGTGATCTCTCCATAAACAAGCTGAGCACCAAACTGGGGGCAGGTGGAAGACTGGAGGGACGACAATGAGAGGGCTGAAAGGACGGCAAACAGTTTCATGTATGCACCCATCAGCTGTGCTTAGACACTTATACAACTTCTGTTTGACTTGATGATGCTATATTTACCTGCGTATAATATCCACATTCTATCTATGTGCACAGTGTGCTTGCAAAATAATCTAAACGTTTCATGAATCAGACTTTAATTTGGAAGTAACTAACACAGTTATGTAAGCTAGCCACATTAGGTTGCATATCTAGCACTGTCAGTCACTCCACATTTAAGTCATCCCTATTATAGAAGTACTACACCTAAATTAAGAACTCCAACATGTTATTTCCATGGCCTAGGAAAGTTCAATCAGTATTTGTGAACATGACCTAGTCTTATGTCTCACACTTGTAATGTCATCAAGTATAATGTCTGGAGCTGCTCCAAGCATGATGAATGGGAGCTTGATTTTGTGGTCCCACAGACAGAGATGTTTTGATACCATTTTTCCATCCTGATACTGACTCCATTTCCTAAACTTGCATATCAGTCAACACCAAGGACCAATCCAATACCGTTGCATAAAATAAATTAACAGCTACAAAACCTGTATGGATAAGAAATGATTACAATCTTAGTCATATGGCTCATTTTAATCCATTTGTAAAACAACAAATACAGAGAATGAGCTCCATAGAACTTTCTTTTACTTTTTTTATTCTTTACCGCTGTAAGACAGTAGTTGCCAGTGGCTGCACAGCAAATTTTTTCTGTGAAGGCTACTGTTTTAGAGCAGCGAAAACTGCCGTTGTATCCAGGTCTGAAACTACTTTAAAGTTCATAAATTACATGATATTGGATCGGTGCATGCACTTTTGTAACAGCAAATGTTGGATACCCCATCCAGTATTTGCAGTATCGGAGGCATTTCAGATAATGATACAGGAACAACTCTACCCACAGAATGTTTCTTTTCTTTGTTGTTACACCTAAATGAGCTTTATCCTATTGTAGTGTTCTCAATTGTGGAACCTAAAAATGTCCCCGTATACGCGCAACTTCCCCCTGGCTGCTTTCAGTGTCATCTATAAACATCTCTCCTAATTCATTGTCTGTGGAGCAGGTCCACATTCTATACCCTGTAACATCACAAATTTGAGTTTTAGCACTCTAGTTTTTGGATTTGGGAGAGAGTTGTTCATGATTACTAACATTTTTGGACTGTCTTAGACCATGGGAACTGCAAGTATGAAGTTTGAAAATAGACATAGTTTCCCTTTAAGTTCTTTGAACTGAGGTCCACTGATACTCTTTCTATTGCAGTTTATCTGTGTTGGGTATGCTGTCATAAGTGAGTCTGAGTCCCATACATCTTAAATAATTAATGCATTTTTTCATCACTGCCTGTGCAAATTAGCCCACGGATAATTCAGCCTGTCTTTTGAGTAGGATTTTGCCTTTAGTATAATGTTTACAGTAGTGATACCAACAGGACAGATTTTTGTTGTTTCTAACTGTAGTTAAGTTACGTCAGTCCTTTTCAGTGTCTGCTTACAATGTTTTTTTCTACCCGCTGGGCATCGGTGACTGAAGAAGCTAAGGAAGGCTTCACAAACCTACAAAACAATCTTAGGTTTCATCGTGGATTCAGCTTGTGTTCACAAAACTTAATCCGGGACTAACAAGGATGTGGCTGTATGTATAAGGTGCTTGGAGTGAGACACCTTGGATAAACATCCTGTCTTGTGACATTCAGCACCCATGATCAAGGATCATAAGCAAAGAGTAGCAGGATTAAAAGTTATACATAACTGCAGTGCAATTTGTTCTTTGAGAGCAAACTAGGGTCCAAATTGCCTCTACCAGTTTGGGAAGGCTGGGCAGAAGCTTCACTGTGGGATGGATAGCAGGACCATTTAGACAGGAGGCCCGAGTCAACCTCAGGAGGGGTTAAGAGGAAAGAAATGATCTTGTCTTGGTGATGGAATATGCTCTATTGTTGCGAGTGCCAAATTATATTGGGACAAGTGTACTGTATGGCTAACAGAATTATGCTCCTACTCACTTGCATAAATATAGAATAGACTGCCATATAAGTCGGGCCTGAGAGATCAGGCAGCAAATGAGTTATGGCTCCACAAATGACAAGCAGTAGGCATGCCATCATGCACTCCCAAAAACAAGCATGACCATTTTCAGACAAATGCGCGCTCGTGCACACACACACACACACACACACACACACACACACACACACACACACACACACACACAATGCTCACAAAAGTGAAGAGGTTTAAGAGAGATTCCAAGGCACCAAGAAAAGCAGAGCAGCAGAGACACAGCAAGTATATTTCATGGCAAAATACCCCGACAATACTCCTCAATATAATTCTCTTCTCAGAAAGCACAGCTGATGCGATTTTATGTCCCAATGGCGTCCAACAGGACTGTCATACGCTAAGGCACTGTTATCCATTTTTGTCAAGTGAAAATACCAAAATAGGGATAAAAACATAATATATCAATACCAAGTTTAAAACAAAAATTTGATTAAAATAACAACCGCAGCATAAAAATGGATCAATCCCTATCCAAGTCTAAAACATAAAGAAAAACAAACTTTCATACAAAAACCTTGTCAAAACATAGGCCTACAGTAGAACTGATCCCAGTTTATATGTGGGACTGAATGGGGTGGCTGTAGCTTGAAAGATAGAGTGGGTTGAACACTAATCGGAAAGTCAACGGCTAGATCCGATGGCTGTTCCATTTGTGTGTGTGTGTGTAGTGAATGGTTTCTGAGTAGCAGGTGGCATCATGTATGGTAGCCTTGGCCACCAGTATGTGAATGTGTGTGTGAATGGGTGAAAGGGTAAAACAGCTCTTTGAGTGGTTGGAAGACTAGAAAAGTGCTGTACAAGTGCAGGTACATCTACCATGTATAGCTCCCTTCACACATACACTGCAAACCTGAAATTATCTAGACATTACCAGGAGGACCTATATGTGAGAATGCAAATGTCTGAATCAGTTGGATCGGGCATTAAGTGCACTTTATCCTGCCAGTACCCTAGCACAAAATCTGTGCTATGTCCGAATGAGCCGACTGTGAAAAGAGCAGGTCACTGTCCAGAGAATTCACAGCAAGCAAGTAGGCATGTTGAAGCGAGAAATAAGAAGAAGGATAATTTACAAGAAGACGGCAACCAAAGTGTCTAACTGGAGAGATGATGAGATTCAAGACCTTCTGTCGGTAAGGGCTGAAGCCGTAATTGTCAGACAAATTTAAGGAAGGGGAAGAGACTCTGTTGTTTATGAACAAATGAAGGACCGGCTATGTGACTGCGGTGTAATCTGCAGCTGGTCCAGCCACAGGGTCCGTATTTCTCCTTAGTCATTAGTTCAAGGTCTGCACAGTTTAATATATTCAGCATCATACTTGCAGTTGGCCATGTTGTCAAGAAGCTGTCCATCACTTCTCACTCTACAGCAGGAAACAGCATTTCAAAATAAAAGTTTCTGTGCCAGAAATTCACTGTACCTAAAAATAAAGTTGTTGGTTTTGACTTGACATGTTTGAGAGTCTCTTGCGGACCATTCAGAATGAACGACCCACTTTTGGACCATGCTCCCCCAGTTGGGAACCACTGCTCTAGCCCATATCAAATGGAGTATTTCCAATAAGTGAGAATGCTTCTGACACATAAAGTCTCCTGTCGTGTGCTACATTTGAAAGAGAAACAATGTCGAGACCTGATTCTCCTGACACTGTCCAGAGTTTCTCTTCATATGAGAAAACGGCTTAGGTTATCGTAATGTACATAGGCACAAGTGTACATTAAGACTGTCACAGCAAAAAACCTTGTCCTCAAAATAAAAATAAAACTCATGCCTGACAGTAAAAAAAAACAGCCCCTCCTCCTCCCCAAATATCTCACACCCACCAGCTATGCAGACATAAACACACAGTGAAAGATAGAGAAGCTAGAATCCAAGGTTGGAACTGATGTCAAGTAAAACTCATTACTGTCAATAACAGTCTATGTCTTTTTCCACGTAGTTAAGTTGCACCATGTTCAGCTTTGTTGGCAGCTCTAGCTTTATAAATGATTGTTGATAAGTTAGGTCTAGCTGTACTGTGCCTTTTTAAAATCATTTGACAAATTCTTGAGCGTTAAATCTTTATTCAGAACACCTATACAATCTAATGTAATCTAATACAGCAGCCCAGCAATAACTCAAAGTGTATCAAGTTCAGTTTTCATCAACACAGTGTCAGAGGTGTTGACTCAACCCCGTGTTAATTTAAGAGGCTGTTTATTCAGTGGTGCTGTTCCACTGTGACCTGCATTTCCTTAAGAGGTGGTTCTTATGTTCTGTCTACAATTATTTACATGCGGGCAGCAGAATATCAGCCTCTCAATGTAATGCTTTGTGGCTGGTTTGTTGACACTGTGTCAGAGAGGTGCAGTAAATCAACAGGGTCCTAATGACACAGTGTCAACAAAATGGAACATTATACGCTGCTCAAAGGTGTATTGTAGTGCTATTGTACTGCAGCATGGAGAGACTGACTTAACTGCCTGAAATATTGTATTTTAATGTGTTTTAAATGTGAGAGAAGTTTACACCATTTTGTAGAAGTCTGTGTGTTTCAACTAAAGCACAAAAATAGCTGATAGTGTTAACATGATACAATTAGAGATGGTCAGAGCAGCCAACAATGCAGGTGCAATTTCATTCCAAAACAAGTTCAGTATAAAATTGCGATTCACGACCACCTGATCTACATTATTCAAACTCATCTGTGCCACACCACCTACCTTGGCATAAACAGAGTCATTAGGGGTCATGAAATCCCCAAACTGGTAAAGATGCAAAAACAACCTGAGAAAAAATGGCATTGCTGCTTCCGCTGGCTTTGCACTGACACGGTTACCATATGTGTGCTGCTTGCACCACATCAGGTTCCCATTACAGCCTGTTTTGTCCGATTAAGCATCAAGCTGTTTGTATAGGAACATTGTCTGAAGCAGCCCAGCATAAATATCCACTGAGCAGAGACACATTTATAAAATGCAGCAAAATCTTGTCACGAGGCTAGATGCACTGTAATAAATTGTTGGCCTGTCAGTCCTTATCAAACAGGGTCTAATTAGTAACTACATGGCAATATTTACTTGCCCAAACACTGCATGATAATTTATAAAGTTCAACCCATACAAAAGTATCATGATCAGAAACAAAACAAATGCATCTGTATTTGTCCATCTGAAAGAACGGCTAACAGATACACATTAAATGCATTATTAAAAATGCAAAACCCCACACCCTTTATTCAAATGGTGGTAATGTTCCCTAAAGTGTGAAAAAGCGATCATGCACAGCTGAAACACAAGTATTTTTGCCGCTGGCACTGACACACTTACGTTCCCAGGATCTCTTTGAAGTCATACTGATCCTTCACATCTGTGGTCTTCTTTTTCCAGGCATGGCAGTCGTCACCCAGTGGCATCTTCTTGTTGTTACGGTCAGAAACAATACTAGTGAAGAAAAAGAGGATAAGGAGGAAATGTTCATTAATATAAACAGTTTAACTGTCTCCATCCCCACCTGCAGTAAATACATTACTGCGCTGATAGTCCTGCTCACTATTCTTTTCTGATTAATTATAAATGTGAATGTAAAATAAGTTAAGATGTTTTTATGACTTGGATTACTGACAGTAGGTTTCTGTGTTTGCCACTCGTGA
Organism: Epinephelus awoara; assembly: GCA_035609425.1. NCBI lineage: Eukaryota > Metazoa > Chordata > Actinopteri > Perciformes > Serranidae > Epinephelus > Epinephelus awoara. The sequence goes on from CM069296.1 coordinate 15,431,917, forward strand.
TGACACACTAGTAAGCAGCACATGATGTTGTGTTGGGAAATGCTAACATTTGATCGATGCCTCAAACAAAGAGGCAATGCAAATTACTTTACATTTACCGTGTATGAAATTACAGGGTAGAGCTTTGTTTTGTGCACGTTATGATGTTGCTGTGTTGTGAATATTCAAATGTTTTGGCATGACCGTTGGGAGTTTGCATTAGCCCTGTGGGTGTGTATTGCAGAGGAGCACTTCCTGCTGCTATAAGTCCCATAAGGAAGTGAAGTAACTGACTAATTGTTTCACACAATTGCATGTCATGTTGCCTAAAAGATAACTTCTGTCTCACGGGTTCAGGCAAAAAACTGGCCTAAACCAGTGACGATGTTACAGCCAGCTTGACAAACAGAATGTTGCAAAAATGTGGTTGGTCTGTCTAACAGACAATTATATGTGTCTCGGATGACTTAAGACTGTGGTAAACCTTGCTTCCTCTGTAAAGTGATTTTCACACACATTTGACACAGGCACAGGCTGCATTTCATCCATTATACTGAAATACTACACAGGTAAATACGTGGGTCATTGTTGTTTCTTGCAACTTAAGGGTGGTGACCGAAATGTTATGGTTACTTGGAGGGTTCAACATGGCAGACAGTGCAGAAGATCTGGTCTAAATCAGGGCTAGGCAATATGGAGAAAGTCAAATATCACAATGTTATTGACAAAATACCTCAATATCAATATTGCAAGAATAGAAGACTATTGGTGCTTTCACAAAATGTTTACTAGGGCTGATGATTTGAATCATCAGTCAGAGACCCCTCAGTTGACTGAGATTGCTTCAAGTTGAGCAATCGTTTTTTGTTTCTTTGTTAGTTTTCTTTTTTTTTCCAGTCAGTGTACAGTGTAGGCTACTTCTGGGGACATTTCGCTTCACTTCCCCTCTGCTCTTTGATACAGGCTGCTGCGGAGCACTTAGAGGAGAGGCTTTGCACCACAGGGCTCTGAAATAACGTCATCTTCTGCCTTCTGCTTAGAAGTGATGAATTAACTTAATACGATACAGTCATCTAACTTCTGTTTGATATCTCGTTAGCGCAGTTAGCTTGTTTACTATATCATGTCTGTTACTGTTACACAGAACGTCCAGCTGAACCCCTTTCAGACACTCAACTCTATGTGGAGAATTAAAGGAATGAATAGTAGAATATTTGTATTGAACAGCCAGATCTAGCTCACTGGCAGCTGAGTTAACGCAAGCTCTAAAATTTATATAATGAGATTTTTGAAAAATAATCATGTAATGTGGTTGTGATGACTAAGTGGGTAAAGTAAAATGATAAAACAGCTAAAACAGTCTAGTGATCATTTTACTGTAAACCAGGAAAAGACAGCAGTCATGATATCCAAGATCTAAAAGAGGATATCTAGTCTCTTATCACAACATCAATAAAGTATCAATATACTGTTTTAGTTTGTTTGTCAGCAGGGTTTTGAAAAACTATTGGCCTTATCTTCACAAAATTTGGTGGAAGGGCGTTGAATGGGCCAAGGGAAAAGCCATTAAACTGTGGAGCAGATCTGAAACACACGATAGATAAACAAATTATATTACACTTTCATTAACATTGCATGACAGGACATACGGCCCTGGGAGAGGGCTGTGCTCTCTGAGTGCCCTTCTAGTTCTGACATTATGAAAAGTGTCTTGCAATCACGTTTAGGTATTTTTATGATCATCGAGATTGAATTTTATTGTAGAGGAGGCTCAAAGTCATGGCCAATATCTACCAGGTTAATAAGTAAACAATAGCTTCACTCTAGAAACCCAACTGTTAGTATAGAAGTTTGAGTACAGTGATTCAAATTTCAAGTCTTGGAAGCATTGCAGTGTCTCTTAACGGATTATGTCTCGATGCAGAAAAGTCAATAATCATACATTTAAAACCAAATTCTTCACATTATGATCGCCTTTAACAGTTTTGTGTCCCTATGGCTAAACCTAATGGATGGTGAAATGTAACTGAGGTAAATGTGCGCATCATGTTTACCATCATTCTTACTAGTACTGTATTAATAAAAGATAATGGAGGTAAATTCATCTGTTTATTTTAATTATGTCAGACTACAAAAATATTCGCTTTATAATCACTCTCCGAATCACACGTGAATCATGAGGCGCTTCGCTGGTGCTTCCTTTGGTTTAACAATGATTTTGTCAAACTCACTGACTGAAACTTTAAGATGAGCCTCTGCCTGAAGAAGCAAACTGTTGTGAAGAGCCAAAACTCGGGAACCTGTCAATCCATAAAATGTCAGCTTATCTGAAATATATTTGATACTTAACTGTTCTTGTGTAACGCTCAGGTTTAAGTGAGGTGACACAAATTAGTGCCACAAAACTGGGCCAAATCAAAAGTCAGGCCAAGGTGTAAGGTACAAAATACACCCCTAAGAGTAAGAAAACGATACAAACAATACTAATTCTACTTTAGTTTCACTTGCTCATTATTTTTTTTGTTTGTCCTCACCACACTCTCGAGTGCAGGAGTGATCACAGAGGACCCTGCTGTCACAGCTATCATCATCTAAACCCAGAAAGTGCCTATAACTCAGACCTGGGAGACTAAAATAGCTCTGTTCATATCAGCATGCCTCACTCCTCCTCTGTTCCTGCTGCCTGCCTGGCAACTTCACAGTCTGTCTATATGAGATGATGTAATGTATTGTTCTGGATCGTACAAGAGCCATTTTGTTAAACACAATATAATGTCACAATTAATCATGTCTCTATTAGCTCAGAGTCAGCTCATTTACATGCTGAATTGTGTTCATGAGTGGCATTAAGCGATAGACAGGGGTGGGCTTTACACCGCTGTTATCTCAGAATAAATGTTAATAGGACATGGCCTCTGCTAGCTGCATTCAGGTGCAGTCACTGATTGCTGCACACACACACACACACACACACACACACACACACACACACACACACACACACACACACACACACACACACACACACACACACACACACACACAAACATGGTGGCCCTCTCTCTGCCTTCACTAATGTCAGAAGTCAGCTTCATACGTGTCGTCATGGCAACCCAAAGGAGCTGCTATGGTATCTGAGAGTCGACATTGCTTTAGCGTCTAATAGCAGGTAGCAGCTAAGGTGGAAATCATTCTGGTCACTCAGAGGCTGGCTGCAGTGGTCTGGTGTGGGTTACTGGATATGTATTAGATGGACATCTCACGCAAGAAGCAGTGAAAAATGATACAACCTCATCAGGCACACACTACGTACAGCATCTGATATATCTCACTAAACAATGTAACCAAAAGTGCCAGTAAACTAAGTGTACAGCTGAACAGTTAAATTGGAATCATTCATCATTTCCTCCACTACATTTTGCATGCCATTTAAAGCAAATGAAGAAGAAGGAAGTACCTCTGAAGTTTGCACAGTATAGCAGCATGCAAGTAAAGTGCTTAAAGGAAGCAGTAAGAGGAAGTCCAGTGTAATTTGTGTGAAAGCTTTACTGTCAAATCTGCTGTGTTGGGGCCTCTGTTCCTGTAGTCTAATAACTACTGTAGGGGACAAACAAACAATACATAGTAGACTGTAACTCTATTCCTCAGTACATCTTCAACTTGACACCAGTCCCTTTCTTTGAGTATTGAGGATCGATTACCGAGCATGATTTTTTTCCCCACAGTTTTCATTGAGAAATGATCTCTAGTAGGTCAATGTGTGCTAAACAGCCTCTGTAAGTACAAAAGAATACAGAGCAGTGTTTATGCAAAGAGTAGGGCCATTTTTGTTCTGACATGTTGAGATTCTTTAGCCTTTCTGAAGTCTGGTTGTGAGAAGAGGACTTTGAGTTTGAAGTACTGAAACTAACAGACCTGCTGGTCAATACAGAAATATCTTATGACAGTTATACAAATAAACATTGAGTAAGCTACTTATTTATTATTGGAGTATTTCACTGATGGAAAGACGGTGTTTTTATAAAAGTGGTCTGTCTATGCAGTAGAAAGACGCAAATACATTTGAAATTGGTGCTACATGACCAGAGGAAACAGAGAAATAGGCTGTGACATTTGCTTTTACTCAAGAGGTGTAAAACCTGCAACTACCAGAATGCACTGCACCACACTGGACTAATACAGACTTCCGCTGGTGGGTGACATGATGCAAGTTTGGCCAGTTTGACACAGGAAACAACACGGCTGCCAGCTGGTAACAAACAATCTCAAATTACAGTTAAACGGTAAGCTAAAAATATTTTTCTGAAAACATCTGAGGCAAGAAATAGGCAACGCAGTAACAGAATCCTGGTTCATATTTGATCTGTGTTGCCTAGTTTTAAAATTTTTAATTTTTTTTTCAAGTGCCCACTTACTGTTCACAAATTCTCATTTACAGCCAAACAGCGCACTAAAATATGTCTCTGAAGACTTTTTAGGTGACAAATAAGCATTGCAGTAACAGAATCTTGGTTTATATTTGATCAGCGCTGTCCAGTTTTATCGTTCATTTGGAGTTTGGTCTGCGTTTGAGAGAGAGAGAGGTGGGCATATGAAAATGCAGAACTACAATCTGTAGTCCCTGCAACAGCTCCAGAGCCAGTGAGACCGCATTTCGCATCATCCAGTGAATTTGAGCTGAGACATGAGCAGGGAGAGATAGAGAGAACTTTACCACATTTCATTTCCACATATACTATACACATTGTTATGAAACAAAGCTGGTTGAAAATCAGTGAAGTATCCCTTTAAGTACAACTGTCAATCATTTGCTGATTACAGTTTCTTGAATGTGAGGATTTGCTTGCTTTTTTTGAAATTGATGTAACCCAAAACACTTTTTGATGACTCCGCGTCAAAAAGAGCATTTCTGGCACTTCAAATGATCCGTCTTTTTAAATTATTTAAAGGTCTAGTGTGTTGGATTTAGCAGCATCTAGTGGTGAGGTCGCAGATTTCAACCAACTGTAACTTCTCTCGTGAGCCAAGCGTGTAAAGACACTACAGTGGCCGATGCAAATCTAGAGGCAGTGTTTGGTTTGTCCATTCTGTGCTACTGTAGAAACAATAAGGCAGAAGACCCTTGTTAAAGGGCACATCTGTTTTCAGTTTCGGGTGATTACGCACTGATAAAAACATAGCTATGAATATTATATTCAATTTCTGCAAATGTATCCCCCTGAATCCTACACGCTGGACCTTTAAATTCTGAATTGATACATTGAAAAGATTTGTCATAAAGGAATAATTAAAAACAACTATATCTATACAGCTCAAACCTTATCTGCTGACCAGCATTATTTAGACATGGCACCACAGTATACCTGCTTAGAGTGTAGTAACCTTTAGGCTAAAAATAACCGCAACAGCACAAGACTGTTTGGAGGAAACAATGAAGGCAGAGAAACAGTGAAAACATCTCTCACAAACTGCGTGTTTGTAGCATCTCACCTTGCTCATATGGAGATTCATGGAGATTCATGTTAATTCATGCACTGAGAATGGATGATATCGAACATCAAAGTCATTTTAACATCAAAGTCATTTAAAATCTATGAATGCATCAACCGTCGTTTGACACTGGTTGTGTTTATTTTTGAACCAGGAAATATCAACATGCACCTAAATCTCCATTACACTTGGATTTAACTTAAATGGCACAAACATACCTAGATATGTTTTAAATTAGGCAACTTCACTGACACATTTCAAGCAATTTGAGTTTTATGGACAAAATTGAGCAAGGGGGTCTGTTTTTCAAACAGACAAATGCTATAAACAACAAAATAAGCACCAAGTTTATGACACGCAGGGGCAGATATGGGCAAGTTTAAAATGTAGGAGAGTAGAGGAGAGAGACACATGCAGGTATCGTAGGAGCATGTAGAAGGCCAAAAACAGCCCCTTCATGTCCACTGATGACATGACTTTTGGCCAACGGGTGAAGATTAAGCTGCTAAAAAACCCAAGAAGCAAAAGGATTGAAGAGGCTGGAAACAGGGAGATGCACGATACCATAAACACATTCCCTGACTCGTATGTGACATGCAGCATTCATCCTTGTTTAAGGTTTACACAAAAGAGAGTCGCTGTACTCACTGGTTTCCCATTCCTGTGATGTGCAGTGGACAGAAGAAACACACACACACACGTACACACGACCACAGTTAAATGTGACAAAATGACACATGGTTACGGTGTCAGGGCATGAGACTGAGTCTGCAAGGGTGTTGAAACTTTTGGCAACACTTGCATACACACAAAGAATCAAACATTCAAACAGACAAACTTATGGAGCTATATTAAAACCACATGTCGATACGGTAAATTAAAACAAAAACAAATTGAGCTCTTTAACACATTCTTAGTCACATCCACTTGGTATCTCTTAACTGGATGGCTCATGTCTTGACAGAAGTGTTGATAACAAACTAACACACTTACATGTTGGCTCTCTTTTGTCTTTAAACACTTTAAAAGATTGATCTTGGCTCAAGTTTTCTACTATTTCTAATATCTCAGCAGACAATCTACTGCAGAGCTCAAAACTGTGAGAAATTCTGCTGCCAAGTTAAGAACAGAGACTTAAGTCAACGGACTGCATTCCTGTGAAAGCAGCTTCACTTCACAGGAAGCCAAATAGTTTTTGTAATGATTTCATTTTACAAATTCTTTTCAAGGCTATGTTAGGTCAGGTGCATAGCTACACCTCTGATCTTTTAAAGCAGGGGTGTCAAATATATACGGCCCGCGGGCCAGAACCAACTGGCCAAAGTGTTTGGATGACTTGCACACCTAACATTGATGCACATCTGGGCTAAGAGGTGTTTAGTTTCAGAAGCAAGTTAAACAATGAGTGGCTGATTTCATGTAAAATGCTAAAAAAAAAACAATGTATACTTATTGTGGTCATATTTAAAGGTATTAAACATTGTGCAAAATATTGTTAATCAGCAGCTTCAGTACAAAAGAATCTGTATAAGGCTTCTATCTTGAAACAATATTGGAGGAACCCTGTTGATAAGACTGCCAAAACTTTATATTTGTAAATGATTTGTAAGGCAGGGGATAATTTATCCTGCTCCCCCAATAGCTTCCACTTCAGTTTGGTGTGGTGATGCCAGAATACACAGGAGTGGAAATGAATGGAAAAAATGCACATGTAATGACAGTGAGTAGAGGACTAACTAAATACGGAAAAACTGAGACATATTGTTGAAACAGTACTTAATTTTCTTCAGATATCTCATCATATGTTTTGTTTCTTAACACTGAATAAAATGTAAAAAATTTGAATTTTGACACCCTTGTTTTAAAGCTTTCAGAGCTGCAAGCAGGACCCTCGTAGTCAATCCGATATCAGGCCAAGTGACAAAAGCCGAGTGGTGTTTTTCACATCCAGCTGTCCAGGTTTTGTGTCACATTTCATGCAGTATGATGCATTTTTGAAGGACAGTAATTCCTGTTTAACCTCCCAGCGTGTATTTATTTATGAATTTGACCTTAATGGCATTTTTTTTTTTCTTGAAAATCTGGGGTGTCAATACAGACACAGAAATTGGCCACGGTGAAATGCATGCAGCTCAAAGAAGCGAGACAGCACAACTCCATTCACACATCAAATACAAAATGATTCACTGGGTCGAACGGGTGAACTGACAAAGATCCCAGGTCTCTGCTGTGGTGGGCGAGTGTTTTTTCCTGCTTGCCAAGAGCAAAATGTTTAAAAGCACAAACACACAGTGCGTGATTCTTATTTTATTAACTTGTTAACATCATTAACTAATACGAGAAACAGAAAACTATCCAACTAATATACGCCATCGTCCCCTCAACAGATGCAACACCCATGCTGTCCATCTAAAAAAAAAAAAACCTATTAATAAAACCCATGCATCCACTGGTTGACTGTCTAACAGAGAGATTTACTAACAGAATACTGATTGGTCAGCTGGTGTCAATGACGCACAACAAATCTCCTCTCAAAGTGAGCTTATTAATTGATAAGCAGACATCTCCTTACAGGATCCCAGAGACAGAGAGAGGAGGAAGCGTGAGAGTGAGTGAGAGAGAAAGAGAAAGAGAAAGGGAGAAATGAGAAATAAGGGAAGGGGTAAAAACTAAAAATACACAGCAAGTCTTGTTTACTGAGTAAACCACAAGACATTTCTGCTGCAAGAATTAATAATAACACCACAGAGGTTCTCCCAAGACATAGCCTGGAGTTATTTTTATTTGGTCAGACCATGCTACATAAACATGACTTCATGACATTTAAATTAGAGCAGTCTAGTTATGCTGGTTTGAATGGGAGGAAACAAGTAAGCTGTCACTTCAGTCCCTTCATACATGGCAGCATCTGATCCTTCAAACTGCAGCTTCAGTTACATACAGGTCCTCTTCATGTCAGTGACAATAACTGCATCAGACGGTTAACTTCAGCAGCCTCCCCTGTAGTAACGCTACAATGACTTACAGCTTTAAATCTCCCCAGAGTTGTAAAACGTCCCTCTAAAACCAAAGGTCCCCATATACCACGGAGTGAGCGTTAAACTCCGTTAATGTTAGCTAACCTTAGAGCTGTCAAACCCCCCTGACATGAGACCACACTCCGGCACCTCTCGCGTGTGACACAGAGACAGAGTTAAAGTTTGTGTCATGTCAGTGTGGCAGCGGCGGCTCCTACCTGAAATTTAGCGGGCACTAAGGTCCGGCAGCAGTGTCCAGTGTCCAGTGTCCGTCTGTCCGTCTGTCTGTCTCTACAACTCGGAGCGCTCTCACACCGAATCTGTACTTGGCAGCCTCACCAGCAGCGCTCATCCTGACGTCACCTCGGGGCAGGACGGCCAGCGGACCAATCAGCGCCCGAGCTTGGGAGCACAGGTAAACAGCTCTGCGCCTCTATTGGTCACCTTTCTGTCCACCCGTGACACCCGTGTGCTGTGCTCATGATAAAGCGCTTGGAGGTGAGCTGGTGCAGGCTCGGTAATGCATAAAATAAATGACCCCAGCTGAAAACTAATACACTCATGCTAAGGCCAGACACAGGAACATTAGCAGCTGCAAAACTAGGCGTTATTGTAGCAAGTAGTAATGAGTAGTCATAGTGACAAGTGATAATGGACTTAAGGTTGTAGGTATTATCTCTAATGCTGGAGCCCTTGATCACTTACTGGAGATCTGCATTTGATCCAGAGGTAAACACACAGAAAGAAACAACAGACCTGGATGCTATTTCTAATATTAGCCTTTAAGAGTACTATTAGGGACTGTTCGTTATTCATGAGGGGGGAGAGGTGGTGCAAAAAAGAGACAGGCATGTCAAATATTTGTAAGCATTGGGGAGGAACTTTTGCTTTGTATAATTATTATTTTAACGGTTGCATTTTGTATTTATTTTACCGCTGCCTTCCAAACCTACCCGCCAAAATTATACAGTTTGTCATTGCCAGAAACCATAAAAACAAATATTATTGTTGGGTTTTCAAATTCCTTGGACACATCATGTGTTATGAACCCTTCCATCAGAAAAAAACGAACTTAGTTATACTTCATCAGCATCACTGCATCTCATTTAAAATTTGGTCCAAAATAAAGCTTTTGCACGAACTAACCGCTAACTGTCTTGAACTTTTAACTTTGAAGCATCAAAGGATACGTTTTGAAAATCCAGTAACTCATTTATGGTGGAGGGAGGGTCGTGCATTTTCTGCCAGGCTCGAGGCCACCCCCCTCCTCTGATAAGTAAAAAACAGTCTCTTAGTAGGCTGCTGGTTGCAGAGGTGGTAGTTGCTGCAAACTTAATTTGATTCCAAGAAGGTTTTCTTTACTTGCTGCCTAACCCTTCATAGAGCAGCGACAATTCTTTGAGGCTCATTCATTCATGTACTTTTGGTCTTAGGTGCAATGTTTGCAATATATTTATTAACAGAGGAAATCCGCCAAATCCAACCAAAACCATTTTCATTAATTTATTTGTGACTTCTCTTCAAAATAAACCTTGGGATAAAGCACACAAAAACTAAATTTTCCTTGTCCACTCAGCCTGCCAGGTGCGAAGGGACTTTGGTACACAAGCTTGTACGGTCTTAGCTTGTGGTGGTCTTGTGCGCCATCTAGTGGATTGCATGTCCCTAAACAGGCAAGGTCAATATGGCAAGTCTAAAAACAACTGATAGTATGCAGACACATTGAGTTGGGTGCACTTTTTAGGCTAAGTAGACGTGTTGGTCATTTTTATGGCAGTAAAATGTTGATACATTGGTGTTTTGTTATTGTAAAAGGGATTAAAGGACAATGCTGTCTGTGGCAGTCGTAATGACCATTTGCTATTTTCTTATAATCTCAATTCCCTTAAGATTGTTGCTAGTTTCATGGCAGACATTAGCATGTCATGGCAGAAAGAGTGGACCACAGGTGTGATTCAAAACTTTAACCACTGAAAGTTCCATCTCATATAGGCCTACCCAGACGAAAGGAAAATTCAAAATAAGATCTTTTATTGTCCAGACTAGTTCTCCTAGTCATAACTGAGCTCAATATAGCATTGTTACAGGATTTTGACCATTTTCCCATACTTCCTAAATTCAGCTCCTGAAAAATAACCTTCCTCTTCTCTCAGCCCGAATTTAAGATCTTAAAATGCTCTTTGACCTCTTTCACTGCAGTAATCTTTAGTTGTCTGAAATTATCAGCTGTTGAGATAAAGGTAAGATCCAAAAGAAGACTTGATTGGCTTATAAATAAGCCTGCACAATTTTAGAAATTTGTCTCAGTGACCAAATTCACATCTCTGCTCTGTGTATTTTATCTGTTTTCAGAGTTGAGAAACCTCTAAGAAGCAAATGAGCACATCAAAAAACAATTCCTGCTGATTTATTACTTTGCTTCTTATTTCTCCCAGTGCAGTGATTTAAGAGAAGATCGGAAGTTAGTAATCTCCAAATAAGAAGCTGATTTATTTCTGACGAGTCAAAGAAATGACTATTGTAAGCAGCACTAGGTAGTGTAGGCTAGCAGTTCCAGGGTCTGGTGGTGTGTGTGCTGGCTAAATGAAAGGGAACCTGGTTTAAATTACTGATCACACCTATCTGTGTTGTTATTACACCCAGGCAACTTGCTTCTCCTGCCTTGACAATTTACAACAACTTGGCATTGTACAATTCCAGGTAAGAACGCAGAAAAAAAATTTAACTTCACAATTTGACATTTTAAATAAAGATTTCTCTGGTAAAAGCAAAGCATTTGTAAGGAAATGACCTTTTGCTGCAGCTTCTTGTGATAGAGCGTCGCCCTGCTGTCTACCTGCCCCCGGTGGGGGCGCTATGGTGCGCACACAGCAGTTTTTGGACCCTCCCGCTCTCCTTCCTCGACACTGAGCTGCCAGTTGCCTAGTGACGAAAAACTATCGACTGCTTCTGATTTCCTGCGTTTTCAAAATCTCGTCGCTGGCACTGTGAGCTAGCCCGAAGTTTTCCCACACAGATTTCACACGTTTATCTCGTGTTCACAGCTGGAGTATGGGACGATATAAAACCGTTAATATCTTCGTGACTGTCGAGTAACGTTTTCAGCGTTTCAGGTCGCGTTATGAAGCGTTTTGATGAAGGATGAATAATTATCTTTTCATCAGGGTCGTTGGGAAAGGGAGCTATGGGGAGGTGAACTTGGTGAAACACAAAACAGACCGAAAACAGGTGAGAAATAAAGACGTATGTGTGGAGTTCGTTACAGCCCACGACTGTTCAAATAAGTAACGTATGGCCTTAACAAGTGTAACGTTAGTCGCATGAAACGTTATAATCACCAGGCTTGATGCTACAAGACACTAGCAAGCCTTCAGCCAGCTTAAAGTTAGCTACAGTAGGCTAGAACATTACGGCTTTGTTTATGCTCTTAAACGTTACATGTAAGAGTTATGGAGGAACACAATAAAGTTAACACATCTAGTGAAGTGGAAGACATGACGAAACAATGCCATATGTTACACAGCAATGATAATGTAACTTATGTTGTTATTTACAGGGCAATAACTCTCAGTTTGACCGTTTTTTGCCGTCTGCTGTTGTCCCTAAAGAGTCCTTGAATGGTTTGAAAAACCTTAAAAACGGTAGCTGGATAATTAATACTTCTGACCATCCTGATGACCCGTAAAGGAAGTTTTGTAGTTTGAGCATAAGACATAAAACATGAATTATACCAGGTGCAGGGCTCCTATGTCAGTGTATCATAACTTGAGAAGCACTTAGTAATATGTAGATCATTATCACTGACAGGGTTTGTGAATCCCTGGTCTATATCACTCATTAACTTTTATAAATGAATATGTTAATATAAAACTAACTAAAACGGAACTTAATTTATTGCAATCTGGTTGGAAATTCTTCAGCTTCTCCACCATATGGTGACTTTTCCCAAGTGTTTTTGTTTCTAAATGTGTTCACAAATATAACTTGACAGACATGTACTTTTCTTAATTCAGGGAGTTTGACTGTGAATTTTTCCTTTTTTCCCAGTATGTTATTAAGAAGCTGAATTTAATCACCTCCTCCAAGCGGGAGCGGCGTGCTGCAGAGCAGGAGGCGCAGCTTCTCTCCCAGCTGCGACATCCTAACATTGTGACATACAGGGAATCGTGGGAAGGAGATGACTGCCAGCTGTACATTGTGATGGGCTTCTGTGAAGGCGGTGACCTTTATCATCGACTCAAACAGCAAAAGGGCGAGCTCCTACCTGAGAGGCAGGTGGTGGAGTGGTTTGTCCAGATAGCAATGGCACTCCAGGTACTGATTGAAAGTAAAGAACATGCAAGGTCAGTGTATTTTCCTTGACAAGTATGCAACACATGAAGTCACCGTTGTGATTTTGCTTTGCAGTACCTGCATGAGAGGAACATTCTTCACCGGGACCTTAAAACACAGAACATCTTCCTGACTAAGACTAACATCATCAAAGTTGGGGACCTTGGCATCGCACGAGTATTGGAGAATCAGAATGATATGGCCAGCACACTCATAGGGACCCCTTATTATATGAGCCCAGAGCTATTCTCTAATAAACCTTATAACCACAAGGTAATTTGGTCATCTGCTCTCACTCTGTTTAGTTATTTTGGACCTGTCACAGGAACTGTCTTACAAATTGATGTTTTTTTTTCTAGTCAGATGTATGGGCCCTGGGTTGCTGTGTGTATGAAATGTCCACACTGAAGCATGCCTTCAATGCCAAGGATATGAACTCACTGGTTTATCGCATTGTAGAAGGAAAGGTGGGTTTCATCTTTTTACATTTATTTTGATATTCTGCTCAGGTCAGTCCTCTTTTTGCAAACATATGTAATTTAGTGTTTGTCATTTCCTGAGAGTGTCAGAAGAGGTCAGGGACATATATTTTAGACTGAAGTTGGGAATAGTCTTGTCATCGTCCCCAGTAACCACAGATAGAAAGCTCTTATGCGGGGTTATTGATTGGTAACACTAGCCACCTTGATCAACAATTTAATAATTGATGCTCTTGTAGTTAATACAGTACATTATTTTTCTGAATCCTAATAATCAAAAAATAGAATTTAAGGCAGAATAGTTTCACAATAACATGACATTTTCCTCTGTTTTTCTCACCAGCTGCCTCAGATGCCCAGTAGGTATGATCCCCAGCTGGGAGAACTGATCAAGAGCATGCTGTGTAAGAGACCTGAGGACAGGCCTGATGTTAAACTTATCCTCCGGCAGCCCTACATCAAAAGACAAATTGCTATGTTCCTTGAGGCCACTAAAGAGTAGGTGGCTCTGACAGCAGACTGCTGCTTGCTGTGATTACTAATGTCTGTAAAGCTATGTATTAGATGCACATTTCATTTCTTGCTGTGTATACTTGGGGTTTTTTTCTTCCACAGTGTACTGCCAGCATTACATAGATTGATAAATCTTTTCTTACATGTTTATGTTTAATTGTGTTTGTACCAGAAAAACTGCCAAGTCAAGAAAGAAAGCTGTGGGTGGCAGTGGTGACTGTAGGGCCAATAGTGGACCGTCTGTGGTGTCATCTCAGCCAAAACCTGAGAGAAATCCTCAGCCTGAACCTATAGCCAGAGTGAAACGGGTGAGTGAGTGGAGAATATTAAATCTGATTCAACACAAATAACTTAACAATAATATTATTTTAGAATATTCCTATGGTAAGTCATGATGTCAGTCACTCAGTATTGATTTACTCTGTTGTCACTAATCAAAATGTATGCTGTGACTTTCTATTTCTTATATTATTTCTTATGATAGACGAATAGTAACATCCAGGTATTTTCTGTTACACTCAACAAAGTTTCAGTATAAGCAAGAAGTTTTTGATTTGACTAGTTGCTTGGCATCATGTCTTTTACTGCATTTTATTTTGTCAACTTAGTTGTTATAATTATTGTTATAGTTGTTGAAATGAAATGCTCTCTTAATCTTCTTAATGGACAGCATCACTTAGCCACTGAGATATGGCTGTAATGGAAATGCAATGGCTAAACCTGAGCAACGGTTATGATTAATCCTAACAGTGGGCTAACAGCAATATGGACAACTGGTATCAGTATTTGTGAATTTAAAGGAATACTTTATCATTTTGTATCAAGGTTTTTCAAATCGCCATGACTAATCTGAAATAAGTTCCATGATTCTATATTTATTCTCAGAAGGTCTGTGTAAATTTATTGTGGTTGTGAAAGTAGTAAGATGTTAAAACGGTCCAGTGGATTGCTCCAGTTTCTTTTTAGTTGAAGCTGTTAACCAGAGTTCTTCATTTCTGATGTCAGGGGGGGAATTGTCAGTGTTTATTATGGTTTTTGTTTCTCTTCATTCCCAGAAAGAAGAGAAATCACAACAACACAAAGTTCGGAACGGCATCGCAGATTGCACTCCAATCCAAACACCTCTGCCACCCAAACCCTCCTCACCTGATGCTCTCAAAGCCAGCTTGGCATCCCTGGCAACCATCAGCAACATTAATATTGATGTCCAACTGCAGGAGGAAGAGGACCTGATGAATAGACAGGTGCAGCAGCCCCAGTCAGTTGTGTCACACCACAGTGCAGTCAATGAACCTGTGACTCACACTGTGCACAAAGACAGCAAGGGAAGAGTGAAACCAAATCTGTCTCCCCCTCCTTCCCCTGTTAAGCCCCCCCTGAAGTGTGTATCAGGGGTTGGCAGTCGGGGAGCCGATGAGAGGAGGGCATCCAGTGGATTGTTAGACGTTCATCCACAGGGCGCACCACACCCTGGAGATACATTTTCTGTATGTGGGGGGAAGCAGATGTCAGATGTGGATGATAAAGAGGATACCATGGAGTTACTTAAAGAGGCTGATATGCAGAACCCAAAGACAGAGGCTGCTTCTAATGTCCCTGAGAGGAGATCTGCACACAAATCCAATGCAGAAAATATCGGAGGGCTTGTGGACGTGAATATTGACAATAAAAATGATACTGTGAACCTTCTTAAGGGAGCTCAGACACAACACCATACCTCTGAGATCCAAGTAAGTGCTCTATAGTGGTATCTCTATGGTGTTCTTATATGATGTTCTTTTGTTTTTTACATGTTAATTTAACTCTTTGTAGGAAAGCCTAGAATCTACTGAAAAGCTGTTAGAGCCGTTTCCTCCAACAGTGGTGAGCATTAAAATTCCTGTACTCATTCTGTCAACTCCTGCCAGAATAAAGCCCATTATTTGTCTTGTACTTTGCCACAGTGGAAAGAGTATACTTGTGTCTGTTTAGGAGCCAGCTCAGGAGGAATGTCCCTTACCAGCCAGTAAGCCAGGTCTGACAAATCCATGCCAAACACCCCTGTATCTCTCATCAGAACCATCTATATCACAGCAGCACAAAGGGAGAGACATAAGACGGACACATGGGGATCAGGACAAGGTAAAGCAATATAAGGAGCTAATGTAAGGAAATTTAGGAATTTTAGGTGCAAGGATTGTTGAGATTTGGATCCAAATATAAAAGTCTTAAAGTAGTTTAAAAATGGGATTCAGTTTTTCCTAAAGGCTAGTGCCTCACAGGACAACATGGAAAACATTGGAGAAAGGTTTTTGCCCTCATGCGTGCTGTCAGTGAAATTGATTCAATTAAATTATTTTTGTCTCCTGTTAGTCCAAGGCGGCTGCTCCTAGACCTTTACCTCCACCTCCTGTTGAGAGCATAGCGGTGGAGGGGAGGAAGAGAAGCAGGAGGAGCACAGAGAGCAAGAAAGCCAGTGTAGCTGCAACCTCCACACCAGTTAGTTCCTGTAAGGACGGATTCCTACCACTGCCACAGGTGAGAGTGCTCATCCACTCGCAAATGAGTGTATACAGCCACATTACTGAAAGGGCGTGCATATTTGTGCCTGAGACACATTTTGTGTGTAGATAAAAGAATAAGCTGCATCAGCATTTCTGCAATTTTGATTTGAGGCCATAGTTTGTAGAATACTATACTGAAAATTAAACATGATACAAAACAAAATCAAAAATAAGCAGATGCTGTTTATCAATCACAGAAAATGCGGGTCAATTTTATTTTCAGGATCGTCCTCTGTCTGCCAGAGAGAGAAGAAGACTGAGGCAGTCCCAGGAGAGTGTCAGCCTGCCAGGTACTTACTGTCTTTCCTAATGAAAACCAGAATTTGTATTTTGAACTATATAAAAAACAGTATAACTAAAGTTCCAGTAGGCTTGAATAGAGCAATACAAAATAACAAAGCAGTAATCCTAGAAAACGCACATGTTTTATATACTATACACTTATTACAACAGGGAAACAAACATGTATGGGCACATTTTGGGTCAAATATTCTGTACATTATTAGAAATCTATTCAAACAACAACAGCAAAAAAAGGAATACTTTTTTACTTTTTTTCTGCTCTTTCCACAGGTGTTTATGTTGTAAGAAGGGCATCTTATGATGTCACCTCCACCAAGGAGGAGCACTACAGCACTCCAGATACCAGATCTGTTTCAGACTTTATCACTAACACCAACAGTAAGGTACTGACACCCCATCACTGTGACATTCAGTTGTACTCAACACGGTCGTTAAAAGGGAATGGCACTTATTTAATGCCTGCTGGTATGGAGGGGAAAAAGGCTGGATGTGCCTTGGGAGGTTAATCTGATCATCTTAGAGTGAATTTAAAGTAGAAATCTGTTTAAAAACATCTGTCGCAACAGTTTGATGTGTTTTGTTACAGCAGGATAAGTTACCAGAGCGAAGGTCAGATGAAGACGAGTGCAGCTCATCCACAAGTTCCACAGAACGTTTAGATGGAGACTGCAGGGAAAGGTGAGAGCATTCATAGGAAAAAATAACTCCACTCTAATCTAGTTACCCTACTGCTTTGCTATTCATAATATTAGCTCTGGAAAGTTTGTGTTAACACATTTGCTGTGTCACATTGCTTGAGTGCAGGAAGACAGAATCCAGTGACATGCAGGATTTAGTCCACATGATGACCCAAACTTTGAGAATGGATATTGGAGACGGTGTGAGTGAGGTGGACAAGGGCAGATTTGGCTCTACTGCATTGCCGGAATTCAAACTGAATAGGAAGTACAGAGACACCCTAGTGCTTCATGGGAAGGCTCGGGAGGAAGCGGAAAACTTGTCACTTGGTGAAATACCACTAGGTGAGATACTTAAATTGAACTCTCTTGTCATCATTCTGCAATTCTCCACCATTGTTATGTTTAACCAGCTTCTCTCTCCAGAAGGCTCCACATCTGGTCTGGCCAAGATAAGGAGAGCCATAGAACACCTGAGAACAGATGTAGTGAAGGGACTGGGGGTCAAGCTGCTGGACAAAGTCCTGGAAATCATGGAGGTGGAGGATGACACCAAAAGAGAAGTACGATTTTAAAGAAGTAACACACACCACACCAAATTTTATATACTTTATCTATACCCATGATTTAACTGAAAATGTTGCTGAAAATTGTAGCAACTAGGTAGGTAAGTAGGTAGGAGCTTTGATCATTTGTGCACATTGCTTTGCTGATACTCAGGGATATTATGGTTACATTTGGCACAAGTTACATACAGAAGCGACTCTGATTTTCTGATGCATTATTTAAGTTAGGTTGGACTTCTGACATCCAAAAATAAACAGAGCTACAAGTTAAGTAAGTAAGACGTAGTTCAAAGTGATACCAGAACTTTAAGATCAAGTTGTAAATTCCATCCATATCACACATTAGAATAGATCTATTTGCCATATTATTGTGTGATTACTTGTCTGTGAAATTCAAAACCCAGGTTGTAACTCAAGCAGAGCTGCTTCAGCTGTCATTCATTCCAAAATGACCACAGTTGATATCCCTTTTTCTCACTGCAGCTGTGCCTTCGTGACCAGATGGGGGATGAGAAGTACCAAGCATATGCTGTGATGGTGAGGCAGCTGAAATTCTTTGAGGACATTGCCATCAAGGTTTAGAGAAAATTCTGTATGTAAAGGAGTGGACACATATGCATTTCCATGACACCACCCGTGAGAAGAGGCAAGCTTGACATATCTTAAACAGGAAACTGTCACTGGGAGAAATGTTTCAGCTTTCAAGTAGAAACTTGTATGAACTGACAACCAATCAATATTGTTCACAAAAACCATTTTTTCCTGTCAAAATACCCTTGTGCTTGTGTGGCATTGCCACTTTCTTCCTTCTGCTTGCATGCAAATCATCACTGATGCCTGCAAGTCCTGTCGTGGAATTGTCACACTGAAGCTGCTCTTGTGTGAGCAGTCTTTTGTAAATGAATGTGCAGTTTTTTAACCTAATTTTTCAAATACAAAATTTGTAATGGTTCCTGTAATTTTCATATCTATGCAAAGATTTTAGGTCATGTTATAGCACTCCTCATCTTTCCACTTCCTGTTGTGGATAGTTATTATTTATAATGCAACCTAGAATATAAGTAATTGTTATGCTGTATCTTTGAAGACACTAGTCTGCTGCTGTATTTTATTTTCTTAAAACACAAAATAATGTAATGTAGATACACTGTAGATAATAACATTTGATTCTTTTCTAATAAATCCTAAATGTTTTTTGTTCACCCTCAATTTCCTTAATGTTGGGAACCTCAATAAAACAAACCTGTCATTGACAGCAATGAAAAGGACAAAAGAAAGGTACTAATTAAGAAATGCATTTTTGTACACATTGACATACTCAGTAATCCTGCAGATCAACCCCAATTCTAAACACAAATCAAACAGCCCACTTATAAAACAGTATCTGATGTTTATTATGTTGACACAAGTATTTCATTGACTGACAAACACTGTAAGCATGTTTTCTTTTCAAATGAGAACCGTGAGACGAAAATTCAAAAGAGTTTCTGATATAAAGGATGTATTAACAGTCAGACAGGGAACATTCTGATTTATTTGTGTTTCTTCTTCTTGAGAGTTTCCTGAGGTTTTTGGCTGGGCTCCCCGCTGGTCTCTGGTATAATTGGCTGCCAGGACAGAGGATTCTTTCTGTACATGGGCCATGGAGGCAGGGTCAACTAAAGACAAGAACAAAAACAGAAGCAATCATATAATGTTGGTTGGTATTCAACCACAAGGCCATGAGCAAACAATGTGCAAGAATTTTGTCCAATTATCCTTGCACAATGGCAGACACGTCAGTCAATTATCTTGGATGCATAACATAACTAAATGCTGTTCCTTTCCCACAAATAAAACAGGCTAAAATGCAAAATAAGCAAACTTACCACACAAGACACAGCAAAACCAGCCAGGACAATGTACACTGTCCACCCGAACTGCTCAATGATCAGACCATACACGAATCCAATCACCTTCAAGGACAAAACATGATATCAATGAACCTGACAGTGTCATTATAGTGGGATGTTTTGATTAGCTAATTTGCATGTGTCAAGGTAAGTTACCGCTGAGATGAGAATTATTCCTTGGAAAATCTGTTCAGCCAATTTCTGGCCTTTATAATCCTGAAACACAAAGGACAGGGAAACATCAATTAGGCAACATTAACACAAAATCAGTGTGCAGACTGAGGGTAGGAGGGTACTGTGTCTGCCTGTGCAAAATATGTAACATAAGCTGGTGTGGCCTAGTAACTTAGTGATAGCTTTGTTTAACGTTACACTAATCTTAGGATCAAGTAACATAAAGCTGGAGTGATGAAAAGTAACTTAACGTTACTAATGATGCTATAATCACAACAAGCTAACGGTACTTAAGATGTAAATTAGACATGGCAAACTATTAGCCAACACCTAACAACAGGTACATTTCCTGTTTGATATGTGACTCTATTAAAAGCTACATTGGTTCAGGAACATTAGGTGGCGGGTTAACTTGCAGCTTTTAAGGACATTATAATGTGAGCTAGCAGCTGTTAACAATGTAACCACCGCACCAGCTAGCTACAACCGTTAGCTTGATAAAATAGCATGAATGAGTAACTTAGCGAGCATAACTCTGCGGCTCCACACTATACAA
This sequence comes from Epinephelus awoara, assembly GCA_035609425.1. Taxonomy (NCBI): domain Eukaryota; kingdom Metazoa; phylum Chordata; class Actinopteri; order Perciformes; family Serranidae; genus Epinephelus; species Epinephelus awoara. Next base: position 15,452,438 of record CM069296.1, read on the forward strand.
GCTTATCATCTCTTACCATGTGTGAGGGAATGGACTTGAATATAGACAGCATATTTCCGCTTAAAAATGAAAAAGCATACGGACAGAATTTGGTGCAAACCGAAACAGTTTGACTTCCGGTTTTAAAAAGATACGTCGTGTAGTGAAGGACCCGTCCGGCTGCTGATGAGTGTGTTAGCTGCGCAGCTTCACAGATCTATAAACACTGGGGATTAGGTGAAGTGCGCCATTTTGTTGACTCGTCCGGGTTGGTGTTAGCGGAAAGCTTTGCCCGCCTGAATAACTGCCTGTCAATATGTGTGTCGACTTTTAGCTAGTATAGTTAAAACCAATGTTATTTATACATTATATTCCCGGTAATTAAATCATATACACTCGAAAATTAAACACACATTTTTATTGAATGGAAACAGCACGCTAATGTCACTTTAGAAACAGGCAAACGCATGGGCGGCTACTACGTGCAATTACAATGGCGGATAAACTTGTTGATGTTGAGTTGGCAGTTTGGCTTCAGCGTGAATTGCTTCAGCTGTGCTCTCTGGTTTTATTTTAGGCGCTAACTTTACCTGCGCTGCATTTTTATTTTAAATTTAAGCACCTGAGCACAGTTCAAAGCCACGAGTTTGCTGACGGTCCCGTTGTGTTTCAGTGCGGTCGTCACGCATCGGTCCAGCAGCAGCAGCAGCAGCAGCCAGAGTTCACCTCAGTCCACAAATAGCCAGACAGCTAATTCATCTCGGGCTGCACTCAGATCAGCTGTGAGGTGTTTTATTTTATTTTATTTTTACCTGTTCTTATGTTTTTTTAATCAGCCGTGTTGTTGGAGTGGATGAGGCCGTTGTCATGACACTGAGGAAAGGTGAGTCAGTGTGGAGGAAGCATGTCTGTCATGACTAGATGCAGTGCAGTGTGAATGGAGAAGTTCCTTACCGCAGCTTCTTCACTGACAGTTTTGGCCTGTTGCACCACAGCTATCACTGATATCAGCTTGTCATTGTGTCTTTCAGTAAACGTTATCATCCTTGTGCTGCTGGCTGTGGCCTTCCTCATCATAGTTCAACGAAATCTTCTCAACCTCAGTGATATTTTACACAAAGAAAACCCAGGTATGTTGACCTTGGTGCTGGGGGGGTTTCATGTGTGTCAGCTGCTCTGTACCTACACGTGGGGTCCACATTTTCCTCAGAATAACAAGTGTAGTGTTGTCAACATCTTTGAAACCATGGACGTAGTTTGTGAAATCCTAAATATGTGTGTATCCAGATGCAGGTATGATTCTTCCCTTTGAATCTGAGCTGTCTCCGGACCTCAAGCAAGAGACGGTGAGGAAAGGAGAGGAGATCCCTGTCCTCATCACCGCTGCTGAGGAGAGACTGGGAGCTGTGATCGCTGCCATGAACAGTGTCTACCAGAACAGTAAAGCCAATGTCGTCTTCACCATAGTGACTCTGAATGACACAGTGGAACACCTCAAGTAAGACAATGGAGCATTTCTGCATTGTTACACCAAACATACCATTATATCGCTTTGGCGATTTAATGCATAGGACTTTGCGAAATGTCAGTCATTTGATTTCAGTCACCATTGTTGGACTCTAACACAACCTTTTCTCCTTGTTTTACCAACAGCACGTGGCTAAGTAAGACACAGCTAAAAAATATCAAGTATAAGGTCGTTGTTTTCAAGCCTGAGCTCCTGAACGGGAAGATATCTAAAGATCCTCAGACGCTGGAGGCTACCAGACCGGTGAGACTGCTGACTGTTTTATCACTGTCCCAGAGTAAATATTCATGCTGCTCTTTACAAATGTTCGTCTCATGCAAACTTTGTTTAATTTTTTATTTTACAGTTGACTTTTGCCAGGTTTTATCTACCTGTATACATACCTGAGGCAGAGAAAGCTATCTATTTGGATGACGATGTCATTGTACAAGGTAAGACACCACCATAAAGGAAGAGAACTACCTGGGCCACAACAGCTACTTGTCATTCAGATAATTCATTTTTAATGCACCTAATGCACTGTTTAATTCTTTAAACCGTACATGTTTAAAGAGTAAGTGATAGGCTTTTCTGTTGAAAGTTTGCCTGTTGTGTTGGATCTCAGGGGACATTCAGGAGCTCTATGACGCCAACATCAAATCGGGACATGCAGCTGCTTTTTCTGATGACTGTGATTCAGCATCCGCTAAGGGCATCATTCGAGGAGCTGGAAATCAGGTGGGCCATTTCTTGCATGAGTTTTTTCCAGTTGTGTAAAAAATAAGTAAGAGTATCATAATGTTGAATGTTTCTGTGTGAATATGACGACATTTGATTAAATAATGAATCTTCTCCAACAGAATAACTATATAGGTTTCTTGGACTTCAAGAAGGATGCTATCAGGAAACTGGGAATGAGGGCCAACACATGCTCCTTTAACCCCGGAGTCATCATCGCCAACTTGACTGAGTGGCGGAACCAAAACATCACCCAGCAGTTGGAGCACTGGATGGAACTCAACACAAAGTACGTGACTCACACCTGTGAAAAGATGGGTGAATATGAGGCTGTCTCTCGATATATTTACAAAAACTGAAGGGAAAAAAAAATCATGATTATTTTACATTAATTGAACAAAACTGTCATCTAGTGGACTCATTCTGTTCTTAAACTTTATTCATTGGTTCCTTCAGGGAGGATCTGTACAGTAAGACACTGGCGGAGAGTATCACCACCCCCCCACTCCTCATTGTTTTTTACAAACGTCACTCCGCAATCGACCCAATGTGGCACGTCAGGCACCTTGGTAAGTTCTGCTTAGTTACTAGAATACCTAAAGAGTTTATTTTCCACAAGCCATAGGCTGCAGATCAAATTGATTTTATGCACGGACAACCCTGTGCAAGGTTTTGTTACACTCCCACACATCACAGTATCCACAATACTGGACATATGAGTATTAATATCTCTAAACAGACATCTGCATGTGTTTGTAGAATCTTTAGGCAAAGGGAAAAGATTTTGGTATTGGAAGTGATCTGGTTTTCGTTTGTAGTCCGAGTAGCATCGACTAATCAATCATGTCTGAGCAAGCTTTAGCTTTTATTAGCGTATTTTATAAAAGATTAAATGCATTTATATGCAGATGCCTTTCAGTGGTAGATGTCATCTCTCAACTCTTTTTCCATTCTTGTCTTAAGTTGCTTATTGAACTGTAAACATTTAAAGTCGCACAGAAGAGACAGTCTTGGCCCAGATATCTGCTGGCTACTCCAAAACCTCTGAAATATTGGCTGTTGTCCCCAGAGGCTAACTCGTCATCAGGCCAATAGCCAAAGGGTTCTGAGATCATATGCGTATATACCCAAAACTTGTACTGTGCGAGCATTTGAGAAGCTTTTATAATTTGTAAAGCAATGGTTCAACATTTAAACAGATATGTCAGCATTTAAATGTATGTAAATGGTAAACTATTTATTTTACAGACTTTAACAGACTCCCCAGCATCTAATCAGTTTAATTTCACTAGAAATCCCAACATGACCTGTGCAAATGTTGCGTTTTTTGTGCCCTCAAATCCATTGTTGTCAATGTGGATGCATGGAAGGTGCCCTCAAAAGTGAGAGCAACACTGTTGCAGTGCGAAAGAGTCTCTAAGTGCCTGTTTTTAGGGCACAACAGCTGCAATCTGAGAAAAACGGTTAAACTTTGTGACAAGAAACAACGAATCACCGCCAGCAGATATCTTCCCTTTGTTTTGTAAATATTAGGCAAAGGTAAATATGATAGTTTTAGTGCAGGGCTAACCAGAGCTTTACACCTGTCCCACAGACAATATTTTAATAAACCCCTAAAAATGCTGGAAGAAGAGAAGCTTCAAGCCTTAGATTTTGGGGAAGTAAGCTATGATATGGTGATGGTTGAGGTTGCTCGGCAACGTCAGGCGCAACCTGCCTCTGTGCCCTTTAAAGTTCACATTTTCCAACTTGGTTAAAGATGTGGCATGTGTCCCAGCTCTTAGGTAGCTCTGTTCTTTGTGAAGGATGCCAAAGTTTTCAGGTTAATTCTTGTTTTGATGATTTTAATATTTTGAACAAAAAACCCCACAATGGACAGAATGACATAAATAAATTATCATATGATGGCAAACTTTGTTTTACAGGCACTACAGGCGCTGGAAACCGTTACTCCCCCCAGTTTGTGAAAGCTGCCAAACTCCTCCATTGGAACGGACACTACAAGCCTTGGGGGAGAACGTCCTCCTATCCTGACGTGTGGGACAAGTGGTTCATTCCAGACCCCACAGGGAAATTCCATCCTGTGCGAAAACACACGGCGGATAACTAGACTGAAAAATTGTTTTCTGCAACTTTTTTGAGCAGCCAAGCCAGCCCTGTCCCAGCAGGACCACGCCTCGCCATATCTCAGGAACTAGTAAGGCCTTTTCACTTGCCAGCCAGTACATGAGTCCTGTCATCTCTCCAGACATGTAGACCTGTGTACTCTCACATTCCCTCAAACACACAGAATTGACTTTTTTTCCTTTTAGCCAGTGTGTTACTGTTGCTTAGAGCACAAATATTTTACATTCTTTAAGTTTACAAACTCAGTGCCCTTGGGATTGCTTTGACTCGCGCTTCTCAAAAATGTTCTGCTAAACTGTCAAAGCAGATTGTTACACTTAAGACGCGAAGACTGTTCTCCTCCCTAGCAGTTTCATCCTGAACATGATTACAGATGTGTTGCATCTGAAGGGTACGACCTCAATACACGTGTGTGCATCACTCCCAGTCAGCAGTAATGAGATACCATGTGACAACGTGCCAAAACAACCATGTACAACTGAAGCCATTGTCAAAGTAATTAAGTAGGTATGTTTACATGCAGCTCAATACTAATTTACTTTACTTGCATAGTAGAGGAGCTCAGTTATCTCAGCTATAATGGTATAGCACAATCAGTCCAGCAGTTTTTCAAACACATTTCCCTCAATTATCCCTTTAGTCTGATTAGTAATTATGTTAGCCGTGCATATGCCTCTTGCTATTACCTCAATTCAATGGTTCCTGTGGAAAAGTAGTTTTATACCTTATTGCACATACACTCATCAGGTCCTTTTAACAGTGATCTGTGCTCAGTGCAGTATTTCCATCATAAAAATGCTGGAACTCCCTCTTCTATCACTCCATTTTCACAAATGAATTGGTTAATGGTGTGTCATTTTGGTTTGTCTCGCCCCTCAGTTACAACTATGCCATAAATGAACACTAAGTCAGTACTGTACTGCCTCTCATGCTGAATAAGTGTGGGTTTTAATGATTTTATATGCAGACCACTAAGCAAATTGCACCTCTGCAGAAATTGAAGAACATGTTTGCACAGTATTCTCATGCTTCGTCACCCTCCAGTCAGGATTTTTGTAAGCATCAAAAAGCATTTGCCTTGCTGAGTGTAAATGTTGGTCATCCTTTGTATATTACATGAAATAAAACACATTTTTATCATTTAAATCTTGTATTTGGATTATCTGTGATGGACCTGGTAATTTTTTAAGCTTTGCCATGTGTCCAGTTTTCTGTAATAAATCTACAGAGAAATGACAGAATAACAGGTTTAAGCTTTGTAGAGGGTTTATTTATAGTATTATAGTACATCGTCTATATACATTCTGCATGAACACAATAATACAAATGACCTCTGGACATTTAAAAAGCAAACTTTGACAAACATCTGGAGGAAGAAGCCAGCAGATATATACATGACCACTTAATAGATAACGTCCATCTTCTGGGCAGGGATTTGTCCGAGACAACCAATTCAATTACAAGCTGACACATGTTGTCTAGAATAAAGGTTAGTCCTCGTCTGCAATCGGTCTCACTGTGTTCCAGACTCAAAGTCTGAAGGAAGGGCACAAATGCCAACAATAAGCCAGTGACTCTCAGACCGTGACCCTGAAATCAACTTTGTCAAGAGTTGGTCAAAGGCAGCCTTCACAATGATTCTTGACGTCAGCGTATTAGTTTATGCTGACAAATCCAGGTCTGCATGTTCTCCAGACGGTGGCTCATTTAAAATCTGTGTTGAAGTCATAGGCATCATCTGTGGTGGCTGCAGAGAGGTTGATGTCAATAGGGACAGACTGGAACTGCACATGGGCTGTTTTTTCTGGAAGACAAGGCAAGATGTAAGAATGGAGTTTAACAAGTGGAAATTTAGTAATAACTTGAAGGACAGTTTGAAAGCAGAACTTACTTATAAGAGGCGCTTTCTGTGGTTCCTCTGGCGCTTCTGTTTCAGTCGCCTCCTCTGCAGTTTGGTGAGGCTGTAAGAAAAGCAGATGGTTCAACTATTTAAGTCCAACAATCCTCAAGATACACAGAGTGATTTCAATAGGAAAGTTCCAGCCAACAGGATCAGAGTTGGATTAGAAGTCTTCATAAACAAATCAAGACTTGAATTTTTGTCCTCATTTCCAGGAGACCAGGCTGCTTGCATTATTTGAAGCAGCTGTAGTGTCTGGCAGTTTTCCCAAAAAAACAATAACATCTGTAGTTACCTCATTATTCTCATCATTCTGCTCGGCTTCTTTCTCTGCGGCTGCAGCAAAAGGTTTTTCTTCAGAGATGTCGCTGACGCTCAGCAGACCTGCCGTCGGGCCTTTGGAGGTGAAGCTTATACTGCTGGCCTCACTGGGGAATTTAATACCTAATAAAGCAAATGTTTTCAGCTTTACAGACAGAAGGGACTACATTCTTTCAGTGGCAACAATACATTGACGAGTCTAAAGGCCAATTACTGGCCCCATTGGCCATGTTAAGAATATCAGTTGATACAGCTGACTGGCCTTCAGTGCTTCTGTATTTTTGAGCCATGCACTCTCCCTAACACTTGCAAAAAAAAAGGGGCCTACAAACTTCACACCATACTGCGACAACATCAAGATGGCGCTGGGGGTCGACAGCCTGTTGCAGCAGCTCTGACTACTTGAATTTCCCCCCTGTGGGATCAATAAAGTATTTCTTATCTTACTCAAAGAATCAAATTCAGCAAGCCAGTACCTTTTAGAGTTTCCTCGTTGGCTGTTTTCAGAGTGTTTAGATCCCAGCCATTCTGCATCTCAGCGACAACGGCATCAGACATGTAGGAAGGGAGGCTGTGGTTCTGCGGTGCCTTACAGTGGTAGCTCAACTTGGCTCTGGGGAGACATCAAATAGAGAGACTTTTGTGAAATCAAGTAAGACATAGCACTCCTACTCTACTTAATAAATTTACATTAGCCGTTCCACCAAACACTTGAAATATAGTACACTTCGGGCCCATAGGGACATGTACCTAAACACAAGATCTGTTTTGCATTTCCACCACAAACAGTACTCTCAGGTTTAGGCAGGGTCGTTAGCAGATCCATCTACTACTTTTGACAGTCCAAACCCAAAAATAACCGTTGTAATGTGAAAGGAACTGATTCAGACTGTTTGGTGGAGGTGCTGTCTGCAGTTATCTTGGCACAGTGTTAGGATCAGAGTTGGATTAGAAGTCTTCATTGTGAAATCCAGACTTGCGTTTTTGTCCTCATTTCCACACTGCTGTGCTACAGCTTCCCCCTTCCCAATACTTTAGATAACACAAACACTCACCCTGTCCAGTCAGCAAGGAAAGCCGTGGCTGCCTGCTCTGTGTTCGGGACTCCACCCTTCTGCAGATATCCACGCTTTTTTGCGAACATGGTTAAAAACTCCAAAGAGTTTCTGAAGTCGGGGACATTATATTGAAGCATGAGCTGAAACCATGACAACACAGGACGTGATTATTAAATCCATTTCATTCACACAAGAGAACACCCAAATCTATCTAACAAGTTATCACATTACTCAAAACATCTCTCCTGGGATGGGAACTCCTCCTACCTGGCTGTGGTCACACTGTTTGAGCAGAGTCCTGACCGCCTCCAGCACAGTCTCCTGGCCCTCGTCCACCTGCAGGCTCCTCAGAGCCATGGAGGCTGGTGGGTTTGATGGTGAAGCCACAATTCCTGGGCTGTCTATTAGCTTCACGTTCTTCAAGATATGCACCTCCTGCATGGATCTGAGGGAACGTAACAGGTAACAGTTGGCAACTGGAACAAGCTACAAAACAGGAGGCCTAAGAAACAAGCTGATTACAATGTTGTACAATTTGCACTGTGATACTGTGTTTTCATGCTTATTTCTCACTCACTTTGTGATGCCTCTCTTGACGCCGGCATTACAGGCAAGGATCCCCTTCATGCTGTTGATGAGACTGCTTTTACCCACATTAGGAAAACCTGAAGGTAAAAGGAGATGGCATCAAAGATGAGCATTTGGATTATGTAGTTTGAGCAAATTTAAAGACATGAACACAAGAATCAATACAGTATATCTATCACACAGAGCTGCACAAGGCAGTGAAGGATTTAAAGTCCTCATAGAAATCAATACTTCATTAAAATCCACAAGTGACATGCCATGTCAAATGAAAGACAGTTTTATGTCTAGAAAAAAAATGTGCTTACCAACAAGGCCCACTCTGAGAGGAGTTTCTTTCTGTATGTTAGCAGTGTAACTTGAAAGGAGCTCAGAAAGAGAAGTGTTTCCAAAGCATGCAGCAGCTCTGGATCTGTCCAGGACTTCATTAGAGGCCACTATCCTGCTCTTCTTGGCTTGCTGATGAAGACACAACCAGACAAGTAGAATTACTTTAAAGTACCATCCACAAATGGCCGATGCCTCCTCCTGTTGTCAGATACAGCATGCGTGTATTAGAATTTTCTTCGTAAAAAAACAAAACAAAACAGTTGCTTTGTTCACAAACACACACACGAGCTCTGCTTATGACAGAGCCACTTGATCATGTGGTTTGTGTGTTACTCTTGGAGGTTATAACCAGTTATAACAGCACAGCACAAGCTGCTAAACCTTCTCAGTCCTCCAAACTACAGCAATGTATAAACACTAAATCAGCAGGAGTTTGTTGTTGGTAATAAACACATCCAAACAGTGGGTCCCTGACCAAAAAATCTGCTCAACAGTGCTCATATACACTCATCAGCCACTTTAGTGGGTGCACCTGTTCAAAAGTTCTTTAACGCAAATATCATTACAGCCAATCACTTGGCAGCAACTCAATGCATTTAGGCATGTAGACATGATCACGACGACCTGCTGAAGTTCAAACTGAACATCAGAATGGGGAAGAAGGGTGATGTAAGTGACTTTGAATGCCTCATGGTTGTTGGTGTCAGACGGGCTGGTCTGAGTATTTCAGAAACTGCTGATCTACTGGGATATTCACACACAACCATCTCTAGGGTTTACAGAGGATGGTCTGAGGAGAATGACCAGACTGGTTCATATGACAGAAAGGCAACAGTAACTCAAACAACAACTCGTTACAATCTGCATAAGACCATTTCTGAAACCCACAGTGCGTCAGACACTGAAGCAAATGGGCTACAGCAGCAGAAAACATTGCCTGATCTGACGAGTCTTGATTTTTGCTGCGACATTCAGATGGTAGGGTCAGAATTTAGTGTAATCAACATGAAAGCATGGATCCATCCTGCTTTGTATCAACGGTTCAGGCTCATGGTGGTGGTGTAATGGTGTGGGGGATATTGTCTTGGCACACTTTGGGCCCCTTAGTACCAACTGTGCATGGCTGAAACACCACAGTCTACCTGAGTATTGTTGCTGACCGTGTCCATCCCTTTATGACCACAGTGTACCCATCGTCTGATGGCTCCATGTCACAAAGCTCAAATCATCTCAAACTAGTTTCTTGAACATGACAATGAGTTCACTGTGAGTCACAATGTTTTCAACACCTTGTTGAATCTATGCCATGAAGAATTAGGGTAGTTCTGAAGGCAAAAGGGGTCCAACCCAGTACCAGCATGGTGTACCTAATAAAGTGGCTGATGAGTGTAAAGCATGACCTGCTGCAGTCTTAACATTTGTTTTTGATCACTGACGTGTAAAATGCTACTACCATTGTTCTGTCCTTGATCTGTGTTGATGCTTTGAACGCCACAACTGGAAACTCCTGTTGTAAACACTGCATCCACTTCTGCACATTTTCCATTGGTACCAGATCTACGACACAGAAAACCAAAGAAAAGCAATTATTTTTCATTCAAATTCACAACACACCACAAACCCTGCTCACCAGTGTGTGCACTTGACCGTTAACATGGCAGCGTCTCATGTCCATTTACCTATTTTGCTTAACACCAAAAGCAGTTTCTTGTTGCCTTCCCTCTGCAGCACCGCCTCCTCCACCTGTGGACACCTATACCCCAGTGGATCACGAGCATCAAGGACTTCTATTACTACATCAGATGCATCGATTACCTGAGAAAGTAGAGAGGGAAATCAGGTTGCAGATTATCAGGTGGCAGCCATTCCAATATCTACAGCAACACACAGTCTGGGATTGTGAAGTTTTACCTTATTCAATTCAGAGCACAGATACTGTTTTGAGTTCTTGTCGAGGGCAGACTGTTTCCCTGACTGCTTTCTAGAGTCATCCTACGGAAACACCACCAACAAAAGTGGGTCAACAGAGGAGTAAATAAAAAAAAAACAATTCAGAGCTGATGGATTATTTTAGTGTTTTACCTGCCGAGCTTTCTTGGCTCTGGGTTCTGTGTCTTTACTTGCAGCCTCCCTCTCCTTTTGCCTCTTCTGGGCTCGCTCCTCTTTTTTAGCCTGTCTCTTTCTTTCTTTTTCCTCTTCAATCTGCGAGACAAAAATGTTCACTGAGTATGACATCACAGCAGACGAACACAAGGACGGTGATAGTGATAAACTGTATTAGAAGAGCACATGATGCCAACCTGCAGCCTCCTCTGCTCTGCCTCCCTCAGCACCTCCTCTTTGAAGGGAGCACTGTTGGGCACTCCGGGATCCTTCTTCACTCGTTTACCCACTCCTTTCTTCTTCGCATCTTTTCTTAGCTTTCTGTTGTGCTCCCGGACCTAAACACACAACACCAACATGTAACTCAATTTACTGTGACCATTAAAATGAGCTCGAACAAGTTAGAGTGTCATCTCGTTCACACAGGCCTCATCGACCAGAAAACTTTTCTCTTTCAAGTAAGTGGGTAATGAAGTCAATACACTCACCTTCTTCTGTATCTTATAGCGCTTGGAGCATGAGAGCCGCTTACTCGCTTTCTTTAACTCTGGAGACAAAAGATAAATCCGTTAAACGTTAGCTGAATAGTTAACGTTAGCTACAGACGAAGCTAAAGCAGAATTAGCACAGGTGTCTGTTAGACTGAGTTACAGTGAGTTTATCAGCTGGTGGATAAACCGAACAATAAATACCTAAAAACAAGTTATGTTTCATAAGTTCATATATTAAACAAACGCCGCTGTCACCGTTTACTTACTTGGTCGTTTCATCGTGAAGCTGCTGGTCTGCCAATGTGACTAGAAGTGCTCTGTACCGCACGTGGAGGAGGAGGGCGCAAGTTTCATAAGACGTCATTTCCGCTTTTGTCAGCGCCAGTTTCGCCGCCTGCTGAGCTGGAGTAATAATACATGCTCCTCATGAAACAAAATATCCTAACTGTTTTAATTAACGTAACATTTAATCAAGTGCGAGGGCTCCAGGTTAGGTCAAACTTCCCTCTAAAGAATTAATTTGTGAATTAACTGGTGATAATAATCATATGGTAAATTGATGGTTGAAACATAATTTTAAGACACTGTAGACTGAGTTCTGTTTTTTATTTGTTTTTATTTAATTTTTTTTGTGAAATACAAAAAAGGGGAAACAATCTTTAGCTTCAGCTAGTGCCAGTCTGCTTTATTTTGCTTTTTCTTATTTCGATATTTATATTTAGATTAGATTAGATTACAAGGAATTTGTCTCGGGGTTAGGCACATGGTCATATACACAGGAGACATAATATAAAAAACGACTCAATATAATAATAGTAATAATAATAACATTTAATTTTATAGCAATTATCAATACCAACTTTACAAAGTGCTATACACATAAAGTCATAACACTATAACACACACACACACACACACACACACACACACACACGCACACACTCACACACACACACACACACACACAGAGGAATAAACTTGTAAGAGCAATGGATAATTAAAAACCATAACTAAAAAAAAGTTTAAAAGCAATGGATGACTTTTTAAACCAAAAAAGAGCAGTGCAAGACTTAAGTGCAATGTCAGGAGTTAGATACAGTGACTCATGATTAAGAAAAACAATAAACCTTGAAAATATAATGAGAAATTAAAAAGAGTCATAGGACAGCCTTTTGATCAAAAAGAAGACACTGATGTCTCACACCAGAGTTCCTCATGCAGGTCATTCCACTCCAGCCATTGAGCCCAAACAGCAAACGCTTGGTTCCCTTTAGTCTTAAGTATCTGCCACAGTACTTATATTTATATCATTATAGTCACATATTGATTGTTGCATATTACAACATAATAGTATGAACAGTTTTCAACAGATCTATTTGTTGGTAATTTTGATATTGCATATGATGACTCAGACATGCAACTGTAATTGTCTTGTTGAGGACAATGACGATGACAATCTGTCTTGACCTCTTGTATGCTGCAGTATACAGTAGGCCTTGTATTCCACATGCTGTATACACACATAGTATAAGTATGGACCATGTGTGTGTGTGTGTGTATCATGAAGCTGGATGGCACACTGGGTTTTGTATATCTGGGACTGCAATAATTGTCACATTTTCACACAGAGATGAAGAATTCTTTGTCTGGGCTTTATACAATAATGTCAGAGCTGTTAAACAGTGTGTGCTCGCACTGGGATGACAACAACAAAAGTGAGAAGCATCTGTTAAGATATGTCCCATAACTAAACTGTTGCCAGCCTGTGTCTCATTTACTTGTCAATGCATTTTGAATTCTCTAAGTGATAAACTATTTTGACCTCAGCCCTAACTAAAATAAATCATACCAAAACTGCATGTTATAGCCTACTTTAAATTTGTGGCGACTGGTAAATCTACTTTTAGACTTTGACAATGATGATAAAGATACAGACAAGTCTTATGCATGCATATGTATGTATGTTTACTTTTTTAAAATGTGATTTCTAGGATGTGATATGTATGTGGTTGCATTGAAATGTGTTGGATTTTTTAATTTGATGAGAAAACTAATTGTGGAGGCTGTCAGGAAATAAAAACAGCTGACTTTTTATTTTTTTTACCAGCTGAGCATCACTGATTTCTTCTTAAGAAGTGCGGTTTTGGCCAAGAAACCAAAGTGTAATGCCATTGTTCTCGTTACCATTTGCAGCCATATGACAAACAGTGTAGAAGAGTCATAGTAGAGTTCTCATATTAGGATATAGATTAGTATAACTACTGGCACTATCACAACATGGGTATGTTGTGCTGCCTCATTTAAACTTCAAGAAAGCCCTGAAAATGTGTTTTTAAACCAGCTTCCTCACATAAGGCATTAACACAATACTTACTGCCAAAGTTAGAAAAATGTAGGTTATTTTGCATCACAGATTTTTCTTTGAGATGTCTTTTAAACTTTAATTATTGCTTACTCAGTCACTAATATTTAGTGTTTAGAGAAACTCTGAATATTTGAAGCCATGTTTCCAGGAGCTTTGACAAACTAGTCATAGGGTCACAGAAAGTCTTGAGTGAGCGATGCAGAAGGAGCAGGCGAAGAAGAAGAAGAAGACATAACTCCGGGTCACGTGATTGGGTCGAGCATCTTTTTTGGTCCATTTTGGATGAGAGCAGCAGCTCCGTGCAACCCAAGAAAATGACCAAACTGCAGTTTCTGAACGTCTTTCTGACTGAGCGTCTCATGCTTGCTGCGCAGGAGATCTACAAATCCGTCGAGGACACGATTTTGGAGTACCAGGAGGAGATAGCGATCAGGGAGCGGGAGAACGACCATCTGAGACGCAGGCTGCGAGACGCTGGGATTGAAATATGGCCAGGTTAGCTCCGCTGAAAGCTAACGGTGCAGTTGCGCCTCTTTATGTCCCAACTGCCGACTCCGTGGGGTGGCGTTAGACAGGAAAATAGAGACGACCGTGTACAGGAGAAAAGTAGCAACGCAACAAATAGTCTCATAACAATGTTGCCTCACTTCCAAACTAGTTAACTTTAGCCGTTGGCGAGCTAGTTGACTTTAGCTGCTGTTGTTGTGGAGCGGCTAGCGCGTTAGCAACCTTTGTTCGTTAGCCAAGCAGCTAGGTTAGCAGCCTAGCCTACACCCGGGTTAGCATTAGCTATATCTATATAACAGTGTGCATTTTGACGTAGTCAGTGTACTAATTCACGATTTAAGTAGCAGTGACAGACACAAGTCAACACTTTCAATTTGAATTCACATTAGTCACTTGTGACATAGTGTTTTCGTTTGTTAAATCTAATTTTAAAACTCCCTGTCCACAGAGAGGAGACCTATAGCTGAAGTGCTGCAAAAGTGCAACCAAAGGTGCCAGTTCATAATGCGTGAAAATATGCCATGCACTCTTTATCTAAACCTATTTGAAGTGATATTTTACGCACCTTTCAAATGTTTTTTTGTATGATCAGTGTTAATTACTCCAGTTACATCCACTGTGACTGACAAGAATTTAAAGATCATGGGATCATGGGAAATACTTAGTGTTGGTATCACATTCAGTGTTGTCGGCCTACCTACATCAGGATTTGCCCTGACAGCTTTACAGTCAAGTGAAAGCCATTACATGAGAGACTTCATTGCTTTGGCCATAATTTTGTATCTGAATTGCTCATGAAACAAGGCAACATATTTCCCTGGGGAAGCACTGGTACTGCACTATATGTTGAGCAGCTCTGTTAAAATGTAGAGTTCTTCTATATCACCACAGTTTTGTTGTTTGTTTGTTTTGCATTTGGACATAGTAATACTGGAGTTACAAACCATAAATGAAGAGAGAAAGTTAAATACAGAAAGATAGAAAAAAAAAATTAAAAAGGGGGGCAAACAGCACATATATAAAAAAAAAATAAATAATAGTATAATAGTTAGTGGTTACACATCTTTAATTCCATAACATATCATTTACTGATAACTAATACATTTGAGTCAGGGGATGCATTTTACCAACATAGGTCACAAGCGTATACACAGGTAGGCATACACCAACAAATGTGAGTGTGCATCCATGTGCATGTACTTATCTTAGTTATCACATATTAGATTCAACTTTATTGTCATTGCACATGTCACAAGCACAAAGCAACGAAATGCAGATTGCATCTAACCAGAAGTGCATAAGCAGTAATTAAATAACATATGTACAGGTTAATATACAGGGTGGAGGGTATGAATGATATAAATACGTCTATTTCTACAGGTATGTACATGCTATGAACAGGTTATGTCTATAAATTTTAGTACAGTATGAAAACTATACAGTATGCACAGTTGTGCAAATTGTAAATATAAGTATACATGATTGAAACAGTTATGTACAGTAGTGCAAGACAATGGATTACATTATATATGGAATTAAGCACTATAATGTCCAGTAGTGGCTGATAGTCCAGAGGTTTTTTTGTTTTTTTAATTCTCATGTTTTTTTTCCTTTAGATTTAATTTACAAGATCCTTCATTTGGAATTAATCAAGCTATCATTTTGAAACTAGTTCCTTGTAATGAGCTTAATTATTGCTGCTTTTATAACTTGGAATAAGTGTGAATCTTCTTCACAGTCTCTTCTGGTATTGTCTCAAGTAGTAGGATTATGGCTTTTATTTAATGAAGCACGAAAAAAAATTGGACAGTTCTCAGATAGAAGTTTCCCAGAATCCTCGTTCAACTTTACGGTACCAAAATATGTGACTGTGCTTGCTCACGGCATTCTCTCCAGCATCTCCAGCTCCAGATTTTTCTGTGGATATTTCTACTAAAACATTTTTTGATTAGTTAACAAGGCAGTGTGTTCAGTTCTGTGTGTCTCTGATGGAAAAGCTGTCTGTAAAGGGATGTTTTATAGAATGATCACTGCAGTTATTATTTCCACCTGTTTTTGTGGCTCTGCCATAGCTTTACAGTCTCTTCCCCTTGGGTTAAATCACAAGTCCATTTTGATATTTAAACACAACCATCATAGCTTCATAACAGTGAAATTCTGTGAACTGCAAGTGCCATATGTGGTTCAACAAGCATTACACTGCACCATGGCTACAGTTGTTTGCAGCAAAGAAGTTTATGTTTCCATCCTGTTTTGTTTTTAGATCGTCCGTCCATGGCGCTGTTGGATGAGGAGGATGGTGAGCATCCACGGCGTGAGTGGAGTCCCAGCATGGGACATGAGGAGCGCATCCCTATTCAGATTAAGGATAAAAGAGATCTCCAGGCCAACCGAGGAGATGATCAGCTTCGTGGTCATGGCTCTTGCAGCACACCAGAGAACATGTTCACTCCTCCGCGTGTTGGAAATGAATATCCGCAGGATGGCCCCCACACATCCAACCTCCCTCAGAGTCAAGGTGTGGAGAACAGGGAGCGGGATCCTGCCTCTCGAGGCTCCTCAAGGCATGTGAAGGTAGAGAGTGGAGGAGGCCACAGAGGCTCTACTTCCTCAAACAGTGGCGCCCAGCCGCTCGCACCAGTCAACCCAAACTGCTCAAATGAGAACAACATTGACATTATTGGGGTGGAGAATGGAGGACAGATGGTTGGTGCTAAGGGAAATGGAACTGGAGCTAACAGAGGACAGGCCTCTCACATGCGCAACCAAGGAGCCAATGCTGTGGACTGCCCTCATCAAAAATCCCCACTACAAGGCCACATGTCTTCCTTTTGCTGCAAGGTTTGTGGCGAGGCGTTTAGTCACATCGGTCACCTGCACGTGCATGTACAAGTGCACACTCGAGAAAAACCTTACCGCTGTGGAGTATGCGGGAAATGCTGCAGCTCCTCTGGCAGACTCCAGGAGCACCAGCGTAGCCACACAGGAGAAAAACCATTTCGCTGCCAGATTTGTGGAAAGGGCTTCACGCAGATGGCTCACTTGAAGGTACACATGAGGATCCATACTGGGGAGAAGCCTTACAGTTGCCCTGTGTGTGGCAAATGCTTCAGCCGCTCTGACAAAATCAAAAGGCATCTCCAGACCCATAGCCGCGAGGGAACATATTTCTCAGGGCAATGATGCAAGTTGTTTAACAACCCATATTGATGAGGGAAACTTTCCTACAAAAAGCTAAAATCGCTGCCATTAAGACAAGGCTTTTTTTCTTCCTACTTTCCAAGAACTATTGATTCTGCAACTCTTACAGAAAGTTTCTTATCTAACCTAACACTCCTCCACGCCATAGTCCCTCAATAGAATTTGTATTAGCCAGTTTAGTATGTCATTTACTTAATTTTGTACTTGTCACTGAGTATTAAATCTCTAAGACACAATTTGATTTATTAGCTAGCCTTTCTGAATTTTCTAGCCTTTCCTTAGTCATATAATTAGCATGATGAAGTCTTCCACACATGCCTTGAAACTGAGATGCATTAAGAAATGCAACAATGTTCATCACGGTCACGGCTTATTATCAGCCAGTCACTTCATATCCGTAAGTTTACACTTGACTTTAAAATCTTCAGACTTGACATCCATCTTGTAATCATTATTTTAGGACCTGAAATTAAGAGTGAGCCCATGAAATGATTTCCATTTTTCACAGTTACTTAGAGAATTGACGGTCTGACAAATGAAGCCTCTGTGTCTTCTGGCTTAGTCTAACACTGCCAGTTTTTTTAATGTAGCAGTTAAACAATGACACAACATTTAGGCAAACAAAAAGCCACTAAAATGCACCTGTAAACTGTGGACTTGACTGACTGATCTGGCACTTACTTCCAATTTATTTTTTGTTTTCCCTCTGAGTGCTGTTACATTGTTGCAGAGCTAAATAACTGCCATCTCACATCGTAAATGCTTCATGTTGTCCATGGAAATATGGATCAATCTGTTGTGAGACTGCTCCACTATTTTGTGAAATAATGTGATATTCTGTAAAATACCACTAGTCTCGATTTATCATGCATTTTGGAATTCTGTGGTGTCTTTTTTAATGACATGCACTACAGCATCTGTCTAACACGGTGCAGAAATTCACTCTATAATAGGGCCGTACAGTATTAGTCCAACCTATCTGTGATTTTTCGGGGGTCTAAGTCTGCAAAGATTTATGTTCACCTGTGTCTCCACCACAGTAGTCATTCACATGTGAGGTATTTTTGGAGTGGCCTCAGTTGTGGTTGATTTTCAGAGGTGATGGTTGGTTTATCATGAAATCAGGTACTTCCTCTGCCCATCTCGGACTGAACCCCTGAACAGTAGACCCCACAGTCACCTTCCTCCTCTCAGGACCAATGCTGCATTCACAACACGAGGGCATACCAGAAATATAACGTCTGACTTGAACCGGCTATTCCTAAAGTCAGAAACTCAGGGTTTGTGAGTTTTCTTGTGGGATTTGTCCCTTTGTTTCAAAAACAAACATGACAACAATGATCCAAACATATTGTATCTGAACATCCTGCTAAAAGATGAACTTAAGTGTGATACCCTCAGTGTGTCAGAGCGCAGTTGCTGCTCTTGGTTGCACAGCAGTGAACTCCCCCCCCCCCCCCATGTGTGATGAATGCAGCATGAGACAAGTACAGCACGTCCTCACAGCTGACCAGCAGCCCTTCATTCACAGTCTTCTCTGGGGCACCTTTGATCCCCCTGCACACACACAGTCTACTGTACAGTGTTGTATCATTGCGTATTAAATGTTATTTTTTAATAAAGTAGTAATTGAGTATCCATTGTAATTGTCTTTGTATAATATGCAAACACAGCTAAATTTAAGCACATGAATGGTGCTGACCTTTGTTATCTACTTACTATACTGACATAGCTACAGGTGCAGAGGCTGACGTCCAGTCTCTTCTGGGCCAGACTTTAATCTGGTTATGTTTGGCATTTAAGGAAAAGCTCAGGTCTTACTAAGAAACATTAACAATACCTCTGTATTGAGGAAGTTATGTGAGCCAACATGCATCACTGAACCCCTAAACTGAAGTAGCCACGGAACTTTTAATATTGATCAACTAATTAATATTTACAGGTAACGTGCCTTTCTCACAGATGACATCTTGACATGTCACAGTGGGAAAGGAACAGGTGTAATAGGAAATGAATCATGGCAGTGTGCATGCTGGCTCACTGTCACACAGGGACTCTTGAAGAGAGCGGAGCAGTAAGTATTTTGACAAGCAAAGAGTAAAAAATAGATTGTGTCAAAGTATTCACGCTCTGAGTGTGTGTAGTGACAGATATTCAACACCTGGTGGAGTACTTTCCATTTCAATGTTTTTCTTCAGAGCACACCAACAGTTTTTTTTAATTGCCACTAGCCAGAGTAAATTTACTATGTTTTTTTCTTGTCTGAGTGATTTGTTAAATACAATAAGTGGCCCTCCAACTATATTTATACCTCAAATGAAAAGCAGATAAATAATAGTTAATTAAAGGAACCACTGGAGACTGGAATTTGCCTTTGCCATCATAAGATTATGCAGCCCTGTAGTATGATCAGGTGCTCTACATATTATGAGCAACCTGACACTGCTAATGTAAACGTATCAGGCTGTATGAAGCCTTGTGCTGGACCATGTTTTTACACATAGCAGCCCCTGAGGTCAGTATATTTGAGAGAGAGGGACAGTCACTGAAGGCCCTAACAAGCTTTATGCACCAGTTCATCATTCAGAACAACTACAATATGTTTCCAGACGTCCTTATGATATATGCCTCTTGAGATATCACTCAGTCTTAGATTATTTACCACAGTCATAACAATGTATTGTGTTTCTATGTCAACAATAAGGGCATGTCTGCCAGCAGCTGTGAATATTGAGACGGATTACAAAATAAAGGAGACCTTGCAGCGAGGTGCCACATCTCCTCAGGGTGCAGGCGGGCAGGAAATGGTGGCTGCACATGGCAGGAAGAGCCAGAAGGTCCAATGCAATGACGCCAGGAGGCTGAGGGAGATGCAGCCGATATGCTACATTTCATTTGCTCATATGAAACGTCAGTAGCTGCCAAACAGGAGCTAGTCAGATAAACTTTGCTTTTAGGCGAACCAGTCAGATAATCCAGTGTAACAAACACTACTCTGTTGATGCATAATTACATTAGCTAATCACATGCAATCAAATCAGAACCCTGTGGTGTAATCAGCCATCAAAATCAGATGATGATGCGTGTAAAGGGATTTATGTCAGGATCCCTGTCATTCATTCAGTGCCAGTGTTCGCTCCAACATTTAAATAAATAATTCACTTTGCTAACTGCTAACAAAGAAATATACATTACACTCAGAACAAAACACACAGCAGGTCTCATCTTTTAAAACAGCAGCTGCCATCATAGTTTGCACACTTTCCTCAGCATTTCATTAATCTACCCCTCACTAATTTGAGAAACCATGCCTTTTAGTGTGCTTTAGCTGGAGGCTTCTCAGGGCTTTATAATAAACTAGCACATAATTGATACCTACAATATGTGATTCAATTTCAAATTATGAAAAGAGATATATTCTCTCAATTACCGTGCATCTCATATTGAGCCAAGCATATAGTTTGGCCTTATTTGCCCCTAGGGTTCGAAATACACATTACGTCTGACATTTCTGCCTCCACCTTCCACCAAAGAATGTGAACTGAAGTTTGATTGCGATCTTTTAGTATATTTACTGATTCAACAGCAGCCTCTCTTTCCAAAATCAGTCTCCCATGTTATTCTGGATAGTGTTTGCAGTTAACACTTTCCTTCTGGACTGTTTCCTTGGGTGAAAATTGTCCAACTCTGAAATGATAAAAGCAAGCCTGAGCTCATATGATAAACTATAGCTGATGTCTGTCTGTTGAGTCACCTTTGCAATTCAGTCAGAAAAAGATGCATCCAAAAAGCCACTGTAGCCTACTTTTGTCAGATAATTTCATCCTGCATAATTCCCTAACTTCTCAAGAAGGGGACATTTGGAGCAATCACCATGTCATTTAGACCTAAAAATAGCAGAGCGCATTATTATTTTATGAGCTACAGAGGTTTCAGTGTCTGACAGCTGTTGATTGATTGAGTGGGGGGTGAGATGAGGGTATTCTCCAGGGATCTCATCCAAGTGTTGATGGATCTCCAGTTTAAGCATTCAGTGAAGATGTTAGTTCGTAACCTACGACGCTGGCATGAATATTAAACTGCCTAAATATGGTTTCTGGTCAATAGCTGCATGTAGGTGAAAGGCAGAGGGCATTGGAGATGGATATCAGTCAACGGGTCTTACATATTTTCTGGACAAGTTTCTACATCAAATTTGTAAATAGATCTCTGGCTGTAGATTATTATAACAAGTGGCTTCTTTAACAAATGATCTAAGGCACAGAACAGAGGGAAACAGAGGAAAGCAGTTTATCTGTCCTATGATGTATGACCAACTTGACTTCAATCAGGAAAGACTTGTTTTTTATACTAAAAAGAATATTTATTAAC
The DNA here is from genome assembly GCA_035609425.1 of Epinephelus awoara. Classification (NCBI taxonomy): domain Eukaryota; kingdom Metazoa; phylum Chordata; class Actinopteri; order Perciformes; family Serranidae; genus Epinephelus; species Epinephelus awoara. Next base: position 15,474,021 of record CM069296.1, read on the forward strand.
ATGTGCACATAAGAATGAAAAATGTGGAAAGTCTTTGGCGATTAGACCCCGTAGAGATGGTATGATTTAAGGGAGGGTGATGAATCCAGTTGAATAGGGATCACTCTCGGGGGCCAGACACTGGTGGTGGTAGAGGTGGTGAACGGGGTGGAGGAGGGCGCGAAGATGATGGGTGACAGCGGCAGAGGAGAGAGCAGATTTAGAAATTTTTAGTAGCATCCTGATTGGCTGATAGAGATTGTGGCAAAGTTTGATTGGATAACTAGGAGAGGAGGGATCGGTGGGAGTGGGATAGAGAGTTGTGAATGGATGAGCACAGAGAAAGTCCTCCTGATTGAACTTAGGCTGAACTTCATTTCAGCTCATGGCAAATTTCTGTAATTGGTTATCTGCTCCAGAAATGTAACTGCAAGTGTTTACATTATGTAGCCTACACTGCTACATGTAGCTACATGCTAACGTTGTGGAAACATGTAATCTTGGTTGTTGATGTCGTGTATTTCTCCTTGATTTCAGATCATATTTCCGCATGAACATTTCTGGTTGTGTTTAGAAGCTGTTATTAGTGTTTGTTTGTTTTTTAGAAAGTGTTGCTATTCTTCGTTAGCGTCATTTGTCCAGCTGCAAACACAGTGCAGAGATGCAGAGGCCGAGGTGCGGAAGACCTGGCAATGTTGACCAATATCTGAGCTTTTTTGACAGGGGGCTAAAAGAGACAGGCGCTAAAAAGAGTGTCTCAGACGGAGGGTGAATACAGGTGTTCCTGCACCGATGGTATGAGGAAATAAAATGTTTTTAAACATGTTCTAGTTTAAACTGGAAACACAAGTATGACCCAGAATATGAGCATAACAGGTCCCACTACACATGTTGTATCTGATGTGTAGTATTGAGTATGTTGTACGTGAGCATTGTGTTCTGTCCTTGTTTCTGCAAGCCAGCTTTGTCTGGCAGATACACATCTATTGACTTTCCCTTCACTCCTGGGGAGCACCATTCATCTCCTCAGAGTAACCTGTAGGGAGCCTGTACACTCTTTTGTTGTGGCCTTGCCCTGCAGGCAGCCACTTCAGGCGTATCTGGGAGAACAGTTTCTAACAGCCCAGTCTGTGCCATTATTTAATGAAGAACACTGTGTGAGTAAAATCATTTATCATAACAGCAAAAAGAATAATTTTTACTTCATGATCACCTTCATGTTCAGTCTACATCCTGTGCCAATTTCAATAAATTGCATAAACTGGGGACATTGTCTTGCATAAAGAAGGAATCAGTCATTCACTCTATTTCCTGTACATCAACAGTTTTCACATTAATTGGAAAGGGAAGCAGTGTGTGGCAGCGTGCATGGGGTTTCATCATTAACATATAAGTCATCGTTTAAATGTCAAACAGCCTTAAAGGTATAGTTTGACATTTTGGGGAATATGCACATTTGCTTTATTTACTGTGTCATCACTGAGAGATTGCCACACAACCACCAGCAATTTCAGGAAGTCACTGTGTCCGGCCAAGAAACAGTGTGACATATTAACGCTTGAGACTGCAGCTTGCAGTTTGTACACTTCAGTTGTATACAGATGAAGACACGAGATAAAACATGTTAAAGAGTGAGTGGTAGATGAATTTTATGATATCTGAACAGAGGCTAGCCAGCTGTTTCCTGCCTGTTTCCAGTCTTTGTGCAAAGTTAAAGGTGCCCTGGGGATTTTTCTTGGGAGCAAACAAACACTATGTATACGTACATTCAGTGTTTCTAATCAAAACTCATTGTGTGGACCTATGAGTTTAACACATGTGATTGTTTTTCTTTCCTGAGAGAACATTTGCTGTAGTGAAACAAGTTGTGGGTCTGACTGAGAAACAGAGGACATTATCTGCACTCACACTGTCACCTAAAGCAGCCACACCCTTAATCAGGCATAACTTTAAGCCTTAATAAAATGTAAATGGGTGGGTTATGTAAAAATTCACCCCTTGTACAGTTGTTGTGAATGGGTAAATTAGTTATAAAGACCAAAACCAGTTTTTGTACCAGGCAGTAAACATGTTTATTTCTGCTGTGAAGTCGGGCATTGTAACATTTAAACAGACTAAAATTTTCAGCCTTGGAGTTTGCTGTTGATATAAAGGAGGTGAGTATGCATGTGTGTGTTTGATCCTTTGCAGAGGCTGAAGGCCTCAGTACACGTCCTCTCCCCTTTCTGCAGCGTTTACAACCTCAATGTGTTCAATTTCCTACTTCCCTGACCTGTAATGGTTTCTCAGAACTTTTGTACATGTGGCATTGCTTTAAAAATGACACACTGAACCAGACGGCTCAGTGTAGCTGCCTATTTAAAGACCATCCAGGTGGCAAAGCTGTTTTAAACATGTTGTGACACTTGCAGCTGATTTGCTATTTAAAAAGCTTCACATAAACTCAACATCACTTAAGTTCAAATAAATGTCACAATTCATAGTGTCACTTTATTATGTCTGAGTGTTTTATTGAATGCAACACCAAACCAGTGAAGTTCAGACATTAGTGTGACGGAGTGCGCTCAGTGGACGACTTTTTTTTTTCTCCAGCTTGTCCTGTGGGTCGGATGTAAGTATTTCGTTGCTGTCGCCAACGTAACTGTGGGTGCACTGCAGGAACACTGAGTCTGGGTCTTCCTCCTTTGCTTCCTGTATGGGCGTTGAAGTGGTTCACATCATCCTGCAGACTAAGTAAGACAGATAATCTTTGATTTATTGAATGAGTGATCATATCAGGATAAACAGGTGCATATGTGGCTAGTTTACACAATAACATACATTATCTTTATTAGCAGCAGCTCAGGTGGTGGAGGAAGAGAGGGAACATAAACAATGATTAGTTAGACGAATTATCTTTGAATTATTGTATTAAATAATATATGGATTAACAGGCGCATACATCAGCATTAATTACCATTTATTTCTTTGTATTATATCCTGTTCTACGTCACTTTCTTCCTAAGTCAGAAGCTCATACTTAATTTTTTCATCCATGGTGAACAGCAGCAGCTCAGGTGGTGGAGTGAGATAAGCCTTTAGTAAGACAAAAAAAATGTTGTGAGAAAAATACTCTTTGAATTATCGAATATGATAAATATAATAAATTTCAAATAGTTACTATACCTTTTTGGCCATGTAAAGGCATTTTAGTTTATGGAGGCAAATGTTCAAGGAAGTGTAACTGTGTCTGTGTGTGTCTGTGAGAGAGAGAGAGAGAGAGAGAGAGAGAGATATGGGGCTGTGACATGGAATATAGTGTTAATCTGAATACAGACCAGGGTGACGGTTCTTCGCCCTGCCAGACGCAAAGGCAACTTCATCTTTCTCAGCCCCGCCAGACGCAAAGCCTCCATGCACGGTATGTGGACAGCCCTGCCAGACGCAAGGGCTACCTGCAACATTGCCAGCCTTGCCAGACGCAAAGGCCAGCCCTCAGTATGGAAGAAACGCCGATCAATACACCGTGCAAAAAAATGAGGAGACACTTACAAAAGTCCCAGCGCAAGACGCTACCTGGGGTCCTAAAAGCCCAGCCAGACGCAAAGGCCAGGGCCTCAGGGTTGAAAGGGTCAATCCAGTGGTCCCAGTGCAAGATGCTACCTGGGGTGTCACCAGCCCTGCCAGATGCAAAGGCTGCCGTGGGAATCACTGGTCCTGCTGTGTGGAAGTGATACAGGGCAGATGTGTGATTGCTCTGATGTTCCAAGCAGGATGTTCAGCCCGTCCATCATAGAGTCAATCCGAGTCGCTCTCTTCAGCCTGCCTCCCCCCTCGTCGCATCAGCCTCCTGCCCATTGCTGTCATCCCTGGTCCTCCTCATGGCAGTCTACCCTGCAATCAGAGGCTCAACATCTTCCAAGGGGTTAGCATTAGGGTAAGCAACAGCTGCTCCTTATGCTGCAGTATGAGGAGCAGCCTAAACATCAGCTGAAGGATGCAGATCAGCAGGAAGAAAAGCAGGGGGGAACACAACAGGGGCAGTAGGAGGGAACACAGGGCGGAAAGAAGGAGGAAACACAGGAGGGAAAGCAGAAGGGCAAGTGGGAGGGAGCTCAGGAGGGAAATCAGGAGGGAAAGGAGCATTGGGATAAGCATAAGCAGCAGGATGCAGCAAAGCATAGATAGCAGGGTAGCTGGCAGGAAAAGGACGAGCAGGACCCATCACCCCAGGGTGCAGTGGTGGGAACCAACGCTCACCCTCTACGTTACCTCGCCGAGGCTCAGCCTCCTGACGTCTGACCAGATCATCCACCCCGACAGCAGGACTGGGTGATCGGGGGGGCTGACAGCGACAGCGGACGCTGTTCCCAGAGGCCGAGAGAAGCCACCTGAGGGAGAAAAAGATTACTTAAATAAAGTCACATCCTCCACTTCATAAAACAGACTTAATTGTTGAATCTCAACAAGTAAGCTGTTGAAATGTTACAAATATTTTCTAAACTATCTTTATGCAGACTATCCAAGAAAATGTTACCCACAGTTCTACATAACAATAACCATGTTCACATTCTTGGTTTTGCCTCTGACAACTTGTTTCTTATAACATAATATACATATACGTATATCATAAAAGTCAGACATTAGTGTTCAGAACGATCAGCCGCAGTTGTGTCATGAGAGGAGAGATGATCTGACACTGTGGGAACTGTGGGTTTCTAAGAGGAAGTCATGTCACTGCTTTCAAGATAAGCTGTGTTAAACACTGAGATGTAGCCAAAACGTTAGAGCGCACAGACCTGCAGGCGCGATTACGCACGATATAACGTGGGCAATTTGAATAAATTATGCACAATCAATAAAAGGGCCTCTCCAGAAAATAATCACACCAAAATCTGTGCTTCTTGGCACAAAAAATATTTTTATTCAGCTAACTCCACTCTCCTAATTTATGAGTTGCAAATCATGCAGAACATAATAAAAGTGTCTCTGAATGACTTCTGAATACACCACTCACATCATCTTCCTCCATTGCCTAAACAAAAACATCATACTGTTTACTGACAGTAAAAGGATCTATAAACAACCTGGCATCACCACCAGAACGATGCCGTAAAGCTGTGTTTGCCATGATGACATTCTGGGGTCTTGTTTAGCCACTTTTAGAAACCACCTTTTCAAAAACACATAAAGCTTCAAAATTGATGAGTGGGGTGTTAATGGATTTATTTTATTTTGTAGACCAAAATGTGAAAGTCTCTTAAACTTGTGTTAACCACAGACTTTACTTACTTTAATCCTCAACCTAAATACTCATTGAATTCACAATGAGGGAAGCGCAGTGCTAAAGCTCTGACTCATTTCCAGGTTTTAGGACTCATTCCTGCACCACACTATAGTTGCTCAAAGTTTGGTTTGCAACGTGGTAGCAGATGTATCATGAAAACATTTCTGCTGGCAAGTATCTCTTCAGTAGAGCCAGCTGAGCAGTTTTCAATCAGCAGTTGTGAAATCATGTTTGGGAAATGCCAACAAAAGGGCATTCATACATAATACAGAATACAGAGAAGATGCTGCTTTTATGTGCATTTATGTCAAGAAAGATTCCTCTTATGATTTCACGCAGCTGCTGCTGATTTTGGCCCAGACTAACAGTTGGCTGATACAGAGTTTTTACAGCTCGACTGAAGCTATCAGTTTTCTCCTACTGATTACTGAGCACATGATCCAGGTCAGCCTTAAACCTGTTTTGACTGGATAGATTTAACAGACATAAATAATTGCCTCAATACTGTCATAACATTTTAGGTCAGAAAAATTCATCATTGTCCAATTGTTTAGCAAAGAGGGATCTCGCAGCTGTGTCTGAAACTCCTCGATAGGACGATCATGCTAAGGCTCTTATTTAGACATCACATGTTGACAAAAGCTTGACAGAAAACAACCTTTTCACCTCTGCCTTTAGTTTATTACCTTGCAAAAATGATCTAATCGATACAGTAGCAAACATAATATCTCTGTGGATGTTTTCATTTTCCAGCTATCTCTGGTTGTACCCCAAACACGCACATACACATCTGCTGAAAATATTAATGATACGTCATTGGTTTCTTACACCTCACATATCCTGCAGCTTCAGTCTGACCGCTCTATGACACATCGATCTGTTCTTCACAGAGGGGAGATGGCAGGATTACGCCTGTGTCTGTATGATCCCTGTTTTATCTCAAGATACAACATCGCCTCTGGAGGACTGTGGAAATTGGAGGCATATATTGTATGTTGGCAGGAGTTTAAGTGATTTGAGGGCCAGCCAGAGAGATGTGGCTGCAAAAATAATGCCTCCTCAGTAATTACAGAGGGACAAAATAAGTCAGTAATGGGGGTAGAAAGTGAGTAATGTGTTGTTGTCACTGTACTCAGTAATTAATGTGATGCCCTGGAATAGGTTGCTCCAATGTATACCCAGCTGATATTTGGTTAAATTTGGGTTTTGACGTTGGGTGACCAGAATTAAATGTCAAGACAATATCTAATGCCAGTGTCAATTTTAATTAGAATACTGATGACAAACGACTTTGATATTTTGTTGGTTTTAAGTTTTGTTGTTGAGTAACTAAAATCCAACATTTTCCAAAGGTGTTATGCCAACGACATTTAGCCATGAGGTATGCATAGCAAAACTCAACCTCTGGAAAACGTCATAATGTCAGTGGCATTACCCATCCATCCATTTTCATCCGCTTATCCGGGGCCAGGTCGTGAGGGCAGCAGGCCGAGCAAAGCACCCCAGACATCCCTCTCCCCGGCATCACTTTCCATCTCCTCCTGGGGGACCCCAAGGCGTTCCCAGGCCAGATGAGATATGTAATCCCTCCAGCGTGTTCTGGGTCTGCCCTTGGCCTCCTACCAGTGGGACGTACCCGGGACACCTCCAGCGGGAGGCACCCAGGAGGCATCCTAGTCAGATGCCTGAGCCACCTCAACTGACCCCTTTCAACGTGAAGGAGCAGCGGCTCTACTCCGAGCTCCCTCCAGATGTCCAAGCTCCTCATCCTATCTCTAAGGCTGAGCCCAGCCACCCCACGGAGGAAACTCATTTCCACCGCTTGTATCCGCGATCTCATTCTTTCAGTCACTACCCAAAGTTCATGACCAGAGGTGAGGGTTGGGACGTAGATGGACCAGTAAATCGAAAGCTTTGCTCTCCTGCTCAGCTCCCTCTTCACCACAACAGACCAGCGCAGTGCCCGCATCACTGGAGAAGTCGCACCGACCCTCCGATCCATCTCACACTGTATTCTACCCTCACTCGTGAACAAGACCCCAAGATACTTGAACTCCCTGGCTTGATTCAGTAACTCCCCCCCAACCTGGAGAGGGCAATCCACGGCACAGACTTGGAGGTGCTGACTCTCATCCCAGCTGCTTCACACTTGGCTGCAAAACCAACGGAACCACATCACCTGCGAAAGTATTAAAAATTTAAAATTTCCTCCAGCCGATTTTCATTCCAACCAAAACGGTAACACTGTTAAGGGCCAGTGTCCACCAAAGCGTTTTTTCCTAAGGCCAGCATATTTTTTGAGTTCTTTGCAGTGGGAGCTTTGTGTATTTAGACTACGCAACAAACGCCAGCAGACGCTGAGTGTCTATTCTGCACTAAGTGCTGCCGGTTGGCATTGATTTACGAGTGTTTAGAGTTAAAAAAAAAGTTCAGCTTTGGGTAAAATGCTGCACTTGTCCCTGTTGCTTTTAACCCACTTGTCCAATCACAGTGGAATAGGGGTGGAACAAATATCACAAAGACCAGCCATCACGTCTTACATGTACAAGTACTGAACAACAACAACAACAAAGGAGGAGGAATATGTTAATATATGGTACAAACATGGTATATATATTAATATACTGATGAACCCATACAGACCAGGGGGTCCATCTTTTTACCTGTATGTGTGCTTCAGCCTTCCCTTCATCCAGAGCAAGTACCCCACCTTGTGCCAACATTTTTACTTCTGTTTACTTCTTCATATCATGGTAACCAAAGCGACTCAGCTGACAAAACGTTATGCCTCCAGAGCACTCTCAAGCACTGCCAGCTGGGTGTTTTCTGAGAAGCGTCTGGTGTTTTTAGCTAAAAAACACTTTGGTGGAGACAGGGCATCAGGAGTACGTCTTTCTGACGTCACACTGATGTCCAGTGCCAGCTGGGTAGGGTCAGTGAAGACTGTCTGGTCGGGGCCGGGCAATTTTAGGCTAAATTAGGCAATTCTGAGCAACACACACACTAAAAACAAAGCATATCACAACATAGAAGTTACATCATATAATTATGGCATGCCCTTCAAATTGTGGATGAGTGGCTGAAGTGATCAGACTCATAATATACAAAGGAAAGAAAAAACTCAAGAACAAGAAAGTAAGAATAACATGAACTGCTAGCAATTATGAACAAACTGGCCTGATCTAGCTTAAAGTTAAACATTAGCCATGGTGACAAAGATGAAAACATTTTTTAAAATGTAAAAGTAGCTATTGGATAGACTCAGCATATTGACTGATAGCTAAGCCAAATAAACAGGGAAAAGAGACAAGGGATAACAGGGAAAAGTGTTGATAAAGAGTGTTTGTCTCTCCGCAAAACTGCCTGGATCATAATTATTATAGTCTCTAATCCACATAGCATGATGCCTGAACATAGGACTTTCACATTAAAATGTCCGTTTTGCCATAGCTGAGGCTTGAACCAGAGATATTGGATAAAGCGAGATACCCCACTCAGCTCACTTCCTGATTCAGTGACTTCAGCGCCACGCCCCCGTAGGAGACTTGCGGCAGCTCTGAATGTATTGTCGTCAATGAGGAAAATGAACGTGATCACAATTTATGGTCAATTCTTTCCCTATAGTCACTAAAGTAAATATTGGGTTCATTTTCCACAAGCCACACATCTTACCAACATTCTGACACTAAAGCTGCATTTTTCATCTGCACAGATCAAGAGAAAGTTGACTTTGTTTGAGCCCCGTCTGTCTCAGAAAACAAGTTATCGCGAGATCTCGGGGGGATTGAGGGAGAACAGGCTCTGATTGGAGGGAGAGCTAACCACGCCCACTTAGGAGACAGGAAGAGTAACTGCTTTCTTAACATTGGATAAGCCTACGGTGGGGTATCTCCTTTATCCAATATCTCTGCTTGAACTCACAACTTCTGAGACTGAGGTCTGTCTTCTATCTCACTGAGCTAATTGGCAAGTGACTGTTCATGTGTGACTTCACAAATTGACTAAGCCAAGCATCAGGGTGCCAGACAGTAGCCATCCATGCCATGGAAAAGCACATTTCAAAGTGAAAGTTCCAAAGCTGTAGCACATATGGTTGATTTGTTATGAATTTTCAAAGTTTTGAAATTTAGAGGCTTGCTGTAGCGCCACCATCAGAAATATAGTCTTGTGTTTCCAGTTGAGGACATCTGGCATGGGACTGGACCTTTATGAAAAGTTTGGGCAGATTTCTCATATGGAAATGATGCACGAGCTGAGGCTTGAACTCACAAGCTTCAACACCAAGAACCATCCTCTATCTCACTGAGCTAACTGGCAAATAGAAACATAACATGTAGCTTCACAAATTGACTAAGCCAGTCACCTGTGTGAAAGACAGCAGCTGTTAGTGTGTAAAGGCAGATTTCAAACAGCTGTCAAAAATTCAGTTATTAAGACAAAAATCCAAAAATACACATATTGCATCTAGACAGCATGGAGATGTTGGTGATTGGCTCTGTAAGTGAAAAACTGGTGTTTAAAAATGCCATTTCTGCACTGACTCCAATTGTTCGCATGAGAGCGAAATTCAAAATGCTGTAAAAAAAATCAATTTTTGAGATAAAATTCTGATATTTTCCACACATCATCTACCATGACTCCAAAATTTTGTCATTTTTTTTAATAGACATTGAAAATGTATTTAGCAAGAAATTGCAAATATATGTTTACAATACCATTTACAAACATTTTGATGCACTGTAGGCTCAATTTTCGATAAATCAAAAATCTGTGTGGATCATTTGTGTAGGACAGTCTGAAGATGCTCTGTAGCAAGTTTGGTGTCAATTGAGCAAAAAGTGTGGGAGGAGATAGGTTTGTGAAGTTGTAGCACATATGGTTGATTTGTTGTGAATTTTCAAAATTTTGAACTTTAGAGGCTTGCTGTAGCGCCACCATCAGGACTATTGGTCTGTTTTTGCAGCTGAGGCAATCTGGCATGGGACTGGACCTTTGTGCAAAGTTTGGTGATTTTTCGCGCATGGGAAGTAGGATTTCCTCGGAAGAAGAAGAAAGAAGAAGAACATGCAGGATAACAACAGGGTCCTGGCAGCTTAGGCTGCCCGGCCCCTAATTATAAAGCAGTCCTTCCCTCCTGTTAATTTTTGACCTCTTAAGTCACTGAGGCCAAAGTCTCATGCTATAAAGAGTTGTGGCTTTACACTAATATGATTTGCCATGTGGACTAATTACAATGTATAATCTCTTGGAAAATCCATAACAAGCATTACAGGAAATTAATTTGTCTGTAATAGGATTAAAGACCTCAGCCACAAATACCATCAACAGTGCAGTACCCACTTCACTTTTGTTTCTTCCTCTTACTGTCTGCTTTTAGAAAGAGCTGGAGGAAAATGCCTTAATATGAAATGCTACTAAAACCTGAATTTATGGGGATGAAACACCTATAGTGGAACAGAGGGATGGAAATTTGAGAATGTGTGTGAAAGAAACAAGTGGAAGAGTTACGAGGTATTTGGGGAGTAATTGTTCTGAGAGGCAGCACAGGACACAGTACTCTGGCTTTTTACTCACATTTGTTCATCCCACATTTGGAGTTACTCTGAATTCAAGAACAATCTATACAAATGAAGTTCACCTCATCATGGATTCAAGAGAGGAATGTAGCATCAATCATCTTTTCCACATGCACCCATTCTGCAGTGTCAGTGTACATCCACTGCATTGTTCATCTATATAAGTCAAATATCTGCCTCTTCAGTCAGTGTAGGCCTCATCCTTTCATCCTTTTACATCTGTGCGTCCCCCTCTGTTTCTGTTTCACCTCAACTCTACCTTTTTTCCTCCGTAATAACAGCCTTTTTATTTATCCTCTCTCGCCTCTCCACACCTCTACCCTTCCTTGTCCCCACCTCCTCTCTCCCCATTCATCACTTCCTCCTCTGCTCTCACTCTCACTTGCAGCCTGGTTGTCTCTTGGCCCTACCGCCATATTTCACAGGCATCTTTTAATGTTGATATCGGCCTAGGTGCACATGCGCTGCCATAAGTCACAAGTTACAAGCGCAGTCGTATTTCTGATTTCCCCTATTCAGGCAAACAGGGAGATCTGTGTCTTTTTTCACCTGCTGGCAGTGATCGCTGGTAAGTGGCGAAATAAATCACCCAGCTTTAGAGTTTTATGATGCTGTGTGGGGTAGCACAACAACAGGGAGCATCAAAAAGAAGGATTCAATGACACACATGTTGTCAGCCCTCCTTAGAACTCCATGTTGACAGAACCCATTAAGCAGTGTCTTCCTGGTTGTATCTCAAAAAGCAAGAAAATTATTATTTCAATAAATAAAAATGCCTTAAGTATATTTCACATATCAAATATACCAGGGAGCCTCAGTGCAAGTCACTGTTTGCTCAACCGTGCCCTCCAGCTGTAGCAACTGCACCTAGGCACTGCAGGCCTGTCAAGTTTGGGTTTCTCCACATGTTGTTAAACCGTTCGAAAGGTGTTAGTCTAGCCTGTATGTTCTCTTTAGTGTTTTCACAACCAAAAACAAGACAAACTGTAAGGACTGTGTGTGTATTTGTTTATTTGCCCTAAGCTGCAAATGGTAGCATGCATGGCTAACTAGCTTACCACCTCCATTGTCGCACCGCTGAGGGGTTGCACGAGAATTTCGTTGTACAGAAATGTTCAATGACAATAAAGCATTCTGATTCTGATTCATAATCTTGTGTCACTGTCAAACTAGTCTGAGTGGGCGGAAGTTTGCTGCATAGATCAGCCTCTCATTGGACGGAACGAGCCACCCGCTGAAGTCCCGCACCTACCACCTCCAGTTGTGTAGCAGTTTTCAACACATCCTTTACTAACTTTTGCGGTGTTTGATCTTGAGGGGATGTAGGCATTTTTCTGCCATGGTTCGCGTCCTGTAGGCAATATTTTTGTGGGCATGTTACACCAAAACCTGTTTCCCCCGGCAATATTTTTGCAAGCGCACCGTTGCTGTCTTAAAGTGAGAGTCGGCCCAGACAGACCTTTCTTTTCTTGAGAAAGGTCTGGTGAGCGAGACTACTTTCATACCCAAGGAGCACATATAATCAATGTTTTGTGAGGTCATAGGTTACGTAACTCTGCTCATCCTCGTACTATTGGACTAACTTGCCTTACCCTACACAACTGATACTCCTCCTTGATTCCCATGTCTTCTACATGCAATTTTTATTCTTTTAGACCTAAGTGCAGCCTTCAACACAGTAGATCATGCTATTTTAATCAATCTTCTTAAAACCTGGGAGGCATCAAGGACACTGCACTTAGCTGGTTTTATTCTTACCTTTTAGAAAGAACCCACGCAGTTACCATAGCAAATCACTCCTCCTCCTCTTCTACTCACATTACCTTTGATGTTCGGCAAGGTTCAACATTATAACTGATTTTAAGATTTTACTAATCACTCTAAAGCTTGTCTGGGTCTGGTACCAAACTACATAGCAGAAATGCTGACTCCACATGAGCCTCCTGGCTGTTCAAAGCCGAGGCTTAAATCCGAATGTGACTGTGCTTTTGCCATCAGGGCCCCTGTGTGCCGCTCGCCATTGGAACAGCTTTGCCAGAGGAGATAAGGTTTGCAGAATGACCTCTCTTTAAACACTTCTCAAAACCCATTTGATAAAATTGCTTTTATGTGATGCTTTCTTTTTATCTAACTTTTTATTGCTCTTTTTATTCTGTTTCAATCCTGCTTGATATTATTTTGTGTTTACTGTTTTTATATTTTCATTGTATTTGCTTTTATTGGTATTTTTATTGTTCTGGTCTCAATATGTTATTATTATCTGTCTTCTGTCTAACATGTTCTTGCCTTTGATCACTTGTTTAATTCTAACTTAATTTTTATCTTGCTGTAGTTCAGCATTTCTTTTTGTCTTCTATTGTTATATATCCCTTGGGGTATCTTGCATCTGCTTTGCTGTGTTTGTCAAAGAACACGACTGTGTTTTCAAAGGTGTTATATAAATTAATTAATTATTATTGCTATTATTACATTAATCATATTATAAGTATACATATATAAGTATGCAAATGTTTTGTATGTAGCCTCAGTCTTTCAGCATTGTGTCATGTAGCCATCATATTGATGTCAGCAGGAAACATTGCGAAAACACAGTGTTTCAGCCAACTCATAGAGTTATAAGCCCCTTTTACACTGCCAGATTTTTGGCAAATGTTGGGCCGTTTTGCCGGCAAGCTGTGAGGATTTAGATACACAGAGCCGGATTGGCGAGTTGATCCGAGGTGCCCAATTTTCCGCCTTTCTAGGGTAGTCATATTGGCGGAACCCTTTTAGTTTAAAAAGACTGAGGCGGCCTTCCACAACGGGAGGGGCTGTTGAAGACTTGTGGGAGGAGCTGTTGATGACGCCGCACGTGCGAGCCACTGGCGGTGGATAAACAGGAAACAGCTGATAGCAGGAATTAGCGAGCAGCTAGTAGCAAGAGGGAAACACAAACCTGACAGACACTGTAAAGATGAGCAACTGGGGAGACAAGGAAATGCACGCCCTCCTTGTCCTCACAAATGAAGAGGCAATTCAGTCAGATGACGGGGGCGGTGAAGAACGGGCCAACTAATGAGAGAATTGCAGAGGGACTGACCAGCTGGGGCTTCCCTCCCACGGTACTGTTTACGTCACACTCTGAGCTACACGTTTTGTTACTTGCTCACGCCCCCCCATTGCCCCGAAAAAGGTGCATTCTGTAAACAAAAGTTGGTAGTTTTTTTTTAGTCATTTTGCCGCACTCCTTGATTTTGTTTTTATATTGCCAATGCTGAAAGAAGACTGATTGGGCTTTCCTGCAAATTTGCACAATTCCTATCTAAAAAGGGCTATAGAGTCAGCATTAGGTTATGCTAACTTGATCCAGGTCATAAAAACATGCTAGCGACAGTCGTCAGGTCAGTCGCCCGCAAGTTCCCACTCAGCTCATAGACTTTACATTGTGATGATGTTGAGGATTTTTAAATTGCTTTTCTCATCTCAAGGAAAGTTTTACAAATATTAAACCTCCATGGATTAAAAATTCACAATAGAAAAAGTCATAATTGACCTTGTTTGCAGTTCAAGGTGTGGGGTCAACAGTTTTACAGATGTGTTTTTACAATGTTAGCCTATGGGGAAAATGCCTTTTTGGGTTGCAGTGGATTTTCTGTTTTTTTGCTGTAATATCATGAGTGGAACTGGAACTGTGAAAAAATGGAAGCAAGGCTAAGACGTTTTCTGGGCTCCTGGTGCCGTGTGAGAGTGGAAAGCTTGAGAGGCGTAGCAACAGTAAACAAGGAGGCAGGGCTTCTTTTTCTTTCTTTCTTACCTTTTTTTTTTGGCTTCAAATGTCACCATTTACTTGTTTACCTGTTATGGCCCTGTTTGCCTCCTGTTGTTGTCCAGCCCTTGGTTATATATTTATACACTGCATCACATGCAGTTTTTTTGTTTTGTTTTTTTACAAGATCCATTTAATGCCTTTCTGCTTCACTGAACAGTTTTAAGTGGAGAATGACATTTGGGATGGGACATTGTTAAGCCAGTCTTGGTCCTGATTACTTCCCCTCTCTATTTAGGTTTGGTCTGGTAGGCTTTCTAGAATTACATCTCTAAACCAAAATTGCTATTTAATTGAAAGTGCTGAGTATTACCAAGCAATTCTGTGTGTCACATTTCTTATGTGTTGAATTTGGCTTTAGCCACATTGATTGATTTAAGATTATCAGTTTCAGTCAAAGCAAGCAATTTCCAGCAAGTAATGCAACTTAAAAACACATTAGGTTATGTGGAACTTAATAAAAAAATAAGTACAAAATGCTTTATTGGTGTTTTCATGTGGCAAATTGTTATTGTTTTTCTGAAGTTACTATGAAATGGTGAGATGTTGAAATTACATTAATACTGCCTACTGCTAACAGTTTGTGTTGACAGAGAGAGAAAGGGGGCAAGAGAGAGCAAATGAGGGGATGAGGGAGTCTTGGTTGACTGGGCACTTAGTTTAGTGAGCCTCATTAGAGATGAAGCCTCATAAAAGAGGATACTCACTAACAACCCTGGTGGTTTGACCCCAGTGGGGCGATGGGGGTGACGGGGTCCAGAGAGAACAGGCCTGGATGAATGCATCAGGATTAGAGGTGCCCCATTCGGGTCCCTGAGGCTCCTCTGTTGTTTCCCAATTCTAGAACTTATTTACCCTGATGAAAGAATTACCCTGAAAATCAATAACATTAATAGACTCACCCGTTAAATGACCTGGCCTAGCTCCAGGAAAGGATATAGGATTTTAGGATTTGATTTACTGCTCTCTTTTTCCAGCCTCCTGCCAAAAGCTGGACTGAGAGGCAGAATGATGATTAGAAGACAATAAAACTTCAAGCCAAAAAGACACATCCGTCCTGTACTCAAAACCATTTTGTTACTTTTGCCACCATAAAAGGAAATTGAAGTAAAATTGAGGGTACTAGTTATCTTAAAACTTTTTCAGGATAATACCTGTCCTCTAGAAGATAGGCTCATCTGTCTTTTGAAATATGCAACAGTTAATTCTCCAATTTAAGGCGCAGACGTTTTGAACCACTTTCTTCAAGACCGCAGCATTTTCACCAATGGCACTTCCTCTACCCAAGTGCGGGGATGGTTCATGTAAGTCGGACATCTGCGTAGTATGAAATGCAATAAGAAGCTGCTCAGGAAACTATTCAGAACAACTGATAAGATCAGTAAGCTTTGTTTGAGTGTATCATCAAAGCTCTGCCTCTTCCTCCCTCCATCAAAACAGCCTTCTCTCTGACTCCCTTATCTCTACGCAGTTTAAAGGTGCGCTGCATCATTTCCAGGTACTCAGATGCCTTTGACTTTATTATACATCACTGTATCAGAGCTCTGCAGAGATGTGTTCTGAAATGATAAACTCGCTCACAACACATTTATAGTGACCTTGGTTCAGGACAGAGTCCTCAGATACCCTGAGAGGATGTGATTAAGCTTGGTTACACTGTGTGCACTCAGTCTCGCTGTAATCTTCCAGATCTCTCTTCTTCTTCTTTTTCTTTTTCTTCTTCTTCTTCTTCTTCTTCTTCTTCTTCCTTCTGCTAAATGGCTAAAATGTAATATATACCTCCTGTAGCTACTCCTATGGTCCAGTATATGGGCATCTTAGTTGGCATATGACCGGAACCGTGTTATTCATGATATTTTGTATTGAATATATTTTTTAACTGTTTAGCTGATACATATTTCCTCATTGCTTAAAGGTCCAGTGTCTGGGATTTGGGGGGAAATGTTGACAGGAATCGAATATAATGTAATAAGCATGTTTTCTTTAGTGTACAATGAACTGAAAATAAGAACTGCTGTGTTTCTGCCAATGAATGAGCCTTTTATGTCTACATAACAGGCAGGTCCTCGTCCACAGAGATCACCATGTTGCACTGCCATGTTTCCACAGCAGCAGACAACAGACAAACCAAACACTGGGTCTCATTCATGAAAAGTGAGTAAATCTGTGTGTAGATTTGCACACAAAAGCCTACTCTACTAAAAACCTACTCTGGATTCAGGAACGCCGCGGGAAACTCAGATTTGATCGTAAACACGTGTGTATGATCATGAATGCCAATCCATCGTAAAGTGACAGCGCGCTCCCGGTAATCAGCAATTAGCATAAATCCCCGCCCATGAATAGCCAATGACCACCATATAAGGAGGTGTAGGTGCATCCAGTCGACCTGTCAGTCATGGCGCAAAGAAAGAAATAATTTTGGGTGAAGTGGACTTAAGAAAAAACATTTTATCCTCTTCAGTTAGTAGTGGTGTGACAGGGACAGGCAAAGCGAAGGCCTGGAGGGAGGTAACAGATGCTGTTAATGTTGTGTCCGTAGTACAAAGAACCATGTCAGAGGTGAAGCATAAATGGTTTGATATGAAACTGGAGGCAAAGAAATGCATAAGCACACACACAAAATACAGCAGCCACAGGAGGAGGAGGCTCACTATCACAACTATCTGCGAGCGCATCGCTGGCATAATTGGGGAGACCTCGTGGAGTATGCCTCCACTGGAGTCAACATCATACCCAGACTGTTAGGTGTTGTATCATAATACATTCTAAAAATCATCATAGATAGCGTAGTGGTCACCAAACAAAGAGAAGATTCATTTGTGGGGTTTTGAATGAAGTGGGAACGGGAAACCAGAGATGTTTTGCGCGTAATGGATAAACTCTAAATCAGTGATGGCTGTCGGAGTGTAGAGCTATTTAACATTTATTTTAACAAATGATACGAATAACATATAGCCTACAGCAGTTTGTATGCATCGTCTTCAAATTATTTGAATCTTAATAGCCTAAAGCTCTGTTTTCTGTTTTATACAACATAAATTAAACATTTTCAAATCAGATGTATTCATTCAAATGATCAAAAAGCCACAAAAACAAACAAACAAACAAAAAAAACATGTTGTCTCAAATCATTCTTTCAGCTGCTCCTGCTGCTCCTGCTGAACCCAGGCACCGAGGCCGAAGAGGCTGTGATCCGGCTGTCCTTACGGATATTTTTATTGTCATCACATCATTCAACATGTAGAAAGAACGTGTAGTCTATTGAGTCAATTTACGTAGATAATTCACAATCATGAACCTAATCTAATCTAAACCAACTAATTTAACTAAATGTGTGATATTTTTAATATTTTGTCATGTTTAGATTACGTGTTTCAAAGGGATGATTTGAAACTTGAAACTGAAGAGACCTCTGCGGATAATTTAGCTCAAGGTGAAAATCTTAACTTCTGGATCAGAACATCAGAACACAGGTGAGCAGACATTAGCTGGTGCTGGGATAGCAGCCCATCTGCAACATGCTGAACAGCATCAGAGAAACACTGATTCACAACATGAAACTAATTTATTCAGTATTTTCACCAGTCTTAATCACCTGGGGTCTCAGTTGCATGGGCAATGTGGGCGACTGCTCAGGGCGCAATCTATGTGACAAAAAAAAAAAAAACCTTGCCAGTTTCCTAGACTACCGCTCATTTCCACGTTTCAACCAGCAGCAGAAAGGAAAGGCGAATCCTGGCAGTTGTGGGTTGAACGGGGGTCACAGACAGGAACATGGCGGAGGCTCATAGTGCTCTGCGGCGCAAGATAACTGCCTCTGGGTATACACCACTTCCCTGGCAAAAGTTGTGATAAATAAAAAGCAGACCTGATGGGGGAAACTTTGACCCATGCTCATGAACATTTTGAAGACAGGAAATTCACAGTGTAGATGGTGAAGAGGAAGCCTGATCATAGAAATTACTGAAGATTTTTTGGCGCACACCATTTTTGATTTTTATTATGGATCCTATGCATTGTTTTATAAATGAGACCCCAGGTCCATTTGTTTTGGAGAGGCAGAGACATTTTCAGGTAACTGGGCTCCCACTAAAAACCTGAACAATGAACACTGAAGAATTTCTATCCGGGCGAAGTTTCAGCTGGTTGCAATCTGCAATCTTCACCACTAGATGCCACTAAATCACCCTAAATCTTAAACGCTGTTCCTTTAAGATAAATGCTTTTTGTACACAGTCCCTGGCAAGGTAGGCTACATTTAATTAAACATTAGACAGATGAAGATCAGAGGCACGGTATGGTATGGTGGTGCAGTGGTTAGTATTGTCGCCTCGGGGTGGGGGAGCCCCTCTATGGCTCTTCCTGTGTCTTCGTGTGGGTCTTCTCCAGGTAGCTTTTTTTTTCATAGGATGGCAGGGGAAGGTACCGCCTTTTCTGCCTCTGATTGGCTAGAAGGGCTCTCCTCCAATTGGTTATTTGATTCAGCCGTGAAATGTCATCTCACGTTCATGGCATGCTGTCGGCTAGTCTGTTTTGATCGTCTTTACCAAGAACAGAAGTAAATGAAGTCCATCCAACAGTGTGGTAAGCGCTTGCCGTCAGATTTATATTAATGGAAAGCACATCGCCGAATTTAAGGTTGACACCTAAAGTGTATGTCTGCATCTTAACATATGTTCTCATAGGCACGAAAAGTATCCAAGGGACGAGGAAACGGTAAACTAAGCGATTTCTCAAGGCACTTTGGCAGCACGCTTTGGAGGACAGACATGTGACAACACACGACAGTAACACCGACTTCAAAACAGGTTGAGGACAGACTTGAGGAGTCCAGCCTTACAGAGAAAAAGTTGCAACACATGTCTGTCCTCCAGAGCGTGCTGCCAAAGTGCTTTGAGAAAACGCTTAGTTTACCGTTTCCTCGTCCCTTGGATACTTTTTCGTGCCTATGAGAACATATGTTAAGATGTGGGCATACACTTTAGGTGTCAACCTTAAATTCGTCGATGTGTTCCATTAATATAAATCTGACAGCACGCACTTATCACACTGTTGGATTGACTTCGTTTACTTCCGTTGGTGGTGAAGACGATCAAAACAAACTAGACGACAGCATGCCATGAATGTGAGATGACGTTTCACGGCCAAATCAAATAACCAATCGGAGGAGAGCCCTTCTAGCCAATCAGAGGCGGAAAAGGCGGTACCTTCCCCTGCCATCCTACGAAAAAAAATAACACCTCCAGGTACCTCCAATCCAGGTACTTCCACTTCCTCCCACAATCCTGCAGCTTAGGTTAATTGGTGACTTAATTGTCCATAGGTGTGAATGTGAGTGTGAATGGTTGTCTGTCTCTATGTGTCAGCCCTGCGATAGTCTGGCAAGCTGTCTAGGGTGCACCCCGCCTCTCGCCCAGTGTCAGCTGGGGATAAGGTGTTACGGAAAATGAATGACTGAAGATAAATATTTCACCACTCATATTACCATTTAACGTTCACCAGTTTATTCAATTAACATCACAAAGCTTAGCAATGACAGGCAAACAGATTAGGCAACAAACCCAAAATATCACAAATAACAGTCTGTCAAGCATACAAATATCCCTCTGTGTATCATCAGAGGTTACTTTACATTTAGTCCAGTCAGTCACTTAGATAGGTATATCAAAATGTCAGAGTGAAACTGAAGCTGAAGCAGACACTCAGAGGCATTTGAGCTTGCAAGTATCTCGGCTTGGTTCCTTGGAGAGAAGCAGTCAGTCAAGGCGGCGTGTTTCTGCATGGATGCTCAGACTGTTCTTTTAAGGCAGTCACGTATTAAACAAATGTCAGAGCACCGACCACCACATTTACAGCAGAAACTCTGCTGGAGCCCACAGCTGTCCAAACTGACACGATATCAGCTCTCTCTTTTCTCTGTATTTTATCACACTTCTCTTTCTTGTGCTCGAAACTACAGTGCTGAAGAAGATTACTCCTCTAGAGGGACACAATATGAAAAGTGGAGTGGTGCTTATCATTTACCTGTGATTTATGAGCACTTCTAAGCACTGAATTAGTCAAAAGCTAAGCCCTTTTTTGTGAAAGTATATTGATAAACACAACATGAGGTATGCTTTATTTCTCTAATCAATCTTTTCAGTTCTAAAGGTCACCTGGATGTTACATGTACTCTGGCCTCTTCATGTCCTGTTTACATGTTTTTCTAACCTACAATCTATAACCAACATGGTGTCTGAAATCCTGCAGTGCTGACATTTGTCGCTGCAAAAACGTTGTACCACAGACACAATGGCCTACCTGGGAAGAGAAGGGCACGGACAGTTTTGAAGACATTTCGTGTCGCTACCATATAATGTTAATCAGCGAAATACAGCAGACATCACTTATAGAAAATATTCAGCAAGGCCAACAAACACTAACCCCCCACGGCTGCGTATAGTTTGAGATAATGTAATAATCATAACACACTGAGAGCAAAATGACATTCAGTAAAATCAAAGTCGGCGGAGGCTGAGGAAATAAAATGAAACAGAAACAACTGTTTAATACAAACAGGTCATACAAAGGATTATACATTCATTGGAAGATTTACATCTTGGGAAATATGCTTATTTGCTTTATTGCTGAGAGTTAGATGAGACAATCAATACCACTCTGTATGCTAAATATGAGGCCATAGCCAGGGGCAGGCTGTTCTCATGCACTCTTCATACACTTTCCTTTGAAAAGTAATGCACCAAAATTTGTTTGTATCCCATGTACTGATGAAGGACAATATTCTCACTCTGACCTCGTCACATATCGACGGTCATGGAATTTACATATCCAGATACAATGTGCAAGGTTCCCTGGGTACGTTGGTTGTTGATGTTCTGGGACACCATGTCAAATAGTGCGTGTTACTTGCATTGTCTTCTTTCAAAATACACTTCCATTTTCACAGGAAATTTAAAAATAAAGTCTCTTTCAAAATAAACACACTTCTTCGCTACAACAATTCGAACAAAAGAACAGGGTTTGGCTTTAGAATCTTACAGGACACAAACACTGCTCTCTCGGGCAAAAGTCCGTGTTTGTTGGACCCATCCACCACCCCTCCTGCCCGCCCCAGTTGGACCTTCCTTGTCTTAACTTTTGTCCTTGTCCTGCCGCATTTCCCCCCGACACCGGCAGGCAGCGTTAAACTATAACAGCAACCGGTGGTATACCATTCCTCTCTTAAAGGACGCCTTTTTCCTTGATTTCACTGCCCAAGTGCCAGATTTTGACGACTTCAGAGTTAGACCGGGTGGATGCATCCACCACAGCAAAGAACAGAAACGCTCAGATTACAATACATGCAGATGACTTCGTTGTCTGCTCATAGCATTGTTAGGTTTGGACATACTTTCTGCATTGAACTTTCAAAGGGAGCTGTGGTTATGCGGACGCACATGCGTTTCTACTCATAGAACATTGACAGTCCGCTTCAGCCCTCAAAAGTAACCAGAAGGGATGGGAGGTGAGCTTACCATCCACCTTCTGCTGACACTGAGTAAAAGTGAAACTAAGAAGATGCTGCTAGGCCCAGAGTGAATGTCTGTCAATTATCCAACTAACTTTGCTGTGGTGAGACACTGTGGCTGGCTTGACAGCAGTGTTTTGGACTGTAGTGTGGAGCAAGAGATTCACACGCAGTCGGCATGCTTGATATGCCTAAGGTCTGCATGGCCATAATAAATCAGCTGCACACAGACGTCCACACAGGGGGAGATCAAAACAGCAGACATGCAGAAACTATGAATTGGTACTTACTCCACTACACTGAATCTTAACATGGAAAACTGTATGCTGTTATATAAATGCTCTGAATATTGTAGGCCTATAGAGTTCATTTATTTCTGACAGTATGGTTGCTAGAAGATATTGTGGCAGTGAAATATCAATGTGCCAAAAGTTCACTTAGCTTATGAGCCTTGGACCCGAGCAGAGTCCTCATATAGTGACATTTAGGAGTGTCCTTTGAGGTATAAAAATAACAAAAGGCCTTTCAACCACAACCGACATACATAAGTGATGGTATGCTGTCAGCAGAGTCATTCCCTTTAGTGATGTTTTTTTATCTCAAGAGGATACGCCTCCCCTGTGTGATTCTCAACTTTAATATTTAAACATATGAGGCTGCATCAACCTAATTTAAACATGGTAGCACTTTATTGGACCAAATGAATTCTGTTGTCAGGTATGTAAATTTCTATGCCTAGAGGAACATCGCAGTGACTCTGCTGCCATTTGGACCAAACAGTAAAGGGTAAAAATAATAACATCCACATATGTACCACAGATATAAGTGGAGGTCGTAGACACTGTTCTGTCCCCGTGCTGCGGTGTGCAGAATTACAATGAGCCTCAGCTCTCAGTCTGTCTGAGTCGCTACGGAGCCAGAGGAGAAGAAATAGTTGTAAGTGGAAGAAGGCAAGGTAAACTACAGGGAGGGGGGTTCAGCTGAGAGAGGAAAAGGTGAACTGAGAGTGAAAACACAGAGGGAGTGAGATGTAAAGAAGATGAACTAAAGCAAAGAGATCACTGAGATAAAGGAATCTATTCTGTACTTTCTATTCTCTGTAGTATCTGTGGTGAGAAATTAACCCAATTAAGCAATCACTTCTTATCGTGGATGTCCCCTTCTCATTTTTCATCTTCAAACATATTTTGATTAATTCCCTTAATTAAAGCTTGTTTCGAGTCACTGATCGTCTCACTCTTTGGTATTATCTGATACATAAGAGCAACCAGATGGCAGGGTCTTCATGGTGGGTGGATGCTGCTGAAGAAGTGGCCCAGCTGAGAACATTTTTTTAATTGAACAGCAATAAAAGCTCTAAACTATCTGCTGATGACATGGACTTGTGTGGGCACGTTTGCAATTTACAACTAATCTCACATCAGAGTGCCATAAGATGTGGACTCAAGACAGTGTGTAGATGCAGTTGCTTCTTAGGTAAGCAGTTTTCTTAATGAAACTGACCTTCAGCAAAATTGCTCCTCTTGCAAGCCCACTGTTTCCTTTGATTGAGCTGAATCAATTACTATGGATTTAAAGGAATAGTCTGACATTTCGGGAAATGTTTGTTTAACCATTTTAAAGATGACAATTGTGTTACGCTCAGCTCATAATATTTGAGTAACATCCGTGGAACGAAATGTACATTTATTAACATTTTTTTCTGCTGATTTTCTTTTGGAATTTGGTTAAAATTGGCGCTTCATATGGATGGAAGTCTGTCTAATGACATTAGAAGAGAACACTGGTTGATGTTATGGATACAGATAAAACATACACAGTGACATAAGTAGGCCCACTTTACTGTAACTGTACGTTCAAACCAACAGCAACCAGAGCTTCCAAAACGGCAGAAGTCATTAATTTTCAATAATAGCTCGGCGACTTGGGCGACTTGGAAGACCTGGTCGCCAGCTGCGCGTCTTGGGTGACCAAAGCGACCAGAGTGGTCTGGAGGGGAGTTAAAACTCGTTTAACTTTATGGTAATGAGCTCTGACACAGTTTGGCGACAACCAATCGGATTGCTGACATGCTTCGATGAAGTGAGTCCCAAAGAACAAGCTATGTAACTTTGGTTCCTATGGATATCAAGAAGTTTATTACTTGCGTTCGCGCCCATTCAGTCCTTTGTAATGTGTTGCTTTTCGGTTATAGAGACCAAAAAAAAAAGAGGCTTGGGACAGCGTCGCGGAGGTAGTTGGTTGGTCTGGTGAGTTTTGAAGTGTGTAATGATAGTAATAGAGGAGAGTGTTGCTAATGTTGCTTGCAAGTCTTCCTTGCTTGGTTTGAATGGGATGACATACTGTAAAGCAAAGCATTTTATCAACACAGATTTTGCAAAACAACATTAAAATACAGACTGGACAACAGCAAGCAGCAACTACGCTGCTTTCAAGCCAGTAGTCTGCTTTGTGGCTCCTTTAAATTGACAAGCACGATCCAGCATTAAATGATTCACATGATGAGCAACTACAGCGACCAAAGCTGCCATAAATATTTTCTGGTTTGAACGTACAGTCACACTGGTAAAATTTAATGGTAGTTGTGTTTTTTTGGATAGTTATTAATTCACTGTTGATAAACTATTTTAAACTCACAACAATTTCATCTTCTAATAGCAAATTTTGTGGTCGATGCCAAGGTGTTGTAATATGGAAAGTAGAGTCCAGGACTTATGAAGGGATTGCTGACTGGCACATTGCATTGACTTGCAGAATAGTGGAAGAGGACATGACGTCTGGACTTTGGCTTCCTATCTGTGAACTTCCATACTCACAGAGATGCTTATAGGTGGATTTTGTAATGTGATCTCATCTCTACTTGTCATATTTTGATGCTTGGGCAGAAGTTCACTGCGTTATGATAATGACGGGGCAGCCTTTTGCGTTGTATCTTGATGCAGACGAGGTCTGTGGGTCTTGGTGTGGAAGAGGTCAGCAGTAAGTCATGTATGTTGACTTAAATGACTTAGGCCTCAATTGCATTTTGCAGGTTCAAACATGCAATGCACACCACACTGCCTTTTTTTTAAAATTGAATGTCATTAGAAAAAAAACCCTCTTTGCCTTTTTATTGTTGTCAGGCAACTACCCCATCAAATCCTTACCCTAACCTTCCTGTGTAATCAACCCACTGTTTATGTATCTATTTATTTTATTTCATATTAGTCAGTACGACAGGCAGAGGGTACTTGCTGTAGCCCTGGTTGAGGGTGAGAGACTGTCAGCAAATAGTTTGTTGGTCACAGGGCTCTGTGTGGGTACATGAGACCCTACAAAAGAGGATGGATCATGGAGAGTACCGCCAGCTGGTCCAGGGACTTCACCTCAATGAAGACCTTGTCCAGGCATATTTGAGGATGACTCTGGGGCAGCTTGACGATCTCGTCAGGCCTAGTGTAACAAAAATAAATACAAACTAGAGGGGGTCCACTGATCCCGCTGAGCAACAGAGCACCACCAGTTTCTCCTCCATTGTTTACCTACTGTAAACTTGTTGTCGTGACCACCACAGAGGGCCCGTGTCTCACATAATCTGATTGGACAATGGGAAAAAAAGCAGAGATTCAACTCAGGTTCATCACATTGCAAAACAGTGAGCAAAAAAGCTTCATTCTCATTTAAAACAATAACAAAAAGGCACCTCCAGCTGCTAAAACGCTTTCTGTGTGATCAGGGGTCAAGAGGTTGCTGGCTGTTAGGTTTAGGCAACAAAACTATTTGGTTAGGGTTAGGAATTAGTCATGTAAGTCGGCTCACAAAACTAAAGTCTGACTAATGACTGACTAATGACTCATGCCTAACAACTTGTGAGAAAATAAATCAACGTTGACTTTTTGTTTTATATATGACACAAACACTGGCCTCCTGTGCTTGCTGGGCCTGTTCCTTCTGTCATCATGGTGACACTGGGGGCACTTCCCAAGTGGCACATTTTGAAATCCTGGGAGTAAAACCAGGCTGGATTTTGTCACCTTTGGATATTTCCCAAAATGTCAGATTATTCTTTTAAAGTCAGAAAATACACAGCCACACACAAAAACAGTTTCATCAGGTTCCTTTTGGAGAAATAATGCTCAGGTCACTTTAAACGTACAAGTAGTTCTCAACCCTCCCCAGGCATTTAAACCACTAATCCTATTTCTCCACCACAATGGCTCACTTGCTTTGTGCCAATATATTCAAGTCTAGATTTCACCCACACGATTAACATTTGTGGCATGCTTGGCTCTAAAAATGTGTTTCCCCACACAGTCTGAACTGTCAGTGAGAAAGAGAGGGAAGAGAAATGATTTAAAGCTCTGACCAGTGAAAGGTTTGGATGGGAGCACAGCCAGTGATAAAAGTGAATGTCACATTGAGTATTAAAAATGCACAATGAACTGAGGTTAAGCTAAATACAATATCTATTCCATCCAGCAGTATCTTTTAGAGGGCAGTAAAAAGCCAGAGGCTTTTTGGTGGGTGTCTAATTCATTTATTGTTTTGCAGCACTCAACAGATTCATCTAAAACATGCTGTGCACAGACTGACCTTGTGAGGCGAGGTGTGATTGAGTACAGATATTGTAATGCAGAGCAAGATTTTCCTCGTGCTACATCTTGATTTGCATATATTTCTGATTAAAATGGAAAGCCAGTGCTTTTAGTTTGTGGAACAGAGAAGCAAAGAATGGTCTAGGTGAATCAGAAGCTTGTCGTTGGCCAATCTATGGATTTAGTTCAAAAGACTGCTTTTATTTTGTGCCTTTGACCAGTTTGACATCTCTCCACAATTGGAGACCTTTAGGAACAGTCTTCCATTGTTTTTCTTGCTCTCTTGAGACCCTCTCTGGACAAATTACTCCTCAGTCAATGCTGCAGATAATTTGAGGCTGTCAGCAGCTTCAAACAGTCAAGTGTCTGTTGTCTTATTTAATGCACCGGAGGTTCCTGATGAATTAGCAGAGAGACGTCGCAGCGTTACAGTCATTTGCTCACTTTAATAGAGCTGCTCAACTTCATCAAGAGAAACAAAGAGAGATGTGAAGGTTGCAGCAACATTTCATGCAAAGCCAGGAGGCAATATGTTGGTGCATCAGCAGGGCTATTACAGTGAACCACTGACAGAGAGCAATTTTGTGATTTGGTCGTAGGGAGAAGAAAATAGCTATTTTTATCTGTAACTGAATTGAACAACAGCGTAAGATGAAAAAATTGCCTCTCTTGTTATTACACAGCGATGAGAAGGCACCCTTTCCAAACATGTACATGTACAGATTAGGTGTCTCAAAAATCTGTGAATTTATCTTTCAAGAAGCTGAATTACTTTTTTTCCTAAGCTTAAAACTGTCCGCTTGATATTATAAATGCCTCAGTTTTGACCCAGTGTGCATGTTAATTTGAAACTACAACACAAATTACAATGCTGGGGATGTTAATTTGCCTAATTGTGTGTGAATCATTGAATTCTTGGAAATAAAAGCCATCATTTTCTATCATTTTAATTTGAATGTCCACGCTTTGAATGATCTTGCTCTCAAGCCTCTTGGACTGGAACTCCAAAGCCTTGTGGCAGACAGGTTGGAGATTAAGATTTTGGAGAGCTTAGTGAAGAAATGAGACAAAATCAATCAGAATATAAACCTATTTACATCCCACCACTAATGTTCAACATCCTTTTATTGTGAGCAAATTCATTTCCCTGGGGACTCATCTGAATGATAAATGGACGTTGCCAAGGTAAACCACAGCATCATAACTCACTGCTTGATGTGAGGGAGAGGGCAGAGTGGTACAGAATTTGTCCAGAAATCTCACATCTATTCAAGGAATGCAAAAGCATAAACTCAGCCTGGCAGGGAAGGAAAGAAATCTTGTTTTATAGCAGTGTTTTTTCACATCAGTTTTTAGTGGCTATAATGACATCACTTCAGCAGTCAAAGGGTTGTTTGGGCTTTATTAACAGTGATGAGGCTCTAATGACTACAGAGCTCAGTTTTATGAACACATGCACACACTCACACAGATTCTTTGCTTCGTTTGCATCACCAGCTGTTCAGAACAGGCTGACTGCTTGACCTGTGGTATTTTTGCCTTAAGATTACTTGAGTACCGCTCACGTAAACAATCTCATACTCAACACTGCGCTTCCTATGGGTCCTGAGCAATACACCTACATGGCAAACTTACACATTTTGAGTTGCAATGGCATTGTGGTGCTGTTTCTAAAGGCTATCCGCTCATGCACTTTGACTCCTGAGGCCTGTACTACGAAGCAGGATTTGGAGTTAGCGAAGTAACTTCAAGGTTAACTCTGGGTTTTCAGTAATAAGAAAAGTATCCATGAATGTAAGTCTTGAGTTTCAGGTAAAAAAAGAGTAGCCTATATATTGTTAGAGGTCAGTAGAATCAGGGCTGCATTTCCACTGGTTTTAAAACAGAGCTTCCAACAAACTGAGAGATCGTTTACACACTAAACACGTGATTTTAGCAGGATTTTAACATATGCAAAGTTTATTTTAGTCCGCAGTGATAGTGTTGCGGATTCTACACTCTGATTCCATCACTGCAGCTCAGAATAACATGAGACACCTGTGTAATGAGAACTAGGAAAAAAGATAAGATTTCATTAGAAAAATAATCCACACACTGTTAACTGGCTCCAGTTATTATAAATGCAACATTTCGGTCAGATAAACCTCATCAGTCGTTAACTACTTTTCCACCCTTAAATTCAGTAGCAGAAACAGTCTGGCATCACTTTAATGTGTTTTATGTGACATATTCAGAGTGGTTTCATCATCATCCAACTAAATAGCAAAAAATACTCAAGCTATACTAGTGCCACATACAGCCTAGTGATGCCTATATGTAATTTAAGTCTCGGCTGATGGTGTATTTTTGGATAGTATTTTAATATCTCTGCATTTTCCATTATAAGATTACAGAGTATCGTTTACACCCCACTCCATCGTCATTGTAATGTCTCACAGTACCAGACACTTGCGGTACCTTTTCATCTCATATCATATGAAGCAGCGTACTTAACTTGTGGTTCTGATGATGTTGCTCGTAATAAACACCCCCGCCTCTTTCACATGAACACACTTGTGGCTGGGTAGGAAAACCCAGAGTTGACTGAACTGGTTGATAACCAGCTGTGTAGTACCGGTCATCCAGACGGCCAATGTTTGGGTTAGTCAAGCCAGAAAAGATAAGATATCCTAGATAAGTTGAACTGGCTTTGTAGTACAGGCCTCTGGGACGTGAAGAAGAGTTCAGTTGTAGTATATCCAGCATGCAGCAGCAAAAGTGAGCTGCAGTCAGTGAGCTTGTAAAGGCTTGCAGATGTAGGTGAAGACATGCTTGACTCAGAGCCCGTCCTCCCAAATCCTGCTGCAAAGACCTGTGTTCATTTGTTTATATTAAATTTATTAATAATGAAGGTGTCATGTATCCAAATTGCACTAAATTTGACACTGCATATCCTTAGGTCCCCAGCAAAACACTTGCCAAGTGTGAAGTAGATAAGATGAATGGTTCTCCAGACAGACAGACAGACAGACAGACAGACAGACAGACAGACAGAGTCCTTGCTTGCTTGGATGGAGCTATGATATTATGATGTTGAGATGAGCCAGTAACATGCTACGGGGTCTAGTTTTTAATAACACAGATAAATAACCAAAAACACAAATTGATCGCTATCGAGTTAAGAGTGGACATTTCTTATGTGTCATACCCCTTTCGCTTTCCCCTCATTTCCTGTCTGCTTCACTGTAAACTGCCCAAGACAAAAACACCAATATGAAAATCTTTAAAAAATAATTTAATCATTTTGAATAACATCTTGACCTTTGAATTACTGAAAGAAAGAAAGTGCTGCGTGACTCATATGGCAAACAACCATGTCGAACGACACATGGTGAGGGGAGGATGGGCTGTTCATTGTCTCAGTCCAGTGATTGCACTCAGCTGACGCAACGGAAGTTGAGATATTCAGACTTTTAGTCCTCCGTATGACTCAAGCTCAAAAGAATGTTGGATGCTTCAGTCCTCATAATGCAGCTTGATGCCTGTTGACATCATCAGGGTATTTTTTGTCCAGACTTGATAAATCTCCAGCATCACAAAACTTATCATACAACAGGTTTTAGTAGAGTAGTACTTTGTCATGGGAATATTACTCTACTAAACCTGTTGTTTACCATGACAAATCCATGATGATCCATGGATCATGATGTGTAACACTGGTAGAATGACCCTTTGAGTCTTAATTTATTCAGGCAGACAAAAAGCTGAGACAAGGGAAGAACAACACTTAAAGTAAAGTGCTGATAACAGGCCAAATGGATGAATAAAACATGAAACTACCACTAAAATGTTGAGGTAATGGCTGGATATACTGAAATGTCAAGTCTTAAAAATTTAGACTATAGAGAATTAAAAAATGCATGTAAAATATATTATTGTAAAATTATCATAATTATAAAACTACTTTTACAGCCATGAGAAAAGCCTAAAGTCCAAAGCTACAGTAAACGCCACCAACAAGGAGGCTCTTGCTCCATATTTCAGTACAAGGCTGTGTTTGCATTTTAAAAACGTCTCCATCTGTGCTGGTTCTTTGTCATAAGCGTCTGCTAATCAACAAAGCAAACATGGAGAACGAATCCCTCTGCAATCCAAACATTGCTCTAATCCAGGTCCTGGATTGCAAGAAAGAAAAAGTGCAACAATCACAGCAATGCTACTGACCAGAAGCAGATGCTGAAGCCTTTCAATTTTCCACAACACAGCACAGGAGCAGGCAGATCTCATACTTGCTACAACTACAAACAAGAAACAAGCTGGCAGGTGCCAGAGAGTCTTTACAAAGCCCAGCAGGGCCGGCTGATTGGCCACAGCCACTTTCCCTTCCCAATGAGCCAAACACAGATGATGTAATGGGCATCATCAAAACCAGCATTGTTAGAGCACTGTTATAGTTTTTTCTATCATCTTAATTGGGGCACAGAGACATATGCTGGGCAAGTCGCCGGCTCATCACACTTTCTTACACCCACAGTAATGGTTTATGGGCCTCTGTAACAGTTATGTGTCTCTACAGGTATTTTACACCTTTTTTTTCAGGGAGAAATAGTGTTAGTGTGCGTATGTTGCCCTGAACAGCTGTGGCACCATACTGACTCTCTATATTAGAAGCAATCTGTACCAAATATGTGGCATCAGAAGTCTGAAAAGATATTTCATTCTGTGTTCTGCTTGTATCAGATCAAAACCATAATGTCAGAGCATGCTGTCATCTTTCCTGTCTGCTTCAAAGTAAACTGCATGAGGTTTGAGACATGTTTCATCTCAGAATTCAAGTGTATTCAGGCGTGCAGTGGTAGCTGATGTGGTGGGTGTACTACTGGGTACACTTTCTATATATTCCAATGGCTTTCCGGCTGACAGATGGCTATACTGTGAACAGCACGCTGTATATTCTCCACAATAAACATAGTGAGTTAGGTGGCAGGCAGGAGTACCCTAATTAATCCCATGCTCCTACCATTACTATTATGCTGTCTACTATCAAAGGTAGCCTTAGTCCTAATGTGCAGAAAAAAGCATCCATTCTTGAGAACTGGGACAAGTCATGTCCAACCAAAAACATATCAAATTAACTTGAAGAATTAAAAAAAAAAACCCAAAACAAAACAAAAGTACCCTGAAATTATAACTCGAATGTATTACAAGCCTTTGGTGCAAAAATGAACTGCTATTATCGTCTTTGTTTTACAACATATTTTTTGTGAAAATCTGGCCCTTTAGAGATGTGTCCAAGATTTTCTACAAAAACATAATTTAATCAGGCATAAAAGCGGTTAGCGATATCCTGAGGATTCCTGTCTCACTTCCTGGTTTTCAAAAAGGTAGGAATGCTGCTCAAGTTCCAGTAAGCTTTCTATTTTTTGATAAATTTATAAAATAATATCGCTATCAGGTGTGTCTCAAATATAACAAGTCAACTCTGTAGCCCTTCTAAATCAAAACTAAATGAGAGTTGTGGTTTAAAAATGAGTATTTGATTAAGCATTAAGAGAACTGTTAGCAACAAGCTTACTACGTCTGCTGTGAAATCAATACAGCTATAACTTTTTAGATGTCACCTCCGTCAGATCTTACCGCTGACATCCATTATACTATTCAAGAGGTTGGCCCATTAAAAGGTTTAACAGTCAAGACTTTGATCTTTTAACCTTTATTTCCCGGTCTAATTGAGGAGCAAATCAAAAACACAAAAAGGTAAGGTTGTCCAAATTCTCATCATCATATGAGCCACTGGAAGTGAGGAGACCCTGTGTGCCTGTATTTTTATATTTTCCTCTTACTGCGCTGTGTTCAGGACGTTCCTGGGCACAGCATGCAGGTGAGGTCTGGATTTTATAAAAAGGTAGTGACTTAGTGTCAGACAGTGAACAGCATCCATCCAAGAGGAAGCAAGCAGAGGGAAAAACAATGCAAACACTGCAAGATGAAATGAAAGAGAATCGGTGGTTCACTTCCACTTTTGCTGGCGATACTGCTTACAAACAGGAAGCAACAATTACTGCACAGTACACCTTTAATTAATATGCTGAACTGTATGTAGAGATGAATCTGTAATTGTGTTTAGTTATGTGTGAGTTTGCAGTTACTGCTACACAGCTGAGCTAGTTACCTTTTAGCCAAACTTACTTAGCTGTTCTTTCATCATCATCATCATCATCATCATCATAAAGCTACAGCTGCATTTAGTTAGGACTATGTGGAAGAACAAACTGATCATCAAAATTAATATATTGTGATTTTGAGAGAGCAATGCAGAAAAAGCAGCAAATTAGTATTTAGCTAAAGCAAGCTGGAGCGATAGCTGGTTTTTACTTGATATAGCATTCTCCTATAGACCTATTAGTAGGCTGTCTATTTGTAGTTAGCTTAATTTAATTATGTATTACATATAATGTAACTTAGTGATTTAATTTAATTTTTTATTTAATTTTAATTCATTTTAATTATATAATACATATATTATGTAACTTAGTGATTTAAAGTTAATGTTACCTCTCTTAGCTACACCGATGAATGCTTTTTTCCTTCCTAGGGGTTTTTCTGATTGTGAAATTGATGCACTAAACCACAAAATTCAATTTAAAGATTATTCAGGATCTGACATTTCTAATTCTACCTATGAAATCTCTTAGCAACAATCTCTGTCAGCACAATGATGACTATGATTTGATATCGCAACTGCTGTGAGACATGTTACTGAGAAATTTGTCCAATACAGGTCGGCAGTCTTGCTGCAAATAATCTGCGGAGTCCTGCTGAGACGAACTGAGTCTGATTATTACGTAGACTGCCTCCTCAATCAGATGTTTATCACTTCCACATGTTGGCTTGTTGTTAACACGCCATGTGACACTGAGGCGGTGTAGACAGATGGGCAGGTCACAAGAGGTGCACCGTGCTCAGGGAGGAAAACAAAAAAGACAGGACACACAACCAAAGGCCCCTTGCTCTCGCCGGGATTGGAGTTGACAAGTGAGGGCATAGCTGTCCGACTGTCAGAGTGGCTGTGACAGAGGCTGACTTGGAAAAACAAGCAAAGATTGGGCTTGATGCGACATCTATACAGTGGATAGTTTGTGAGCAAATCTACCGAATTTGGAATGGAAATAACACAACACATAATAAAGGTGTCCAACGAGGAGACAGGGTTATAATAATATTTTGTGTGTATAACAGTATAGAAGACAGGACAAGTTTTGAGGACATATTTGAAATATGAAAATTAAATGCTTAGATAAATTAAGTATCTTTCACGGTACAGTAAGAAAAGATGCAGCCACTAAATTAATCTTTCTAACGTGGATGTGTTTCTGTTATAAGTATTTGAACAATGATAATGAGAAAATATGTGTGTTGATTTTTTCTTATCTTCCCAGGAGGTATTCACTATGATGAGTGAAAACAGGTTTGAGGGGATTTAAAGGTCCACCTTCACACACCGTTGATCCAGCGCATTAGCTTCATGGCCCGGAGAGACCACTGGTGAATTAACAAGTCAGACTGGACACCAGCTCAACCTTGACTCACAGCGGTGTTTACATATCCACTACAATGCATGACTTCACTTTTGCTATAACAGAGTATTTATTATGAATTAACATATTCCAATGCTAGAAATGAATAAGAAATGTTATAAAGTAATTAGTTTCAGTTCCTTGCGGATGACCTGCTGCACTGTCCTAAAACAGCATCTGCCTCTCTGGTAATTACCATAGCTTCCACCAAAGCCGCCCAGTGTCCTCAAACACACTGTGCAAACAATTTAGCGAGGGAGACGAGGTTGAAAGGAGGCCTGAGGTGCATGAAGACGTGAGACAAACACACACTTAGACAATTTACTCATTTCATGCAAAACAAAAAGCAAGTAGGTGCCAGTGTTTACTCATTATTGTGCTCCATGTGGGTTTGGCATAAAGAGATACTGTAAACACTGCATGGCTCATAAATGCATAATCACCAGGTTGTTTACCAGAACCTGAGACATGAAACGACCTGCTTTTTGAGTGGGTATAATGAGAAGTGAATTTTGTTGATTAAAAAATGCTCATGCGTGAAATGATATGTTGAAAATGCCAAATAGATATCTGGAACTAAATACACTCAAACCCAGATTTGACAGTGCAGTATGAATGTGTTTAAAGTGTTTGATGATCGGAAGTTAGAAAAGCAGCACACTCCCACACGCGCTCTTTGTCATCTCACTGACAGCTCTGTGATCATACTGACAGCTCTTCTGTCCTTTTAATAACATCTAACCGGCAGCTCTGTTAAAGCTGTACTTCATGAGGTGTCTTGGCTTTTACTTGCTACATACAGTCTGATAATTAAACATGTAAAGCAATATCAAGATTCCACTACTAGTCACTTGGTTCAGTCTTTACACAGCCGGTGGTCAATGATTTTAATAGGCAAAGTGGATAAACAACACCATCCATCCATTTACCTCAAGTGTTTATCCTGTTTAGGAGCATGGGAGGGCGAGAGTCTACCACCTCTTAGCCCTAACCTTCACTGCCTCCAACCTCGATGTGACGATTGTTCACCAATCACTGCACTGTCCCACTGTGTTAAAGCAGTAGGATCCAAAATGATGCATTGCCTGTCCTCCGCAGAACACACACACATATAAACACACCTACAGGTAATTAAGAGTTTTCACTATATAAACAGCATATGTTTGGACAGTGGGAGGAAACTGAAGCACCCAGATGAAACACACTGACAGAGGGAGGACATGTAAACACATTAAGAGTCAGTCAGCTTGTGGTTTTGAACTCATAAAAGCTAAACGGTATTACAACATGAACATTGTATAAGTATTAGTGGCCAGGAATGGCCCTTGTGATGGTGAGGTCAGGTGATTCGTCAGCCATACTGCCAACAACTATTTGATGGATTGGCATGAAATTTCAATTTATGGTCCTACAATGATAAATCCAGCTGACCGTTCCTTTAGCAGCAGCATGAGATTGACATTTTAGTGAAAAATCTTGACATCTACTGGATGGATTTCTCTGGAATTTGCTATAGATATTTATGATGCACAGGTTAAGACTTCTAATCCCCAGACTATTAATCTAGCAACAACAGCAGGCCAGAGTTTTCACTTATTCAGTGAAATATCTCAACATCTGTTGTACAGACATACATGGCTCCCAGATGATGACACCACGAGTTTTACATTCATGGTTTTGAGTGAAATATCTCAACAACTGATTAATAGCATGCTAACACGCTAAACTAAAACGGTTAACAAATGTTATTCCTGCTAAACATTAGCAAGATAGCATTTTCAAGGAAGAACATTAGCATGCTGATGTTAGCAGTTAGCGCAAAACAGCACTGTCCATAAGGGTCCCGACCATAGACTGTATATAAAGATGGATGACAAGTCTTGACGTACCCCCAATGTAAAATATCCCAGATACAGCTGCTGCCATCTTGCTCTGGTGAGTAGCGATCTCTACGGTATGAAGTTTCCTGCCCATACACGGGGCAGTGGAGCAGACTTTCAGGTGGACTTGGCTTACCAACCTTCCTATGTTACTACTGGGCAGTGAATGTGGACAAACCTTTACTCTGGTTTACTTCCGCACAGAGCAGCTGGCAGGCTCATTGCAAGCTCTGGTGTGTGGAACCCTGCCCCTCTCTTATTTACAGTATACAACTAATCACAGGGCCACTGCAACATTGTAAATATGGGCACAAGTAAAGTGGTCTGCCCTTCCTGAATCAACCCTCATCTGTAATAACCACCTCTTTGCACCAGCTAGAATTAATCCAAGGTTTATGTCCCTGGCCAGAAAAGGTACGTGTTGCTTGCAAAACTTGTATGTGAAGGGTCAATTGTGAGTCTCAACCTGCTACAAGCCATTTTGCCATAACTGAGTATTTCAGATTTTTTTAAATCCCCCTGTTATGGGACTTTGTAAGGACTCACTCCTCTACATTCCCTCTAATCCCACTTATCACTGGCATGGATCACATACTCCTGGGAAATACCTCCACCAAAGGTCATGTCTCCTACCTTTATGACCTTTATTACCAACCAATTACAAGTTGACCAGGAGAATGAATTGCAAATCACCCTCTATGACCAGTTTCGGGGTGAAGAAAATATCTAATCACCCTCCTCATGTATTCGTCACAGCCATATCCAGTTTATGGTGCTTCACAGAGTTCATTATAACAGGGCCAGGCTCTCTTAAAGCTATCCAGATACAGCTGACAATGAATGTAATAGGTACTCACTTTCCTCATGTCACCTATGTTGGATGCCATAACTCAACACTGGCTCACCAAAGGGTTTTCAGTTCATGCGCAGAAGTTTTGTCAATCATGTATGGTTTGTGCAACAGATAACGCAGGTAAAACCAAAACAATCACACACGCCGCTCACCCACCACCAGACAGACCATTCGAACATTTGAATACCATCTAAACTGAGCAGCGATAATGGCTCACACTTTGTCAATTCTGCAATAACCCAAATCAGTGATAGAAAATCACTAATTTGGGTTATTGCCATTGACCTCAAACAACATTGTGCATACCACCCTGACAGTGGAGGTGCTGCACTCTGAAATCAAAATTGGCCAAGTGTTATGAGGAAACGGGACTGCCATAGACCAAAGCTCTGCCTATTGTCCTAATGCATATGAGAATGAGAATAAGGTCCATGCCTTTGAAATTCTTTTTGGCAGACCTCCATCCCTACGAGTGGAGCCTGTAACCAGGCCACTCCCTTCCACTGGCCTATGTGATGATGACATGTTACAATATTGCAAAAACTTATCTTCCACTCTCTCTCAAATCTCTCAGCAGGTGAAATCAGCCCTTCCACCACCAGCTTCCACATCACTCCATGATTTCCAACCTGGCGACTGGGTGGTGATAAAGGACCTAAGAAGGAAACACTGGCACTCCAAACGCTGGCGAGGTCCATTCCAGGTGTTCCTGACAATGCATACTGCTGTGAAGATCGCTGAGAGAGCAACGTGGGTTCATGCCAGCCACTGCAGGAAGATCCCTGAGCCAACAGAGGAACTCAGCTGTCGATGCGAGGACGGACAATGCGTGGACGAACAACGCAAGGCCGAACGAGCTCATCAGAGGACGACACGAAAAATAACTCTGTGAACTCGACACCAACTAGACGTGCAGGACTAACAACACAAAACCTTTTCCCACCAGACTACACTATGCACCACCTGATCCTGACCCTATCATGCGATACTGATAAACACCTACAAACCTGCCAAGACTGTCACTCTGACAGAAGGACAAAGTGCAACATTCAGCTGTACTGTTTCACTCCGAAATTTGACAATCAGGTCAAATTCACACATATTATGAACGTTAACAATGCCGATCAAAATTCAGCCTCATTTCACATTCCTGATCCCCATCATTACCCCAGCTCAGACTCTGACTCTGATGATGACATTTTATAAATAATTTTGTTTTTTGTTTTGCTTTTTTTTTGTCTTTTCTCTCTCTCCCTTTCCTTCAATTTTTACATACAAATGTTTTCTTTTTCTTTTCTTTTTTTTTGTTTTGTTTTTTGTTTTAGTGATTAATCAATAATCAGAAGGGGGGAATTGTAATTGTAATTTCATTATCCTTTGTGTATTCTTTGTGTTTTCAAATACATAGATGTCTGGACCTCTTAACCTCCCACCTAGATACAAAATCCTGCAGGATACGCCAGGTGTGAAACACACCCTAGGGGTCGGAGCCAATACTTGCAGCAGACGAAAGAGTGTTAAAACAATGGGTAGAGGGCACCACTCCCTGCCACAGACAGAAGGGTGTGAAACACACCGTAAGAGGCGGTCCTCAGGTATAAATCTGTAAGCTTTCCCCATGCTCGGGGTCTTTCTTCATTCTGACCGCTCGTGTGATGACTGACCTTTTCTTTGCAAAGAAAATAAAAAACCTTGTCGGCCAGCAGAAGTCTCTATTTCATTATTCACCAGCAGCAGAGAGTTTCCACAACACCTAACTCATGTTTTGGGCATGTCACAAACTATTGAGGCTCTGGGAGTCATTCTTCAAGGTTATCTCTGAAATAACACAGACCAAAATTTCACCATCTCACCACGCAGCCATTTTTGGAAGGCTGTCGGAAAGTTATGTCACAACAAATATTCAATCCAATTTAATTGCCCTCATCTCTCTAATGGCCGGCAGAAAAATTTTCCTATTATGGAAATCCCACTTTCCCCTGTCAGCTAAGTCTTGGCTATGTGGCAATATGTTCTTTCCAAAACTGGAATAAGTTACGTTCTGTATCAGAGGCTGCTCTGATAGATTCTATTTTGATTAGCAACTTTGGCCGTCCGCCTCCAAGTGGAATCGCACAATAGAGGTTAAATCATATGTAGCAATTATACAATGTGTTAGAGTCATGCTGCTGTCCGCCACCCAACCATTCCCCTGCAAATATATATACATACATATGTATATATGAATATACAATGAATATATACATATTGCATGTTCTGCACTATGTATATCCTGGTCGAAGTCTGAGAATTCTTAATTATTGCAACAATCTTGGTGTCATTGCTATATTCTCATTCGCTATGTAACTCACATCTATGCATTTGCAAATTTTTCTTTTTTTTTCATTCAGTTATTTATTTTCATTTATGCTAATTTGTTTACTTATTTTTGCTCTGTTTTGCCTCTGGTCTGTTTGTTCTTGTTTAATCCCTGTAGATGATGCCTGTGGCGAGAAGGGAGAGGGCCACTGGGTTAAGAAATCATACTACTGAACAGAAAACACTGAAAATGCTTCCTGTAATACACTGCCTCCTATTCTTTAATAAAATATTGATATAGAGAAATTTGCTAGTGACATGTTTGCTTTGGAAAAAGACTGTGAGACTCTTGAGATTTTTTTCTTTGATGCTTTTTGCTTGAGAAGTCATCAGCACTTAAATGCGTCATCAACGGGTCTATAAATTCCTTGGAAAACACATGATCTAAAAATGTTGTATTTGCTGCATTTCAGCTGCAATCAGAGATCTCCGGCTTCTGATAAGCAAAGCGTTTAAAGACTGATTTGTGAGTCTACTCGGAAATTGACCTCATTAACTAAAGTACCAATATTATATTTAGGCCAAACTATGATAAGAGATATTATTATTATTATTGAATTTCTGTTGAACATTTTTTATTATTATTATTATTATTATTACTACAAACATATCCTTTACGAGCTCTGCCATTAGTGTGTCATATTTTAAAACTGTATTTAGACACAATAAAGTTGCAAGTTGCATTATCATTGCAAAGTAGGAAGCTGAATTGCAAAGTCAAACTGTGTGATTTTAACAAGCATGCAGGACAGATTCTAAAAACTAACTAAAAAAAGAAATTAATCAGATTACATCATCAACAATTTACTGTTAAGGTTCTGCAAAATTCTGATAAAATTCAGACCTAACCACATCCCTTCAGGACTTATCTAATCTCCAGAACCTACTGACATTATCAATTAAGCCTTATCAAGTTTTTAGTTTCAGTTTCATTTGATTCACTGTGTCTACAGATTTAGATAATATAAAAGGTTGCACAACATAACATATAGTAAAAAACTGTAATGAACATGGTCTCCTCTTCTTTCCCACGTCATTATGTTTGCCAAACATTTCCGATCATCATCAAAAGTACAGCGGAGTTCTGGATATCTCACCAAACAGAGAGCTCCATTTGAAGTGGAGATTTAAATTGAACACTTAAACTTGAAAGAAGGTAATAATCATCTCAGTAATACTTTAAACCACACTACAAAGAAAGACCTCTGAGGCGAAAATACTGTGCATGTATACACATCAGACACAACAGCCTTTCTCCAGCAGTGAATACAGATGATTAACGGGGGGAAGGATACATGGTTTTCAGAACAGTGATGTGAGCCCTTCTGACTGCTTATGATAAACAAATAAACACAGTACTAAGGAGACATATAGAAACACCTCTGAATCTAATCCTTTACAACATCACCACTAACTATGACGTCAATGCTAAAACATGCTTTATATAATTTAAGATGAAAGTGTCAAGAACAACTAAACATTATAAATATTTACTTTATGGTGGAACAGCTGTAATGGAAGTCATTAGATTGTACTGATATACCTAATAAAGTGGCCACTGAGTCAATGTTATACTTATTGCTGTCACAGGAAGTGCCCCTTTAAAATTAACATTAACATGCTAATTATAAAATGCAGCTTATCTGTGAGACATCATCACCCAAGACAGTTTCAAATGTTTTGGTGTGAAAATTTCTATCATGTCAGCTGCAGACATTCCTCTCAGGATTATCAAGCCTCCCCCTGCCTCATACATTCACGCGTCACTGAACATTTTTGCTGATCTGATCCTTCAGCACACACCTGCCATGCCAGTGCTTTGTAGACCATAACGGTAATTTAAAAAATAAAAAATATCTTTGTGTTTCCAAAATAAAGAATTAATTCAGCCTCTTTCTGTTGTTGTAGTTCTACATTCTTTGCATGCAGCAAAAGGACAAACAGGCGTCTGTTGTCAGTGACCCCTTCACTCACCATCTGCCCCGACCCAAATCACCCTTCCCATCACTTTTCGTTTTCAATCTCCTCTCCATCGTCACTGTAATCCAGTTTGATGCTTGTACCTTTTCACTTACTCCTCTCCCTAAATATTTCAGTGTCCGCTA
This sequence comes from Epinephelus awoara, assembly GCA_035609425.1. Taxonomy (NCBI): domain Eukaryota; kingdom Metazoa; phylum Chordata; class Actinopteri; order Perciformes; family Serranidae; genus Epinephelus; species Epinephelus awoara. The sequence goes on from CM069296.1 coordinate 15,515,483, forward strand.
TGGGCATCTGAGCAGCAGTCAAGGTCACACAGTGGACAAAGTTCTTTTAGGCTTTCCTGCCAGAGCCAGCTCTGGTCTCAATGGGCCACCTAGAAAAGTTATTTCTCTATTTATATATATTTTTTAAATGAACATGAGACATCAACAAAAAAAACAAAAAACAGATAAACCTCTTTAACAAAAACGGACAACATTTTGCATCATTTTTGCCAACAATAGTGAGAGAACAATAAGGTCAGAGGGGGGCAACATGGACTATTTAAGTAGCCTGAGAAAGTAATTCACTGTCCTCTAACAAGCACTCCTATACTTATTATTATTGTAATTCCCTAATATCGGGTAGCTCTAATAAGTCTTTAATAACTCTCCAGCTGATCCAGATTGTACTTCACGTGTACTGACAGGAACTAAGAAAGGAGATCGCAGAGAATGCAGGGTTACTCGTGGTCCCTAAAGTCTCTAAAAGTAGAACAGGAGCCAGAGCCTTCAGCTATCAGGCTCCTCTTCAGTGAAATCATCTTCCAGGCAGACACCATGTCCGCATTTAAAACTAGACTGAAGACCTTCCTTTTTGATTAAGCTTATAGTTAGGGCTGGCTCAGGCTTGCCTTGGACCAGCCCCTAGTTAGGCTGACATAGGCCTAGTCTGCCGGAGGACCTCCTATAATACCCCTACTCTCCTTCCCTCTCTCTCCTTAGTTTCTGAAAAGTTGGTGCTTCTTCACTTGCTAACATTCATGTCCTATTACTGCATCTTGCTAACTCGGCCATTCTGGATGTCACTAACTCGGCTTCTTCTCTGGAGCCTTTGTGCTCCACTGTCTCTCAGGTTAACTTATATTGCAGCGGTGCCTGGATAGTGTGACGTGTGTGGTTGTACTACTGCTGTGGTCCTGCCTGATGCCGCCTACTGCTGTTATTATTAGTCATAATTTACTGTTATTATACACATATGATTATTATTGTCACATACATATACTATAATATATTAATATATACTTAGAACATATTGTTGCTTATTGTAGCTTTTATCATTACTGTCTGCCCTGCATCTCTCTCTGTCTCTGTCTCTCTTTATGTATCATTTTGTCAAATGGGTTACTGCAAATTTATTATATTGATCTGTTCTGTATGGTATCTACTGCACTTGTGTCCCTCCTAGAAGAGGGATCCCTCCTCAGTTGCTCTTCCTGAGGTTTCTACCATTTTTTTCTCCTGTTAAATTGTTTTTTGGGGAGATTTCCTTATCCGCTGTGAGGGTCCAAAGGACAGAGGGATGTCGTATGCTGTAAAGTCCTGTGAGGCACATTGTGATTTTGGGCTTTATAAATGAAATTTTATTGAATTGAATTATGTGGGGAAAAAGCCTATCCCATTTTACGGATGTATTAGATATGATAAGTTAAACTAAATTAAATTAGACAGGTTTCCAGCACTGCAGCCCTCGATTAAAATGATATAAATCATATTTTGGAGGCTGGTTTAAGACAGTGGTATAATTGTTTTCATACTGCAACAGCCATATACTGTGTTGCCTTATATGGCTACATGGTGGATGTTGCAACCAGTTTGGAATTTACATTTGTCATTAAAAAGTGACTGTATCTAAAAGTTTCTCATAAGACATCTTAATGAAAAGCACAAGTATACTTTAAACCCTGGTATAAAGTTACTGTAATGATCAATTAAAGAAAACATTTGATTAAAATAAGACTGAACTAGCGGTCCAAACTAAATACCGATCTGCTGTTTTGGTTTGTATTAAAATGTTTAGGTTTTGCCTGTTACTAGAAAATTATCCCCCTTTTTTTCCTCCCCATATGCAATAAATGTATGGATTGATTACAAAATTCTGCTCACTGTCAAAGCCCTCGACAACCTAGCCCCCACCTATCACTCTGACCTCCTCCAGAGTACACCTTCTCCTGCTCCCTGCTCCCTGCGCTCTTCCTCTGCTGGTCTCCTGACCATCCCCACCTCCTGCCTCAGCACCATGGGTGCCAGGGCTTTCAGGTGCACTGCTCCCAGGCTCTGGAACTCCCTACCTCCACACATTCGACAGTCCAACAGCATAACATCCTTCAAATCCCATCTCAAAAACCCATCTGTACAAACTGGCCTATGCACTTTAACACTGACTGTAGTCTAGGGCTGGCTGTTTCCCACGAGATGAAGCGCAGCAGTGATGTATCTTTAATGGTTATTATTTTTTGTGTCAGCTTCCCACAGAACAGAAAAACTAAAAACTGTTGTAACAAAAATAAGAGGGATCTGCTTACGTTCTTGAGAAGAGGTTAGTACACTACATCACATGTTTGGTACATACGTACTGAGTCACAGAGCGTCAGTACATCTGTTTTGTCATTGAGTACATACTGTGTTTGTTACTGGATATGGCGCAATGGATTGGTACAGTACGAACTAGTTGTTCTATACCAATCAGAGGCTTTGTTTTCTCAGACTACTTGGCCAAAGCACAGATTTTTGCCACAGAATTCCAGATAAACAGTGGGTGGAAATATGTGTCTATACAGTATGTGACCACAGCCACTTGAGACTGAAATGTTTCCCTCTGGGAAAAACTCTGAGATCTGACTGTGACAAAAGTCGAAAACAATCTTTAAGCAGTGACTGTTTGATTAAATAGCTCATTTTTGTTTTCGTCATGTCAAACACGTAACCTAAAGCAGTCATGAAAGAGCTGGAATGCTCTCTTTCCGTGGAGAAGTTGTGCAGTAAAATGACAGCTGAGAGACATGTAAATGACGAGGGTTTGATAAACAGACATTTTGAAGAACAACACCTTGACACACTCCCTAATACACAAGCATCTGTTATGATAAGTCTGTTAGTTTAGTGTAGACATTGGAGGGTCAGAACTGAAGAATGGGGGAGAGGAGTCTGGCTCGTTCCGCACTTACATGACATATTTGGCAGGGGAGCAACTAGTCAAGGATTGCCATGCCAAGACAATCCTGAGAGTCTGGAGTGTTTTATTTGTTGTTTTGGGCACTTTTCCATCGTTTACCCATAAAATAGACAAGACATGCTTTCATCACCAGAAGAATACGTACACAATGTGTGACTTTGCTTCAAAAAGCTGTGGGATATTCAGTCTCATGACTGACTCACTGTGAATCTAGAGGGTCTCTTTAGTAGCTGTTTGGGAGCTTTCGACCAAGTCACACTAAGTTTCTCAGCAGATGGAGTTGGCCCAGTTGTCAGGGAAGTGTAGATGTTGTAAATGAATTGTAAATCTTTACCATTTTCCTGGGTGCTTTTAAAGTCCTCCTGCAGACACGTTTTAAATTAGCCTATGTCTGCTATGAGTAATATTTGGTTTAACATGGTTTTCCCACTTAAAAGTAAAGAAAAACTACAACAACTTGTATGCTAACTGCAGTGGCTGACACAGCATTAGTAGATGTGAAAGGTACAATAATATGTGCTACTAATAATAATAAAATAATGCTGCTAATAATATCTGACCTCTAGTGACAAACTTTGCATGGACACCAGTTAGCATAGTCAAGGTCAGACATTTTAGCACAGGAAATACACATTTTTGAGTGGAGAGGGACTTTAAGGATTTCTCATCCTTGTTGGCCCTCTGCTTGCCACTGTTTCCAAGGTCAGGGATAAACTTTTAATCATTTTTTTTTTTACCTTACAATAAATAAGTAAAAGTGAATCAATGAAATTTCAAAAAAGAAGTGAAAGTCTAACTCCGATAGTACAGCATTTGAACTCAACCAATATGTTGCACCATATCCGAAAAACACATTTCGTAACTGCACACACAAACATTCTTCCGCATGCAAACACTCTGAGACCATCAGCTGTAGGAACCCCACTTTGGATTTACTACCCCATTCAAAAACAATAATATCTCTTCATTTGATAAACTCTTGCAAGGTAATTAATGCTTGAGAATACTACATTTCAGAAAAAAAAAATGAATGTTGTGTGGGTTAATTACATTTCGCATGCAGTCAGAAACGGGGCATATACTGCAGACATGATGGCACAGACCTTTGTGGGATACCACACATATGGATTATAGATATAGAACACGTAGTAAATTGTTATTGTAAAGACTGGTTGTGTTGAATATTAGACTTAAATGTACAAAGAATTCCCAGGGGCTTTCAGACACTGAGGGAATCAGTGTATCCGAACCAATTAGCATTGTGCATAGCCTCTCAATGAGACAGAACAATCTGTTAGACTTAATGAAGACTGATGTGAGAGAGATGGTGATTCAGTGTTTTGCAGAAACTGTGATGACTTTGGATGATTTAAAGAATTCTGTGAGTTTTACATGAGAACAGGAAGTTGAGAAATGTCTCTGAATACAGGAAGTAGTTGTCTGGAGTGCTACTTTCGCTTTGCAAAACAAACCACCAGTTTCCTCAAATTTCCACAGAAGCAATTAGTTATTTGCATAGTAAGACTAAATAACAACTCGGTCTTTATCTACTCACACCCATGTCTGTCTAAGGAGGTTTGTAGTGACTAAATAAATAGTGACTTAGTATGGAGCTACATTAGGGTCAAACGTTTTGTACTTGAAAAAATAAAATTTGAAACTGAAAATTCACATGTTGATCTTGAATTTTGAAAAATACAACAATGTATTGAAAATAAAAATAAGTGTATGAAACGTTTTTTCAGGTTGAATATAATTTTGATTCACTTTGGTAATTCTGTGGAATTAATAATTTATTTTCACTTTTCACTTCCATATATATTTTGACATTTGAGATCTTATTTTTTTTCACTTTCAAATCTTTTTTTCACTTTCAGATCTTTTTTTTTTCAGTTCAGACTTTTGACCCTGATGCGGCATGGGGGGCATAGCATCAACTGAGAGGGTGGAATCATGAGTGACAGTGCCTTCAGGGAACGTAGGAACTAAAAAAAATCTGACTCAAGACTTATACAGCATATTCATGTGATTGGCAGTGTAAAAATTGATGCCAGTAACAAACTTCCATTTAGAAATCTGTTTTAAACAGTACTGAGCACCAATTGCGGTATAAGAGCGATAAATTATGCCAGATTTTGCAGTTCAACAGCCACATTTTAAGTGGTGATATGTCCGATTTCCACATAACACTGTGAACGCAGCGTAGTGTCTGTTTTGCTTGCGATGATGGCGTTTGGTCTGTCGGGTCAATGTGCTGGAGCCCATACATCCAGCACACAGGTGAGAAATGTTAACGAAGTTCTGGGAAATCAGAACAAACATTAAGGGGTCATTTTGTGACAAAATACATTTCCACCGCTCCATCGTCACGGCCCTGTTGATGCTTCCACATCCAGATGTGTCCCCTGGATGAAAGCTTTGAGCTTGGGGAAAAGGAAACAATCCTAAAACACCTCCCTACTCACCTGACCTGGCTCCAGGTGATTTTTGTGGCACCAGGTGAGTAGGGAGGTGTTTTAGGATTGTTTCCTTTTCCCCAAGACAAAACCTGTATCCTCATTATCTTACTTATGATACAGAAGCGATGGGTCGGGTCCAGGCATTTTTAGGCAATTCTAGAATTGGAAGACATTTAGGAATTTAGCAACACAATCTGCCTTTTGCATCAGCTGAGGCTTGAACTCACAACCTCTGAGACTAACAATCAATTTCTATCTCACTGAACTAATTAGTCAGTGACAGTTCATGTGTAGCTTCACAAATTGACTAAGCCAGACGTGCAGGTTTAGCAGCCGTCCATGCATGGAAAAGTAGATTTCAAACCACTGTAAAAAAATAAAAAAAATAAAAAAATCAGTTATGAAGTAAAAATCTGAAAATACACATATTGCATCTAGACAGCATGGAGATGTTGGTAATTTGTTTGTAACAATGATTGATTTGCTCCATAAGTGAAAAACTGATGTTGCTATTTTTGCATGTGCAATTTGCCACACATCATCTACCATGACTCTAGAATCAGGACTATTTACAGCTGAGGATATCTGGCATGGGACTGGATCTTTGTGCAAAGTTTGGTGAGTTTTCACCCATGGGAAGTATGATTTCCTCGGAAGAAAAAAGAAGAAAGAAGAATACCCAGGATTGCAATAGTGAGAGAAACACCGTTGGATCCATAATGTAATCATATGGCTACCAAAGCATTTTGATTTTGAGCACAATTCAGTTTCACCTCCATCTTTCTAATCAACTAGAATAACTTTACATGTCCTACAGAACTAATTTTCTGTGTTGTTTCTGTTTACAGTACAGGAATGCCAATTTTAGTCATTGCACAGATTACTGGTTTCAACTCCTCATATTCCGTTGAATCCTGCAGCAAATGAAGCTCTCATTACAGCAGCAAAGTGCTGAACAATCCCCTCCATTTATGCAGGGCTGGAGAGGGTTGATGAGGAGCTGCACGTTCTCTCCCTAAATTATCACGCTTCAACAGCCGCCACACAGATTCAACACAGTGGACCTCAATGCAAGCTGGAAAACATCCAGCAGGCCTGTAAGGTTTATTTCTTGGAAAGACAACAAAGGAAAAGTGGCTTTCGGATTGTGTACTTTTTTGATCTGTAGCACACAGGAAAAAGTAGGGGTGGGAAAAAAATTAATATACTTAAGTATCCTGATTTTTTTTGTTACAGTTTTAATTTAATACCTGCATCAGTATTATTCAAATGCTGAGTTGGAAGTTGCTGCTTTTACTATGGTAGTCTATGAGTTATATGACGTCATACCTGTTTCAGGAAAAACAAAGTTGAAGTGAGAGGGCCTGGTGGATGATCTAAGGATGGATCTTTAGCTGCTCAAATAACAAGTCAAGGTAAGCCAGTCCAGTGCAGTCTCCCTCCCAAACTTTCTGTTGCTGCTGATACACAGCTTAGACCCACCCCGCTGTGAAACCCGGCACTGGGGTTTGTGCTGGACGAAACTCTCTCACTCTTCAGACTTGATCAGAGAGTGACATTACTGGGTGATTCAAATCAGATGAGTTCAGTTCTTCTTACTTTCCGTCAGGTGCATCAATTGTGTTTGGACACATGCTGTATGAACATAATGCACAGTGCAGAGTAATTGTCACGGCCCTGGCTGTGTCACTAGTTTCCCTGCAGTATAAAACACCTGTTCTCCTTTCCAGTCCTCGCCTGATCGTTAAGTCTACCGCTGTGGTATAGTCACAAGACTTTTGCTTGTGTACTTTTTTGCGTGGATACTTACCTTGTGTTTTTCTGTGTCATAGGATCACCACCAGCCTGCCCACCTATTTGTTCTTCTGCCACACTCCCAGCCAGCCAAACCCGTCCAATCTAGTTTGCCTCCCTGACATCAACCCACTCTCCTCAGCCTCAAAACCCCCTGGAATTTTCCTACTGCCACATTCACTATCCTGGCAATAAAACCCCATTTTGCCACCTTTTTCCTGAGTCTGTGTTCCGTGTTTGGGTTCACCTTGTTGATTGCAACAGCAATAGCCTGAGAGCATATATCAGCATCACTATTGACAGCACTAACAATGGACTCTTGTTTTATTTACTCCATGCTTTCTGTCTCCTTTATGCAGCCCCTTAGTACACTCTCTGTGAAACAACTGTTTGATTCCACCATTACTGCAGGTAATGAGTAAAAATTCTGTATTATGAATGTAAATGAATGCAATGTTATGATGCTATGCCACAAAAGTCATGAGTTTCCTTCACCCGTTTCAATGTTTATGGACCTATTGGGCCTCCGTACTTGCATTAAGATCCCATTAGCCTTCTGTTATGACAGCTTATACCCTTTCTGAATTATAAATATGTTATGATGTCTTATAGTAAACTGCCTAAGTCGTGTCAAAAGTGTTTGCCAGTGTTTGCTGTCTCCCAGACAATGCCATAGAAGTGAAGTTGTGGAATCCAGACACAGAGACTCCCTAGACATCAGGTTGTGAATGGACTGACCAACATTATGTGTTGGGTGAGAATAAGGGATATCTTATGATGCATGTAGCTTCACATATAATAATAATTGAGTATTATCTTGGGATCTCTTTCTAGCCTTGCAAGCTGGGAGATCCGCATTTGCAAATGTGTGACTGAATATTGCAATAAAACTCCAAAAGACAGTTTGCTTGTTGTGAATTCATCTTTAGAGTGCCAACATGCCTTCAGTACAGTGTAATTTTCCTCAGCTCAACGAGGTGATTGCACAATAAATTCGAAACTTCTTAATACACCGCATAACTGTTTTGTTTTTACCTTTGCGTGACCTTTGTCCAGATGCATAGGCTTAAATTGTATAAAATGACAGGCTGAGAAAATATTCATGGAGAAACTAGCATTACCGCCTAGCAGTTGTTTGCCTCTGTGAACCATTCAAGTTGCAAATTACAGTTAACATCTATGTCTCCCCCCTGGCAGCACAGAAGATCTTAACAATCAGCACAGTTTCAAGATGGACACCCAAGATTAGATATAAAATATCATCACTTCATCATTTTATCCTATCAGAGATTTTTGCGGCATTTTGTCATAATTACATATATATTCTTGAGTTATGGCCGAAAACATGTTTTGTGAAGTCACAGTACCTTTGACCTTTTACCACCAAAATCAATTCAGTTTGTCAGCGAGTCCAATAGGACATTTGTGCCAAATTTGAGGATATTCCCCAGGGCCTAGACACATCACGTTTAGGTGAATGAGATGGATGTAAAGTCAGAGTGACCTTTGACCGTTGGCCACTAAAATCTAATTAGTTCATTCATGATGACCATTAGACAGTTGTGCCAAACTCAAAGGCACTTTTGAGACATCGCCCTAACGAGATTAGGACAAATGGATGGACAGACTAATGGACAACCCAAAAACATAATGCCTTTGCATACAGCTGTTGCTGGCGCGGAGGCACAAGAACAGTAATACAAAAGCTGCAGTATCACTGCAACTTTCCTCTGCCTGAATAAAAGACTTACTAAAGCCTTTGTCCCATTCAATCTCTCCTGGAACCGATTCAGCTCCTCTGTGATTTTATTTCACAGCCTCATCCAGCCTGCGCTCTCGTGCTGCCTACTTGCACCTGCTGTCTGTCTGCGCCGGCCAACACAGACAGGAGCTGACAGTCTGCAACTTAAGTGGGCCATCGTGAAAAATAGTCGCCGCTTTGATCTGTCTTAATTACAGCAGCATCCAGACACTGTGTGACACTCCTGGGATTACTACAGTGTAGACCCTGTTGCTGAGGTAAAGGTTTGACCGCATTGTTACACCATTCTGTGCATATACACACAGTATGTGAGTAGAAGAGATTGATTCTTTTGTTGCTGTAAGAAATAAATATTTGGTATTTATCCAGTGACTTCTCTGATAAAAAGAGTTTTTGTGTCACTGAGTGGGAATTCTTCCTTAGAAGAGCCTCCTCTGTGAGAGCGCTCTTCATATTTCTTCTGTGAATGATGCAGGAGCTCAGCAGGCTCTATGAATCACACAAAAAACCGCAGCCATTATGTCTAAAAAATATTGGAGTTTTCCAGCAAAGATAAGACCTTTCAAGTCTGTTGAGATAATGACTGAGAAAAAAACCTACATTGTCTTCCATTTGTGCACTCTGTCCCTCTCTCAAACACACACACACACTTTGTGCTGCACTGATTTTCTTCAGAGGTGGGATGTGTATGGGATGAGGAGGATGGGAGGAACACAATGTTTATACTACTACACTTACACAATAAACCATAATTGGATCCACATATAAAACCGCAGTTTTGTCAAAGAGTCATAGTGATGGCGACCGCTGATACAGACCACCCAAAGGCTGCCTGGTAGCCACTGAGCACCTCGTTTAAAAGGAAACGCTTCAATTTAATCTTTAGCCATAATTTAATTTTATTTTTAAAGGTCTCTTTCATTTTTTAAAAAAAAATAATTCTGATTACAATGGATAAAAATAAACTAACATTAATCCAATAAATGGCAAATACAACATAAATATAAACCCAAACAGGATTATTACCTGTCCTCGTGCATTTGTCCATTTGGGAAGCAGACATGGTATCATGCATGATATGAAGTAATATAAAGTTCCTTAACTTTGGACATGACACCAAAATAAAACCCATTCCAAAGTTATAAAATTTCCATTAAATCACCATGAATCCAGTAGTAAAATGTGGCAATGCAGCGAGACAGCACCCATGTCACACACTATTTGCTATTAATCTATACAATACAGAGAGTTTATTTTTTTAAGAGGCATGAAAATAACTGACAACAAGTGTGATGATGATGTAAGTTACCAGAGCTGTGACATAATGTCTGGTTGGTTTAATACTGAGTCAGTTTAGCTATTGTTATATAGTACTGAGCCTCACCAGAAATCAACTCATAAGCTAGACGTAATGCTGTTCACAAGAAAGGGGAAGCATTCCTCGCCATATCCAAGACATGTTACTTCATTAAAGTACAAAGTTGAAAAAAAATATATATATTGTTGTGGTTACATGATTAATAAGACAGGAGTCAATCTTACACACAGACAAATGATGTTCGAGCGGAAGTTAAGTCAGGAGGACGATACTTTTCATGCTCAGGCTGTAAGTTTTCTTTCTCACCCTGCCATTCACTCCTTGCATGCATGCTCACTCACTATCTCTAGGTGTCATTGCTCGGGTTAGTCAATTGAGTCATCAGCTGTTTTTCAGTTGATTCACAACCAACCAACAGCACAGCGACACACCTAGAGAATTTTTAAAAGAGACAGGTTTTTTTCGGTGCTTTGAGCACCAAACCAAGTGCCATCTGTTTTCATTATGTTTGGGAGAGGGGAGACAACTCTATCTCAGCAACTCACAACAAAACAATCTAGATTGATAAATAGCTCTAGACAATTGTCAGAGCCCTTATGGAGCTTCTTCTTATCACCAGTTCAGCTAACTTCTTGCCCTTTGCACTGTGAAAAGTGAGTACAGCTTTAACAAAATTGCACATTCTTACATCATGACGCCAAAAGATTACAGGCACCTTTTCACATTTTCTCTGTGAAATTCTTTCCGGCTCAAAAGTGAATGGTAGTATTTACTTATCTGCAAGAGGCTGCAAAAAAAACAACAACAGAAAAGCACATTTGGCTCAGAGTGGCCCTGGTTTGGACTCTGACAGGTTCATCCAAAGTGTTTCAAATGATCTTGTAGGCTTGATGAAAGTCAAAGAGGTGTTGCAGCCGAATGACTGATGACAGGCATAAATCATTCTCAGACCTTCACTGTAGCCAAGGTGAGAGAAAGATGCAACACTGAACATTTTTATCCGTGATCAAGTCATCACAGTGTTAACCTGTATTTTTGACCCCCAGATTGGAGAATAAGTTTGTCCAAATACTGCAGCCCTGTTTGCAACCAAGGCAGATGAAGGCACTACGTGTGCCGTACCAGTGTATGTGCTCATGTGTATGCAGTCACACCCCTTACTGCAACTTATTTATGAGTGTCATTTGCATCTATATAGGTCATTTGTGTGCGTGTGTCCTCCAGCTGAGTCCTACTGGTCTCCACTGATACCAAGCTCATGCTGTCCACTATTGTTTTATTGTCTCCCTCTTACACAAAGCATGTGACCATTTGTCTTCATCCACTTTCCTCTCTGTGTATCCTCTCCAGAGTGTGAGAGCTTCAGGCTTATACCTCTCACCCACTCTTCACTTCAGCCTGGATCACACTGAGGAAAAGTATCGGGGTGTATAGTAATGATGGGGAAATCCTCTTTTTTTGCAGCCTTGAGGTCTGAATATGTATTTCCCATCACATAAAGGAATCTAAATGATGAAGGCATGTGGTAAATGTGTGATTTGCACTGCTGTAAGTTTGTGCATCTTTGACAATAGCTCTAAGATCCACCTGTCACATGGTTTCATGTTTGCTATTCTCCTCTTCAGTGTGTCCACTCCCATAGAGGGCGAGCTTTCGTTCACACATGTGACTTTGCAGAGCGACGATAAGGTGCTTTAAATAATCATCTGAACTCTCTGGGTGATATTTCTAAACTGGCATTATTTCCCAAGAAACTATTAAAAGAGAAGAAAGACTGAGCCGACTGAAGCCAGATGCAGTGGCTGATGGCGCATTTATCAGAAATGACTCGGTTTCAGCAGGGAATGACACTCCTGAGGGCTAATTCTGTTTATTTTTCCGACCTTTGACACATGCCTTACACTGAGGAAAGCAAAACTGTTAATCCGCGCTTTGGGAACCTGTGACTCATTCCGTGTCCCGGGTCCGTGCTGTCCCTCTGCCAAGCGGGACTGCAGGGGCCACTTCATTCACTGAATCACCGCGTCGGGCCGTATGGAGACCAAGTTCTGCGTCTTGCGCGCAGCTCGATATCCTGGACCGGATCCTAAAATAATACAGAGCAACAGACACTACCTCTACCTCAGTGGGGACATAAAACATGCGAAAGCGAAGTCAGGGTATCTCAGTCGGTGGCCACAAACTCAAACAGGGAACTCCCTCGACGTGTTGAGGCTGTTTTCTCCGCTGAGCGCACACTCCTCCAGCATCCGTGAACATGCCTTCGGGTCTGCCTTCCTCTAAAGCCGTCTACATCGGGATGGAGGTGGTGATCGCCGTGTCGTCGGTCATCGGTAACGTGATGGTGGTCTGGGCTGTGCGTATTAACCGGTCTTTGAGGGACACCACGTTTTGTTTCATTGTCTCCCTGGCCTTGGCTGACATTGCGGTCGGCGCTCTTGTCATCCCCCTCGCCATCACCATCAGCATCGGACTCCAGACGCACTTCTACAGTTGCTTGTTGGTCGCCTGCACGGTGCTCGTCCTCACTCAAAGTTCAATCCTGGCGCTCCTGGCCATCGCCATCGACCGCTACCTGAGAGTCAAAATACCCATGAGGTAGGCCTAAAGGTGAATTCTTCTAGTTTCCAATATCTTGTCTCATTTACAGAAGCCTTTGTGTCTGGTGCGCTGCTCGAACCAAGGGCACAAACCTGAGCGGTCATACAGGCTGTTCATCTCAGCTCCAAACAGACGTGACTGTAACATGTAGCCAACTCTAAAGGTGTGTCTAATCATTTTAATTAATTTACAGTAACCTTAATGTATGGCTACATTAATCTGCTTTGACATCTCTGTAATATATCCACCGGAAATTACAGTCTGTCAGTGATAAAAGTCAATGACCTATAGGCTATGTCATTTTATTACCTGCTTTTAGTTGTTCAGATAATATTTTTGGACCTATTAATTCAGTATTAATTTATTTATTCCTCAAGTGTACACTTCCAATACATAATATCAGCCCACCCAAAATATGAGCTGTAAACCAAAGCAATAACAACACATGTAATGGTTTTTAAAATGTAGTAGAGGGGGGAAAATATATATATTAAATACCCTCTACAGCCTCTCTGATTTTTGAAAAATATTTATTTATTATATCTTTTTTTAAAACTGATTTGCTGATAGATAGATAGATATGTTGGTAGGTAGACTGATCGATAGACTGGTTGATTCAATACAGATAAATGGATGAATAGAGATAATCTTGTTATTTACATCTTTAGCTCTTACCGGATGCTCAGGGTCCAAAGACAGGTTCACGCCAATTTGGCTTTTTTTTTTTTTTTTTTTTTTTTTTAAATCTGTGGAATTTCACATGTGTGTGGAGGCCAGCTGTTTCAGATCCTGAAGCACATGGGAGTCATAAATGTCGTACCTCTTTCTCTACCGCTTCTGATTTGGTTTGTTGATAATTAACTTGACTGTAAACTGACATTTCTGGAGACTGCATAGTAACAAAGAACTGTAAAATGTAAATGTTATTAGTCAGTGATCCTCTTGCCTCACCCATAATTTCACTGAAAACTCAAGTTTCCACATGATGTTGACTAATTAAACAATGAGGCTGGCAGAGAATGCATGACTGGTCAATAGGCTCATGGTGGCTGGCTGATGGATTGCGCAATTTCTCAAGCTGGCAACCAACACACACATAGAAACATGCACACACACACTGCACTCTGTCACTCAGAGGGCAGTAACACAGGAACAATAAAACAAAATATATTGTGTAGTATGATACAGTAGTAGATGTAGTGACAGAGTAAGGTAATAGATGGTAAATATCTCACCGTTTTCAATTGTAACACTAGATACGTTTGACAACTTTGTGTGTCATGTAAAAATATTGTGTTAGAGTGACTATAAGTCAGATTCTGTGTCAGGTAATACAATATTTCTCGTAAGGGCTGGCAGAAAAAGTGCTCTGATGCTCTCTCAAGTCACAAATCTACGAAATTTTACTTCTCTTTTACTTCTGATCCTTTATTTAGCCAGACACTTCAACCTGGGCATGTTCACATTTTAAACACCAGTGAATTGTATTTTACTGTCTCGTGCTAAGTGATAATGTGAGCCAGAAATGGAGTCCCCCCTCCCTACACCACCCCTGGGACTCGGGAGGGACACAGTTTACCAGGCACTGATTGCTTTTTATAGCGGAGGTGGTTTGGAAGCACAGTGTCACGATAAGAGTGGTGTGTCTGAGATTTGAAAAGGTCCAAACTATTGCTTGCACGCCTAGCTGGAGGGTGGGATTTAGCAGGTAGGAGATGAGGATGGAAATCCCAGAGGAAAGTAGACATAGTTAGAGGACCGCCGAGTCCAGAAAGTAAATTTGGCAGATGAACAGCTGATATGCATGCAGACAGACAGCCAAGCTTTACGAGCAGCTGGACAGGGAGTTATAAGCACACGAGTGAAGATTAAAACTGTCGTCACATATGGGAATACCTCCAGACGCTCTTTAAATATCCTTTCAGTATACATTCATACATCCTGTGTTGTGTCTGCCTCACCCTGTCTGAACTCCTGGGTGTGTGTGTGCTTTATGTGATAGAGAATGAATCAAGGGAAAAAATATGACAGTCTGGCTCTGGCACATTTCTCAGTGAGTTTCTGTGTTAATGCTAGCGAGGTGAGCCAAGGATCATGCATGATAAGAAGAGAGAAAAATATGCAAGAGAGAGAAAGGAGAAGAATGAGCCCCTGAGATTATTTACCCAGCTCTTTCATCTGATTGAATCAGCACTTGAATTACAAAAATCAACAGCCCAGTCGACCACTGGAATCTCTCATGTGCGCTCGACAATGACTAATTCTCAGACTTGTCCAATAGCAGACCATTGTGTGGGAGAGATGACGAGTGACATCCTATTGAGATATCAAAGAACTGCAGACAGTTATGTTAGGCAACAGCTACCAGCTTTCCGAGCAGCAGAGAGGTCTTGCTTGTGTCTGATTGATGCTCGATTTGTTTCTGAGGACACAGCACTGATTTCCAGAGAAAGATCACCAGACTGAAACTACATCACCTGCTGCCATCAGATATAAAAAAAAGAGTTGGGCATTACAAGGAAAAACTACTGGAAAAAGCTTACACTATAAATCAGCCCTGATCCATCAACCCCACAAACTGCAGCCTTAGAGCAAGACTATGTGACTTTAGAAAGAAGGAATAACACGTTCTTTCTTTTACAAATAAAGTATTTAATTCATGGGTAATAAAATGCACCAGTGCTCAATTTAACATACTCAAGAGTTTTTCTACTACAGCCTTACATGGTGGATATATGGTTACAAAATGTTAGCTGATGTTAGTAAGCTTCATCCCAGGGATACTCAACCTGGGGGCCACTTTTGTAAAATGTCAGGAGGCCAAGGGCCAGTTAATAAACAAACAGCAGTCACGGCAGCCCTGCACAGGTTAGGTGTATGCAGGGGAATATCTAGAATCTGAAGATATCTTTGGCTTAGCTCAGAATTCTGTTCGGGATCCTCCCCCGCTTTTTTTTATTTTGATGTTTTTTATGCACTCTGGCGCCTTATTTAAATCCAAGAAATCAAAAAAAAATTCTAGTGAGGCAAGTATTTTTTTTATTATGAATTACAAAATGGTCGGCAGGCTACCTGGCACCCTATTACGAGCCAGATGTGGCCCACTGACCTTAAGTTGAGTATCGCTGCTTCAGCTAGATATTGTTCTGTAGCTCACATTACCAGGCCAGTTTGTTGACTTTATGACTCTTCTTCACTTTTGCTACTTTTGCACTATGTTTTAGCATTTACCTTTACCCTGTAATTGTCACTTGGGGCAACAGTTGATAGGCTTCTGTACAACAGCAAGAGTTGAAACAACAACCCAAGATATTTGCAGAATTGCTAACAGTATTAGCTTCATAAAGGGAATGTTTGTTTGCAGATCTTTGCATTAATTTATGTTGTAGTGGACTGAATTAAAAACAAGATCTAATCTCTTCTTGCCATAGCTACAAGCGGGTGGTGACTCCTCGGCGAGCTGGCACCGCTGTGTTATTGTGTTGGCTGGTGTCCATCATAGTGGGCCTCATGCCCATGTTGGGTTGGAATAACCTGCAGCTTCTCCGTGACAATGGCTCCCTGGTCACTGATGACCTCTTGGTGACCTGTGAGTTTGAGACAGTCATCAGCATGGACTACATGGTCTACTTCAACTTCTTTGGCTGGGTGCTGCCACCTCTGCTCCTCATGCTAGCCATCTATGTCGAGATATTCTACATGATCCACAAGCAGCTCAATAAGAAGGTGAGCCCTTCCTCTTCTTGTGGTCACTTTGTTTAACAATAAAAAAGACAATTAATTTGCAATTAAATGTGAACTGATTTGGCTAAAATTTAATCTATACGCTGATGATCTTCTCCTTTATCTCTCTGTAGGTGACAGCTAGCCACACAGACCCCAGCCGCTACTTTGGCAAGGAGCTCAAGCTAGCCAAGTCACTCGCCCTTGTTCTTTTCCTCTTTGCAGTCAGCTGGCTCCCTCTTCACATCCTCAACTGCATCACCCTCTTTTGCCCCACCTGTAATACGCCAGAGTTCCTCATTTACATCGCCATCATCCTCACCCACGGCAACTCGGCTGTCAACCCCATCGTGTATGCTTTCCGCATCAAGAAATTCCGCACAGCGTTCCGTAAAATCTGGAAACAGTATGTGCTTTGTCGGGAATCAGTCGGTCGGCTTCCTCAAAGAGGAAGCCAGTCAGGACAAAATCATGAGAGGAGGCTGAGGCAGAATGATGATGACGATGATGATGTGTGACCTTTGCTCACTAATTGGATTGGTGTGTAACTGTTGAGTTTCACTCCGCTGGTTCACAGAATGGAGGACTCTGGCTTTATGTTCGAGGAATTAACAGTCAAAACAGCCTTTGGCATCACAGGATGTCAGACGTGGGAACTCCATCGTGAACTGACTGATTCCCTCCATCGGACACACTCTAAGAGAGCAGGATGACAAATCAGCATGGAGACAGGATAAACATCCTCAATCAGACTTTGATTTTAATCAGATTGATGGTTTATTTCTCCACTGGCTGACAAAATGAAGATGATGCCGTATGAGATAATGGGCTTCTCATCAGTTTCAGCACCAACCTGTTGAACTTGAATCAGTAAGTGTATATCTGTAGCACATGCTGTACATGAGTAGTGTATGCTATATTGTATTTCTGACCTGAATTAAAACTCATGGCCTTTTTTATGTGAACGATCTCAGATAGTTAAACATCATATTATGTGTTACATTTACATGTCTGTGGCCTTAAAGACAGAAAATGAAGAGGAACTAAGCTGCTAAAGTGTAAATCTGGTAAACCAGTAATGGGCAAGCAGGAAGTTTGCGCAACCAGCTTGGTGCTTTGAGTTGGACCAGGACACAGGATGTACTGTATGCTGACTGCATGGGTAAAAAATAGGTCAAACTGACTCGCTTGGAATTACATTCGAGGATCTTTGGTGCGATGAACGTCTAGTTTGCCTGCACCAATATCAGTTGTGCAGTAACTTATTAGACTCATGGCCCATACAGATGTGTGGTCCGATGCAGCACAAGTGAAGATTGTGTTTTTGCTGTTTCTGAGAACATTTGACTGGCAGAGTGACTAATACTACTTAGTAACAGTTGTAGCTAAAAACAGCACCCATACTATAAGAAAAAATTACTTGATGCTCCTCTTTAAGTATTTGTGGGCATGGACAATGGTAAAAACTATGGAGCTACCTATTAGTAACTATATAACTATAGCTGCTGGACTGGACCTCCATCCAATTTTTATCTGGGGGATAATCAGTTTAAACCTATAATGTACCTCTACTGTACATACATCACCAGGCTCTTTCCACTCCTAGCAGGTGTTTTCTGTTACGTTTTCATTTCTGTTATGGGGTTGACTTGAAGGTTCAGCGTGTAGGATTTAGGGGGATGATATTGGCAGAGATAGAATATAATATAACAAGTATGTTTTCTGTAGTGTGTAATCATTTAAAATAAGAATCGTAATGTTTTTGTTGCCTTAGAGTGAGCCATTAATATCTACATAGGGAGTAGGTGTTCATCCACAGAGTCCACCATGTTGGACCACTATGATTGTGCAGTAGCCCAGAACAGACAAACCAAACACTGGCCCCTGATAGGGCCATTTGCGTTTATAAAATTCTGTGAATACCACTGTAGTTAGCAGCCCCTCAGCACAATGAGCAGCATCATAAAAACACCTTTTTTTTTAAACTTAAAACTTTATTCCGTGTTTTTATTGGTTTAAATCATTGGGTCCATTTGCTTTGGAAATTTCTCCAGATTCTCATTGGTCAAACAATCGCTGGTGTTACTTTAATAAGTGTGTGTGTCCACCAAAGGTTTCTTTACCTGGCTGAAAAAGGACACCTGTTATTGTCCTCTGTGATAATTGGGTCTTTGCTGTGTTTGTCCTGCCCCTCCCACTGTGATTGGACAGCTGGTGACAGTGACGAGAGCAGGATTTTTACCCAGAGTTAAACATTTTTCAACTCTCATATTTAACCACAGAACAGATAGTCGCATAAGACATGCAGTGTGGTTAATGTTGGCTACTCGGCGAAAAATCTCGCTCTTATATGCAGGTTTCAGAGATATTAACGTTAGTAATGTTATGTTGTACATGATATCGTCAACCCCAGAGTTAACTTCTAAAGTGTATGTCAGATTTTTCTCATCAGTCCTGTTCTACACTTTTTTTTAACCTTTTTCTGGCATTATTACATTGGAGACCATATTTAAATTTCACTCAAGGCATTCCACTTGCCTGAACTCAGAGTTAACTTGCCCTTGGAAAGTGTTTATATGGATCCCTGTGACAGGATAAATACACTTTGGTGGACATACAGTGCTAAAAGGTTGTGCACTCAGTGCACTGGGCCGATTTAGTTGATATAAAGATAACCTCTACAGATTATTTAACCCCAATATATTGGTCAATGAGTAGGCAGAATTTCAGTCAACCAAGATTTCTTTGGTTGATTACAGCCCTGGTTATCAGAGAAGAAAAAGGAAGCACACATAAGCAGATGCTGGGCTAGCGGCCTGTCTCCAGCACGCCAAACAATGTCAGAAAAACACTGATTTGTTACATGAAACTGCTCTATTCAGTGTTTTTACTGGCTTTATTCACCTGGTTCGTTTGTTTTGGAGAGGAGGACACCTATGCGGATAATTCAGCTTTTGGTTAAAACCTCCCGAACAATGAACATTAAAGTAATCCCAACCAGGAGTTCATGCTTAGCACAATGGAGAAGTTTCAGCTGCTTGCAATCTGCAATCCTCTACACTAGATGGCACTAAATCCTACACACTGCACCTTTAAAACTGACCAGTGTTGCCCATCCAAATTAGTGAGATTCAACATAAGAGGACATGCACTGAAACGCCACTGCCGACACTTACAATATGTACTGTATGTAACGAATATATGTATAAATGTTAATGGGAGATACTGTATAAAATTCACCTCACTGAGCCAGCAGCTGTTCTCTCACAGCTGTTGATCGGGTGGGCAGATTGGGAAAATCACCCTTCAACCATCTCATAGTAAGCAAAAAATATATCAGCATATGGTGAGCTCTGATTAAAATTCATAATGCTAAAATGAATGATATAATCTGTTCACATGAAAACGTGTCTTGCATTACATGCTCAAAACAAAACATAAACACCCTCCAGTAATCATCAGAAACACACACACACACACACCAGACATCTATTATTCCAAGTCCATATCACTGTACGTGTGGTAGCATGTGGAAAAATCCACTCTGTTCTTTATGACAGAAATAGCATCTCACTTTCTCTCTGTGCTTCTCCGTATCGGGGCTAAAGCCATCAGCGATGAGAGGCCATTTTTTGCGCACACACATTGATCTTCTGCCACTCGGCAGAGAGAGCTGCTCATGTGTGAATAAGTGAGGAGGTTATGAGGGCATAGGAGTCCAGGGGTGAGGTGGGACAGGGTGGAAGAATTATTCTGTTTACAAGGGAACCTGAAGGCGAGACTGCCGCTGAGGAACTCATCAAGACAACTCTGAGGAGGTCAACACTGAGGCCACCCTGTCGCTTTCCCATCAAATAAACAGGCCTGTTAATGTGACCCTGTTGATCTCTGTCTTTAGCATCTGTGGCAATGTGTAACAACATATACAGTACACACACACACACACACACACACACACACACACACACACATAGTATGTCTTCATCAGACAAGTGTACTCTCATTGTATTTCCAATGCTGCTCTTGTAATAATGTTTCCATGTGATACTTTTCTCACTTTGTGCGCCTGTGAAATATTTATAAAGCCACTAAGTGTAGAATTGGATATTTATCAAGATTTAAGACATTATAACATTTTCCAGTTAGTTCCAGTCTAGATGAGAATTCAAAGTGTATGTTACTATTATTATTATTATTATTATTATAGATGAGGACGAACATATCTAACTGTGTCCTTTTTTCTTACTACCACTGGGGGGTGCCAACATCTGACATTATTAATTCTACACATAGTGGCTTTAAGGTTTGATCTGTTTACTTTGACTGAACCAGTGTTATAATTTAAACATGATTTGTGCAATACTCTCAGATGTACATTACCAATATCAAAAGAAAAACTATAGCATAGATATTGTACATGTTGACACTGTTAATCAGACTCAAGTGCTGGACGTTTACAGCGGTTTAAGTGCTAATATGGTGAGCTGTTTTGTCAATCATAATTATGAAGGAATACATTAATAAAAAGGTTGGTTGATGAAGTCAAAATACAGAAGGCGGACTCTTAATCTTTGCTCATTGTGAATGTTTTGTAAATGCAGCTTATGTTAACTGCTGTGCTGTTAACACTAACATCAAAGACTAGAGGATGGAGATAAAGTTGCTTTCATCATTGATGCTTGCTAAGAATTTGATGATGAGTGTTATCCAGTAGTTGTGATATTCAACAGAAGCATTGTAAGAACATGTCATTACTCATACACCAGAATCTTTTTATGTTTCTCTGATGCACACTCTTTCTGTCAAATGCACACACTCATACAGACAAGTAAAGTCAAGTTTATGTAGCCTGAAATCAGAGGTTTGTGCCAGAGGGCTACACAGTATTTGAAGTATACACCAATCAGCCACAACATTAAAACCACTGACAGTTGAAGAAGATGGATCATATTGTTACTATACAGCATCCTGCTGGGAAACTTTAGGTCTTGGCATCATCCACGCAAAGATGGCTGCAGAATAAATACCTCCCCTCATGGCAACAGCACCCCCAGATGGCCACCCCAGCAGGACCATGCACCACACTGCAGAAACTGCTCTGAAATGGGCGGACAAACATGACAGAGCACTCAAGACATTGATCTGGCTTGTAAATTCCCCAGATCCTTATCTGTTCACCCATCTGTCGTGCGAGTACACCAGAGGTCCTGTGTCCATGCCTCAAAGGTCAGAGCCAAGTCCGGTCAACTGTGGGGTCTTCTTCGGTGTCCTGTGATGCCTGGCACCAGGGTGTTGGCAGCGGATCCTTTGAGTCCTGTGGGTTCAGATGTGTGGCTCTGGCACCTCCCACAGATGATCGATTAGATTGGGATCTGGGGAATTCAGAGGCCACATCGACGCCTTGAACTCTTTGTCACATTTGTCGGTGCCAATGCTGAGCAGATTTTGTGGTGTGGCAGAGCACATTGTCCTGCTGCTTGGGTGGCCATCCGGGAGTGCAGTGTTATGAGGGGGTTTACTTAGATTGCATTGTAACAAGATGATCAACATCATTCACTTTACCTGTTGCTTTTAATGTTGTGGCTGATTGAGGTGTGACGGACTGTATGATAAAAACACAAAGGTCAGTGTCCATTATTAAATACTTTTACATATGATTTCATTTTCACTTTGTTTTTGTTTGTTTTCATCAAAATTGTATCCAGGGAAAATATCACTTGAACAGACGTTTTCCACAGCAGTCATTTTGACTTTGCTGCATTGTTACTTACTGAAACAGAGCCACTGAAAGTTATTGGTTCCACATGGGCTTTTCCTGCTTTGTTGAGTCGAAATGTCTACTTTTAAAAAGGCGCAACAATCTCATGAATGAGGACCGATCAAAAGCGTAGGTGGCACGGTGGTGCAATGGTTAGCATTGTCACCTCACAGCAAGAGGGTTTGGACCCCTGGGTGGGTACTTTGGGTTCCTCCCACAATCCAAAGACATGCAGGTTAGGTTATTGGTGACTATGAATTGTCCATAGGTGTGAATGTGAGTGTGAATGGTTGTCTGTCTCTTTGTGTTAGCTCTGTGATAGTCTGGTGTCCTGACCAGGGTGTACCCAAGTGTTGGATGCTCAAAATGTCCTGTCTGAGGACCTCCAAACCCTCTGTTTCATATGTCCTACCCAATGTTGAAACGCAACCCAGACCGTTTAGAGCAATAACGACACAAAAGTGATGCTAGTTTTTATGTAGTTGTTACAGTATATAAATAAGGTGTGTTTATGTTTATTCTAAATGAAACCCCCTGGTTATGCTACTTTTAAATTGACACACAGACTTTATGGCAGTGTCTGAACTATCCACCCTATAAATAGAGAGAACGGATTGGCTGGCCAGAACTCCCCCGACATGTCTCACAGAGTTAGCATGGAGTTGGTGCAGAATGCCAAACAGCAACAGAGAGAGAGAGGTGTGACTGTGCTAACAGCTTGACTTTGGGAGTGGTGGTGAATATCTGCTTCAGGCCAAGAATGCAATGGCTATATATTACTTCAAATCAAAGAAATACATGACAAGCAAATGCATGTTACTTCCAATTAATTGCTCTGTGAAGAAGGTGTTAGGTGTGTGTTGTGTCAAGACTGTCAGCAAGAATTTCTCATATTTACGAGCACCCTCCACATTCCAGCTTCCTCACAAAGGTGAAAACCTGAAGTCAGGTGACTTAACATCCCAATGTCGACTGCAGCCAGAGGGCTGCAGGCGCTGTGATCACAACAACAGAGAGAAACATAAAGGATTTTTTTTTAAAAATACATCCATTCCTTTAGGCATCCATTCTGTAAAAGGAAGAGAAACTTGCAAACACCATATACAATTTGATCCGGGCTCTCCATGTACATGATGTTCATATGGTTAGTCTTAAAATATGGGTGGCGGCTTTCACACTGGTCACTGCTGCACTCTGCTGGTTACTGTGCAGTAGTGAAACAATATTATGAGGCACAGCAGGACTGTAGAAAGTTCAAAACATAAAGCAAGAAAGAAAAGACATATATATATATATATATATATATATATATATATATATATATATATATATATATATATATATAGGCACTTCCTTATCTAATTTTATATATTATATTATTTGTAATCATTTGATAAGGACATGCTTAGTTGGTCTCAGAGAGAACTTTGCCCTCATGTCATTTAACTTCTCACCTAAATATTTTTCTACCACTGTATGCTTTTCCTGCGATCCAGTGCGTTATACAGTAACTGCATCTTTACAGACACAAGAATAAATCAAGCTCTCATCTTAAACACTTTCGAGGGTTTTTGAATGGGTTTAAATGTGAATATTATTGTTTTTTCTTTTCTCAAGCTCTGCCGTAACACTTATTAGAGGGCAATCCTCCCTCCCCCATTCCTTGTGTGTGGAGGAAGTATTGAAAATTTCCACTTAGGCAATACCAAGCATTTGGCTGATAAGAGTGCCAAAGCCTGTAAAGGGTAGAAAGCAGTTTCTTTTACAATTTCAGGCTATGATAAGTGGTGTAATTTTGGCAATTTTAAAAGAAAACCAGCCAGCAGGTTTTGGGGGTTCTGAGTGTCTTTAAAATAAATACAAAATCCAATCATTTAAATGTGCATGTCCCTCCTTTAAGCCAAAAATATAAGTACCTCCTCAGTGCTTAAAACATGATTTAACATGCCTCTCCTGTTTAACACCACACCCTCCCTCTTCATAAATAACAAACAGTCCCTTACAGAACTACTCTTACTTCTGAATATAAGCTTGCCTTTGTATTTGTAGTATGTTTACTTGGAAAAATGTGACTTGTTAGCATTTCACTTTGTTTACAATAATAAATATAATTGTTTGAAATGTGTAAAATGCATTAGGATATCTCAAAGTCATATCCAGAATTAAATAATACCCATACTTATAACACATCATTTTAAACGTATTTATTGAAATCATATAAAAAATTACAAAAAAGTAAAGGTGCCCGCTTAATCAAGTTTACAACCTGCAAATAAAAAAAGTTGCTCATGAAACATTCAAATGCTGGCCTTTGTGTTGTTTCAACCCTGCACATGTCCAACAGCTCTTTAGCTTGTAGTGAAGATATCACAGTTTCCACATACACCAAATATGTCCCATCAAACTGTAAAACAGACATGTATAAAATGGTGCCACTACATGTGTACATTATGGTTTCAATATTTAATTTTTTCCCAAATATCCCAAATGACAACATATGATTAAGACATTCAGCACACTTTTTTTTTTTTTTTTTTTTTAAAAGACAGACATTAGAGTACCCGTATATTTCTTGGAAAAATAAGTGACAGAAAACCCCATTCAAGTATTTGAAATCACAGCTTGGCTGAGCTCTGAAAATGGCATTCCCTGACTGAGTACACAGTTTGGACATAAATGGAATGAATGCTAAAGTGTGAACATGGTGGGTTTCACTGTTATAACTTATCATTGCACAAAATTAAATTATTTAAAGCTTTTCTGGCAGGCAAGAAAAAAGAGATGCATCAGCAAAATTAAATAAATCATATTTATATTGATTTAGTGAGACATGCAGGAGCCTCAAAGATGAACCTAAACAAATGGAAATAAATACACAAAATTGGGGCTGAGACCACTGATCACTTAGAACACTCTTCTGAAACAATCAAGAGTTGTTGTTTTTTTTCATAATAAGAAGCACAAGGAATGATGTAGTGGAGAATAAACCATTAGTATATTGTGAGATTAGGTGTTTTCTGATGAATAAAAATGACATTAATGGGAATTAAAGTGACTTTTTAAAATTGTTTTTGCTATAATAACCTAATTGTGATGACAATTAATTCACATTATTT
This sequence comes from Epinephelus awoara, assembly GCA_035609425.1. Lineage (NCBI taxonomy): Eukaryota > Metazoa > Chordata > Actinopteri > Perciformes > Serranidae > Epinephelus > Epinephelus awoara. Next base: position 15,540,943 of record CM069296.1, read on the forward strand.
ATGAACCAAAGCACATAGTACAAGTTAGTGGGAAGTGAAACTATTTCTCTCACTAGCAGCTGCATTCCATTTGATCAGCTCCCATCAGCTTTCTTCACACACATGATTGCATTAACGTGTAACATGCACTGGATCATGGGGTTATCACCAGATTGTCGAAAACAGGAACTCTTAAGGAACATTCTAATGAAGAGGTTTAGTGTGTGATCAAATGCCTGTCTGCGTGAAAACAAAACCCCAAACAGACAGATTACAGACTGATACAGTGGCTCCACAAAGTGATCTGGTGAAATATTGCTGTTCAGGCGGGTGTGCTTTGTTACAGAGAGGCTGGCTTGGCAAGACTCCGTCTCAAACATCTGGCACTTTGTCCTGAGAGAAACCACACAAACACAAAAGTACAGTCAAAAATTGACGAGTCACTCAGAACGAAACTAGACATGCGTCTTTAAACAGAACTATAACATAAGGGTGCACATGTGCAGATGTGGCTTTGGTCTAAATCTGTTCCTTAATGTGTTAATAAAAATTACATTGTGCAGAATACTCAACACACTTAAGTTTTGTACTGCAATACTAATTGCTGGATTTACTGTGTATTCAAGTAGGTCAATTTCATCTTTTAAAATGACTAAAAATACACATCAAGAAAAAAAAACTCGTTGATGGGGGCCAGTGGTGTAAAAGTAGAAATACAGCAGTCTTAAAATACTCAGTAACACGTAAAAGTCCTGATTTAAATTATTATTTAAGTAAGAGTATAGAAATATTATCAGCTAAATGTACTTAGAATATCAAAAATAAAAGGACTCATTATGCATTATGGCTCCTGTTTACAGTGTTATACTACTATTAATATTGTATGTGTAAGAGCATGCTGATGTTGTGGATCCACTTTTAGATACTTTATATACTACTGGGTAGATTAGTAGTACAATACAGCATCATAACTATATAAAAAGTACCTATAAATGTTAAATAAATGAAGTGAAGTAAAAAGCATATTTCCCTCTGAGAAGTATGTCAAAACAGTACTTTTGTTACACTGCACCACTAATGGGTCGTGCTGTTTCACGCACTGGTGTTACAAAAATGCACAATCCAGGAATTCCAGTTTGAACACGAGTAAGGCTTGTCAGACTTGTGTTCAACACACAGTCCGCAGTGGTTTTATAACACTGTAAGGCAGGAATTTACAACTCTCGCATGGTGGTCATGGTGACAATCATTTTATTTATAGAGCTGACTTGCAGTATTAAAACTCTATTATGCTTGTCTGCTGGTTTCTGTAAAGATAAGGCTGAATGGTTGAGTCAAATTTGCATGATGTCTGCAGGTAAACAAGTTCAGCGCACATTCATTTCAAGAATTAAACTGGCACCAAGGAAGTTGTATAACGCCTGTTGGGTAAGCATAAGGGCACGACGCAGTATTGCGTTCCATGTCCAGTCAGGTGTGGTGGTTAATAAAAATGAAAGAGGAAGCACTTCGACTGATTAATCATTTCTTGTAAAATGGGGTGATGAAAAGAAAACGAAACTCAACTTGCTTGACACGTAGCAAGTAAAATACATCTCCAGTAAATATCTCAGTAAGAAGAGGTGCTTATATAATGCACTTTATAGTGCTGTTATATTGCAAATAAAAGTCAGTGGTTGCGTAATGTGTCTCCTTGACCTTTTGTATTGTAGTTTTCCAGCCGTCCTGATGTGTGCAAGTGATCTTAAAAAAATATATATAAAAAAACTTCTTACCCATCCACCTTGCTTAGTCACCCATGAAGCCACATGCCTGTTAAGGAATGAAGTCATGGTCTTCTGCACTTGACCTTTTAACTCTGGACAGGATTTCTTGACATACAGTCCAAAGGCCACCGATGCTCTGATTAGCTGCACCTCTGAAGCAATGTCAGCCTGCTTGGAGACCTGACTCTGGCACACGGCATCCACGCCATCACTAAACGCTTTGTCCAAGGCCTGGGAAGAGATGAGACAAGATCCAAGATATTTTAGAGCAGGAAATTCAAGATGAGGACATCTCTGTAGACATAAAGATGGGTCTTAACTACATCTAGCTCCCAAGTCAAGTTTGGAAACAGATAAACACACCTACTGTTGGATCTATATTCAAATGTTTTGTTTGTTTGCTTTACAATTTACAGTTATTTTTGATATACAAAACACATATTATAGATTTTAAAAATTAATTTACTTAATTTTAAAATTTAATTCCACAATCCACTAAATAATGAAAAATCAACATTTGTTTAAGCATTACTCAAAAAGTAGCAGTGCTTCCTCTGCCCATAAGTATCAAAGAATACACATAACCTCTGATCCAGTGAGTGCTAGTGATGGATTAATCAATCATTCCTTTGGACTCTTGCAGCAGATAAGGAAAAGCTCCCCAAAAGAATCCCTTTAACGGGGAAAAAATAGTTGAAACCTCTAGAAGAGCAGCTGAGGAGTGATCCCTCTTCCAGGACGTTAATATAAAATTACCATAACAAACGTTTTCATCTGTCACCAGGGGGAAATTCAGGTGTTGCATTAGCACAATGACAGAATTAAGAACAGATAAACAGACAGTTAAAAGTATATAGAGGAACAGAATTAAATATAAAGTAGGGTAAATGAATTTTGATGGGGACAGTTTTTGAATTTATAATATTATAAATTATAAATATTATAATATTAATATTAAAATTTATAATTTATAATATTGGATTGTTGATCAGTGAATTGATAAATCAATCAAGATCAACATATCGTTACAGTTCTGTACTATATTAGCCATGACAAACGTATGGTCCCTGACAATGTCATTTTCCTCAACTCATAGGCTGAATCGAAAAGTCCCGACCTCACCGCACTCGCAGACTTCGCAGGCGCGTTCCCAGGAAGTCTGCGAGTGCTTAGTCCAAAGATACAATTCATCCACTTCACAAAGGTCCTCAAATGGACTTTCTGCAGACTTCCAGAGAGTTCGCTTGGGGTGCAGACTTCACTGATTTAATAACCCACATTTCACTGCAATATGGACGTTACGTTGTGGGTTAGTTATTGATAGTTAGGCCTTTTAAAATGCTACTTGAATTATGAGGGCCAGAAATAATATTCAGCCACATCATGATACAGGGAGATGTTGCATTTTATCATTGCAGCCTATCACGCAGTGAAAAAGGGGAAAAAATGCCTGAAAAGCAACAAAAGAAGGTCTTAATGCATTTTTGTTTAGTCACAATACATTCACTGTTTATCAGCTTATATGACATTTGTGTGTGAATATGACAGCAGCAATAGCTGAACGTTTTCACAGCAATGAGTAACACTATGAACAACTGAAGCTGAGGGCTCAGTCTGCAAGTCCACAGGGTGGACATCTGGATTCAGCTTAGACTGCAGGGTCAACTTCCTGTGTGATACCTGCCCTGCCCACCTACATTACGTGTCACACCAATGAGGACAGGCATTTTGATTCAGATTTCACAGCAAGGGTTCAGCAAAATAAATATATTTTCACTCATCAGGTGAGAAAATAAACCCTGTACAGTCACTCTGTCCCATCTGACCTTATGTCCCAGTCACCCTTAATTCACCCTTTGCACTTGCAGTGTGTGTAACGTTACCTCTTGTGCTGCTGCTTTCTTCAGGTCATTCAGAGCAGCTTTAAACCTCATGTCATCATTCAGGACATCAGCCACAGACTTCAGTTTATCAGCGATCAGAACTGGATCAAAACGATCTGCAAACAAAAACGAAACAGCACAAAAAAAACATGAAAAGCTATAACAGCAAGTGGCAGCAGACCTGTATTTACTGTACACCTACCTAACGTTACATACACAACCGAGAGGTCAGAGTGACGTGGAAATAACACACATTGAGGTGTTTACGAGCAAAAACAACGGACCCTGCGTGTGTGTGTTAACGCTACATTGTCTTGAAGCATAAATATAATTAAAGTCTATGGTATATCACCACATTGACGTTTCGTTATGTAACGTTAGCTAAAAACGAAAGCTGGCTTCCCGACACTGTAGCTACCATTTACATAAACACACCGACTCGTTTGTTCAGTAACGTTTCAGTTGGTTCCCTCACACACTCACACACACACACACAAACACATCACACCATTCACGGACAGATACAACAAACTAACTCACTGTCTTCCCCTTCTGGGCTGTCAGCCTCCAGCCCAGCATCTAAGACGCAACGATTGTCATGCTCTTCTTCGTCTTCAAGCAAATATTTGATTATTTCAGTCGTCTGCCATTCCACCAAGACTGCTGTCGGAGCCATTGCTGCTCACTAGTGCCGCACACAGCGCGCAGCCGCATGCAGGGGGTGGCTAACTCCCGCACTTCCGGTGTACAAGCCTGAGTCATAGCTAACCGGTAGGCTAATTAAACTTTCGTGGCAGCTGTAAGTGATTTATTTAAACACTTGTATGTTGTATCTAGGGTCACAGCAAGGGGGTTCAATCCGGGAGGAAATCCTTCTGTGTGGAGTTTGCATGTTCTCCCCGTGTCAGCGTGGGCTTTCTCCAGGTACTCCGGCTTCCTCCCACAGTCCAAAGACATGCAGGTTAAATGGTGACTCTAAATTGTCCGTAGGTGTGAATGTGAGTGTGAGTGGTTGTCTGTCTCTATGTGTCAGCCCTGTGATAGATACACCTGTCCGGGGTGTATCCTGCCTCTCACCCAATGTCAGCTGGGATAGGCTCCAGCCCCCTCATGACCCTCAAGAGGATAAGCAGCTACAAATGAATGAATGTTTTATCTGATCATGGTATTTTAAATATCTCATTATTCAGCAGTTGACACATTGGAAAGTGCAAATTATGAGGTTTTGTTGAACGGGCCCTGCCTTCACTTCCAGCAAATTGTGCGCAAAGAATTGTGGGTATTTTATACCTGCTGAGGATACACACATGCATTGATGAAAATTCTCTGATTTAAGGACTCGGTCCTCGTTAAAATTTGAAGGATCCTTGACATTAAGACAGTCCTCAGGTGGGATTTGATGACGTTTAGCCTCCTTGAAATTCAGCCATTTAAGGATCCTTCCTTGACTTTGAGAAACACTCTATGTGACTTATAGTGTGTTTAGCAGAGCTTGAAACTGAGCTCTGTCAGACAGGAGATGCAAACAGCACTTTATATAGCCTATATATAGTTGTGGAGGTCGGAACATTGGCTCTTTTCCTATATTTGTGGTATATATGTATCTATTCTAACAGTTGTGGATTTATATGTCCAGGTTTTGAGATAGCCTGTACTAAATTTTCGCCTTCACCAGCTACAAATGAGGTGAATTGAATTAAATTTGAGGTGCTCTCAGCTTTAAAGTAATGATAATAATGATAGAACAATTCAACAGCAACATATTTTCCAAAATCAGCTCCCAATACAGCTGATGTGAAAGAAAAGTACACAGAATAGCTGTATCCAATTTTCATGTAAAAACTGTCTGTGGAAACTCCCATTTACTTCCACTGTATTTTGCAGCAGAGGCACAAATCTCAGAGATTTCCCAACACCATGGCAAATAAAAACGGAACTTGCATTAAAGTTGCATCATTTTATAGTCGAGGTGCACCTGCCTTGCCTGACGTTGGTATACCGCCACCCTAGTTTATGTAACGACTGTGACATGTGATAGGCAGTGGCGGGTCATGTTAAAACTGAGAAAGTAGGTCAGCTTCTCAAAACTGTATTAAAAGTGATGTGGAAAGAGGCAGTATTCAGAAAGTATTGAGACATAAGATGAAGCATCTGTTGGACAAGAAGGCCCACTAAGTTGAAAAAAAACGAAGCAGGGGGTCACTAATGAAGCCTTTCTTGCAGGGTTTAGAAATACACAGCTGAATGGAATCACAGTGAGGTAGAGATCACAGAGCTCCGGTATGTGTTGGCTTATTAAACTCAAACACATTAAAATGATAATAACGAAACAAGAAAAATGTGTGATTTGTTGGTATTTCCAGACAGAAATGCTTAAAACACGAGGAATCTAATTATCTAATTTGAGACTGATTTACACCAGGGGTACAGGGACCGCTACCAGGTAGATATAATTATCTTTAATTAACTGCTCAGCGGGAGCTTCAGTCTGAGGCCTGCAGACTGATAACCATTACACTGATGAAAAAACACAATATTTTTTGTCATCCTGCACATATATCTTAAAAAATAGCTCTGTGTTCATCTGTAAAGCTCAAATCAAGTGCTGTTGTGTGAATTCATGTTGTTGGTTAATTGAGCGTTAAGATGCGAAAACAGAAACTGTCAAAGACAGATGTGAACAGCGTAGATCACAGTCAGGGTGATCGCCACTGGGATGCAATAAACTTAATCAAGTAGTACTACCAACTGCTAATGTAATTGTTGTTGCTCACATCGGGGGAAATACGGAGACAGCACAAAGCACTGGAGACATGAATACTTTGCTGAAAGCCAGGACAAAGATGGAAGTAAACTGTATTTGCTTACTTTAGATAAATGTGGACAACAGTGTGACCCACATTGACCACTGATCACGAGAGATGGTCAGACACACTCTCTTACACACTAGGTGTTAGTGTGCTTTACCTCCAGAAGATGGTGCCATTCACATACTGATGATGTTTCTTTGATGAGCGCTGCCCCACCCTGGTTCACACACACACACACACACACACACACACACACACACACACACACACACACACACACACACACACACACACACACACACACACACACATTGTTTCTGCACCATATGCATTATTTACGTTCCTAATTAAACCTGTTGTGCACTGGTGTTCATGCATACGTGCAAGAGCCCAAGGTGAACACGTACATGTGAGGTGTTTGTGCATCTCAAATCCACAGTCGTCTGAACCAGCTATGCACATGCATGTGTTTCTGGCTATGTGCAGTGACCATCGGTGCAGGCCAAAGAGAAAACATTAAATTATTCAGTGCTGACATTATCAGGGGATTAAAATGGTCTCTTTCTGCATATCTGGCAACACTTATAACGCTAAAACTAAGATTAACAATAAAACAGATTGTGAATTGTGTCACAAGTCAACGCAGGCTCTGGAGGCTCCATTCAGTTCATATTTTTTCACACTGTCCAGTGGAGGTGAGGACCCAAGTCAAATCTGAGTCACAAATATAATGACGGCAGACTCCATCTGACACAATCAAAAAATACTCGCAACTTCACTTGGATTTTAACAGTAGTGACTAATGACTTCACTTAGACGTGAGGCTTTTCATTTGAAAATACTTGATACCTTTCCAGAAGCCCAAACATAAAGAAAAGTATGTCATCTAAAAGTTTGCCATGCGTCATTTCATGAAACAGCTAACGTTAACGCTATTCATTCCCAGCAAGTCGACATGTAATTCCCAAGGTCCACTGTGTTGAAACCAGCTTGTTTCAACAAATACATCTTTCAAAAAGCACAACATTTATGTAGCTGTTGATAAAATGGCATCAAATATGATTAAAAGTGCATTATGACTTGTTGAGGGTTCAAAATTCAAATTTTAGGAACTGGGACTTGACTCTGGACTTCACAACAAAGACTTGACATTTTTTTCATTTTATACTTCTGCGTTGAATTGATGCCTTAGCTACAGTGTAGGCTCTGCGTCGACATGGAGCCCACGCTGTAACCTACGCCGTAGCCTGACGTGCACCTCCCCGGAGACGTAACTACGCACCGCAACTCAGACCACCTGTCTGTTTTTGTAAACTGAAAACCATTTCCCTTAGTGGAAATGAATCTTTTATTTACTTTTATTTCACAGATAAGAAACAATAAATTGTGAAGATGATGAAGCCTCCACATTTATTCTGGCATCATATGAGCAAAGGAAATTTCCGCTCATCACTAGACTAATTTATATAATGTAAAATATAATAGGCTTGTGCTTATACCATTAGCATGTTATATTTGTTTGAAAAATGTGTTTAGTATAAGACACTTGTGAGTTGTAATGGAGCAAAATTATGTACTGTTACCTTTGTTAAATGTTGCAGTTGTCCCTGGTTTTATATGAGAAGAGCAAAAGATCGCTAGCCGCTACGCTAATTAATACAATGTAAAATGCCATAGGCTTGTGCTAATAGAATTAGCATGTTGTATTTGTGGGGGAAATGTGTCCAGATAAAGACATGTGTTTGTCTGTGAATGCTGTGTGTCACAGTGAAGCCAATTTGTGTACTTGTGTTTGAAATTGCTTCTATTAAGCCACGTTTAATGTGTGTTTGATATGTGTTTTGAATCTAAACTAAACTTTACAGCACTTAACAGAAACCTGCACCACCGAGTAGTGTTTTGGAGGCGTGACTGCAGAGTGACACAGACACACCACCGCACAAAAATGCTCACAGCGGCGATGGGTCTCCCGTGCAACTATAAATCCCGCCATACTTGTGACTTACAAAACAATGACGTGATTCCACCTCTGCTATCTATTTTGTGACACTGATGCCAACATCTAAACACAGTTTTTACCACCATCAGCACCAAAGACTCCACCCTGAATCAAATTAATTAAGGCCAGGTTGGGAGGTTATCTAGACCAGTTATGGTGTTTCATTTTCTTTCTTAACAGCACATTATCACCTTGGTACCAAAGTACATCTGTGTTTTTGCCCCGCGCTGGCACCTGCCCTGCTCGTGAGGACTGACAGTAGATGAATACAATGAAAGAGCAGACACAGACACACATTGGACTCAGGGAATGAGATGAAAATTGGGTTGTTCAGTCATGCAAATACATCTCTTCTGGAAAAAATAAAACCATGCACCAGTATAATCAGCAGGGATGTCACAGTCACTTCTGTGCTGTCTGACACACTAAAGTCAGTGTGACGCCATACACACAGAAAATTGTTCCCAGATGAATTCAAAGCATCATCAAAGCTCATGTACTTCTCCATAACAGGATTCCCAAATGCAAGCCCACACTTCGTCCTCACATACAGGAAGACGTGCTATCCAGCAGAACTGATTAGATGTGAATGGTTATCATGCAAATGTAGGATTGTGTATCATGTACATTATACATACGGAGATCACAGGGGCTTTAGTTATTTGGTTTGCTTATTTGCGACATCTTTTGAATTTGCAAATCTTCAGAAAGCTTTAACAAGAATAAATAAGCTGGTGTGAGGAAAACACATCAGTTATGAAGCATAGGCGAAGATTGTTTAAGCAAAACATTTGTTTTACATTTAAAACTGAAGTCAGAATTCAACTTTAACAGTCTTCTAAGCCCTCATTAAACAGAAAACAAAATTAGACCCATTGTCTCATTAATGCAAAGAAAACAAGTAAAAGAAAATGAAAGGACTTGGATACAGCACCCAAGAGACACAACTGTGAAGACACAATACATTAAGAACATGAAGTGCAGAGAAAAGAGTCTCTCTCTGCTGGATCCTCTCCTCTGATGTCATAGTTACTGCTGTGATTTTAGGCAACCTAGAACAGAGCAGTACAACACAGACGCTATCACAAAGGATCAGCACAGATCTCTAAGGTATACACTGGGTTGGACTGGCTGATGGAGAACAGCTGAGCAGGAAAAGTGAGCTCATGGAGGGTGACTGGTGGTCAGAAGGGGAAAAACCTGGAATAATAGGAGACTGATGAATCAGAGAAGATAAAACCCTGACACCAATACTGCCATGCAAAATAAAAGACCTTAATGTCATCTTGGTTAAAATAACTCTCTGTCACTTACATATAAAAACAAGGACTGGCCAGCTCACTCCGTATAAACGTCCATATAGTGGGGCGGCATAGCTCAATATTTTTCTATCCAGGGGGCGAGTTTCTGATGCTCCAATATCCAGATTTGCTCTGAATATATTTGTCAAAACATCTGCCAAATTTGGTGCTTTTATCACAAAAATGAACTATTTTATAACCATGCCACCTAATAGTATAGGCAGGCAGTCAAAAATGATGCTGATGCATAAGTTTGTTGTGGATGTGTTTGACAGTGGATGGTGGAAGTGCTGCTGCCAGGAGCATCGGTATGTTTTCTGCTTACAAGTGATTGCCGGGCCAAAGGGAGTCAATTCTGTGGCTTTTGAATCAGTAAGGAGAGAAAAGGAGAAGCTTGTAAAGAGAGGCATTCAGTTCCTCTCGGCCTAGCTGGGATCCTCTCCTCTGGCTCCATGTAATGAAATACCTGATCAATAGTTGCAGGTGTTGTTGTTGTTTTTCCTCCAGTGCTGGCACCAGTAAGTGTTCCCAGCATGTCACTCTGCATTATTCCACTTTATTGCACCTTTGCACTGGTGATCTTTTATGTTTTAACAGAAGCACAGGGGCCTGTTTTAAAGAATGTCCTTTCTGACTCATATTTTCCCCCTAAATTTCTCATTTACTCCTTTTTGAGAATACATAATTACAAGCTGTGACAATGTTGCAAAAACCGGTATCATAAGTTTGTGTGTGTGTGTGTGTGTGTGTGTGTGTGTGTGTGTGTGTGTGTGTGTGTGATCATGGCAAAATGTGATTCTTGTGTCCATTTGTAGCAGGAACTACTGCAGGAGGGGTTTTCAGTACTTTGCTTTATACGTTTTTATGTCTGTTTATTTGTTTGTTTGACTGTGGACAGATTTTTGTTAACGCAATACTGTCACAACTGTGCAAGATGTGGTCACAAAACGTTACAGCTGTGCAGTTGAGATCAAGATGAAGGCTGAGTTTGAAGTACCCAGTGGCTCATTAAGTAGAGCAGGCAACCCACATATGAAGGCAGTGTCCTTACCGCAGCCGCCGTCGATCGATTCCAGCCTGCAGACCTCTGCCCCCCTCTCTCTTCCCCCGTCACAGTCCTATCTAACAAAAGCAAAAAAAAAATCTAAAAATGAAGGGGCTGAGCTAGAAGATGGATTGGGTCTGAGCAAGTGCATCTGAAGTGGGTGGGGGGGTGGGGGTAGGAAGAGGGGAAAGGGCCATTTGCCTGCCTACTTCCTGGCTAACATCTGCTTTAAGTTGCAGATCACTGTATTGTGATTAGAGTGGTGGTTCCCAACTGGTTCAGCCACGGGGTCCATTCTTCACTTTAGTCATTAGTTTAAGGTCCACACAGTTTTAATGCATTCAGTGTCATACTTGCATGTACAGTAGCTGTCTGTTAGTCACTCACTCACCCCATCTCAGGAAACAGCACTTAAATGCAGCTCTGTGCCCCAAATTCACCATACTTGATACTAAAGAATGCTTTTTACAAATTAGACATGTTTGCATGTCACTTGCAGTCCATTCAAAATGGACTCATGACCCACCAGTTGGGAACCACTCGACTGGGGTGATTGATCACAAGATGGTCTCCAGTGTTTTTATGTTTTGTGCCAAACGCCACTTCCTTTGTATGCCATTATGGCCACTTTGCCTGTTATCTACTGCAGTGGTTCCCAACTGGGGTATTAATTTTAATGTGTTCTGTGTCAAAATTTTACTCATTCATGTGTCAAAAACAAATAAATTTGAGGTTTATATCAAAAGCGTATTCATTTATTCAAAAATAAGTGAGTATAGAAAATGTTTAGAATATGTATGGCAAGGATACAGGTGTGTGTGTAACGTGTGTATGGGTGCATCAAAGTCTACAATGGTAAAAATATGGAGCCCCAAGAAAAAGGTTGGGAACCACTGAACTACTGCACAAGTACTGAAATAATGCTGAGCTGTGGAAGATTGCAGTCCTTACTCTTATTTAGCATAAGTATTTACTTAAATGCAAATTTAAGGTAGTATTTTCATTTTATGCTACTTTATGTTTCTGCTCCACAACAATTCAGAGGCAAATACTGTACTTTTTGTTCCACTACATTCATTGGACAGCCTTAGTTACTCATTACTTTGCAGATTTAGACAAATAATAGCAAATATAATCGACAACAAATTAATGACTTAGTTACAGAAGAAAATAAGATGAGACATTATAGAGCCTAGAAGGGAGATTCACAAGCCACCAGCAGCGGCCAGGAGGCAGTTAAAATGAACTCCCCCTTTACCAGGTGCATCATTCAAGTGATGAACACATTAAAGCAATAATTATAATCCAAGTATAGCCTATAATATACATTATTCTGAAATGGGCCATATTATATTCTATATTTACTATTACTTTGGGATTTCAAGTACATTTTGATGCTAATACTTTTGCACTTTTACTGAAGGCAAATTTAAAGTTAGGACTTATTTGTAACAGAGCACTTTCACACTATGGCACCTCTACTTTTACTATTTAAGCTGTCACTGGCATCTCAGGTCACGTGCTGCTGCCGCCACTGCACTGCGGCTTTGCTGACTAACCTTGATTGCAAACACCTGCTGCAGGTGCAGTCAGCATGTCATTAGCTAGCAAGCTAACCTGGTGTTTTGGTGAAGGTTTGAGACTGAATTATCGCCATTGTGCTGCTCCCAGCTTCTCCTTGGTTGGTGTTGGACTGTTTGTCCCACTTTGGCAGGTCACGAACAGAATATATGGAGTCCTCTGGAGTTTGTGCTGCGGGCCGTGGATGTATGAAGAGACCCGTGGGCACTTTGGACTGTGACAGCTCTTCCCACAGGATCCACCTCACAGCAGCAGAGTAAGAGCTCGCAGTTTATGCTAATATGCACGCTATGAGAGGATGTACTGGCTCTGTTCCGGTGGTCTTTGAGAGGTTTGTGTGCTGGGGGCTGTTGGCTGTTTCTCTGAGATCTCCATGTGATGTCTTGGCGTCTGCTGCCTGCAAAGTTTTGCTCACACTGCTGCTACTACTTTGTATTGCTGTGGTTGTTGTACTGCATGAGCTTATTTGTTGTTTGACACATTTATTATGATGCCTCATTGTGGTGCTTCCCTGCTGTTCATTAACCAAATGTTGAGATATAAATATTAATGTTTGGCTGAATTGATTTCCCCTCAGGCTGTTGCCTTTTGTTTTGGGGGAATTTTCTATTAGTAGGCTGCAAGCTGCATACTCAGGTCACAGGTAGAGGTTAATATTGGCTCTTGGGATGTAAACTATTGTCTCATTGTTCATATAATTATTACTGTGCACACCCTCAGCAATGCACACAGCTTGTTTCCTTGTAATACGGGCTCTATGGGGAACTCAGCATAGCTTATTATGACACATAGGGCATTTTCTCAACACCTTGCTGTTACAGAAACATGCCAACCCAAAAACAGTGGGTCACTGTATCAGTTGCTTGCACTACTGCTACACTCACCTGCACTCATTGCCAAGCTTAAAGGGACAATTCACCTTAAAATCAAAAATACATTCTTACCCGTAGTGCTGTTGATCAGTCTAGATTATTTTGATGTGAGTTGCCAAGTCTTGGAGATATCAGCTGTAGAGATGTTTGCCTTTTCTCAAATATAATGGAATTAGACGGCACTCGGCTTGTTGTGCTCAAAATGCCAAAAAAAAAAAAATCATGTGAAAAACTCAACAGCAATGTCTTTTTCCAGAAATCTTGACCCAGTTACTCAAGATAATCCACAAACCTTGTTGTGAGCAGTTTCATGTAGCAACCGCCATCCATATCACTGCGCAGAAGGAAGTGTGCACTCATGGACAGGAAGCTTGTGCTTGGGACAGCACGAGATGTTAACATTAATGGCGTTCTCCTCAGCTGAGCTGTAACGTTAGCTAGCTCAGGTGAGCAAGCAGTGACCTAGTTCCATTGCATTTCAGAGAAGGCAGACACCTCTATGGCCGATATCTCCAGCACTCTGCAACTCATACCAAAACAATCTCAATCGATAAATTGCACTTCAGATAAGAGGAAGAAATTTGTAGTTTTGATTTTGTGTGAACTGTCTCTTTAAGCATACCCAAGTTCTGATGGTGCTCTGCTTATCATGCTACATAAAACATATCAAGAGATTGTGTGCTCCAAACCATGTGTGAAATTTAATCACTACAGTTTTGTGTTTTGCATGTATTTACTGTAAGTTAATAATTTTCCGCTGCATATTTGCCATGTTCTTTGCCTGCTGCTGCACAGCAGATGGATGGCCTGGTTATATCCATCCCAGTTCATGAGATGGTGTTTCCCCCTTGGCTGTTGGAGATGCTTTGTTGGGATCAGCCACGTGATGGTTGGTGTCTGGCCCACACTTGGTAGATTTCATTTATTGTCTGGTGTTGAGATCTGAATCTCATGTAGTTTATTTTTGTCACTCCCCAGTCTCTGCTATGCTGAGCTTGTGGTTTCCGTTTGGGGGAGATGAGGTCAGGGCCAAGATGCCAAATACAAGCTGTTTAAACATATTCCACGTATGTTGGCTGAACTGAACTAACAATAATAAATGGAGTTAGCCGACTGTCAATTTTACATCCTTATCTTCTAAGCACATATTCTTATATTGCCATATTGCTATTGTTGGTGCTTCAGATGGGTATTTTGAGGATAAAGAACTATGTTGTTAGCACTTTTTTTAACCAATTCTGGTTCCACTTTTGGGAATATTTTCTGACAGAGTTCATATCCTGAAATATTTACTGCATAAATATTTATTTAAAAATTACATATGGTATACATTTTGGTTTGGAAGTCCAGTGCAGTGTTGAGGGTGCAGCTGCATGAATTATTGAGCACAGAACTGTGATTGACAGTGAGGTCACATCTTTATGATAACTCATCCTTCATGGTAAAGATTGAGGCTCATCTCTTAATTGTGTATTTTGGTTTGTTGATTCTCTGGAGGAAGCAGACTTGGACTTTCAAGTGGATTAATTAATTCTCAAGGATTATAGATTTGTCTCTCAGAACTTGTTTGCTGTTGCTCTTTCTAATTATCCTTTTCTCATCACAGTTCGCACTTCCTCTCCTCTTTAAGTACCCAACAGGATAGGCCTCCAGATAATTAGATGGAAAGCTGGCGAACTGTGGCCTTTTGACCAATTAGGGTATTATATGGCTTATTCTCTGAAACTTTAATTCACAGTGGTGCTGCTGGTCAATTGAACATACCCTGATATTAACGCTATAATCACACAGTGTGTTACATTTTAAACATTATAGTATTTCTATGTTATTCTGACATACGTAGAGATGTTCATATACAAGCTTATTTCTCTTCCATTCTATCTTTTGAAAAAGACTGTAACTTTTTTAGCTTCAGTGGTCCAGCTGAATACCTACAGACACTGTGACCTCTCTGTGTCAACTCACATGTATAATGTTGTTCATGATATTCAGTCCTAGAGTTAGTAGTCTGAATCGGGGTGTGTGTCAGGAGTTTGGGGGACGAAAGCTACTGCCCTTTTTGCCTGGGTGAGAGTGCCCTTTCCAAATGGCAAATCAAACCATTTTTCCTTATTTGTTGGCCGTATGTGTCATCCACCTGAAATAGAAGAAATATTCCGATTTCAGCCAAAACGTTTTGTTTTACTTGATATTCAAATGTGGTTGTAAAGCTTTCTTGTCATGAGCTAAGTTTCTGTATTCCACATTTTGGAGATATTTGATGAAATCTCCGTCAAAGTTAAGGAAACCTTCTTTTGTGTCTTCCACAACCATGCGTGGACAGAGAGGCATTCCGACAAAGGTCACCAGTCAATACGGCTACCAGCTAATCTGTTGCTTTGGAAAGTTGAACACATAAACACAAAACTTCTTTTGCATTGTTTCAGCCTGCCTTGTCATGTGTAATATCCAAAAACTTCCAAATACTACGACTCCAGCACCGACTTGCATGTGGTTCTACCCCGAGGTTCTCTCAATGTAGGTCACGCTAGACTCCCCATCAAAGGTAGCACAACCTTCCCAGGTGTGTGAATCACCTCAGCTGACTTCTCTTATTGTGAGAGGAGCAGCTGCATGGTACTCTGAACACCTCACTTTGTATTGCTCAGAGTGAAGCCAGATCCTCTGCAGAGAAGCCTGACCTCGAATGATTCTATCTGCAGCTCCTTTCACTACCGAGAGGCTGTAGCCATAGGGGCTGGACTTGTAAGTTTGCAGCAGCCACAGTGAGGAGGGCAGGAGGACACTGAGGTCATGCGGTCACATTGAATGCAGTAATTAATTAATCTACACTATATGCATCATTGAACTCCCTCAGGACTGCTGCTTCCCACTTATCCTCATTTGGAGCATCATTTGCATGTGTCAAGTTCAACTTTTTAGATGAGGCAGGGAGGGATCATTACACTGCTGTAAAGAACTTGGGCTCAGAGGACGCAGCTGATATAAAATGTGATAGGATGTTATGATATTAAGAACAGATTGACAGCATCACAGACAATCTGACAAATGACTGGGAGTGATGTCTATTCATCTATTTTCTAAACCAGTGGCTCTAAATCTTTTTTGTGTCAAGGACCCCTAAATTAATACACATTAGGGCAAAGACTCTCATTGCA
Source organism: Epinephelus awoara (assembly GCA_035609425.1). Classification (NCBI taxonomy): domain Eukaryota; kingdom Metazoa; phylum Chordata; class Actinopteri; order Perciformes; family Serranidae; genus Epinephelus; species Epinephelus awoara. The sequence goes on from CM069296.1 coordinate 15,557,337, forward strand.
TAAGATTTCACTTCAGGACCCTTCATCTTAAAAGAGTTTGGTTGATAGATATAATTAAGACAGGAATTCTAGAGTTGTCGACTACAGTTGAGAAGTGACAAATATGATCAAAATACTCACTCTTGTGACTTTAAGGCTATTTTTTGATCAGTGTTACATGTTTACGTACATGGGCGGAGCCCTCTGTCCATACCACCAGAAGTTGTGGGGCCAGTGTAGCGTAGTTCAAGCTAGACACAACCGTAGGACACGATGAAGACATTGGTAATATAGTGAAAAAATTCTCTGTCCACACGTTTTGATGTGAACGTCTGTCTCATGAAACACTGCTGTCTCCAACACTGCCTCACTTAAAAGGTACATTGTTTTACGACCTCCTCTGCCATCGTCACGTTTGTTGTTGTCAGAAACTATTGACTTTCCATTAGTGCCATCTGGTGGTTGTTTCCATGCTAACATAAAGTGAACATGTGAACATAGGCTGTATATAAGGATGGGCGACAGGACAACTCCCCACATGTGAAGCTGAAACATCTCGTTCGCCCCCTGGTGGCTGGCTGCAGTATAGGTCAAACCCCGGGGTCAAAGCCACATCAAACTAAAATCTCAAAGTACATGTAAAATAAAGTTTTCCCAAAGATGTTTTCCATCATTTGAGGTAGTTTTTATCACGCTGCTTTATGTTCAAGTGTTCATTTTTCTCTACGTTTGGATTTAATTACTTGTTTTTGCTTTACAATGGGGATTTTACAACCTGATTGACAACTGAGACAATCGGTTGGCTTGCATTCAATGGTGCTGCTTACGATTGGTTGGATGGGTGTATGGTTGGGAATCTTGATATGTCACCAAAACAAGATGGCAGCAGCTGTATCTGTAATATTTTAGCTTCACTTCTGTACAGTGTGGGTAAATGGAGACGCGTCATCCATCTTTTATATATAGTCTATAGCAGTGAAGGTTACAACATATGAAATGAACACATGTATTTTTCTACAGAAAGGAAGTATAAATGAGCCCTTACTCACACTGGGCGCACATCAATAGTGAACTGAAAATAAACTACATTTTTCTGGAGACCCCTGAAACTCTCTTAAGGACCCCGACCTTTGTTTGAGAACCACTATTCTAAACCACCTATGGGTAAATGTCACAGAGGACATCTGGAAGGCAGATGTGGAAAAAGAAAGTTATAAAGACGAACTCAAGGGGGACAGACTGGGACCGCAAACAAGTTGCTTTTAGCAAAAACTCTCCGGATAATAAAAGCCTCACTCATGAAACAGGATTATCACAGGGATTTGTCACTTTCTGTGATCATCTAAGCAGCTTAATCAGACTGTTGCCTCACTCACTGTGTTTACTGTGGTTTTATTAATGTTAACCAGTGACTAACAATTGTTTTTAATCACATCAGTGTTGTAAACTTGTACGTGTGTTTGCAAGGGCCCAATATACTCTGAGTCTAATATTTTGAATAAACACCAACATTAGTTGTCATGATGGTGGAAGAATGTTATGGCTGACACATGCTGTGCCAAAGTCAAGTAGTAAAAGCATTTATGTTGGGAAAAAAAATCAATAGCACACAGGACATAATTGACCACCATGAGTGTGTTTTACTGCAGTTAGAATCTGTAAAGCCTGACAGAAAGCATTTAACACATTGTTATTGGACAGGTAATCAATAAGACGGCTAGCTTTAATACTTTTAGGTATTTTACAAAAGACGGACAGTTTGACATCCGCCTGGGATTAGAAAGATGTTGCACAGCTGACTGATGATTATAGAAGTGATGAGTTCACTCATTTACTCATTGGTTTGGACATTTGTAGGGCGACATTTCTGAGTGAGCTCACATTCACAGTGAGGTTTTGGCTGCTGAGAGGCGTTTAGGGCTCAGTTAAGTTCCTCAGGGCTTAATTCAGCTGAACATCTGTGATATTAGCCACTCATTTGATGACTCTGGTGACTGCCAAGTTGTATAAATGCTTTTTTTGGCAGTGGTCAGGTAATTGTCAACATCCCAGCTGCTTCTGCCATCAGTGTTTCATTTATGTAGAACCAAAAGCAACTCCTGAGTATAACCATAGAGCTGCTACAGAAAGGTTAAAAGCCAACTTTCTGTCCTGTGTCAAAGCACGTGTGTTGTTTTATGCCCTCTATGCATTAGACAACACAATAAGAGCAAGGAGCAAAACTGGGTGAGGTAAAAGGGTGACCAAAATAAGCCCTTGTGGTGCTAAATTCTGTGCAACACTCCAGTGGCTACAGGAGAAGCCATTGGGGGGAAAATCTTGTCGAGGAACTGGACAATAGGAGGTGCCTTTATGATAATTTGCGATGCAAGATTCCTGGTTAATGTTGTGAATTCTTTATCTTCTTGGTTTTTAAGTTCAGCACCTTGGATGTCCCAATCAAGTTGTCTATGACTGCGATCCAAATCCAACCTGGAACTTTATATTGACCAGTAAATAGCTGTAGACTTAATTTGGCACACCTTATTTCAAGAGTCAAGTGATCCAAATACTGAAGGTCCTGCTTCAATACTATGACCATAATGACCTTAAATTATTGATCTAATAGAGTAAGCTTGAGTGAAATAATGCGATTCTTAAAAAATGACAAATCAGTTTGACAGAAAATGTAGCAATACAAGAGTGTCTGATGTTGTAAAAACCACAGTGTTCATGGCCCAAAAGTGGCAGATGTTTAAATCATTTGCCTTTTGATTTGACATTTTGGGAATCAAACTCTTTCCTCTTGCTGAGGGTTGGATGAGAATATCAATACCCCTCTCATATCTGCCTGTTAAGTATAAGGCAACACATTGGCAGCTGAAGTCTTGCAAGAGGACCATAAAAGAAGGAAAGGACATGACATCAGTAACATCATTCGAATTTTGCAGTGGAGCCAGAATTTGGTGCCACTTGAGTTAATGGGGTGGGCACGGCAAATCGCATCATAATCCATGGTATCTTAGTTGTTTGAACTCTGACTGATAATTCCTTCCACCAGATTGAAAAAACACATATTATATGATGTTTACTGACATTTTTTATTGAATGGTCATGTTTGTTTTCCTTGTTATTGGTCTTCAAACAGATCATGGCTCTGTCCGGCTGCTGGTACATCGTGATACATGACCAAATGAGGCAGGTCCGAGCTGTTCTATCTGATCAGACTGCAATTTTAACCAAATAAAATGTTTAATTAGCTCTGACTTTTATTCTTGCTGGACGTAATGATATTATCTGTCAACTTGGTAAATAGCTATCCACCAAAGTAGGACTTGACTGTAAGCTATAATTTCTTGCAATTTGCCTGTGATTTACGTTCATACTAATGTTAGCCATTTAATGATAGCCTGTGTTATTAGCTAGCACACACACAAGTCATAACAACATTTAACCTAGAGAGGCTGTAACATTTGGTATCATTTACCACCCCCACAGTTCTGTCTGCTTGTTTTACACCATCACAAAAATTATTTTGTACTGACGTTTACAGTGTCATCTCCAACTTAATGTAGGTCGTCTGCTGGCTAACGTTATCTTAACAAAGTGTAAATTAGTTAATTAAGGTAACAAGTACTGTTAAGTGATAAAGGTCCAGATTCATAATAATTTGGCAATGAGCGCCACCTCCTGACAATTATAGGAAACATTAGCCCTCTTGAAGATTATTGAATATCATTAACCATTTAAAGGTTGGTTAGTTAATGATGATGAAATACATGTAGCCTACAACACTACCTGCTAACAGCAGTGTTAGCTGTCTTGGATCCAACAGGGGCTTGAGATGCAGCTGCTGTTTAGAGACCAACAATACGGAAAACAAACTCACATATTTAGCTATAATGTGTGTTTTTTAATTAAGTGGTACGGTTTTTCTGTCAGAGGTGAAAGGACAAATTTATGATGGGTTATAGTGTGATTTGCTGTACCTGCCCCATTGAGTCCAATAAAACTGACACCAATCTCTGGCTCCAGTGGAAAATTCTAACATTGTCCTTGACACATGACCTTTCCCTCTTCAGTAGTTTCCTTGAAGTCTAGTCATCAACCAGTGGAGACTCCACGAAGTGACTGTGCCTGTCCACAAAAAAAAAATTCCAGTGCTTAAAACCACAATCTTTCAAATGGATTAAATGAACAATATATTATATCTTAATCGGTGACCTTGTAGAGCTATTCCTTGAAGTGCTCCTGTCTGTGACCAAAGTCTATCCCTGTAAGGGTTTTAGTAGCAAACCATAACAGTATACAGACACTGCAGGAGTAACAAATTTAAGTGCAGTGAATGTTTTGCAGATGCAGTATACTGTAGTTAGACTTTGTGCTCGACATGCGATTAAGAGGCATTATGTCTCCAAGAAGCATGTTTAGGTAAATTAAAGTAGTTGCATACCAGATTTATTTTCTGTTCCTGAAAGTTTGACTATGCTTTACTTTTTTAAGACATAGGTGGCTGTTTGAGAACTACGCATACAAAATTTATTGTGCAAGCAAGTGCATGGACTTGAGCTGTGTGCATTTTACTGTAGGAGCAATGCAGCAAAGGGCCCTTACACAACAGAAAGACATTTGAGGCAAATGACAGTGGAGCATACCTTCCTTTATACAACCATTATTTGGATAACCTTTAATGCTCATTAGTTTGAGCCTGTCTGAATTATTCTCTCAGCCTGGGCATAATGAGCCACAGTAACTTGTCAAATACAAAAAAGTCCACCCAAAACTTTGGAAATTACTCTTTTTCCCTACCTTGTTATTTCCTCTTGACCCAGAAACTATATATAGTACAGAAATCTCTGGAGTGTGTTCAAGTGTTTCTCCCTCAAACAGTAAATTTAACTTGAAATGTGGCCAGGAAAGCCCACTTAAATACCATGCTCTTTAGAAAGCAAATCAATTGATGTATAATGGGAAAACTATTTTTTTTTTTTAAATGACTGTATGTATGTATTTTGTCAGTGGAGCTGACATCACCATATGTTCAGAGCAGCAGTACTGTGCTGCTGAGAGGCTACTGTCAGCTCAAGTCAATGTATTTTTTTTTAACATTCAGTTTTGAGTTTGATTCAGTTCTGTGACAGCTGTCATCTGTTCCACCCCCACCACAGACTGCTGAGACAAGATATGTACATAGAACATAATGCAAACTGAATAATTGAAGAGGGACAAAACTTGTGTGAGCTGGAAAAGAAAGTTTCCTCCCATTCTTTATCAAAATGTAGAATCTTAACCTGTATCTCTGTCTTTTTGGAAACCTGGAAGTGAGACAGGAGTCCTGAGGACAGGGGTGTCCTAACGTTTTTGAATGGGGGCCAGCTGCTTCTTGCATCATCTCACTACATAATGACGAAAAGTCTTGTCTGTGTGTGTGTGTCTGTTTCATGTTTTTCTCCTCACTGACTTGGTCAATCCATGTGAAATTTGGCACAGTGGTAGAGGGTGATGGGAGGATGCGAAAGAAGCAATATTACATCAGTTGGCCAAAGGGGGGCGCTAAAGCAACCTATTGAAATTGCAAACTTTAAATGGGCATATCTCATGCCCCGTATGTCGTAGAGACATGAAACTTTGCACAGAGATGCCTCTCCTCATGAGGAACACATTTGCCGCAAGAACCCATAACTTCCAGTTATATAGATTTTCCGCCATTTTGAATTTTTTGAAAAACACTTAAAATCAATCTCTTCCTAGGAAGTTTGACTGATCTGAATGAAACTCAGTGAACATAATCTAGGGACCAATATCTAAAGTTCCCTCTTGGCAAAAGTTGGAAAACTTACTAAAACAGAGCTTCTATAAGGCAATGAATATTGTGGAGGGCGTGGCTCATCACATAAAGGTGTATAACATCTCAAGGGTTTCACCGATCACCACACAACTTTGTAGCCATATGACCACACATAATCTGAGGGGACCCCTCCATTATTGACCTGGTCAAACAAAATGGAGGCGCTAGAGAGCTAATTTCTTATCTAGGCCTAACCGCCATATCGATTTTTACTAAACTTGGTAGAAATGTATAACAGGACGCCTCAAGGTGACTGGAGAAATTTAACTCTTATTGGCAACTAGGTGGCGCTATAACAACAGAAAAATGCTTAATAATGGCTAAAATGCAACCGATCGCTGTGGCTCCCCCTGTGGCCCAATGTTTTTTGTTTTCTAATTTTTGGTATGACTAAGTCATGGTATGGTATGCTATACATAATCAACTGTCAGTGCGTCATTCTGTCAGTGCGTCATTCTGTCTGTCCCACGTTTTTCTACTCACTGACGTGGTCAATCTATGTGAAACTGCACATAGGCATTGAGGATTGGCATAGGTAGAAGGTGATAAAGCTACCAATGGGTATGGACTAGTGCTGTTATTAAAGTTTCATTTTTCTATGAAAATGTGTTCAACTTTCAACCACAGCTAAAAACAGGGGCCTCGCTGTCGACTTCACGCTTCTTACTATGGCCATGTCTGCTACCTTACAGGAAATGTCAGGTAACTGTTCCGTTTTCTTGTTTACCGTCTAATTATAAAACACATTTGTTCTGTCTGCGTAGTTCCCACTTGATGCATGTCTACAAACTGTATGATCGTCCTGCCGTCGTGAGGTGAACAGAGAAACTGCAAAGCGACCTTGCATGATTAACAATTATTGTGTGTCGGGTCACAATTTTGAAAGTCAACCCAAGGGCCGTTTAAAATTGGCCATGATTGGCCCACAGGCCAGAATTTAGACATGCTTGCCTTTAGGATATAGCTCGTCCACTTAATGCCAGATTATATGATGTTTTTGTAGAAATCTGACAGAGTTGACAAAAATCTAGGACACATCTTTAAAGGGCCAATATTTTCATAAAAAATATATTTTAAATGATTATAACAGTGCATTTTTAAACAAATGTTTAAAAACTTAAATCAGATCCAAGTACATCTAAATTCCTTGGAAATAGTGTTTCACCTCAAAAATGGCATTAGTGTATTGATGTGTTACAATTTTTTTTTCTTGGCAGGATATAATTTATCCCATATCTCAAAAAAGGGTGAAATGTCCTAGATAGATCAGTGTTATAACTCTGTCATCATTCTTAATGTTGAGCATCTTTTACTGACTGTAATGACCTTTTCAGACTTTGGACAACAGTCACTTCTGTGTGTCTGTTTTCTCATTATCTACGCTTTATTTTGATGGAGATGCTAGAATCAAGAGCATTGTTACTGTATTATTGCCTAAAAGAAGTTGAATCTTGGACTTTTTGGTTTCTTTAAGAGAAAAGTAAGTTCTAGACAAAGGTTGTAAAAACAAAAGAGACAAAAGGAAAACAAAGAAGAGGGATGTTTTTATTCTTGGGTGACATCAGGAAAAAAATTTATTCATAGAGATATAAACTCCTGTCAAAGATTTCAAAGATTATATGACTTTTTTCTTCATTCAGTTCTTGATATTTTTCTATTCCTACATCATTCCATTTTACTATCTAACATGCCATTTTAAGTGCTGCTGTATTTAATTTACGTACCTGTGTGTCTTGTGTTCTGTATTGTGTTTATATTGTGTTGTACTGTATACTCAGGGGATACCTCATATTGTCGTTGTTTTGCACTGCAGCACACACATCACAATAAAGTCTATTTTCTCTTATGTGTTATATCCAAAATGTCTTATACCTAAATGGAAAAGTGCCAAAAACATAAATGAAAAGCGTTACAAACATTACAAAAAGTGTTTGGTGGCTACATTCCTACATGGTGATTTAGCATCTAAACCCTAATTTCATGCTCATTAAAGCTGTTGGTATGTTACCTTAATTTGTCCAGACAAATTTTGATTGTTTCACGAAGAGACATTTGACTCAATCCGAGCTCTGACGAAAGCATTCAAGACCAAGTTTTTTGTCAACCAGTAAGGTTTTGTCAACCAATAATTGTCTAAACTGACTCCTACATAATGCAGCATCCTGTATCAGCTCTTCTGATGACAGCCCAGTCGCCAGAAAAAAATGGTCACATTATACATTTCTGCAACCCCAATTACATCCACCTCCTCTCCTGCTCACCCTATAGGGACTTAGTAGCGGTGGGTTTGAAAACTGACGCTGTGCAGCAGTATTATAAACTTAATGCTGTTGGGTAGCGCATTATACTAACATTGTTACCAGTGGCGTTTCAAACTGACTGTGTCTGGCGGTGTTATAAACTGATACCGCCTGGCCGATCCTGGGAAAGATGCCTTTTGCATCTGTATCTGACGCTGAAATCATTGACAAAAGGGGTTGAGTTTTGAGGAAATTTACCTCCATTAAGGATGAAAGTAAATGATGGAACCAAGAGAACACACATGTGTACAGATTTCTATAACCTGCAACTTATATTTCAGGAATATAAATGTGTTGAAAGTGATGAATAACGTGAATGTTGCTGAATAATGAGCACATGGCACTCAGCCTCTCTCAGCAAATCAATCAACAGCCTGACTCCATTTTTAAAGTTAACCTCATCGTTGCTGCATTTGTGAACACACTAAATTAGAACACTGACCACTGAAATTAAAGTATAACGCTCGAAGAACTTTTATAAAAGTAGTTATTTTTTAATTTCCAGTTAAGGCAATCCAATACAAAGCATTTCACAACCCACCATATGACAATCATGTACAATAAAAACCCATTTGAAGAAAGTAGAGAGTCATGCAAATCAGAAAACTCAAGAGATATAAACAACAAAGAAGTTGTGGGAATAAACAAAAAAATGAATATTAAAAAAAGTGTTAACTGTAACATGCTAATTCAGCTACAGTTTTTAACCACTGGTGAGACAAAAAATGTTTGTAGAACCAGGCACGAGAGAGAAGAACAGTCCACAGAGCTTTACTGCCATGTTTGGCACTGACATGCATGTAATCTGGTTGGGCTAGTTCCTATTTTACAGATGGCGGCATTCTTCGACGCACCACAAGAAAACATGCAGTCGATTCATCATACTAATAAATCAGGGCATTAAGAGGTCACCATAATGACATAGACGACAGGAGCGATGGCTTTTCATACAAACTCCAAAAATAAATAAATATCTTCAATACAGTAATATTCCTAAAAATATATCAAACATATACAATGAGCACTCCTCGTGTGGATAAAGTGCTGTTGGGATCAAACCAGCTGTTCGTACACTTTACATACTGTTAGAAGTCCACTCTCATCTTTTCACTTTTAACTGTTTCCTCTCTCACACCACAGCGATTTACAAGCAAATAGCTATTTGCCATTTTGACCATCATCAAATAATTTTCTCTCCACCTACCCAGAGCCATACTTAACCACCTGAGCTGCTTTTCAGCACAGGACTAAATGAGATGCAGTGACTGCCTTTCACATTATTAAGGCCTTTAGTTTGCTACATTAGACATTTGAATAGACCCTTTTCAGTTCAGATTAATTCTGCCTCTGCCGCACTTTGTCGGTTCATAAGGAAAGGGCACCTTTTACAGGCTATTATACCCATTGTAGCACTGTTTTGTTTACTCTCTACACCAATGAGGGGTGCATGAAGGTTATGGAAGTAAATAAAACCAAGTGAAATTGGAGCAGTAGTACTTAGAGAAGAGCAATGGCTGTGGCGAAAGATTCGCAAAGATGGAAAAAGTAGAAGTAAGATTTAGAAGCAGTTTATGTCCATGTAATGCCAAAAAACAAAGGACAAAAATTAGATACAGCCATGCTGACAGCTCTCTGGGGCTGCACTGAGTCAAGCTAAATGCTAACATCAACATGCCCACAACAATGATGCTAACATGCTGATGTTTTAATGTTAATCATATTCACCATCTTACCTTTGCACATTAGCATGCTAACATTTGCTTTATTTGGTCATAAATATAAGCATAGGACAAATTTGAAATTCTGATAATGACGCTACAAGAGAAGTCAGGGAGTCACCAACGTCATTGAGATACATCTTCTGAGGAACACGTCTGAGCCCAGATTTCAAGGCAATCCATCCAATAGTTCAAAGATTCAATAAACCAAGTAAATGAAGACACTCCATCATGTAGAAGTACCTTTTTTTTTTTTTTTTTTAATGCAACGTGTATGACTGCCTTCAATTTTTAGTCTGTCTACTGCCTGATTTATTTATTTATTTATTATAGAGTCCTGTTCCTTAAGTAGAAAAGATGATGATATGGCCAGTGTACCAGAGCTGCAATAATTGGTTGATTGATCAATTAGTAGATCAACAGAAAAATAATTTGCAATTAAATTAATGCTTACTTTCCAAAGACGTTATTTTCCGAAGTTTTATTGACAAAACAATTGATCGATTAGTTAAGAAAATAGTGTCATGTCAATATAGACATGAGAAACAAGAGAAACTGGACAGAAAAATTGTTACCCCAACTTGAGCAGAAAATACTATAATTTGTCAGATGGCAGGCGTGATGAGAAAGAAGATTTGAGTCTTGCACTGCTTTCTGTACTTTCATCAAAAACTCCTTGTGGTTGTTATGATCCCTCTTATGTACCCTTAATAATCAAAACGTCTCTACATGGATCATTTTCCTTAAATCTCATTTCTACAGTATGATCTCTGCATGTTTGTAAGGCAACACATCAAATGATCGTCAGGGCTTATTGTTGCATCATCGTGCAAGGACGCATCTCAAATGACAAGCTTTGTCACTGATGCTGTAAAATTGGATTTTCTACGTAGATTCCTGTTTGTTTTTGTTTCTTCACACTAAACCGACGTCACAGATGGTAGGAGGCTATAGAAAGCCGAACTAAGATTAGAACAAAAGGATCCCTCTTTACCCTGTGGTACAGACAGATTGTTAATGTGTTTACACATGAGAGAATTACTTACGTACTGAATGTAATGAACATAAATCCTAAAGCTCTGGAGACCACTTGAGGATCCCACCAGAGACTTGTAATACACTGCTGCAAGGATCAGGCTGTATAAAATGTAAATCTCCATGGAGGAACGCTGGCTGTGATTGCACCGACTTTAAGTGAGAAGTCTATGACGCTGGAGGTTATGTGGCTGCTGATGCATGGCCTCTCGGGGCTTACGAAGTCTCTGGGTTGCAGAAGTGGCATGTTTTGGATCATATCAGGGCTGGATTAGCTGGTGGTTGGGCCCTGAGGTAAAACTGAGATTTGGCCCCAATGAATCATCATGCCTCCTTTGGTTGCCCCAAATTATTCTGCAACATAAACCCATCAGTGGGTGGGTGTTATGTTTCCCTGATGTTTGCTATATGTCCCTTATTGATTTGTAATGTGTACACATCAATTTATGCATCAACTGAAATGGGTGAGCTATGAGAAAAAGATTTTGACTAGGGATGTCAGTCATGTTTAATTTTGCTTTTTAAAAGCCCAAAACCTTTTCACCTGTAGCTAAGTGGTTAATTTTCATGACAAAATAGAGCCATTTTCAAAGTTTGGCGCTCTGTTGACTCAGTTAGCTTTAGCACCGCATTCCAAAGTGCTATCCATTTAGAGTTGGTGAAATGTTTGTGTTGTAATGGTTTTATTTCTGTTGGCTTTGCTGATAGACATCCAGGAAACATAGTGCCCACTGCCCACACTCTAGTCTCCACTGGTTAGCTAACTTTGGCCTTGGCCGCTCTGCACTGTGCAACACGAGCTGATGGCATCGCTGCAGAAACATGGTGACCACCCTCCGGTGTCTCTCCCCATGTCACCCCCGTGAGTAGGCAGCATAATTTTGAGCCGTAAAACCCCTTACCATTATTAACTACTGTATGTTAGCACCAGAAGCCATACTGATACTGCTAACGTGCTTAAGGGGATTAACAGTTCAATATTAAAACAGCTACTCATGGGGGTGACCTTGGAGAGAGTCTGGAGGGTGGGCATGGAATGTTTTTGCAGTAACACTGTCCTGCCATCATTGGTCAGGATGGCGTTACCAGCTGTAATCGCCAAATGAGAGCCGTCGTGAGCTATCGCCCTTACGACTCAAGTGATGCACAGCAGGGGAGCCAAGGCTAGCTAACCAGCATAGTGGGAATACCTCATCAGCTTTGTTATTCAGTACAGCACAGTGCTAGTACTACTACTAAACTGAATAGTAGCAAAATTTACCTACGACTGACTGTAACTGGTCAAAATAATCTTGGCAGTTTACTTTAACGGTTAATGTTTGACACCCCTTATTTTGACACAGTGCCTCTCTGCAAGAACTGGTAATAGCCATAAGACCCTTATTGTCCTTGGATATTGTGCTTTAGTGGTGTATATTACCAAAAAGTGGTATAAGTCAGACTAGAGCAAAGTAATATGTTGTCTTTACTGTTTGTTACAAAACCACTACATTTTAAAAGAAACTCATAATAAATTTGTTAACGTTCCTCTTGTGCAACGTTGTCCGTTGTGATGGCAATTCATCCTTATTGAATGAGAACCTCAGACCAGCCTGAGACACATTTTCAGTATTGTATGTTGAATTGCAGCTGCAGTACAAAGATATTTGAGTTGCATGAATAAATTAAATAAATTGAATGGCAGCTATCAAAATGATTAAATGTAATTAACCTGGTAACATCGTCATAATCTTGTCCTTGGTATAGAGACAGGTTGTGCTTTTTATATGCCTTATGAAAATAATTGGTGACCACTTCAAAACAGATCTATCAAATGTCCATGCCACTCTGAATAACACTGGAGAATAAATATACTGGGATATGGAGATTTAACTTCTCATACAACATGCTCTTATAAACATTTACCTAACAAAGAAGAGAGGAGGTGAAACCTCATGGTACGAAAAGCCTGAATAATGTTTGTAACGTAATAAACTGTAAACTACACACCTGTAGTTTTTCCTCCATCATAACCAATGCATTAGAAGATATGGAGACAATCCCCAAATATAAAAACTACTTCCAGAAGGTAAAATGTGCCTAAAAAATATCACTGCATTAGGCCACCAATGACTGACGAGCAAGGCTTAGGTCAAAGTTCATATGTCCCGATACAATTAGAGAAACAACCACAGACAGGCACAAGTTTTAACCACAACATGACCTCTTTGAACCAACCTGCTGTCAAATTAGATGTGAAACAGTCACTGCCTCAGTGTCGATTTAAAAGGCGTTCACCAACAAGTCCTGGAAAGGTTGAGCCTCTCTTTAAGAGAAATCATCCAAATGAACAAATCACAGAAAAACAAACCAAGAAAAAAATGCTGCTCCGATTGTCACTGGGAGGATACGGCACAAAATTCAACACCCATTTCCTGGTGCGTCAGCTCCTGTTTGCACCAAAAAACAGGAGGCAGAGTTCCCACTGGACTCTGTGTGGCTGCTGCATGCTGTCAGTCTTCAGTGAAAAGCCAAGAGGAGGGCTTCAGATCTGTGTGTGGTGGTGGTGTGTGTGTCCGGGTGGTGTGTAGGGAGGTGGCGCGGGATTGGGTTTGATCCCCCGGCTCTTCATGTAAGAGATGAACTGGTCTGGGATCTCTGCTAGCACGTCTTTAGCGAGCCGAGCCATGCTTAACACGTGGTTGCCTGTCCGGTCCATGTAATCTCTGAAGGGAACAAACTGGGGAGGAAGACAAGAAAGTTGAATATCAGTATGCTTACACACAATAATAACTGAGATGACCTGAGAACATACGATTTCCTCTGTCAAGTAAATTCCATCTAGGGAATTTGGACTACTGTTGTAGTAGAAAAGCTCTAAATACTTTTGAAAATGTACACAAGTAGGTTTTGGGAGCACGGTGGTACTGAATGGAGAAATCCAGAGGGCTCATGTTTAAGCCCCTGCGTTAGTCAACATTTGCCAGATCCTGCAAGCTTTAGGATGCTGATTTGTCACTAATCCTTTGCTCTGGCTCCCCTCAGGAGTGAGAGGAAATAAAATGAGCCCAAGTGAAAAGATATGTTTTTCTACTTTGGCTTTGATAAAATAACTCTGAATTTTTATGTCTTTTATATCATTTGTCACAGCACATCAAGGTTTCCATCTCCGTTATAAAACCCTGCACATCGTCCTTTACCAACTATTCAGTCACATAACTCAGAAATAGAGAAATGACACCTCAGTGGCCCTGTGAATGAGACACATTCGGTTTCCTACAGTGACAGATAATATCAAACTTATTAGTGTGCTCGTCTCCATGGGAATTCACAGAAAGCACACAGATGTCTAATCTGTTACAGTTGCCACTGCCAACAGATGGTGTTTTGTCAGAAACAGACATTTAATGTACCAGCACAACTGAGGCAACAGCATGAATGTAAAATGCAAATGTAAAAATATGACACAGAACATACTGTAAATCACTGGAAACACTTCACTTACTGGAAGAGAATATTTGAATGTTTCTCTGATGTCTTTGAGAAGAACTGGGAACCTAACCCACTAGTTGCTGTCTTAGGTGCCATGAGTGTTCTACGTTTGACAGACAAGTATGAAACTCAGGCCGTTTCATTTGGTGTGGTTGTGGCAGGGAAACTTTTTCTACTTATGTGGAAGTCAGACAATGCACCAATTTATGATATGTGGGTAAGAGAGATGGTGAGTGTATTGTATTTAGAAGGGTTAATGTTTTCTAATAAGAATAAGATTCAAATATTTGTCAGAATTTGGAGCCCTGTACTCGAGTATCTCAAGGGTAGTGAATTGTAATGGTCTAACTCAGTAGAAAAATACCCTCTTTCACTGTGTATATGTATTTTATTTGGGGGAGCCCACTCATGTGGAGTTTGCATGTTCTTCCCGTGTCAGCGAGGCTTTTCTCCAGGTACTCCTGCTTCCTCCCACATTCTAAAGACATGCAGGTTAATTGGTGACTCTAAATCAAGGTTGCAATATTTGCACATATCCTAAAACCTGTTGTTATCCAAGTCTTTCATAATGTTGAAAAGTAGATGGGTTTCTTCCTCTGACCAGAAATATGGGCCTTTTTTTTTTTTTTTTGGGAATGCGTCTCTACCCCAGCCTTGCAAACTGTTGGCGAGTTGGTTTGTGTTCAACTCATCCATGACAACACACGGAGCTGAAGAAGCCGTGTGTCACAAACTGCAGTAAAAACCTGAAATGAGATGCCTACTCAGAATGCACTGTGTGCATGTCCAAAAAATATCAACATATCCCACGTCTTAATCAGAAAATCCTACATTTGGAAAAGGCCTAATACCAAATATCCAAACAAGTGATGCTAATTACATGACCTGCACTGAGTACAGAATGTTGTCATAATCAGAATAATAGCTAAATATAAGTATGTATGCAGTCACTGTTGCCTATAAACAGTGACCAGTATCTGGTGGCCAAAGACTACATGCGAGGTTAATGTTTATAGACAGTATTGTCTGTTATCTGGACATCATTGCAGTTGAAATTTTAGAGTCATTTCTGGAATTCAGTGAACTTGGTTGTCAGTTCCTGGTTTTGATCTGCATTAAATACGGTCAAGGTCTCTTTCACACTGTAAAGGGCAGTCACCTGAACGATGTCTCTCTCTGCCAGTTTCCCCCGGGACGAGATCCTGATGTCATCACCATCCAGCTCCACCATAGCTGTAAGACACAAGTTCACACACACATGCATGGATGCATACGAACACACAGTGTGGGAGCAGAGCAGTGATGGCTGCCTGTAGGTCAGGGACAAGGTTTCTATGCACTACTGATGTACAGGTTGAGATATTAATACCGAATCCTTCTGCTTTAGCATTAGTAAAGAAGAGAGGGTGTAGAGCTACACAGCTGTAATCTGTCTTTATTGCGTGTCTAATCAACTAATAAGTCTTTTATTATAGTCTCTGTGCAATTTAAAATCGTCTGTACTAAACACTGCAAACCCAGTAATTAACCTCAGCCATTTCTTCCACAGTTTTGCCTGCATCCACCCACGTCTTCCTTTCTCCACTGACACAAATTAGTTTGTACAGAGATTTTTCTCTCGGGTGTTTCTCTGAATTGGTGCCAGAGAGGTTAGCACTGGCTGTAACAATAACAGACTGCGAGTTGTACGAATTAAAATGTCAATTATTGACCCATGTTTTAACTGAGTTGATTTATGTAGATGGTATAAAAATGACAGAATGTAACACTGCTGTTCTAAAAGTTTGTGATATCTTGTGTGTGTGCCTGCCATCACAAAATTACCAGATTACCTAATAATTTTGTTCATGCAGCAGTTAAATAAAAGTCACTGTACCGTCAAACTCAGCCTGACCCACTCCAACTATGATGATGGACATGGGAAGCTTGGCACCCTGCAGAGGAATCAAAAAGGACATATCTTAACAAATATGTTCACAGTTCTTTTATTCAAAGAGAGGAGAGAAGCTTGTTCGCATCACCGCTGACCTGAAGCGCTCATTACTGTATATCAGACATCCTAGCCGTTACATGCTCAACCACATCGGTTACTACCACACTAATGTTCTGTATCACCCTTTAACTTGCTATATGACCTTTAAGTAAAGACAGGGCCTCCGGAGAGAAAAAGAGCACGAGTTGGAGTCGGAGAAAGGCAGCCTAACGGGGAGATGCTTCAACAAAAACTTGTTTTTGTCTCCGCTTTTCTTATCCCAGATGTTCAATGTGCCTGAATCCAATTTGCTGTCGTACGAATGCTCCCCGGCTCTTATCTTGGGGTGACACACACTGTATTTACCCACTGAATGCTGGTTATCAGGCCGGGGAGTGGAGATTAAATTGACAACACTAATGGCGTCCCCTGAGATACGGGGCCAGCAGGTCAGCAGTATTGGTAGTAAAGCTGTTTTTACAGCTTAAAAAAAAGGTCAAATTTATCCCCATATTTCCCAGCTAAGATGGACAAAATGCTGACCTGCAAAAAGAGATGAATTTTGACATTACACACTCTTAAAAAGCTGGTTAAGGCCAAAAGGAGGCATTTGTTCACAGGAAGGAAAAAAAAATAGCGTTGGCAGAAAGACTCCA
This sequence comes from Epinephelus awoara, assembly GCA_035609425.1. Classification (NCBI taxonomy): domain Eukaryota; kingdom Metazoa; phylum Chordata; class Actinopteri; order Perciformes; family Serranidae; genus Epinephelus; species Epinephelus awoara. The sequence goes on from CM069296.1 coordinate 15,574,295, forward strand.
TGATACGGTCTTAGACGGCAGGTGTGTCATGGTGGCATTTGTGAGCTGGGAGTGGAGGGAGAGGGAGGAGGCGCCTGCTTATATCAGTACAGCGACCATCCTCAATTGCCTGCCCAGCCACTCCCAAGCCACGCCTCAAGTCAGGTAACTCTGCTGTTAGGCTATTAACACCTGCCTCCTCTATGTTGGCAGATAGGACATTGGCGAAACTTAAAGATCGAAAAACACGTCAAATACATTTTTCCCAAAGACGGTTTCTGTCATTTTAGGTAGTTATCACACTGATGAAAGTTTAGGAGTTCAACTTTGGTTTCATTAGTTATTTGATTCTTTAAAAATGTTTGATGTCATGACTGACAGCTATGTGTGCCAATTGGTGGTGCTGCTTGGTTGGATGAATGTCTGGGTGGGAAATAAGTACCACAGATATTGCTACTGCACAGACTCTTTGGCTTAATGTTTGTACAGTGGGAGGAAGTGGAGACACATTGGACCAAAGGGGTGGTCTTTGTCTGACTTCATGTATAACAGTTGTTAAAATAATTTTAACCAGTCCATACCCATTGGTATCTTTGTCACCTTCTACCTACCTCTCCTCAATGCCTATATGCAGTTTCACATATATTGACCTCGTCAGTGAGTAGAAAAACGTGGGACAGACAGAATGACTGACTGACAGAATGATGCACTGACAGTTTCCGTGATTATGTACAGCATACCATACCATGACTTAGTCATTCCAGGGGGAGTCACAGCGATCGGTTGCATTTTAGCCATTTTTAAGCATTTTTCTGTATAGCGCCACCTAGTTGCCAATTAGCGTTAAATTTCTCCAGTCACCTTGAGGCGTTCTGTTCTACATATCTCCCAGTTTAGTAAAAATTGATATGGCGGTTAGGCCTAGATATGAAATTAGCTCTCTAGCGCCCCCATTTTGTTTGACCAGGTCAATAATGGAGGGGTCCCCTCAGATTATGTGTGGTCATATGCCTACAAAGTTGTGTGGTGATTGGTGAAACCCTTGAGATGTTATACACCTTTATGTGATGAGCCACGCCCTCCGCAATATTCATTGCCTTATATAAGCTCAGTTTTAGTAAGTTCTCCAACTTTTGCCAAGAGGGAACTTTAGATATTGGTCCCTAGATTATGTTCACCGAGTTTCATGCAGATCGGTCAAACTTCCTAGGAAGAGATCGATATAAGTGTTTTTCAAAGAATTCTAAATGGCGGAAAATCTATATAACCGGAAGTTAAGGGTTCTTGAGGCAAATTTGTTCCTCATGAGGAGAGGCATCTCTGTGCAAAGTTTCATGTCTCTATGACATACGGGGCATGAGATATGCCCATTTAAAGTTTGCAATTTCAATTGGTTGCTACAGTGCCCCCCTTTGGCCAATTGATGTAATATTGCTTCATTCACATCCTCCCATGACCCTCTACCACTGTGCCAAATTTCACATGGATTGACCAAGTCAGTGAGGAGAAAAACGTGGAACAGACACACACACACACAGAGTTTTCGTCATTTTATAGTAAGATTGACTTCTAAGCACAGTAAGTTACATATTTTTTTTTATTGATATCATGAATCAATATACTTTATCACTTTTGAGTGACCCAAAACAAAAATTTAAAGCTTAGATCAGCTGACTTGTATTAAATGCAACTAAAGTATCAAGTCAGCTATGACAGGTCATGTTATTGTCTGCTGTAATTTCCAGATAGATGGCAACATAAATGCTCAACACAAAAGCTGCTATTATGAGGGTTTTTTTTCCGCGGCCACATATTTTCACAAAGCAGCTCTAACAAGTGCGGTTTTATCTCTGGCACGAGACAAATGCACCGTGGCAATCAGGCATCCTCTTTTGCCACAGGGGTGAGAGCAGTTTCTGTCAACACCACCTCAGTCGAAGCACATCAGCGCGATTATCAGTGTTCAACACAACTCCTGTCAGTGCCTGTCCGCCCACTCACATGCACACACAAACACTCACACTCGCGGATACATACACACACATCAAACGCCACCAAAAATAACCTGGCAATCCACCGTGCCCCACTTTTGCCATTCTCCTGTCACTGTGACTGGCAGTGGAGAACCAGTCTAATGAGACAACAAAACAAAGCGTCAATCAACACTCATTACCCCGACAGCTCACTACTTCATGTGCTGCTTAAGCCCAAATGTCATGCATGTGCACGCTTTGATGGGTGTGTGCTCTCGCATATGCAGCCACACACATGCACGCACGGACAGGTTTATGGATATAGGTTTTGAGAGGTGACTGTCCTGCCAGCACAGGGGTCACCTGAGTCACTGGACCATCTCTCATTGGCTGTCTCAGAGCTCAGCTCAGAGAAAAGCTTAAGGCAGCAGATTGAGGACACTTAAAAACCAGCCGAGTGCAGATAAGAAGTAGCATGGAGAGTAGCACAACCAGTTGTAGAATAGAATGTCAGAAATAATCAGCTACTGTCATGAACAGTCCTTTGTCCTTCACATGTTGACAGTCAGTTGAAAGTTGACAGTTGACATAAAGGCAGGGCTCCTACAGGTCTGAAAGTTTCTGAATTTGAGAAAATGTTAATGGATTTCAAAGTTTTTGATCACATAAATAGGCACGGGTCATTAAAGTGCTTGAATTTGCATATTTTGTGCAATAATAGCAATCCTCCACCTCTATCGCTCAACATGCACAATATTACTTTGTTGCGTGTTAAAGAGATCACATAGTCCATCATCACTGTAACACAGCACAAGTGTTCACACACTAAAGCCTCTTGCTCTTTTTAATTGTTGTATGTGAGCTTTTATAAAGCCTGCTAGTCCTCATACAAAAATTTCCAGTGTTTTAACAGTAATTAACCTTGTTGCAAGTCTCAAACTATGCCATGTGGGGCCTACAGTTTAATGGAAATGGGCCTGGGGGGTCCTTGAAAAGTCCCTAATTTTGATGTTTAAAAAATGTGTGGGAACACTGTGAAGGATTTAATGAAAATAAGAGCTTTTAATGTTTCAGAACACTTGTTAATGCTATCACACACTTCACTATTCAGGCGCACATTGAATTTGCCCATGATAATCTAAAATTGTGGGTTTCTTTACTTGTGCTGCTTTAATAACTTTACTTCAATAACTTTAATCTTGAATAAGTTTAATTACGTTTGTGGGTTGGAGAGCATATACCTCTGCCAAGGCAGCGCAGTTCTTTCAATTGTTGTTTATAGAGCAGAAAGTCTTAGATATGCTGCTAATTAACGGGATGAAATAGAAGAAAAAACATTTTGGTAGAGTTAACAACCTTCATTAAACAGAAATTGCCAATTAAGGTACTGTATTTCGGCACATGTCCAGAGGGCCCTGCATTAGGGAAGCCTAACATTGTTCATTTTGGCAAATGTCTGTGAAAGACAGTAATGTAGTATGTGAAAAGATGTGGCCATTGTTTTAAACGCAGCTCCTCTATAATTAATGCAACTTTAGCTTCAGTAACTTTGCACAGTATCATGTAGCTATCAAGCAATGCTGTAAAATTTCCTTTTACAGCACTGCTGCTCCAGACTAACTTTTTCCACCAGTAGCACTGCAGCTACTGTGGCCCTACTGAGAATTTTAGGAGCACTAACATAAAATTTAAGAGCACCACTTAAATCTACATGCAACGCAACACAATCATTTTTTCCATCTTAAGTGGCTCAGTGCTCTATGCATTAGTGCTCTTTTATTAGTCTACTGGTGGTTTACTTTTAAATTCCTTGGCATACACATTTCAGAGGACCTCTCATGGACAACAAACACCAGGGCGCTAGTCAAGAAGGCACAAAAGCGGCTGTACTTCCTGAGGATGCTCAGGAAGGTAAACCTGTCACAACAGCTTCTGGTGTCATTCTACCACTGCTCCATTGAGAGTGTCCTCACGTACGGCACCCTTGTGTGGTGTGGTAGCTACTCTGCAGCTGATAAAAAGCCTCTGCAGAGAATCATAAAAACTGCACAAAACATCAAACAACAACAGCTACCTGCCCTGGACGACACCTTCACCTCCCGGTGCTTGCAGAAACTACATAAAATCCTGAAAGACCCCTTCCATCCCTCTCATCATCTGTTTGAACTGTTGCCTTCCATAAAACATGACAGGTCCATCAAAACACACACCACAAGATCCAGTGTCTACCCCAAAGCCATTACCATACTGAACTTTGAACTGAAGCAAACTCACTAAAACACATTACAGTTCTTTTTCTTCAGTGCAGTAACTTATTTTATGTGCAGTAATATGCATGAGCACTTTTGTTTATCCCCTTTTTAACTGCATACATTGGCAATGAGTGTATGGAGTATATCTACAAATGTGTAGCATGTGAGCGGAATGGAGGCATTTATTTGTTCATTTTTATTACTATTTTATTACTATTTATTATTTACTTTTATATATGAGTCCCGTCGCTGAGCGCACCTGAATTTCATTGTAGGTTTGTATAATGACAATACAAAATCTGAATCTGAAGTGTATCCCTGATACGTGCTTTGGTAGTAAATAGAAAATTTACAGAAATAACAATGTTCTGTTTTATTTAAAGGAAAAAGTTACAAACCCAAAGCTACTTAGCTCTGATGTTTGCTGGTGTTGCTGGGAACACAGCTGTACTTACCCATGTTTATACTATTTAGATGCAGCATTTCAAGGTGCCTAAATGTAGAAGTGGCCAAGTATGATATGAGTAAAATGTGTCAATATCTGTACTTGTGATGAAGGAAAATTCTCGTCTGGGTAACTATGTTCAGTCTCTTACTCTTTTCACCAAAAATGTTCTGAAGCTTAATTATGAATCTGTTTTGCAAATAGTATTCAAATGAACAATAAATATAACAACTTCTGGTCAACCATATCAATTTCAGGTTAAAAACTACAAGTTGCACCCACTTCACATTTGAATCCCAACCGTTCATAATCTAAGCCCCGCCCATTCCAAGTTTAGATACAGATAACTTAGTTGGTTAAACACAGACACAGATGGAGATAATGGTGTACTCGCTTATTCCTCTTTAAAATGATATACAATGATGAGGATATAAAATAGGGGGCATATCTGCAAGTCACACTGGTGCTCATGGTTATAAAATATTGTGTCTCTAGAAACATTTAAGACTCAGTCGAAGAAGGATTTTGCAGCTAACTTATAGAGCTAATGTTAGCTTAATTAGCCAGCTGCTGACAATTGATTAAATCTGCAGACAGTTGTCATTTCAATTCAGGTTGGCAGTTGTAAATGAGAAGCTGCTTTTGTCTACCACTGTCTGAAATCAATGACTGTTTCAAAAATAACAAAAGAAATTCAGTGCTAAATCTGCCACCATGTGAATGTAAACTACATGTGTATTGTGCAAGAATGGAAAGCTTGACAGGTATAGCAACAATAATTAAGTGGGAAGGGCTTGGCAAATGGGAAATTATTGTATTATATGCCCAAGTTTATTACTTTGAGGAAATTAAAAATGTAGAATCATGACAGGATCATGGCATACCTACGAACTGTTACCACTGGACCTTGGATCCTGCACACTGAATAGTTGATACAGAGCAAAGGGCTGTGGAGCCTGTCTTGAGTCATGAGTCCCTTTTACACTGCCTCTTCAAGGTGGGAATTTCAAGATGTTATGCAGCAAGGGTGTGATGTTTTGATGATGTGTTATGCGTACAGTCAGCTGCAATTTAAAAATGTAGCTGATAGCAGTTAGCAGCTAACTCAAAGAGGACGGATAGTGGCCAAAAATGTCTGCAAATTAGGAAAGTCCGGAGACTCCTTAGCCTTGGTGTTGCATGTGTTATATGTCACACTAGAGGCTGACACTGTTGGTGTTAAACATCACACCTGCAAAACCTATTTTAATTCCACAATGCTGGTATGTTGTCTAACATGACACACCAGAGTGCAATGATGCCTCCATCGTTTGGTTCTGTGACAGAAATGCAAATGCGGCATTAAGAATGGACTTGGAGGTCTGTACAGTACTTGCTGCTGTTCTGTTTATATAGAAATGTTTTAATTTTCTTGGTTTCACATCACCTGGTGTCCCGTTACCTCTTACACAAAAAAAGTTCTGCATCAAATGAACGGGGGTAAAATGGTTGTGAAGTGAAGTACTTTTGGTGGGCCCTGGCACTGATAAAGAGATGAAGCACACAGTACTGACAGATAACAAGGAGATGTGAAAAGAAAGAAATCAAAGGCAGCAGAGGATTTTGTCACAGACTGAATGTGGTGACAGAAGAAGATGAAGAGATTTAGATCTCTGAGAGGGTAAAAGGTGGAGAGAGACAACACGAGTCTTTGTATTTGTGAGTGAGGGCTCCAGAGAGAGGAGGAGAATGAGGCAGCAGAGGGAGCCGAGCCGTGAGCAGAGGAGGGGGATGCTGAGTGATTGACAGGTGTGTTTCTGTACTATGGCAGCTTCTGTTGTGACTGATAAACACCCTTTTGTTCCACCACATGGGTCTATATTACTGAAAACATGGCGGACACATGAGCAAACATCGACCAAAACACAGAGAAACACCTGTATGCACAGATGCAAATCCACTCCAGATGTTACACTCAACATACAGAGAGGAGGAATGGACATTCAGGGCTCCTCTCACTTCCTCTCGCTCTTTCTTGAAAATACCTTCCAGCATGAATAAGTATAACCTCAGCAGCGTGTCCTCCCTTGCCCAGGATCCGTGGAGAGTTAAAGGGAAAGCGGTGGAAGCATCAGTCAGAGTGGAGGCAGTGAGATAGAGCAGCAGGCAAGATCTTAAAAGGAAGGTGTGGCTGTTCTAATGTTTTGACTAACAGTCGCAAATTCCCTTTAAATCCAGTCTGCTGGGTGTTCTGTGCCTGCGGCGGGCTGAGGAGGAGGAGGAGGCGGCGGAGAAAGGAGGAAGAGGCCGAGGAAGAGGAAAGGAAGCCAGCCAACTACTATTTAAAGCTGGGAGGAAAGAAAGATTTAGGGCAGGTTTTGGGGAAAGCTCAGAGGAATAAAGCACAATGATGTGTTTTTTATTGACAGGCAGGTACATCATTTCAAGTGTGGTGTCTCATAAATATGTTGACTACTTTTTTGTAAGAAAGGGAACACATTTGTACCTTAAGGACAGAGGACTTATCCACAGCAAGAACACAATCATGTGTTGAGCTACTTTGGTATGGCTGTCAGGTAAATCATTAGTTTATGTACTTATCTTGAAGTAACAGAAGAAAACGTCAGTTATGTGAAGCCATTATGCCACTTCCTTTTGCTTTACAGATTGCAGAACAACTGCTACTGTCACATGCCTCCTGCTTTGTTTGAATCGGAATGACAACTACAATGAACATCTGGGCTTCATATTTTTGTCTGCGAGAGAGAAAGCTTAACAATGATGCAGCATCCACATACTCTAACTGGAAAATGAATTGATTAATAATAACTAGTCCATTGAGTGCACAGTTGCCCACGTACAGTTTCACATGGTGTGTGTTTATGTGTATATCATTGTAAACTGATTGTCTTTTGGTGGTGGACTGATCACCTAACAAAACTAACCTAATTATTATGTCACCTATCTCTGTAGTAAAGTGCATTTGGCATTTAATCAATTACCTGAAATTTAAAAGAAAAAAAAAAAAATCTTTAGTTGCCTTGTGTTGACCTTTTTATGTGTGAATTAACAGGAAAGTTTAAGTTTAATACACATTTGCTTTCTTGTAAGGAATTACATAAAAGATTGTGACTCTATATCAAATATGAAGCTACAGACACCAGTGAGTTAGGAAATGGCAAGCCTGGCTCTGTCTGAAGATAACAAAATCCATTTATCAGCATCTCTAAAGCTCACCAATTGAATTAACACCTTGTGTGCTTAATCCCTTCAACAACTGATGGGTAAAAACAACAAGTTGGGTTTCATGGGGTATTACCTGCTGGACTGTTTCTTGGCTGGGAGCAGTGAAAATGTTGTCCAGCCCAAATATAGGCGCTTTGTGACGCCCGTCAGAATGTGTCAAAGAAACAGACTTTTACCGAGAACACCGCTGTTTGTGTCAGTGCTGTATTAATGTAATGGTACGTGATGCTCACATGGCGGATTTATGTCAAGTTACATATTTATGTTAACCCAAAATACGCTGTTTTTTTTTTTTTTTTAACTTAACCAAGTAGTTTTGTTGCCTTAATCTAAATGTGACTGTCTGAAAACCCAGGAGGCAGCTTCACCAACATTAAAGGGTGTGTCTCTAGAGATACCAAATATTTCAATATTTGACAACCTGGTATGACAACCAGCAGAGGTGTTACCTTTGGACAGAGGTGAGCTAGCTGTTTTTTCCTGTGTCAGTGTTTATGCTAAGCTAAGCTAATGGTCTGTAGTTACATATTTATCCTACAGATGTGAGAGTGGTATCAAATGAGCATTTATCTCAAAATGTCAATTCATCTTTCACTTCAAACGTGATTCCTTTGAGTTCATACCAGATGAAACTTTGCATATCTAGTCTTAGCCTATATAGTGCAGTAAAGCGCTGTGTCTCCCCCCTTTCCCACTCTTACATTTACAATGGCTTCTTTGGTCTGGGCCATGTCAGAGATGACACCATCTGTGATGATGAGGAGCACGAAGTACTGAGAGCCGTCCTGCACCGCAGCTGCATACCTACACGCACGCACGCACGCACGCACACACACACACACACACACACACTGAAATAAGCTGTATAATCTCTTTAATACAAGAACAAATCTGCCTTGGGGATTTATTGACAGACTAATCGAAACACTGATGTAGAAAATAAATCCATGACAATACATGTCTTATCATGCGCTCTCACCACAGACAAATTCAATAAAAATGTTCTTTGTTTTTTCTGTACTTCAGTTAACACTCATTAAAATGCCTCACAAACAGGTTAATCAGCCCAAACAATCAGGTTTAAAACAAAGCTGGCTCACTGTGTTTGATTCACAGATTAACACCTTTGTGTAAAATATCTCCCTACTTGAGTTCATCTATTGAAATGCTAAATACCCATACTGGCTGTGCATTCTTGCAGCACAGTATGACTCCCTGCCGCAGTTTTAAAAGCGAGACTCCATTTTTATCAGAATGGCATTTTTAATTACGGCAGAGCGTTGGCGTAATCAGATGGAGAATTGTTTGGATATGGCTCAACGAATGAGATAGTGAGGGTAGCGATGACAGCGAGAGGTGGAGGTGGGTGTCGGGGACGCAAGAATCCACTCAGATCATGTCACAGTTTGCATAGTGTTATGATATGTGATATGTCAGTATATGTTAATGGCCACAAGTCCGTTTGTTCCATCAGCTGAAGCCGCCACTGTGATAGCTGTCAGCTAATCTAAATTCATTTTCAAGCATGTTGCATCCTGTTAGTGGAGTCTGGCAGGACAGACACAGGAAATCAAAGTCAACTAAGGCCAGCTGTCGAAAATGGTGATGTTATTTTGATAATTGGATTCTTATAGAAAATCATAATCTTGATAATCTGTTTGTGAACACTGTGGCACAAAAGACTAAATACTTCTGAATTGTTGATCATAAACATCAATTTCCAACAGGTCTGTTGGAAAAGCATTAAACAATGTCTCCTGCTCTCTGCTTAAAAACTGAAAAGAAAATTGTGGGAGCATCTATGCAGGTTTCATGTTTTTATAATTGTGTTTTCAGTATTTGAATAGAAAAATGAATAATGTAAAAATGTGAAAATGGAACAAAAATGACAAAGTCCAAACCATCACCATATAAAATCCAAACTTGCATTTTGAAATTGCTTGGTCCTGCTTTAGACACATTCATATTCATGAAAGCACGCGTGGAAATAGACTTTGCAGGACTCTTGCTGTTGGTATAATAGTAAACGTGACAAATGGAAGGGAGTGATAGACTTGTGCAGTCTTGTCATTGTTGCTTTGTCACTTTAATAGGAGCAAAAGCAATTCACCAGATGCATTGCTCTCTCACCTGGCAACATGGTTCACCACAGGAGCGAAATTTGTTGGCCCGTACAGCTGCACTGTCTTCAGGCTCTGGTGATATGCCTCTAAGATGCCCTCAATACCATTGCAGTACGGATTTTCCATGTTTCCATTCTTAAAAGGAGAGAAAGGGTGAAAATCAATTTCAGGGACTTGATGAATGCATTTATCAAACAAAGAAATATTTTTCAAAGCACGTTAGATGTGATTTAGTGGTTTCCTGTTACCGGGTCATGCTCTCATTCCATAAATTAGAATGAACACAGTAAATTAGAAAGACAAGTCAGTGGTATGATGTAGGAAGTTGGTGATAAAAAGCATGAAATAGCTTTGATAAAAATCTATTGAACTGCTTAATCTGCTTAATTTAGAGGTGAAATAAGGAGACTTCACCAGTGGAAACTCATGCGACACCCGTCCATCAGGGGGCAGTTTGGCTCCAAAGCCCAAAGCGGGGAACATCTTGTCACTGTCGTAGTCCTGAATGATCTCCCCGACAGCCTTCAGGGCCATGGCGTAGGCGTTCAGCTGGTAGGGGTTCATGTAGTGCAGCGATGTGGACTGGGAGGGATTACCTGTCGCCCAATCAATCAAACTCGAGGTCATTGTGGGTAATGAGGGACAAAGATGTCACTTCTAGAATGCAAGGTGCTGTTATTGTGCAATGACATGACATAAAAAACAATTTTGTTTGCTGCAGCCATGGATCACAATTAACATCAACCCTGTCAGACATATTCCGCCCTCAGAGATGATGAATCAGAAGTTTAAATTCAGAAATTTGTGACACAATCAAGGCCAGTCCATTAACAAACAGTGGGAGGAGAGCCACCGTGAGAATTGAATACTTGCTTTAATTAATGGAGCGTTTTAAAAAGCTTGTCAATAACTGTGACCTTCTCGAATATCCGCTCTGAAATAACACACCATGAAGTCATTAACAGCCAGCTGGGACATTCTGAGTTGTGTTTTAGAAAATATTGCACTCAGAGAGGTTGTAGGCGACATGTGCTCAGGTGCTCAGCTTCTGATGAGTTGCACCTGCTGTCTGATAGCAGAAATCCTGCTGAGGGCTCACAAGATGCAACACAAGTTTAACAAGAAATTGTATGTCACCTTGACCAACATTATGACTGGAAATTAACGGTTTGGAGTTGCCCCCCCCCCCCCCCCCCCCCCCCTTAGTTACTGTTGCTAAGCCTGTCAAGATTTCTGTTCCTCCACAGCACTGATACAGTTTGTTGACCTTAGGCGTTTCAGCAACAATGTAGTGCTGCTACTCTTTCATTTTGTGTTTTAACTCCCTGTCTGCACCAGAAGCTGTGAATATGTAGTTATGTAAATTAATATCTGTATCTGCTACTTGTGACAATCTTACGCCTACATTTGTGCAACTTCTGTCCTGCTTTGTAATATATAACATACAGCATGAAACACCAGCAGTAGCAGCACTCTAAGAAAACCTATTTACAATAAACAAAAATTTAAATGCAACAGTTTGTTTTGGTTCCCATTTTCCACAGGTTAAAATTAAAGATCTAAGACTTTTTTTTAATGCACTTAGATATATTTCTCTCAATTTTTTGTTGCAGTTTTGTTAAAATCTGTGTTAGCAAGCACATCTCCTTTTCCATGATAATCCATCCGCCTGACAGGTGTGGCACATCAAGATTAAACAGTATCATTACTATACAGGTGAGCCTTGTGATGGTCACAGTAAAAGACCACTGTAAAATGTGCAGTTTTATCTTGTAAAAAGACATTTATCAGGATTTCACATGACTCAGACTACAGCAATGCATTCTTGGTCACAGATAGTCCAAAGAATCAGTCAGTATCTGGTGTGACACCATTGGCCTCACACAGTGTGACACATCTCCTTCACATAAAGTGGAATGTTGGCTCAATCCTCTTCTTCAATGGCTGTGTGAAGTTTCTGGATATTGACAGAAATTGGAACATGCTGTCGTACACACTGATCCAGAGCATCCTGAACATGCTCAGTGGGTCACATGTCTGGTTAGTACGCAGGCTGTGCAACAACTGGGATGTTTTCAGCTTTATGTACAGATCTTTGCAACATGGGGCTGCACATTATCATGCTGCAAAATGAAGTTGTGGTGGCGGGTCTCAGGATCAGGTCACAGTATCTCTGTGCACTCAAGGCTCTTGCCTTTTTCCCAGGCCGCCATTGTAAATACAGTAAGAATTTGTTCTTAATGACTTGCCTGGTTAAATAAAGTTTAAATAAAAAAATAAAAACCGGCATCAGTAAAATCCACCTGTGTTCATTTTTCGTAGCTTTTGTCAGCCCATAGCATAGACCCACTGCCAACTTGCGGCACTCTGTTCACAGCATTGACAATAGCAAACTGTTCGCCCTCACAATTCCAGGCACACCATCTGTCCGGTACTGTGTAAACCAAAGTTAATCTGAGAAGAGAACACTTCTCCAAAGTGCCAGACAACAATGTAGGTGAGCAGGTGCCCACTCAGGTTGGCTACGATGACAAACTACTGTCAGGTCAAGGCCCTGGTGAGGACGACGAGCATGCAGATGAGCTTCTCTGAGTTTCTGATGGTTTGTGCAGAAATTGTTTGGTTGTGCAAAACAACTATTGCATCAACTGTTCAGGTCTCTGGTCTCTGACTAGATAAAGATGAGGAAGCTAGATATGGAGGTCCTGAGCTGGTGTGGCTACACTTGGTTGACTGGTTGGATGTACTGCCAAATTGACAGACATGACATTAGAAATGGCTTACACTCGTGAAATGAACATTTTGCTATTTTCAGTTAATCAGTTATTTATTGGGACCATCCCAAGGTTCACCTGTGTCGTAATGATGCTGTTTAATGAGCATCTTAATATGCATGCCACACCTGTCAGGTCAATGCAAAAAGTGCTCAATGACAGATTTTTCCAAATTTGTGACCAAATTTAAGAGAAATAAGTCTTTTGTGTGCATAAAAAAGTCTAAGATCCTTTTCTTTAAACCTGTGACAAATGGGAGCAAAAACAAAAGTGTGTGTTCATTTTTTAAGTACCTACTTTTTCCTCTTACCACAGACCTGTGGAATAATCCAAAGCTTGACGGACCTGCTATGGTTAGTTACGGTTGCTAAGCTGTTATTATTGCTGTTCCGGGGATGGGTTTAGCAACAATCAATTACGAAATGGTGAATCAAAATTTTCCTCTAATAACTGTGATTCACACTGAAGAGCTCTTCCTTCCGGATACATCTTTTGGAGTGTTGTGTTCAGGCATTATTAATGGCATAAGTAGTGTAATTAGACTTAAGTGTAGTCTTTTCATGTCACGCTGAGGGTTTTTTACCCAATTTGCTTCATTTTATTTTGTGCCAAAATACCTGCTGTAGCCTTTGTTTAGTGTGTATTGACAGAGCATTTAGGAGGACAAGATATCCAGGAAAAGCTATCACTTACAGTGACAATGTGTGTACAGTATGTGCACCCGCACCGTCTGCTTGTCTGTCTGTTTGATTGATTCTGAAATTGGACATGCCACAGTCAAAGAGCACTGCTATCTGTTCTTACTCACCCCTCCACACACACACTTTGCCGTTAGTATCACTCACCATTAGATGCTGTGAAATCGATGGCCACAGTGAAATTGATCTGCGTCCTGGAAGGGAGATGGAGAGGAGGACATGGGGGAAAATATCAACGACAGAGACTCGGCAGCAATAACAACAAGCCAGGCCACATTAAATTCCAGTGCTCTCGCACCCAGTCACACACCGACACATACACACACATTATCTGATAAGAGAAAAGATGTCTAAAACGAAGGAACATCCGACACAAAACATGGCAGTTATTTTTTATGATGATATTGCTACAAAGGGATCAACATTGCCGTTAGTTTTTTGTTTTTATCCGCATTAAGACACATATCTGTCTGACTCTCACCTCGCTGAGAAGGCGTAGCAGGAGGTGCAGAGGAGCCCTTGAGACGCTTAGCTGGGTAACAAGCAATTGATGGAGCACTTAAGAGCAAATCATAATCCAATTTTCCCTGCTGATGAGGCACTCGTCTCTTCTTGCTAATTTACGACAATGAGACGAGGCCTCTGGGGGCCCGAACGACAGCCTCTCATTATCTACGAGAGCCACCAGGGAGCAAGGCGAAAGAATGATAATAAAGTGAACGCGTTAAAAGATTCACATTAACCTTTCAGTTTGGGGTGGGGACGGAGAATATGCCACAGCCTGACCTCGCCAACCTTAGCATTAATTAAACTTGATTGTATCAAGTCGTGAATGTGTTGCTATGCATCTGATGGCAGGTATGCATACTGTACATCTGCACCTTCGACTGTGGTTCTTCTTCTTAGTTGAAAATTCAGGTTTTAGATGTGGATTTCTCATCCATTCTATGTATGTTGTTGCGTGTTTGAGTGTGTGTGGGCCTTTGAGCTTTTTTTTTTTTTTTTTTTTAAATACTGACATTTAGCCCAGACATCTTTTGCAGACTCTTGTCACTCTGCTGAACCCTTGTAAAATGAGCCTCCTTGACACTTCAAAACGACACTGCAGTCTTGTCTGTTCTGTCTTTCCTACCATCTCATTTTGTTCCTTATTCCCTCTCCTTTCTAACACAACTACAGCAACAGTTATTTTACTTTTTCCCTGTGGGCAAAATATCAACTTTGCTGTATTTTTTACCAACATGTCTTTACACCAACTATCACACACAGCTTTTCCTGTTCTAGTTTTTCTTTCTTACAACACTACCTCATCCTAATTCAGATTCTACAGTGGTAAAATGTTGTTCAAATTATTAACCTGATATGAGTGCAATGAACCATAATCAGCCAAGAGATATGACCTCTATCATTACAGTCCAAGCATATTATGTGCTCTCATTCCTTGGTACTGAGATGTCCCAGCGCTTCTCACTTGAAAAGAGGGGGAAAATCAATAGTCTGACGACATTTAATTTCACCTCAGTCTACACTTTATTTAAATAGCCAAATTATTCTTGTCCTTTATGATTAGAGTGGTTGTCAAATAAGACATAAAAGCTGCCTGGGTTCACTCCGCATCATGATGAAAGGTGTAATGCCAAATATTACAGAAAAGTGCTTCAACAGCTGATGTAGAAAGATTTTTACAAGTGCTGCTTCTCCGTTTTTCAAGAGCTGGGACAGTTTAAGTGTCACACTTTCCTAACTTTCATCCTCTTTCTAAAGAGGTCCACATTTGCAAGAACCAACTCTCTAATGTGTCATCCAGTAAGTGCCAGAGTAATGTTAGGGGGCAGACTGATGGGGGGTGATATTTTTGAAGTGAGGCCACTAAACCTTAAGTTTATTGTATCATAGATCAACCAAAGCCAGGAACTGTCAGTGGAATCTGTCACACTTGTCAGCTCTGCCACAGCCCATAAAGACCATGACAGCCTACCCGCTGTGATGGGACAGTAGAGATCAAAGCGCAGCCCCAACCTGCCGAAAGGCACACTTCACCTGAGACATACTTGATATTCACATGTCAACCTTCAGCTCTAAAGCTAAATTGAGGTCAAAGGGCTGGTACCCACTATGAAGTCTGTTTGGCCTTGGCTAGCTTATTTAAAATATATTTGGCACTTGAATACGACAGACAGGACCTACTGTGAATTTATTAATCTGATTAACAAAGTTAGGTAGTTAAGGTGCCACTATATGAAAGATAAGGTCATTAAAATATATGCGTTTTATTACAATTTTAATGAAGACTCTACAGATATATTATACTTCTCATTATAAGTAATTTATCATCAAGATGACTCTCTATAATAATTTTCATGTGTCATTAATCCTTTACAAGATCTTTTAAAAAAAACCCCAAACTTTATTCTTATTTCATTACAGTTGCTTTGGCCATTATTGCTAATAATATGTGGTCAGATTTGTCTTTTCACATAAAATAAAATATCATTTTAACAATTGCTCAAATGACGATGTGACTAATGTGAAAAGGGACATGCTATGTAATGACAGACCCATGGATAATTATCACTGAACTTTGCCTTTTAGCATGTTCAGCTCATTGTTTAGGTTTTACAGCCTGTAATAATACTTTTATTTCAGCCTCACCTCTTACATTAGCGCACATCCCAGCAAAAGCTTTTTATTTGTCCAGTAAAAGCTGTGATAAAGCCAGTGCATGCTACCTGCTTCGCACCAAATGGCACAAAGAGAAGTCAGCAACTCCCTGGTGGACATATAGTGTAGCATTTAGCAGCCAGAGAACCAGATATATTTCCTGGGAGTTGGTAGAGAGCAAAATTGAGCAAAAAGGAGAGGGAAAGCTGGACTTAAATTTGCCAAGTGGACAGACATGACTCCAATACCAATATGCTCAGTGTCTTTTGAACATGTTAGCCATTACAACTTTTTAAGGCAGGAGCCTTCAGTGCTTTTCAGGCCGATGACCCTTAAAGAAAGATGGAGCAGAAACCCCCAACTACATATACGGTATACAACTGAGTTGCACTTGAGATAATTCTCTGAATATTTTCATCTCTTAAATTGCTTGTGTTTGCCTAGCTGCTGAGTCGGCAGCAGTGTGGCTCAGTGCATTATAGCCTCACCTCAAATGTTAGCTTACTAGTTCACCTTGCCTTTTTTGATGGATAGACCAATTTATCTTTGCTGTAATATGTTGGATTCCTGTTATTGTGTATTTTCAGATATATTTCATTTTCGAGGGAATTTTTTTTTTTTAAAGTAAATAGTGATAATATATCAGTGTTGACATGTTGCCCTGCCCCCAAGTGGCCAAAAAACCCCAAACAAACAATGAATGCAGACTTAAGGAAATAGACGTGAACTTCAAAACCACATGAAATGGACACTTTAACTTCCTAGATGGAATAATGAACCTTTAATGGTGACCTCATGTGAACATAAACTCTAACCAATAGAATCATCACAGTTTTTTTTTAATTAGTCCTAGCCCTCTTCTGCTTTTTGTCAAATCAAACACGATCTCCCTCTTTAACTGATTTTCCATTGGCTAATACATAAATTACTCAGTATGTCGTTGTGTTGTGTTTAACCATGTTTGTTTCGACAGGAGTTGCAGTCATACAAGGACGTAAAGAAGTTTCATGGCCTTTTTTTAAGTATGCAGACAGTCATTCCCACTCACCCTCCTTTGATGTAATCCAAGAATGTGAACTCTGACTCCACTGAGAAGGAGAGCAGGGTCACCTGGAATTGAAGACAAGGAGAAACATTTAATTAAACATGACGGTAATGATCTTTTCCTCCTAAGTACAGAAAAACCTCCACATCTTGTTGCGGTTCAGCACTTGACACTTCAGTCAAAGATGTGAGCCGACTGGTTTCTCACAACTGATTCATTTACATTGCCAAAGGACAAGTTTGAAGAGAGGATGAGATGCATTTGTATGCATTACATGCACATGCCCACACTGCTGGGTAAGTTGGTGTCTCAATTGGTCGTTGGTGTCGCCCACTCTGATCTCTCAGATCCTATGTCCTTCAAACTCAGTGCCTTCAAATTTCATTTTGTCCCGTTTGTATAGGCTACTGCAAGTACTACCCAAAGTACATCTTGCATAACCAACTCTATGGTATATAATGGACACTGTGTTTGTGTTCAGGCAATGCATATAAACACACTAGAGGATGTCAGTTTTGGTTAATTTTGCTTACGCTGGCCTGAAATCCATTTAACATTACAAGCAAAATGACGTGAAATACAAGAGGCCTTTCCTTTTGGTTCCATTAATTTTGAGCTTTAGTGCTGCATTTCAAAGCTCTATCCATTTAAAGGTGGTACAGTAAGATTTGAATGTATTGTGATGGAAATGTCTCGCCTTTCTTTAAATTTTCTGTTGGCTTTGCTGACAGACAGCCTGCTAGCCACATACACATGCAGAAACATAGCAGCCACTGCCCATTCACTGGTCTCCACTGGTGAGCTAGCCTTGGCCGCTCTGCACTAGCGATCAGCACCACTCATTTGCCATTCTGGCTGGTAACGCCATCCTGCCACCAGAAACATAGTGACCACATTTCGGTCTCCCCCCAGGTCACCCTGTTGAGTAACAGCTTAATTTGAGATGCAAAACCCCCTTTAGCGTGGTTAACTATGTTAACACCACTAGCTGTGCTGACACTGCTAATAGTGCTAAATGAGCTAGCAGTAGCCTAATGCTAAAGGTTGTTTGCAGCTCAAAATGAAGCTGTTACCCACCAGGGCAACCTGGGAGGAGACTGGAGGGTATTCACAATGTTTCCACAGCAACACTGTTGGGTTGGGATGGTGTTACTGCCAGTAATCGCCAAATGAGCAGCACCGCCAGCAAGCTCATACTCGACCCAGCTGGTGCTCATTGCAGAGCAGCCAAGGCTAGTGTTAGCTGACCAGTGGAGACCAGAGGATGGGCACTTGGCTATGTTACTGCATGTTAACGCAGCTAGCCAGCTGCCCATCTCCCAACAGATCTGGGTGGTGGTGTGCAGTGCAGTAAACTGAAAAGTAGCAAAAGTAATCCCCCGACCGATATGTGTAGCCAGTCAAAACAGTTGATAGTTATCATCCCTAATACACACAGATTGAGCATAGTGTTAGTTCAGGCAGGACACAGTGTCAAGCTCGGCTCACATCCCAGCTACATCAGTTGATCTCAAACAGCCCAATAAACTGATGGAGCAGCTGATTGATCACATGATTCCTTTCTATGCAACCAATTGGCAAATCTCATTCAGGGCCCTATTTAAACTGCTCTGGCCTGCCTCCTGTTGCTGCTTCCTCTGTAAGCCGCTTTGTAACTCACCTCCACCCCAGCTCCTCCTTTTCATGCTGTGTCTGACTTATCAGTGTCATTTCTGTTTGTCATTGATGCTTGCTGTGGTCTGTTCCTGGGGGTCTTTGCTGCTGCTCCTGCCTTAGGCTTTCCATGTTTGCATGTGGGAAGGGCGGAGTGGTGCTCTCTCTCTCTCTCTCTCTCTCTCTCTCTCTCTCTCTCTCTCTCTCTCTCTCTCTCTGCCCTAGGCTGCACTTTCCGAGGGGCCCCTAAATATAATACTGCAAATGGAAATACAGTTTTCTTTGACGAACTTACCGGCTGAACTATAACTTATAGGCTAAGTTCTTTTGCTTGAGCTGACTGTGAAAACTACAACTGAATGCACAAACCTTTTTTTTTTTTTTTTTTTTTTTTTTGCTTTTTTACCAAATGTCTTAATTAATTGGTGTGTGATACAAGAATTAATGAGGAAATCTAGTTTTTTTCCCACAACAGCACAGATTGGCATTGTCTTCCAAGGAGCCAACACTTGTGTGATAATTAAAGAGGGAATTATTTAACAGAAGAGAAGTAGGTGTGTGAAGCAGACAAAAAGAGGCACAATGCCAATCCTGGTTTGTTGCTGGTGTCATACTCACTGTCCCAGAGTTGACATATTTCTTTTTCTTCATTTTCTTCTTGGTATTAATCACCTAAAAAAACAAAATGTACAAGTAAAAATATTTTGCCCATAATTTAGGCAAAAAGAACTTGCTTTGAATCAGTATCATGGCTCTAAAGTAAAAATATTGACAATATTTAAAGATTATTTCATATAAAGGAGATTCTAATCACAGACATGTACATAACAAACCTAGGCCCACATATTTTTTTTTAATAAAAAATGCAAAAATACGGTATTTAAATTGTTGCTTTAAACAGCCAAATTTGGTTACGGAATCTTACATTACCGATAATCACCCTAATAATAATAAAACAGATGTGTGAAAACAATTTAAAAATTCTGTCTTAAAAAAAAAATCTGCCAGAAAAATCTGTTTTCTCAAGCTAGGCTCCTCAGCTGTAAACATTTTATTCAGACTTCAAAAAATCAGTCAACCTTTAATCCATCCAACCGAAATATTGCATTACCACCGTATAATTATAAAACTCACATATAATTTCTCCTTTGCTGGATTTGGCTTGCCACTATGTATTTTTACACACATTTAAATAGAGTTTCCATTATCTCACCTTCTTTTACACACATTCACACCCTGTAGTTTTACAACAAATGTAATGAAGGCGTGTATGTGGGCAGCATGAGATTTGTGCAGTTTGTCCATCCAAGTGAAGAGAGGAAATTAGGGACAGTGAGAAAGGATGTGTGTGCATGAAGCAACCTGATGTGTATAAGTAGAGAGTGTATCTTATGTAAGATCACTTATCTTGAGTATCTTACACACTTCAGTGACACAATTATACAGGGAAAGTTTGGAAATTCAGACAAATCTGAAACTACAAAGAAATTGATGGATGCGACAGGCTTAAGCAGCGAGACTTAACATTTACTGTACCGGTATTCTGCCGGCTCCAGAGCAAGAGAGAAATGTCAATCCGGAGACCAAAGACGTCTCAGCTCATTACCTCGATCCTCTATGGCTGCGAGGCATGAAAGTGACAGCCCCTAATTTAACATGGAAGGATGGCAATTTGTCTGACATACCGAACAATCTGCTGATGCAAAAACTAAAGGGCCTTTCAGTCTCACTGGGAGGTGGAGGGGAATTAAGAGTAGCGTATAATGGAGCTGACATCCAAAAGACAGGTATTTGTCCTTTAGCTGGAGGCCACCAAACCACAGAAGCCAGAAGGTACTGACATGTTCTCCTTTATGGTGAGATTTTGACTTTCAAATTTTTTTTTAATTAATCAATTTCTTTGTACAAGGGTTAATGTTTTATGGTGGCCTTAATACTTATAATCTTACAACAAAAACATGTCCACATAAATTAACATAATATAATCTGCTCTGGATGAAACAAGTAGTGATTTCAAAACACAGGACACACACGTGTCATTTTCAGGCCCTGCATCGCCCTTGGATTCTGCAAAATGAGTCGGATTTGTAATTTGCATCCAGAGCTGTATTGTGTGCTATAAAGGGACACATTAAGTGCTGAGAAATAGCTATCATCATTCTAAATCCCTGGATTGTTTTTCCTATTAATCCTGTTTCATGCTGCTGCTAATAGCTCCGTTTCTATGTGTGTCAGCATCCAGGTGATTATAGTGGCAAAATAAATCTAATAATAACAAATGAAGAACTTTGGCAGAAGAAATATTTAATTGGATGTATAACTGCTCGGGGAAGGCTGGGGAGACATGCACAAATACTGTACCATACACATGCCCTTTAAAAAAATAATCAGGAAGGTATGGGATAACTTTTTCGACATGTTTTTTTGTAGCTCTTGAATAAATGCATCGGTTTGCCGCAGGAGCAGAAGATGGAAAGGAATGTGCTAGAGTAATGGAAAACAGTGCAACAGTGATGTCAGAGATAGAAATGTCACTCGTGTCAGAAATGGGATCTAAGACGCCCGGCGGCAAGGGATTCCAGATCTCAGGAGCCAACAGACACGTTGTTGAACTGTGAAAACACAGGAATTACTCACCTCGTACACATTGAACTGGCTCTGCCCGCGAGCTAGCTCTCGGTAGCTGGTCGTAAAATCCCCGATGAAGTCATGGCTGGGAAAAGGGATGAAAGGAGAGAAACACCAGCGAGTAAGAAAAAAATGTCAGGTAATAACAGGACAGAGAATGATTGGTTCCTCGGGTGAATAGTTCTGAAAACTGTCACCTTAAACTTGGCTGCTAATATTTTATAATTGAAGGTTGCATTCACACTCACCTGCCATCTCTATCCCAATCGTACACCTCCACCTTGATCGTTCTGGAGAAAAACAAAAAAACAGACGTGCACACAATCAGGTTAGAGTTTAGGATCTTGCACACAAGACTAGTCAGTGTGGAAACTGATGTCTGCTGTGCAAGTTGAAGGATTGTTTACTGCTGCCAAGCTGTCTTGTTATTCTGTGCTCGGCACAGAAGAGAAAAGTTCTTATTTTGGCATCAAACCATGTTTACATTCAGTGTTTCTCACCAAACCACATTGTGTATATCCTTGAGGTCTAACAAATGTTGTTAGTGCATCTCCTTCCTCATAAAACATTTGCGAAGCAGGTTTTAAAAAAAAAAACATTTTCTGTTGTACGTTGTTTACATCCGTTTTTACTTGTTAGCAGTCTTCACCTCCTGTCTTGGCACATTGCTACGTTTGTTGCTGTGTTCCTGCCACCTTCTGTCAGTTAGCAGAATAGTGTGAAAACTACAGCAGGATGTGGAGTTGCCCGTGTGCGTGTTTGCACGATAAAGAGATGCAGATGTAAAAACATAGCCCCTTTGAAATGCTCCAAGACATTGGGTGATGCGCTACAAACAAAACTGTTTTTCGCAAAGGTCTCGTCTTCTGCAAAACAAGACCAGGTGATTCAAATCGGTAAAAAACACTGAATAAAACAGTTTCACATTACAAATCAGTGTTTTTCCAACACAGGTAGGCTTGTCAAGGAGGAGCTGCTAACTTTGGTGGCTCATGCAAGAACGCAAACAGCCCTCTCTAGAGCCAGCGTTTGGGTTGTCCATTCTGGGCTACTGTAGAAACATGGCGGTGCAACATGGTGGACCCATGTAGATATAAATGTCTCATTCTAAGGTAACAACGATTCTTATATTCTTATACACACACACACACACACACACACACACACACACACACACACACACACACACACAGAGTTTTCATCATTATATACAATAGTGAGATATGACCACGGTAAGTATTAATCTGTATTCTGGTCAGGGTGGAAAAGCCTCTGAAGCAGTATTTTACATGATGTTTCTAGTATCTAGTGGGCCGGTTCTGGCCCCTGGGCCGTATGTCTAACACCCCTGTGTCAAGACAGTATGGCTGTGCTACAAGCCTGTGGCATCTGATAGAAATAAAAGCATAGCATGCTCTATCTGTATCACATTAAGGGTACTGGTATTGCTACTAATGTCGTAATTTTTGACACGATACGCAGCCATACTTGTTTTTTCAACCATGATACCAACATGAAACCGAGCATTTAGGGAATACATCACATCACACTGGGGAAAGATCACCACTCTGCTCAGCAATACCTTCATTAGCCTCATTAAGGCTTTGTAATTAACAAGGACAGGAGACAGCAGCCACAGGTGTGTGCTCGTGTTTCATGTCAGTCCTTTGAGCCTTAGAGTTTTCAGTGCTAAATAAATAAAGCTCATCATCATTATTGAGTGCGACAAGGAGAGAGAAAGACTGATGATGTTTATTTATGTACTTAGTTTGAGTTGATGACTGAATGATTCAGTGGATCTTAAGTAATTGTAGGTCTCTCAAAAAACGGCAAGAAACATTATACTGAGTACTTTGATATCATTTCATTCAAGTAATTGTGTTGAAATGGCGCCAAAGAAACCCTAAAATCAATTAAAACGGATGTCACTTTGTTCTAAAACTGGGATGTTTGCCAGCTTTAGAACAAGGCTGAGCAGCTGCCTGCACATTGCAAGAGAAAAAGTCAACTTGTATAAAACACTCCCTCCAAAAATCCGTAACTTCCAAACTGCAGCACATGTTAACTTCCAACATTCAAAAGAACATGACAAAAAAGGCACTCTGATGCCATTTTACACAAATGCAGCAGAAACAATGTCCCTGCAGAGCGTTACAGAGAAAAAAACAACACATTTTTTGGCACCTTCATTCCTGAGTCACATTGATCTCACCCCCCTGTCTCCCCTCTCCTCCCCATTTCGTCTTACACAAGTACTGACACCAGCCCAGATCCAAAGAGAATAGAAGCAAGCAGCACATCAGAGACTCTTTTTCCTGTCACTGAGGAATTGAAAGATGCCTGAAATAAGCCCAACTTCCTCTCTGCCACCTGGCCCCTGTCATTCTGTGGTGACAGTTTGTTCTTTTGAGGTTATCTTCAAGGTTGTGAGAGAGAAAATGTTCACCTAGGTAGTGGAAACATGATGCTTCTCTTCTAGCAGAGAGGAGGTAAGCGAGCTGCAGAGAGATACGGCAGAAACAGATAAAGTAAGACATCCCTTCCCTTGACCAATCCATGCGCAGTGCTAAGTGCAAGTGGTTTTAGTGTACGCCATGTTACGCAAAGTAACAGGAAGCTGTCATCATACCGGCTCAAAGCATTTTCCATTATTTCTATTCCAAATCCTAACATAGAGCTGCATCAAAGCACTCCAGTGCTCAGATCCTTGAGTGGCCCCTTCACACTCTCAGAACAATATACACTCCAAAACTAATCTGCCGCAGATATCCTCAGCTACTATTGTAAGGCATCTTTAATGAACATGACTCATCTTCCGTAATGGAGGAGCAAATAATTGAGGGGGAAAAAAACTGCATTTGACACTGAGCAATTCTTCAGCTCCAATTACACAGATCCGTTTGTGATCTTTTGCCAGGGATGGAAATAGACTTCGCTTGAGTCACCTGGGCTGGCACATTAATGAGAGAGTTGATTCTTTTGATGTTTTTCATGAATTATCAGCATAAAAATATATACCTTAGGTACCACCTACACAGAAAAAAGCTCAGTATACAAGGGGGTATGAAGGATGTGTATATACAGTAGAGAAATGCAGGGAATAAATTTGAATTTCTACAACTTGGAAGCACCTTCAATTTCCCTCCTCTCTCTTCACGCTCCCACATCCTCTTCCCCTTGACTTACTCATCTGGAACAGGGTCTTTGAAATATTGGATTTCTGTTTTTTTTTTTCTCCTGTACCAATGCAAATAGACTTGCCTTTGCTGCCTGTGATCAGTTATTCTCCTCTTCTTCATTTCTCCTACTGTTCTCCACCCCCATCGCTTTTCCTACTTACTCTCCTCGTCTTTGCCAAAATGTAGTCTTCCAAAGCAGATTGTATGTATGTATACATATGGAGAGATGGCTTTTGCTCGCTGTCACCAGAGACTCAACGGGATCCTGCCAGTTGAAGGACAGTCTGCCAGTCGCCAGCCAAAACCGTTTGAAGGTGTTTTCATCCTTGTCTGTGTGTTTGTAAGATATTCTGAAAGGTTACCAACGGATCTGACTAAAATATGGTCGACAGATAGCCTTTGGCGATGATTCAGATGTGGGATTTTTGGGTGTTGTTTCCTAGCAATAACAAGCAACACTTTACAGATAACAGATTTTATGCAGCAGCAATTGTGCACAGTCCAGTCGCCTTCAGCCTTTATTCAGTGTGGCTGTGCATTGTTATAGATGTTGTCTTTGCAGCAGAAGATTTCAAATTTTTATGTGACAAAATCACAAATCCTGTTCTTTGTAATAGTGGTGTTGTTGGGGATGCACTGGTGCCATATATTTTTTTAATGATATTTTTTGGGCGTTTTAGCCTTTAATTGATAGGACAGCTTAAGCATGAAGGGGGGGGGGGGGGGACATGCAGCAAACGGCCACAGGCTGGAGTCGAACCCGGGCTGCTGCGGCAACAGCCTTGTACATGGGGCGCCTGCTCTATCCACTAATCCACCGACGCCCCAACACTGGTGCCATTTTTACCGATGTAACACCAATACAAAAACAAATGATACTGGCCGATTCTAGGCACCGAGCCAATACCAGTGCTTTTTTTTTTCATTTTCCAATCTAAATTCTATACCCTGCTGCACTTTCCTGTGTAAAACAGTTGGGGGTCATTTCATGTTCAAGGTAACATGAGGCTGTAATTATTACTTTATTAGAGAGCATGTGCATGCGCCATTATTCTTAATAGGAACTGTACTGTTCTTCAAGGTTTGTAACATTGTCTTTTTATAGTACATAAAGATTTTTAACTGGGATAGAACTCATCATCCTTGCGCAAAAGCGGTTTCTGTATTATTTTCGTTTTCTGATTTAAATTAAATATTAAGGAACAATTTGCAGTGTAATATAGATACGGAATATAGAGATCCCTTTGTGCCCAGTTAAGAACTGGTACCCTTCCTCTGGCTATTGAAGTGGACAGATATAAAGGTATCCCGCAGGAGCAACGTATATGTGTTCTTTGTGATCTTGATGTTGTTGAAGATGAATATCATTTTCTGTTTCATTGCCTTTTATACTGTGATTTACGAAACCATCTGTTTGAAAAGATTCAGTGGAAAAATCCTGATTTATTTTGGTTGTCCGAAAGTGAGATGTTGCGTTGGTTTTTTGATGAGGAGGCCTTGGCAAGATTTATAGAAAATGCTTGGCACTTAAGACAGAGAACGTTGTACCCAACATAATAAGATGTTTCTGTTAAGGAATTAACTGTTCTGAAATGTTTGTTTTTCCTTTTGTGGACTTTTTGTTATTGATCTGTCATGTGGCCATCCAGGCTGTTGTTCTGTTAGTGTCTTGTAAGCCCATATGGGCTAGGCACCACTTGGTGCACGACACTTAAATAAATCAATCAATGTTAAACAACTGTATTTAATTTGAATTGGTCACATCTGGGCAATACCTGCTTAATAACATCAGGTATGCCTCCGGTACCAATGTATTGGATCAATTGATCTCATAGAACTTTTGTACACTGACTATTGTGTTTAAGAAATGTGAAATTTAGAAACAAAAGTTTTTGTTTTGATTATAAAGCAGTCAGAGTGACACCATACCTATATCATAACCTGCAATTTAAAAAGTTGGCTTATTTTCCAAGTTGAGGCTTTTCCTTCCACTTAAAGCACTTTTAACCTCATACAAGTTTTTATCTGAGCCTCATATAAGTTACTGTGATGTTATATTGTGCAGTAGCTTTTCTATTTATCTTGTTAAATCACAGATTCTACAAAAGAAAGTTATACAGCCATACGCTCCCACTGACCCTCCTTTCCACAGCCACAGTCTCCTCAAGCTCACTGAATGTAATATATTTTGCAATGCTTGTATAATGCTGCATGTATACTCAACAACAGACCTTGTGACCTTATTCAGATTTACTTTCTCTCGCATACATACAAGGCTAAGAAAAAGCATCTTAAAATATAGATATATAAAGGGGTGAAAAATAAATAGATAAATAAAAAAGTAAACTTGAATATAGCAGCAGTTACTAGGAAAAATAGGTTAAAGCTTGAATACCCTAAATGACTAGGGACATCTAAGTTAGTTACCCTACTCCATTTAAATTGTACTGTTATTTTCAATTACCACATGTCTCTACTTTATTATATCTTACCTTTTTACCAATGTTTGGACTGATAGAATAAATGTCTTGGGACCATTTAGTACTTGGGGTTGAAGTAGTTTAGTTTTTTGGTTTGGTTAGTCATAGGCTTTTTAAAGGTTGTAAATGTTACTGTATAATATGTAGAGTTTGTTACCAATATGGCACCAGTTCCTATGGTGTGTGTGTGTGTGTGTGTGTGTGTGTGTGTGTGTGTGTGTGTGTGTGTGTGTGCACTTACATTTCTATCTTCACGGGGTCCCATCGACGGGAGCCCACCAACTGCGGGGGGTCCAAAACCGATGTGGGGCCCAAAATGATGGGCCCCACTCTGATTTCAACGAAAATGAGCTCAGGAGCTCCCCCTGGTGTTGCCAGTGCTTTTTTTTTGTTTTTGTTTTTTGGGCCCACAAGGTAGCAAAAACTGGGTACGTGTGTAAAAGTGTGTGTGCTCACTAGCGCCCCCGTAGCCTGCAAGCGGTATAGGACTGATACACACTTTCCGGAAGTCACCACACACACTCCGGAAGTGTGAATACTTTGGCCAATCAAATTGCTGTACTGTGCAATCTGCCGCGAAATTGAGAGAGAACAATGGAAGAAGAATCAAGACAGAAGAAAAATTCCTGAGGGAGTATATGATTGAAAATCTGTGAGTATTTTACTACATTTACCCACAACATCTGCATGCATGAGGTAGGCACGGTTTTGATCAATCGTTTATATCTTGACGTTATATCGTGACGTTACCTAATTCATTACAATAACTGTTGGCTGCCACAGTTTGCTACATACGGTTAGCGGCTAACAATAGCGGCATAATATTACTGTTAGCAGTTGGCAGCTAATAGCATGTCACGGACACGAGAGCGGGGGAGAAGGGGGTGCAGTGAAGTCGTGTCGTTAAGTGTTGGGAGCAAGACAGAGCAGGAGTCGCAGATGGAGTTAACCATGAAGCTAATGCAGGCCTGGCGCTTGCCGGCCTGAAGCGCTAGCTGGGGGAAGAGGAAGGAGGCTCCAGACACTCTGACGGCCGGGCTCCACCGGCTGCGTCACGTCAGCGTAGCCTCGCGCATGTTCATTTGGGCTCTACTGACGGAGTACGGAAGCGACACATAGAGATTCCAGCCGGGGTGTTTAACGTTACCGTTCGCCGAGCCAAGAGGCTGCAGGCTGCATGAAATGGGTAAGTTAAAGCATTTTCCACCTAAGTTATTACTCACATTTGAGTCATCTACAAGTTTACTGTACTGGTTGTCATCTACTCGCTTTCAAATGTCCGCCACGGACATTTACATGAAAAAAAAATCATCACATATCACCTCTGATAATGGTTTATTCATTTAAAAAAACGTTATGTTTGTTTAGCACACTGTTTCATGTAGTTTTTATCTGCTGGAGGGTCGCGTAGGGGAGCGTAGCGCGACTAACGGGGGTTGTCACGCCGCTCCCGTTGCCGGTGGAGCCGCGGTAATTGATTAACGGGGAGGGCGAGCTGCTACGGGACTCGCGCTGCTGACGTGCCCGGTGGAGCCCGGCCGTAACAAGCTGCCGCACCTTGGACTCGCCACCCTGCCGGTCTGCTGGCTGCTAGCTAAATGCTAACTCACTCAAAGTTTATTGATGAGCGTGTAACTTAGGCTACTTAAGATTTACTGAATGTTTACAAAATGTTTACTGGGAGTCGGTTATTCCAGATCAAAGAGGACGTCGGTGTGGCTGCATTTTGTTAAAATGGATTACTAAAAAATGTCGAGTGTAAGCTTCAAACCACAGTTTGCGCATCACAAATATCCAACATGGTTATCATCTAACAACGGTAAGATAACTTGTAGGCTTCAACATGCTCCGCCAGCTTTCAGTCTGTGCACATTTCAGAATTGGTATATTTCAGTAGCCTATGTTTGATGTTAAACAATGTGCGTCCATCTGTGTGTTCATCTCTGTCTATCTGTTAGCAGGGGCGGATTTAGAAAACATATTTATGGGGTGGCAAGAGGGGGGGCAGGGATTTTTGTGGGGTGGCAACATATGGCAGACGTGTATATACACTGAATTTAATCACAGTTATCACAGTTTGATGAGAAATAGTATGTTCGCATTACATAAGGGCACGAGCTGCCATTTACAAACTCATACAGACAAACTTAATCTCATGCAATCAATGTCTTGCATTTGAGGTTTCATGTGAAACAGTTCATGTTAGGAATACGTGTTGAAGGAGGTTCAACAAACTCTGAGTCTAAAGCCTGATTTATGGTCGTGCGTTGAATCGACGACGTCGCTACGTTGTAGGCTACGGGGCTACGCAGAAGGCTCGCCGTAGCCCCCGGCGTAGCCTGACGTGCACCTCCCCAAAAATGTAACTACGCGTCGAGGCGACGCAGACCCAGCGCAGACCGGCACGGCTGTGATTGGTTTGCTTGTTCGCAAAGCATTTCCGGTTCCGTATTTCCACCGCCATCCCCGCCGTCTTTAAACATCTTCTGTTGTGATGTAGATGTTGTTAAGGCTCATTATATATATGCCATTATGCACAACGTTCAATACGGATACGGCCGGAGCCGTCTGTCCGTGCTCCGCGTTCATTTCTCTGTGACCAGAAAAGCCGGAAGCTAAACAAAGAATCAACTAGAGACAGTGATAACCACTCAGGAAAGGAACGAAGCCTCCTACTGCTCTGGCGGTGAATTGCACCGCGACGAAACGGAGTGACGGAGAAGTTCGAAGGGTTCACGACGGCGTCACGGCAACCACGTAGCAACGTCGTCGACTCAACGCACGACCATAAATCAGGCATAACCCTGAAATCTGAGTTGATTTACCCTGAGATGGGAAACTCTGAGTTATCGGTTGAGTTAAGGGCCGTCCACACCAAGAAAGATAACTGTAAGGTTAACTGTAATGATAACAATGGCAGCATCCACACCAATGAACGATATCGTTGTGTTGCTAGGTTACGCCAAACACACACTGCTTGGTGCGGTCGGTAGGGGAGCAGAGTGATGGATAAAATGGATATTGATGACCTGTTATTGCTGTATGTTGCGAGAAAGAAAAAGAAAACCAATTTGCCGCTTGCTCCACCTGTCTGTCTGTCTGTCAGCTCCATCTGTCATGAGACAATCATGAATGAAGACGTGCAGTTTATTGTGTTTCACCGGCGACGACCTGTCATTACGCGCGACAATTACGCACGGCTGCGCGCTCTTTATAACTCACTGTGTGAACCTATATTGCATAATAAAGATTTGCCCCCCCTCAGTAACTTCATCCTGGCGCCTGAATTTTATGAATGGAGGGGAAAAGAGGAGACGCCTTCCCCTGCAAAATGTATTTTATTGCAGTTATTTACCCGGTATTTGCGAAACAAAATCACTGAAGTTAAAGTTCTGTCACAAAACTATATTGTTACGGATCTTTGCACATTTTTAAGTGGGTATATGGAAATCCTAGAACTTTCTTAGCAGGTATACGTAGTGTGATGAACGTCTCGACCTGTCATTTCGGATGGATTTTGATTGGCTGTCAGTGTTTCTATTGTTCATCAAATCGCTCTGAAAGTGATCCAAACGATATCGTCCACCACTATTGTTGTCGTTATAGTTGTAGTGTGGATGCTGCCGAACACTTGAGTTTAGAACGATTTTTAAAACTGTATATTTATAGTTATAGTTCTTGGTGTGGACGGCCCTTGTTTAGTCAACTCTGAGTATGTTCACTCTGAGTTAAGTCGACAATAAAAAGCCATCATCAATGGAGCTCCGACTCCACGATTCACCATGGCAACAGGTAAATAAAAGACAGCGCCTTCATTTTAATGCAGTGGATGTAGAGATATTAATGCATGTGTAGCAGACGGTGCACATTTATCTTTAAAAGAAGAGCCTAAGTCAGAGCGAGTAAAGTGTAAATAAGTTAACCATAAAGTTAATAAAAAAGTTTTATTCAGTGTCCGTTTATTCATCATTTATCAGACTTACATTTCCTTAATGAAGAAAGTGGTGGAATCTGACTGTATCAGGCTGTAGATACATTACATTATATTAATAATATACAATAATATATTTGTTCAGATTTAATCTGATGGGGAAAAACACAGGAGGCAGCAACTGAAAAATAGTAAGATTTAAAACATATAGGCCAGGCTATAGATCAAAGACATAAAGACATGACTGTAAACTCACAGTCTGACCCAGTAATAATATGTTTGGTGTTTTGCACATGAAAAGATGTTGAGGTCAAAATACAGTAGATTTTAAAATGTTGGACATCTATTTGTATCTTGACTCAACAGCATTCAGTGACTTTATTTCAGCTACAAATGTAGTAAATTTAAAGACACTGACATGCTGCACCATTGCTCACTCAGAAATATGAACATATAATCAAATATAATATAATAATATAATAGAATTATGTTCCATCAGTGTGACCAATGACATCAGTGATGGAGATCATTAGTCACTGATACTATGTGTCTAGAGCTTCATACAGATTTTTAAAATTTAAATAATTAGACCTACACATTATGTGCAATAAACATGTGGGAGCTGCTCTAACAGACTGACAGTCTGATCCTTGTGCACAGTGTTATAAACAATAATAACCATAAAAAGGACAGAGGTTTGATTCTGAGCTGAGGGTGAATTTTGGCTGTGTAATATTTGAATGTAAAGACAAAAACTGATGTCCAAAGAAATGATTGATATGCATAAATTCAGTAACTTAAGACAGTCCTGAGTAACAAACTAATATCCAGCAGGATTTAGACTGTGACAGACGGTAAATCTCCGCTAATGAATGCGCTTCGATACAAGCTTTGACACGGACTGAATGAATGAGGAAATGAAACAGCATGTAAGAGGGAGGAGACAGAGAAAAACCTTACCAGCAAGCAGGTTAGGTTCACAGACTCAGTTGCCATGGTGATTGATTCAGAGTTTGAGTTACCTCTCTTTCTGGAACTGAAAACCCAGAGTTTCCCTCATTTCAGGGTTAACATACTCAGAGTTTTCACTAAACCCGCTTTCTGGAATAGGCTACCCCTCTGGCTCCACTCAGTTTTCCAAACAAAGCAGTCTCTTGCCGTTCTGGCATTATCTCGTACTGCATTCACTGCAGTTGGACACTGAAGATTCACGTTCGTAAATGCCAAAATGGCCATAACTTTTCTTTGAATTTGTTGCTGCCAACTGGGTGGCAGCAGGGGTGGCATGGCTTTCTTTTAGGGTGGCATTTGCCACCCTTTGCCACCTCGGTACATCCGCCCATGTCTGTTAGCATGTCTGTCCGTCTTGATTTGTCTTGACTACGTAATGATGAGAATTATTTTCACAGAGCCATTATGTCCACAAGGAGGAGAAGAAGAAAACCTGTAGATGATGCAAAGACATATATTCTGTCTTGCACTGACAAGGTTGGATTTATGGCAAGATTTATCGACAGTTACAAAGGTAAGTGGCAGAAGATTCCTTGACACAACTTATGCATTTCAAAAGCAAAACAGTATTGTGGATATAATAGCAGGGTAGAGTATTTTTGTGTTTCAGGTTATATATGGCTTTTTTGCCTTTGTCAGAGAATTTTAGGCAGACAGAGTGATGGAAGTGAGTTTGATATTTTACAGTCCAGGTAAGACAGTCAGAGTGCTTTGTCAGAATATTCTACTGAAGTGTCCAGTGAAGTAGAGGCTATTGCTGTGGTAGACTAGCTATAGTTCAGAGTTTAAGGCAAATTTTCATCTGTATTGATCCCAAACAAGTCACATGGAAAGAAAAGGACTTGGTTAAGAGGGATAAAATATCTGCATTACAAAACATTAAAAGTAGGTGTCATTATTCACATGTATGGAATTCAGTTCTTTTCTTGTTGTTTCCCTTGGCCTGTTGGGTTTTACTTTTCATTTACTGAGCTTCTAAGGTTTTTAAAAAGCATTCATTTTGATTTTTAAAATGATGCAGGAACCATGGAGTAGCATTTTCTTGTTCTCTATTTCTGCCTCTGCATTAAGCCTGTAACGATACACCAAAGTCACGGCTCGGTTTGTATCTCGATTTCTGACCCACGGTTCGATATACGATTCAGTTTTTTGTGTGTGTGTGTGTGTGGGGGGGGGGGGGGTAAAAAAAAAAAAAGAAAGAAGAGATTTTGATAGCAAAAACTGGATTATTTATTAGAACCCTTAATTATAAATGATTGTTAAAAAAAATATATATATATATAGTCTCTGAGGTAACAGACACAGACCCGTCTGTGCTGTAATCCAGAAATTAAATAACAAAATATGTACAAACCAAAACTTTCTCTAACAAAATACTGTTTAAAAATACACAGAAATAAACTCCACTGTGGAGATGATGTTTAGGAAACAAACTTGCTGTCTGTGCCATAAACTGCAAATATGTAAACACTGGCCACAAACCTCAAAGTAAGTAGACAAATTAACAACTCTTTCAGAGAACCAAACTTGCTGCATTGCAGAGCTGATTCAAAAAAGTTGTAAATTCTTCTTCAGAAACACCATCATGTCCACATTGTCTGGTGAAAGGCTTGCTCTCTGTGCTGTGACAATGTCCCCTGCAGTAGAAAAAACTCTCTGACAGATGTGGCTGGGATTCCAAGGTAGGTTTTAGCCAACTTAGCTAAATGGGGAAACTGGTTCTGGTTGTCCTTGCACCACTCAAGTGGATTTGCCTCCACTGAGAGGCTCTGCACTGCTCTGTAACGCGGCACCTCCTCATCCACCACTTGAGACAAAGGCTTGGATGATGATGCCTGGTCCACTGGAAGTAACTCTCCAAACATTTCAGTCATTGGTGCTCTTTTGGCTGGAGGAGGACAGTCACTGCTGCTGGAGGCCACCTCTGTTTGCCCCTCAGTCTCTTCCCTGGATGTCTGGGCCTAACAGACAATATACATAACACAATTGCAACATATTGTTAGATTAAATTTATTACAATCAAGTTAAAAATATGAAATCCAGGAAAATAACATGAGTGAAGCAGGTTTACAGTGAAGCAGTATTTTCTGACCATTTTTAACGCTGAAATTAATAACAGAATATCTGAATTAAATAACTGGATTAACACAGCACTTGAATTAATTCTTTAAGATTAAAACTATCAAATAGACTTACCTGAACAGTCTCTGAACAGTCTTCCAGAATACTGTCAGTCAGGGTCTTGAAGATTGCATCGCTGCTGCTGCTGTTGCTCCTCCTCCTCTCATCCAGGAAAGGCAAGGATTTGAAGCGGGGGTCAAGTGCAGTGCTCAGATGTAGGGCTGTAGTCTCCTGGTTGACTTGTCGATTATTTGGTCGCTATGCACTCATCCGACCAAATTCTCATTAGTCTTATTAATCTAATCGATTAGTTGAAGATTATGTGAGACTTTAGTCGACCAAGATTTTCTTTGGTTGACTACAGCCCTACTCAGATGAAGAAACTGAATCAGTGTGTGATCTGCATCAGGGTACCTGTCCTTGAAGTCACGTGAAATGGCAGTTTTGACCTCTTTCACTGCCGCTGAGTCAGAGACACTGTGCTTCATGGAGGCCAGGATTCTGTGTTTCAGTGGGATGATCATTGAAACAGCTGGAATCTGATCAGTGCTCATGATGGTCATCACAGTTTTCAGGGGTTTAAGAACCTGATCACAGCCTCAGCTAGTTTCATGTCATCATCATAAAGGGTGACGAGATCTTTCAGGTTCTTCTTAACACGCCTGTCAGTTAATGCAGAGAAGACAGCAGCCTGCTGCTCAAGGTAGCGTTCCAGCATGTCATGGGACGAGTTCCACCTGGTGACGACATCCTGAATTAGCTTGTGTTAGGGCAGCTGTAGCAGCTCTTGTTTGTCCTTCAACACTTCTGCAGCTGTTGTGCTGCAGTGGAAAAACGTCACCACCTTTCTCATTCTGCCTAGGAGTCGCGACACCTACTGCACGCCCAGCCCTCTCTGTGCAGCCAGGTTAACAGTGTGCGCAAAGCATCTCACATGCGGTGAAAATCCGGCCACTTCCACAGCATTAGCTATGTTTTTAGCATTATCCGTGGTCACAGGAACGGGGACATTTGACTTGCTGATTTTTCATTCTGCCACAGCCGCTTCCAGTATTTCTGCCAAATGCTCGGCTGTGTGGCTCTTGTACACAGCGCGGGTTTGGAGGACGGGGTTCACAGTTTGCCAATTCTTCGTGATAAAGTGTGTGGTTATGGTCATGTAGCTTTGTGTGGTACGGGACATCCATCCATCAGTGGTGATTGCGATGGATTCAGCAGCATTTAATTCCTCTTTTACTTTGTCCTTTGCTTCCTCGAAGACTTTAGGTAGCACATTTTGGGCCCGGCTTGGCAGTACGTAACGGGACTCTCGGGCTGTCAATAGCACCATGAAATTGAGTTTGAATATTTTCGAATTAATTTAGTAGAGTTCGAATAATATTCAAATTTATTACTATTTTTGTTATTAATTTTTATTATTATTATTAGTTTATTATTTAAAAAACACAAAAAACACAACACAAATATAAATAAGATGCTTATTGCTGGCGCAATACAAACGTAACACTCGAATGAAAACACCTGTTCTGACTGCAATGTTTTTTTGAAGCACTTACAGCAAATAGTCTGGGTCTTGTCAACAACGCGATTTCCATCTCTGTTCTCAACCGGGTAGCCGAAATGCTTCCATACTGCTGACCTAAATGAGCTTGGAGGGTCTGCAATTTCAGGGTTATTATTAGCCATGTTTTCTCCTCTCCTCCGCTCCGTTCTCCTCACGTAGATGAAATAGCGTTAGCGGTTGCCACAGTTTTGCCCACCGGAAAAAGTAGTCACATGACACGCAGTTGGAGAAGACTTGGTGAAGAAATTTATCTTCAATCTAAGCTTACGTTTTTTAAATTAACTTAAAATAATAATAGTAATATTAACTATATTAAGTTTGGTAGCACTGTAAGCCCATATGACTGTATCTGGATTAGAGGCACAAACTCTGGAAGTTGGAAGGGGCGTGTCGGCTTTCTGGCATTTCAAAGGCGACACAGGTTCGTTAGAGTGTCGCGATTTCGGTTTCGATACGTGTATCATTACAGGCTTACTCTGCATACATTTTTTCCTCACAATCTCTGGGTGTCAAATTATTACAAATTTGTAATTCATAAAGCCATCACACTTGAGAATCTGGATTGGTTCATAGATCAGTGACATCAGTCTGATATGTGATACATTAATTATGTCAATACTAGCACCTGATACTGATTACATCACATCTGTCCCATATCTACTTTTAACATATGTTAAATGAACTTCAGTATTCCACATTTCTGTGTTGCATCCTGTATATATGATTAAATGAATAACTGAATTTCGTGCTTTACTCCATGCTGATTTTACAGGCAGTAGGCTAGGGCATCCTTTTATGTTCTACCACATTTAACTTCCAAATTGTGAGTCATGTTGCATGTCAAAAGTCACAGTGATAGTTCATTTTTGTTGAAACTGGGTTGTATGATGTACTTACGCTTTACTGATGTGTTATCTGCACTAGATAGTAGTGATGGCCAAATGAAGCCTCATGAAGCGTTGTCTTTATTTTCTGAGCCCACTAGATGGCACTTTTTGTTCAACAAAAGGTTGAAAGCACACTGAATTGCCATTCTTTGAGCCTCTCTCTTTGAACCATGAGCGCCATCTAGTGGGCTCATTTGACCATCACTACTAGATAGCTCATAGCACTCTCAGTTCAAGGAACAGAACAGAGAGCATAGACAGGACCACAGTGATACATTGATGTGGATGGGTCGGCATCAAAAACGTTTTTTGGTGACATAAAAAAAGAGTCTGAACAAAAAAGCAGTTTACCTGTACACTGAATTTAGAATAAAACATCCCAAAACATCAGCTATGCAGTGCACAACAGGCACAGTGGTGCTCAGAAGTAGCTGTAGGGGAAATACATGTTTTTAGGATAATTGCACTCATAATAATGAATTTGGGGCACCACCCGGAACGGGAAGCGACTAATCAAATTAATAACTCCGTAAATTACTTATTAATTCGTCAGCACGCTTATCAGTAATGAATCAATCTCAATATCTGGGTTATGATTCCTCTAGACCATATGTGTCAAACTCAAGGCCCGCGGGCCAAATGTGGCCCGCCACGTCATTTTATGTGGCCCATGAGAGCTTAAAAGGTCTGTTTGTCTAAAAATAAATAGGTCAAAAGCATGATTTGACCAAAAACTACATTTCCCACAATGCATGTCGATTATGTTACCCGCTAAGTGACAGATTTATGTTATAACAGAGCAACAAGCAAACATATTTTTTTCTATGCAACTGTAATATTTGTAACTTGAATAAGTAATAAATTCAGAGTTATTTAACATTGAGGAATCTGGAGCGGAGAGTGGTTGACAGGTGCCGGTCTACTTCTTCTGATTACTCGTTCATCGTAATGTGACAACAATATCGCTGGCCGTTCGATAGTGATGTCAAATTTACTACTACGCGTAGAAATGTTAAACACTGAAGATGGAAAAACTGGATTGATAAAATTTCAAAGTTCAAAATAACTTTGCTTGTGAGCATAAACGTGTTGAAAACGTAATAAAAGTAATAATGCACTACTTAAAAAGGTAAAATTGTGAACAAATGAGCTATGGCTGACAAAAATGAGAAAAGTTTGCAGTAACAGTTAAAAGTTGAGAGCGCGTATCTTAAGAGAAATAAACACAACATGGGACCAAAAAGAGGAAGCGAAAAATGGGGAGAAGCACAACTAAGAATGAGAGGCAAAACAAAAGGACAAGAAAAAGCAAGAGCGTAAGAGCGCGAGCGAAAGAGCGCGAGCGCAGGCCGTGCTCGGGTATTTCACTAGGTCAAAATGTGGGCGGCGATCCTGATCTAGAGGAGGAGATTTTCCTTTTCATCTCTTTAAGATATTAATCAGAGGAAGACTTTAATTCTTTCTTGATACGAGGTTGTATACTTTAATATGTTACGCGCAAGTGACACATACTCTTCCCACTATGGCCCACATTATTCCTTAATGTCCCATTAAACACACAGATTAATGTTAAATCAAAATACACTTAGTATACCATAATATCAGCTAGCCTACGTCAAATACACACACTTTGATTAATTCAATGACAGTGTATAATGATAAACAGAATGAACACATAGTCATGCAACAAGTTGATTAATACTACCTAATTATATCTTCACAAAATATATATATAAAAAGTCGACTCCTTTACGGTAACTCTTCACTAACTCACGATATTGCCACGAGGTGGCAATATGGCTACATGTTAGGGAGTTGAAATTAACATTTAGTTATGCCACATACCAAACATTTGGTCTAAACAAAGAACATATCAAAGCCCAGCCATGCCCCATTAAGTCAAGGCAATTGCACGGTTAAGCCTGATTTATGGTCGTGCGTTGAATCGACGACGACGCTACGTGGTTGCCGTGACGCCGTTGTGAACCCTTCGAACTTCTCCGTCACTCCGTTTCGTCAAGGTGCAATTCACCGCCAGAGCGGTAGGAGGCTTCGTTCCTTTCCTGCGTGGTTATTGGCATCTCTAGTTGATTCTTTGTTTAGCTTCCGGCTTTTCCGGTCACAGAGAAATGAACGCGGAGCATGGACAGACGGCTCCGGCCGTATCCGTATCCGTATTGAACGTTGAGCATAATGGCATATATATAATGAGCCTTAACAACATCTACATCGCAATAGAAGATGTTCGAAGATGGCGGAATCTGGAAATACGGAACCGGAAATACGTTGCTACCAAGCAAACCAATCACAGCCGTGCCGGTCTGCGCTGGGCCTGCGTCGCCGCGACGCGTAGTTACATTTTTGGGGAAGTGCACGTCAGGCTACGCCGGGGGCTACGGCGAGCCTTCTGCGTAGCCCCGTACCCTACGACGTAGCGTCGTCGTCGATACAACGCACGACCATAAATCAGGCTTAATACAGAGGCACGGATCTGACACATACGTTTCAATGGAACCCTTGTCTCTCCCCGAGGTCACATGTGGGTGACAGGATGCGGTCACCAAAAGGGTGCATTGTTTTTTCAAGCAGAGTTGGTGATAAAACTTGGTGCCTCAGGGTAACGGGGAAGTAAGTTAATG
Organism: Epinephelus awoara; assembly: GCA_035609425.1. Lineage (NCBI taxonomy): Eukaryota > Metazoa > Chordata > Actinopteri > Perciformes > Serranidae > Epinephelus > Epinephelus awoara. Next base: position 15,613,563 of record CM069296.1, read on the forward strand.
TCCTGATTTGAATAGTCTCCACATGATGTCCTTGGAGACGGGCTGACTGTCTCTTTCTTGACCGGGGTCAGTTAGAGGACAAAGCAGAAAACTTTTTTTCTTTTTACGACGATATGTCTCTACGTAGCCAAAAAAAAAAGTAGTTACAACTAGCTAAACTACTGAAAAATACTGAAGATGTTCACTGTAATTGCACATCAATGCATGTATTCAAGAGGGACTTCTTTTAGGAGGTTTAAATACCTCTTATTGCTGCCCCATCCCCAGCAGTGTATCACAACTGGGAGAGTGCTGAGCATTGTCTGCAGGTAATACACTGACTAGAGTGTTGCATACAACCTCACTTTAAAAAAAAACTGTAACATCTCTTCTTGATTGCCCAGAATTAAATGTTTACTTAATTATATTATCATAGGAAGAGGAGTGTTTGCCATACACCCCATTGAACCAGGGGACTTTGTCTTGGAGTACAGGGGTAAACTTCTCACACAAGAAGAATGCCAGTCAAGACAGTACTCAGAGATTGAAAGCACATTTCTCTTTGACTTTGAGTGGCAGAACCATCGCTTGTGGTAAGCATGGAAAGATGGATGTTTTGTATAGATTAGAGAAATTCTGAGTTAACCCTGAAACAATATTTTAATAGTTGATGAATGAATTAAAGCACAAATACTCTTGGAAAATTCTTTTAAAAATAGCTCCTCCAATAAAACTGTTAAAAAATAAAACTATTAAAATTTTTCTTCTACTTTTTCAGCCTGGATGCATCTGAAGAAGATGGATCTCTTGGAAGATTGGTTAATGACAACCCCAAAAATCCAAATTGCATCATGAAAAAAATCATAGTTAACAACAAGCCGCACTTGTGCCTTTTTTCTCTGAAGAAAATAGAAGTAGGAGATGAAATTGATTACAGCTATGGTGATGCAAAATGGCCTTGGCGCATTAAGGTGAGTTGGTTAGATTAAGTATAGAGATTTTTTTTGACAAAAAGCAAATTTTGTGTTTCTCCAATATTAACCATGTTTCCAATATTACTCTTGAGTATATCTATGGGAATGCTTTTCATCTTTGATCTGTGTGATGTGATTTAAAATGAGTTCTTATTTATCTGCAATCCAGGTGAAAAAAAACCAAGCTCCTGCTGCAGCAGAAGAGACGGAGACCAGCCCTGTTCATCAGATGTTCCATGAGGAATCAAAGCCAGATGAGACTAACGCACAGGTAAGAGTACATTCAAACACAGTCATCACAAATATCTATGCTGACTTGTATGTGATGTTGTTCTACTACTAAAATGGGCCAGTGTTCATGTGGCTATAAAGTAGTCAGATGTACTTATTGGGTGGTAAAGGGGAGTTAATGTCACACACACCCGCACGTTTCCAGTCATGTCCTTATGGGGTCATTTTATCTCACAAAAGCATTCTTTCTCTAGTCTCTCCTTTACACACTCATGTTTCTAGTCTCACCCGTGCGGGGCCCGTCTTTACACACTCATATGTTTCTATTCTCACCCGTGTGGGGCCCTCCGTCCTGTTCTCACTGTAAGTGTTTTTATGGCACTGTGGCAACACCTGACATGAGCTCAACTCTGACTCTAACATTCATAAATGTACACTGTCTGAGCTGTTACATGTTTTAAAGCGACATTTTGAGTTGATCCGCTGCAAACCCTTGTAATGGTTATGAGAGCTGCTGATAACTCAAGAAGACCATGCTGTGCTCTCAATTGAAGTTCTGTATTGTTTCAGAAACTGTTTCACCATTAGATAATCTTATTTACCTGTGAATGTCTCTACATACAGTTATGATTTCTGTCAGGTCTAAGTGTCTTCTTGTCTGTTATCTAAATTTCAGGTGAAAGCCCTTCAGACTCCTGCTGCAGCAGAAGAGACGGAGACCAGCCCTGTTCATCGGATGTTCCATGAGGAATCAATGCCAGATGAGACTAATGCACAGGTAAGAGTACATTCAAACACAGTCATCGCAAATATCTATGTTGACTTGTATGTGATGTTGTTCTACTACGAAAATGGGCCAATGTTCATGTGGCTTTAAAGTAGGTAGGTGTACTTATTGGGTGGTAAAGGTCAGTTAATGGCACACACACCCGCACGTTTCCAGTCATGTCCTTATGGGGTCATTTCATCTCACAAAAGCATTCTTTCTCTAGTCTCTCCTTTACACACTCATGTTTCTAGTCTCACCCGTGCGGGGCCCGTCTTTACACACTCATATGTTTCTAGTCTCACCCGTGTGGGGCCCTCCGTCCTGTTCTCACTGTAAGTGTTTTTATTGCACTATGGCAACACCTGGCATGATCTCAACTCTGAATCTAACATTCATAAATGTACACTGTCTGAGCTGTTACGTGTTTTAAAGCGACATTTTGAGTTGATCCGCTGCAAACCCTTGTAATGGTTATGAGAGCTGCTGATAACTCAAGAAGACCATGCTGTGCTCTCAATTGAAGTTCTGTATTGTTTCAGAAATTGTTTCACCATTAGATAACCTTATTTACCTGTGAATGTCTCTACATACAGTTATGATTTCTGTCAGGTCTAAGTGTCTTCTTGTCTGTTATCTAAATTTCAGGTGAAAGCCCTTCAGACTCCTGCTGCAGCAGAAGAGACGGAGACCAGCCCTGTTCATCAGATGTTCCATGAGGAATCAATGCCAGATGAGACTAATGCACAGGTAAGAGTACATTCAAACACAGTCATCGCAAATATCTATGCTGACTTGTATGTGATGTTGTTCTACTACTAAAATGGGCCAGTGTTCATGTGGCTTTAAAGTAGTCAGATGTACTTATTGGGTGGTAAAGGGGAGTTAATGTCACACACACCCGCACGTTTCCAGTCATGTCCTTATGGGGTCATTTTATCTCACAAAAGCATTCTTTCTCTAGTCTCTCCTTTACACACTCATGTTTCTAGTCTCACCCGTGCGGGGCCCGTCTTTACACACTCATATGTTTCTATTCTCACCCGTGTGGGGCCCTCCGTCCTGTTCTCACTGTAAGTGTTTTTATGGCACTGTGGCAACACCTGACATGAGCTCAACTCTGATTCTAACATTCATAAATGTACACTGTCTGAGCTGTTACATGTTTTAAAGCGACATTTTGAGTTGATCCGCTGCAAACCCTTGTAATGGTTATGAGAGCTGCTGATAACTCAAGAAGACCATGCTGTGCTCTCAATTGAAGTTCTGTATTGTTTCAGAAACTGTTTCACTATTAGATAATCTTATTTACCTGTGAATGTCTCTACATACAGTTATGATTTCTGTCAGGTCTAAGTGTCTTCTTGTCTGTTATCTAAATTTCAGGTGAAAGCCCTTCAGACTCCTGCTGCAGCAGAAGAGACGGAGACCAGCCCTGTTCATCGGATGTTCCATGAGGAATCAATGCCAGATGAGACTAATGCACAGGTAAGAGTACATTCAAACACAGTCATCGCAAATATCTATGCTGACTTGTATGTGATGTTGTTCTACTACTAAAATGGGCCAGTGTTCATGTGGCTTTAAAGTAGTCAGATGTACTTATTGGGTGGTAAAGGGGAGTTAATGTCACACACACCCGCACGTTTCCAGTCATGTCCTTATGGGGTCATTTTATCTCACAAAAGCATTCTTTCTCTAGTCTCTCCTTTACACACTCATGTTTCTAGTCTCACCCGTGCGGGGCCCGTCTTTACACACTCATATGTTTCTAGTCTCACCCGTGTGGGGCCCTCCGTCCTGTTCTCACTGTAAGTGTTTTTATGGCACTGTGGCAACACCTGACATGATCTCAACTCTGATTCTAACATTCATAAATGTACACTGTCTGAGCTGTTACATGTTTTAAAGCGACATTTTGAGTTGATCCGCTGCAAACCCTTGTAATGGTTATGAGAGCTGCTGATAACTCAAGAAGACCATGCTGTGCTCTCAATTGAAGTTCTGTATTGTTTCAGAAACTGTTTCACCATTAGATAATCTTATTTACCTGTGAATGTCTCTACATACAGTTATGATTTCTGTCAGGTCTAAGTGTCTTCTTGTCTGTTATCTAAATTTCAGGTGAAAGCCCTTCAGACTCCTGCTGCAGCAGAAGAGACGGAGACCAGCCCTGTTCATCGGATGTTCCATGAGGAATCAAAGCCAGATGAGACTAATGCACAGGTAAGAGTACATTCAAACACAGTCATCGCAAATATCTATGCTGACTTGTATGTGATGTTGTTCTACTACTAAAATGGGCCAGTGTTTTTATGGCACTATGGCAACACCTGGCATGATCTCAACTCTGATTTTAACATTTGTAATTGTACACCGTCTGGATGCAGCTTTTTAGTCAGATCTACTGCTAACTCAAGAACAGTTTTTGCTTTGGCCAACTTTTCTAGAGCAGACATGATAATAAATTTTTGCTGTTTATTTGTTTAGGTATTTACTGTCCAAGGGATTTCACTTGTTGATTATCCAGATAGTGATGAAACTGTTGAGGATTGTATGGAAAACGAACCTCCCACTCAACACCCGGATGTTGTTCTAAGGCAGAATACAGAAAACATTATGGTATGCCTCTAATGCTTTGAGTGACGTTAAAATGTTTTTAGGCAAGTAATTTTATAAACCCTCCAGTTATTGCTTTTAATAGATTGTGTATTTATGTATGAATGTCTGTATGTCTTTACATACCTTTTTTTGTTTTTGCAGAATGATATTGGACCGGATGTTTCTGATCATTTGTACGATTCAGATGAAACTGTTGTGAAAGAAACTTGTGATGAGGCTTCTCAAAACAACCATTCCAATGAGCAAACAGATGATGAATTTGTTCCACCACTGAGACGCACAAAAAGCATTCTGGTAAGCCCCTAAAACTTATTTAAACAATATGAGTAACTAGTTGGTGGGGCCCTTTCCCCCGAGTGCTTTCCCCTGCCATTTTTTTCCTACTTTCAACAAGCAGGGAAAATCATATCTCCATGTCTCCCTTTTTGCAGATGGATAGAGTACAAGATTTTACTCACTGTCTCTACGATTCAAGTAGTGACAGCGCAGAGGACACTTTCATTTTTAAGCCTGAAAGGGATTCACAGAGGCTGAGAAGAAGCTCTCGCCGTCCTGTAAGCCTTTTTTTTTAAATTCTTTTGTGTTTTCATGACTGCGAACATGTCTGTTGCTCTTGCTAGTGAGCCTGATACTGACTCTTCAAATTTGAATATTTTCTTGTACTTAGAATACTCCTTACAGAAGGTTCCATACAGAATTTTCTTCACTTCTTATGCCAAGCCAGTTAAAGTATACTCAGGTTTTTGATACTTAATATTACAAAATGAGTTATTGACATATGTGTGTGTTTGTTATTAAAGATTCGGATTCAGAATGTCATGGAATCAGATGACTCTGACTACTAGCGAGGCAAAAGCGATAACATTGCTCTCCTTATTAGTGAAATCGGTAAATTCTTCAGGGACACTAAAAATAGATGTTAAGGGGCTGGAACCACAGGTTTATTGAGGGCTTTTGAGAGGGTATCATAAAAAGAGGACCAAAATGAGCTCAGCTTTGGACAGGAGAAAAACATATGCGTGTGATTGGCAGATGATAAAGAGCATCTGTCACGTGTATTACTTGTGCTAAACAGTTTATAAAGTTTAGCTTTAGACAGGTGTGTCCTGTGTAGGACCTTAAACTGAATCAGTGTCAGTCTGGCACAAGATGAAGTAGAGTTGACTCTGTCTAAGGCCCCCTGCCACCATTCAGCTGGAACGGTAGAAATACCTGGGAAAAGGAACTTGGTACTAACTGTCAGAGGAGGTGATAATGATGATAAGATTAACTTCATCACGACTGAAATGATTCCACGGGCTACAGGGAAAGATAAGATTATATCAGTGAGAGACTCAGGTGGTTGATGAGGAAAGTTAGGGAAATTACATTCAAATCTTGGATTTGAAAATATCTTAATAAATGGGACTGTGGAAGGTCAAATTTTGTCTTGGTGCATGTGCTGTGGCCATGCTGCCTGCTCTCTCCGGTTTTACACCAGGCTCGACTCCTTTCAAAGACTCCTTGCGAAGCACTCCTCCGGGAGGTTTTTGGACCTAATGGTATTGCGGAGTTTTGGCGACCGGATCTTTGCTCTCAAACCACAAAAAAATGTGGTGGCACAACAGTCTCCTTCAGTACATTATTCTATGCTTTCTTTTGATTTTCACATTGGCTAGTCATCCTGTTTAATTTGTCTTTGATTAAATCAGAACTGTTGAAACAAGTTGTAGGAAGCCTCTGCAAGTAATTGGTTGCTGGCAGACACTCTGTGCTGCAATAAAATGGTTAATCAGCAGTGTTGTGCACTGTAGAGCCGATGCGCTGCTGGTTCTGCCGGCCTGAATGGAATATAATGTCTACTGTTGTCTACAGCCTTTATAGACTGAGCTGAGTAGTGATGCACAGGTCGACCCGTAACCCACTTGAGCCGTAAATGGACCTGCGGGTTGGGCAGCAGTGATCGTCTGTTAAATCGGACTGTAAATGATATTTTGACATTATTATTGTAATCTATAATCTATTACTGTCATGGCATCCGAAGGTACTGATGCGTTGAGCAGGTGACAGTCCGCGGCCGTTTTCAAAACACACACTCACGCACTCCAAAAGAAACTTGTTGAAACTTTAAACAATTTATTGTACAAAACGGGGGAATAAACGTTGACAAAAACGGTTCCATAATTCATATTAAATTCAAAAGATAACGAAAAAACAGCTACAAGTTAGAGGGAATAGTGATAAAGTGGTAAAACTTGGCATTGATCCACAGCCTCAGACGGATGCGCTCAAGCTGCCGTGCGCACAAGCTCTGTCGGTAGGCTATACTATATTTTCACATTTTTAACAATGCAATTTAAAAGTTTTGATTTTTATTGATAACCTACATTTACCACCAAAAAAATATGTAAAAAAAAAAAAAAAGTAAATAAAAAAAATAGCAATATCAAATACCAAATTTTCATAATGAATACCTACCCATAGAAACAAATATTTGAATATCTGAATATTTGGGTACAGCCCTACTATTTACCTGTAAAACATAGGGGAGTAATGGTGACTGGATGAGAGAATGATAGTACTGTTGTATACTCTTAATTGGCAGATTGCCCATAGTTTCAGCTTCCCAACTCAATAATATTTTATCAATTATCATTTTAGAGACCATTGACTTGGAGGGACCGTTACAAGAGGACATTGAAGGTATGTGTATATGATGTTCTTAAATTGGTTATAAATTATCCGTTGTTGGTCATGAATATTTATGCTTTGCATTTGTATTTGATTGCACCATTGAAAGCCTGCAGGTTTCCATGATTCACTATCTCCTGACATTATGTGGAGACACAAAACATATTACATTGTCTCCAGGTGATGCACTACTATTGGGAGTGCAAGTCTGGTTCAGTAAGACTGTGATTGAAATCTACTCTGTCTATGATACACTGTATTGTAAAAGTACAGTAACAATATTACATTTTTCTAAACTGTCAGTCATCTGTTAAACCCAGCTCACACCAAAAGATTCAGGACAAGACAAAACCATTTTAGAATGTTGCAGAGAAAAGTTGCAGCAGTGTGAATAGGTCATTTGCAGAGCATCTGAAGCCGTTGCAAATACTTTCAAAAGATCCGTCTTGGCAAATCTCCAAGTGCAGCTTCAGAAATGATGAATGTCACTATTTTTTCTTCAGCCAATGAAAAAACGGCACAGACAAAGATATTAATGCATGTGTATGCAGACAGTGCACATTTCTCTTTAAAAGAAGAGCCTGAGTCAGAACGAGGAAAGTGTCAGTAAGTTAACAATAAAGTTTTATTCAGTATTGTCCATTCATTCATCATTTACCAGACTTACATTTCCGTAATGAATAAAGTGGTGGAATCTGACTGTGTATCAGGTTGCAGCTACATTACATTACATATTTGTTCAGATTTAATCTGACGGGGAAAAACACAGGAGGCAGCAACTGAAAAATAGTAAGATTTAAAACATATAGGCCAGGCTATAGATCAAAGACATAAAGACATGACTAAGCTCACAGTCTGATCCAGTAATAATATGTTTGGTGATTTGCACTTGAAAAGAAATTGAGGTTAAAATACAGTAGATTTTAAAATGTTGGACATCTATTTGTATCTTGACTCAACAGCATTCAGTGACTTTATTTCAGCTACAAATGTAGTAAATTTAAAGACACTGAAATGCTGTTAAAACACGTTCAGACTGTTTAAGAAACTGACTCCACCCTGCAGCTGCACCACGATCCTGCTCACTTTGAAATATTAACATATAATCTCCAATATTATAGGAATTATGTTCCATCAGTGCGACCAATCACATCATGAGTGATAGAGATCATTACATTACTCATTGATAGGCTACTATGTGTCTAAAGCTTCATACCGATTTTTAAAATGTAAATAATTAGGCCTACACATCATGTGCAGTGAACATTTCAGTGCAGGAGGTGCTCTAACAGACTGTCTGATCCATGTGCACAGAGATGTTATAAAAAATAAAAACTTCCACTCGGAATAAAAAGTACAGGTTTGATTCTGAGCTGAGGGTGAATTCATGCTGTGTAATATTTGAAGGTGAAGACAAAAACCAATGTTCAAAGAAATGATTGATGTGCATAAAATCAGTAACTTTAAACAGACCTGAGTAACAAACTAATATCCAGCAGGGTTTAGACTGTGACAGACAGTAAATCTCCGCTAATTAATGCGCTTCGATACAAGCTTTGACACGGACTGAATGAATGAAGAAATGAAACAGAGTGTCTGACTCTGTATGAGGGAGGAGACCGAGAAAAACTCAGGGTTTATTGAAGAAAACCTGCTCCTGACCAGGTTAGGTTCACAGACTCAGTTGCCATAGTAACTGACACGGAGCTTCAGTTACCTCTCTTTCTGAAATGAGCTGAAGTTACTCCTCTTTCTCTGGTTTGAGTTACCTCCCTCTTTGAAACAGAAAACCCAGAATTCCCCTCATTTCAGGGTTTTCACTAAATCTGCTTTCAGAAATGGGCCCCAGGTAAGCAGGGAGGTTTAAATAACCTGCCCTAACAATTGAAGGGAGCATGTGACTGATCAGCTGATCAGGATTTGGTGCAGCTCTAAGTTGTCTGCCTGAACTGGTTCCGCAGGCTTCACATCATTAATTGTAGCTCGCAGTCATACTCTAATGAAATAAGCATAATACAATATACAATATTTAAAACTGTCTTGCGGTGTGAATCTTTGGTGACAGCTAGGGCTGTCCCGAATGCTATTTTTTAACATTCGGACCTTCGGCAGAATTTATAACGAATATTCGAATATTCATTCACAGCGTGCGGGCGGGCGTGCTGTGCCCGTTCTGCTCTCTCCAGTTTTACGCCAGGCTCGGCTCCTTTCAAAGACTCCTTGCGAAGCACTAATTGTATTGTGGAGTTTTGCACAGCAGCGACTGGATCTTTGCTTTCATACCACAAAAAAATGTGGTGGCACAACAGTCTCCTTCAGTACATTATTCTATGCTTTCTTTTGATTTTCACGTTGGCTAGTCATCCTGTTAAATTTGTCTTCTGATTAAACCAGAACGGTTGAAACAAGTTGTAGGAAGCCTCTGCAAGTAATTGGTTGCTGGCAGACACTCTGCGCTGCAATAAAATGGTTAATCAGCAGCGCCGTGCACTGTAGAGCTGATGCGCTGCTGGTTCTGCCGGCCTGAATAGAATATAATGTCTATAGCATTACTGTTGTTTGTACAGCCTTTATAGACTGTGATGTGCGGGTCGACCCGTAACCCAGGGGACCCGCAAATGGACCTGCGGGTTGGGCAGCAGTGATCGTCTGTTAAGTCGGTCTGTAAATGATATTTTGACATTATTATTATAATCTATTAATCTATAATCTATGATTTACATGGCATCCGAAGGTACTGATGCGCTGAGCAGGTGACAGTCCTCGGCCATTTTCAAAACACATTTGTGTCACGCACCTTGTTGAAACTTTAAACAATTTATTGTACAAAACGGGGAAACAAACAGCTACAAATTAGAGGGAATAGTGATAAAGTGGTAAAACTTGGCATTGATCCACAGCCTCAGACGGATGCGCTCAAGCTTGCCATGTGCACAAGCTCCGTTGGTAGGCGATACTATATTTTCACATTTTTAACAATGCAATTTAAAAGTTTTTATTGTTATTGATAACCTACATTTCCTCAGTTGCTCTTCCTGAGGTTTCTACCATTTTTTGTCGTATGCTGTAAAGCCCTGTGAGGCAAATTGTATTTGTGATATTGGGCTTTATAAATAAAATTGAATTGAAATTTGCCAACAACAAAAAGACTACATTTAACACCATAAAAATATGTTTAAAAAAAACAAACAAAAAAAACAACAACAAATAAACAAATTTTCATAAAGAATACCTGCCCATAGAAACGAATATTCGAATATCCTAATATTTGAGTACAGCCCTAGTGACAAAATGCATTTTACTACAGATCATTTATCTGTATACCCTTGATAACTGCTGTCACAATCACAAAAGTTATTTGATTAATATCCTTACCAAGCCAGCTTTAGTGACTACTTAATATTAAGGTCAACATGCCTGTCTTGCATGGTTGAATAAACCTTTTTCTCTGTCCAGATGTCAGTATGCCAGGAGAAGATGGGTCAGAAGATGTGGTCAGCATGTCATCCAGGCACAGATGTACCTCCACGTCACAAATTCAAAACCAGGGAGTGTCTGCAACAGGTGAGCTTGAAGGATTAAAGCAATTCTTACCTTTCTTGCATTTCACACAGCACTTGGCAAAAATTTGAACATCAACAACCCCACCTCCCTCCTTAGTCCTGCCCACCTCTTCCTCCTGCAACTCCAACATGTCCCTCCTGCCTGCCCTGTCAAGGCAGGAGCGGCAGGAGACCTGACTGATGCAGAAGCTGCACAATCAACACAGTGAAACACAACTCCAGAGTTTTAAAACTGAACACGGGGTCAGTGATGAGTGATGAGTTTTATAACAAAGTGTTAGATAGTAACGTTACTGGTGACTGGAAACACACAAGGAAGATAATGTATGATTCTCAACGGACCGGACCAGCCCGACTAACGCAACCATATGCACTGATTTGGCCGAGAAAATATAAACAAATGACTCTAGACAGGTCGGACCTCATGCTTCTCTTTTTTTAGCCGCTTTCTAGTGAGTCCGGCCGCCTCGTGTCCAGGCTTCAACACCCGCGGTTCGGACGAGGTCATGTTTTCATTTTCACACCGTTGGAGAACTCTGTCACAGAGCTACAGTATCTGTTATCAACTGGATGCTGCGTTATCACATATAGCTCACGTCCTCATAACGTCCTACCAGATAAACCTCATGTGGAGGTTTATCTGGTATGCATGAGCTTCATTGTCGCTGCCACCATATAATAATAATAATCCCACCGGAGAGTAGAGTGGACTGAGGTTTACTGCCTGCTCCAACTGAACAGTAACATTACATCGGTGCAGCCATACACCAGTCTCCTCCATCGCTCGGAACAGAGCCAGTGACTGGAGTTTTGGCTCTAGTTGCATCAAGTTCTCTTGTGGTGACTTTTTCAAAATAATCCGTCTTTTACTGACTGATTTCCGTGTATGAGCAGCTGGAGGAGAAGGCAGCTGCTGTATTTGTCAGTCTGTTTCAACAGTTTATTTCCAAAAGCTTTCTTCCTTGTGTGTGTGTGCCTGCAGCTCTGGGCTCACCGCTGCCCTCTGTGTCGCTTACTGTTCTCCTCCACAGGGCTCCAGACTAACTTTTTCCACTAGGAGCACCAGCGCTCCTTACTTAAAAGTTTAGGAGCACCAGCACAAAATTTAGGAGCACCATCTATATCGACACAACATATTCATAATTTTGTCGAGATTAACTGCATTACTGATAATTAAGCAATAAACACAGACAGCCCTGCAGGGTTACAGTGAGTCATCAGCTCTTTAATAGCATTTTAACTTAAGCCAAAAAAGAGTAAAATTGCCAGAAAGGTAAAAATCGCTTTACCACACCTCTTTGAGACACAAATGCCATATACTAAATTATTTTATAAAATAAGACAACCACTGTACTGACAGCTTCTACATATTTTGTGTATTGTATTCTTTAATAAAGTTATTTCTCTGTCCAGATGTCAGTATGCCAGGAGAAGATGGGTCAGAAGAGGAAGTCAGCATGTCATCCCTGCAAGAGTGTACCTCCACATCACAAGTCCAAAACCGGAGTGCCTCTGCAAAAAAAAGAGGTAAGCTTTGGGGCTTGCATTCTCTTTTGGGCCAGTGCCGCTCATTTATTTTTAAGGGCTTTTACCTTGCTACCTTGACTCCACACTTGAAATATGTCTGTCCCTCCTTAACGTCCTGTGCCACAAGCCTGACAGTGGTTGGAAAGAAGCTGTTGTAGAAACGGGCCTTGTAAGTTCTGATACTCACAGACCTGCACTGTCTCAGGTTGTGCTCACTCCGCTTCAAAACAGTACTATCAGTGATAAAACACCACTCAGCCAGTTTCAAACATTGTGCCTTATTGAAGTCAGGTGTGATTATGATAGCTGATGTTGTTTATGACAGAAACACCATAAAATATCACCAAATAAAGTCATATGAAACGTGAAAGTTGTGATCATACTTTCTAGGCGGTATATGTCAGCCAAAAATAGTGGTAGGAGTGAGATCTCACCTTTTATATACCAGCTATGTATGCATTCACGGCTGTGCATGAGATCACAAGTAATCCTTTAACTTTTCCCCTCAAAAAACGGCATGACATGGCTTGTCACCACTCATTCGGGAAGCTGAGGGCTTCCTGTTTCCGGTGATACCAAGCATTACATGGTTTGATGACGTAGTGCGCCTGTGAGATCCCATTTAACAGAGGAGGGAGGGAGCGCGGACGCCGGCGTCCGACTGGAGTTAAAGAGGTTAATGATGAGAAGTTGCGGGGGGAGGGCTGTTTTCCTGAAATCTAAAATGAGTTCTTTTTGTTTTTTCAATGCGTAGTCATGTGTGTAGTTTAGTGCTGAGACAACAACCCTGTGGGGTCCCTGTGCTCACTGTGAGCTCGGCCCAGACCTTTTCTCCCATCCTCATCACCTGTGGCCTGTCTGTAAGGAAGTCCAGGGTCTAATTCAGGGCTCCAGACTAACTTTTTCCACTAGGAGTACCAGTGCTCCTTACTGGAAATTTTAGGAGCACCAGCACAAAATTTAGGAGCACTATCTATATCGACACAACATATTCATCAACCTGCAGGGTTCAACACTAAGGTTTCAGAGATCTACTTGCCCGAAGTCAGTTTTTACTTGCCCTATAAAAATTATTTAATTTAAGCAGTTATTTTTATGTTATGTAATCTTTATTCACACTGTATTTATTAATTAAAACAACATATGTCAAGTATTGTAGCTTAATTCCTACAAAAAAATGGCAGTGTCAGGACAGCGGCAATCTTTGTCAATCGTTCTGTCTATAATTTTGCGCCCTACTTGAGCCATGCCCACCGCTATTTATTTTTCCCCCCTCTCTCCAGTTCTGCTGTATTAACACCGGGTTTAATATATTTTGCCTCCATCTCTCTGCCCTGCTCTACTCTACTTCAACGCTACTTAGCTCTCTCTCTACTCTACCAGTAGACTACCACATCCACCTGCTGCACAAAATGCAGGCCCTGAGGATGGAGTTATAGCAGCAGAGGTGAAGCGCACACATGAAAAATAATTTTCACATGCGTGAAACTTTTTTGTATGCTTGCAAAGCACAGCCTGCTGGGATTTATCTATGTATACTGGCACCAGAAGGGCTCTTTAGGACTAAGTGCATAAATTACATTGGCGCACAGTAATGAGCAGGTGAAATGTCTGTCTAGCTTACATATGAGGTGTCTCAAGAATGAAGAAAATACAATTTTATTGAACATAACAAAAGTAAAAAGTCACTTGACATGCTGCTGCTTTGTGCTATGACCTATTTAAGTGCTGGAAGTTGTTCGCAGTTATTTATGCTACGTGACAACGCCTGAACGCAACACAAGCTCAGCACCGAGTGCCGTGCTGCACTGCTGTGCGAGCAGCGTGTTTGTCTGTGCCTAACAGCAGTCTGTTGTTATTTACACACTGTCCACAACAACTTTGTCAGCTGATAAACTGCGCCGGGCGCGGGTCAGGTAATAAGGTAATAAACTGTTGAAACAGACTGACAAATACAGCAGCTGCCTTCTCCTCCAGCTGCTCATACCAAAACTCCAGTCACTGGCTCTGTTCTGAGTGATGGAGGAGACTGATGCAGCTTCATCCTGAGCTAAAAAAGGACGAGATGGTCGTGGAGTTTCTGCTCTATAGTGTTGTCAGTGTAGGCAGTAAACCTCAGTCCAATCTACACACTGCTGTGATTATTATGATGTGGTGGCAGCGATAATAAAACATTTATGAATGCTAGATATAAACCTCCAAATGCCTGACGTGAGCTATATGTGATAACGCAGCATCCAGTTGATAACAGATACTGTAGCTCTGTGACAGAGTTCTCCAACGGTCTGAAAATGAAAACATGACCTCGTCCGAACCGCGGGTGTTGAAACCTGGACACGATGCGTCCGGACTCACTAGAACAGAAAGAAAAAAAAAACAACTCTGGGGTTGTGTTTGACTGTGTTGATTGTGCAGCCTCTGCATCAGACAGATCTCGTTCATGTTTCCTCCTTTGTTTACCATTGCCTTGCCAGGGCAGGCAGGAGGGGCACAGTGGAGTTGCAGGAGGAGGAGGTGGGTGGGACTACGGAGGGAGGTGGGGTTGTTAATGTTCACATTTTTTGCCAAGTGCTGTGTGAAATGCAAGAAAGGTAAGAATTGCTGTGAGTGAGAGAACACAGCAGTTACTGCATAATTGTTGCAGAGAATAAAACTACACGTCTCTCAGTGACTGAGAGAATTGTTTGTAGTCCCTGTAGCATGTTAGTAGAATGACATATTTATCTATTCAATATTGTTGCAGTTTTAAGTAAGAATAAAATTTCTTTACAAAAGAAAACCTACAATGTTTTGTGTTTTTGCCTACATAGGAAAAGAAACTGCTGTCAAAAGAAGCTGGACCCCAGACGAGTGTGCTGCAGTGGACAGACATTTGAGGAAATTCATCGTAAGGAATCAAGTTCCTGGCAAAGAAGCGTGTCAGCGCTGTATTAATGCAGAGCCTCAAGCTCTCAGAAACAGAGACTGGAAAGCAGTTAAATACTATATTAAAAATCGCATTTCAGCCCTGAGAAGAAAAGTCTAGTGTGAAAGCACTTAATGGAACTGAGGTAAAACCATTACATTACATTTTTTGCTCAGGTTGTTTTTTGCTCAGGTTGTGTTTTGTCACAGCAGCATCATTTGAAAATTATGACACCAATTATACCAATTCTTATGACAGGTTTTGTTTCATTCTTGCTTTGATTCAGTTAAAAAATCCTGTGATGAAAGGAGCCAAAACGGAACTACAGAGCTCTTTCTACAAGCTGCATTAAAAGAAATTAACAAATCATTGCTATCTTGGGATCCTGTATTTTCTTGTGCAAATTCATGACATTTTAAATTATTTTTCTTAATCATCACATCTAGTGATGTAGTCGACTAGTGATGTCTACCAAGGAAGCCAGCATAAACAGAGGTTCGTGACAGAAACACAAATGTAACACTGCTCTCATATTAACGGCATTTATGCACACTCAGTGTTGTGTGGTAAGGAACTGGTGGAGGTTGCAAAGCATTTGTAGTGATATTTTGAGCATTATATAGAGGCCAAAGTCGGGTTTTAAAGCACTGCCCCCATGACTTCGCTGTTTAACTGCAATGTTGGTGCAGCTACATAGCAGGAGAGCTAGGTCCAGGCTGCACATATTTTTCTCGGGTCTTTTCCTATGGTAGCACTTTGGGGACCTAGAGCTGTCGACCGTTATTTTGAAAATGACCAGAATGGGGCGCCGGTAGCGTAGTGGATAGTGCCGGCGCCCCATGTGTAGAGGTGATGCCTCGGTGCAGCGGTTGCAGGTTCGACTCCGGCTTGCAACCCTTTGCTGCATGTCAACCCTCACTCTCTCTCTCTTTCTCTCTCTCTCTCACACCCCATTTCAGTCTGTCCTGTTCATTAAAGGCAAAAAGCCCAAAAAATAATCTTTAAAAAAAAAAAGAAAATGACTGGAATTCTCCTTTAATCTATACTTAAACCAAATCAAGCTGATCATGTTTATGTTGTTTTACTTTAGCAGGATTTTTCACGTAGAACATTTACTTGTAATGGAGTATATTTGTCATTTAACTTTTAATTCGCACACTGAATCCTCTCAACTGAACCAGAGACTGAACTCTTGTCAAATTACGCTGTTGTGATTGGCTGATTCACGGACGGCAACAAAGGAAGTGGTGGCCAATCACAGCACAGCATACATCACAACATCCCGCCCCTGTCCCTCCGCCGGATCCATTCTAGCATCAACCCTCCCCAAACGTCTCCAAACCATGGTCCGTTTAAATATCACAAAATAGTGTCACACCATATGATATCCATTTCTGGGACAAAAACTTTTTTATCAGAGCTAATTCAGATTTTATGCTTTGACTTTGAAAAGAGCAGACTCACAAATAGACATCTGTTTTATCATTCTGTACTTTACTGAGGAGAGTTGCATTCATTTTCATTAGTTTAATTCAAGTTAAACTTTGTGAAATGTGCTTGGGACAGTCACACCATATGAGCTTTTTACTGTTTGGTTGACAAATGTGAAAAAGTGAGTGATGACTTGAATGTATATTCAGTGTGTTCACATACAGCAGCATGTTATGAACAATAATAATGTGTTTATGACAAATTGAATCTATATATATTTTCATTTGATGCTCTGTACCATCTGGACCACATCATCACTCACTACAAAAATAACTATTTTAGGCCAAAATGAGGAAACTGGGATTAATAATCAAGGCTGGTATCAGCATCTCCTGATAATGACCTTGGGCCCCATTAACATACAAAAACTTGATATGTATGTGTGTATGTGAAAGTGGACCCCACAAGTGGGCAATGCTAGAAACGGGACCCACAAGTGACCAAAAAACTAGCATGGAGACAAAAGTTTTAAAATTTGTTAATTTGAAGTGATATCTGTGATTGGGATTTTTTTTTAATCTTACCTGATTTTTTACAGCAGTGTAGGACCACTGGAAAGGGTGGACCCCATAAATGAGCAAAAAACTGGTGGGCCCCCTGAGGGGCAAAGACCAGTATGTGTGTGTGTGTGTGTGTGTGTGTGTGTGTGTGTGTGTGTGTGTGTGTGTGTGTGTGTGTGTGTGTGTGTGTGTGTGTGTGTGTCAGTGACGGAGACATGAAGGTTGAAGCGACTTGCGCAGAGAGCAGTTCAATGTGTGGACAATCAAGCTGTTTGTCCATAAATAAATGCTACAACTCCTAAAGACCTACACCAAGCTTGGACTTGGATATCAGATGGTTTTCGAATATGCGTGACAACAGACTTTTTCGAGAAGGTTGTCTGAAGGAAGGACGATTTTGTGCATGTAAACTCATTGTAGTGACATTCTCAGCCACTCTGACATAGATACTTGAGAAATGTTGTGCTGCTTAGTCTCTCCTGAGTTAGGGAAATAATTACTGATTCCAACTCAAAGCTAAGTTGCAAACACTATAACTATCACATAGGGTGAGATTATTGTCATTGGGTTGGGTTTTATTTATCAGGTAAATTTATTGATAGTGTTTTGTATTTAAATATTAAGTGTAGTTTAGCCTTTGCAATAAAAACAACAACAACAAAAAATACTTCATTGACCATTGTTTGTGCTTTACTTTTTATTTGGTTAAGGCACTGGTGCCACTTTAAGAGTATCATTTTAGCACTGGAAAAAACAAATGATACCCAGCCCTAATAATACATGCACTTTTGTCACCCTTAAATCTAGACAGCGTGTCAGTATCCAAACTGAAACTTAAAGTTTTTTCAAATATATCATAAAGTCTAACTTTTTGCAAGTGAGTGACGACTTTGACTTTGGCTGCACATCTTTGTTTTTGTAGTCGCGCTTTACAGCAGGCACAAAAAAACTAAAAATGCAGCACCACACTGGCCTCAAAAAAACCTGTGAGCGGAGAGGGCAGACAGTCAGCCCAAATGAAGTGCAGCTGTCAGTGAGATCTTTAAAGTCAGTTCCATCCACATCCCACAGGGACTTTCATTGTTTTAGGATACAAGAGACTGTCACTGAAAAAGACCGTGGAGCTGAAATACAAAGTTTATTTTTCCATCTTTAACTTGAGAGTTTGAGAGTTCCTTTAAAAGAGTTCCATAGATACAGTCTGAAGTGCATCGTCTCCCACATAATAAAAAGGATAATATCAAAAATGGATCTCACATTTAAAAACCTATCAGAGTAAAAGGCACTTTGTTCCAGTAGGAGGAATAGAGTGCAGCACTACAGTACAGTCAGGTGTATATATACTGCTGCTTATTTGTCGGGCTTGAGAGAAAAAGTCATGCAGTTGAAGGGTACATCGTCCTCCCTTTGTTCCTTTAGACATGTCAGTTTGTAGAGCAGAGTGCCCCTATTGGAGACGCCCTTTGTTGAACTCAAGCCGACTTCTCCTTTTTGCCCTTTGGTGCATCTAATGAGAGGAACAAGTCCAAACTACCACACTGATCTAATTAGAGCAAAGTAAATCAGCAGTAGGTCATCCACTGACATACTTGAGTGGGCTACCACTCTCAACAGTTCGAGGTGCTTTCATGCCGTCTCCAACATGTGGACTGAGAGAGAGTGTAAACGCAGATAGCAAGCTACAATCATTGCCTCTCCACCCAGATACAACAGCAACAAACAATGCCTCTGATACAAGTAATCTGCATCTTGTGTAACTCTTACTATTTATAATTTAGCAGGTCCTTTTTGATCAAACGCTGAGCGCTCAGACTCAGTTACAGTGTTTCCAGAAGCTCATATAAAGAAAGAAGGAAGACAACACGCCTCCTTCATGTTACCACTTCTATCCACTTGCTTAAATGAGAATTTTCAATTTGCAAAAACTGAATGGAAACGCTTGAAATTTCTTCTTCAGTGAGTTAACAGCACCAAATTGGAGAATAAGCGACGTCAGATACTTATTCTGATGCCTCCAACTCCTCGAGGAAGCTTAATTTATGTTGATTAAATCCAGAGGCTGTGTGAGTTTTTGGCCAAATCCAAATGTCCAGACTCCCCCACTTCCTCTGTGAGTGTGAGGATTCTCCAAATCCGCAATTTATTTGCTTGAGTCCACAAGGGCCCTCAAATGGACGTTCTGCAGACTCCCAGAATGACTTTGCTGAATTTTGATTTGTTTTTTGTCATAAGTTAACAGGCAGTGAGTTTTTTGTCCATCTATGACGTACGGATTCTCTGTTAAAGGTTTAGTGTACATATAAACTGTATCACTGTGCAGAAAGAAGCGTGTATTAATTAACACCTCATCTCGTTTATGAGTAAATGCACGCTTACTTTTGCACAATGATACGTTGCCAGGTTTAGTTAGGGAGAAGAATAAAGTTCTTATATGAAACTGCTCACAACAAGGTCTGTGGATTATCTTGAGTAACCGGGTCATGATCTCTGGAAAGAAACATTGCTGTTGTGTGTTTCAGATGTATTTTTTTGGTGCTTTGAGCACCAAAAGCTGAGTGCCATCTAGTTCCATCATATTGGAGAGAAAGCAGACATCTCTACAGCTGATATCTCCAACACTCAGCAACTCACACCAAAACAATCAAGACTGATAAATAACTAGGGATTCACTGATTAATCAGCCACACATCTGTATCAGCTGACATCTGCCTTGTTGACTGCGATGGGCCTCTCAGCAAATGAGATAATATTCACTGATGGTAGAGGTTGATGATTTTCTGTTGTTTCACATCAATCTGCACAGGCTAAAAAACAGGGCTCAAGACTAATGGCGTCTTGTTGTCCTGGGGAGAGTAGAAAATCTGTTTGGGATTATTAGAGATCTTCCTGGGACGCCATCAGGACAAAAGGATGTAGAAACTTGCTATCAATGCATCAGGGGACGCACTCCCTTGTTTCGCAAATGACGCTACATTGTTAACAACAAATCTGTGTTGATATTGTTAGCTGTTAGCCGCCAGTGGCCAGAACTAACAGCTGACGGAGGTTGCATTGAGTTTCCTTATGTGTTCAAGCTGTATTCAGTAAAATTGAGTATTGGGCAAAGGTAAATTTTAGTGTCCTTGTGATGTGTTAAAATGTAATCTTGTAAAATGTGGCTTTCAGTGAGAAACTTAAAATAAATACAATTGTTTTATGGAGAAATTTGTTGATGCTGTCACAGCAGTATAAAATAGATATTGAGAGGGAAGGAAGATATATATAGAAAAAAGACTTTTGAAGCATTTGGGGGTTTTTATATTCAAAAGAAATTCCATGTGAAAGAAGGTTATGTTAAAGGTTGTTTCATAAATTTGAAGGATTGACTTTGTGCTTCATCAAAGGTAGTGTAATGAAGGACTGAAACACTTTAAAACACTTTAAAACACTTTTTTTTATAATAAGGACTTCTTTGTCTTCCTGGCACAAAGGGGGGGATAAGTAACAACAAAAGCATAATAAAACAGCAAAAAGTATCACTATCTGCCATTTTGAATATCGGTATCGGCCCAGAATTTCACAATGGGTGCATCCCCATAAATAGCACTACAGGTAAGAGGAAAATATGTTTTTGATTTTTGGATGAACTGTCCCTTTAAGCCTTTGATGAGAACTCTGTGGATCCTGCAGTGGACCAAAAGGAAACAACAATATTGGTCAGTCTGTGTTAAATGTCTCGTTCATAGAGGTGTAGGACATTCGACCAGGACTGCCAGGCTCTATTCAAGGCAACTGTGGCTGAGCATTTCTTTTGATTTACAAACTAATTATTAACAACTGAATTGATGTGATCACTAATTGTTTAAACATAGAGTTTTGATAAAATGTAATAGAAATTGGTCTGAAATGATTTCATTGATTTTTTTTTTTTTTTTTTTTTGTAGGACATGGGCACCACGTTAGCTGTTGTCAATTCACTGGAAGCTTTCTCTCAGTTGATAGATGTAAACAGTAATTAAACAGATCCAAAGAAATGACAGCCTCAAGAGCCACGTCTCTAGCATGAATATAACTTGAATGATAAGGTAACATCACGTAGGTTGAAAAATAACCCTCCCACCCCCAGTCTTCAAAATATGGACACAAAAACCACAAAGTTTATTCCTCACCCACGCATAGGGATATAACCTGTTTATAGCACTGTCTTGGTGATATTTCAAGACTTGCAGAATTTCAGGCTGTTTCAGCTCGTGGCTTGTCACATTTTATTATACTCTAGGTGTGGGCATGTGCGTGTGCATGTTTCATGGCATAGGAACGAAGAACCTTTGATGGCCAGCTCAGTCCCTTGTGTATGATTGGCTCTGACAGGGTAGTGACCCCTTCTCAAGCTCATGTGTGATTGGCTGCCTCGCACAAATTCACCTGATATTTCCCAAGTATCAAACACTTCCTGAGGCAACCCCCCTTGGTAGCTCTGTTCCCGTCTGTCTGTTTGGGATTTATCTCAGTTTTCTGAGCACACATGGGGTTTTCAGCATTCTCAGTAATTAGAGTTTGACTGCATACAAAGAAGACAGGACAGACACCTTTTGTGAGGGAAAGACGAGAATAGACGGAGAGGCAGAAAAAGATACACTGTGGCACTTGAAATACTTCTCCCCCCCACAAAAGTAATCTGTCACTCCTTTTTCATCTTCCCTCACAGCTCCTTCATGATTTAGCTTGTTTTCTTCCCGGCACTGTCTTTTAAATTAGAAGCAGGCAGATAAGCAGGGAGAAAAATGAATTTATATCCCCTCTGACACAACATGTCAACATTAATTATGTGCCAACTGGGAAGAGCAACCCATCATTATTTTAGATATTTAGTCGGTATTGTGATCCACTGTTTTCTAGGGCTGAAGTGTAAAAGCACAGCAATGATGAATAGATCAAAGTATACTTAGAGTATTCTTATCTTATTCCTTCATATCGACTTTCCTAGTATCATTTATTCTGTGCGGATAACATTCAACTGACCATCCCCTTTGCCATGTCCCCTTTAGTTACTGTTATTGGCAAGCTTTCAGTTTTTGCAGTTTACAATGATAACATGCTTGAAATAAGAACTATCACAAGCAGATAGTATCAACTGCCAGTGAGCTAAGCTAACTTTGAGTCGGATCATAAGGCGGTGTGTCTCCAGCTGACTTTTTAATGTGTTCAACAGACTCATTTGAAAAGGACAATGTTGTGAATGGTTTTTAAAGATGTACTTGATGGCTACACACCTGATATAATGCTAAAGCTACAGGCTACCTTCACATTACAAGAATCCAGAGTATTGCGGACATAGAAATCCCATTTTTTGTACCAATCAGATGTGGGCCACTTTCATATGTGGACCTAACTCTGATGCATATCCATTCACTGGTTATACGACTGCAGAGAGAACGGTGATATTGGAATTTCAATACATCCATTTCCACATTGTACTTTATTGCACAGCAGCAGATTGTTCATCATGCAATGATGGAGCCCTTACTACAGAAGGCTGCCATAGCATTAGGCTGCCCCAATCGCCAGCTGATAGAGCCCGAATACCAGACGTTTTCTGACGGGGCAGCTTGCCTACATGCTGAGACAATGTTGTAATGAGGTCCCGAAAGAGATACTGATCTAACCCTAGGCATCCTAAAGTTTTGGAGGAATGTTTCCACCGTGAAACCGTCCACATTGTGGGCCCACCACTGACTCCTCTCCTGGCAGCACACACCTCTTTCTCCGCACAACTACCAGCAGTAGCTGCTAATAACGCCAGTGGACTGAAAGCCTATTCATAAGATAGCCAGTTATCCTGACAACAGATGTCCATATTGCTCTGAAGCACCATTTCTCCAAAAACACACTGCACACTCTCCCAAACGAAGCACATGGCTAGTTATTATGCAGAATGACATCATCAGACCTTCCTACTATGGTGATCATTTGGGAGATGAACACTTGCACCGCTGTTATTCATTTTTCCCCCAAATGCCTGTTTCATGAATGTTACATTTTTTGTTGTTCTGTCGAACGTTATTCATTGCATGTGATGCATTTCAGAGCAGAGATCCATTCACACTGATGTCAGACATGGGTCACTTCAAGCATGAATGTTAGCAGTCTAGGCAGAAAGATCAGATCTTTCACCTGCACTCATTAGTAGCATCCAGGACTGGACACAGAGGATGTACTTGTTGTTAACAAGACTTGTTATTTTAACATTACCTACAACCCCATAGAATAATGTAGCTGAATGCTCCATTGCCTTGGAGGTAGCGCTTGGTTAGGCAGCTGGTTTGCAAATGCTTTAGTAAACCCCTGTTTTGGGCAAGGGTTTAGTAAACGATCTGATCATTCTGATGGGACATGCTTGTACCTTACCTCGCTACCTACAGGACTCAAAGGATCCACTGCCAACGCCCTGGTGCCAGACAACACAGGCCATCCCCAGAGCTCCTGTGTCCATGCCTTGATGGGACAGTGGCCCCACCATGGCTTGGCCTTGGCTTTGACCTGTCAAAGCATGGACACAGGACTTCTTGAGTACCAGTATGTTCCATGGATGCTCAATCAAATTGTGATCTGGGTAATGTAGAGGTCAGATCGATGCCTTGAGCTCTTTGTCAAGTACCTCAGGCCATTGTTGAGCAGTTTTTGTGGTGTGGCACTGCGCACTGTCCTGCTGGGTGGTCCACTGCCATCATAGAGTACCATTGACATGAGGGGGTGTTCTCGGTCTTTAACAGTGTTTAGGTGGGTGGTGTGTGTCAAGTGGCATCCACATGAATGTCAGGACCCAAGGTTTCCCAGTAGAACATTCCATTGTAACGAGATCAATGTTATTTACTTCACCTGCTAGTGGTTTTGATGTTGTGGCTGATCGGTGTATATCACTCAGATTATATCTCAGGAGAATAGCACTGATAACAGTAACACAGCAGGAAGGTCACTGGAGATTAGAAAGGCTCATTGTGCCTGTAGTGCTCCTCCATGCTACTCTAGCAAAGATCAATATACAGAGGCACACAGCAGCAGAAATTATGTGACAATAGAAAGAACAGGGGGCTTAACACTACACCATGTTGAACTGGTATTGATTTCTGCTGGTTTAACTCATCAGCACTAAGGGTGTAATGTCCACCATCAGTAAGCAATTTGTCAGTCAGAGAGATTTTGATTAGAGCCATGAAGGCACTCAATAGATTGAGCCTACAGAAATCAATGAAGGAAGACGATGTCAATGAGGTCAATATTGTCGACTATTCAAAGTTTGTGTGCAAGTGTTTCTGTGTTTGTGTGTGGAATAAGGCAGAGATAGAGGGGATAAATGGTGCCAAGAGTAGCAGTGAGAGGATAAACAGCAGCCGTGGGGATCAGACGGTGTCGAGAAGAGGGGGAGTTTGCACTGTACCTGTCGTAGTCTCCGTTGCAGAGCGCTCGTACTGGGATAGTGAAAGGCTGCCACACTGGATTTAATGTGTTCTTCACCACCTCTGTTTTATGGCAGATAGTAAACCTAGGGGAAGAGAAGGACAGAAGCAGAGACAGAAATATTATTTGTTGATTACAAATGCCAGGGAGAGAGATAAAGGGAGGGGCATGTAACGGAAGAGACGGAGGTAACAGGAAAGACTGTGAAATCCTACAGTGGCACGAGAGATGCTTTAAATAGAGCTGTATTCAGCTTTGTTTACCACTTGGCCTGACTCCCAGCTATATTGTGTTTCAGACCACAGAGAATAAATTGATATTTCAGTCTGGCTATTAAACCATTTCCCTTGACCAAGAGTGTGACAATGATATGCAAATGGGCTTCTCTGATATCTGCAATGCTTCGCAGAGCAGAGCCACATAAATTCCTATCACATACCCCTCAAATATCCTCTCGAAAAGCAACAAGGCGTATCAGACTTTTTTTTTCCTTAACCCAAAGCCTTGGATTACTTGTGCTTCACTAAGTGCCTCAAGCCTTTTAAAACCCTGTTAGTCCTTTTGCTGCACAGGCCTCTAATTTGTACCCCCCTCTGGCACCAACAACCGATACTTCTGGCACATCTGCAGGGATCCATTTCCCACCCTGTTATGTATCAAAAAAAAAAAAAAACTGAGAAAAGCTGGAAGACAGCTAATGAAGCACTTGCTAAAGCATCTTCGGCTAGATTGGGCTGACGCTGCCACAACTGCACAGCCCCTTGGGAGGATGAACAGCACTCTGGGAAGGCGTGAGGAGATAGGGGAGTGCTGTTCACCCCTACGTGAATTGCCTCAGAAACTGACAGCGGTTTCACTATTGATGGAAAATGTAGATTGTGTTTTTTTTCCTTTGCTTTTATGTGTTTCTACATTAATTGCCTCTCGTTCCTATTTGTCCTCCTGGATTCGTTTATGTAAGGTATTGTCATGGGAATTGTGGTTATGTTGTGAACAGGATACTTGCCTCTGTATGCAGCCTCTTAACTTGTGCATGCTTCACTAACCACTGCAGCTCTTCTCTTCACATATATTCTCATCCCTCTCTGCTGTATCTCCTCTAATGTTCCCTCTGTTTATGCCTCTTTCTCTTCCCCAGATGGTTTCCATCTGAATTCTTTATTATGTTACTGTAACTTTTATTATATTGTACTTCAAAATTAATTTTTCAAACCAGTTTTTCAGGCTCTCATATGAGCTAATTTATTCTGTTATAAGAAAAGCAAACTAATATGTGACTGTTTCCTTACCGTGGACTTTGGAGAGTTTGTAACACAGAATTTAGCATCTGTTGTTTTAAGTGTGGTTTTTGAGAGCAGTTACTTCACCGTGCCAGGACTGCATCTCAGTGCAATATGTTTGTCTCAGGGGAGCTTCCTCGTCCACTGGCAGCACCAGTACTTGCACCAACCTATTTCCAAACACTAGGAATGACAAAACAAAGTCACATCAAGCACTTACGTTCCATCCTCGTTGCTCCTGTAGAAGACCATGAAAGGGTCCGACTTGCCAAAGAAGTCCTTCTTGTCCAGCTTGTTGGCACAGAACTGCATAGTGGCGCTGTCCTGCAGGTATGCATAGAGGTGTGGGGAGAGAAGTATGAGATAGTATGCTGGGGGGAAGGGCATAAGTTCTTCATGATTAAAGAATGGCAGGTATTATTTATGTGGCCTATGCTTTCCTTCCTGTACGTCTTCTCTTTTATCTTCACAGCTTACAGTGGGACAGGAGATGGAGTCAGCTGTCTGTGCATCACACAATAAGTTAATGAATGCCGCATGAATACATTAGTCTGTTTGTACAGTACGTGTGTATACGTGCGTGTTTACCCTAATTTATATTTCTTGGCCTACTGTGAAGATCTTATTTTCCCAATGAGATATAGAGAAGTTTTTTCATGACTTTTTTATTAGATTTACATTAGAGCGACAAGTACATTAGGGCAAATAGGTTAGCTCTAGGTAAGCACGTGTGCACACTGATCCACTCCTACAAAGACTGCAGTAATAGCCACAGTAGCAGATCTGTGAGGCTGTGATTATTGTGACAGAAAACCAGCAGTTAGATAACTTAAAATCAGAAAACATTGCTTTTTAAAATATTTTTTACTCGGGTTGGGCGAAACAGCATAGTATTGTGATATTTTTGTGTGGCAAAATCATATTGTCACGATGTGCTAAGTATTGATTTTTTTCATTTTTATAAATTATTAATATTATAAATACAAATTAAACTATAGGTAGCCTACTTGAATAATAAAATCAATAGCTTTTTCAGTCCTTTACACACATTTTGAAGTGACTGAAGTGAGATAAACAGACTGAAAACATATCTTATTATATAATACAAATCTTGACAAAGTTTTCCTTTGGGGTCATAATTTACAGTTGAAAAAAGGTAATGATCCTAATATATTGCATTATATTTTATCACAATACTTATCATGTTGCAACACATTAAAGATGCAATAATATTAATAATATTGTGCAATATTAATATTGTATTGCCTCTGGTGATTCCCACCCTTAACCTTTACTACTAACAGAGCAAAGCATTTACTGTGAAACCTGATGGTGGGGCTGGAGGCCGTGTTGTCACCAGAATCTGTCTGTGCAGATGACATCTCAGAATCCCATTGTTTCACCTGCAGATATTTCTAATGTTCTCAACTTTAGTGAGTATTCAATAATAAGACAGCTTCAACTGCAAACCCAGTTATACTTTCACCAATGGTAACAAGTTAGCATTTTGCATTTATTAATGCCATTAGGGACTATAAGACAGAGCCATGCTGCAAACAGTGAAGCAAAAGTCTTGCAGAGCATGGTGTTGACTCACAGTGGGGTTGGCAGTACTAGCAACTCAAAATATCAGTATCAAAAGAATAGCTCAATAAAGATTCAGGTTCAATAGTATTTCAGTTGTCCCTCTATACCACTATGAATGAAGTGATGGACCTGCAAATGGTAAATATCGCCTTTCTAGTCATCCAACCACTCAAAGCACTTTTTACACTACGAGACACATTCACCCGTTCACACACACATTCATACACTGTCGGCCGAGGCTACCATACAAGGTAGGAGGCATCATCGGGAACAATTTGGGGTTCAGTATCTTGCTCAAGGATACTTCGACATGCAGACTGGAGGAGCCGGGGATCGTCCACCTGCTCCACCTCTGAGCCACAGCCGCCCAGTGGCGTAACTATACGATTTTAATTTAGCACAAGCTGATGTGGAGTATTCAAAGTTCAAATATGATTAAATAGAACAGCTAATGAATGTTCACTGCCATTATTTTAATCTTTTTAATGTCAACATGCTGCATCACAGCCACCATGTATCATCACCTAATGGCGGGGGGCAATTGCTGTGCAGTGTTGCTCTATGTTTGTGGGTATAACAATCATACTCAATGTCCAGTATTTGCTCAAACACCCCATACAATTACAGATAGTGTACATCCCGTACAGATAGACTTGGAGAACTGTTTACTTAATCACATTATCCCATGTTAATATTTTTGGAAAAATATTTTTCACTTATTTGTATGAGGATGTGGGCGTAGACTTGTGACTCCATTTCTTAAGTCTGTGTTGTGTGAATATCACTGGCTTCCACTCTGTGAACTACTGGCAATCAGCCTGCCATACACTCTAGTTTTTAGTGTGTGTGTTTGTGTGTGTGTTCCAGTATGTGGGCACTGTAATCCCTTACCATAGTTTTGTATCCACCCACCTGCGGTCCTGCTAGCATTAGTGCCAGCTGCTTACCAGCTCTTATTCTAGCATGAGTAATGGTCATCAAGCTAACCTCTTCTGATACCTGTCACAGCATCTGGAAATCATCACATACTTCAAGAAAACTTCAGCCTCACATCAAACATTAAACATTAAGCACAGTTTCTGCTTTGGGCTTATTTTGTGTTTTTTGAATAAGTTTTGAGGGCTGTTTTACTTTTTATTTTAGCCAAATAACACAATGATTCACTTCATATTCTCCTCAGTTTACTGTAGAACAATATCCAGAACTTTAGGGTTTCATTTATGTAAAATATAATTTAGTTAGATATAAATTATAGCTGTAGTTTTTGCTTCAGAAGTTACTAAGCAAAGAATTTTAAGATGAATCCATCATATTGTTAAAAACCTAGCGATTAGCCTGCCTCTAAATTAAGGTTGCAAATGATATTAATCACATACTTTCTGTTATTTATCATGATTAATCCTCATTATATCATCCACTAAAATTATATTCTATTTATATTTGTATGACTTAGCCTTGAAAACTTTTCTTTTTGCCATACCTATTTATTAGTGGTAAAAAAAAAGTTGATTTACGGTACATTTTCTTTTTGAATACATTTTTAACTAATGGTTACGAATCATACAGCAAATATCGTGCTCCAACAGTTAAGTATTACACGGCAATAATTCTGGGGGACTTATGATGGACACTTTTTTTTAAAGGGATGAAAATCAGCCGAACCAGAGAAATCCTCTTTCCTCTCCACCCATTCTTCTTCCTCATTAAAGGCAGGTGCATACATTACCCACAATACATGTCAACCAGCACCAGTTTGGTCAGAAATGTGGATGTATTATGTGTGGCGCTAATGTAGCCCCGGGCAGGCTGCAGAGGTCTAATGAGCTCTCTTATTTTTAACTCCACACACCCCATTTTTTCATTTCCAAACTTGTAGTCTTCAGCCCCAACTGATGCTGACTCAAGTAACATTAATTAGACTAAAGCAAAGCTATCCCCTCCACAGCAGCTCCTCATTACTGTGTGTTTTCCTTTGGAAACAGCATTTTGCTTTTCTGCTGTTCAGAAATTGCTCTTTATGCGACCAGATTTAATCAGAGTGTGTCCTTTAATATCATCACCTGGACTCCCAAACGAAACGATTGCAGTATTAAATGGCAGATGCAGTTTTTACAATTAATGACCAGATTTGGATTGTACCATCATCACTGGCTTGGCAACAATCAATCAGTTCACATTCTTTATGCACAGTGGTATTTATGAAGAATTAACGGTGTCTGAGGGTGAACCAAGGCTAACTAACAAAACAACATAAAAACATTTTATTTACCTTGAATAAATCAAAGACCAGCAGCAGATCCTGGGAGATTAATTCTCACTGCACACCAATTTTTACATCCCCCACCCTCTCTCTCTCTCTAACACACACACTCACACACACACAAATAAGCCTGAATGTGCATTTTCTCCACCAGTTGTTTATCATGAAATGTAGCGCTTATACCAACCCCAAATATAAATCACTTTGCTGCTGTTGAGGTGTGTACTGCTGGTTTACTAATACCCCTCCCTGCTCTGGGCTCTCCTTTTGTGGTAGCAGTGCAGGGAAGGGGCCTCGACTTATCTGTGGTGTATTGGCTGTGGCTAATCTCTGAAACACAGTGGGTTCATTACAGTATGTTCAGACGCTATAACAGTAGATTGTTGCTGCTGTCAGGGCTGGAGGCCTTACACTGGGCAGCCATGGTGCCACTAATGATAGCTTAATAGCTTTTTAATGTTGCAGCTTGCACCTTGTGTTCTGGCTGTGTGCCGAGAGGCAAATCAGCAAAAGAATGTGTGCGAGGTAGCAAGTGTGACAGACTGTGCGAGAGTGAGAGCAGGAGTGTTTCTCTGCACATATGCCAATGCCCATTTTAATTCCTGTATGCATCTTGCCACAGCGTCCTCTCTGTGTCTTTATCACACACAGCCAGGCACGGTGCTGCACACACACTTCCCTCTGACACACTCATGATCACATCCACTCCACTCCGGCAGCGAGAGGAACTTTATCTGTATTCATGCTCTCACCCCGAGGACACACACACACTCCACATGTCTGCCATTTGACACATCCCTCCTACACAGAAGTCTCACTCTGTTTCATTCTCTTTAAAACACTCCTTTAATCCTCCTGGGGAATGCTAGCAGCCATGATTGACACACAGGCAGTTGAATGCTTATGTCATCTGAATATGTGACAGTAGAAATATCTGCTGTAGCAACAGATTTCATTTATGTCGCTCTCTGTCTTCTGTCCCTGCGGCATGTTTGTGTGCTTTCTATTTTCAACAAGTACCCAACTTCAACAAGTACTCACTGTGACATTATAGTCTCTGTGCACATGAAAGCAGTGATCAAGTTTAAAATCCAGTCCTTGGGTTGCAGCACACATAGATTTTTAAATAAGAGCATATTGTGAAGAATGTTTGTCCTTGCATCTAATAAAAGTGTTGAAACAAACAGCCCAGCCCAGCAGTTCTCTGCGTGGCTCAACTATCCAAGGACTGAGATTTACATCACTCCCAAGGCTGAGTGTGCCACATTCAGCGCAGTAAAGTAAGATTGCAGTCCTTTATTTAAGCCACATATTAAAAATGTATTATTTTTCCTGTCTGTTCCACTGCACCCTGCCTGCACACTATCTGCATACCTGTATATACATACAATATATTCAAGCTCACTATCAGGCACACACATGCACAAGAGCATAATGTAAAGGCACGATATAAAGATGGACAGTGAGAAGAGTGATGAATCCTACAACAGAGAGTGCATCCATGCAGTGTAAGGACCAAGTTCATTAGTAACGGTGTGCCAGTTTGTCAGTTATGTCACAACAGTAACAGTAAACGGAGCTGCTAATTCAAATTAATGGATGCTGATAAATGTTAAATCACTTAGCAAGTGTGCAGCAAGGGCTCTCTGGGATTTACCCACTACAACAGATCAAAGGCAAGCTCAGTGGTAACATTATGGCAAGTTTTTGCATCAGCCGAGCGTCCCTGAAGGAGTGTTTTAGATTCTGCAACCTCACTGTTTTTGTTTATCTAGCGTTCCCTGAGTGAAATGGAGTTTAACTTGTGTGGCCACATAGACCATGTCACTGTTAAAGTGGAAGTAGAAGATAGAAGTTTTGGGTTTTAAATTATTATGAAGTAAATGTTGATTGCACAGTATAATGGCTATAGAATAATGAAACCATCTGCATTTAGATTGGTACCCTGCAGCCTCACTTTCACTATGCAGCTCTGTCAGTCACCAAGAACGATCTCCCAATAAAATGAAGGTTCTATTTATGATACAAAGAAAGTGTGTCAACACTTGTGCAAAAAAGGAAGACGATAGTGCTTTTGTTATCCTCAATAGTTATCAGTATCTATCCCCATTTACCGAAGAGTATCAACGTAAGTTCCTTGCAGTAACTATCTCCAGTAGTGGAAATGGCGGACAGTGGATCAACCAAAGTAACCGTGGAAAACAAAATGCAGTGTGCCCTGTGTTGTTGGTAGTTACTGAGGAAAATAGAAAGTGACCTGGTTGTCTCTGCTATGGCAACAATTATACCACTTGGAAACTTTTAGAAGGAGGAAGTTGAAAAGCACAGCATATTTATTCTAATTGGAAAAAATGTTTTCAGGATGTGTTTAATTTTCAGGAGGAGAATAAAAACCATTTAATTGGGTATAATAACATGATAAGACGATAAATTAAACTGCAATTTCCTGAACAAAACCCATTACTAAATTAATTGCCGTTTCCATCTGTGTTTAACAATTAAAGTCAACCGTAAATCCGCATCATACTCTCATAACAATATATCATTTTGATAAGTGACAACATTATAAAAGCTCAATTAGTGCTGCTTCTTACACCCAACTGGGCCAAAAGGGATTAAAGCAACCGATCCACCGATACTATCATTCATATCACTTCAACATAACAAAGAGTTATTAACTGTAAACACAAGGGATCACTGGATTTGTGCTACAGGAACTAAATGAACTTACTTGTCTTTGCCCACAAAGTAAACGCAGGTTTTGGTATTTGAAGCAGCAGAATTTGGCAACGTTGCTGCACTGAGTCAGCGAGAGGGAGGACACACCAGGAAATCTCTGCGGGGCTAATGGGCACATAAAAGCATTTATGGTGATGGAATGTGTTGGAGATATTAAATATTCATCTGCTCCTGCCTCATTAAGGTTCTGTTGCACGAACACACACTCCTGCAAAGGTCTGTGATCAACAGCCATTTGCTAATATGGAGAGAATCAGAGTATCAATATTTAAAGAGGGGGGCCAGGCTAGGTAGAGACACATTCACACCCTCAGGGGAGTAATGAAGGAGTGTTTGTGACAGCCAGGAGATTGTGTGTGTGTGTGTGTTTGTGTGTTACTGCAGAAAGAGTTATAGATGCACTAATTAAGAAGAAGAAGAAATGGGGAGCAGGTAATAAAAGTGTGCATAAGTACCAAACCAGTGCACTTACAATGGAATTAGATAGGCATGAATTAGTATGAGCCACTGTGCTTTTGTCTCTTGGGGTTAAATGTGGGGAAAAAGATGTATGGCAAAGGCAAAAAGGGAGGCGGTAACTCAATTAAAGAAGAGGGGGGAGCTGGACTTAACATGATAAGCAATGGCAAATGACTCCCTGCTGTTTGTATGGTGGCTCCCCGTGTGTTCAGTTAACACACGAGTACACACTCAGATTTACAATGTGTAGCATACAGTACATGGTCCTCAGTGATTATGCATTCTGTTACATGTGTGGTTCCACAGATAGATAATTCCTTGCCTGGGCGAGCTTCCCTTTTTCCTTGCTTGATTTAGAGCCACAGGATACGAAATCTGTGATTTATGTTGTCTTGTAGCATTTAATAAGGATTGCCAAACAGCGTACGTGAGTGGACTGGAGCATCAGCAATTCCTGCTACCCACTTCCCACCCGCATCCTCTAATCGCTGCACTCCCAGCTGCTCCAGGTTTTCTGTTTTCTACGTTTGATATTTTCTTCATCCCACTTGTTTCTCCACTCACCCTAAAACAGAACCTGTTCCAGTTTGCTCTATAGCAAACGCTGTGAATGCTGCCTTTCAGATTTATTGCACAATGGGAAGTGAAATTTAGAGGCATCAAAGAAGGCAGTGAATGGAAGCGCAGGAAGTGAGGCGAGCAGACGTGGTCGTCTGAAGCAAATGAGAGTGTTTGATCAAATATGCGATCAAAAGTCAAAAAAGTAGACGGCCTTGAGGACAAAAGGGGAAAAAATAAAAGGAGTTTCTTTTACACACAGAGTCAGACACTCACCACATGTACACTCAATGGTGGAACATCTCCACTGGCTGTCGGTGGCCAGAAGATATGGAGTCCAAAACAGTCCGGCAGTTAAATTTGTGCAAATAAAGTGAAAGGAAAAATCCTCTTGTACGTGTGATGGAGCTTTATCTCTGAGCGAGGGGAAACACAGAGATACGCTCCAGGCAAAATTGCAATGCTCTGCTCCCACACTGCTCTGCTCATACCCTGTTGCAAATATGTTAGCAGAAAAAATCCCTCATGGACCAGACTTAGATTGCTTTGCTACAGCTGCAGCTCGACTGGGACCCCGTTGGTCCTATAGGATTTTGTAATGCAGTGTAATTATTATACTGTGGGCAGGAGCAGGCAGTCAGTATTGTCAGAGAATTTCATGTATGAAATTGAGATGCTGTTATCATCAGGCGTAACTGTAATTTTGTATCTTATGTCGTAGTTGTCAAAAAACCTGCAGGATCAGGGTTTACTGTCGCAGGGCTTTAATTTGAAAGGCTGCTCAACAGTGAAAGCCCCCCAAAAATGTTGTATTTGCACAGTGCTGTAACCACCCCCAGAAACCGGTTGCTTTGTGTGTTGATAGTGTTTCCAAGTGGGAGTTAATCAAATTTATGTAACTCAATATTTTTATAGTCAAAGTGTTTAGATAGCTGCCAAAACTTTTAATAACCAGCACATGGGCTTAGAGAAATGTTTCAATATACTTACATTGATTACTTTACTGCACGCCTCATAAACTTGATAAAATGGAGAGAACAATCTTTTCCTAATTACTGGTTCTGTTCCTCGAGCTCTCGTGGCATTCTGCCCATATGGTTCAGATGTATCAAAGCTGTTGTTGTCATTGTTGTTGTGAGAATCATTTAATTCAAAATGATCAGAAATGTTTTCTTCCACCCTGCATTTGGTTGTTGAATCTGTTGTGTAACCTTTGGCATTGCACTGAGAAATAATTAAAATACAGTAAGTGTGTCACATAGAGAGTGCAGGGTCATGCAACATGGAACACTTGCTGAAATATTCACATCCAGTTTGTATTCAGTTCACAGCAACCCAAGGTTTCCAGAGGTCACAATACCACCTGCACATGCACGGTAGTATATGTAAAATTTGAGCTGTGCATGCACTAATGCATTCTACTTGATACAGACTATATGTTGTGTGCAGTTCTAGTGCACTGTTTGTATTCATACCGATGGAAAGTATGGCACCAACACTCATGTATAACCCAAGTAATTTTTGAAGGCTGTGATTATGTTACTAATGCGCTGATGAGAGTAAATAAGGAAGTAGTATAAAGAGGGAAAGTCAGTGTAAAGAGGCAGGTTCAGATGGTGGGTGGGTCAAGCAATCACAGGACTTTCAACCCGGAGATTGGTGAACATGTCCTATGTGAAACCAAGTGAACTTTTTGAGTTATTCTAATGTTTTTTAATGTTGCTACAGTAACATTAGCTGCTTTGTTTCAGCGATGTTTGGCTGATAAAATGTGCATGCACGCTGAAATTCAACCTTGAGATGCAGTGACTTAAACCACCGGTGAGAAAGAAAAATAATAACGTTCCATGTAATCTGTTAAACTAAAGTAGAAGAAAAAGTCTGCTAGCTGCTAGGCTAATTTATGCAATGTGAACGTGCTTAAGCTAATGATGGGTGAGCAAAAAACAATTGTTTTGTCTGTGAACCTGAATTTGATACCTTTGTTAAAAAATGTTTTTGTTAATCCCTGTTTTATGGCTGTTGGGAGAAGTTTGCTCTCAGGACTTTGAGCCAGACAGCCCTGAAGTTACATGAAGAAGAAGGTTAACTTATTCCATGTGCTGTTTTATGTGTGTTAGTGGCATCAGTTTAAATTAAACTTCACTGCACTGAAACAGTTACAATTATCCGCATGGCCAAAAGCAAAAAAGAAAAGGGTGGCAGCTTCTTCTCTAACAGTCTGTGTTAAATGGGAGATAATATCGTTTCATATCGATCACAGGTCCCTGAATCGCATCGAATCAAAATCGTATCATGGCAGACTTTGTAATATCAGCAAATTTTGTATTGTTCCCCAAAGAATCGATATAATATTGCATTGTGATGAAACTGTTGATTTGCACCCCTAGAATGTCATCACCATGTTTCTTCTCCTAAACCTAACCTGTGTAACTTTACGTTAGGTATCTAACATTATGGTAAATACATAACATGACAACGTCAATCTTGAAGCACAATTTGTTAGATATCATACAAACTGTTGTTTGTGCATTTAATTAAGATATTATACAAACTGTTGTATGAGGATACGTCAGCGGGGCTGCCAATATAATTTTGGTGTAGGAGAAAAATGGTGCATGTACACAGAAATATTTATTTTTAGCGCTGCCACGTGGAATCTCGATTCCCATATGGGGACTGCAAAAAATGGGATTGGTCATCTAGGGCTGTCTGTTTTCCTGTGCCGATGGAGAGTGTGAGGACCACTGTAAGCAAGTTGAAAAAGGGCACAATGACCTTGTTTTCTAGCTTAGCTAATTATTTGATGGTATTGGTTTTGCCATGACCTCAGTTTATCAACTTTAGCTGTTCTTCCTTTGCTCATTATTCTAATGATGCTCAACTCATGAAGTGAGACAAATTTGGAAAAGGTATCCAAAAAATAGCTTCTTCCTCTCAAGGCTTCATTACACTTTGTAGTTTTATAATGTCTAAAGAATAAACTTGCCAACTCATATCAATAATGTGTTTAATAAAAGAGGCATTCATCTGTTTGTCATCAAAGGTTTCTAACATATTAAATACTGCTATACGTGACTTTTAAATACACACCAAAGTATATTTAAAAAGCATGGACCAGGGTTGTTTGATGCCAAGTCTCCGTTCAAACCATTTTTTTTTCTAGAGAGCAGAGAAACACCAACTGCACACTTGCTGCATCACAAAGGAGGTCAAAATTAGGCAAAGTTTCTCCAAAGAGCAAACACTGGGGTTGTCCAGTATTAGTTTTGACTGAAGGTTTAATAAAGAGCCTGTACAAATGTATTATTTTTTCCTACTGCAGGGTATGTTAGCACACTTCCCTAGAGACCACATCACGAATAGAAACTGATGAATAATGTCGGTTCATGAATGCTAAATGCGTGTTAACCTCTTCAAGCCAGTCAGACCCACCGGTGAGTCAGTCATTACTGTACAAACTCATGTTGTGCGCACAGGCGTTTGCATAACCCACAGAGAACTATACCTCGAATTCTAGTCAAGATTTTAGTGTTTCCAAAAAAAAAAGTGCAAAATTATGCACAAGAACTCTCACATTTGAATATTTTTCTCAATGTGAGAGTCGTATAGCTTCAGCAAGGTGTGGAAACAAAAGAAAATACAGAGTATGTTTCTGTTATTGCAGGATTTAGGGAAATATTGGCAGAGGTAGATTATAATTACTCTGTTTTAAAAAAAATAATAATTGTTTTGTTTTCGTTACCTTAAAGGGATGATTCCAGTTTGTGAACTGTATGAAATACTTATCTATAGTCAGTGTATCACGTACAGTAGACAGTGGTTAGAGTTACCAGCAAAATGTTGACCTACCTTAAAAGTTAATATTAGTGAATGCTATATATACAGTACAATATTTTCACCACTTTACCTTGCCATTGGACAGCCCTTTCCGGGCTGTTGAAACAAACAAATGAAAGCAGCTGTGGCTCGTTACACTGAATATAGACACCAACACTCCACCTGCACGACTGAGACAGCTCTCTCAAGAGGATTATGTTAAACCACCGCCAAATAAGCAAGAGAGATGCTTGCTGAAGTGCACTGCTGTACCCAACCATCAGGTAAAATGACTCTGTATACCAACAAATATATGACACGACTTGCCAAACAACCAGTACAGTGTGAAGCACTGGCATTCTCTGATTCAGAAAGACCCTGAGGTTGTGTAGTAACCAAGTCCCACTTATAGCAGCAGTTGCTCTCTGAGTTCATGCATTTACAGTTCTGGGACTCCAGTTTCCACAGAAGTTTCCCCTTTCTCTGGGTGGTAATTCTAGTTCTTTTCTTGTATTTGTTGTCTCCTCCATAAACCGGTGAGAGACTGACCTGAACAGCTGATCTGTGATGTGATACAGTGCACTGCACAGTTGGGCATTTTTGCATAGGAATATGGAAAATATACAGTAGAGAAAATGTTGCGCCAAAGGAAAAGGCTGTCTGACAGCAACGTAAAGTCGTGAAAATATTATAACTATAGCATCCACTAAGACTGATACTGATTCTTTTCAATAGACCTTTTTTTTTAAGTGGCTAAAATAAGTTTTTCCGTAAACCCTAACCAACAGCAATGCATAGCTGAGCTTCTGGGGTGCTTGTTCCGTCTGTTTCTACAAACAGTGGAGTGTGCCGACCGCCATCTACTGTATGTTATGTGTACAATGACTTTATTAGTATCTCATCCAACCCCATTTAAAAAAAACAAAAACAACTGTAGTCTCTTATTTACACATCCAGCAATTAATGTTAGCATTCATCTGGAGTCGAATAGCAAATAAGTGCATTTTTCATTCTATTTAGCTCTGTTTTTGTCTCCACCAACTTCTGAGGGAAACTTTCTGGCTAAATGATGTGTGTATGCTGTGCAGCTTGTACCAGGCTTTCAGTGTTAACGGAGGTGTGTTTGTATGTAAAGTATCCTGACATGTTGTGAGCAAGTTTGTGAAAGAGAAAGTAAGGGTTCATGTTTGTGTGTCTATCTGTGTGAATGTGAATGCTTGTGCGTGTGTGTGTGTGTGTGCACGTGTGCGTGTGTGTGTGTCACAAGCTACAAGGGACAGGGTCAGGCAGTGCTGAGTTTTAATTAACTGACGCTCGGTCTCACACTATCATCAGCCAGGCTGTTCTTATAGCTGAGAGCTGGTACACGCCGGGCGTGAAATAATCCTCTATTGATTCACTTCACTGTCTTTGTATCTGTGTCTAACTGTCTGACTATTTCTCTCTCTCCTTCTTACACACACAAACACACAAACCTTTTTTCTCTACATATTATCACTGCTAGTTTGCTTTTTCATTTTCATTGTTGCATTTTTCCCTTTCTCCTTTACTCCCTCTCAATGTGAGAAGTCTCTTTGTGCCCTATGCTCTGTTGCACTTTCTCGCTTTTCAATATCCTCTTGTAATCTGCGTGCTGGGAGCCCAGTGAAGCATCCAAAGCTTTACACCACAGTGTTGGTTGAGGGGGACAGTCAGCACTCACCCCATCATGTTCCTGGGACATTTCATTAGACAGGAGGACACTCTGCAGAGTGTGAACAGCTGCCCTGTCTGTTATATTCTGAGAGGTGTGTATGTGTGTGTGTGTGTGTCTGGGTGTGATGGGCCCTGTGGGTAGTTATGTAGACAGATACTTGCTGCTGTGATACCTGAGTTTCAGCACAGATACCAATTACTGTTTTATCTGATACCTCACGTTGAAGAATGAATAAATATATAATACATGTTTTTTATCCTTTTAAAAGGTTTGTGCACCATCAATTTCTGCCTGGCTCCTCCAAGCCAGAATATTTTTTGTTAATGTGATGTGGGAAGGAGCTGGGGGCAAACTGTTGTGCAGAGGCTTGGCAACATACATAGTATGTGACACCAAGGGACACAGACAGATTGACCGTCACTATCAGCCATTTTTAGCCAGCATGGATAGCAGTGACTCCCACCGGGGCACTTTGCCACAGAAGGATTATACGAGGAGGAGGACCCACTATGTCTGGCTGTGGAGTCCATGGAGGTCCAAGAGAGGACAGGAGATGTCAGTGGATAGTGCAAATCTAGCGTTGGCTCTCCTTAGCTTAGGTGATGATAGCGTAATTAGTCACTTATGGCCATTTTAAATGCAACTGTCATTATATTCTCTGTGGTAAAGACCGGGTCAGCCAGTGTTCAGCCTATTGTGCTTGACACTTGACACAGTCAGGGTAGAGAATGCGATATACCTCAGAGATTTGCCTATTTTGACATGATGACCTTTCAACTCCCAGGAGATGTGACAAGCTATTTTTGAGCAGCAAAAGCACAATATGTGAATTGTTGTAACATTACCTTTATTAACACAAGAATCTATGTGATTAAAAAAACAAAAAAAGTTCCCAAAGTGAGTGAAACAAAGTCAACAGAAGTTCCCTTTGTCCGTGGCCATGTGCCTGCACCTATTTGCCTTTAAGCCTCCATCCTGCCCAATCTACTTTGTTTGCAAAGTCTGTTTAACCAGGCTTCAGTGACAGATGTTTGCCTGCTAATGTGTGTTTGGCAGGGGAGATTATTATGGCTTACTCACTCGACAATTGCTCAGCTCCTCTGCGGACAGGATGATAGTGCCACATTTCTTCCCTTGGATCCCTCTGTGGAGTAAAGAGAGAAAACAATAAGAGCTTAACAGAAATTAAAGGAAACACATCTTCTGTTTGTCCACTCTTGGCTCTCAAGTGATCGTTAAAGGCCACTCCACTGTTTTTTTCCAACTCTGAATTAGTCCCTTTGATTATACTCAACAACAAAAAGTCTGTCTGATGTAGTTCATGCTGACATTTCTTGACATTTATGGAAAGTCTCACTCAAGTTTTTCTTTTTAGATTAAAATACATTTTTTAATATTAAAAGGACCCTCAGTTTTGATGGGGATTAAGATGGGGGATATCTTGCCAGGTTTAGGACGTTCCTCCTTGTAATTTCTAGGCAGATTTAGACAGTGGGGCAAAGGCCCGGTACCATGAATGTTTTTGTTTGTTTGTTTGTTTGTTTTTAAACAATTATGATTAATGCAGGCAATGAGCCTTTTGAGGAAGGTTTACCCATCTTTTAAGTTGACAAAATTGTTATATGGTGCTGGAGTGATGAGTTTTGTATGTATTGGTAAACTTATTTCACCTGAGATTTGCAAATGACACAACATCTCAGCGTATATTACTCAGTGTCTCGCATAGAGAAAGCCATCAGTGCTCTAATTACCTCTCCTCTTGTCGTCATAATGATGAGAACTTTTACACTATGTTGTGGTGACAAATCAATCCATCATCTCTTGGCTTGTTCAGAACACAGGAAGCAGATCCAATTTTCCATTTTCTATTTGTGCAAAGCTAGTGATCTAATTACTGACTGGACTCCACATTTTTGGTGATCATGCATTTCCTGCAAGATCCAAAAAGGCGTGAATACTTAAAAATCAAACAAACAAAGGCACTATCTACTACTGTACATCTTAAATAACCTTTTGCAAACCTCTTTTTTTCTTGCTGTTATGTGTTACTTTAAGCTCTTTGTATTTGCCTTTTATACTGAGGAGGGTGAGGACTTTGCCATGACTTGCTTCAGGGCAAAATAACAGTGCCAGAAACTTTGACATCCCTTTCACAGTTTATCATCTCATGCAGATTAGGGTTATTCACATCTGTTTTAATCAATTTTAATAAAAATCATTTTGATAACAAATTTTCAAAAGAAAAGAGATGAAAAGATTTAAGAATCAGAGAGGCCATCAAAAGCTTAGCCCCCGTCTTGCTTATCACACTAGACTCACACAGAGCACAGAAGGGGAAAGGCCAATTTCTTTGAGGCCAGAATTTTTTTACTTAACTCTGTCATATTGTGTGGAGTACAACAGAAAATATGTTTGCCGTAATGTCTTAGTAATGTCTGTATGTAGTGTGTGTGTGGGCCTGTGTTTGGAAGTGCTGGCAGCCTATCAAATAAGACTAAATCTCCTCAGCCCTTAAGTCCGCTCAAGGTGACAGGTGGAATTGAACTGTAATGCCTATGAAATGGCATTTATATATTAGGGCATAAGATGTCATAAATGGAAACTGTGCTTGGAAAAAAAGGAAAAATGGAAAGAAATCACTTCTTTGGTGACAAAGCTACCTGTACCTGATCCAAAATTTCTTTTCACTGTTTGACATCTAAATCTACCTAGAGTTAAAGCCATAACAAACTAAAATAACTGCCACCATACTTTCTACATGACTGAAAGAAAATCAGTCCATAACACCCAGTCACACCAGAAAGCTGGATGCCAGTCAACTGTGTTAAACAGTTAATATTGCTCTCCTAGCTTCTTCTATTTTTTCTGCAATGGGTTGTTGGGACTGCCCCATAGCATTTTATTTTAGGATAGTAAGTTCACCATGTCATTCAATAAAGGAGAAAAAAGCTATCCAACTCTCTAAACTGCCAACTGCTAAGTGTCAAGCTGGCAAGCTCGTTAGGTTGGTCAAAAGCAGGACAAAAAGTTCACACAATCAATTCAAAAGATGTATTTATCTGCACCGTTGACTCTCATATCTGTCAGAAAACATTTCTCTTTGTGGAGCACTTTATATTTCAGCAGAAGAGTTGTGACATTGAAGTGTAAGCTATGATAGCTTCCTCCATTTTGGATTCTCTGGCTCTCCATTTCCTCAAAGGCCAGCACTGTAGAGGCGGCTTGCTGTCAGTCAGCTGCCTAAATTCACTCCATGTGAAAAATGTATGTGGAATTGCTTTGTTCCCATGAGCAAATCCAATATTTGCAGCATTTCCATTATAGGTATACTGTGCAGGATTATCCTAAAAAAAATATGTATAAACTCATACAAAAGAAATCCCCCTCAATCAGCACTCATGACCCACTACAAGTGTGTGGTAGTGTATTTTACTGCAAGGATACAGCCCCCTGCAATATTTTCCTATTTTCTTCTTAAGCCCCTTTCCCACTGGAAAAAAACCCACTAACACCAGCTAACAGCTGGCTTCTGTTTTTAAAAGACAATGTTACAATCTGCATTTATTCCTGAGATAACTGACTCTGCAGTAGTCACGGGTCTTCATCAGCTACAGCTCCAATTAACAGTTATTTAAACATGACACCTGTGTGGACGTGCTAGTCCTCGCGCCTTTTCCAGTACAATGCAGTAACACACCGCCACAAAAAAACTGTCCTCCTCTGTCCAAGCATCGCTTGACCATTGTTCAAAATTAGTCAGCACCAAGTTTAAAAGAGAGAGAGAGTAAGAAACAGATATTTAAAAAGAAAAAGAAATAACCTCTGAAAAATTTTCACTGGCGTCCATGCTGCTTTCTACTGTTACTAACCTGTTTACCAGTGCTGTCGCAATTTATAATATTATATACACATAAATATTTTTAGTGGGTTTCCCGCCTATAGTAAACTGCATATAGGTGCTAATTTTGGGAGGAAAATAGGTATTATTTTGCCAGGGTTAGAATGTTTCTGGGCAAAGCCTGTGAAGTTGGGGCTTTATAAAAAAGTAGCAGATAGATGCAAGACAGTAAGCAGCAAGCTTCCAAAAGGGAGTTATGAAAATTGCAGACACAGCATCAAAAAAACGCAAATATCGCGGGGCAAAACATCAAACAGATAAAGTTTGTTCCAAAACAAGAGCAATCTAGGGTTGGCCTCCACTTCCACTGTCACTAGC
This sequence comes from Epinephelus awoara, assembly GCA_035609425.1. Taxonomy (NCBI): domain Eukaryota; kingdom Metazoa; phylum Chordata; class Actinopteri; order Perciformes; family Serranidae; genus Epinephelus; species Epinephelus awoara. The sequence goes on from CM069296.1 coordinate 15,656,842, forward strand.
GATACAGTTTACAAACGGTAACCAACTATCTCAGCATAGTTTACCTTTATGAATGATTTTGCCAAGAAATGGCATTGTCTTAAAAGAATTTATGACCATGCCTGTTCTTACTCCAAACCTTGTCTCTTTATGAAGGAAAAATCTGGGACTCATTTTAGATTCTGGGTTGAAGTTTGATAAACAGTTTTTTTTCTGTTGGTACATCCAGCTTCAATCAGGACCATTCATGTGTGTGTGTGACTTGGGGAAAGTCATCAACACTTTAATATTCATCCAACCTTCATTAATGCAATTCTTTATACTTTGTATCACTCAGATCTTTTAGTTCTGTCTCCAGCTTGTTCACAATGCTGCGCCAAAGCTTTTAACATTATCAAGAAAGAGACCATATCACTCCAACTCTGTCCCTCCCTCACTGGCTTCCTCTTAGTTATAGGACTGAGTTGAAAAGTGTGTTTTTTGTCTGCAGAGCATGTTCTCGCCCTGCTTACATTAGTGAACTCCTGTCGTCATACCACGCTGTCACAGACTTGAGATTGTCTGACCGAAGACCTGTCTGTCGCTACAGTGGGTCTGGGTCTAAATGTGTCAGTGCCCACGAGCTTTAACTTTAACTGCGCCTGATTCTGTTTGACTGGAACTGTATCTGTTGTCTTTGGTTGGTTGGCCGTTAATCTGTGTGTGTGCATTATGAACTTGTCATTGTAGTCTATGTGCGTGTGTACTGCAAAGCCTTTTGTACCAACCGTGTTGTTTGAATAGCTTTAGGGGTTATGAATTGTTTCCAGACTAAATCCATCCCACCTTTTTAGTCACCATGAGATCTGTGTAGAAAGTGCTCCCACTTGAGGCCTATGGGAGCCATTAAACAACATTAACAAAACATTTCTCACGTTTCCCCACAAACTGTATCACCTTTCATTTATCTGCCAGACATCAGTGTGTCAGATCTCCAAGACCATTAACTGCCCCACCAGAGGACTGTGAAGTTTAATGTGGTCTTTCTGCGTGTGTGTTAATTGCCTCATTCATCAGCGATGTGTCACAGTAAGAGGAATGTGCCTTATTAGTTTGAAAGTGCTCTATGTAGAGTGGCGCTGTTGTCATGGGTGGCCTGCACAGGCTTCCTTTCCCAGTCCAAAGCAGTAGGGATGTTCCTAAGTATTCATTCCCTGTTTTAAGTAAATGAATTAAAACTAGTTGACTTGTCTAAGGGTAAGAAAACAAAATTGAGCACAATTGAATCTAAAGGGTTAGAAGTTACCTGAAAAAATATTATTAGAGCCATTTGAAAATCATTAATCACATTTGTCAATATCCAAGTCATATTTTAAATGTTTCCGAAATGTGTGACACTTTGTGCCATGCATTAAAAACATTTGAGCAATTTGACACAAGAGAAAGTGCTGTGGTACGGAATCATCAGCACGGCTGTGATTTGGTCGTAGGAATGAGGCCACAGGCCAAGTGCTGAAGATAATCACAGCCGGGTCGTCCTGACTCATTTCCATTCAAAAACTCACTGACACACACATCCAGACATACACACATGGTAATTCTCTTATGCATGAGTGTGCACGTTAATTGACACACAGAGAAGACACAGAGAATTAAACTAATGACAAGGAAGGGAAAGCCATTGACGATCAGAGCTGCTGGTTGGTCACACATGTCAATCCAAGCTCCTCTCATTTTCCTCCGGGTATCTTTATAATGGTAAATTTAACCAATTATCTGGTCCTGACTAACAAGAGTAGGGAACGTTTAATCGACTAGTTGACTGATTGCGCACATCCTGACAAAATTAGGTGAACTGGGGACTCTGAAGTGCACTCTCAATAATCAAACGCTGGTTTCAGACTAAAAGCACAATATGGAGTAGTTTCTCAAAAAAAATATTCACACTTGGGAATAGTCTGCAAAACTTACTTTCTTGTCCACCTCTGTGGAAATCCTTGTTTTATCTCAAACCACAGCAGGTACAGACAAACACACACCAAAATACACTGTTAAAATGTCCAAATACACAGCAGGCAATGCAAACAGGCAGGTAGCAGCAGGAGTCACGGTTCAGTGTGAGTTAGTTTTCATTTATTGGGAACAGACAGTAGTAAGTCAAAGACATACACAATCATCCCTCTGGGGATTGAGGTAGCATTTTATCCACTGGCAACTTTGGTACTACTGCTCTTGGGAACCCACAGGCGGGTCATCTGTCTCTGTGTTTTATCAGCGTTTGCCGTAGTGTAACTGACTCACATGTCCATTAGCCTTTTGCATATGTTGCTATTGGCATACAGCTTACAGGCAGAACTTGTGCTCGTGAACTTTGGTTCTGCATTACTTGCATCAGTCTACATATTGCGTATCCTGTTTGTGGCTGCATGTCCCAAACAACGACTCCTGTACTGTGACAGTTTGGTACGTATACATGAATCATTACAAGCCAATAAGATGCTAATACAAATTTTCCAACCTGGTATTCCCATCATTCCTGATCATTTCTACCGTGCTTAAAATATTTTATCCAAGTTAGAGTCCCATTGGTCACTTGTTGTGGATGAGAGAATATCACAAAACCTGTGAACATAATCAGCTTAGTTATGCCCCAGTATTGCTCACCCAGCTGCTCAATAGAGTGCAGTGACTCTGGTTGGTCTTTCTGATGTGTCATCCACCTAAAAGCCTTGTAGGGGTGTCCCCGACTAAGAATTTTCATAGTTGAATCTGATTTGACAGATTTTTCCTTTGGCCAACTAATCGTCCAATCATGTTGTTTTCCCCCTCGTTTGCGTCAGTTTTCGCTCCAGAGAAAAGAGCTAAAACACCCAAATAAACAAATGTAATTCTTCAGTAGGCATAACAAGATAATAAATAAGATAATAATAATGATAAAAGTAAAAGGGTTATCATTTTATCTTTAACTTTATTCCTTTCACTTCATCAAGGTGCTGCAGCCTCATCCATGTCTTTAACAGGAGTCGTTTCTGACTCGCCAGAACTTGCCATTTCATTCACAAATAAACATCCAAAAATATCATCAAAAGGTTTAGAAACAGTTTTCCTTCTTTCTGACTTCAAGTTACTTTATTAATCAACTCAGGTTCATACAAGTTCATCCACACGGACCGGGCTCTCAATTGTTTGGCCACGTCGGACAAAAAGTAGCCAAATAAAAAATCAAAGTCTATCAAGAAAACAATCAGCGGTGAAATTCATTTCAAGACACTTCAGGTAAATGAATAATCCTTCAAAAAAGGTTGATATGAGAGCACATACCTCCTTCAAAGTGTTTGTTTATGTTCTCCGCCACCGTAAATCACCGTAGGCCTCGATGCTGCTCTGATGGTCCTGCAGCGCACTCACTCACCTCAGCTTATTTGGATCGGGCAACTGGGTGATTTAGTCATGCTTAGTAATGATTATGCCTACTGATTAAACGCATGCGTCATTTTCAATTTTTTATTACCAGAAATTAGGCTGATGTTTGTATCAAAATAGGCTATATATCATGAATTACTAGAAAACAAATACCTTTTATGTCAAATCAAGATCAGCAGCAGTGAGCACCCCCATATAGTCAGAATGGTACGGTCTTGTTTCATAACCGCATTTTGCGACGATTCGACTGTAAGACTGGCAGTTGAATCAGACTTCTCCAAATTGAATCACCAAATCATCGACTATTCGGGGTCACCCCTACTTGACTGCAACGTCTTTGAAGAAAATTGTTGCCAGCAAAGTAAATATAACCAAGGCAGTTACTTGTTTCTCCTAAATGTATTTGGCAAACATAGTAGTGCAAAAGCATATAGCATAGGACACACTGTTAATGAAGGACACCCAAGATTTTAATTTGCCAGGTAGACGCTGTCTGCTGTTAACAATTCAGCAACAAAGTTGCACATTAACTACAGGTAAGATGTACTGTACACTCTAAGTAAGTGCTGGTATTTTCAGCTGCAATTTCTTGACAACTTAATGAAAAGATTGATGGACTTGACTTGATGGACTCGGCTTTGCACTCAACATGCTGAGGTCAAGAGACTGGTGAAAGTGTTCTCCAGCTGTGTGTATAAGTGCTTCCTACTCTTTGTACAAAGTTGTGTGTGTTTTAAGAGGTAGATGGAGACCTTTGATCCATACAGTAAAAGACTTTCATTGATCTTCAGGTGGAGGAACCATCCTGGTTGCATGAGTGTTTTCTTTTCTCACCTACAATCTTGCACGTACACACATATTATAGACACAAGGCACCCCATCAGCCACTGACTCAAAAATACAGCTTTCAAAAGACAAAAGCCTCCACATCTACATCCCTGTCCACTTATTCCTTCCTTCACCTCCCGTAGCCAAATCAATTCCCTCATGGTTCTTCTCAGAAATGGCCTGTTATCTTAAGGCCACTGAAAAGCAAAAACCAACAGACAAAAAGAGTTTGGTTTACACAAGTGAATCTGCGCTGTGTTGACAAGCTGTGGCTGCAGAGCAAAGCGGCTATAGCTATCCGATAAATAACACAGTGAACAGCCACAGGGACTGGCTTTCACAAATAACCCCATGTTTTTTGGTCATTAGTAGGCTGAAAAATTATTTTTGCAACACAAAGATTCTAAGTTGCTACTATTTTAATTGATCAACGATTTATAATGTCCTTTTTTAAAGGCGAGTATGTGTATAAATTGTAAGAAAATGGTGAAATATGACCATCAAAATTAACCTGAAGCTCAAGGTTACGTCTTTTTTCCCCCCCAACCAATAGTTCCAAATAGAGTTGAATAACCAGGGTATTTATTAATAAACCTAAAAGTAGATGCACACACAGATAAAACTGCAGTTTTCCTGGATATCAATTATTTTACGTTACTCTAAAACAGTGGCCTGCACAGCAAGTTTGCACTGTGCAGACACTGACAACTACTGTTATTGAGCGAGCAAGAATTGATTTCCAGTAAATAGTGCCGGCCGTGGCAATATCTTTTAATAGAGAGTCCCACTACTAATCACCATTAATCATGTGGTCAAATTAGACAATAAAATTCCATGGCATTACTTCAGTGTATGTATTTGTTCATGTTTTACAAAGGGTTTCACCTGAGCAATGCTACACAACAATGATAGCAATCATTTCACATCTATACAGACTCAGAACTATACTGCTGTTCTTGAGGCAATTGTATTGGATGCTCTGTATATGGCTGATACTCAAGTGCAGGTATCAGAATTGATATTGGGAAAGAAAAATTTGTACTAGAACATCCATCCATCCATCCATTTTCGTAACCGCTTATCCTCTTGAGGGTCGCGAGGCGGCTGGAGCCTATCCCAGCAGGGTACACCCTGGACAGATTGCCAGACTATCGCAGGGCTGACACATAGAGACAGACAACCATTCACACTCAGATTCACACCTACGGGCAATTTAGAGTCAGCAGTTAACCTGCATGTCTTTGGACAGTGGAAGGAATCCGGAAAACCCACATGGGGTGAACATGCAAACATAACACACAGAAGGGCTCCCTCCTGGGATCGAACCAAGAACCCTCTTGCTGTGAGGCGACAGTGCTAACCACTATACTACCTGTACCAGAACATCTCTAGTTCAAAACCCAAAGATACCCGATTAGAGCTGCAACCAACAATTGTTTTCATTGTTGATTAATCAGTCAGTTATTTTCTTCATCAACAGAAATGTCTTGTTTTGTCATTATCAATCATGTTTCCCAAACCTAAGGTGACCTCCGCAAATGTCTTGTTTCATCCACATCCCAAAGATACTCAGTTTACTGTCATAGGGGAGTAAAAAAAACAGAAAATATTCACATTTAAGAAGCTGGAATCAGATCATTTTTCTTTTTTTTCCTCAAAAAATTACTCAAACAGATTAATTGATTATCAAATTAGTTGGTGATTAATTTAATAGTTGACAACTAATTGAGTAATGGTTGCAGCTCTAATCACATAAGACAAAGTAGTGTTGAAAGTAGCCTGGAACTAAGTCATGTTTGCTGTTTTTGCTTGAAAAATGACAAACAATAAGGCTAATTAATCATCAAAATATTCAGTGTTTTTTTTGGTGTATTGACTAATTGTTCCAGTGTGTATCTCTACAGGTGTATACTGTAGATCTGTGTGTAAGCAGCCATCCTCGAATTTATTTCCTCTCTTTATCCAAGGTTGTAAACAGCCATATTTTGTAAATATAATATTCAGAATTCTTCTGATGACTCACAGAAAGGAAAACAAATCAGTTGGTGTTAAACTGCAATCTGTCTCCTGCTGGATTTCTTTTATGCCTGTGCCTGCGTGCCAGAAATCCCACCCATCTCGTTGCTTAAGAAAATATTGGAAAAAGCTGAAAATGATGGAATAAGATCTCATTTGCACCTTGCTATTGATTTCCAACAGCAAAAAGAGAGACTCAGACTTGATTTACAATTTGCCGCAGCTACGGAGACCTCCTGAGGGTGCCACCGAAGATACTGCTCCCTCATATTACCGAAAACCTGGAACAGTAATCTAATAAATGTGTCAGGCTGGCAGGAAGTTTTATTCTTTGAACTGCACCTGAAAGAAAGAATTTCTTTCTCTTTTTTTGTCTTAGAAGAGTAAAAGCAGCAGTGCATGCATAATATAACCTATCCATTAACACAAGGCTTCAAAGACCCACAGGGTACACACGCCAGCGCTTTTGAACCTCCGATATTAAACAAAGGAGAGTTGTATATTGACAGAGTGCGCACATGCACACACACACGTACACACACACACGCACACACACATATTATCGCCCATAGGAACATGTAAACCCAGAAATTACACTTGCACCAAATCCCTCAAAGCATAAAGACCCACTGACATGTTGGCGCATACACACACACAAACCACACAGATACACACAGTTTTTGTTCACAGATTCTGTAATTACAGAAATCTTCAGGGAGTCAAAGACTAAAGCAAACTAATAAACCTGCTGTGAATAAGGAGCGGCTAAATTAATTTTGCCGAGGGGGATATGAGAAGGACAAGAAAAGGAGGGAGGATTGAAAGGATGGTAACCACTGGCTAATTTGGAAGCTACTCTCTGTACTCTCTCTGCCGCTTACAAAATGTGTCGCTGTATATCATTAAATTCCCAACTGTTTTAACCATTTTATTTACTCTGTGTTATGCTATGTCAGTATGTGACCACCACAAAGCAACAATATTTATTTGTGATATTTTTTCACCTGAAATGTCGTTGGATTTGTCCTCGAATGTTTTTCTATCAAGCTCACTCACATTTGAAACAACACAGGAAACGTACTGGTTATAGTGAAACACAAACTTATTTTGTTTTAACAAGTACTTTTTTCTTGTTATTGGTGACTGGGTAGAACGTGCAGGAGGCGGGACATTACGCTGATTACACTGTGGTCGCGAACCAAGTATGTAATTTGGTCGTTAAAAAAGAGTCTCTTGCTGCTCCTTGAATTGGTCTGTTTTGGCACCAGCCCTTACCAACAGAGGTTCTTACTCCAGTTAGATATTTTCATTGCTGTCTTCGTGTAAATGACCCTTCTTCACCTTACAGATGTTTTTTTTTTTTCTGGTTTGGCACAAGCTGCATGATAGAAACGTCAACTCACGCACTTGCTTGCTGTGAATTCTGCCAACAATGACCTACCCTATGCACATGTGGGCTCAACCGGACATCTGTGCAATGTCCAATCCAGCTGATTCAGACATCTGTGTTCTCACATACTGCTCTTCTGGGTAATGTCTAGAAAATGTCATGTTTGCAGTGCATGTGTGAAAGAGGTTTGAGAATCTCCAGCCATGCTAGATAACAGACAGTGGTGCTTTGAGCTAAATGCTAACGTCAGTATGCTAACATACTCACAGTTACAATGCTTAAATGTTAGTGCATCATGGGTTAGCATGTTGGCATGCTACAAATTAATCTAAAATACAAACTACAACGGAGGATTATGGGACTGTCATCAGTTTTGCAGGAACTGAGTCATAAACCCAAATATTGGACAAATGGAAATCTGAAATTTGAAACTCTTCCAAAATACATTCACATAGGACGTTGTTAAAAGCGGCAATTATGATCCATATTTAGGTTTTTTGTTAGGCAGTGACCTCTAGTGGTTGTAGTAATTGCGAAGCGAGCAAAGGAGGAAGAAGGAGTAGAGGGGGGGTGGATGGGTCAAACAAAGACTTTGATCCAGGAGACTGGTGTTTGTGACCAAATATCAGCATTGAGTTATTGTACCAACCTAATGTAGTATGTCACATGACCTGAAACGTACTTATGTGAACCAGGGAGTTTGGCATAACTAAGCAACTTTGTTGCCTTCACCTAATCACGTTATGATGCAACTGCCACACAAGTTTCCATGTTTAAAACTGTGACTTTTTATGGTCATATATGAGCTATTTCTGTCATCCACCACTAGGGGCACTAATTTAGGAAATTCTCCTATATGCTTCGTATTAGAGGGAAGGAACATCCAACCTATGCGGTGGTATGTGGGGTTGGAGGATTTGTTGGGAACTGACAATGGCGCTAGAAGAAAAGTTAGATGATCATCAATGTTACTACAGTTTATCCTGAGTGAGACATGAAGGAACTAAATTATGTGGCAGTCCATCCAAAAGTTGTCCAAACTTTCACTGAAAACCTGAAATATAAACATCGTGGTGGCGCCACAGAAAAACTCAGGGGGTCATAAAAGTCAGTGGGATTCATTTCCTGGAAGCCATAAATGTTTGTACAAGATTTAATCTCAGTTTTCATTGTTGTCTTCCAATAAAAGCATGATTGACGTGAAACCTTTTACATTCTCAAACATCTGGATTACACTTACAGTTAAATTTTCACTTTATTATATGAATGAATACACCTGGCACTGTCCCCAGCGTAAACAAAGGTTGAAGTTGAAGCACAGAACACAGAGAACAAAAGCTTGTGTCAACGCCAAGGGCCATTGTACATAATCAGACTTCTTGAGAGTGACATTGTGCTGGAGGCTTTCCAGAAGAGCACTCTACCAAAGAGATCTACAGTAAAGAATAGCCCCTCATTGATTCACTCTGTGCAACAGCTCGACTGAGAGCCTGGGAAATTCACCCGTCGTTAACAAAGAAAAATGAGAGGTTGCACTGAGAGAGAAGGGCGAAAAGGTTGAACGAAGAATCAAGCCTTTAAAGGACAGCACGGCAAAACAGCTCTTGCTGTGCACAAGTTGCAAATGATATTAGAATACTGTCTGACAGATGTTTTTCTTGTAAGTGAAAAAAGACAAAAGAGAGAGGGAAGGAGTTGGGTGCGTGTAACCAAAGAAAGAGACAGAAAAGCAGAAAAATCCTTCACACACCCAAATCAATAAGACTGTTGCTTTATTCAAATTTCAGTCTAAATTCAGCACAGATATTTTGGCTGTGTCCTATTCAGTGTTTATCAGTGAATAAGGTATCATTTTCAATATCAATAGCCATTCAATGTGTCTGTATTTGTGAATGTATCTCTATACAGTATGTTATTTTACATTGTTTGTGACCACAGCCATCATATCTGTACATGACGGATGTACCAATAGGTGTACTAGGCACACAGAAATAAGTGACTGGACACAGTGAACTGGGCATGTTGTGTATGTAAGAAACAAGCAGAATTTTTATGGAGCTGAGGTTTTATAATTATTATTATTATGTATTGCCTGATGATTGTCATCTGTGGCACTTTTGTTGGATTACATTGGTTACCATTAATCACCAACAGAATTCCGAGTTATTGTTTGTTGGCATTTCTATTTGGATTTATTTTAAGACAGTAAGATGGTTTGGTAAAGCCATTATACTGCAGTTTCCATTTTAGGGAATGCATCTGAAAATGAGCAAACACCCAAATCACCTGAAATTTGTCATTTTTAAAGATGATGAGGGAACTATTTTCTGCTCTGGAGGAAAATAAAGGTTATCTGCCACCTTCTTCACTTCAGGCCAGCAACACTGAGCTCAGACATAATGAGGCTGTATTTCTTGTGTACTGCCTATGAATATGTCTCACTTCCATTGTTGGACTGCAGTTTATCTACAAGGTGAATCAGTCTGTCTGTCTGACAAAAACAGCTTTGGCCTAGATTACATCTCTGGACACCAGAACGTTCCTTGCTCCTGTACTATTTTATGAAGTTCACATCGACACTCAACACCTTACGTCAGAACTGTGCTATAGCAAATTGCCTGAGGGAACATCATGCTTCAATCTATTGGCATTTTCTGACAGTTTGAAAGCAACTTGTCGAGTTAGTGCCTGACATATACCTCCCACTCCATCTTATCTCACAGCAAAATGTTTACCACCTCAACTCCTGTCACACAAATGATTTTACATCCTGCCACTAAGCAGTTCAATTATTAACATTTGCAGATGGCACTGCCCTTTTGGGTAGTCATTACCCATTATTAACAATAATGAGTTCTTGCTCAAGACCAGGCAGTTCACTTTACACCTGCTGAATTCTTGTGAGGGTATTCAGACAGTGATTCAATTCCTGTAGAAGCCTTGTGCTCATTTACTCCTGAAGAACAAGGGCCAGGTAAAGGTGCATGATCACTCAACCATTTAATGTTGTTGCCATGGACTACAATGACCCCAAAGTCAGAAAATCTAACTAATCATGAAATAGGAACCTTACTCTGTGGGTATCAGGGAGCTCAATATCACATAATTAGCATTAGTCCGGTTTAAAATCAGTGATAAAAAGTGTTGTACATTTGATGAATTGATTTTTTTATACTCCTGGGCATGTTATTTGCTGTAGGCTACTTACCAGTAAGGATCTGCAGAGCTCCAGATTGGATAAGGGTAAGGCAGGAACAACAGCCACTGACTTTACATGTATAGACAATAGGGTTGGGTCGGTTCTCGGTAATACCAATTCGGTTCGGTACTCCGTCTTGGACCGGGGTTTTTTTTTTTTTTTGAGACAGACTGGACCGCATACGTCATTTTACAGCCTGTACTCGGGCGGAACATACGCGGAGTGGACAAAGCTCAGTTTTTACGGACTCCACTCCACGCACCAGTGTCACACAAAAGACTGCTCGGCATGTATTTTTCACATTGCGGGGATTTTTCACGGACATTTTAGGAAACTACAACTCAGAAGCGCGCTCGACTATGGAAGCCCGAATGACTGCGGACATTCCTCGTGGAGTCTGCCCCGCTTATAGTACGCCCGAGTCTGTGAGCACCTGTCTGCCTCTTGACCAAGCGCACAGCGAGCAGGAGAGAGGGGGGGCTGAGCTAGGGGGTGCGAGTGCACATGCGCCGAGGCCTCTGCTGTAGCCTGGAGTTTAACAGTGACGGGGAGTCAATAATGGCGGACAATTCAGTCTCGAAGAAATCAAAGAATGCGCCAATATGGCAACACTTTGGCTTTGAGCCAGACGAAGGAGGCAACCCTTGTTTGCAATGATTGAGTAAGCTAAACCTGCAAATAAAAAAAAAAATAAAAAAAAAGAAACAACGTGTTACTGTCACTCTGTTGTCCTATGGTCGTTTTTTTTTTTATTTTAAATGAGTCAATTGCTCCCCCAAGTGGCAAAATTTCTGGTATTACCGACTTGATGTGGTTTTTCACAAAAACTGGACCGTTTTGTTTTTTTTATTCTCATACCGACTCAACCCTAATAGACAACCATCTGTTGCAAGAACTCTCCTGAGGAGACCTGTGTATCAGATGAAGATTTCTCTAAACTGAAGCTTCATTGCAGAAGCTGGCATCTTTTCCCAATTCCCCAAAAGACTCACCATCCTACAGAATCATCTGGAAACAGCTGGTAGCTGTCTAAGTATTGCACATCAAACTGCCCCTTCGCTCTGTGCTGTATGCAAGGCTCTGGTTGCCTCTGTACATCGTCATACATGTCAAAATGTACAATAAATGCATGATTTTGTAACAAAACCTCAACTAAAAAAGTACAGCCTTAAATGGAAAAGAAATTACACCGTGCAAACATTCAATTCAGTATGCTGCAAGTTGGTCAGTGATTGCAGCTGCACTAGTGTTTTCTGGGTTTGTCTCATTGCAAGACTCCCGCCCACAAGCCACCTAATCCATTCCACTGTGCAGCTTTTGTCTAAAATGGTGATCAAGAATAAAAGAAGGCAGAGCGTTTAGCCTCCTGGTGGCTTTTACCAATCTTCCGGCCACAAACCACACACTGTGACAGGCCTGAGTAGGAGGCAGGAAAACAAAAGCACCATGGGGGAGTGCTTGAGGGGGCCTATCGGAGATGGTGATTATTGGTTGCCATTAAGACGGACCAAATGCTCATCAGTATGTTTTAGGAAGCTTAAAGGTGAATGGGTGCTGAAAATGAGGCTGCAGCTCTAGAAGGCACTTACTGATGATGAACACTGCCTGCTGTTGTTAGAATATCAAAAAAAACTACTTTGCCAACCTCATTTTATGGACTCTTATGCTCACCAATTTTTGCAAATTGCTTCACCTTGTAAAGAAAACAACACATTGAACACAGATGGTGTTTATGGTTATTGTTTTTGGAATGGGCAAAGGAAAGGAATTATTATTCAGATATGTGCAACGTTTTTGGCAAACATTGTAAATGTCGAAAAACACAATACAGATAAACATAACTTTAAAAAGCAATGGATAGAGCCATAAAATATATTAACGTGGCATTGAGCACAAAAAAGTGGGGTGTTCCTCATGGAAAACAGCTGACCGTAAAACAGGATGCATGTGTTTTAGAGGTTTGCTACAAATTCTGGATGAGGTTACAATACGGTTGACTTGACGCAGCTTTCATCATCTGATCATTTCAGGATCGCATGCGGGTCCGAGTACTGTCAGCTCAGATTCTCTTTGACCAATCTAATGAGTCAAACCACATGTGGACACTCACATTGTGCTTCGGATGATATAAAAGTCATGCTTGGACAAAGAACTTTACTTTAAATTCAAGTTGAGAACTCCAAGGTACCAAAAAAAGTAACCGTCATTTTGGGGGAAATATAAAAAGACACACAAGACATCTAAAATATTTCCATTTGATTAAATCCTGCAACTGTAAAACTTGCCATCTTGGTTATGAATATTTCACAAAGCATTTAAGATTCATGGCTTTAGTGAAGTGTTGGAACTCATACTGTCATGAAGTAAAGAAACAGCACTACATTTTAAGACACTTAAGGGTAAAATAAAGGGTAAAAGAGATAGAGAGGCAGAGCAAGGAAACATGACACATACACATTTAAACATACTATAGCCAAAGGAGGAGTATAATTCTGGCCCATCTGCCCCCAGATACAGCGTCAGGGTTAAACACCTACTGAGTTGTAACATATTGTTTCCTCTGTTTAACACACTGCAGGGTGGATTTTTTTGATCACTCCAACCCATTATCCCTTGGTACTACATCCATATGTATACCAGTGTGCAGTGCCTATGCAGGGGGCAGTGTTCCCTATATGCAGCAAAGTGAAAATAATGATGTGTAGTTTGGTGTGGTGGATTGGTGTGTAGCATATAAGCAGCAATGTCAGGGGCAAAAAAAAAACAAGTAAAAATGGAAGTGCCAAAAACCGCAGTTCCTCGAATGGCCACTTGAGGCTGGTTCCCGAAGCCACTCAGTCCCCATAGGCCCCCATGTTAAAATGCCCAAATCTGTAGCAGTAATAAATGTATTTACAGCCTGGTACAAAAACAGTGTTGGTCTCTATAGCTAATTTCCACCTTCATGACAACCGTACAGGGGTGAATTTTTATGTAACTCACCCATTTACATTTTAGTAAGGCCGTAAGGTATGCATAATTAAGGGCAAGCTGGGCTTCTCAGTTAGATCCACACTTTCCTTCAGAATGAAGCTCCAGATGAAGACTTGCATTTAACGTTTGTGTTTCTACTGAACATAAATATGAAGTTTCTGCAACCTTAATTAACCCACGCCGTACCTTAACGATACCACTATCTCTTCCTAACCGTAATACATATATACCTAAAACCGCATATTGTGATCAGTGTTACCATGCTGACCATGGTTACAGTGATCAACCACTTACATGGATCAAAAAGCTTGGGACAGAATAATTTCTATGCAAATGTTGCGAATATAATTCACTTATAGCTGCTTACTGTAACAGGAAAAAAAGAGTAATTTTCTCTGAATGAAAAAAGTAGTCTCATGAAGCTTATGAGAGACTGTCAAGAATGAGCAAATGAGATGCAGCAGCAAAACTTGGTCTTTCTCCGGTTGTTTTGTTTAGTCATATAAAAAGTTAACAGAGTAAGAGTTTAACAAAGTAAACAGAAATCAAAAGCACAAAGGCATAGCATCTGTGGCTGAAGCCTTCATCAAATGAATGATAATGCCTGGTTACGTAATGCCCCATAATTAAAAACACAAAACAAAAACAGCTGTACTATATTTTTAAGCAGTTAAGTTCACAGTAAAGCTGTCCATTTCATGACTTTATATTCATAAAATTAACATATCAATCAGATGTCAATCATCTGCATGAGAAATAAAGATAAAGGGGTAAAACAGTTGTCAGCTGCTTATAGTGCTTACAGATGTGATCCCTCAAAGTGGTTTCCACTGTAGTATTTACCATGTGCTGATACTGATATTGCACATGGCATAAATTTCTAAAACATTGTCATTGGTGGTAAAACAAAACATCACTGAATGTAACACAGGGTTTTGCAGAGAGTTTGTTATCAACTTTCCAGTCTGGGGATAAGGTTGGCTCCCTCATTAGAGGTCTGATATTTTATTTACCATATTCCATTTTCTTTTCTCTCATCCCCTTTTGATTACCTTGGTGACACACCGTCAGCACAGTGCGACAGTAGAGAAACCAATTAATAACAGCACAGGGACTTGAGTCTTTGACATTACTCACTTTTGCTTCCATTCAGACTAATGAGCCAAAGAAGAACGGGTATCGGGGATTTACCTTAAATTCGTTGATCCAAGGATTGGAGTCAGTAACAAAGTGCTGACTGTATAAGTAAATACTTACAGAATGACAAACATCGTGTGAGAAGTATCAACAGGATGCATGATAACTGCATTAAAGTGCTTCTGCCAACTATAATTCGGCAAATGTCTGTTTTCTTGGAGTCACTGGAAAGCACATTTATGAAATGTTGACAAAGTCTAATATCTATATCTGTACTGTACAAGCAATGTCTCTAAAAGTTTGTGTTCGGCCCCCTGCATGTTAAGTTTGTGTAGTCGCTCCTTAAATAGGTTATAAATCAGTTTCAGTTCTACCTCTTAAATGGTGGTTAAATGATAATTAAACTAATTGAAAACTGCAGTAATTAATGATGGTATTTTCTGCTACCAAGGAATCCATTAATTAAAACAGTACTGCAGTGTCGTAGCTCCTCTGTTGATTAAGTTAAAGTTTTTTCCTGGTGGCATTTGCGCCTTTGTCTATTGGTACTCATGTCACATACAAGTACAATTAAACATGCGGTTAGACATGCAATTACTGGCTCCCTGTATTTATTCCAAAGGAATAGAGGGGGTTATAGTTTGGATCTCTACACATGTGTTTTAAGCAGCAAAATGATCAGGGTCACCAGCTGGCATTATGTGGAATAACTTCAGAGTAAATTGTATTAGGTGATTGTTTCAGGCACTTGCTTCCAAACTGCAACAGCTAGATCTTCAGTTTCGGTCTAGTAAATATTCACTAAAGCTGAAATCCAGAGAGTGATTGTGTTTGACAATAGATGATGTTTAAGACAGTGAAAACACTCAACAGCTGCAAAAACGTTGGTTCGTTCAGCACCAACACGGCACAGAAGACCAGAGTTTGATATTTTTACACAATTTTACCTCGCTGCCTCCCTCAGTGACCCTCCGCTTGAAATTTAATTTTGCCTAATAGTGCACAGCAGGTTCTATCTAGTGTATAATGATGTTTTGTTATCTGTTTATTGCAAAAATGTTGTCAAAGCAGTTTAAAAGTTTTCTCCCAAACATTCTCCCAAAAGGCTCTACTCTGCTAGATTAAAAATGTGGTGACGTCAGCTAACTAACAAACCAAAAGCAGAACCCATGCAGACCAAGACTTTCGACATAAAATTAATTATGAATTTAAAAAAATTAAAAATATATATATATAGATAATAAAAACATCTACTGCCCTTCACATCAAAATTTAATGTTGCTGAAATACCTGATCAATCATTCAGGGAGATCTGGGAAGTCCAGCTCTCGAATGTACTCGAAGACAGGGTCCCACATCTTGCTAAATTTTCTCAGGGCGCCTTTCATTATAAACCTGATTCTTTCCAGTTCGACACAATTAATGATTCCCTTATCCATTGAGTGTGGAGCAGGTTTTTGAGATTTCCATTTGGGCAATACCAAGCGTCTGGCTGGTAGGGTGCCGAAGGCTGTAAAGGCTGCCTCGAGGGTAGAGAGTGGTGCTGTGGGTGGATGCAATCATAGCATTAGATTCAATAGACTTTCCAGTAACCTTTGATGGATGATCTACAGATTCCCCAGTGGGACTGGAAAGCGAACAAGACCAGAACATTTGTACAACTTTTGTGTCCTTGACAGTGACTCGCCATAATCCACCAAGACAAGACAAGGACACCTCATTACATGTCAGTTTCCGAATGTATTCATTGTGACAGATGTGTCAAATACCGACACAATAGAACAATAAACAGTCGGTCAATTTGTAATGTCAGTCATGGCACATTTATTATTTGCTTTTTCTGCGCTAGTGTGCAACCCTATTGCCAGAATAAATGTTGGCACTGTATGTTTCTTCAAATCCTGGGCAAGTTACAGTTATACATTATTATGTAGTGGATGCATTAGCCCCTTTTACACTGCCAGATTTTCCGTGAATGTTGGGCCGTTTTGCCTGCAAGCTGTGAGCGTTTAGACACACAGAGGCGGATTGGCGAGTTGATCCGAGGTGCCCAATTTTCTGCCTCGTAGGGTAGTCATATTGGCGGAATCCTTTTAGTTTAAAAAGACAGAGGTGGCTTTCCACAACGGGAGGGGCAGTTGAAGACTTGTGGGAGGAGCTGTTGATGACGCTGCACGTGCGAGCCACTGGCGGTGGATAAACAGGAAACAGCTGATAGCAGGAATTAGCAAGCAGCTAGTAGCAAGAGGGAAACGCAAACCTGACAGAGTGGCCATTAACCGTCAGATGACAGGAACGGTGAACAACGGGCCGAGAATCACTGAAGGACTGACTAGCCGCGGCTTCCCTCCCACGTCACTGTTTACGTCACACGCTGAGCTACACGTTTTGTTACTTGCTCACGCCCCCCCATTGTCCTGAAAAAGGCGCATTCTGTATGAACAAAAGTAGGTAGGCGGCATTTTGCAGCACTCAAAAGACTGATTG
Source organism: Epinephelus awoara (assembly GCA_035609425.1). Taxonomy (NCBI): domain Eukaryota; kingdom Metazoa; phylum Chordata; class Actinopteri; order Perciformes; family Serranidae; genus Epinephelus; species Epinephelus awoara. The sequence continues at coordinate 15,674,253 of CM069296.1, forward strand.
GGCTTTCCTGCAAATTTGCACCATTCCTATCCTTTTCATGGAACTATCCGACAGGAAGTGCAGCAATCTATTATTTAAAAAACAACCACTTTTGGTGGCACAATCCATGAAACACCGTGGAAACACCGTGGAAACACTGTGGAAACACGGTGACATTTTGTGGCTACAAAGGCACTGATAGATGCAGCGATGACTCATTAAAAAACAACTAGTTTTGTTGTTTGTTGGTTTCAAACAGTTGTCTGCAGTTGTCTGCAGCTTGGCAGGTGTGTCGCCTAGGTGCCAGGCCATCCCCTCCACCTCCTGATGACAAAGTGAGCTCATATACTATGTCACTTTAGAAACGTTGATCCATGATCATGTATTTGTGGTTTGCAGAAACTTACGATTCCAGCATTTTCCTGTGTGTGTGTGTGTGTGTGTGTGTGTGTGTGTGTGTGTGTGTGTGTGTGTGTGTGTGTGTGTGTGTGTGTGTGTGTGTGTGTGTGTGTGTGCGTGTTCAGAATGGACTCAATCTTGACCAAAGAGTTTGGGGAAACTGGTTAGACACCTTCCCAGTAGGAATGGAGTGCTCTACTACACCACCCATTAACTTCCAAAATAGCCTATTTGCTATGGCAGACTGTCCTACACAAAGCAAAGTATCTACACACAAAAGAGTAAATTCTTGTCTGGTGAAAGGAGATACTAAGGATTACCAAGCTTCAGGCAGGATTTCTCTGGATATTCCTGTGACAGATTTCAGCGTGGGAAGCCAAACACGTCTCCCTGACAAAGGAACATCACTGTTGGTTAAAGAAGATACTGTGGATTACAACGTTTCAATTATCGCTCCTCTGCTGCTGTATTATTCAAGAGACAAACTGAGAACACTTTGATGCATTCAAGGAGGAGGCATGTTTCTTCCACACCACCAGCTCCGTAACCTTTAAAACTGAACACAAGCACAACCATCCAAACATACAACAATGTGCAGCGAAGCGGCTCCTCTCTAACACAATTACTGACTTCACTAACGCTGCCGAAGGGAAAAGTGAAACACTATTTCACTGCCGTAAGGACAGAGAACAGACACACACCCCCACCTGAGACATCCACCTCCTCAATTACCCACTGCTGATTCTACAAAGCCTCAGCCATTCGAGACCTCATTTGACTTTATTACAGCGGCCACCGGAGAGATGGTGCCATTAATCAAATAGAAGAGGGAAAGAGTGAGCAGCCACCCAGAAAAGCAAAGAAATGAACTGAAATGGCTGCTACAGTTTCTCTGTTCTGCTTCTACCTGCGAGAGAGAAAGAGCGAGTGACCCAGCATCCATCATGCCTCGAATGAAGCACCCACTGCATCAAAAGGCAGCGCTGCATTGTCTTTCAAGGTAAAGGAGCTGTGGTTTATAGCGAGGCTCGTTCAATATAAAGGCAGTTAGAGGCAGATAAGCTGTAATTAGGGGCATTCATACTTCACTGATGTGTCTCATTTTTCAGTTTGTGGTTAATATTGCATTTCCCTCTAAAGCCGTTTCATCTGCCAGAGCAGGAGCTGTCGAAACAAACATCTGGAGATGTCTTTTTAAATCAAGCCAGATGAGGAGTGTTGAAAAGAAGTCAATATTCAAAGACAGGGCAAATCAAACAGGCGTAACAAATTTCATTACACGTGTTTTCTCTCCTCTCCTTTGTTTATAGCCTCACACAGCAGGTGAAAGAGAAAAAAGGAGAGCCTTTTTCCCTCTTTCTGATGGGAAGCAAATGACACCTCAGGCAATTAGCATCGTAACAATGGCAGCCAATCTCTCTAATGCTTTGTTTGCCATCAATGCTGCTGAGTCCTCTAATTCGTTTTGGGGGGAAATCAATGCTATTTGCCAAAATAGCTGTCTCCAAATGTTTAAACAGACTGGGCTTAGTGCAGGAGCAGTGTGTTCTGTGGATTCCCAACTCTGAGGTTTAAGTTCACTGTGACCTGATAAAACGGTTAATCCTCAACAGCATTCCTGAATTTGTTAATTCAGTGCAGGATGCCTCGTCCGTCAAGTTGATTGATCGCTCCAATTGAATCGACAATGACAGAAAAATTGTTTTCCTAACAGATGGCTCGTTCGGAGAGAGAGTGAGCCGTGATCAATTGCTGCCTGCAAGAGAAGGAAACTGAGTTTTGCTCAGAGATATGAGACACAGGGGCATCAATACTGGATGAGCTGTCTTCCTGACAACAAACACTCTTTTCTCACCAATGCAGCGGCACAAGAAAACCCTGTTTGCCATTTGCTGTGAATGGGTCCGCAGGGGTTATCCTTCCCGCTTCAGGATCCTGCTCACAACCAGGATGAACACAACCATCCGGACATGTTCAGACTGACAATAGGGCTGTGTGGAATAATGAAATACCATCATTCACTTCAATGAGACAACTATACTGGTACAGCGGGGGTGCCAGTGCAGGGTCACCCAGGAAGAAAGTTGAATCTTTGTCACTTTACAGTATGATAGGAGCCCTAAATGGCTGTAGATGCAGCTGTTGTGTTTATGCTACACTTATTGACTGGATTATCAGCAGGGCAAAGTGGACAGCTGCTCCAGAGCCACTTGGGGCACAAGGGCCACATTCATTTGGATCATCTGTAATTCAGTAGATACTTTGTGTTCGAGCTAATTTTTGCCTCATACTGGGTTATCAAGGCCATATCTTCTTCTAGGGCTGTCGCAACAAGTGCAATATTGCATTAATGTGCTGTAGAGCTCTGAGTCTCTGCCCAAGCCCAGTTGACCTATGGCTAAGCCCCACCCTCAAACACAATGAGCCAATCACAGTGCGTATAGCCATTCCCATACACTCGGACATTCTCTGCCTGGACGTTCATTGAAATGCATTATAGAAAGTCAGTTTTGCTCTGTTTTATAAGCTTTTTCAGAGATTTGGAGTTTAAAAATTGTCAAATGGAACTCCGACACAAGGTATCCTGAAAGGCTGGGCGACGAGGTGTATTTTTTTACCCTTTCCTAAACCACATCTCAACTGAGAAAACTGTCTCCTTTGGATAAAGTTGTGTGGTAACGTTAGACCACAACATCACCTCAACGTGAACAAGAGTAACAATGATGTCTACATGTGTTTTAAGGTAAGTCAACATCGTGTTTGAGGCAACATATTGTCACTTTGCTGCAAAGAAATATAAAGTTATCTTTAACATCTCTAAAGTTAGCCTAACGTTAGCTCCTAGCTGCGTTGTTCATCATGTCACCTTGTTTGCTGGGAGTTCATTAGCCTATTTTGCTCTAGTTTGGTACTTTGGTGATCGTACATCATTGTTAGCTGTTGTCCAAAGGGCTCTAGTTAAGCTAACGTTAACTTCTGGAGCTTAGCTTCATTAACTTATCTGTAATCGCAGGGATAACAAAGGTTGGCAAACGTTATGCTGAATGATTCAGTGTAAATACTGTAGCACCAAACTAACGGAGAGACACTCTTGGTAAAGATGGTAAAAAGGCCGTTATCCCTTTCTCATATTCTGAACCACAAACCTTAACTTCAGTGGCACTTTAACTTGTTGTCTTTGATGGCGACGGCAACAAGATGCGGTTCACAAGCATAAATTTTGGCTTGTAATTTAAGCTTTTCATCGACCTTCTCAACATTAAAATGATGAATATATCCCTCCAATGTGTAGTTTAGGCCCTTTTGGTTACTTCTCAATGACATCTGATCGTTATGTCCCCAAAAAACATCAATTGCCTCCTGCGAAATGCCATGTGTACTGTGACACCCGGTCACTGAATGTTGATAGTTTGTCTGAGTGAGTGGAGGGGGGCGTGGCTTTGCCATAGGTCAATTGGGCCCAACCTGATCTGCCAGGTTCAGGCTGAGCAAGGCTGCAATTACTGCAATTACTCCCCAGGGCTTGGTCAGGTTCTAGCCAATCTCTCGGGGAGAAAGACAGAGCGCATGAGAGACAGAGACAGAGGAGGGCCTGCAAGGGCCTGTGAAGCAAAGTCGGGACAATGTAGGGGGCCCCATTAGGGGGGATTTCAACGTGTTGTCGTTGTTGCAGTGTCTATAGGGGTTCCAGCATATTGTCATTGATATGGACCAATGTCAGCCGTCTCTGGGGGCCCCCTTCCAGCTCGGGGCCCTAGGCAATTGCCTAGTTTGCGACGGCCCTGTACATAACATGCAGCAAAGACCATCATCTGCATGCTACATCGCCATGGACCACCATGCGCACTAGACCAATCGAGGGGCACCTCCCACTCTGCCAAACCTGTCGTGCACAAGACAACTGACTTATAATATCAGAAGGAAGAAAAGAAGAAGAAGTGGTGCTTGGAAACAGCCCGTAGTCCTTAGCTTCCAACACATGTTTTAATATTAAAAAAGCTATATGAAATATGATCTAAGACATTTTTTTACAGTAGAAATTCGGGTTTTTATCAGGCTCAGGCCCAAAACTGCTGCTGTACATCAGGTTCGGGTCAGGCTTGGTCAGAAACTGTGCAAGTTCATGAACGGTCAGGCCTGATTGTTTTGAGCCCAATCACAGCTCCATGGTGCTGTTGACAAGCCAACCACGGGATTGCAAGCAACTGCCACAACCACGATGTTCATGTTTTATCCTAAGAGCAGGACAAATACCACAAGGACCGTACTTACACCATAATACTATGCTGCAAATGCCAGCAGTATGAAGAGGTTGTGGTATTTTTGTTGTGGCGGCCAAGAGTTGAAAAATATTAGACCTTGAGTAAAAGCCTGCAGCCACTCGTTGCTGTCACTTTATACCCAGTTGTTCAATCACAGAGTAGAGGGGGCGGGGCAGAACAAATACCACAATGACCAGCCTTCACATCGCAAAACAACAACAGAGGAAAAATTAATAATGTACCCACACCAGCCGGTGGGACCATTCTGTCTACCTAAGAGCACTCTTTATAGTGCCAACAGTACTTCCATGGATTTGCTGTATTATAGCACCCACACGCAACCAAAGTGACTCACCTGAAAAAACACTGTGCCGCTTATTGTGCTTCATTACCCTTCTGTGTTCTACATTTAACAATCGTGGTAATACAGCATATCAAATTATTGAGCCACCCTTAATCACTGCAGGGGAAATTCCTTCACTGCAACAGCCCTATTGTCTTCATAAGCAAACATGGTCTGACATATGCTGACAGCATGTACGGCTCAAACAAACTAAATTTTGGGGCCTCAACAGGATGGATTGTACGGACCCTTGAAAACCTGGGCAGGTGATGAAATTTACATGATGTGTGTAGTGACTGCATTCATCCCTGTCATTCCTGAACATGATCGTAGAGCATACATAACTTTTCATGAGGTGGCCAAATAAAGAAATGCAATCCTATCATTACACCACATCATCCACACTGTCCTCCATGTTCTGTCTCCTGGATAGAAAGTAAATGCTTTTAATGATGAAATATGACAGCCTTGTTAAAAACACAGAATCATATAAATGTTAAGTATCAGAGCAAACAGGTCAGAGTGTGTCACTGCTGAACCAGTTCTCTGTCATACGTCGTTTGATGTATTTTCCAGTGATTAACTATTTAATTAGTGCATTAACATTTAATGACGTTTCTTTGAGATTAGCGATGCTATCTCAGAAATGATATTTTGAACATAGGGTCAAGATAATCATCATCTACATGCTATCATCATGCTCCAGTAAATACAAACCGCAGAGCTCTTGTGTTTATTAAGAAGACAACACATATTGTGCTCAGTTGTTATTAGGGTTACCTGCTTTAATGAAATTTGAGTAAATTCTGTATTGACGTGAACGAATCAAACTCTAGGGCAAGAAAACAAATTAAACTGAGCAGCCAGACAGAAAACTCTTATTATCCTTGTTATCTTTCCACATCAAATGTTCTATTTTTTATCACAAAAGAGGAAATTTGTTTTTTTAACATCTTATCAGGCTCCCTTCATTTATTTTTTCAATTTGAGTCATTTCTATTACCTTCCTTTTTTTTCAAATATTCTAACATGAAACAAACAATTGCTCCAAGGTCTGTCATGACACAGAGCTACTGAGTTAGAAAACAATTAGTTTTGTCAGTGTTTTAAAGGAGAAATGATACATTATGAGACCTGTCAGTCACACTCACCTCTTGGAAAGTGAGAGCTGATAATGAAATGAATGGAGAGATGGATCAGTCACACAGCACCTCTGCTACTTTGCATCTCGGTTAATGTGGTTGATATACTGTAGGCTCTTCTTTGGTAACATATAGACTAATTATTGAGTTATGATCATGCTTCATGAGCTAGTCTGAATATAAAATTGCCTAATAAACAATATGCCAACACTGTGTCCTAGAAATGCAGGAAGGCGACACATAAGTCTGTCAACACAGCATCTGTTACATCTTCTCACCATCAGGTTGCTTTATGAGCCGCGTGTGATGCTGCTTTCAGCTCCTCTTACCTTTGAAAATGTGTCAAATGGTATTTAATTGCACTGTGTGATTTTAGCAAATCCAGGCATTTTAAATGTGAAATCTTTCACACTTAGGTACAGTATGTGCTTCTGAACAATCACTGTGGCTTGGGTGGGACATTTGATTACGAGATGAAGAGTGAGAGGAAATTATGTTTTTACAGTCATGACATGGTTAAAAACTTAAGTATAACCTAGTGCCATATAGGTTAGATCATGAACTCTTCACAAAGAATTGTTCAGACATTTTTCCTTTTGATTTCAGTCTATCACAGAGGTTCCTGGGTCAGGCGGCTGATGCTCCTGAGGGGCAAACCCCCTCTCTGGTGAGCACATTTCCATGGAGCTCAGCACCCCTGAACCATCCGTTTCACTTCACCTAGCCCCTCATACATGAGCTGCCCTGGGCATTACAGCCGTCACTTTTCATCACAGCATCAAAGACTATCCTGTCAGTTGCAAAGCAGGAGCTGGAGGGGGGTAGTGGAAAAATATTTCTCCCTTTCCCTTTCTTCCTTCCATTCCTTCCTTCCCTCATGCACTCTAAAAGGTAATAGCTATGCTTACTTAAATCATAATAGTGTACTTTACTTATCTGTCCCTCTCCTGTTGATTTAACTCATGGAATGTAAGTATGTTCTCATTTTTCCTTAAGGAGGTTTAAAACTAAGTTCATTTGAGTAAACTGGACTTGTAACATTCTGTTCCTGGGATGAACACAGGCTCAGCAGAGCACTTGCGCAGTAGAGCAGTACAAGAGAAGCTTCTAGAAACGGCGTGGACAAAAACTTGGAAAGAAAACTACATTTTCTGGGTCTCTTGGTAAGTAGTTCAGTCTTTAAATTGTCAGCTGTAATTTCATTACTTACAACTAAATTTTTGGCAGGACATTTTTTTCCTTAACATAGGTATTACAAACATCTCTAGAGATAACTAGGCTAATGCTATTGTTAGCTAACATTAGCCAAGGCAGCTAATTAAAACCGCCATTATCATGTCATTCACATGATAATTTATAGTTAGCTATAGCACATAAATGATGTGATCATGTGCAAATGCTAATTTGAAGCAAAATTACAAAACGGTTATGGTTATTTGGCGGCAGTTGTATGACACTGTGTTTCCTGAGGCCTGAAGACCAGGCAGGCAAGCTAGCTGACTGACAGATCTCTTCTCGACCGGCCCTAGCTGCAAACACCCCGCGGGTGAAAGCGGGGCGGCTGGTTTATGCTCCAGCCCAGTCTCTCCTCTCCTGTCTCACACACTCTCTCCTCTCCTCTCCTCTCCTCTCCTCTCACACACACGCCGCTCCGCCATTCTGTTTTTTTTCTCGCATCACCCGCGGTTTTTGCAGCCCGGGCCGATAAGGAAGAGCGAAGGACTGACAGACTGGGCGTCTCAGTGTCGCTGACCTGTGGCGTACCAGGATCTTTTCTGACAAGAAAGTCAGCCAATTACAGGCAGAGTAGTTGGGCTGTCAGCCAATCACAGGCAGAGTAGGTCGGGCTGTCAGCCAATCACAGGCAGAGTAGGGTGGACCTTTACTGAATAGAGGCGTTGAAAACAGCTGGTACGTAAAGGAGTGAGAACAGCGAGAGAAAAACGGCGAAAGTAAGTCAATGTGCTATGGCTTGTGCTAATATATAAATTGTAATGTAGAATTAAATTATAATGTAGCTTAAAAGGATAACTTCGGTATTTTTCAACCTGGGCCCTATTTCCCCATGTGTATGTGTGTGTATGATTCATAGGTACAACTCTTTTTAAAATTGGTTCAGTATTGAGGGCGGCGGATGCAGCCGGCAGCCGCGAAACGAGTTATAAGGGTAAATGTGGGGGCAAATGTGTTCCGTATAAATTTGCGCATTAAAAGTGTTTTTTTTCGCCACAGTCCGGCTCATAGCTCCAGCGTAGTCTCTGTCAACAGCATGCAAATCGTCTGTCTTGCCTTCACTTCCTCTGGGCTGTGTAACGACATGTCACGTGACCTGTGTTGCCGGAGGTAAACAGACGAGCCATGCTCAGAGCTGGTCAGAGCGGAGTTGGTTGTCCCGGAGTACAGTTGAGAGTTTTGCTGCATCGATTGAAAACAATGGTTCGTGTTTGTGCTTATCCGAATTGCAAGAACAGGATGTCGCACAACACCCCGCACAGCTTTCATAGGCTGCCTTTGTCAGACGACGAGATGCTCAAGCTGTTGCTAATTGTGCTACAACTGGATGCTAACACTCCTCTCCACTCTCCACTGTGTCTGTAGCTGCTCTCTCTACTCGTGGGACAGCTGTTTTCTCGAGGAAGAAGTGTTTCGGGATTGGATGTCTTCTCCTCTTGGGCTGGCAGTAGTCATCTCGGGAAAAGTGTGCACTGCAGACTCGATGGTCTGCAAGGCGCAGCGTCTGGAGACCGCAAAATCTTTAGGGATACTTTTACTGCAAGTTGTTAATGGCCATGGAACTTTGGGAAATTCAAATACCCAGATTGCCTGTATAAATCCACCTATTTTTGCATTTTGTTTTGTTAATTGCAGTTCAAAGCATATGCATTGTTTGTGTTTCATTTAACTTGAATCTTAATTGAATGTTGGTATTGTGATAAAAGGAGCCTTGTTGAAGTCTTAAGTAATGTCAGAGAAAGTTTCTACATTTGTTTAGAAAGATTATTTTACAAGGCTTACATATGTATTTTTATGGTGAAATTATAAACAGTGGCCTTGGCTTAATTTTGTTCAAATAATAAAATCCTTCAAACTTATCATTCTTTGTTCTGCTTACTTGATATTTTTTAGTGTAATCGGTTTCCTAGATTCTACTGAGTAAACACAACTGTTCAGTTAAGTCAGTCTAACTAGGCTTACTTAAGTTGGTAACACTTAGAAAGATCAAGTTTATTATACTTAATATTTTTAAGTTTAAATAACTTCACAAAATTAAGTAAACACAATTAGAGTTAAAGTAAACTTAACAAGTAGATATGAAGTAAAGTTAACTTAAGACTATTAGTTATATTTACTTACCTTTTTTAGTGCAATCGGTTTCCTAGATTCTTTTAAGTAAGCTCAACTTGTTACATTTTAGAGTGTGGAAACACAGCTTTGTTTGCACTTCAAAGACTGAAAGGACAATAAGTAATTTATGAGACAAAGCAGCAACAAGTAGAGATTGAAGTCACATTGAGAAAGGATCTTTCTTCCACAGCCATCAATGAACTGCTGGATCCCTTCATGCTAATAGTGACTGGCACAGTTATTAAAATCATCAATGAGAGCTGGGGTAGTGAATGATCAGGTGGTCGGAGCCTTTTGTTTCAAAACAGAATATGGGTGCAAAGGTAAGTTTAAAAAGTATCTAATGAATCAATAATTAAGAAATAAATAATTTAGGTTTGTCAACCTCCTGCAAATTCTATTATTGCCTATACACACACATGTAATACAGGGTTCGGCATTGCGTTAAAAAATTCCAGAAAAATACAGCCCTACACTTTCTTAATTCAAGTTCAAGAAGAGCTTAATTGCCTTATTAAAAACCCAACCGAAAATAAAACTCACCAAAACTATCTTGGCTAGTCGTTCTGGTCCAACAATCATCAACTCTGGTTTGGTCAAAAAACAACAACAAAAAAACCCCGATCCTAATTCATCCAGTAAAATGTGAAAATATTCTGATTTCACACTGTTTTTCCCCACTGTCTCTCACTGCCTGAGGCGCAGTGGCTCCCACTTTATCCAGACCATTAAAATAGCAAAATGAAATTACAAAATTTGCCCAGTAATAACAACAGTTGATGTCTCAGCCAAATAACCATTGTCGATGTGTTCGTCCAACTCTAATGTAGTACCCTTAAGCTGAAATGATCCTCGTGACTTGCTACTGACTTTGCCTTAAATCTTACTTCTTGACCTGATTTCAAAGTGCCATCTGTAGCCCCTTTTTCCTTTATCAAATATCAGCTGCAGCCATTTTCAATGTAGACCTCCCAGAAGACAGAGAGGCAGCTGCACCCACCAGCTTCCCATCAGCTGAGACCTTAAAGAGAGACAGATAGAGTCCGAGGACAGGAAGAGGTTAGGTACTCATGTGGAAAAGGAGCCCTCTAGTAGTAATTATGCTCTTGGCCATTACTCTTCTCTGACCATCGAAATCCCCCCCAAGGAAATAAGTCTTATAGCTCATATTTACTGTATGATCTTTGTCTCAGAGGAGACCTGCCACTGCAGTGCAGTTATTCCCCAAACACACATTACTCTTGTGACAGCGACCCAGGCCACCAATGGAGGCTTTCCCCAGAGAGCGAGCAGAGCACTGATGCTGGATCCAGTGGAATGTAGCCTAATATTAGAGGGAGACACGAGTGTGTGTGTGTGCGTAAGAGATAGAGGGTGAGAGAATGAAAGATACATGACAGAATAAAACCAAGAGGGATAGGTGAGGGGATTGTGTTTAGAAGCTATGAATAGCCACTCTCATAGCCCGAACAGAGGCACACAGATCTAATGTTTTTGCCTGTGATGAGTGTGTGTGTGTGTGCTGTGTGCACGTCTGTGTGTACGCATGTGTTAGCAGACAGGAGTCTCCTTGTGGAAGTGATGCCATTGGAGAGTCTTGATTTATCACTCTGTGTTAGAGAAGGAAAGAAGCAGAGAGGGAGGCTGTGTGACAGCTTTATCAGTCCACTGTTTCAGACCTCCATTAGCACACCATGCCAGAGGAGGAAAACACAGACGAATGTGTGCGTGTGTGTATCTTTAGTCACTTTCGGGGACAACTCCTTACCAATGGGACTGTATTGTCCACATGCTGGTGCTTACATTTGCTCATTGTGCGTTTCCTGCTTGGATTTCTCTTTAACCTTGTCTTGTTTTTCGTCATTGATGTATGCATATTTGAATTTTAGTTTCCTAGAGGACCTGGACTCTGTTGCACCCAGACTGAATTTCCTTTGATTTAATTCACCAAGCCTGACATAATGTTCATGTTAGCTGATTCCTCATTGGATGACGGGAGGTATACTTGGTATTATTTGTCCTAACCACTAAGTAGCAAATTACATACCAGTCTGGTCCACTTGACTTCCTGTCAAGCTGTGAAGCTGCTGCTTTGTGTGAAGTGCTCACAGTTTCTCACCAAAATCAAATGAAGTTAAGTAAGTAAGAGAATAAAAGTTGTTATTTACTGTACTTGAGGCAACCTACATCAGCCTGTACAGCTGTGTTGACATCATCCAAGCTTGCCGCCTGTTCGTGTTCAGTTTTCAGGCATTTTTCTGGGCCTACTTTTCATGAATGAAGCTAGGTAGCAAGCTAGCTATGAATAATGATGAAGGTTTTATTCCCCTTGATAAATCTCTGATTGTTGAATTGTTTCTCCATCAGGGGAGAAAGAAGTTACTGAGTTCTAGTGACTAAAGGCTTGTTTCAAAGTAGTGATTTACCTAAACAAAGTTGCACTATAGAAACTGGAACATAACCCCGGGAATGTCTTGGCTACTGCAAACCCCAATAATGTCTTAATTGGTTGCTCTGAAACATCTGTAGTCTTGTCCAATCAAGGGCACTCAATTATGTAAACAGGAAGTCATCGCATCATGAGAAGCTGTAACCGAGAGGCAACCTCTCGGTCAAAATGCTGAACTCGAAGCTTTTAACGGGAGACCACAGACCAGTGGATGATGTCATGGTGGCTGCGTCTACTATTTTTATTCAGTCAGTGGCTGTAACATAAAATCCAAATAGTCTTCGGGAGCAAATAGATAAATAATTAACTCTAAGTTTACCTTTGTTACTGTAGGCATGACTTTATGTTATTTAAGCATACACAGAGAAATGTCTTTCAGAGTATGCAACTTATGCTCATTTAATCTAACAATACTGATCTGAAGATCTGTAGTTTTACTTTGTGAGATGTGATTTAAAACCCTCCCAGTTAGCATTATTATTAAACAGCATTTAGAGCCAGAGTCAGGTAAGATATATCGACCATATTTCATGTTACCTTTCTTCAGGATAAACAGGTCATATATGGGCAAGCTAGTTTTGTTAGCAGTTCAGTTCTGTTAGCAACATAACAGTTACCCCTGGCTTCATGTTGGTGTAAAATTTAGTCACAACTAATATGTAAGAACTTCTGTGGTGCAACTCATTTTAATTTAGTGATTAAGTGAAGTGAAATTCTCCATGATCACTTCCCATGAACTAGGCTCAGTCACTAACATAGTCTTAAAGCATACGACTAGCATAAACCATTGTTTGAAACTGCACCTGTTAGAAGCAAAATAATCCAACCACACAGGCAGCCAAAAATATAAAACCCAAGTGTTCACAAAGCTCGATTCACACAAACAGAACAAAATGTCACTTTTTTCCAGAGGAGCCAAAAATACACAAGAGCCTTATCACACAAAAATGTCACCCAGAGCAGACGCCAACTGGAGCTGTTACAGCAGGCATTTTGTTTCAGGGCTTGCGTTCATGTGCATCTGCATATCCGATAGGTAATGATGAGGCACAGCGGAGCACGGCTCACTCATAGTCGGGGTTAGAAATAGCTGGTAGTCATACCAACGGAAAGAGATGTGCAGTTTTATGACAGGTGAGGTGAGGGCGGAATAGAGAGAGCAGATATGAGAGGCAGAAAATGGGAAAAGATGAGTATAAAGGAATAGACGCAGTCAGACAGACACACCTGGCCTGCAGAGAGAATCCAATTGTTAAATTTTCAAACCTGCTGGAGAAGTCAGAACAGATAAGGGAAATGAAAATCCTCCCTTGCTGACAGCTATCACGGAGCTGCTCTTGAGCAAGGCACATTAGCTCAGCAGCTAATAGTTGAGGAGTATGATTGAGCTGGATGATTCACAGCAGGTGTCAGTGTGTGTTACTGCATCTGTATGAATAATGAAGCGATGTTTTGCTGACACAGGCATCTCCTCCACAGGCAGAAAAAAACACAGGAAGTGTCAGAAACTCACAGCTTCTACTGCAGGTCTGAACTGAATCTTACAGTGGCAATGTGCCCTTGAGGGACACGTAAATCAATCGTGTTAAACTGGGAAGAAAGCCAGTAGAATTCATTATTCTGACCACTATAAGTGGATCTCAAGTCCGAGGTTTAAGTTAAGATTAAGTCTGACAGAAGTTAGGAGGGCAGGGAGGAGATGATCCAACCGTTGGGGTCATGATGAAAATCATTTCAGGAGTAAAACGATACATCAGAGATCAGGGTCGTGACAGTAAAATAAAATAATAATACTTGTCCTCCTTAAATGCAAATTCAGTGTATATATCCCAAGCATTTTAAATATGATTTATTCTTCTAATATCAAAGGTCAGGTTCTGATGCATCTCCCCTTACACCTGTCTTTCACAAACATTGCTTATGGCGATTTGAAATCCCTTACTGAAGTTTCTCTGTTTCTCACCTTCTCAGATGAGCTCAAACACATCTCCAATACTTGCAGCAAGCAACACTACATTTGGGGTACTGAGGCATGGCTTAAGGCCATATTTGCAGCCCCCGCTCCCAGTATGACTTCCCAGGAGCTCAGCATGTTGCACATTTCATAATTATCTGAGCAGCCCACAATTTAGCACTTAAAATGTGATAGATGCTTGTATTTTTGTTTTGCAGTTTGTTTTGGGTGATATATGCTATTTCACTTTCAAAACAAAAGGTGAGGAAGAATGTTTTGATCGCATGTGGGATTGAAGAGTTTGAAAGAAAGCTGCTGTGAAACCCACAGAAACAGCAGACCTACTTGCATTGTGTTTTTGCAGAATATGAGTTTGGAAATAGCTTAATAATCATACACATTGAAGGCTGTTTTTCCATTTACCCTGCTATGGCGACATTCCCAGCCCTGAGCACACACTCATGCTCACACATCTGTGTACTGAAGGTTGGATGCACGCACTGTTTATTAGATTACATCAATTGAAAATGAATATTCTAGCATCCGACACAGACACAGACACACACTCAGTTGCCAGTTTATTAGGTAAGCTAAAACGAATTCAGTTTAACACAACAGTTCTGCAATAAGTCCTCCCATTATGAAGGTTTATAATGTTCAGTTGTTGAAACTTTTTAGAGGTGTTGATTATACTGTGTAATCATTTTGGAGGAGGTAGATTGCAGTGCTGTTGAACTGCACTGTGTTATACTGAGAGGGGTTTCTATTTTTTTGTCAACCCCATTTATGTCTATGGTGGTAGGCTAAATAACAATAACACCTCTGTGTGAAACATAATACAGTTCAGCAGCACCACATACTTCATCCTCCAAATTATCATAAAGTTTTATCAACACCTCTCTAAAAACAGTTTCAGCAAGGCATAAACATGATAACCTTTTGAAGGATTTCTGCAGGACTCTTGCATGATGGCTTGTTTAGATACGGACAAGGACGGAGCCTTGTGTCCATACAGTGCATTTATTTATTTGTGCACGTTTCTGAAAGCTTAGAGATGCAGACAAAATGGAGCAGTACCACTAGATATTGTGGGGGCAGTGTGGAGTAGGTTAAGTGAGATACAGTTCCGATGGGTGTTTGCTCCGCGATTCTGTTTGTAATAACCATGGATAGAATTTTATGTGGGGGAGGAAGGGGTTTGGGACCTCAGAATTGCACCTCTGCTCTTTGCAGATGATGTGGTTCTGTTAGCTTCATTACACCATGACCTCCAACATGCACTGGGGCAGTTTGCAGCCGAGTGTGCTCCGGTCCAGATGAGAGTCAGAATCCAAATCTGAGGCCATGGTTCTCTGCCGGAAAATTGTGGATTGTGCCCTCTGAGTTGGGAGGGAGTTACTGCCTCAAGCTACGGAGTTTAA
Organism: Epinephelus awoara; assembly: GCA_035609425.1. NCBI lineage: Eukaryota > Metazoa > Chordata > Actinopteri > Perciformes > Serranidae > Epinephelus > Epinephelus awoara. Next base: position 15,689,547 of record CM069296.1, read on the forward strand.
GTATCTCGGGGTCTTATTCACGAGTAAGGGTAAAATGCAACCTGAGATGAATAGGCGGTTTGGCGTGGTGTCTGCAGTGATGCGGGTGCTGCGCCAGACTGTTTTACTGGTCCATCTACATCCAAACCCTTACCTATGGTCATGAGCTCTGGGTAGTGACCGAAAGAATGATACCGTAGATACAAGCGGCCAAAATGAGTTTTCTCTGGAGGGTGGCTGGGCTCAGCCTTAGAGATAGGGTAAGGAGCCCAGAAATCCGGAGTGAGCTTGGAGAAGAGCTGCTGCTCCTTCACGTTGAAAAGGGTCAGATGGGGTGGTTGGCATATCTGATCAGGATGCCTCCTGGGCACCTCCAGTAAGAGGTGTTCTGGGCACATCCAACTGGTAGAAGGCCCCAGGGTAGACCCAGAACACGCTGGAGAGATTATATATTTCATTTGTCCTGGGAACGCCTCGGGGTCCCCCGGAAGGAGCTGGAAAGCATCACTGGGGAGAGGGACGTCTGGAATAATTTTATCAGCCTGGATGGATGGATGGATGGATGGATAGATGGATAGATGCATGGATGGAAAAAGGTGGAACGGAAGGAAAACTGAACTTTGACAGACAGAGCTTTGTTTGTGGTGCTCAAGGTATTTACAAATTATGTTTGACATTTGCTGTTGGCTTTCATCTGAGCTACTTTCTCCTGAAGAAAAAAAAATCAAAGCCAGAGAGGTCTGTGAGTTAAGAGTAACCAGGATATTGCTTGTGGAAAGTAAGGCGGCTGCTGAGTTTTCCATTTTGCTTTGAGGACCACAAACAAAACTCCATGCACCTACACTGTATCTGGGTCTTGGCATAAGTTCAGAGGTAGAACTTGCAAAAGTAGCCTGCATGCTATTGACGCCAGCTAGAGGCAGATGATCTCTAATCTCTCAAAAGTTCAAAACTGAACTATCTATTACAGTTGACTGTAGAGCAACTTAATATTCCGGTGCACTTTATAAATAGAACAATATCCATCTCAAAAGTTGTTATAGTTGTAGAGCTTACAGTATCTGTCACTTCATCCTGGAGCGCCTGTGGCCAACTGTTGCAGACATGGAGGCTGTGGTGTCAGGCTCAGTTTGTCATCATACCCAGCTGGGTATCCCTCCTCTGCACACATGCCTCTATTCACATTCACAAATAATTTCCTTCCATTTCACTACTGTGCTCTAGTAATCTACACTGACATTCAGGGAATATCGAAACAGTAAAAGGCCAAGCGTGCTCAAACACACCTCCTCCTCGTCACCCCCTCCTAACATATGTCTTATGTCCTCTCTCTGCTGTTAATCATGACTTTCCTTGTCTTTCATTTCTTTCTTTTTAGTACTAATTCAACTTCCTTGCATCTCCCTTTCCTATGTACTTCCTAATGTCCACATCTGTACCCAACAAAGGGTTACACTGTCCATAGTGTCAAGCAGTAGTGTCACATGGGTTAACTTAACCAACAATTGTTGGGTATTGTGATAGGATTTTAATGGAATATGGTGCAACACAATGTAAAACAAAGCGACAACCACAGTACACTGCAGAGGCTGACTGTAGATGGTAACAGCCTGAGGGTTAGAGGAAAAGCAAACATGCAGTCTGAATGTTTTGAGTGATGCTGTGAGGAAAACTGAACTGAATGACAACAATTCTCCTCTGGCTGCTTGTCTATCATCAGCGTGCCCCCGAGTGAGCCATTTAACCCCCATCTGCTGCAGTGGAGCCTGCTCTGTGGGCATCAGTGGAAAACTGTGGTGTTTTACAGTCCGGTCCAGGATGCCAACTGTGCAGGTGCAGGGAGCGCCTTGCAGAAAAACAGTATGTGTCAAACAGCCCTGAATAAATGAAAGCAATAAAAACACAATATTCTCCCTTTTAAAACTGCTCCGCCCAAGGTTTCATAATTTGCTTTTCACTTATAAGATGTAAGCTACCTAGCTGTTTCTCCTCTTTGCTGAGGGTTTGAGGGTTGTGGTTCAGCTTGGCTGGGCTCGTCAGGTTATGTCAGTTTCTTATGCCTTCCCAACATGTGCTGTGAGTTGCTTTGTGCCTTTACTTCTGTCTTTTCTTATTCTGTCTTTGCCATATCTTCTCTGTTTGTGTGCTGTGTTGCATCATGGGGTTTTGTTGCTGACTTGTGATTGTTGTGTTTGGCTCTTTAACGCATGCTTGCAGATGAGGAGCTTTATATAAATACTGTATGTGATGTATGGTTCAAAGTGGGTTTGAGCAACTGAAGAGAAAAGATGAAATATGTCACAATTGGAGTTCAGTCTTACAAGTCGTGGCGGCACATTTGTAAATTCTTGTTGAATGTTGAAACCATAGTGTTTACCATAGCCTCAAAGAGTGACATAAAAAATATAAAGTGTTACATACAGGCTGGACCAGGCTGCTTGAAGTAAAATTATCCATATTTCATATTGATCCAAATGCTATGATGAGGACAGTGGTGGCACCCTAGGCGAGTTTCCTGTTCCCCTTATTATTATTATTATTATTATTATCTTAACATTGCATTTATTATTGAGCAGAACAAAAGCAAATGAGAAAGCAACACAAATAAACGACTTAGCTAATCAGCAATAACACTAATAAATAACAAACAAAAAATTGTCTTCTTGTTAATTATTATGATTATTATGATTATTATTTGTGTCCTAGGATGGCTTTTGCCTTTTGATTTTCTCTTACTTTGATGCTCTCCACATTCACTCCACTCTATCATTTCCCATATGTCCTTATGCTTTATTTTGGAGAGTCTACAAACATGTTGATGTAACTGTGAGGCTGCATGTGGGCATGTTACTTTGAGCTAAATCATCAGCATGTAACATGATAAGGATTTGCGGGAATACTGTTTATCATTTTTACCATCTTAGCTTAGCATGTTAGCATGCAAACAATTCCTATTTAGCACTACACACAAAGTACTGTGCAGATGAGGCTGATGGAAATGTCACTTTTTCAGATATTTCCTCACAAACCAAAATACTGGACAGATTAGTTTTGATGATGGCGCCATATCATTAAGAGATCAAAAGTTTTTACAGTTTATTCTAAGCAGGACATGAATGTTTTTGTCATCATAATCCATCCAACAGGAACCATGAATACAGTCTTTTCTGGCAATCCGTCAAATAGATGTGGAGATATTTCACTGAATGCTGCTGCTGACCTGCTGCTGGCTCTACATGACAAGTCAGGGGATCACAAAATTCTGTCAACAGCGTTGAATCAACACCTCGCTGCCTGAGTCTAAACAAAAATGTATTTTTGTAAGTTTTGCAAAGGCAGTACCTGTTGCTGTGTCCATGACCCATGGATGCCAGCGATGTTTGGTGAATTACCGATAAAACTCTCCACTAGAGACACAAACACCTGCAGCATTATTGCTGAGAGGATGTGTTTACGCTGAATAAATCATAAATAAGAAAATGGGTAAATGGCCGAATGATTTTTAGGTTTGTGGATAGTAATGCATGGCTGGTACTTGTCATTTCTTGTGAAGCAATAAGCATGGATTTAAATGAAGCAGGGAAATTAGCTGGTAATCAAACTGTTTGTATGCAGACCTTTTCTCCACAGTTATCAGCAAACCTGCAATTGACTGGCAAATAAGCTATTCCCTGAAATGACATGCTTTTTTTTTCCACTGCAAGCAAAACCTTAAGGATCCTTTGCACAATTAATTTCTCATTTATGTAAACATTTTGTCTGAAGTCACACCAGAACGGAACAGCAGCAGCATGCTAAATTAGCTGGTGGGATGTTGGGTGTCATACTGCTTATGATAATATAATAGGCCATATTTCCCTCCCATAGTGTTGTGGTGTGTCAAGGTGTTGTGTGCTGTAAATAGGAATAGGAAACTAGTTTGTTTCTCCTCATCTCCAACACACACACACACACACACACACACAATTTACTGGCCAGCATTTTACCAACAACCTGTTAAACTATTATGACTCACAGGGGGGAGATTTTAAAAAAAAAACCCTCTTCACTTTTCCAACCAAGATTTTAACAAGATCTTGCTTCGTCATTACAATCAGAAATGTCAGGGGCCAGATTTGTTCAACTCTGTGTATACATAAAGTTTTAGCCTCCACAAAGGCAGAAATATGCTTACACCCTCTTTGTGTCAGCTTTCCAAAGCCATGTGTATGCATGGGTCTGTTTTATGAATCCCAATCCTTATTAAATTGTACACACGTGCACCAGCCTTATTTCCACCCCCCACATATAGACATAACACACCCTTAGTCAAATGTTGTAATAGGTCATCTGATGCATTTTCATCCAATGAGTGTGTTGGATTATCAAAGGTGTCAAAACAACTTCATACCACCCGCTGTTATGCATAGAACTTAAAGCTGTGGCTATTAATTGCAACTATACTGTAGTTTTATTAATTCATACACATGCATCTGTAAATCATCATCAGCTGTGATTTCTCAATTATCATCCAATGCTGTTAAAAAACATTACGGCACCGAGCTGAGAACATTCAAAGCAGATTAATAAGAATAATTTACTTGAGCTCGCAAACAATGAATTAAAAATGATGTTCATACTTGTCAACTTGATTGGCATATTAAAGTGTAGGCTGCAAAAAATAATCTCACCTGCACATACACTAACAGAATAATTTAACATATTACATAACATCTCTTCCAACATACATATTCCCTGCACCTTCTGTTTCCATAAATACCTGTTTACATTTGGAAAATTGTGTATTTTTATTTTCACATTTTCCAAAATATTAAGGAGAAAAGGAAAAAACTGCATTGTGTAGCCACCTTTGTCACTGCACTGCCGGTTTAAATAGTTTTTCTATGTAAATATAAATGACAAGAAAATGTTAACCTCTTTAATAAAATATGCATTTGAGGCCTGTGGCAAGAGAGGACTGTAAAATCTGAAGCAATCATAAAAGAGCCAAGCGCCTTTGATGTTCAGATGAAACAAATGTCTTGTTTGGCGGAAGAGCTCTGTTTTTTTCTTTCTATCCCCCCCGACAAACACACACACACACACACACATGTGCACACACTCTATGAATATGTTTCATTAACATTTTAGGAAGTGGAGAAGTCATGAGTTGCATCATGTCATGAACACAGATCCGTAAGAAGGTGCAACATATAAACATTACCGGACACTGTGTTTGTATCATTTTGACTTGACACAGGTGCTACTAATAACACTATGGCTCAGCTCCATTAAAATTGCCCAGTAAGCCTTCCAGTTAGCCAGCACACACAATGCCCTAAAACTGGGACAGCTAAACAGAACAATCATTACAATGATATTAATCACACCTGCGCCTTTTCTGCTTTGATATGGAAAAATATTTGCTATGTGTGATATTCAAACCGTTGTGTAAGGTGCTGTTGTCTTTCAGTTCAAGACAAAAGGATCATTTATGTTGTAAAGTTACAAATGAGATAAAAACAAATGCTTTCATTTTATCACTGATCAGGGTCGGCTATATCAGTTAACGTCAGCTCAACAAGTTTTTCCAATCTAATAAACACTGTGTGAAATTAATGGCTGTTAATCATTGTTGTCTTACACTGCACCTGCTGAGTAAATGAGAAGCTAGTCCACATTGTCAAGGAAACAGTCATTACTCACGGCACTCAGACAGTGTTTACAGGCCACAGATGGACCGCCTGGCTGGACTTTTAAGTACCGACGCTGCATAATTTTACAACATTAACAGGATAGTAATATTAGTGTCAACACATTTGTTGAATTTATATATCTGTATGGAGTCACTTGTTCCCCAGTGTTACCTCTTCATTTCAGGCATTCTGTTAGCAGGCGGGTGATGGAGTTGTCCGACCTTAACGTTACAGTCTCTATGTGTTTTTGATTATCTGGTTAGCTGATTGTCTCATCGATACAAAGCATGTCGTGTGGTTTGGCTGACTCTAACAAAGGCAGAAAGATCTGTTATTCATATCTTTACAACAAGACATAAGTTACACATGCACAGCTCTGAACATACACACAAACACACACAACAGCAGTAAAAGTTTTTACGGCTGTGTTTCCTGTGTGCTGCGGTGGCCTCAGAGGGAATCTCTAAATAATACAGTGCAGTAAACAAAGACTGACGAGAGCCACACAATCTGATACATTCATTACTTGTCGATGTTAATCATCCTGTGCTTTACAATACAATTCAACCTTCTAAAGACTGTGATACCAGAATATGCAAATTAACAAGTAGCTGCAAAATTGATCAACATGGAGGCATCTGCTGACATTGAGACTGTTGGGCTGTGCAACTATTTTGGCACTGAGGGATAAGCCTCTTCAGCATCCATTTCTAAATAAAGTGCTGTAAAACTTTGTGGAAAAAGTCTTTAGTATCTCACACATTACAAAAATGACTAAGGAGGCTTTCATATCAGGGAGCAAGGCCAGTGTAAACTTGACTCCAAAGTCTGGTTTGTTTGATTAGTTTGTGGTGTGCTCCTGGGAACTGTCTCACCACCACATGTTTTAGTGTACGTCCTCGCAGTGTGTTAGTGTAATACTAGTGTGTAGTGATTTTCCGTATAGTGTCCAAGATCCGGTGTTTTCTGAGTTGTATTGATTGTGCATTAGCGTCCCTCCTTTTGAGTGGACTGTTTTCAGTTCATAGTTAGTTCTTATCATCGTCAGTATTTGGAGGATTGTTTTGTGTTCGTGTTTAGATTTTTGTTTTGTTAATAAAATATTTTAGCTTATGTTTACCCTACTAGCGCTTCATGTTTTCCCTCTCCAGTATGTATTGTTTATTTAATTATTACGGTTACATCCGAACTTCCTAGGCAGGTCTGAACGTAACACTTGTGGATTGAAACCACTTGGAAAACACCTGCGCTCGGACCACAGTTTATGGCTGGGACATGCAATTTCAAGCACCAACACTTGCTGAAGACAAAGGTAATTATTTTATTGAACAAACGCGCTTCTGTGTCTGTGTGCGCGAGCCAGCCATTACGTATTTTCACTTTACTGACATTAGCCTACAAACATTACAAACTAAACATTGCGCTGTGCACTTTGCACTGTATCTTTCATTGTTTCTCCGTGTTGCGCGTGTACGTGTGTACCTGTGTGCCCGCGCACGGCCCCACGCACAAGTGTGCCTCCGTGCCGTCAGCCAAAACTATGCTCCACGTATTTTGCCATAAAGCATGTTTCTAAATACAGTGTGCATTGTTTATCTTACATAAATATTTATTACACAGTGCATATACAGTGCTCCGATTTTGCATCTCCTCTAATATGCTGTTTTTGATTCATTCCTCTACATAACACATCCCCGGGTATGGACTAGTTGTTTCCAAAATAGAACACATTGAATGTGAGGGTTGATTTTGTTGTATGGGCTGGGGATCTTGCCACTGGCGCTCCTGTCTACACTGTAGGGACAACACACAATAATGTCATATAATATAATATAGAGGATGACAAGTGTACTCTAGTGCAGAACAGTTTTACTAATGCGAAAGAGTTAATCATACCAAATGTGAAAACACCCATGCCAAAACATTATTTTTGTGTCAGTTAGTTCAGCAAAATACTTCACCAAAGTTCTGTGGTGACCAGTTTTCACTGGAATGAATAGGCTCCATAAAGCTTGGCCAACTATTAGGATATTACATTATCATGGTGCTTAGAAATTTCTATTAAACTCATACAGAGATGCTGTATTTAGGATGTATTGTAGCGCACAGCTTGTGCCACCAGAGGTCAGTCTCTACTTATGGAACAGACAGCTGAGCTGACAAACATGGCGACTGCCAGTGGTGGGGATAACGTTACCGGACTGTAAACAGTCAGTCAGCAACAGCAAAGAGGGACCACTTGGAAAAGCAGCATATTGACATACAACTTGTTGAATTAAGGGTTTATTTTGACCAATCAGAGTTGGTGATTGTTGGAACAGTAACTTGGCAACTAACAACACTAACTAAGACAGTTTATTGTTGAGTTGTATTTTGTTTCTGTCGAGTTTGAATTAAATGTGTTTAGCGATTGGTTAACAGGCAGTTAAGTCAACATTAGTCTTAGTTTGGTGAAAGAGAGGAATCTAAATTTAATTCAGAAGGTATACAGTGTTTTTTCAGTTTTATAAAGAAGACAGGTTTGAGAATATTACATTTCTTGAGTTTTTGTGAGTTTTATTGTTCATTTGTTAAACTGAAAAAGCTAAGCTACATTTTGACTGCATATCTTCTACTGTCTTCTTCTTCTTCTTCTTCACTTCTACTGAAATGCTTCTGTTTTCCTGTTACCTTGTGTTGTGCTTCTGTGTACAATCTCAACAAACAATTATGGGTTGTTTGAACTGTCCTCATCTTCACAAGGTGTTTCTGTCCCTGTCTTGATGTCTGTGTGCCTCAAACACACAACCACTCTCGGAATAGTCATTGATGTCACCTTTTTCTCTTCCTCTCTATCTCTCTCATTCTCCCTTTTCCTTCAGGAGCCTTTTTCGCATAATGAAAATCACAACGGCTGCTGCCTAATTGAACAAGCACTAATTTCAGGAAGATTAAAGCCATTACAATTAGCCAGAGAAAAGAGAGCAGGAAAAAAGAGTGGAACGCACTCTTATGCATTCATGTGCCATTTAACCAAGGAACAGGATTTATGAAATCAATTACTAAATGTGTACAGCTCTAAATTTGTGTGTGTGTGTGTGTGCATGTAAATGCTAAGAGGCTAAGAGAAAAGAGGTGCGAATACAATTATCTCAAGTCAAGGTTGTGTATTTGTGATATGATGCATACATGTAGGTAGGAGGCAGACAGCAAGAGAGACTGATAGTTCTACAGTCCAATGCTACCAAAGATCCTTTAACTCACTTCTTTGACAAATATTTCTTACATTCATGTGTCTTGCATGTGCAGGTGAAGAGTGAAGCAGATGACTGGTTGAGACAGACGTGAAAAACAAACACATGCTCTAAAACATTCTCTTGTTGACTCAGCACAGCTTAGACAAATGTCTTGACATTTCCAAGCGATGAAATATAAATCACTCTTCATTTCCACAGAAAAGTGAAAACAAACTCCACTGGGTAGCACATCTACCAGGGCAATGCATCACTTTGTGGTGGTGGTGCTCATGGGGCTGCATTGTGTTTCTCGCTGCTCCTGCACCTCAGTGACTCTCCCCAAAAGAGGGTAAAACAAAGCTGCTGCACAGCCTCTCCATTATAACTTCAAAAGCTACTGATCAACGCTTTTATTCAAGTTCACATAAACCATAAGCCCTGAATGTAATCACAACGGAGGTTAATATGTGATAGTGTTTTGAATTTGAGGAAGCTGTTTTACATATCCACTAAAATCACAGGATAGAACTGATCCCAATATCTGATTCATGAAACTGTCAAAAAAAAACATTACTTTCTGTGATTAGTCATTAAAGGAGAAATGACATTCAGAGTATATCTATGACTCAGAGTATGATCTGAGTTGTGGCTGAGCCAGCTAGCAGCTAACAGTGCTAACAATGGCAACAGTGCTGACAGAGCTAGTGACGTTAACTGGGGGATACCAGAGGGTGGGCGCTATACACTTTCTTGACGATTGCGTCCCAGTGTTAGCAGTAACCGCCAGTGCAGTAGAGCAGCGGCGATAAGTTAGCCAGTGCGATACAAACACAGGTGGTGTGTCTCAAATCACATACTTCCGTTAGTACACTGCCATGTATGTACTCTGTTGCGTAATGCGCAAATTTCGACAAGGTAGTGTTGTCTCAAACACGGCCGTTGTCCACTCATCATAAATGATGACCGCAAATTACCTAGTTAGTAAACTAGCATTAGCATTTGCGATATTGTTCGTTAATCAAATCATTACAGACTGCTAAATTAACCCAATAAACATACCGCTGGCTTATACCCGACAACAGTATAGTGGTGCTTAGTGCAAAAAACACATGTATTTGTACAATGTAGCGACGTTCACGGTCGCACAGTCCTCGGTCACCCATTTCCAGTTTGAAAAGTGGTCCCTCCTCTAACGCTACATTGAGGGCGTGTCCATAGTTCCACACTCAACTTCTTGATCATTTTGAGTGCACCATCTGGGTACTCTTATGCACTTAAAATAGTAAGTGTAAGTACAGAAGTACACGATTTGAGACAAAGCAAGGGACTAACATGCACCTACATCTAGACCATCTACAGCAATAGACCACACAGAGCTTGGATTACAGCACATGCAGAGGGAGCATGACTTAATTTTCTGCTTAGGACGCCATTACTCCACTATATCTTTACATAACAAATAGCTGCCATGTAAATGCTCTGAATGTTGCATACAGAACCTTTGAAAGCCATAAATGAATACCATGTGAAACAAATAGATGTTGATGTCTGCATGCTACACCCAGGGTCATGCTTGGTGGACTTTATTTTTGCAGCCTTTAAAGAAAGATTAAAGGCAGCCATAAGAATGAAATTTGGCAACCAGTTGGGTTATCTCTCAGCTGCAGAGTGTCAGAAATTAAAAATGAATAATTTGGCAGCCATTCTATTTCCTTTTCTAACCATGCCATATAAAGTCTCAGCTCAGAGGGAAACGGTTTGATATTAAACTTATAATAACATTATTAAGGTTTATGCTCTCAATATAGCGGCTCAAGGCGCTTTTATATCTGCACTGCTAATGTCCCCTTCAGCAACATTAATAGTCCATGCACTGTGGGGAACACACACGCACACACAGTGTCACAAAATGTTTTTGCAACAGTTCTGCAACTGTGTCATCATCAGGGGTGTGCTCAAGGGAGAGGCAGACAATTTTGGTATGCTCCTGTGCACTTTGCCAATATGATATACATTATTCTTAATGCGTACATCTGAGGCATCTGGCTGCACATCCCTTATGATGACCGAGTCAAAACACAAGATGTGATGCCTGAATCATGAAGCATTAATATGCATTCTATGCAGTGGTGTCAAAACAGCATGTACCTCAAACAGGGAAAAAGCTCAGAAAAGGAAAGCTGCTGCAAACCAATACTCTAATAAATAAGAAAGGCACACGTAGAGTGTCCTTTCTCGCAATGTTAACGAGAATTCAAATAATTCATAGGTTTCAATTTCAGTTTCAGTTTATTTATTTAAAAAGGGACAGTGCATATTAATGAACATATACATGTAAATATGCCAGATTATAGCCGTAGGCTAGTTTCCATCTGTAGTGCCTTGGCAGGTTGATATTACATCAGGTGAAATAGAAAAAGAGAAAAAAGAATAGAAACAGAACATACACAATACAAGTACACGGATCATTCAAGACATATACAATAGAGGTACAGAGTACAGAGACTATTCGAGCTACTGTAGTGTGCAAAAGAAGAAAGTGCTTACCATAAAGTGCTGTTGCATATATAAAATATGTATTGCACAGATTTAAATGAATACCAATCTAAATTGCACAATGCCCTTATAAAGTGCTAGGGCATATTAGATATAAGTGTTGCTGCATTACAGAAAATTGACCAGCACTAAATGGAAAGATTGAAAGATGCTCCTTTTCTGCCTTGACCCATAAGACACCCCTCCAAGTTTCATGAAAAGCACCACTCCCACCTTTGAACTCAGTCCTTATTAAAGCTTTGTGACTGCATCTTCCATAGTTCTGAAGGCATTATAGTGACAAAGATCTGTCAGACAAAACAGCTTCTGTGGTAGTTTTGCTGCAGTAGGTGTCTCCAGGAACACACACACACACACACACACACACACATACACACACACATACACACACACACACACACACTCAAAAAGTGAATACCAGCCCCACTGTAACTGCTGGTAGTTATCAGTCAGTCTTTGTTTACGTTATTAAAAACACGGCCCATTCCAATTACAAGATTGTTTTCAGTAATCAACATTTTGTCCAGAGAAAATTATGTATCTTCAACATGGGTAATTTTGAATTTTTCAGCAAAAAGTGAAGAGTTAAATGTCTGCTAATGTACTGAGAAAATTCTCCAACTTCTAAGCCGCATAAACAATTTAAAAACCCTTTTGAAATAGCAAAAACTGCCTTGCCACGAAGGTGAAAACAAGACTCATTTCCTGAGCTCATGCAGTTGATTATGTTTTGGAGATACAATGTTTTCACACAGGAGTGCAGATGGTGTAGTTGAGATTTTAGAGATGCATTAAGTGGTGCATTCTCGCTCCTCTGCCAGCCTCTGTGACCTGCAGCAGTCACCCAGAAACCATTTCTTTTAGCCAGACAAATGAAGTTGTGTCCAAGCCTAACATCGCCTCTCTGTGTGCTTTCTCATATGCAGTGCTAATGTAAATATATTTGAGTGAAGGTGTTCTCTCTGAACTGTCAGTACTACAGTATGGTAGACATTTGAAGTAGTTAATATACAATTCGACAAATCATGAACAGATGAGCGAGTTACAGAGAGATTGTACTCTTTGCTCCAAAATGGTTTGTAAGGTTTGTAACTTTAGATGATCGCCATATGTTCAAGAATAGTACATGGCAATAAGATGTTATACAGTTCAAAGTAATAATATCCCCTCTTAATGTGCTCCAAAGTATCCAGAGCTGAGAACCAGCATATCTCACTGAATGGGACATTTAAATGACTTCACCTGAATTACACAAGAGCCGGGCACACTGATGACAATGATGATGGATGATAGAAGTATAAAGACGGGTAACAGGATACTCCCATTAACACCACATTTTTCTCAGCCTGTGTAAAAGCCCAAGCTGAAGAGATGAGCTGTAATTTGGGTAATTTTGCTCCGCGCTTCACCCTTTCCTTTAATGACAATAATTATCTGAGGAAAACATCTGTAGGATGTGTTGTCTCCTCCTCCCTTCCTCTCCTTCTTTGTCTGATCAATGTCTTGCTAAATCACCAATGTGTTTCCTATTATTCCTCCTCCTCCTCATCATGCTGACATTTTACTCTCTCTGTGCCTCTAACACACTTCTTCTCAGTACAAATGAAACTAAGTTTATAAACCGTAAACCTGAGAAGGGTCATTGTATTTGGGTCCGAAGCATTTGTCTTCTGTCTTAACTCCCTTCTTAGCACGGTATGGTGTTCCTCCATCACATTTGGAGTCAGGGGTATTTAGGCAGCAAGAAAATTGCCTGAAGCTTTTACTCACCCCAGTGGTTTCTCCAGTCGACTGGCTGGTGATCCAACAATCTCCCCAAGAGTACAGAACATCTGACCCAAAAAGTCCTAGAGGGAAGGAAGGAAAGAAAGAAGGAGGGAAGGGAGGAAGGAGGGGGGAGCAGGTTGGCATATGTGAAGTGGAAAGACAAGAAATCAGAGTATAGTCAGACTTGTTATCTAAAAAATATTTTGCTACCACTGGAAACCATGCAAATGAGAATTCAAGATTTTTCTTTCTGCCAAAGACACTTGTTCATTCATGCTCCTGCAAATTTGGTCAGAGTTTTCAAATCTGGCCCGTGCATCCATATTTAACCAGAAGAAATTGTGGTTTTGTTGGAAAACATCCTAAGTCATAAGTCAATGATTGCATTGATGTCACATGAACACATTTTATGTATTTTATGCTCAAAGATGCGATTATCGTAATCGCTGTGCTCAATAATGTAACATCATATCCAGTTTGGTTGTCAAATATAAATGTTTCCTCAACCATGGAGGCTATATATGCATGGTAAGCATGGTTTAATGCAGTGGTTCCCAACTGGTCTGGCCTGAGGGTCTACATTTTTCTTTAGACATCTGGTCACGGGTATGAAAGACCAACTTAACACCCATTTAGTTTATTTTCATCCGTCCATTCCACCTGTGCGTGGATTCAAACCCAGGAGATTATTGCTGTGAGGACACAGAGCTAACAACTCTGCTAGCCTCACATTTTACTTCATAAATTAAAATAACCTCATTACAGCTGGGACTTAAGGCTCAGAGAGAGTAAGAGAGTGTAATTAAAACCAACATTTAAAATAAATAAAAGCATTGCAGTAGCAATTACAACTAATTTAGGCACAACGCCACCATCCATAGGCTACTTTTACTGTGAAACTGCAAGCTGTAGTGCCTTTACTCACAAGGAAGCAGGTAGAAGTACTTCAAAAATGCAAGTAAAATTTCAAAGTAAAGTGGGTTTTGTTTAATTGGCGGAGTTGTGACCCACCCAGAACAGAAGCCCCTTGTGGACTCTAACCCACCTGTTAGGAACCACTTGTTCAATGAATTGTGAAGGATAACAGACAAATGGGAGAGGATGGAGGGATTCACAGCACCATGAACTATGACAAGAAACATGAGTCACAACAGTGTGGGACACTGATGTAGAGACAGAGCGACATAGTTTTATAATCATGTCTTTAACCAGACAAAGTCTCAGTATCACCCTCTCAAAAAAAGACAAAAAATCATCATACTGTGTGTCCTACATAAGGTTGGGTACCCATGGGCACCTGGCGGATGACCCGCAAAAAAGGTGATTCGTGGATGGTATTTTGTCTTAATTTTATTTTCAGGTTTGTTTCTGAGTGAAACAAGGAGCATGCAGGTCGCATCGCAGGAGGTGGATAATAAATATATTAAATTTAGATTCAAAGTATAATTAAATTTAATGTTTTGACATTTTAATCCTCTGACTGTTGACTACATGTGTCGGCTCTGTCTTCTGAGCCAGCTGGAATATGAAAGCGCTTCAATCAGGTGCGTTACTAACAGGCATGCTAACTGTAGAGAGATGCTGCTCAATATTAAAAGAATAACCTAAAATATATTCATTCAAATTGTATTCTCTGAATTACCTTCATTTTAAAATAAATTATCTTAGTTTCACGTGTATGAAATGTCCCAAAATGATCACTTTGAACATGCTGCTTAACCGAATTATGTGAACAGTGCATGGTTATTTTAGGATCTGCAGTCTTGGGTCAGGCAGGAGATCTTGTGTTGACGGATGTAGACGGTGCGGTATTGCACGTCGCGGTGCTGGTTCGGGAGCAGTGCTGTGTGTTTGGTTTCAACAAAGTTTTTTTGAGCTGATCACAGCAAGGATGTGGGACAAATCTAAACCAAAGACTCCTTAAGTTTGGCTTTGGCAGACAGGCGCTCACTAAATAATTCAACACCAGGCTATAGTGTGTTTCATTTTGATGGTCTGGGATGCCCACTGATTCCAGTCACTGTTCCAAGGAGGAGCCTGGAATATCTCACCATCTTCATCATGTTACAAAAACATGCTGCAAAAGCTTCTGAAAGACAAAATGGCCGAGTATTTATTTTCATAGTGTGGCCGCTGTGGAGCCCTACGTGACCGCAGTGATGGTTAAGAGCTGCACAGATGGGTTGGCTCTCAGCTTTTTGTTCTTATCAGTGACGTCATCCTTCTTCCTGAGAAAAGGATCATTAATGTGAGGCAGCAGCCATGCAGTGTCAGAAGTGAGAGAGATGCTGGGACCTACGTTGAGTTCTGCGGGCTTCCAGAAAAGTTGAGCAGCAGCAGCAACATCAACAGCAATGACAACAACAACAACAACAGAGCACATCATATACCAGGACACAACACTCTACCAAATACCTAGCACTCCTAGTACTGCTCAAGATGGTGAAGTGAGATTGTAGAGACAACATGCTGTGTCAGAACTAAAACCCAAAGCAGACAGGAGGAACCAAAGCTTGTGATGAAAAAATGCAAACCCCGGTCATCCAAATACGTCAAATAATCATCAAAACTGATTATTTTGAACTCTTGCCAATGCTTTCTGTCACCATAGTTTCCACTAATCTTTTTCTTCTGAATCTAAAATTATCATATAAAGTAATACATTACTTGAAATGGAAACTAACGGTTAAAAGCATTGCATAATCTAAGTTGTTCTACATGACAGAATAGCAAGTTTAATCCACAATGCCTATCACTGCAGTACCATTAGAACAAAGTCAGAAATAAGAGGATAAAGCCTGTATAGAAAGAGAATTAGCATATTTATAACACGATTATAGCACGAATAACCTCAGTGAAAGTCTGAAAACAAAGAGTGAATAAGGAGAAAAATGAATGCGTATTTGGATACTTCTATGATCAAGCAATAAAAAAAGGGTTTCCTTTATTTCATCAAGAAGGAACCATGCGGCAGGCAACACCCAATTAAAGCAAAACGAAAAACATAAACACTGCCACCATTAGACCACAGATAAAAAAGAGTTGGGCCAAACGCAGATAACTTTGAACACCATATTCCATCAGACAATATTGACTTTCAAGTCATTCAAGCCAATAATTCAGATTTTACTCAAGACTGGCCTCCATTTATCTGTGGTTCAAGGTTAAAATATGTGCACTCACATGTTTGGACAGGTCTGGGCTCTTAGAGTCGACATCATACCTGAGAGGGAAAAAAAACAGCAAAGCCAATTTACTTCAAAAACTATAGAGGGGACTTTTATCTAAGTGGGGACATTTTGAATGATACGCTCTTAAAGGCGAGATTTAAAGCGAGCCCTGGTGATCTGTCATCACTGGGAGCAGAAAAGAAATGCTCTCGCAGCGCTAATCTCATCATGGCTTTTCAGATGTTCTTTTTGTTTGTTTGTAGGTTTAAGGGCACAGCATCTCAGGGAGGACAAAGGGTACAGTATGACTGTAATCGAGGAAGGGTATGAATTAAAAGAACAGAGGAAAGAAGCAGAAGAGAATGAAAGAAAATAAGATAACATTTTAATATACCAAATTGAAAATCACGTAAAGAGGTGGGTGGAATCATGGGAGATCAAAAAAGACAAAGATCATCACATTACACATCACACACTACAATTCAAATTTAGCCAAGATAAAAAGAGGGTGGGATCTTAGTGTCTTTTCAGATGTTACTATATGTGGGGCAGAGTAATTGGAGAAGGGTTCAACAAGACCTTTTTGCATCTTCCATAACAATGAGTGGTGGACCTGGGCTGATTTGCATCTGAATATAAAGCTATGAAAGTGAAGGAAGTAGAGCATATGTGATGTTCCAAAATGAAACATCAGATGAAACGATAGATCCTGTTTGTGTGGAGATTATTCAGGTTGCACTCGCTACAATGCTTATGAGTTTCTATTAGCATTAATTGAAATAAAAGATCAAATGATATACTGCAGAGTTGCCAAACTGCATCTATGTTTATATTGTGTGGTGGTATAGCTAAGATATATAATTGGGCTGTGCTAAGGTTCATTCTGTTCATTTTTTGTATCCATGACAAACCACAGCAAGTGCTGAGGAAGCATTCCTTGTGTGTCCAGCCTCTTTAAAGCTTACAGTGAACTGTTAAAGCTACCCATCGTCACTCTATATATGCAAAGATAATGACCACTCTTGTGTCAGAAAGACATTTAATGAGAGACAGCGAAAAAGAGAAAACTGAATGGTTGTAACGAACATGAAAATCACACATATGTCACAAGATGCATCACAAGGTCAAATGTCTTGTTTCCTTGACCGCCCGCTCTCCCTCCTTCATTAGGCTACTGTCAAGCCTGTCAAGCTTTCAGTTTTCACACAGTATGTATGCAGTTCACAGCAATAACTTTGGCAGATTTCAAACATGAAATTTTGTAAATCCTCTGTGCCAGCGACAGGCGTGGCTAAAGGATTATGTTTTGTTCGTGAAAGCCAAGAACGACTTTAGGAAATGTCTTTAAATTTGGCACAAACGTCCACATTGACTCAGTGATGAACTGATTAGATTTTGGGTGATCAAAGATGAAAGCTTATTATGCCAAATTTTACACAAATGTCTATTCAGATAAAATAATAGTGACATTTTATATCCAAAAAGTCAAAGGTTAACTTCACTGTGACATCATAATGTGTAATGCATAACTCAGGAACAGACGGGGAGACATTTGGTCAGACACTGAATTGTTGACACTAATCTTAGGTGCTCAACTTAAAGCCGTGGCGATTGTATAGAATTTCTGTGTCGTCTGGTTGAAGATGTGAAGCAACATTCATATTGTCAACTCTCATGTGTGCGCATGAGTCTGGACAGACATGGATGTAAACTATAACTACAACTAGTGACTAGTTTCCGGAGACAACAGTGGGGCAGTTTTCATAGTTTAAACACTGGGTCTTTGATTACACACAGAGCTAAACAAAAGCAGTCTCCTCATTTCAGGCTGCCAACTGTGGAATTTGTTGGCTGAAGTGATTGTTGTAAGCATATTTTATCCGCCGTAGGTAGCTAGTTTAAGCTTCTACTGATGCTAATGCTAAAACAGCTGTCTTTTTAATGTCTCCAGCCATTTTAAAATGAGACCAGCTATAAAGGGCTCTCTTAAACATGTGCTTGATGGTTACATACATCTATGTGCTATAAGAGGATAAAATACAGGTCCCAGGCAATAAGTCATAAACACCTGTTAATAATCCACGTGGAAGACATAAAATTAAGTGGCCGTATTGCTCATCTTTTGCAGGGTAGAGCTAGTTTAGCTCAGTATTACAGTGCAATATTATGAACAAAGACTGTAATTAAAATGCTGATAATCTAACATAACCTTTGTTATTGTGTGTATCATAGAAAAATATACTTGGACAGGCAACACAGAGGTTAGAGTTACACTTTAATGTTTGTATTGTATGCTTCATTTTGCAATAAAAAAGGATTTGATGAGATGGAATAACTCATGAGTTTGTTCATTGTAACAAAAAAATTGCTACAAGTTGCTTAAGTATAAACTCCCCAACAAAGTGAAGAGCAGAAACCAGCCACAATTGTTAAATAAAATTAAATTCTGATATGGCATCACAAGGAATCGTGTGACCCCCTTGGCTGATGACATGCCCCTTCGCCTTTTGGAAATAACAACTTACTCCTGTAGGTAATTTACTAATTACTAGCCTACAGTAGATAGTAAGCTAGTTAGCCAGGCATGCTAATGCTTGTATTGTACTTTAGAGCAGATAAACACACAGTTAATCCATTCCATACACTTTTGCACTTGTGTTTTTGGTTTTGTAAAGTATAACAAAGAGAACTCATCCTCCAACCTCTTGATATATTGCTCTTAATAGAGCCCCATGCGCACCATTACAGGCATGTGGAGAAATCCAAAGCTCGACAGTTCTTCAGTGACTAGTTATGGTTCCTAATCTATGATTGGGCAATTGCTGTTTGGGGGCAGGGTTTACCAAACGCTCAGTTGTCACGACTGTATTTGCAGGGATTTCAACAGGCACAGAGCGGAGGGAGAGGAAAATACACCACAGCAAAGGAGGACAAAGGGCAGGAGAGAAGATAACAATGCTGATACGACTTCAAAGGAAATCACTCACAAGTCGAAGCGAAGGTTCTGCTTCTCCTCAAAAAAGTAGTCCAAGATGTACTTTCGAACAAAGTCTGGATTTAGGGTGTTGTCTATCACCTCCGTTCTGCCAAACTGTGGAAGGAGAAAGACAGTTGGAGGTCAGGAGAGAGAAGTGATGAAAGGGAAAGCAAGACAACAAAACACTTTGATAGACAAATACAGTTAGTGCTGTTGTCGCCTTGCAATCCCCCCCACCCCCCCTTTTTGTTCTCTTCCTTAGACTCTCGTTTATCACATATACATTTGCATTTACAGAGGCCTGATTAATGGTGGTGCTTTCACACGCTGCTGCTGTGGTGCAGAGGAACGATGTGTTTCCTGGTTCCTTGATCCTCGCTCCTCTCCCACATTAATTACAGCAGGATAACTCACTCATGAACCCCACAGAGAGAGAGAGATAAAGAATAGGTGAGGAAAATGGGTAAAGAGAGACAGAGAGAAACAACATAAGCGCACTGTGAGAGAAAAAAAGAGGGTAAGAAAAACAGCTGAGCATGTGGAGAAAAAAGGGCAAAAGTGGGGAGGAGGAGAGACAGGGAGAGTGGGAAAAGAGTGGGAAGAGAGTGGGGGAGAAAGGCAGTAATTAAGGCCTTCTAATTAGTGGGATTCTCACTCCCAAAGTGCCAAATGCGGGGAAATATGCCAGAGAAATGGCTGGCAAAGACCCAGCAACACCACATGCATGCATATACTGTACAAAAAGCTGATGAGGAGTTTCAAATATGAGAAACAGTATGTACATAAATCATTTAAAGCTCCTGGAATTCCCCTATTCAATCAAATACTCCAACTGTGAAGATTTCAGATGGTAGCAGTTGGTGAATGAAAAGGAGGAAGTCTACATCGTGACCGACTATATAGCACGCCACAATTTATGGAGTTAGTGAGGGACATTTACTTAAGGCGTTAATATGCTTGCTCTATTCCTGGCAACTACTCAAGACTTTGAGTGGCTTATTGTAAATGTCATCTTAGCCATGACTGGAGTTAAGTTGTTAGAATGCCCCGGGCCAAATGGTTGTTCTTTGGCCTCTATTACACCCACCCTACGCTGTTGCTTTGTATATGTTCCCTGTCCACTTGGAGTTCCATCAAGTGTAGTGCGCAGAGAGATTAACAAGTACCTCAAGGTATTCTGTATATCAGTCTGTTAGGATCATGAACTATCTGAGCACACCATATACCACAATAATAAGGTGTTTATTTTAACATGGGGTGGTCAGTTTATATTTAACTTTGATGAAATTCCTAAAACATTTGCAGTTACTGAAAATACATACAACTAAAACTGGGAATTGGTGCTCAATACCTTTAAGGTATCGACCAACACCCCATAACAAGCAGTCACACAATACCTGCATTTGATCCTTTTTGTATCCACATCTAGAAAAAAACGTATGGTTTTGCTCACAGTCGATCACCACAACCATTTTTTCATTGAATGCAATATGTGATTGGCCACTACCACAGCGGTGACAACCCATACACTCTGGATATGGTGGTTCAACTTGCTGAGATGCAACCAAGTCTAAAGTATGGCTGTAGAAAGTACCTGTGGTGTCTGGTTGGACTTCACACAACTAAATTCTTCCTTTCACATGATGGATGTTAAAGGAAGTAATAGCAAACGGTATGAAATAAAGCACTCTATTGATATCGGTATCACTTTAAGGCTACTGTACAGCTACTGTTACTGGTATTCTAATTTTTTATACGATACCCTGCCCTATCCAACACAGTAGGGCTGGATGACACGGAGAAAACTGAATATGACGATATTTTTTAACAAATACCTCAATCGATATTGTACAGTTGACTATTGGTGCTTGGTACACAATGAGGTTTTTGATACATCAATCATCAGTAATGTGGATGTAATGACTAAATGGGTCAAGGCAAATAATAGAACAGCTACGGCAGTCTGGCAAGTACAGAAAAGTTACTGTAATGCAGCTTTTAAAACCAGGAAAAGACACTTATGATATCACGATATCCAAATCAAAGACAATTTCTCGTCTCGTATCAGGATGTTGATATAATATCAATGTAACGCAAAACTTCAATTAAAAGCCTAGTCCCAATTAAATACCCAGTCCCTTTTACTAGCCTGGTGTGGCTACACAGTTTGACAAATAAGGTTTCTCAATTGAACGCCTGGTCTGGCTGCCAAGAAGTTCATTTTTATAGAAGTTCTTTAGATATATAAAACTGGATTGTTGACTACCCGCTTCGGCTAACATTTGTTTGCTGTTAAGATCGTGCATACCATTATAAATGTAGCCTATAAACTTTTGTAGAAAAAAGTCATTCAGATTTACCTGCATGACGAAAAACCAAGTGGTGACCCCCTTCTGCTGAAGCTGTCCACCAATCAAAAGAATCTAAGTCTAAAAGGAATTAAAGGCTTGTCCCACAAAGACGCCTGTCCTTGATATAAGGCTGTTCAGTTCAGTGATTTAACCAGTTAATAGCCTGTGCTACTAATTGAAGTTTTATGGTATGACCCAGCCTTTACACACAGTGAACATCGAGCTTTTGAGAGGGGCAGTAGCTCTTTTTGCCAGGTTGGTAAACAATCTTTGATTGCTTACAAAAATATAATTTCCAGGTTAAATATAGCTTCTTTAACATGACTTTTAGTTTTTATTTTTATCTAACAAAGAAAAGGAACAAAGACAAACTCTTGATTCTCGTGACTCAGCGATCACTGTTTCTCTAATTAGATTTGGTTGTTTTTTCTTCAATAATTATCTTAATCAGATTAATTTTAATGAGTTAATCTTTATCTCGACCCTTCATTAATTTGGTTTCAACTACTGGAGTGCTAATTCAGCTCAGGCACTCAGTTGGAATCATAGTATTGCTGTTTCATGTCTCTTGCCTGCAGTGTACAATATGGATGCTAAATCTGATGTTTTGTATCATAATCAAAAGTGATTTCCAAAAATATAAGCATTGTAATAAGCAATATAAATAACGAGACATATGCATATTCATACACATCCTACACAAACTCATACACACATACATGGATACAAATGTGCACATACCTTCACATGCACACACAGAAAGAAGAAAGCTCATGAGCACAGTAGTGTAGTCTGTTAGCTGTTAGGAAAAGCCTTTTGAGTCAAGTTTTAAAAGTAACAACAGAGTCAGCTGATCTGATTCTCAGTGGAAGGCTGTTCCGGAGCGGAGGAGCCAGGACTGCGAAGGCTCCATCACCCTTTGTAAACATACAACTGTGTTCGAGCCAACACATGCCCCGTTTTCATTGGGAGGCTGCCAAACTCTACAATTTCAATCAATGTCAAAGGAAGCTATTTGCAAGTAGGAGTTGATGTTGTTTTCCATAATGTGGACGGGAGGTACTGTAGGTGGATGCGTGAGTTAACCTCACCTTTTCAATCAATACAGTGAAAACAACAAACACAATACAATGTGGGCAATTAGGACAACACAACCGCTATAAGCCCATACACTTCTATATTGTTACACAATGTATAACGCCTCTTTGAACTCTGTTTTTAAGGTTATATTTTCCTCTGTCGAACTCACTCACTCAGCATCTAAATTTAACACCAGGGAGGGTGAGAAGAAGAGAAAAGGACACTGATGTTACATCTGTGAGCCACCCATACTTTCTAAGAGACCCCGAGGTGTTGATGAGCGCATGTTAGTAAAGAGGCGGGTGATGGCAAAGATGAGCTCCATAATGTGATTTCCCTGCTGAGTGGAAGAGACAATACCGAGCTGTAGAGTTCATTAGATACTGCTGGGCTGCTGGAGCCAGCTAATGAGAATCTGGCACGAAGTCCCTGACCCGCACCCTCGACATGTGCACACACACACACACACAGATGCAGAGCAACTAGCACACATATGGCAATTTGAACTCTTCAGGCTTGCAACATCGACTGTAGAGACCTGCAGTGTCCGATATTGAAATGTGAACATGTCTCTAAAACACAGACAGGAAAAATGTCACACACACACACACACTGTGAGTGAGAGGTGTAGAACAAAGGCCTCAGCAAAGGAAAATGACAGCAGGACATAAATCTAATCTTTCTTATTTTTGTGTTGTTTCTTTTTTCCAAACCTGACATAGATTTCATTATCTTCCTCCCTGGAGCACACATGACCCACACCTGGGAATTTGTGCTATATAAATGTCCTGCTGTTCTTTAGCCAACATGGATTTTTATTCTCCTCACACCATGTTCAGCAGACAGTAACATAGTACTGATATAATGAGCTTGGTGGATTCTTCTGTTCTCACAGACTAGAGAGGTAAATGACGCTGGTGTGAATCAGTGCGAACTGTGTGTAGCGTAGCTTTTTTTTCTGTTTGGCCTTCAGTGAAAAGCACTGTTGTGCTTTGAAATCCTCAAGACAGAGAGAAGTATCCAGAATATTGAACAGCCCTCCAGGTATGATGGTGAGTTTAGGGTACTTCAGTTGTTAAGGGAGGAGAAAGAGCCAAACAACCAGCCGAAAATCATTTCTCCCTCATAATTTTCCCCCATAAAAGGTGGCTTCATCGGGGAAATGCTCCACAAAGTTTGTCAGAGCTTTGAGCTAGAGCTGTGTTAGCTGTATATGAGAATGGGACACATGTACATATAGATGCTACACTCAAATAGACACATGCACACAGTGGTGCAGCTTCACACACTCACATAGAGCACTAACAGTGTTTAGTAATGTGTGATGTCACAAACAAATTAGACAGTGGGAGACACAGAAAAGGTCAGTCATGTCACAACTTTAATAAGCTCCTGTTAGCACCATTCACCTTTTCTCTCACTCTGTCTCTAAAGTCCTACTGTGTAAGTGCGGTGCATTTTCTTTCCTTACAACAATCCTGTGCTGCTGCATTGATGTGTGCAGGGTGCTACACGGAATGACGTGCACAAACAGTTGTACTTTTTAGGACTTCAAACAAAGACAAATTAAGTAGATTTGTTTTGAATCTACCCATGACCAGCCCTGGCCTGTGAGGAACTGCAGGTGAGTGACGGCCACTGGCCCAAAAAGACTTTCTCCATATGCAATTAAAAAGCAAATAAAACAGCTGTTCAGCCATAAATATCAGTACTTAATCTCTAAGGCCCAATAAAAGCTAAGAATTTTAAAACAACAGTGTTGGTGAATTATTTTTGTGCCATTCATGTGTGTAGGGAGCCAGCAGGAAGCCGAAAAACTACTTTAATGTGGAGGCTTTACGGGCCTCAAAGAGCTGGAGGAGGCCAGTAAAACTTTTTTGATTGATCCACCTGCTGAGCAGTTATTTTAATGACACAACAATATCAGGTTCTCTAAATGCATCCATGGTGTATTTTCTGAATTTCATAAACTATGAAATGACATCAGTATTCACTATGATTATGATCATTATCACACTATGATATGATTCACATCATGAATCACATCCTTATGTGGCATATTATGTGATTTTCCCAACAATACACATATCGGCTCTAATTCATGAAATATTAATAGATCTGTGAGTAGATTTGCACACAAAAAGCCTTGGCACTAAAAACCTACACTGGATTCATTAACCCCGCGGGAGACTGTGATTTGATTGTAGGCGTGTGTGTATGTTCATGAATGCAAATCAAAATTACATTGACAGCACGCTCCTGCTAGTCAGCAATTAGCGTATGAATAGCCAGTGATGACCATATATGGAGATGATAATTACTATGGATAGGTGCATCCTGTCAACCTGCGACCATGGAGCAAACAAAGAAGAAAAGAGAGACAGAAAAACTTTGCCAATGCTGAAACTGAAGTGAGGCTGAGAAAAACATTTTGTTTTCTTCTGTTATTAGTGGTGTGACAGGGACAGGTAAATCAAAGGCCTGGATGTAGGTCACAGGTGCAGTTGACTCCATGCCCTCTGTTGCAAGAACCATCCCGAAAGATAAATTACAATGGTTCCATATGAAACTTGATGCAAATAACACAAAAGTACACACAATAAAAAGCACAACAGCTATAGGAGGACAGCAACGTGCCCCCACTGGAACAGTCAACAGCAAACTCAGGAGGTACGGTGATGTACGTGTTATATTCAGTGTTAATTTACTGTACATTCTGACAGCCATCACTAATAGCTTAGTGTTTGGTCAGTAACGTGGGTCTCACGGTGGGAATGGGAAGCAAGAAATGTAGAAAACACAAGTCGTTTTAAACAACTAATTCACATTTTTATGAAACGTAATCTAAACACTTAAATCTGCTAAATGCCAACTAATTTAGCTAAATGTGTTATATTTCTAATCTCTTGTCATGTTTAACTTACATGTTTCAAAGGCATCTGCACATTGTGAACATTACAAAAATTGTAATTTCTAACAGTGACAAGCAACATTTATGTGCATTCCTTATGCACACAAGCTCTACAAGCAGTCAGAAGAAGACACACATTTTGTCAGTAACTATGAAAAGATCTGAGCTACTAACATATTGATGAATGCCAAAATACACATAAATTTCCTTCTGCGAACAGTTTACACAGAAATTTGTCTGCTCATGTTTCATGAATGAGACCCATTATGTGTAAAACTGATTTTTCTGCTCCAATTAGCCTTTGCTTGGATTTGAAAGTTCAATTCAGCCAGATTGAGGTGACGTCGCATGGGAACAAAATTCTTCACTTCTCTGTGTCTCGTGCCACACTGTGCAGCCACGAGGCCACGCCCCCTACCTCTGTTTGCCCCCTCACCCCTCTACTGCATGTGTTTAAATTTACTGAGAGGGTGGGTCCCAGATAAATTTTAAGGAGTGGTTACTCTTTCAAGAGAAAACTAAAAACATCTGTAATAACCGAAAAACTACTCACAACATTTACACCGTGGCCTCTGCTGTAAACCTTTGTAAAGATCAGTTCACCAGCATCAGTCTGGGTGTGTTCAGAGGTGTGCTCTGTTGCAGCTGAAGCTTTGGAGGCAGTTATATTAAGGAGAGGAGAACTGTCATGTAGTGTGCTTCCTTTTTAAAAATCATTTTTCCACGTTTTGCCTTTATTTGACAGCCAGCTGTGTAGAAAGACAGATATGTTTACATAACCTGTTTGAGGAGAGATCTCTTTGCTTGTCAAAATGTATCTCTGACAGTTCCCTCAGTGCTCCGCTGAGATTGTCTTTGTCAATAATACTTAGCAAGAGAGCAGTCTTACCTGAGTGTTTTCAAACTAGATCAAGCTGCAACCTCCAGAGCCGAAAAGCGAAGCCTACATGCAAATGCCAAAAACTGCAGTTCCTTAATGGGTCACATGAGGCTGGCTCCAGAAGCCAGACAATCCCTGTAAATCCCCATGTTGAAATGCCCAACCTTACAGCGGAAATAAACAGGTTTACAGGCTGGTTAAAAAATTTAAAAAAAAAAAAAAAGAGGTCTTGGTCTCTATAGCTAACTTCATGACAGCTGAACGTGAGGTGAATTGTTATATGACTCACACATTTACAGTTTCTCAAGGCTTAAAATTAGCTATAACTAAGGCCAGGCTTTGAGTGACAGACTGCCTACCAATACTGTCCTCAGCTTCTCAGATCCTCCACTCGCTCCTCCACAGCGCCAGCCTCTCGCCTACATATTGTCACTTCTGGCTCCAAAAGCCCGAGATGGCAACGGCCAGATTGAATTTTAAAATGGGAATCCACAAACCAATGGGTGATGCCACAGTAGCTATATTTTTACAGTCTATGGTCTAGATATTTGAATCCATACCAAAGTCATCACTGTGGGTCATTTTCTGATATTGAATAAATTGATCCACAGATGAAGTATTACACATGATAACACAGTTCATATGTTACGTAGAACAATCACGTTGAGATTGAGGCCAGTTTACTACACTGTGTCTGAGTTACATAACAGCTTTCACACTTCACCGAACGTACTGAAGTCTGAGGGAAAACAGCCTCTGGACAGGGAAAAACCCCCTCCCATCAGCCCAAGCGTAAAATCACCCTTAAAGTATTTTCCCACCAAATCTAGGGTGAAGCACTTTGAAGCACAGAGATGACTTAGTTCTGTGATCTTGTGTAGTTACAGCAAAGGTGATGAAGACTTTCTTTATCTAATTGAGATCTTCATAGGGAGCACCACCTGCATTAAACATGACACACGACAAACTGGAGGAGGTAGAAATCATCATCAAATGTGACCCAAGTCTGCCGGCATGCTAGAGGGTCCTGTCAGAAAATGTTATTTAAAAGTCCCCAGTGAGTCACCTGTTTGGCATCGCTTGTTCAGTCTAAAGGTTTGGGAGCAATCAGGCTCACGCAACGTTACCTGGAGCCGCATCAACGCCCACCACCTCTTAATGACATGATTATGGATGTGATGGTTTATCTCCGCGAGGGGAACAACTGCTTTAAATGTTTCTATTTTTATAACAAAGTCAGCGCACATGGCACGAAGTAAAGTAAAATTT
Source organism: Epinephelus awoara (assembly GCA_035609425.1). Lineage (NCBI taxonomy): Eukaryota > Metazoa > Chordata > Actinopteri > Perciformes > Serranidae > Epinephelus > Epinephelus awoara. Next base: position 15,717,377 of record CM069296.1, read on the forward strand.
GACTTGAAAACGAACCCCAGTGAGACACTCGTTATATTAATTATGTTTTGTGTACTTGATTGGATTAACAGCCTGTCTTAGTTGTCAGCTAAAAGAAAGTGTCTTTTGTGAGGAGTGCGAAAAGATTTTATGATGGAAGAACCTTTATTTGTATGCCTGTGCTTTATGTGTATACACATACGCAAAGGCATTTTCACACACACACACACAACAGGGTCCCATAAAAGCTCACACAGCCATCTGCTCTGACCGGGTAAACACACAAGCAGGACATGAGGGTCATCCTGCTTTATAAATAAATATGAATTCCATTGAATTATGATCCTTTATACATCCAGAGGGGAGCAGGTCTGTAAACATTGTATCTGTGGCCACTTCAATGCATTCACAATTTGCATCGTGAGGTGAGTGAGGATGTCAAATACGGAGGCTGACATCAAAGACTGTGTGAAATTTGCAGGAATACACAGAACAAAAACTGTAGTTCAGAGTTGCAGCTATTCAAAGATGCACAAAGGGTCTTATGCACAACTAGGTGTAAACTTGGAAATATTAACTTGAAAAACATGAAATATAAACAAAGCAATTATCATTTCCAAGGTTTTTTTTTATCATCCGTTCTTTGCTAGTGAGTAAAACTGATGTGTCAAACATGTCGTCTTTGGCAATAATGAAGTAGTCTGTTCAAAATGGAGCCATGACTGCGCACTGGAAGCATATGACTCCATGTTTGTTTACCAAGCACTGAAGTCAAGGTCCAAATCTACCAAAGTAGTTGTGTCACCTCTTTGCTTTTTATCAAGCCAGAGAGGTCACTAATAACCTCCGAATCTCTTGAGACTCATCATTTTCAGACTTGCTTTGCAAAATCTACAAACACCTATGTAATCATAAAGGTGGAAGAGTGTTCCAGTGTGATTTTATATCACTATTTTTTCTGTTCTAAACTTTCATCCCAACTGTTACTTCTATATCTTTATGTAAGTAACGATTATTTTCATTGTCAATTTATCTGAGGGTCTATAGGTTTGGATGGGGCCTGCTAAACAGTCTAGTAGGTTCAGAAGGCTGTTTTCAGGCCATTAAATGGGAGTGTTTATTATTAGGTCGCCACCTCTTGTGGCCGTGGTAATTGTGACAGGAGCAAAGGAGGAAGTCAGATGTCAGAAATTGAATGCAACCTCCTCAGTGCAAATATAAGTAAAAAAGAGCTTATAGGAACAATAACTAGTGAAAAGTAAAAGTAAAACAGTAAAGAATATGATACTTAAAAATGCTGAAAAAGAACACACACAGGAAATTCCACTTACTGCTCAAATCCCTTACATTGCACTCAAACATATTTCCACACTCAGCGTTAATTATTTTATATTTCTTTGGTGTATAAAATAGTGAAAAATTTCTATCAGTATTTTCCAAAGCCCAAGATGATGTCCTCAAATATCTTGATTTTTATCACAACCCAAGGATATTCACTTTACTGTCATAGAGGAGTAAAGAAACCAGAAAATTTTCACATTTAAGAACCTGGAATTAAAGAATTTTGACTTTTTTTCCTTTTAAAAAAAATGCACAAACTGATTCGTCGATTATCAAATTGGTGATTAACTGAAATCGTTGACAACTTTTCAATTAATTGCAGCTCTTTTTAGGCGCTTTGTAGCTCAGCTTTCCAAAACTTAACACTGGTGATGTTCTATATTTCTGATATTAACTTTCTCCATGAACAGACTTAAACAGTGAGTCAGTCCATCTCTCGATACTTTCCTTCTTCTACGTAAATCCTTCAAATATATAGTTCAATTTTTCTAAAAAGGAAAGTAATGTCATAAAACAGCTGGCTACTGTAGTTTGTAGCAAACATTACTCAAGCAAGAGTAAGCTGTGCATTTGTTGGGGACTATTTTCAACCATGGATTTGTTTGTCCAGTGTTTCCCACAGAATTGGAATCTTTGTGTGGTGGTAGCTGATGCTGGCATGGGGGTGAGTAAACAAACCACAGTAGCCATTAGCTTTGCATTCAAGATCATATTTAATTAACCCTTGTGTTCCCTTTCAAAAAAGTTACATCCATGACCCTTCACGTGGACAAGTGGGAGGTAATTTTGGGGTTAAATTTATTTAAATCCATTATTTGAACCTGTAATGCATTTTTATCCTATCCATGACCCTTAAAGTGGACAAAAATGTCCAGCTGTCATTTAGCCATTTGTTATTGTTTCTGGGATAAAAATGCATTACAGGGTCAAATCACGGATTTTCATGCTGAAAATTGGGATATTGAAATTCCACCCAGAATGACACCCCCGTGCAAAAAATCACCCCCCTGTGACCTTTTAATTTGTCTGTGAGTTAGATTTCAATTTTGGAAATGGGCAAAAATGTCCAGGGGTCACACAAGATGTAACCACTCAAAAGATGGAGGAGTACTTGCTGTCTTTCTATGTTTAAACTTAAATTAAGACAATAGAGCCAACAATAAGTAGGTTGTTATTAGCAATGGTCATTTACCAGAAACCCTCAGCTCTGGTTTGCAGGTTTACGGGTTGGTTTCGGGTCTATGATTAACACACGTTTCTGAGTTTAGCAGGGCAGATTGGCTCTAATAATAGGCCGGGCTTGACTTCTAAAAAACGCTCCATACTCTGCGAAACTGTGGTGCAATGAATAACTGAACGGTATGTATTCCAACAGTGCTCCTAATGACTGGTCCAGCTAAAAAAAATTGAAATTCAGAACATGACAGCAGATGTTTTAAACATGGGAGGCCACAGCAAATAAATGAATGTGTTCTTGTGAGTATTTACAGCAGTGTATGGTATTTGTGGGATTGACTTGAAATAAACAACATAATTTTGTATGTTCATCATAACTAAAGAAAATGCCAGTCAAACACGTGTGGCTCACTGGTGTGTTTTTAATGGTTTTCCATCAACAATGGAGCTCTATAGATCAGTTAATTGTGGTTTTGGTCTTTTCATGAGATTTGTGGGCTATAAGAAAAACTTGGAATACTGTCAGCTTTATTCTTAAGAGTGACACATCTGATAATGTTTGCAGAAGCTCGTTCAAGTAAATCATGACCCTTAAAAACAAATGTTTGGTTGTAGCTCTAACATGACTTCAGACACCCCTCCCTGCTGGAGAAGGCAGTGATGTAAAGAAAATGTACAAATTTCAGCTTTAGTAGTGACTGTGAGTTAATTAGTGTCTCAGTTCATTAGGTTCATTAACACATTGGCTATCATTAAATAATGAATGGAGAAACAGACAGATGATAAGCAGAGAGGGTGAACAGTAACGCTGCATTGACTGCATAAAGCCACAGTGTTTGCTTGCTTAAAGCCTTCTCAGGATGTTGTTTAGTCCCCAAAGTGTCAACATATTGATCACTACATTGTGAGTGGTTTTCTTCGTCGGCTGAAGCATCCAATTAGAGAATATTTCCCTGGCATTTTCAGACAACTGATGGCTGAAAAGCTTTAATGAAGTGTTTAAGCCAACTACTGCATGCTCACAGTGAAAAGAAAAATAGAAACACTGAAATGTCTTAACTAGAACCTCTCGACACGCAAACACAATTACGACAAACACACAGTGAGCACAGCGAGAACTTAATTGGACATAAGTCATTTCCTTTCTTTTTTTCATGTGTATGTGTGTGTGTACACTCACCTCTCTCCATTGTTTGGTTTCAACACCTTGCGTATAGAGCACGCACACTGTGAAAAAAGCACCAGATAGAGACAGGAAGGGACGAAATGTTGTGGAAGAAAAAGAAAATGAGGGGTAAAGAGAGAGAAAAAGAAAGAAAGATAGTCAGAGAAATGCAGGCAGATTCCAAATGGGAAATCAATGTGAGGGTTTTAGCTCCAGTACAGTGAACAAACAGCCATGGCACTCCGAGCAAAACAAAGATTTCCCAAATCACAGGGCAACATATTCACAAAAACGAGAAGGAAAAAAAATTGAAGCAGGGCAGAAAGCTTTAAAAAAAAAAAAAAAAAAAAAAAAGATTGGAGAGCCTGTACAGGGATGACAGCAGAGCACAAACACTCAAACACACAGTCTCTAAGACATACTCACATGGATCTGACTTGGAGAATGTGTCTTTATCCAGCAGATTTCTGAAAAATAAGGAAAGAGAGAAGAGAAACAGTTGTTACTCTGTGAAAAACAGCCTGCTGTCCATATGTTGCCATTATGGAGGTCAATCTAAAATCACATATTAGTAAAACTGCATTTTTTTCTACATGAGGGATGTCAACTGGGCACCAACCAGGTTTGGTTGGAGCTAGCTGCACCACTCATTTAGCCATCACTATCGGTAACACTGTCCCTACCCAAGCGTTGCTGTGGAAACATTTCCCACGCTCCAGTCCCCTCTGAGGTTGCCCCTGTGAATAAGCATCTCACTTTTAACACCCCCTCCAGCATAGTTAACTATAATATTATAACTGTTGGCTCTGTTAGCACCGTTAGCGTTGTCAGCACAGCTAGAATATTAACGCGGCTATTCGGCTGTCTGTCAGCAAAACCAACAGAATATAAAATAAAAGGCGCAATACTTATATGACAAGTCAATAGACCGCCAGACTAAAAAGAAAGGCCTCTTGATTTCATGTTATTTTGCATTTCTTTCTTCAAAAATTAACTGGTCAGTTACTGTTAAAGGGTGAGTGTTTGTTAAAAGCAAAATTAATCAAAACTGACATCCGTCTATTATCTTGCTGTTTTGGTTACTCCCTGGGGAAATTTTGTGACACAACATTTCTTGTCTCTTTCTCAATCTCCGCTGCTACTACTCTGATTGTAGATTCACATAGAACAAACAAAAGTTTACTCTGTTAAGTGACTATCGAGCCCTCGCCCATCTCCCTTTCAGAGACTTTTCCCCACCACACTTGGCATCAAAAAGTACCCATAACACTTTGCAAATAGCTCAAGGAAATGGACAAAAACACAGTAGTAGATGGCAGTGTTTAAATTAAACACAAGAGGAAGACAAATGATAGCCCTCCACCCCTCAACATGAATTTTTAATAGTGCTGTTCTGCTGTCAGCTTCGGGTCATTTGTTCAAGTTAGGAATTGTGTTTTTAGGGGGGGTTCTCAAGCAATGATTGATTCCCAAACAGGGTGTTAAAATACTTCAAGGATACTTTCACCTCCATTTTAAAGACGCTGCACACCCTCTCAGGTGTTTGTAATCATTTTGGCTGGTGCTGTGGTTGAAGTTGGGTGGAGATATGATAGGAATGATACAACAAATCCCACACATTAAAAGCCAAAGTAGATTGTTTGTTCACGTGTCACTAGACAACACATGGAAGCGTTCCTTGACAACAACAACATAATTAGTCTGTGTTTTCCTAAACTGTTACAAAGCACTGTTGAAATATAAATCATTTTGTAATGTGAGTATGGTTAAAGTTTGGTTAGGTTTAGGCACTAAAACAGCTTGGTTTGGGTTAAAATGACCAGTTTGTACCAATAAGGTGTAACAGAACTAACAGATGAGGAAAATAAAATAGGTTAACTAAAAAAATCTTTTTGACTTTAACTAAAATGCAATATTATGACGATTACCCTTTAGTGTTGATGCACTTTCAACGCAAGTTCAAATCAACATACCCATGTGGGTGTCGTTTTGATCAATATATCTGTATGTGCTGCTTAAAGGTACTTTTATGTGGCTGGAGATAATGGCCTAGATAAAGTTCTGCGTGTCTAAGAGATAAAAGAGCACTAAAACACGAAACCACAGCTGTAAAGTGCCTGTGGTACATTTACAATGGTCTTTGTAGTGTACACAAACATGTGCTCATTTATACATTCACTGACTACAAATTCAGCCAGTTAGCAGGCATATCAGGACAGAAAATTGTCGGGTTTGGCATCTCATACAATAGCTGCTTGATTACCAGCACGTCTGTTGTGTTTACTGAATGCTCATCTCTATCTCTGCCCTCCAAACGCCCACCACGCCTCCCTCTTTGTGATTGCATTCAGTGTGTAACCTCACACTCTCCATATTAAAGTAAAAAAAAGTTGCAGGATAACAAACCTTTATGTGAGATTTGTACTGTGAATTAGAATATTTTTTATGTAGTGGATTTTAGAAGAAAAGTTGCCTAAATGGTAATAAGTGTCATTAATTCCTAGACTAATGGTATTTATTAGTAACTGGTAATATCTAATGCCAGGAGTCATCATTTGGTAGATCACACGGACCACATTTTTAATGAGTCCTCTGAACTGGAGGCTTGATTAGTGCCTGCAGCATTGATTCACAGCAAAGGTTGGAGACAGAAAATTACAGGCTTGTGTAATGCGAGGAGAAAGACCAAAAAGGTCATTGTCAAGGATCTCTTTCAAATGGTGTGCTTCTCCGCCCATCTGTCTCACTCCTGCATCCGGTCTCTGTCACCTGTTCTGTGAATGTGCTCCTATCTAGAAAATAGTGAATGGAAACAACAAGGCAAATCATCCCAACCACATTATCCATATATCTTTATATCATTATGCCATATAGTTACATGGTTAGAAGAATATCCTCATCTGTAAGTGCATTTTTCAATCATTCATTTGACATATTTACAAGCTTTTCTGGGCTGCGCAGAAGCAAACGTGCGTGACTGTCATTCAGAGAAATTCTTAGAGGTGTTTCTTTTATATCTCTGTGGATTTAAAGCATAATACTTAGAAGTGATTCATGCAAACTTTACTCTCAACAGGAGTTGGATTAACCAGTCAGCCTGCCTGCCTTATACATACACACAACACGTAAAGATTTGAAAGGTGTGCTCGTTGACTTCTGTGCGAACTTTTACAACCTACAATGAACCATTAAATCCTTCTTTGCGTAGAGCAGCGATAACATTTACACATATTTTTGATGACCCATGACTCCAGTTTTATACAGTGACTACAATATTACCTTGAGTTTGACTTTTTATGAACAGCTAAAAAAAAAAAGGTTAAAAAGCTATTGTATTTTCAGTTGGACCATTCATCACTGAATAAAATACCAGGAAACCAGAGGGAAGGCAGCTTCATCCTACTTTATTTATGTAGTAATAATGTTAACCTTTGTTTTAAGGCTGCAAATGGGTGAAAATGACTCAGTAATCTGGATCTAAATGAATGAATCTGCATGACATATGATATACTCTATGTATATCATTATGTGTTATTATTATATAATGAAATTATAGATAATACATAGAGTAGACAACACAAAGCTTTCAAATAGCTTTCATTGACTTAGCGAGGGAAGCATCTACACACTGCAGTATTAAAGGTGGCAGCATGCACCTTTAACGTTGGTTTGTGAAGAACAAGCAAATTTCCAATACATGCTTTGTACAGATTACGGGAGGAGGAAAAAAGTCGACAAGCTGAAACACAACTTATCTGATAAGTCACCGGAAAAAACATCATCGCAGTGAAGATTTATTAAAGGGGTACGAAGCAGCAGCAGCCAGAGTTAAAAAGAAAAAGGTTTGCAGTGCCAATTCAACAGGCATTTGAAAAGTGGAGGAAGTTTATAGAGAAAGCTCAAACGCTAAAGCAATTAATGACAATGGTATTTGATGAACAGCCTTTTTCTGCGGTAGAAGACCAAGGATTTCGCCAAGTAACGGCACATTTGAAACCCCATTATACTCTCAGAGGCCACCGCTACTTTGCAGACTACCCTACCTGCCCTGTATGATGAGGTGGCCACACATTCATAGCCTGATTGACACTAATTTAAGTGACATAAGCACTGTTCTTGGTTTCGTTGTGTTAACAATCAGTTAGATGTGGGTAGGTCACAGCTATGGCATATGAAATCATCCATCTTTGCTCACTACAGCTTTGTCTTTCTCACCCTCAGGTGTGCATAATATACAGATTATCAACTTCTTTTTTACATACGAAACTGTGAAAATCTCTGTTCTCTTATCAGTATCAATATAAGAAGCAGGCAGTTAACGGTATCAGCTTAAAAAGATCCATATTGCGTATCCTTATCATCTTATCTTACTGACAAAGTAAATGAAGTCTGTTCCTGCCAGAGCCAGTGCACAGGAAACAACCATGAATGTATTTCAATAATTGTACGCACACTTACCCAATTCATTCATATCACATTGTTCAACAAACACTCTACTTTATTCTATATTTATTTTTTCAAGCACTCCCCTCTTCTCCTCACCTCTCAGTCTTTCCTGGTCCCTTCATTATTTTCATACATTTTCTACAAATCTATCTCTTTCTATCTCCAACTTAATCTCTCAACCTCCGCCCACGTTTCGATTGTCCGTATTACACCTCCATCACACTCGCTTGACCTTTTCATTATGCCAGCCAGAGGCTACTGTGTACCCAACACTATAACCCTCCTTGTTTTCTTTTGCTCGCTCAGTCGCTACTGTGACACGAAGGCCCACACTCGAGGGCTCTTGATTCTTGTCTCGGGTTCTTTCTTGTTTCATTTTCCTCTGCAATCTGTCTTGTCATAAATCTTCAGCTGTGTTCTTTCACCGGCCTCAATCTATTTTGATCATTTCTCTGCTTCTGTATTTCTTCTTCCCTCCCTTTTATGGCTTTCAAGAGTGAGTTGAGAAGACAATTACTGATAAAAAAGAAAAACACCAAATCTTGTTTTTCATCTCACGTTCAAAGTTACAGACACGATACTTGCTGATGTTGTGTGATTAAAGCGCTGCAGCTGCAGAGCCCAAGGTTTCAGGCAAAACTGTCTTTCATTACAGTTTCATCTAAATTGAAAAGAAGAATAAATCTGGCACTACTAAAGCGGGATAATTAAATAAGTAAATTGGAGCACACACTGCACTGACTCATCCTAATCAGTGAAATACTGCACAGCTACAACTACTGTAGAAGAAAGATGATTTGGGGGGAAAAAAAAATCACATTTCGCTGTTTTCAGTTTATCATGCTTGTATGCAAAATGTTTCAGGAACATATTGTTTCTAATAATTGGATGCTTTGTTCGCTTCAATTTATTCAGCCCTGCTCCAATTACACATTCAGTTACATTTGGACCATTTCCATCCACCACCCCATCCTAACAGCCCTCAAAGGGTACATTAGCAAACAATGCAGCAGTCTCTGTTTATTTCTGCTCCATTGTTTTAGTCTGAGTGTGAAGTCTCAAGTAAATACAATGGGAATTGTTAGAAATATTGTAAACTGCCATCCAGTATCATGATCTCTAAAACTATGAGACCAATAAGTCACTGGTTTTCAGGGTTTTTAATTTTAAAGAATTAACCAGTCGGATTTGATCAAAATCAGTTTCATTCATGTCAGCGATCAGTTATATAATATAGCAAAACAGACTTTTCCTCCAAAAATCAGTGTCCATGGAAGATTAATTTTCTCTTTTTTTTCTTTAGAAGGAGAAAACCGTGAAGGCTGTGGAGGAGGTTGCTATTTTTCTCACTTCATCTAAAAAAGATACATGCCTCCTAATAAAGATAGCGTGGGAGTCTACATGACCTTTCATTTATTCTATTTCTATTTTAAGAGCTGTTAGCTCTGAGAGCATCGGATTGTGTTTCCCATAGCCTGTCACCACACATGAGAAGAAACCAGAAGCCAGTGTGATTAAAGGATGACACCAAGGGCCGTTTTCCCTGTGTCTATAGAAAAATCACAGCAGTAGGTAAATGTCAGGGACATTTTTACTGTATAGGAGTCAACTGAAAATCTTATATGTGTCTGTGTTGGAGAAACTAATTACGTCTTGGATTGTCTCCTGAGTAAATGCTACAAAAAAGAGACTTGTTGAGTATCTAAAGATATGTAAATGTGTGCTACATCTGAATTAATGAAGGAGTTCTCTTACTTATTATCTTTCAGGAACCTACAGTAATCATGACAAGTATAAAAAAATAGCCATAGGAGGGCTTATTAATGTTTGATCTAATACTGAATATGCTGAATATTTTGGGAAAATTCTTTACCCAGTAAATTTAAGGACTCGTGAATTAGTTTCAAGTCTTTTCCTATTCTTTTAGTACAAGAGGAATATTATAGTGATGTATTGTTTGCGCTGCTCAGCTGAAACTAAAAACTTCAAGTGTATTCTAACATTATTCCCAATCTACATTTGCATCTGTAAAAGTGAATCATGACACTGGTTAGTTGCCTTGCTCAGTAGAACAACAGCTATATTCACAGAGGACAGCCAAAGGAATACTTCACACCCAAAATGACCATTTGTATATCAATTTTTCACCCCATGATACCTTGAATTTTTAAGAAAAGTTTTTTTTGTTTGTTTTTTTTTCACGCACGAAGAATCCAAAAACAGAGAAAATTCTTGATGAATTGCAGTAAAAGGGGTCCACATTTAACAACGGCAAAACTATTTCAAAACATCCGTTTACAAAGTCTGAAATAATTCATGAAAAATGATCTGAGTATGACAAAATTTGAAAAAAAATAAAATAAATAAATGACAGGATAAAATGATGAAGTGATGACATTTTACATCCAAAAGGTCAAAGTTCAATTTCACTGTGATCACAATGTTCTGCAAAAACACTTTCCTGGCCATTATTTAACGGCATCGCTCAGGAACAGAAGGGGAAACATTTGGTTGGAAACTGAATTGGTGACACTTATCTTGGGTGTCCACCTTGAAACTGTACTGACTGTATACACCTTCTGTGCTGAATTTGTACCAGAATTTGCACCTCCTCTCAGCAACATCCATATTCAAAGCATTGTCAACTATCATGGCTGCGACTGAGTCTAGACAGGGATGTAAACTGCAGCTTGACTGGTTCACAGAGGCATACAACCATAAAGTACTGACTAATTCTGTCATAACATTGTAGAAATGTTGTTTGCTTTCGCTGAAGCCTGCGAACATCTAACTAATAACTGTAGTATTCCCTTCCTTTCATCCTCCCTGTCCTAATTGTATGTCATGGTTTTCCTGCACACTGCCTCAAAATGAGCCAGCCCATATATCATCCACAACTTCCTCCTCTCTATCGTCTATCTCTGTCATCTCCCTCTCCTGTTTATTTGTCGACTGTTTATTATCCCTCTAATGCTCTCTCTAGTCTCTCTTATGTTAAACGTAGCCTCAAATAGCTTTCATCCCTCTGACACTGCTCTTTATTTTCCAACATTCACACAGTCTGCATATATAGTTTTATTCAGATGTGACCAGCCGCCAGTTTGAATCACCCTATCTTAACAATTACGTGCCGGAGTTTCACAGGTGCAAAACTCAAAACATTGCAGAAAGTGTAAATGTGTGATAAAAACAGTTTTATCTCTGCCTGTTCTGCATTATAGAAGCAACCGCTTTCACTTATGATTAATACAGTGTTGCACTGATGTGATAAAAGATTTTCTGGAAACAAAGTCGCTCCCATGCTGCAGCTAAGGCAATGTCAATGTGGTTCAATGGCTCTAGCTGTCCTATTCAGGCCAGCAGTAGCTATAGTGCTGGTCTAAAGTCATTGTGATGATGTAAGCTCATGTAATCTTTTTATCAGAAGCAATCTTTTAAAGTCAGAGTGTCCCAAGTGTGAAGGTGGCTAGCATACGCCCACATGAAGTACATAAAGTGTGTCTAATCTAATGGAGTTTGATGTAGAGTTAACTGAATCTTCCACTCTGTGAACAACTTTACTGGGCATATAGCAGATGTTACACTGTGCATTAAACACAGTACATCCTCTTCATGTGTTGAGGGTGCACGTCATTATTTTAGACAAAAGATAATTGGTGAGGAAGATTGACTTATACTTTGGACACAATAAACTAAACATGATTTTTATGAGCAGCCTATGTTACTTAGGTGATGTGCTTAAAGGTATGCTTTGCCAATTTTCAACCAGCTTTGTATCAGAACATGTGGGTAGTATGTGTGAATGAACTGTGGTAAACTTACATCCATTTAGCCAGTGCCTAGATATCCCTCCTCGCCCCCTGGTGCAATTCCCCCAGATGATGTAATTTACATCATGATGATGTAATTTACATCATCCGGCAGAGTTTTACTGGCTTTCAGGCTGTTGCTCAAACTACAGTGCGTACTTCCACATTGTCGTATTGCCTGCCAGCCATGCCACCACTGCATACACAAGACAGACCCACCCTCCTCTCTCTCTGTTCTAATTGAACAGGAAGTGGATGCCATACTGATTCCTGCATCGTGAAAATGGAGGTCGAAAGGCAGAACTAGGCAGCACTGATCAAATATAAACCCAAGTATGTGTTACTGGGTCACCTATTTCTCATATTGAATGTTTTTAGAAACAATTTTTAGCTTACTGTTTAACTGTAATACAAGATCTTTTCATGCCAGGCAGCTGCTATTATTTCATACGGATGTGTGAATATGTGACTCAACAGCAGGAGCATTTATTGGTCTTGAGTAAAAGCGCCCTTTTTCTCTGTTTTCTTTGGTTCTGTGGCACCAGTTTCTATAGTTTTGCATCTTTTTACTGCTGAGACATCCTAGTTTTATTAAAAGGCCATCTTTCCGGTGGTAAAGTGCTTCCTTAAAATTCAGTCTTTTCTAAAGTCTGATTTAAAGGTATAATACGTAGTTTTTCCACATAAAATTTTCTAAAAATGACTAAACCAATATAATGTATTTTAGTTGAGCAGAAGAAGAAGACCGGCTGAGACGTCAGAGAATGAACGTTACTGTTGCTAGGCTAAGCTAACTCGTCATGGATCATGGTTATACATTGACGGTTGCTGCACCTTCTGACACCAAAGCTGTCCCGGTAAACAAGCCGGTAAAACGGAAACGTACGGGTCAACCAAGCGATCCCAGAAGAATCTGGATAAGAAGAGGAGAGCTAAATCCAGGATAAATATTGGTGTGGCCTTTCCGAGATGGAAAGAGCTTCGTGAAAATCTAGGACTACAATTCAATGCCAACCTCGCGTGTGTTCTACTATACAGGTAAGCAAACATCTGGCTGATGTTATCCAAATATTAATAATTTCCACCAGTGTATTGCAAGCACTGCTGCCTGCCGAGCAACAAGCGCTGCGGAGCGCTGTGGAGCGGAGGCTGGCTAACCACAACATCTAACGTTAACGATAGGTTTCTATAATGCTGAGCTGATGCCAGTAAATGAACTAGCAGTTTGCTCAAATAACTAGCAGATTGCTAACCGCTCAGCTAAAGTAAGTAGCATTTCTGAATAGAGTGTAAATAACTGAGGTTAGCGAGACAGTCGCTAAAAAAGAGAGCCATGACTTTAACACACGGAAAACTGGACATTATAATCAGTTTATAAAAAAATAAATCCGGACACCCCAGACGGGACGTGAAAAGTGGACATGTCCGCGCAAAAGAGGACGTTTGGTCAGCCTGAGTGACGTTACTACTGATAGTTAGATCAGAGTTTGACGATCCGGTGTAACGTTAGGTACCAGATCGGCTCGGGCTGCTACACCGGCCGACGGATCCCATTTGCATAAAGTGAAACATAAAGTGAATATAACTCCAGTAATATATCTCGTCCATGAGCATCTCTCTGCTGCTGAAGCTCGCTCTGCCATAAAAACTGCCACGGTCGGTTTCAGTTACACAGAGTGAGGAACGTTAGGTCTGTATCTGTTATATAACTACAACTCCCTTGATCCCACGCTACTTCGTGACATCATCCAACTCCGTCTTCTGTTATTGTTTTGGTTTGAGACCCCTAGCGGCAGAAAATTACATATTGCGCGTTTAAGGCAGGGCACTCAACACTTTTTGAGTGTTACTTGACAGAAATGATATATTTTCAACAGAACAAAGTGTGCTTAACATTTTTCTTTTATGTCGTGTGCCTGGAGAAGAGATCATAGTTTTCAATCTACATTAGAAACATTACTTTAGAAAGGACAGCAAGGGGCTGCAGGTTGGAATCAAACCAATGGCTGTTGAGGCAAGGACAGTGCCTTTGTACATGGGATGCCCTCTCTATCTTCTAAACTACTGGGCACCCAATCTACATTAACTGTAACCTGCATTCAGTACTCTGTCCATAGATACAGCCATCTGTCAGCAGCAGCACCTGGGGAGCGGAGAGGCAGAGGTGCACTTTTGGGAGGGTAAAAACAGGCAAATGCTTGCCCCCACTCCTATTTGGACATTTTCCAGCGGCAACTAAAAACCCCCTTAAATCTCCCATAAGGGCAACACTGCTGCCACAAAAAACCCTAAGTGGGCTCTTAGAGAGAGCGTAAGCCTCAGAGACCAAGACAGAGTGACAGTGACAGTGAGGATGTGGCGACCAGTTAGTAAGCAAAATTAGCCTCAAGGGCTTCTCTGCCAGGGGTCCCCCCCAGAGTCCAGGATCGCCACTTCTGAGAGGACAGCGGCCGATCAAACTGCCTTCACCAGGCTGACTGGACAGTCATTGAACCAAAATATTTTACATGTCAGCTCCATGGGAAGAAATGAACAGTGCTTGTGTTCATTGATACATTGATTTTATTTCCCTGCCCCCCCTAGTGAATAAGGGAAATCTGCCAGGGGGTCTCTGGTTAACATTGAAATGACTTAAAACCTTTCACTGAAGCATAAATTGAAAATGACGCATGACTATTAAATTTCGGTCAAGGGACACAAAAGTGTCAAGCGCCTTACCATAAATCACGCTTAATGAGGGGAGCAACCAGATTTAAGCCTGTAGGTTCGCAGTAAGCTTCTAAAGTAACTTTGTGAGACAGATCTTATTAAACACATTGTGGTTTTTTGATATTGTCTTAAATTATGTAGTCAAAGCTCCTGTTTTTGTTTGTTTGTTTGTTTTTGGTTCATTTGGTGCATTTTATTGTGTCACACTGACACATGCTGCATATACTGCATGTCTGCCTTCATCAAAGACAAGCTAGGCCCATCTATCTTCACAATGAAAAGCTTTTACATATTCATAACAACAAACATCAAAACGAGAGCCCCTTTGTTTCTGTCCATTAGCAAACAATGCTAAAGACAATAAAAAAAACTACATAATTACATCTTAATTACACATCATTATAATTACAGCAGCATCAAAAAAGTGAATATATTTTAACTTATTTACTATGAGGGGGTCAGTCTCTGCTGCAGATGAATAATTAAAAGCATTTAGTGCCATTAAATAATTAAAAGCTTCTACTTTCTGACAAGTGCACTTTAAAACTTGCGCTCTAGACCTCAGACTAAACCAATTTCACGTCAGCACACTTAATCTCAGGTGCATAATTGCAGTCTGGACATATAAATATTTATAAATGATAACTGTCTTTTGGTTTTTATGTTGTATAAATAAGATGGAGGGCTGAAACATTGTCATAGATGAAGCTGATGTGTGCAGTGTGAACTTTGTCTAAAAATATGAAAGGAGGATGAACTGCAGGATATGCAGCCATTTGTCAGGCCCAAATATTTGGAGTATACCTGCATATAATGGAAAAAGTAACCTTGGTGTCAGAGTCATCAAGGTTCCAAATACACTACCTTAGAAATCTGTTGTGTATCAGCACAAATGGTCTGCAACAAGCATAAGTTTAATATTTTTGTTCACATTGTTCATCATGTGTTTTTACCTTTTTGCTTTCATCTGCATTATTACTATAAAAGCCTTTCTGTTAAATTCCCCAGCAGATCTGTATATGACAAAATGGCTTTTATTTTGGACAGCCTTTATTCCCTATCACACCGGTTCCCCAGTTATTGCAAAGTCAAAACTTCCTCCATAAATTCAGTGTGATGTTCATTTCCACAGCACTTATTCCATCAGCACAACAGGGTCATGTTAAACTCACCACTCTGCCACTCAGAGTTTCTATTTGTTAACAGAAAAACTGGTTATATACTAGCATACTCAGTCCGAGGCATTTCTACCTTGCTGTACTTCTTATCAATGTTAAAATGTAATTCTGGAGGAAGTGTTGAGTTTAATTCATGTGAGATTAACATCGTTCTGGGAAAAGGGCAAAGTGGAGCGCCTGACACGACTCTTGCTGTACTGATGCAATTATTGCCACGGAAATTAACATTAAACTGAATTTACAATGTGAGCTGTTTTAGTGGGCTGCAGCTAATTTCACTCACCTCAATGTGTTTTTCTACTTGGCCTTTATTTGTTCTTACTGGCAGCAGCGCAATTGTTTTGAACTTGGCCATTATTTGAATGCCAGCTTGTATATGGGAACTTGGTACTTTAAACTTGAGCAAAAATTCAACAAACCAATACATTTACATCCAAGGTTCGTTTATTGAAGTTGAAGTCTCATTTTCAGAGAATCTGGCTTTCCCCTGCCTGACTTAACACTGCTGCCTATGGCCATGTGTGAATCTGTCCTAAAACCACCCTAAACATTCGTTTTCAAAGCCACGAAACTCACCGAGTGATCAGTGGTGGTCGTTGATGTTCTGACATAAAAATCATAGCAAACTGTGGTTTCTGTGATGATTTATTTGACATTTTGTCTAATACACTGACTTTCTATAGAAGCCTCATTGTCTGTTGGTAGTAATCCACTACCGGAAACAGAAAGGGAGTTGTTTACGACAAGGTTGTAATCATTGTAGTCTTTTAGCTCAGCAAAAGTGTCAGCTCGACAGTGCGGTTTGCGCTCCTGGAGGAAGAACGAGAGCGAACAAAAAAGTTTTGTAATAAGTTTAAACAACTGCACAATGGATTACTCGCTTGTAAACAACCTTCGCAGAACGATGCCTTTGAACACAACGCCAGCCTTCTTCTTCCGCTTCTTTTCTGTGTCCCATTACATTGCAATGGTTTCATGCCGGCTGGTGACACCCACGTATTATCGCCATCAAGTGAGCTGGAGTGTATAATGCTTCAGGGTCAAACGGACGATCAAGCAAAAGTTTACACACAGGTGTGAGGCAGCTGAAAAAATAGTTCCACAATCGAGATGAATAATGAAAAGAATTGCAGTCTATTTGTATGAGATTCAAAAAATCTGTTATGAATTGTTAGAAAATGTAGTTGCATTATAAATTTGTGTTTGGCTTGGTTTTTGTTGAGAGGAAGACAGTTATGTTTCTGTTCCGTACTTAATGTTATTGCAACAAGATCAGCTGTTCTGTTTGTTGTGTTTAACAGTGATATTGTATTAAGTGTGTATGTATGGGTGTGGACCCAAGGAAGATTAGGCTAATGCTGATGCCTGTGAGGATCCAAATAAAGAAAGAAAGGGAAGGACTGATAGAGGATGCACCAATTTGATCGTCATGATGACCATACATGTACAATACACGCATAAACACAGAGATGCATAATGAAGACACTTCACCAGAAAGTGGGACAAAAGCTCGCGAAAAGGCTGCGTTATCTGAAGCTTTAAACACCAACACCCAGCCAGCAGGAGCTCAACCTGGATGTATTCAAATCTGCTGAAACAAAATCTCATCAAAGCGATTCTTTTATTACCCTGTGTCAAGTTCAACCCTCACAGCTCATGTCTTCCTACACACCAGCCCCAAGTCAACAATGCTCCTGCCCTAAATTTCCAAGTAAGCCTCACTCAAAATTTCATCAGATGATGTGTTCACCTAGACAACAACACACAGACATGTTAGACTCTGAGTGTCTTTAGGGTTGCAGGTTGTGGTAATTACTGTAAAATACAGTCATCATTTTCTATTATATAATATAACAGTGAAATCTCTTGATCCTTTTCAACAAAGTGGCGAACAGGGGATGTAGCTTGAAAAAGAAAAGTTTCCCATATGTGAGGTAGAGAGAAAACAGACACATAGAAGCTCAGAAAACCTTTGATCATAAGCGCTTCAACTTTTTACCAGGATGATGAAAAAAGCCCTTTTTCAATTAGATGCAATTTAACCTTAAATCTGCCTGTAAGAACAAGAGTAAACTTTTCACTGCAACATCATAACAGCTACCGCCATGACATGAAATATTTAAAATGTGTCACCAGATTTGCATTAGGTGTTACATAATCTATTTCAAAGGGAATGGCAATACTAAAGGGGTTTCAAACTAACTTCCTGAAACACAACTTCCCTTATGTAAATGAGGTTATGAAAAGATCTGAGATGCGCGGAGGCAGCGGGGGCAGGGTTTTGGGTATGTATGTCT
Organism: Epinephelus awoara; assembly: GCA_035609425.1. Lineage (NCBI taxonomy): Eukaryota > Metazoa > Chordata > Actinopteri > Perciformes > Serranidae > Epinephelus > Epinephelus awoara. The sequence continues at coordinate 15,735,477 of CM069296.1, forward strand.
CAGTGCACATGGGAATTTGTGAAATCAAGAGAGCAGGAATGTTTGAGAAAATCAAATGTAAGAACAAGAAAAAGGAGAGGAGAATATGTGTGTCAGAGAATGTGTGTGTGAGAGGGAGTTGGATAGAGAGAGAGTGTAAGGGAGAAAAATGAAGTCCTCAGAGATTAGATCAGAAATAGACTGAGTACAACGGAGTTCCTCTTGCACAGGGAGAAGAAACAAAACCCTGTTAGACAGACCCACAGACATAGCTGACTTTATTTGCAGAGATCTGACACAAACCATCATAATTAGACAGCTCCTTTCCTCTAACCTGTAGGAGGTTCCTCAGCTCTCCTGCTCAGTGTCGGCTGAGAAAAGTGTGATAAATATCCAGGGATGAGTGGTTCTTTTTGAAGAGGCGATTCAAGACGTGACAATTGAGCTGATGAGGTTCTTGACTTGGAATCGAGTCAGCACAAACAGGCTGCCACATGCTAATAAGTTAAACTCTGGGAGCTTATCTGAGGACTCCTCACTATTACTGCTCACTTGTAAAATGAGTCCAGATGCATTCATTTACACTGTATTGCATCTGTTATGCAGTGTTAGTTAAACAACCATGGCTGGTGTAGAGTCTGAACCCAAGTCTGACGAAGTGCCTACAGCCAACATATCACCCATTGGCATGTATTTAAATAATGTTTACAACACAGTATTCCCTGGAAATTTATATCCAAGAAAAGATTGTTATATGCATGTGTACACTGAGGGTGAAAGGTCCCCATCGAGGGTGTATTTTCCTGGTGTATGGAGGACAGCCTGTGGGTGTAGAATGGAGCTATACATACAGCCCAGGCTCTGTGTTTGACCTCGTGCTTGCCCACAATGCAGCACAACTTGAGACTGGGGGAAGGCGCGTGTGTGTGTGTATGTGTGTGTTTCTGTAGAAAATAAGGAAAGAGCACTGTATATTTATCACCTGCAGAACTGAATAGATAACGAAAGGCACAACTAAAATGGAGTTAAATAGATTTTGCAAAAAGTACTGCAAGTTTGAGCCTAAACAGATAAAACTTTTTTTTTTAACAGCAGACAGACAAAATAAGAGACTCTCTGGCGAACATAGTGGAGCATCAACAGCAAAAGAGCTGCGTATTTCCCTCAGGAGTTGGCGGAGACCGAAACCCAAGCCAACAGAGAGCGAACGCTCAGCTTACATTCATCTGGTGGCCAGAAACACAACAAATGATGATAATGTTGTTCTGTAACTGTGGATGGGTAAATAAGCTACTGTTTGCAGATGTAGTGTCACAAGTGGCCAAAAACGACCTACTTTATCACCTCCACCTGCGGTCACGATATCGGGTCTAAGAAGTTCATAGTATACTACTGTAAAATGTAAAGAATTTAGAAGACGACTGCCACTACTTTTTAGAGGTGTTTGCCCCCCAAAATACTGTTATTACAGGTTTAAAGGTGTAACGTTTGACATTCCATCGAATCAAATCCTGTTTTTGATACCATTTACTATCTGCATTATTTAAGCAATGGCCATTCAATGTATTTGCATTTTTCTGTAATCACCTCTCTATACAGTGGATTTCAGTGTTGGTGGCGGAGTCCGCCATTTCCACAGAGTGACATTGTTGCACTACACAAAAGGTATTCATAAGAAACATGCATGTAATTAAGAGTTACTATGTGTAATTTTAGCTAAATGATATTAGGCCTCACTGTTTACTGTTGTTCTAATGCCATATCCGAGCTGTATTAAGTTGCTGCAAGTACAAATTGAACATTTCATATTGTTAGTTTACATCTGAAGAAGTGGCAAAAAAACCCAAGGTGAGTGGCTTTTATGTAAGGCAGTCAAAGGAAACACAATCTTTCATCAAAACTGCACTTACAAATGTTTTAATATTAAAACTTTAAGGTCATTGCAGTCAGCTACGTTTCCTGTAGTAGTGTCCTGATATGGGAAAAAGAAGACAGCTTTATGTACGACTTAACTAATAGTTTTAATATAAGTCTAAATGGCACTGCAGGAGATATCCATACACGTTGAAGCTGCAGTATTGGTTATATTTCTGTATATTTAACAAATTCCAGGCTTTCCAACCCCTTTCAAATTAATTTTGGTTAAAAAACGATGAATGTCAGTGAAGCTAAAAAAAAAATAAAGCGTTTTTATCCCCTAAAAGTCTGATGTTTCAAAAATATAAGCCTTTTATCCAGCGATGACAATTTGTCACTAAAGAAACGCAGAGAGAGGCTGAGTGTTTTCCTCAAGGGCGTTTAAGCTAGGAGGGATTGTAAGAGGAAGGCTGTCCTTACACTCTGAGTGAATGAAAAAGCATTGCCGGTGAGACAAAATGAAAGGGACGGGTGGACAGTGGCGGTGGATGACAGAGGAAGGGAGGAGTTAATGACAAATGAGGAGGGAAGAACAAGGTAGAAAAGAGAGAGGTGAGCTTAGAGAGAGGAGTTTTAGCTGGAAATGAAACAGGAAGGAGGAAACAGATGGGGATGGGAGAAAAGAGGTAACATAAAGGAAGCAATAGAGAAAAGTGTGGAGGTGGAGGAGGGAGGGTAATCTGTTTATATGAGTGGGAGAGGAGCGCTGGGTAAGGCATTATGCAGCACAGTGTTATTAAAGCTTTCACTGGCCCTTCATCACTGTCTCTCATCTTATCACTGTCCTGTCATTTCTTATTGGCCGCCTTATTATTTTGCTGATAGCAACATTTAATAATTATGAACATGCTTTAATAAGGACATAAACATTTGCATCGTGTAATTGGGAAGACCTCCTCTGAAATGATGGTCAGTAATCTGTCTTCCTACAACAAAACGAGCAGCAGCAATTCATAAATAAAGCTCTCTTCATAGCCTCAATTATCTGAGTCCAAACTATAGCGCTGGCATTGCTTTAGTGTCGGATCGATGGCAGAACCAAGCAGGATCGTTTTTCCCACCAGCTGTTGAATTATTCAGGCCAGGACTTCCTCTGGGGAGATTCCTGCTCAGCCCGCCAGACAGACACAGCAAGCTTTGCAGCCTGGCAGGCAAGCTCGGGATCATCACAAAATTCCCAACAGCGGGGATTGTGCCACAGCCCCGAGTCAACAGAGGTCAGATAACGTCCAGCATCGCAAACTGCATGGTTAGGACCCTGACAAACTGCGGTTCATTGATAATTTATAGTCTGCGTCACCCATTTTTTCTGTGAACTGCAGAATGTGATGTACCTCTTTTTGTTTTCAGAGTTGTCAAGTAAAAGTGACTGATGCTGTCACACAACAGAAATCAAGCTTGTATTTTGCAGATAAATCAGGAAACAGTGTCGTAGCCTGTGTGCCCCTCCTAGATTGAAAGAGTGTGAAGAAATTTCCAGCTCTCTGCATTAAATTTATGCTGCAAGTGAAATGCAGCGAGATTCTTGAGATGAAAAGCAACATGGAAATGAAAGTGAGCCCGTACTGTACAGATAATACCCTCAGAGAAAAAGTTTCTAAACTGCTTTAAAGTAGGTCAGCGTGAAATGTATGATTGTTTCAGTGAAGTGGGTCACTGTAGAGGATCTCGTTGTTGGATGTCGCTCTTCTGCCTGCTGCTAAGACATTTAGCTAATGAGGTACTAGCTCTCACAACGACTGTTAAAAATCAAATCATTTACATGCAGCAGTCTGGAATAATATTGAGACTGAGAGTTTACAGTCATGCTAGCAGCTCCTTGACACTGTGCTTATGTAAACAGTATGAGGTTTTTTGGTGGGCGGGGCTTAGCTGGAGGCAAAACAATTCTCCACAGACATTAGTCAGCGCTAGCTATCAAGTTTTTTTAGTTTGTTATAAAAATGGAGGAATATGATACAAGGGGTGCATTTTGAAATACTCTGGCACAAACTGGACCGTTCCTAAATTCGTAGTGCTGTCGGAATGTTTTGTTATCAAAGCTAACATTAGCTAATGCACTAAAAAGTTAGCATTACGAAGAAATCCAATGGTCATCTTAATACCTCCCCAATTTCAGAATAGGTGGACATGATAACCCTTAATACACATGACGTTATTCGCCCTACAACAGTAAATACTTTTTCCATAACCTGATAAGACATGCAAGCATTAGCGGCTGGTATGTTTACAAATTGAAGTTTTGGGCCATGATTCCTATTCTAGCACCCAATAACACAACAAGATGACATTTTAAGCCCTGTGGTGTTGGGATGTGTTGCCTCCAGCTTACAAACTGATGACATTGTGACGTAGGGTCGATACACAGTGGTGTTTTGAGCTAAATGCTAACACCTGCACACTACCACACAATATGCTAACATGCTGGCATTCACCAAGTCAACTTGTGCATTATATTCACGATCAATGCTGTGTATGTGCACGCACAAAGGCAGAAATACGCATATAGCCTACATTCTTTTCATCAGATTTATAAAGCCATGTGCACGCCTGATTCTGTTTTATAAATCTCAGTCATTGTAGTGCTGAGTACACTGACACAAGCCTCATTTCAACACCCACAGTTTGCTATAAATGGGTGTAAGAATGCTCTTTAACGTCCGTTTGCATATTGATACTTGTGCCCCTCCACCATTCTTTAGATCTCAATAAAGAAACTGCAATTTCACCTACTGTGTCCCATCGTACTCCAATGGTGACAAAGCAGCTGTCATTGAGCGCAGCTGTGGATATTTGGAGCAACCGTACCACTAATTTATCAAGTTTCTGCAAACCATCATAGTGGAAAAAACCCAATCATCATTATTATTATTAAATGTCAGATGGACGATCAGTGATTCATTCATAACACTCATGTGGAGACTGACTTTACAAAATGCTTCACAGGATAAAATAAAACAGTCATTAACAGGGAGATTAATGGAAGTAAAAAGTGAAGAAATTCATCACTCATAAATAATTTAAAATGAAGTTAATAAATGTGCCTTTGATTGACAGAAGGCTGTGCAGCCTGCAACAATAACACAATCAGTGAAACTGGCAAACAACCTGAAAGCAATGTTAACCGTCTCTCAACTTATAATAAATCTCTAATCTCCTTATCAGTTCACCCCCTGCTATTTAAGTTAAAACTGTGTGTGTGTGTGTGTGTGCCTGTTCCCTGGTCTGAAGAATGTGTGAGGTACGCACATTCATCCTTTATAAATACCAGTTTATGTGTGGGAAAAGTCTAACCCATGGTTTTTCTTTGTACACATTGTTGATGCATCTGGTCCCAGTTGTTGCTGCACAACTTTGGCGGGGGTACAGTTAACTGCTCAGAAAAATGGCAAGCAACGATTGTTTTCTTTGTGACTTCAGCGTGCCAACAAGCTCAAGAGCTGCTGTGTGACTAGTTGTACAACTAACAAGAACAAAAATCAAAGTCCCCATTGTTATACAAGTGAAGGAAATGCTAAGTAAGGAGTGGCTGGCAGCCATTAAGTGAGCTCATGTTAACACCCACAAATCCAAAATAGACCCTGGTCCCCCAAGTCAAATCACACTTGTGTTTGCTCTATCTCTTTCATAATGGGTAAGAATAACAGACAAATGTCTTACTGATAAGGCATATAATAATGATATAATAGAGCCACCCCAAGCCCCTGAGTTTGGCCTTGCATGTAAGTGGTCTATAGGCCCATTTTTGGCCGGTTTAAAGAACTTTACTCAGACTCGCACTTATTTTTGATTATGTAAAATTTGTATGGGCATGATTCAAGGTGGATCAGTTTGAGTTTTCTGTCATATCTTGCCTTAGAATCACATGAAAGAGCTTTAGAATGATTGAACGCCATGTTGGCCTCAATATTCTTCAATCAAAATGTAACTTAAGGTTGTGACACTAACCAGCAAGGATGAAAAACCAAAGCTCACGAAAGATTTTGCAGTGTAGAGACCAGAGAATACACAGAAATAAATACAGGTCGCTCAAAAGTTCAGGTCAAAACAACAGCCCTGCATCACTCGTCCCAACTTGGACATCGATTTTGTTGCTGATGCTCGCATGTGTTGCATTCAGTAAGGACACGGTGTTAGAGCAAATAAAGTAATCTATTTGTTAAGACAGTGAGTGTATTCAGAATACCACCAATTTACAGTGTGTCTATATTGGATTATAGTTACTTATATTTTGTTTTTTTGTATTGGACAACCTGAGATGTTGATCGATGGTGTCACTATGAAAAGGCAGTTATTACAATTACAAGTAGTTGTTACAAATCCTTATGTGGGGAACATGATCTGTCTGTACCAAATTTCAATCTATCCAATTATTGTTAACATATTTCAGTCTGGACTAAAGTGATGGACCAGCAATGCCATCCCTGGAGCTGTTAGCATGGCTAAAAACTGCAGGAATCACCAATTAAACGCCATAGGCTACAAAAATAAGGCTGTTGAAAAGTTTATATGCAAGAAAAGAAAAACGCAATAGCCGGGACTATCAAGATTAGACAATGCTGCGTCATAGTAATACCTTGATAACAGAGTTGTGTTGAGAGCTGACAGAAAACTGTACACACAGCTTTATTTACAGTCATTAGTTTGAATCCAAATCCTCAACAATAACTGTCCTAACCCATCACAAATGCAATCACATCCTTATGAATGCAGCCAGGAGAACAAGTTATGCGCTGACACACACACACATCCGTTATCTATTTTCCCTCAGGGCGTTGGTAGCTCCATAATCAAATCTAGTTATCTCACCCACACACTTTTCATACATCTCCAGCCCTGCTGTACCACACAGGACCATCTTGCCCAATCATCCCATCCTGCACTGGGGGGCGCAGAGCCAGAGCCGAAATAGTGCCGCAGGCAGAGAATAGGCAAACAATCTCACATCTACTCCTGAGAGTAACCTCAATCATGCGTCACTCACTACAAGTTGCTGACTGGCCCACAGTTTATAAAACAGCATGAAATCGTTCAACCATTTTTCAGTCACACTTGTGTAAAAAAAGAAAGTTTAGAAAGATTCATTATATTGCCTGGATACATGTTGATTTATTTGTGGCGTGTCTGTCAAGATTCCACAGGTACATAGTGTGAAGGATTTGCAAATTAGCTGTCATCTCAAATTAACGAAACCCACACTGTGTTTTGACAAAGAAAGCCGTAGCTGCTGCAGGGATGTCCTTTATGAACTTTGTGCTTTCAGTCTGAACATAATGCTCAGTGGGTTGGACCAAACATCCTGTCAGCATAAAACATCCTATATGTTGAAGTTGAACTGGACACATGATACACGTGTTGGTAAAGAGCTCAGGCACTTTGGTGGTTAACTGCAATGGTACTGCAATGTTTCTATATCAGATGCCAATAGAGAGAAACTGGCAGATCCAGACCTGAGGCCACATACCTGGAAGCGAGCTGAGCTCATTAGCTGAAGCGTACCAGCTTTTGTTTCTAATTTTAAGCACCGCAGAGTCAAATTACCATCACCTTGTCAGAAAAAATTTGTTCAAATAAGCACCATATTATTATTGGAATTTGTCAGAATGCGCATATAATTCATTATACCCTGGGTGACTGATACTACTCTGGAAAGTCTTGACACCAATAAGCATTCTTGCAGTCGCTCCACCGAGGAGTGGAAGCGTCCAATCACCTGAGTCTGCCTATGCCATTCAAAACAAACTGATTTATTGTATTCCATTAGGATGCACCACTTGCAGTGTATGTGGTCCTGGTGAGGATGAAAAAAAGCCCAATCTTTCTAATTGCCAGGTGATGGTAGCTGTCCACAGCTGTGACTCACCTCCCTCAATAACTCTGATGGAGAGCCATTAAGCTCCCATTACTCCATCACATATGCCGAGGACAGCTGCTTCTGCTGCTGCACAACGGGTGCAATTCACGCAGCTAAATGACTGTTCGTGCACCTGTCTTGTTTATCAGAAGGGTTTGATGCTCAGAGTTTTGTACTTTTTATGTTTCTTCTTAAGATTTCAGGCAAAAAAAGAACGAAATCTTTAGTCAGTGTGTCTTTGAGATGACTTTGGAAACTTACGAGATATTCATTTTTTTAAAAAGTAGAGCTGTGATACCGCTGCTGGAAAAGTTCTTTTTGCATAAGCAATTTTACTCATATCAGTCTTATACTAATTGATTTATTGCAGTAAATCTGTGATTTAAAGACTTTAATGACATTTGTTGTTTTTCACATTGATGACTTATTTTCTAACTTTGCATTTTCAGGAAGAGCTACTGCGGGCCATTAAAAGTATCAACTCAGGCAAAGCTCCAGGCCCTGACGGCCTGCCAATAGAATTCTATAAAACCTTCCAGAAGCAGTTGTTGACCCCACTTTTGTTTATGTTTAATGAGTCATTTAATAATGGTATCTTCCCACCAACTTTAAGACTTGCTACAATTATCCTTATTTTAAAACCTGGGAAAACACCGACTAACTGCTCTTCATACAGGCCTATTAGTCGTATGGGGGTTGACACAAAAATATTGTGTAAAGTTCTTGCTAAAAGGCTAGATCCATATATTCCCTCTTTGGTACATAGCGATCAGTACGGGTTTGTACAGGGTCGTCAAGGATTTCACAACATTAGAAGGGTCCTCAACATAATCCACTCTCAAAATAATGCCAGGGATACAGCGCTGTTATCTCTAGATGCTAGACAAGCGTTTGATAGAATCGAGTGGCCTTATTTGTTCAATTTGCTACCAAGATATGGACTTGGGGGAAAATTTCTGAAATGGATAAAATTATTGTACACTAACCCTACAGCACATGTAATGACGAACAACAATTTATCAAGTCTGATAACGTGAGAGGTCAACCCGTCAACCCCATTATTGTTCATTTTGGCCATTGAGCCTTTAGCCATGTCCATTAGAGCTGAAGCCAATTTTTCAGGTATAACAATCGGAGACCATGAACACAGGATATTGTTGTATGCGGACGATGTGATTCTTTTTTTGTCAAACTTATCAAACAGTGTCCAGACATTATTACATTTAATTAACAAATTTGGTCAGTTTTCTGGGTATAGTATTAATGATGCAAAATCCTCTCTACTTTTCTTGAACAAAGACGAAAGAATTAATCCAGTTATAAGTACACCTTTTTTTAATGCGAAGGAGGGCTTCACCTATCTTGGAATTAAGATTACCCCCCAAATTAATACAGTTGTTAAAGAGAACTATGACCCATTGTTGAAAGAGGTACGAGACTCGCTTGAAAATTGGACAACAATGCCAATATCAATGATTGGCCGGATTAACTTAATTAAGATGACTATCTTGCCGAAATTTTTATATCTGTTTCAATCACCCCCAATACCACTGCCAAAATCCTTTTTTAAAGAAATTAATAGTGTATTTTGTAGGTTCATCTGGAACAACAGAAAATCTAGACTCAGACTCAGATTATTGTTTCTGCCATATGATAGGGGTGGATTACAGATGCCCAATTTACAGTGGTATTACTGGGCCGCTCAGCTGCGCAGCGCTATGTTTTATTTTGTCACACAATCTCCTCCAGCATGGGTTTATATTGAGCAGGCATCAATATCTAAGCTGCCATTAAGCCTATATTTATATTCAGCAGATTTTAAAACCTTAAAGAAAAAAACAACTAATCCCTTCCTTAAAAACTCCATTAATATACCGGTATGGTTTAAAGCTCACAGACATATTGGTGATACACCCCCCATCTATCAATTCTCACCTATTTGGGGTAATGCGCAGTTCACTCCTGGCAGGGCGGATGGTGGTTTTCAGGTTTGGGCCAACAGGGGGGTGCAAAAAATTGGAGACTTATATGTTCAGGGCACTTTACTAACATTTAATGACCTTTGTTTGAAATATTAAATTCCAAAAAAAACACTTTTTTAAACACTTACAGTTGAAGCACTTCATTTCATCAAAACGCCGCCAGGCTGCACATGAGCCGCCGCTGTCCTGCCTTGAGGGTATTGTGTTAAAACACATGCATGGGAAACGACAAATTTCTATACTATATACAGCACTTGTCTTGCACGACAAGGAATCTAGTCGTGATAGAAGAAGGGGAAGGAGTTTAGATATTAAGGAAAATATTGAAGAAGCTGAGTGGGCGACAGCTTGTTTACAAGCTCAAACACAAACCATTAATACTCGAATGAAACTACTGCAACATAAGTGGCTAATGAGGACATACATAACCCCTGAGAAACTTCATAAATGGTCCCCTGTCATTCCAGATACATGTGTGAAGTGTTTGACTGAGAGGGGTACTTTAATTCATTGTGTTTGGGAATGTCCTAAGTTGGTAGCTTTTTGGAAAATGGTTGTCCGCACTCTAAGTAAAATCATAGGTATCCAGGTACCCTGCTTAGCAAAACTTTGTATTTTAGGGATATATAACTTTTCTTTTAACTCTAAGTGTAAGACTCTCATAAACTTTGGCCTCCTGCAGGCCAGGAGGACAGTCCTGGATCAGAGAGATGGTAATGTGTGTTACACTAGAAAAGCTAACCTATGTAACTAGAGGTAAAGCGCAAGAATTTGAAGAGGTGTGGGCACCTTTAATGGACTTTCTTGAGCAACAGTGAATACTTATTTGTAAAGCTGTTGAGTGTGACAGGTTTTTGTTTGTTTGTTTGTTTGCTTTTGTGTGTGTGTATGCAGTGAGGTCAGTTTGCATCTCATTGTGCAATTAGTGTGGTATGTGTTCTGTATGTATCTATTGAAAATCAATAAAAACACATTTTACTTTGGGCTGAATGTCATTAAAACAGTTTGAGATGATTTTTTTTGGTCTTATTCAAACAGCATGCACATCCCTGTTGGTGGGGTTAGTTGTAACACACAAAGGGTTCGTGGTAACACTTGCTGGAAAAGTCTGTTTAACACAATTAATTCAATACAATTCTATCTATATTATACAATAGGTCTCCATCTACATCAGGGGAAAGATAGATGTCTGCACAGGTATCCACCTATCTGTTAGTCCATCAGTGATATTCAGTGGTTGGACCCATAGATGTACAAGGAATGGGTAACCTATATGCACATGTCAAAATATGACTACTGGATGTATGAATACTGACAAGACTGTGAAACTGTGTGTCACTTAGATATCTGCTAAATTGAAAATACAAGGTATATCTAATTTAATTAAGACATTAGTTTAAACTCAACATAAGTGTGAAGTGCAAAAATGGAGAAAATACACTATAGGAGGCTTAGCTGTAACACCATGTTACACTATATAAATTAATTTTACTTACTTACTTATGCTGCCCGTCAGGCAGTATAGCTTCACAAAGCCAACAACAAGGACTACAGTACGCCATGAATGGGATGTAGTCACGATGTTAACTTTTATGTACAAGGGAAACTGACATGAATCAAGGCTTCAGGGCTCAATGAAAAAGGCAGAAGTAGAGACCAAAGATGAGAAGACATGAGACCAGTCAACATTACTCCTGTGCTGCTGGGCATGTGTCCCCTTTTCCCAACAGTCTAGTATTCTAAAGAACTGCATTCATTACTGAAAAGAGAGCACGGTGCTGACCTGATGTTAGTTTCTCTTTAATGTAGAAAGTTATGTTAATTGTTTCAAGGCTGCACATAGCCTTACAGTGATAATATAAACAAAGGAATGTTACCCTTGATCTGGCAAACTGTAATTCATGTCATCCTTAAAATATGTTAGAAACCAACATGTCGGCCATCTAAGGACGTACACGATGGCCAGGTGGGTTAGCAACTTACATGTGACCTCAAAGACTCTGTAAGGGTTCACACCCACACAGAGTTTAAAGCCTGAGAGTCCGCACCAGTCACTTAGAACTGAAGAAGATTCTTGGATAAGAGGTGAAACGTCTTCAAGCAAGCAAGTCCAGTTGCCTACGCTATAGCACTTATGGTTAGAAACCAACCTATTTGTCCTTTTCCCAAACTCTTTAATGTTACCACAAAAAAACAGAGGAAGCAAAACGACATTGATAATGTGACATTAGACTAACTCCTCTTGGTGTAGCAATACCGTAGCTAGTTAGCCAGCATTTTGCTAACTTTAGATGTGACAATATGCAATTTATTGTGTCTGAGAAGACTGTCATCAAAATGTGGTTTTCTTTTCAGCATAGACAGTTGTCACGTCATGTTCTATAAATACTACATCCATCTCCTCCACAGACTGCATTTCTTTGCTGTGAGCTCTATGAATTATAGCGCCTTCAGAGATGTGGCCTCTTAATTTTGTTGGGATGTCAGATACTCCAGCCGAAAAGCTAAATGAATCCAATTACCCAATAAAAAAACAAAACTCATGAGATAGCGATCCCTCGGTCCAGAGTTAACTTTGATAAAATGCTAATCAGGGAGCCAAACAAGCAAGTCACAGACCCGGTCAGATGTTAATAACAGCTCCACCAATTAGACAGATGACTCTGGTGACCCAGGATTCCCCACATGCACATCAAACAAGCGTAAACACTCATCAATCCCCGACCCTGACTTGAGGGAAGACTGAGACACAAAGTTTGTCAGCAGGAGCAGTGTGTATCCAAATGGGCAAATGCTTGGTTTTAATGTGTTTGAAATGCAAACACATTTGCAGTTTGGGTTACTCCAACATATTGCTGCTAATGCAGATTTGATAATCCTGGTCTTCTGATCATGATTAGGAACTTGATACTGTCATATTATGCGTTTTAGTATTTTTTGAACACCTTTGCCACCATGGACATATCAGTACACTCCTGTGGTGACGGTGTAGCTATCAACTTTGGAGCTTTCAACACGTCAAAATAATGCTGGCTGTAACATCACTGATAGCATCGGGCTTGAAAAGAGTGCTGATAAAAGTTTTGATGTCGCACTGAAATGATAACAAAAATGATAAATGGAAAATGCCTGGCTCACTCTCACAAACAGGAAATCTACTTTGAAAGTTGGCCTTTCAGGATGTCAGAAATGAAACGTGGTAGCCAAATATCTAATAAATTCTGGAACATAGTGAGAAGATTACTTTTTTTTTTTTTTTTTAGAAAATCTAGTACACCAAAAATCTTTGCTGGAGTGGAGAATCATTTGAGGGAGCATGCATGTCTTGTTTTTTTTTCTATTGTTGTTGTTGTTGTGAAAATGAATATGGCTTTGTATCTATGTCGTTCAGATAAAACTGTGCTTGACTGTCAGTGGTTTGCTTGGCAATCTGAGACGTCTGCTTCACAACAGAAGTTACATTTCATAGCTCTTAGTACCAAATACAGGCCACAGACTCCATCCCCAAACTGAAATTCATTTTAACCTTCTAACATGTTTACTGGTCACGGTCTTTTTTGGTATTTGGGACACAGAGAGAACGAGTGTGTGTGTGTTTAGGTGGCCCTCCATTTCTCCAGTCCTTCACCGATAAATTTGACTTTGTCTTCCCATGACTCCTCTGCTCATGCCAGTCGGCCAGCAAGCCTGTCAGTTAGAGAGCACAGATCAAAGCCCTGTTTCAGCCACTCAGCCACTAAAGCCAGCATGACAGCGAACCATCATTAACACGCGCAGAGAGCGTTACTCCTCTTCCTTTTGGACTTAACATCACTAACGTTCTGCCGCTGTCGACCGCAGCCTCACCAGGGCTCGTTTGTATTCAGGGAGAGTCTGCCACCCAGGCATAAAAGCCAAAAGATACGAGCTTGATACAAAAGTGTGCAGGATGGAAGAATTTGATGGGTACAGCAATGAGACAGTTAATTCTCAGCTGCAGAGCTGACAGAGCTGATTATAGCCATGGCTGTGTTAAGACGCTGACAACTAAACAGTGCTGCTGTCAGGGCCTGAGGGAATTATTGGGTGTTGGGTGAGAAGTGACGGATAAAAATCAGCGTCTTTATAATATCATGGTAATGAGATGAAAATAATAAAGAAAAGATGGGGACATTTTTTTTATTCATATGAAACAAGAAAGTAAAGGGAAATATTCCTTTTAAAGTGTGGATATGTGATCTTGACATTTACAATCTTTTTAACATGCCCACAGTCCACTTTATTGATTTAGTGGAAGCATTAGTCACAGTCCGTCCATCAGTGTACAGAGGGCGCTGAAAGAAAGGCATTTAAAGAGGCAAAAAAACGGCGCTGAACTGTGAAAGATAGTAAATGGGCCTCTGAAATTATGTTTGTTGTCTGCAATGCACTCACCCAAAGTGTTAGTAAGTAAGTAAGAGGGTAGACAATAATTGATTGGTTCTGCCAGGTCAAGAGAAGAGAGTGTTTCATGCTGTAAAAGCATCCAAATGTCTTTATGCAAACAGTTCCACACAGACACGCCAACATACAATATGCTGTCTGTAGATCAATGCTGTCGTGGAGGCAGAAACAGAAAATAAAACAAGTCTGATGCATATTTAATATGTACTGCTTCCAACAGTGCTGTTGCCAGACAATTATTAGCAAGGGGGAACAGAGTTTCATTGGTGGGCCTTTTTACTTAGTCAGAAATCAGATGTTTTTTTTATTTGTATGTTTCATTTTGGTTTTTTGTTATTGCATTTGAGTTTGGCCAGACAGGTGGAGGAGGTGTTTCTTTACTGAGAATTAGTTCCTAACCTTGGACCAATCAGAATTGAGTATTCAACCAAGCCATTTCATAACCCCACACATGTGCCTCAATGTATCACATGTCCAATAAACAAAAAGATGCGTACGGACCAAAATCAAACAGAGTATCAATCTATTCCTGCACTGTGGGTCTGCAGTGGTGTGAAAATGGCTCTTGAAACTTGGCCATCTGACCCCCATTCCCTCGTCGTGAAGAAAAGCATAGCTTACTGTGTCTTCTCTTGTAGTATTGCAAAAGTTACAATTCCAACTCTGAAACAAAAATTAATATGCTACTCCAGCCTTTGTAATGCAATGAGCAAACAGCAGGATGGGAGAGAGAGTTGTCACCAAAACAAATAAACAGCTGATTTCCTAATGCAAATTGTCCTTACGGATAATCACATCATCACAGAAGCTGTGTCTGCACTTCAGTGGAATACAGTGACAATGGACTGGCATGCAAAACACACGATAGCCAACACGATAGCAAACAAACAAAACAAAAAAATCATGTAAGCCTCCATCATCACAGTGCACACACAGCCAAGCAACCGTTAGTGACAGACGCTTCAAAAAAACACTGATAGTGAACAGCGGTCATGACATTTTGAAACTTACAACCAGAAACAAACAGAATATTGTTATAATGTTATAAATTAGATTGGCACAGAGAACTATTAACTATACACCGATCAGGCAAAACATTAAAACCACTGACAGATGAAGTGAGTACCATTGATCATTTCATTACAATGCCATGTTCTGCTGTCCTGGCATTCATGTGGGTGACACTTGATATGCGCCACCCATCCAGACACTGTCCAAGACCAATGGCAATGGTTCTCCCCATTGGCAGTGGCCACACCAGCAGGACAGTGAACCATGGCCCGGGGAGCGTGACAAAGAGCTTCAGACGTTGACCTGGCCTTCAAATTAGCCAGATCCCAGTCTGATCGTGCATCCATGGGATGTGCCAGTACGCCACCTTGCAACCCACAGGACTCCAAGGATCTGTTGCCAACACTTTGGTGCCAGACATCACAAGACACCCCCAGAGGTACTGTGTCCATGCCTCAACAAGTTAGAGCCAGGTCTGATCCAAGAGTGCCCCACCCTGGATCAGGGATACTTCTGAGGTACCAGCACATCCCATGCTTGATCAGATTGGGGAATTTAGAGGCCAGGTTGACACCTTGAGGTCTTTGTCAGGTTTCTCTGGAAATTCCTAAGCAGTTTTTGCCATGTGGAATGGTGCATTGTCCTGTTGATGAGCCCACTGCCGTCATAGAGTGCTGTTGACATAAAGGGGTCTACTTGGTCTACAACGGTGTTTCGGGAGGTGGTGCATGTCAAGTGACATCCAAATGGATGTCAGGACCAAAGGTTTCCAAGCAGAATATTGTATTGTGACAAGATGATCACATGATTTTTCACTTTACCCACCAGTGGTTTTAATGTCTTGGCATTGGCTGATCCTTGTACAGTTTACTTAGGAAAATAGTCATTATCCAAAATTGCTGTAAATATGCATTATGTTTGTAAATTTACAGATTGATTGGAAACTCTGCTTGATGACCGTTTTCTCAAATAAAACTTACAAAACAGTTAAGAAAAAAAATCAGTCAGTGCAATGCTATTTGATTTGATGATCACATTACTACGGAGCCCCTAAAGTCTTGTTTTGTGCATGCAAGTTATTATTTTGTGTGCACAGGATAAAAAAAGTATCACTTTCCAGGACTTTAGGGGCTCAGTTTTATTACTGGAAAACAAACTCCACCTTTTCATTAAAAGTTAGTCTTGAAAACCAATTGGATACTAAATTTTGCACACTGATTCCCTCCTTACCAGCTGTAACGTTACTCGCATTCCATCGGGAGCCAACAGGCTAGCCACTTATCGCCACCCTCAGCCCCCCAGCTTGTGATTTGTGGGTGTAACTTACCATAAAGTTAGTGATAACAAAGCCCACCCATTTAGAGTGAGGTTTTTCCCATGTTGCTGTTACAAAACAGCCTTTACACACACACACACACACACACACACACACACACACACACACACACACACACACACACACACTCATTGGTGACCACACCATTGTGACTGTCTATTGGCAATCAATCGCAAAACAGAGCTACCAGCAAAGCAGAAGAGGTGGAATAGGAAAGTTGTGAGCTGCTGTCACTAGATTTAGTGTAATGGCCCCCAAGAGGCCAGGTCTGTGTAGGAGAGGGTTGGAGTCAGAGAGGCAGACTCATCAGTGTTGCAGGTGTTGGAGCGCAATGGTTGTTGGTGCTGCGCCAGCTTTATAACACTGCAGATCATACAGACTGAACCTTGAGAAATAATAGGAACGAGATCTGTGTGGCCTCAACGAGAAAAAAATCCTTTAAAGTGAAGACTGTTCCACTAAAAATTCAATGCATAAACTGCCTTTAAGCAGATGATTCCTATTCCTAAAGAAAAATGATGTGTGTGTGTGTGTGTGTCTGTCTGTCTGTCTGTCTGGCCAATCAGCCCATGGCCTCTGTCTCTCTTTGGGTATTTCAGGGTTGTTGCTGTATTGTTATCTTTCAGATAGTCGTCTTAATGAATCAGCTTTTTGCTTTTCCCTCTTGCTTATTTTAGTCATTCGAAATTCACAACTCTCTCTGGTGTTTTTCACTATTCTTTGGTCTTTCTTTTTCTGGCTCTTATAAACTTGCCCATGCTGAGGATGGCTTAACTAGCATAGTTAAGTATTAATGGAATATTAATGCCTTGGAAATTGTGCTGTAAAATGTTCTATAACTTGTGCATGAATTTCAGAGGTTTTGGAAGCCAGTATCATCCAGTTGACTGTCTAACCTCCTCTGAGCAGTGCTGATATTCATAATAAATACAGCACAATAATACAAATAACCAGTGAACAGCAGCAGCAGTGACCGACCATCCAACAGGTTTCCGACTCAGGACAGAGCACCTGCTGAAGAAAACTAACACACTGTCTGCGGTCATATTTACTTGACCAGAAGGCTTCACTTCAAGCCGATTGGCTGTTAAAACATGTGACGTGCTTTACGTTCTACAAGCTGCTGCCGGTGATTTGACCAGCTGAGCTGCAGGTGACACCATCAGCCAGCTTGTGGAGCTCGGACCGGCCAGTTCACACTGCTGCAACTTTTCTCTGCAACGTTCTAAAACAGTTTTGTCTCGTTGTGAATCTTTGGTCTGAACTGGGCTTAAGTGTACTCATTTATGCCTTTCTGCTGCTTTCAGTATACATTGAACAAATTGAACACTGAACTGAACATAAAAGGCACCATTACTGTAAAAAAAAATTGTAACATTTTAAGTGCAGTTTTCTACTAAAACGCTCTTTCTACTGACTCAAAAAATCAATATTGCAGTCTTTCGCTATGTGTTTAGTTTAAAAAATGATATATTGTGCAGCCCCAGCTTCAGGTTACATTAGTGAAAGCCTGGTTCAGCACTGGTAAATCCACTGTATGGGAGCCCATCTTATATATTCTGACTGTTTTTGACTCTTGTAGGCAAAACATCACTGTTTCAGAGTACAGTTAGTGGTAAATTAACTTTCATGTTAATGTGTCTGTCCTTTCAAATTAAATTCCTACATGGTCCAGTCAGCAGTATGAACGTTCAGTCGACTATTGGTGGCAGCGTAAGTAAGTACTTTGTTGGTATTTCATATGCACAATATATATTGGCACTGTAACTTGCAGGTTGTTATCTTAAATACTATAATTTTCATGAGCCCCAGTGTGTGTAGCTGAAAGAGTCATTTCATTTAACTTGTGCTCTCCCTCCAACACTTGGGTTTATTTTTGAAAGATCCTCATTCTTCTCCTTTATTGCTTATGCTCACATTTCACAGAAATGTTGCATCACATAAATGACTGAGACTCACCTGCAGCTTGTGTGCTCTTGGTGATAATAAAACTGAATCACCTGCCACAAGCAGAAATTTAACGTTTATCACTTTGGCTGTAGGTTCCTCTCCAAACATGCCTCCCTCTCATTTGCATTTCTTAATGAATTCACTTCCCTTTCCTCCAGTTACTGTGCAATGACAAACATGCCCACCTCCATATGTTTCTCATCTCAGTCTGTCTTTGTTTATCTCCTTTTCACCATCCGCACTATCTTTTCTCTCTCGCTGACTCCATCTCTCTCTCCACAACTAATTTTCTCTAACCAGCTTAAGTCAGTTAGGCTGTGTGGCAACGGGCAGCGTGCCCAGTCTGTTGTGCCACAAAATTACTGCCAGCATGTGAGTGTGAGAGAGAGAAAGGGACAGAGAGGTTCATGTTACTTGTGGTGGTGTTGGGTCATGTGCAGGATAATTATGTTGCAGTTTGCAAAGCTGAGCACGTTCTTCATATGGTTAATTAGCTTCGATGATGCTTGCAGTGCGGTACATATTCATACCAAAAGTGCTCAAACCTAGAGAGATGTTATGTGAAAGAGCATAGGAAATCAGAGTGATGATAAGCCGTGGCGTCAGATCTCCCCAGGGCTTTTCCACACTGTGTGAGATGCTTTCATATCTGTCCCAGATCCGTAAAGGAACCTATCAGATGTTGAAACCAGGGTCCTCATGAGCACAAAAGCGTATGCAAATGCAGACCATCCAGACATTTAGCAGAAGAATTTAATCATAGCAAAGCATGCGATGCAATGCGCTGCACTCAGGAAACCAGATGAGAATTCCCCACTTTTAAGGAGCCATATATTAACTACAGGAATAGAAACATTGTATCACTACCACAAGCCACCAATTAGCGTTAAATTCAGCAGCTACAAGATCCATCTTCACCCTATTAAAGATCTTAGATTAGGTGTCACTCGCAAGAAAAGGACAATCCATTAATGGTTTAATTGGTTCTCTCTGCTCTGAATGTAGTCGATGTGAACTTTGACCCAGTGCTTGTTGCCAATCACACTTCACCCTTGCTGACCCCTATTTGTTTCTCATCAGCACCTTGCACATACCTACAAAGGCCAAAATGCACTCAGTAACATTCTTATACAACCAGGAGATATATTGTCTCCGGGTTTTAAAGGGATAGTGCACCCAAAAATGAAAATTCAGCCATTATCTACTCACCCTTATGCCGATGGAGGCCCTGGTGAAGTTTTAGAGTCCTCACATCCCTTGCAGAGATCAGCAGGGGGAGCGGCTAGCACACCTAATAGCAGACGGTGCCCCAGACTAACATCCAGGAACACAAAATTGAATCCACAATGTATCTCCATACTACTCATCCGTAGTGATCCAAGTGGGCTGCCAACGTAAAAAGTTGTTTCGAAAAACGTCATATGAACTCTGTGTTTAGCCTCATTGTAGCCTGTAGCTCTGACTACTTCTCTGTGCTGTGCGTTCACGTGTGAGCGCTTGCGCGAGACCAGCGAAAGCATGAGCTTTGCTCACCCGTGTTTACATCACATGACACGTGCACCGCAGGGGGAGACAACAGTAACCACAGTAGCTAAAAGATAATTTGCACTACGGTCTTTTAGCAAAGGACAGCCCAACATGTCTGAAGACTTTGAAATTGAGGAGGAGCAGCATTTCTTTGTTGAGCCACATTTGTTTGAGCCCGAGTATACAGATGGAACTCAGGCTACTGGACGAAGCAGCCGCCGCAGCTCATGAGCCTAAAGCGGCCTTCACATGATAAGAACAGTGTGCTTCGCTGCTTCGAGGTCAGGGGTAAACTGGGTCAAAGTTCAAATAATTCATCTCTGAGCGGTGCGCTACGCCAAGGGTAGCGTTGCCGCCCTCTCCATAGATAAACAATGGGACAGCCAGCGCAAAGCAGTTTTACAGCTGATCATGTGTAGAGGCCTCAACTCTCAGTCAGCTGCAGAATACCGGCGTCGAGCACTGGAAACCTGGTGGTGTAGTTGTTTCAAATGCAAAGCAATGCCAACGGATGAGGAAAGTCTTTGCTGCTCAGACTGGGAATTGGCGATGCCTGCACTTGAGAATCTGGACATCAGTACTGACGAGACTGCTGCTCTTCAGAGACAGTGCATCACCGATCACCCTGAGCGTGCACAGAGAAGCAGTCAGAGCTACAGGCTGCAGTAAGGCTAAAAAGAGTTCACCTAATGGCGCTGTCAGCCATTAGGTGTGCTAGCTGCTCCCCCCACCGATCTCCGCAAGGGATGTGAGGACTCTAAAACTTCACCAGGGCCTCCATCGGCATATGGGTGAGTAGAAAATGGCTGAATTTTCATTTTTGGGTGCAGTCTGCAGTACTAGGTGGGTTCAATCAGGTCAGGTCTAAGAGACACGGGTATAGGCTGGGTTCAAGTCTCAATTTCAGGCCCGTGCAGAACTCTAAAGCAAGAAAATATATCGAGAGTCGAAACTTGCGAAACTAAAATTTTAAAAACCTCATTTAATGTGCATTGGACAGAATATGTCTTCATCCAAATGGTGAGAGGAACCTTTGAGGTCTCTAACAATACCTTCAAAACAGCAGTATAGTGCTCCTTAACTACGTTCTGGGTAGTTCAGAGATTGCTGGACTTTGTGTCTGCAGTTCCAGCCCTGGCTCCTAGAAATTACATTTACTGAATTGCATTCATTATAACGTTGTGGTGATCAGCTGATTTGATCAGGCCATTAAATGGCTGATATGAGTGGTTTTAAGTTTCATGGATATGGGTTTGTAGCAGCCTACAGCATCTACAATTTTCAGTGGAAAAAAATTAAAGGTCTTTAATGAGACTTTCTCCATTGTGCATGTGGGGAGTCAGTGGTGGATGGGTCAAACATAGGATTTGCACCCAGGAGCAGAGGGTTTGTGTGCCATGTGAACCAATATTTTTGCCCAACCATGATATTTTTGCAATCACATTGCTGAATTGGCTAAACCTAAGATAGGGAAAGTGAAAACCATACAATCTTTTAATGACCATTGAATGGGCTGATAACAGCCTTCTGAACCTACCAGTAGGTGTAGCAGGCACCCTACTGAACCATATCTATGTGGCCTTTTACCACACACAACAGCCATTTAATGGGCTGATAACATCCTCATCGGGTCCGCTGCTTAGATTATATTCAGAGATATTTCCTTGAGTTCCTGACACGCTGCAGGTTACGTACCGAGCTGGATTTGCAAAGAGGTGTTTAGGGTGGACAGTGGACATACAGGGTGCAGGACTGTGACACCAGAAGCTTTTTGGTCAGATGTTGATCAAACAAATGGTAGAAAACAAAATATGTTGAAATATGTGAAAATATTGCTGATACATTAGGTATCAACATTTTTGCGTCTTGCCAGATCTGTTAACCATCATTACATTAACAGAAAACATGATTCGCTTGGCATTGCATTTCCCTCAAAAACTTGCCGTTTCAAATTAGCTGCACATGAACGCAATCTCCAGGACATAGGGCTGACATTTTTGGTGAAGTGGGTTTTAGGAAAGTAAGAAATGTGGTTGCTTGATTATGTGGATTTCTTGCAATGGCTGTGCAGGCTCCAGCACACAGTAATGCCAGGCGAGCTCATTGCTTATCAATATCGCTCTCAGCAGCTGGTGCTCCTCCATTGACTGACCTACTCTTCAATACACAAGCCAGACTGTCTCTACTCAGCTGACTGGGGAGACTGGTAAATGGCTGTGGGCCACATTAGACACATAAGTACTTCTTTATAATGTTTGAATTGACTAGACAGTGGAGCAGGGATGGGAGAGCAGACTTTGACTTGCTTGTGAAACGGAGGGATTGAACAAAGAGCTGAACATGAAGGCCGTGCCTCGGCTCTGTGGCTGTAGGTTTAAACCTCTGCTTTCCTGTCCACACGCCAGTTGTACCCTTCTCTCTTCATTTCTCTCCAGGAAGCAGACCATTGACTGACAAGCCCCGTGGGAGTGTAAACACCACTTTAAGAAAAAAAACACAGGTTGGATTCAGACCCCACATACTCCTCTTTCCCCTTTTATGTTTTTGTGTCAAACTGTTTCAGCAGTTTTCCAGTTCTGACACAACTGTAGCTCCTGAAGGCCAAGCTTTCCGACAAAACAAACGAGCTGAGAACGACACATCAAACATAGTGAGAGATGTGAACATGGTGACAGACGTATCCTAAGGACTTAAAGCATTTTTGAGGTTAGGCAACTAAAACCACTTGATAAAGGATCATGACAAAATATGATTTCCTGTGTTAACACTGAATAGATTGCTTATGCATAGTAACACTAAATCCTTCATTCTTTTACCCCCCTCCACCCTACCCTTTATTTTACAGATCCAGCACCCACCCACCCCCTCACCATGTGTCATTGGCCCTGATAATAATCCGTTGTCAAAAGCAGGGAGTGTAGCCTGTAATAAGGGGTATTAACCCCGGAGGGAACAGCTATCATCATGGTTTGGAGATTTAAGCGAGTGCATGTACATGATGACAAAGGGAGAATAGTGAAGAAGAAGACCCAACGGGGAGCCTCTCTTCTTGAATAGGATTCTGACTCACACAACATCTGTACAAAGGATTTAGAGGATTTGAGAGGCCTTGACCTGTTATTAGAAGTGTCTGAATGTGACAGAGAGATTTAGCTGTTGATTTCTGCTTCAGGAGTGCCCCATACAGTAGCCTACTGTTTCATATTCGTCTTAACACCACTGGAATTGCAGTGTATGTAGGGAAATTAGCAGTATGGGAACAACCTTGTGCATATTTGAGATGTCTTGAAAGCTCAATAGGCCACCACCCAACGTCAGACATGTTTGCAACAGAGCGTGTAGTTGTATATTCCAACTGATTACATACCTTTCGTCTGTAGTTTGAACCTTGCATGCATCAAATGTTTTCTGAGATGAACTCTCTCAGCCTGTCTTGCTCTTATTCTCACTCATTTGCACCCTCTGTCACACACACACACACACACACACACACACACACACACACACACACACACACACACACACACACACACACAAAGCGGCAGTGAAGCAGCAGGGGAAAGCATCAACCCTCCTCCTTTCGATTAATGATTTCTTCTTCCCAAACTCCTCTTTTCTCTGGTAGGAGGCATCTGCACCACTACTCTGCCTGTCTCCTTCTTTTTCCAACACATCAGCACATAATCACGCGCACACACACGTCTGAGAAATCATTTGCATAAATGCAGGGAGTTATCAGAATAGGACTCATGATTTACCTGAATGGTGCTTAATTGCGCATCACTGAGGCATGTAATACCAATCGCCTCATCTTTACAAGCAGAAAAACACAAAATCCGAAACCATGCTGGGCTTTGACTGGTAGCCTACGCAACACTTTGCTAGCCGTCCTCTCTGCTTGAAACTAAACTGATTCTCCACTATCGCCCACCATTTTCTACACAACACAAACGAGCAGAAAATAAAAAAATTAATAAATAAACGGTTGTTCATTCAGTCAAATGAAACACTCATTTCTTGCCAGGGTCTGTTTTTTTCTGCGGTTTTTTTTTCACTCTGAGCAGAGAGATGTGGCAGTGAGCTTCTCTGAACGTCAGAAAGCCCATCAATAATGCACACGCAGCTTGTTATAGCTCAAACTCACTCTGCTTCGATGGCTCACCAACCTAAAACCCAGCATCAAAGACCAGAGAGATGTCTCTCAGAGTGAATGTGTGTGTGCGAGTGTGTGTGAAGAATGTGAACACATGCCAGCACTGGAGTGTCTGAGAGGCAAAAGGCGTTGAAAGCCTTGACTTTAAAACCTTTTTCTAATGGGAAGAGGAGTGACTGTTTATTCTCATGGAACAGGCGATGTGGGGAGATTCATTTGGCGCAGGGGGATTTTTTTTTCTCCTGAAGTACTTTCTGAGAAAGAAAAATACCTTTGTACTGACAGTTTATAAAATGTGATAAAGATTGAAGTCAGGGACACGGGCACTGTGTGAATGTCACAAAACTTTTAAGTCTTTAACATCCAGTACTTCGTATAGAATGCAGAAAAGGAAGGCAAGAGGTTTTCAGTGCACTGCCGGTGGTTACAATGGGCACAGCATGAGCTTCAATATGAAGGAGGCTTCTGTCTGACAGGATCTTCAACCCAGTCACCAGTATAGCTGCTGGCGTTGTACAATTCTGCAAACCATGGATAAGTTGCATTTGTACATCTCATGTGTGGATATGTTAAAACTTTAAATTTCTTCATGTTTCTATTTTCAATTTTATGATATGACAGTGCTGTGGTTATGTTTAAGCATAAAAACCACTTGGTTCGGGTTAGTAAAGCATCATGATTTGGCTTAAGCCCCCTGATTTTATTGCCACAAACATGGCTGGAAATGTCCCAAACCCTTGTCCAAAAATGACCAAATTTGTCCTCAACAGTGATCTGCTGCTGTCTGCTGTGTGGCAGCCATCTCGCCTAGGTGTCACGCCATCCACAGTCCCCTCCTCCTCATCATGAGACACTCAGCTCCTATAAATGTAATGAGAACCACTGTAGAAATGTTGATATGATACATTCAAAATGTACAAGCGTAACATACCCATGGTTTGCAGGAATGTACAATGCCAACATTTTATTATGAGCACCACTATGGAGACAAACCAGCCTTAACCAGGTGCACAGAGTCCTAAATTTAAAAATTTGGGGACTTTTCTGCTTGTATCACCCAACATTAAAACCATAGTTTGACCCCTTAACTGGCTTTCCAATAGGAACATGCATAGCCAGTGGTGCACACACCTCTACTTTCCTTTTCCTTTCCATTTAAACATCTGCATGCATGAGTTAATGTGATGCTCTGCACATCTTCAGACCTCCTTTTAATGGCACAGATCGGAAACGCCTTCAGTGAGAGGTGAGAAGTTTTTTTCTCACGGAATTGCAAACAAATCAACAGAATAATAATTTTTAAAAACGCTTACTTTGAATAGTCTTTGTAGACAGATTGGCTTAACAACTTTCCTTTTGAGTGAACTAACCCATGCAGACTGCAGCCTGTCTCCCCACCCAAAAACCTGCAGCTCATTATGCGTTTTACCAGCGTATAGGAGAAGTTGTATCTATGTATTACTGCTCACCCTCTCACTGAACAGTCCTCACTAAACCCCACAGGAAGGGTGGGGCGTTGTCATAACTTTTCCACCACACCGCACCGAACTTTCCTGTCCGTCGCGTGCGCTCCCCGCGTCCGCAACTCACCTGCAGGAGACGGTGATTTCTACTTTGGTGGCGGGGATGTTGCCGGTGATCGGATCGAAGTCGTACACCGATGACATGTCCTCGAGTTTGTCCATAACGTCTCCCTCCATCATCTCCATCGCTAGAGCTCGGGGTGGCTCGGGTCTGATCCTGGAGCCGCACAGCCTGGCTCTGACGGAGCGCGTCGAGTCTCCGGAGACTCCAGAGACCAGATCAGAGACCAGACGGCCCCCGGTCCGAGCGGGTGAGGCAGCCACTTCACAAATGTTGAAGCTGGAGTGGAGGGAGCACTAAGTGAGTGGACACCCGCAAAAAAATGGCAGAGGCGCACTTGGTTAACTCTCCATGCAGCGTAAATAAAATCTTTTGGGAAAAAAAAATGCGGGAACAGTATGTGAGATTACTGTTGCGCCCTCACCGAGCGGCTGCACATCACATGGAGAGGTGGACTCCTCTCTGCGCTTTGTCTTCAGTCTGTGCGCACAGCAGAGCGTGTGATGAGAAAAGGGCTAGATACACTCAACACACCCATCCTCCTCCCACACGGAATTACACTCAAGTGCTGGCAACCCTGCCCATGCCCCGGTGCTGCTGCTGTCGCTCTGCAACAGCCTCTGTGCTGCTCACTGGCAGTGTGTGAGCGAGTGTCATGGTCTTTTCATTACGCACCTATTATATTTCGTGTTTAAGACTTTATGTGAGACATGGTGGGCAGAATGTAGCGTAAAATACCATTAAACTACAGTAGCCTAATTAAACCATTAGTTTCACATTTTGCAGTAGCTTGTTGGTAGTTAAGCTAAATTCATATTTTCATAGTGGTTCAAGTAGCTGAAATACTCTTTTTGCCATTTTTTGTAAGTTAGGGCCATAAAAGCAAATAATGTATATATATTTTTTTATTTTACCGTTGCTTCTCTACTGTAATTGAACCCAGTTTGTACACGATTAGTGATAAGTAATGATAATTATCATTCATACATTAATTTTCCGTCACAGCCTATCCTGTTATGGGTCACGGAGGGTTGGAGCCTACGCAGGGTACACCCCGGACAGGTCCCCAGACTATCACAGGGCTGACACAGAGACAGACAACCATTCACACTCACATTCACATCTACAGGCAATTTAGAGTCACCATGTAACCTAACCTGCATGACTTTGGACTGTGGGAGGAAGCTGGAGTACCACAAGCAAAGCCAAGCAGACATAGAGAGAACATGCAAGGGCCCACCAACCCCGGGTTTGAACCAGGAATCCTCTTGCTGGTGAACTGAGTAATCCTGCTTGGTGCTATACCCCCACCTGAACAGAGGTCTGACTGATGGACAATGTATACCAAACTAAAGTTGACTGCACTTTCCCATTAGTAGAGGGTTATTTAATTTTTCTGTATCATTTATGATTGGTGCACAATGGACACTTTTTGTAATAAACTCAACTGAGTGGCATTGTTTTTGCTGGCATGTGACTAGGCGGCACAGTGGTGCAGTGGTTAGCATTGTTGTCACACAGTAAGAGGGTTCTTGTTTTGAATGCCGGTTGGGGGAGCCCCTATGAAGAGTTTGCATGTTCCCCTCGTGTCAGCGTGGGTTTTCTCAGGGTACTCCAGCTTCTTCCCACAGTCCAAAGACGTGCTGATAATTGGTGACTCTAAATTGTCCATAAGTGTGAATGTGAGTGTGAATGGTTGTCTGGATGATAGTCTGGAGACCTGTCCAGGGTGTACCCCGCCCCCCGCCCAGTGTCAGCTGGGATAGGCTCCAGCCCTGTGGTCCCGTCCCGTAATAACACTTAATAAATATGGTCTATTCTTATGTATGTAGATAGATAGATAGATAGATAGATAGATAGATAGATAGATAGAAAGATAGATAGGTACTTTAACAAAACTACAAGTGTTAATGTTGTCCAGAAAACTTTAAATTCCGTCTTTTGATATGTTCCAAAACTAAAGTGAGGGTTTGCTCATAACTAATTCACTAATAGATTGACACTTACCGATATTAACCCACACAGGTTTCCTATTCTGAGGCTGCCTCCACTTCATACTCAGGAAATCCATTATTGCACTCAACTACTGCAATTAACAGATCCTATTTTAAAGTGATGAGTTACACCTTGAAAAAATGGAGGTTTATTGAGATGCACAGGTTTTAGTCCCAGTCAGTGTCAGAAGAACAAAGTCAGCACAAATATCTTCTTTATTAATGGACCACTTAAGAGATTTACAAACATATTCTGCTTTATAGTGACTAATAAAGAGTCAGTATGCTACTGATATACATGCTGAGAAACAGCTAGTTATTAATAGTTTACTGTACTTTTCCTCAGTATAGTTTTAGTTAACCAAACATAGATTTCTCCCTAGGCTAGTTTAGCTGTAGTTCAACAGTGTGAAGTAATTAGAAGTTTTAAAGTAGCTTCCCCAACACCGGGAAAGGAATATATTGCTTTGGTTTATTTCTTTTAATCTTTTTTCACAGGGATTATTGTATCATTTCTATCTACTGAGCCCAAAAAGTATGTAAATCAGTCTTAGAGGGAGGGATCACTTTAACTGCTCTCAGCCAATTACAAGTGGTCTCAAGTAGGCACGTCTTTGTATTAGTGGGTGTGCTTTGGAGTTGGAAAAGATTTCAGCACCATAGCAACGGACAGCTCCCAGAACAAACTGTGCAACTTAATAATGGCGAAAAACCAGCGGTTAAGTATTCAGAAACTTCTTTAGCCTTTAATACTCACCGGGAAATAACTGCACATTCAACCAATGAATCCAAATGAATCCTGACTTAGAGCGAAATCTGTAAATGGGTCAAATCTGCGACCATTTTCCTCCCCACTGTGCTGAAATTAGTATTTTTCAGTGGTGAAAGGAGTCATGTGTATGACATTTTTAGAAATGCAGTTACCAATTAATATGTGTTCATGCTGGCTGATTTAAAATCAATATTAATTACAAGGAGGGAATTACATAGACATTTAATGGCCACCATCCATCATTAGCCTGTTGTATGCAGCTAAGACCTGCCCTGTAAACCACATTGTAATGAATATGCTAAACTGGTGCAACTGCCTGCCAAAAAAGTGATGGGTTTGTCATTTCTGGGTGACTACAGTTTCTAAATGCAGGCTGTGTGTGTGTGTGTGTGTGTGTGTGTGTGTGTGTGTGTGTGTGTGTGTGTGTGTGTGTGTGTGTGTGTGTGTGTGTGTGTGTGTCCACCGCCTCACTGTTTATCACACTTGCTCTGACACGCTGCATCTCTCTCTCTCTCTTTTCATGCATAAACAAAGAACTTACACACATATGAAATGCAGGGAAACTCTGGTCGTCATGAATAACCAAACAACCAGCTGTTTCAAACAGATTGCTGATTGCATCAGGAAACAAATCACTTTTGACCAACTTGGAAACTACAATTTTCACTTTTTGGTCAGTTATGGAAACAAAGACATCAGATTTCCAGTGTCATCATTCCTTTATCATCTATCTCTCTGTCTCTCTCTTACCCTCTCACTCATTCTCAAACGCACCTCTCACACAAACACACGCACAGCTATAAACATTTTTTTTCCTCTCGTAAATGGGTCCAGAAGCACCGCTTCCTGCATACAGCACCTAGCATCTGGATTCTGGAAATCAATTTATACTGACATGGGGCGCTTCTGCCCACACAGCCCTCCAGCTCAAGATCAGTAACACACATGTACATACACACACACACAATCATTCTTTCAGATGCACACATCAATATGCACAAATAAAGACAAATTATCTTCTCACATGTCGGTAAATGACCCATAAACGGAGCTGAAGAGGCACCCACATCTCCATACACACCCTTTTCTCTGCTAGGATAATTCATGTATTTTAAGAGCCCGCTGTTTAGTGTGGGTGATTATTGCACATGTTCCAAGGAGTGGGCTGGCAAGAGCAAGGCCAGAGGACGAAAAAAAAAAAAAAAAAAATCAAAGGTCAAGACCTTCACAACAGTGATTTGTCTCGAATAGAAACCTTGGGCTTTGCATTTGCACACAAACTGTGATTTAATTGAATTCATAAAAACAAATTTTCACCCATCAGCTTTGATCTTAAAGCAAAGGGCGCTTTACAGGGATTGGTGTTAAAATTCAATCATATTTTTCCCCCTGGATATTTATAAAAGCACTTTTTTTAAATTATGTAATATTGTAGATCTGTGTTATCTTTTTATTAGGGATGTCCTGATAAACCTTTGGGGGGCTCAGGAGCTTCGGTAGTAATCAAAACCAAACATTAAAGCTTCAGCAGTGTTGTTTGTCAACAAAAGGTTTGATGTGTTTATGCATTTTTGTAATCCGAAGGGGTTTGGTTAAACGCAGTCCTATCTATGCGCTTTTTGTGACATATTTCTTATGATGAATAAGCTATAGACTACATAAATGGCCATAATTATAGGCTTCAGGGCCGAGACAATGCCTGAGAAAGTGAGGGGAAGAGTGGCTCAGCAAATATGCTGCACACAGTTCTACAATTAAAGAAGATTTGACCCAATTTGAATAGTAAGGAGAAAAAAAACAAGAAGGTTAATATGTGGCAATCAGTGTTGATATTACGTGGACTGCCAAAAATAAATCAATGTATGGGAAACAATGAATTTATATTTATTGATCTTATCGTACTATATCTTACTATATAATGACGAAAACTCTGTCTGTGTGTCTGTTCCATGTTTTTCTCCTCACTGACTTGGTCAGTCCATGTGAAATTTGGCACAGTGGTAGAGGGTGATGGGAAGATGTGAATGAAGCAGTATTACATCAATTGGCCAAAGGGGGGCACTATAGCAACCGATTGAAATTGCAAACTTTGAATGGGCATATCTCATGCCCCGTATGTCGTAGAGACATGAAACTTTGCACAGAGATGCCTCTCCTCACGAGGAACAAATTTGCCTCAGGGCCCATAATGTCCAGTTATATAGATTTTCCGCCATTTTGAATTTTTTGAAAAACACTTAAAATCAATCTCTTCCTAGGAAGTTTGACCAATCTGCATGAAACTCGTTGAACACAATCTAGGGACCAATATCTAAAGTTCCCTCTTGGCAAAAGTTGGTAAACTTACTAAAACTTTCAACGTGCTACCTCAACTACTAATGTACAGTTGTAGCCCACTAACTATCCCACCATTGGCAATGGTATTACTGTACTTTCAATAAATGAAAATCGTACTACCAAATTCACAAAAACTCTGAATACATTGCTCTTCTTAATGGGTTCAGTTGACTATTTAATCTGCAATTTCCTATGACCTGTATCCCAAACACACACCATGTGAATCTGTACGTGAGCAACTGTGCACTCAATGGGCATGGACTAGTTTCTTTAATGTTTTTTGTTTTTTTTTTAAATTAAGATAATCCCAAAATTGAAAAATAAAGTAGCTACCTAATGAACAAATATCCAAATAGTCAAGCCTTACTCTTCATGCAGCACATTCTTCATGTCACTTGTGCACAATCAGTTACAGTCATCAATCAAAGCAACATTTAACAGTTCTTACTATTACAGTCAATGTACCATTAGTTTTGAGCACTCCTATAATCAGATCAGCTCTGTAACAAGCAGTACTCCAATCAACAGTTGGCAATCCAAAATAATTAACACATCAAGCGTATTTTTCTCCCAAAACTGCCAGCTCACTATTCTATATTTATCTGTGGCAGTATTTCTAAGAACAAATAACAGCACCAAAAGGAGTTGGAAGAGTTGCTGCTGCCAGTTCCTAAGAAACAAAAACCCTGTCATGCCTATTCTTAAATGTCTTAAGGAGTCAGCTTGTTGGGTGATCAATAGCAAGACTTACAAAACACTGGATATCTCCTTTAAATGCCATTGCCATCCAATTGTAAAGGACCAGGAGGTGGTCAATGCTTTGTACAGCCGGTCACATTAATAACACCATAGGGGATTCAAATGTCCCTTTTCCTCCTTCTCCGTCCTGTTCTCTGGGCTTCCTGCTGGTTTCTAAGCACTAATTACTGTGTTTATGCTTACTTGCGTCATGCTGTCCAAAAATATCGCCTTTCTGGAAGCAATTATGCAAAAACAGACAAATGCCCTGTCAAGCAAGTGAAGCGTCTTAACAATAAAATATGTGATCCCCCCCCCACAACCTGGAAAATAAATACAGTTGTTTACTGTGTTTATTTCATTCCTCAATTGTTTTAACATTATTTCAAAAAGAAGTGTTCATTAATTAACACATGTTGGGTGTCAAAGGCCTTTTCTTAAACACGGGAAGTGGTCAGCAAATAGTGGTTAATCAAGGAATGTGCTGGTATTTTCAGCCAGCCTCTGACGCACACTTCTAAAACGCAGTCTTCTGCTTCAGATTTGACACCAGCTAACTACAGTATGTCTTTGTCAAACCTTGTATTGTGGCTGCTGGAGGAGGTAATGAAAGGAGTCAGCGGTCGATGGTAGTGCAGTTTTCTCTTGATAGACAGTATGCCTTCTGCTGTGTAGGAAATTGTGTTGTATTTCATTTCTTAAGGAAAAATCTCCCACAGCACACGACTTTTTCATTCCTGGAGCCTATTTTGTTATTTGGTGAAAAATAGTTTTTATTCTTATGTGTAACTGGCCAAATGAAGATGATGTGATTTCATGCTGAGGTATTTCACTAACAACACTGCAAAGACTTCATCTAAGATATTACAGTAAACTTCAGGTTTTGGAGTCGTTACCTCACAATCAGAGAGCAAAGGCTTTTCTCATAATGAACACTGACAATGGAGGAAGAAAAACGTTACTTAAAGAGGCAACAGACAGCATCTTTTCCTAAATATATCATTATGAAAATAATGTGGGTTGCACAGGGTAGTGGCCACAGTAAAATCAGACTATCAGCCTTTACATAGGTTACTTAGTGGATTTGCAATCTTTGTAATAAACTTCTGCCAAATTTTCTCAGAAAAAATCTGCTTTACGGAAGGAAACGCGTCATGTATTGCAAAATTGGTCGGTCAGCCAATCAGGGACTGGAGCTGGTCCTTATAGAGTGCCGAAGTCACGCCCCTTCCGGTAGAGCTCATGGGACCTTAGATCGGAAAAAATATGAATGGCAGTGAATGAGGAGAGAAATATTATCTTTTGTTCCCATTTGAGTTGCGACATGAAATCTAAATATGTTGTTAATGAATTTAAAACATCGATTTTAAGCTCAAGAAAGTCATACTTTGTGGTAAAACTATTGAGATATAAGCTTTTTAATTAGAAAGACTAATTAGCCTCCCCGCTGAAATTCCACTGTTTTATGATTAATCGATTTATGATTGAAGATGTCTGTGTGTTTTGTGCCAGGTTGCAGTCACTCCAAGCTGCAGGAAGCGAGCGAAAGCTATGACGTCACATATGCGAGCTCCTCCTGTGTACTCTTGAGTCTTTCTAATTAAAAAGCTTATATCAGTTTTACCACAAAGTATGACTTTCTTGACCTTAAAATTTATGTTTTAAATTCATTAACGACATATTTGGATTTCATGTCACAACTCAAACTGGACCAAAAGATAATATTTCTCTCCTCATTCACTGCCATTCATATTTTTTCCGATCTAAGGTCCCATGAGCTTCACCGGAAGGGGCGTGACTTTGGCACTCTGTGAGGAGTTGGGCATGAGATAGTTGAGTCACAAGCACAATGGCAGACGGACAAAGTTCGGAGACAAGTGAAAAACGGCCTAGCAAAAGAAAACAAGCTCCTCTGTCTGTGGAGGCAAAGAAGAGCAAAAAGGAGAGTGATAAAAAAAATGAGGAAAAACCTCAGACTGAGTAAACCTCAGTCAGGCGTTCAAGAGATGGAGGGAGCTCTGTGACCAAAGAGGCTTCAGAACCGATGTCCAGCTAGCTTTCCTTCTAATGGATCAGTAAGTAACACGGCTAAATGTTAGCTAGACGAGAGAGGACTGTACTGTACTGGCTGCTGGTTCATTCCTAGCTGGCCAGCATTGCTGAACTTTGTTTCCCATTCAATTTGAGCTCCAACCGGCCGCATCGTTTCCATACGGTACCATTTATTCTAGAAATGGGACTGTTTACATGTGCATCAGGGTTCCATTCCCCTGAATGGCTCACTATACATTATACCTTATATATAGGTACAATTCCACTGTGTCTACTGTTGTTTGTACTGATACTGTGCATATTGGTATCATTTACTGTGAGCTGTTTGTACTGGTACTGTGCATTCTGGTATAAGTATTTACATTACTATTTGTTTTTTTTCTTCAGATAAATCTGATAATTGTCGCTCGGTCTCTTTACTCATTTATTTAGTAGAGTGTCCACACACCTTCTCATTCTACATATACATAGAGGTATACTGGTGGCTTCACAGCCTACATTTTATTTAATAATAAAGAGTCTAATAGAGTCATATTATTGATTATCTCTGATCCCCACAGTCAATTTGGTCGTTGCGACAGTGCGACGCAACACCACTGACGCTAGGTGGCACCAAGCTAAAAATAAAAACAAATCCTATATGTTGCCTTTTTAACACTAGTCCATAACAGTGCTGCAGTCTGAAGAACTGCAATCTCGGAAACCACTGGCTATCGATCTGATGACAGTATAGCCTCTGGGGACCCAGATATTGGGACAGTGGATATCCAGGTCAAGATTTCCTCTGACGTGCACCAGTCATTGTTTACAGTCAGATTAGCAATCTCCTAACCCATTGGCTCTTAGTCTGATGATGATTTATAAACACAAATCTGCATTTGTTTGCAAATAACTTTTTTTTTAAAAAGTTAATAAAATCCTTTACTCTTTAGATTACATTTTAGCTAATGTGTTCCGCCTCTTTTGCTCTCCAGATGGACTTTGTACCTGCATGCAACTCAAGCCCGCTCAGACAGGATTGGTTAATACCACTCAGACTACCAATGGAAACAAGAGCGCTTCCTATACCGCATTCTTGTCCTGTTGCCTACAGATCCTGCATTTATGTTAGGGTTGGGCAATATATCAGTATTATATTGATATCGTGATATAAGACTAGATCAGGGGTCGGCAGCCTTTACTATCAAAACAGCCATTTTCTGGCCAAAAAAATCTGCCTGGTTGTGCAAAACATATGTGAGCCTCATAATAAAGGTAACACAGCCTTTTCAGTCAAATACAGCCTATCAGCGTAACTAACAGATCTAAATGAGCATTCATTTATATCTGTTAGCACAAGGTGGCTGCTCTGCAGTGGGCTATTTTTGATTATTTGGTACTTAAACATTGCAGCGTTGCAGATAAAAAGCCAACAAAACATTTTCCACGCACTACATGGCTGTGGCTCAGAGGCAGAGCAGGTTGTCCGTTCAATCCTCGGCTCCACCGGTCTGCACCCCAAATTGCTTCTGATGGCTGTTCCATCAGTGTGTGAGAGCGTGTGAATGGTTACTGAGTAGCAGGAGGTACTTTGTATGGTAGCTACTGTGTATGAATGTGTGTGTGAATGGGTGAATGTGACTCAGTAGTGTAAAAAGCTAGAACTAGAAAGGTGTCATACATCTGCAGACTGTTGTTGTTGTTCTATTACTTGCCTTTACCCACTGAGTCATATCCACATTACTGATGATTATTCATCAAAAATATCACTGTGTAAATATTTAGTGAAAGCACCAATAGTCAGCTCTGCAACATCATTACAATATTTATATCAAAAGATTTTGTAAAAAAATATTGTGAATTGTTTTTTTCTATGTCACCCAGCCCTGATACATATGCATATATGTGTTTATTGAGATTAGAGGAACTGTAATGTTGCATTTAAAAGAAAGGATTCAACTACCTTTTTCTCAACTTGAAAAGCTCTGACTGCTTTATGCTTCAACCTTATGTCAGCTATTCAGCTGGTGTTGTCAGAGAATTTGCTGATTGAAGAAAGCAGGTTGAAGAAAAGAGAACAAAAAACTGAAAAGAAAAAAAAGGCTTAAAATATTATGACGTGCAAAGGCTTAAGAAATTAGAATGTACTGGAAGCCTTTTCATTAAACCCCATCACTTCTGGTGCATACAAGACTTTAACCAGTAACCATATCCAAATCTAACACTTCACTTCAGCTAATACAGTAAATCCTTTGGAATACAAAACAGCCTATGAAAAAGTAGATGGTGTTCTGAAAGATTTATATTTCAAAATGACTGAGTGATGTTAGTGTGCTCATTACGGTGCAGACTTTCTCATGTAGAAGTTAATTATTTCAGTAACACCCATTTGGTGCATCTTAAGCGAACACCAGCCAACTGATGATTTATGATTGAGCTGGATTTAATGTGGCCGCTGAGGCTTTGTCTTCCTCTCTACATGCTGTAGAAGCAAGTGGGTACCACACTTGTTCCCTGTAGAGACGCAGGGGGTTGGATAAACCCTGGTTCAAAAGGGCCACATGTTCCCTCCCAGAGTGTAATCCTGCTCTGTGGCCCGGTTGTTTTATCCTGAATCAAACCCCATGAGGTGGCAAACATCACAGAGAGGCCTTTTATGAATGATTGCTCCGAGATTGACAAACAAACAGACAGATGGACCCATGGAACGACACACACGCCCGCGTACGGTATTTATGGAAGGCTACAGCAGCCTAGGTGGCTGATTGACTGGCTAATGGCCCAGCGCTCCCTCAGGCTGCAGCAGTGGGGATTCAAAGAGCTGAATTTTGGATTACAGCTCCAAAACAATAATAATAAATATAGCCACACTTTTAACAAGCAGGTCTGCAGTCGATAGACGGGTGCTCAAACTAATTATGAACTCCTTGATTTAACACCTGCTGCTGCCCTCGATCAGATGAGTAACACCTCATCCAAAAGTTTGAATGGTGCAGTAGTTTCTCTGCTGCGGGGAAAGTTCACTGCTGAGTCCTCCAGGGATGCCGCCTGGGCGCCTCTGCACCTCTCTATTTTTACCAATGAAGCATTTGTCCTTGATAATAAGTGTTTGATGTGGCTGAGTTTAAATGGTGAAAATGGAGTGAGAATGATACCAGACTGAGCAGCAAAGAACGTCCACTCAGTTATTTTTGCCTCTTACAGCCCCTCTGAGACTGTGGTATATATATATATATATATATATATATATATATATATATATATATATATATATAATTAGATTGAACTGTAAGTATTGCTAAAAGATAATTAGTGCATTAGTGCAAATATTTCTAATTTACTGTTTATTTTAATTAGCACATATTTTGTTAGACTTAAAGTGTACATCCTGTTTGTACGGCTCCAAAAACAATAGTTAACACAGTTGAAATATACTGCTGAAAAGACAGACTGAAAACTTGCCCATTGCACCACTACATAGCCTGGCAAGCTGTTTCCTTCTCTTTGCAGTATTTATGCTAAGCTAAGCTAACTACCTCCTGGCTCTAAAGCTTCACATTTGTTGTACAGACATGAGGAGGCAAATGTGTAGTTCCCAAAATGTTGAACGAGATTCATTAAACAGAGTGTTATATTTAGGAGGGTTAGCCCCCTAAAAATACACAAATCAATAACTTAATGTTGGTGCTGTAGACATGACACGTGATGTACAGTATGTACAAAACAAAGAAGTTAATCAGTAGATGTGTAATGATACATTTATCTGGACTGTTACAATATTTACTGAGATTGTCTCATGGTTGCAGACTCCTGAATTAAATGAAACCGAATTTATACTGTGGCAGATATTGTATCGTTGTCCAAAGAACTGATATATTATCCTGTGAATTACATCGCTAATATTCAGTTATTGAAGTGAAGTTCTTATTGATGATTTTATTGAGTTTTATTTGTGTTTTTGCAGCTCAGGTCTTCCTGGACGCACCAGTGTACATGTCACTGGATATACTGTCCTGCTCCAATTAAGCCAGCAACCTTTAATCCTGCCACTGTTGCCGCTGTCTGTAATGTGACAAGGGAGTTGAGAAAAGTTTTTCCCTGTAATGTCTTTGAAGGCACTTATTTCATATAAGAAAAAAGGTTGCAAAATAATAACCACAATCTTTGCGAGAAAGGCTATGTAAATGCGTAGTTCAGGTTTTTACAGCATAATAAATTTACGACATGTTATTCAGTTCACACAAGGTCACTTAGACATATTATGAGAGCAGTTTCATTGAGGAATGCAGTCTGTGGCCTCTACATGATGCACATGAAAGGACAATATAATTGGTTTTAATAGTATTTAAATAGTTTTGTTTTTGTTAAGGAGTACTTTATTTAGAAATAAGAGATTGTGTTTGAAGGTAACAACTGCAAAGTGTCCTGATAAGGAGCGCAGAAGCTGGATAATGTTTGACAGGATGACGGATCAAAGGTCCACGTCTGTTTTCCTGTCTGATCCACCTTCACACTTAAGAGGGATTTCTGTCAGCACCCGAGTGTAAATCTGATCTGGGTGAGTGTGTCTCTGAAAATACTCTCTTAATACTTCAGTGGAGTTTACAAACTACTTTCCAACACATGTGCACATGTTAAACCCAAAGGTTTTCTGGTGCGTGGGAGCATCCTGTCTTCAGCATCATGGTGGAACTGGCCTTCTACCCAGCAGTGGCACTGATGTATTTTTTCGGAGTGATGAAAGCCACGCAGGACGATCGGGTGGAGCTGGATGACCGGGCGTCGATGAACGTGTTCTGTCTGTTTGTGTTGGCACAGCCGCTGTGTCTGGTGCTGGGAGGATACACTGGCATGGCTACATACCTCCTCACAGCTCTGGTTTCCTACAACTTTCTGCCTTGGAGGGAGACAAAACAGCCTGTGAAGGAAAAAGAATCAAAGAAGAAGAAGGAAAAGTGAGAACAAGGAACGTGCACTGTATGGAGATAGAGAGACAGTCAAGTCAAACAGGTTGTGAAAGGGAAAATAATTTATATGAGGAATAAGCATTCAGTGTGAATTTTTTTTTTACATGAATAAATGAATGTGTTGTTACCTTGCTCGACCATGCAGCACTTCTTTAACCTCTTTCAACAAAAGTGTTTTTCATCTGCATTTGTGCACATCTGTGAGAAAGCACTTTATCCAGGGACATTCAGTTCTCTTCTGCAGAGGAAGTGACTCGTTATATAATTCCTGATGCAGCGACAGGGTTTATAGACAAAAATGGACAGATAACTTTGTTGTTCCCATGCGACATAACAGCCATAATGAGGGGACTGAAGAACTGAAGGGCAACAAATACAGAAAAACTAAAAATCTATAAAAAGAGAGAGAAGGCATGATATTAATGAATCCTCACAGAGAGATGCACAAATGTATGTGATTTATATATAAATGCCTCAACAATTTTGTTTGTCACTGCACACAAAGAAATGTATTATTTAACAATGCAATGCAATAGAAATACACAAATGTATGTATTTAAAAATAGTATCCAAAACATATTTGGATGTTGTTAAATTTTTTTATCATGTATTTTCAGTGGTAATTATTTGTATTATATTTGTGTGTGCATCATTTTTAGCAAATCCCTAATTGGTGAGGTAAAAAAAAAGAAGAAAGGGAGCTAAAACGTATGCTTATCTCCCAAATATGATATATTATCTCCTGCGTACAAGATGTTATGTTCAGTGTGTAAGATGTTATCTTTTATGCAGGAAATAGCATTGCTGTGCTCATGCTAGGTTCCAATTAACAAATGGAGAGCCAAGCCTCCATGGGGCCCTAAGCAAAATTGGATTTTGGGTCCCTCTATTACTTCCAATAATACTGATTATTGATCATTCACACACCTACTGTAAGTTATTTCATGTTCTCCTCGGTCATCACTTGTAAAACTAGAGGTGAGAACTTTTTGTTGTAGTTAGATTGTAATCCACAGTGATTTGGGCCATGGAAGCAGACAACAGATTTGCAAACTTGCAGAAAAATCTTTCAATTAATATTTGGCAAAGTCAGCAAGTCCCCCTACTGGCCACACAGAGACTCAATACATAAAACCTCAAAGAGCAGCCTGTCATGTTTTACCCATCTATGGTTTTTAATCTGAAATAGTAGCAAATTCAGCTACAAGAGCAGCCTGGGGTTAATTTACACTTATTATATTCAAAGTGATATAGTACTAAGTGGGATACCAAATGTCATCTAGGCCAACTAAAAGTAACAAAATAAACCAGTCTTTACTGTAAACACAATCTGCTTTATTATTATTATTTTTGTTTGTTTTAAATAAACTGCAACAGCAAATGTACAAAAACAGAAGGTATTAAATAAAATGTAAAAAAAAATATCACACATATGAAACAAGGTAACAAAAATGGTTTATAAATAAAATAAAATTACAAAGGCTGTTTTGTTGTTAACTTGCCAGGTAGAGCTGAGATGGATCTAAGATGAAAAACATGCCCCTTGTCATATGATTATGTCTTGTTATATTAGTATATCTTAATGAGATCATTTGACTAGAAATTAAATATATATGGTGACAGTTTTTCCCTCACCTGTTTCATTAGCCTTGGCTGAGCCTGAGGAGGTGGACTGCTCCTGGCTGAATCAGTGTTGGAAACACAGTGAGGGGTCACTAAAAAACAGCTGCTTTTGTTGTCTTTTGGTCTGCAGCTTGGCAGACGTCTCGCCAAGGTCACCAACCATGGTGCTGAAACAACAACTAAGCAAAACACCACCACTGGCTGATATTAGAACTGCGTGCAGTAGCCTATCAGAGTTTCATGGTGGTGTATCGGTAATATTAGTGCAAAAAAACATGAATCAATCTCTCTTTCTCTTGCTTACTCACACACTTATTAAATAGACTGCAGATGTCCGTGTGTGGGAAACTAGACATTGGGGGCGGGTGGTTCTTGTGCATTTGAAATAAAATCCTGCCGGTGCCACTGCACAGTTCCATTGTGTTTTACAGTGGACATTTGTAGTTAGTTAACTGAGGTAAACTTTTTTTTTTATGCTCCATTTGGCTGAACTTTCATTGCCCTTTCTATCTTGCACTGAACACTTCATTCTGCTCGGCTGACTCACTCTCAAAACAACCTAATTAAGACGAAACGTTTATGTCCTACATAAGATAGACATCTCCCAAAATGTGAAACTATTCCTTTAAGTGAGGAAGTATGAGTCATTTCTGCTAAACATCATTATAACTTAATGGAACT
The DNA here is from genome assembly GCA_035609425.1 of Epinephelus awoara. Lineage (NCBI taxonomy): Eukaryota > Metazoa > Chordata > Actinopteri > Perciformes > Serranidae > Epinephelus > Epinephelus awoara. Next base: position 15,776,335 of record CM069296.1, read on the forward strand.
GAACATTGATTGTCATTGACCGCTGAATGAATGAAAACTTAAAATGACATCATGCACATTCATGAGCAGTGCCTGCAAATTTCACCCACAAAAAACAATTATTACCAACACAAATCAGCATTGTGATTTTTTAATTATCCACCCGTGTTCATGAATGACTGTGTGTTCCTCAGATGTGCCTAAACCTGCTAGTGGAGAGAGTGTGTGTGTGTGTGTGTGTGTGTGTGTGTGTGTGTGTGTGTGTGTGTGTGTGTGTGTGTGTGTGTGTGTGTGTGTGTGTGTGTGTGTGTGTGTGTGTGTCTGTGTGTGTGTGTGTGTGTGTAAAACTGGGCTCAAAGAGAGAGTGTATAATGGGATTAGATCGTGCTATTTAGTTGACAGTCTGAGGCTTTGTTCAGTGGTCCCGCAGATGCTCGCTGGGTGGATCTGAGAAACAGTTGGAATTTTTATTGAAGATGTTCATGACCTCCCACAGCATTAAATTCCTCCTTGACGTCATGTGATTTGAAGCCATTTTCCAGGCTTGCACACTGTCTCTTCCTTATTTCTCCTCTTATAAGTGTGAATTTATATATGGTAAGTAAGGTGATATCCTATAGTGTCACACATTTGCTACAAAGGCTGCATTTCTGTTGTTAGCAGCTTCATTATCTTCTATCAAGGTTATACCAGTCCATGAGAAAATGTTTATTTCATCTCCTATACAAGCTGTATATGTGCAAAATGTTCCCACTTCACCTCTTGCATCGTCACGTCAGTGGTGCTGCCTACTGCAGCCTCTATTATTTAAAAATATCTCAGTCTGCTGCTCATTTATTACCTTCTTCAGAGCATATTCCCCAGTCAGTCCTCTGAGCTGAATTACTTCCCATTGTTGTTGTTGTTGTCTATCTATCCATCTCAATCCTCTACATTTATCTTTGTTTCCACAGTGCTGCTAATTATCGGTCTACTAAATTTATTTGCCTGTTTTTGTTTCTTTGTATCATCTCGTTGCACTCCCATTATTGTAAACAGGAGCTGTATTTACCAATCAACAGAAAAGACTTCTACACCCTTGAAGTTACAACCTAGAATTTGTTACTGGATTATTTCTGTCATTGTCTTTTTAGGACCACTACATCACTGTGATTATGCAAGTTATACAAGGAAATGATTGAAACAACATTCAAAAATGAGATTTTGGGATGAAGTGATTCATTTTCCACTCTGTTAACGAAAAGTTTTTAAGCACTGTTTATCCACTTGAGCACTTTCGAACTGAAGATTTAATAGCTACTACATACTATACTAATACTGTAATAGAAAGTAGGGCTGGGCGATATGGAGAAAATCAAGTATCATGAGCACTGGGGTGTCGGTGGCTTAGTGGTAGAGCAGGCGCCCCATGTACTAGGCTGTTGCCGCAGCGGGTTCGACTCCAGCCTGTGGGCCTTTGCTGCATCTCTCTCTCTCTCTCTCTCTCTCTCTCCCCTCTTCATGCTTCACTGTCCTGTCAATTAAAGGCAAAAAGTATCATGAACATTTTTACCAATTACCCCAATATTGATATTGCAGCGATACTGTAGTGCTGTAGGTACTTTCACAAAATATTTACACAGCGAGACTAAGTGGGCCTAAGTAGGCCACTAATAAGTTCAAAATATTACATCACTTTATAGTAATGCAGCCTTTAAAACCAGAGACAACATATACAATATCATCATACCAAAATAGACGATATCTAGTCTCATGTCACAATATTAATATAATATCTAAAAAGTAAATGTTTTGCTATCTACCCTACTTCTGTGGTTGATTACCTGCACTTTGTTTTACTAAATTCAAAGAGAACTGAAAGAGAATATTCATAAGTAAGGTTCACTAAGCGATTGCAATATTATTTGTAAACCAGCATCAACAGATTTTGTGGCCACTTGGCACCAATAATGGTATATTATCTGGGACTGCAGCATTGGATTGTAATTCTATAAACAATGCCCTTTAACATACATGCAGTATGTATGTACATTCAGCCATACTGTATCCTGCAAGACTCTATAGCCCTACTCGTGATTCCATGAAGGTCTTGGACAGCGAGACTTTGAGAAAATCACCAACATCAGCATGATCACATACTCACAATGACAATGTTGACTTTTCAGCAGGTGTGTTAACCATGTTCACGTCCTCCTTGTGTTAGCATGCTAACATTTGCTTATCAGCATGAAGCAAAACGTGGAGCTAAGGCTGATGGAGACCTGTAGCTTTGCAGGCATTTGGTCATAAACTAAAGTATTGATGTTGGGGCCATGAATGGACCTCCACAGTTATAACTATTCATCCTCTGGGGATCATGAATGTCTGCACGAAATTTGTTGAGATATTTCTGTCAGTGGACTGTGGGAAGTGGTGGACAGACCAACTGACCCACTTTGATTGGTGTTCCTAGTAAATGATTGTATTTTTAGTTGAAATACTGTAGTTAAATCAATTTTACTTCACTCACTAGTAAGCATGATCAATATTGGACGTTTACTATGCTCTCAGGGTGTTTGGCTGAATTTCAGATTGATTTTCATAGTTACAGGGTGATTGATAGAGTAGGACAGAGATTGATGGCTCAGCAAGTAAGAACAGACTTACTAGAGCGTTGTAGTGTAATGAAACAGACGAAGACATTCAAATGAAATTTCAGGAGTTTATTATATACAGGAGCAGATGGAGCACATACAGCTGGGACGTGACAGGGTTTGTGTATGGATGTTTATTTGTTTGTGACTGGCATCTTCAAATGGTTTTGCCTCCTCGGAGGCGTTAATGGCCGTCGTACATCACAGTGCTTGTGTCTCCCGTCGCGGCTGGGACAAGCTCAGCCCGACACAAGTTAATGATCAGAGTTTGCAAAGGAAATGAAGATGTATGGCTTTTGAGTCTGTATCTCTAGCCCTGGAGGAGAAAGAAATGCATCTGGATGAAAAACATCTCCCCATGCCTGCATCTCATCCTTTACGCTGCCCACACATGATGAGCGGTAAAACCGTTCTGCGCTGGCTGTGCCATTGTTTTCCTGTGGGGAGAGTGGTGACGCTCATCTGGGCAGAAGCGTTACCCTTGGCATGGTGCTCATGGATGTATAAAGAGAATTGGATATAGCATCAGAGGCGAGGCCTCATTCATTCTTATGAAAGTTGCTCAGTGGCACATGAGGCTATAAAAGTTCATCTTTCTGGGTATAAAATAATCCAAATCTTCAGCATCACAGGGCCTGTAGTGCAAGCACACTAGAGACTTCGGCCAGCCAGCTTTCGTTTTAGCCCTCTGCTAACTTAAATTGGGATAAAATGGTTTATCATGTGGCTCTTCTGGAGGTGACCTTTAGCTCACCTGTGCCCCATGAAAGTGGAGGCCGTGGCAGCCGGCCAATTCAATTCCCACCCGTGGCCCTTTGCTGTGTGTCGTTCCCTCTCTTTCTCCCCCATTTTCCTGATACTTCCTAGCTGCTGTGAAATAAAGGCAGTAAAAGCCCTGAAACAAACCTTTAAAAATTATGTGGCTCTCCTAGACTTAAAGAGGCAACAGACAGCATCTTTTCCTAAATATGTCATTATGAAAATAATGTGGGTTGCACAGGGTAGTGGCCACAGTAAAATCAGACTATCAGCGTTTACATAGGTTAATTAGTGGCTTTGCAATCTTTGTAATAAGCTTCTGCCACCGGTGTTGAAATTTCGCGGAAAAAATCTGCTTCACGGCAGGAAACGCGTCATGTATTGCGAAACTGGTCGGTCAGAGCAAAAAGGAAAGAGGCTTGAAAACCGATGTCCAGCTAGCTTTCCTTCTAATGGATCAGTAAGTAACACGGCTAAATGTTAACTAGACGAGAGAGGACTGTACTGTACTGGCTGCTAGTTAGCACCTAGCAGGCCAGCATCGCAAATCACCACAACCAGGGACCAGGTAGCGAGTGTTGGTCGTCTGACATCATTGTTGCCATTCTACGGCAGCCCTCGGACAGTGATACCCCCCTCCCTTCTTTCCGTTCTCTTCTCACGGAGGCAGCTATCGACGGACATCAAGCTGTGAACACTGGACTTTTCACTTCAATGGCCTTAGACTGAGGAGCATCAAAATCAGTTAACGTTAGTCCACACAGCTCTCCCAAGCTGGCCTGGAGAGCAGGGAGATCATGTCGGTCACTGGCCATAAATGTGAGGGCAGCCTTCACAGCTACTGGGCACCCAGCATCTCTGACCGGGAGAAGTGGAGTAAAATCCTCTGCTCTGCTCCTGTTTGTCTGGTGAACGCCTCTCCTCTGTCAATACACTCTGCCAGCAGTTTAATAATATTGATGGCAGTTGTAACATTTGAATGTTTTAGTAGTAAGCCATGTTCTAAGAGGGATAATGTATAGTGAGCCAGTGACTGTTGAAAAATAACTCCGCTGCGTGTTGTGGTTTCATTCCCCTGTCAGGAGTTATTTTTCAACAGTCACCAGCTCACTATACATTATCCCTTACATGTCTACTGTTGTTTGTACTGATGCTGTGCATATTGGTATCATTTACTGTGAGTTGTTTGTACTGGTACTGTGCATTCTGCTATAATTATTTGCATTACTATTTGTTTTTTTCTTCAGATAAATCTGATAATTGTTGCTCGGTCTCTTTACTCATTTATTTAGTAGAGTGTCCACATACCTTCTCATTCTACATATACATAGAGGTATACTGGTGGAGCTTTAGAAGTGAGGGGGTGGATTTGACAAAATGTGGGTCTATTGGGAGTGACTGGATTGGGCATTCAAGGAGCTGCAGTATTTGGTGCTTCGTGTTGGCTTAATTTTCCAGTGATTTAGGGTGTGGCTTGTTCATATCACAAGCATCTGATCTGAATGGTAATTGCCAGTGCTTTCTTTTGACATAGACTCAAATCCGTCATACTCAAAACAGTCATCTGTCTCTGCTTCTTTTAGGATTTAACCCACACAAAGTGGTCTGCGACTGCAACTGTTGTTGCCTCGATGACATACACCTGCACTTCACTTATCCAATATTTTGCACCTCACATTGAGCAAAGAGCTAATTTCTTATCATGTGAAGGCAGCCTTACATGTTTGCCTGCTTATTCTGAGTGATCAATGAGCTCCTCGACAATCTGCAGTGTAAAGGATCAATTTTCTTTCTCGGCTGATGAGAAGATCAGAGGCCAAATGTTGCAATCTGCAGAGAGCTGGGTAACTATTATAAAAACCCAAATGAATCTGATCAAAAAACAAATTCTTGTAAGATAATTACAGAAGTGTAGTCTCGTAATTATTTCACAATCCAAACTACAAATAATATTTACACCAGATGACACAAAGGACAGTTTTTAACTTATTTATTTTCTTGAGCGAACGTTGGATCCTTCATTAAATATTTACTTACATTATTTACAGTCAGATATTTTACATGGCTTGGTCACATGCACATTGTTATGTAAAAAAAACTGTACACACATTTACACTCATTTAAGAGGGAGTAGTCTGTGCAATAAAAGGCACAAATGACCTTTGACCCTGCATTTATGTCCCATGAGTACATATTTCACAGACACTGCCACATATTGTATTACCATATCCTCAAGATGACAACACACGCCTTGAGAAAAATTACTCGAGCAGCTGCCTGTGTTGGTGTGTGATAGTGATTTGCCGCCGAGCAGCAAAGCAGTAAAGTGCCCTCTTGATTGTGTCTAAATGCGATCCCATCCCCTCAGCAGCCTGAGGCAGAGTTGAAAGTCTTTTCAGCCGTACTGATAGAGCGAGCTGAGACGTCGTCTGGCTTAGAACAGAATTTCACAATCTGTAGGACAATCTACAATCTTCAAAATACGTCTGTTACAGATTCGGGATATTAAGTGAATGATTATCAATGTCCTACATACACATTCTGTTTCTTTAAGGCAGTAAGGCCTGTTGGCTGAGGCACGAGGCTGTAGCTGAGCTGACTACTTGGGTTTTATTTCCTAGTGGTCATAAGATGGTTGGGCAGGGCTGTGCTGGAAATGCTTCAGGCGGTAATCACACAATCAGTTTGACTGGCAGCTCTCCTGCTGTATCTGTCCCATGGTCCAAAATCTAATACTGGACAGACTGCTTACACCAACTATACATTGACTTTTTTTGTTTTTGCCTTGAAAAATAGGTGCAGTCTTTATTTTGCTTTTAGTGAATTGACCATACACTAAACCCTGCACCCCCTGTAACTAGGGCACAACGGACCTGTCAAGCTTTGTTTTATTCCTCCACGTTAACATAACTCCATGTATAAAGAGTTTGGAGGGTGGTGCTACTATATCCAGGGATTAAGTTCCCTCTGCCTCACCTCCAGCCACTAGGAGACTACAGCTGAAAACTTTCTGCTGCTGTCGTTACATAGGTCACAGCATTGCGGCTGGCCACCAGCCTGATATGAAAATTGGAATTCAGATTTTATGTACTTTAGTGGGCAAGTAGAGCTTATATGCTGCCCAATTGAATCCCTGACTACATCAGAGTGTTGAATACCGATACTGGAAGTTTATGCTCCTGAAACTCTTGCCAAACCTATAGTATCAGGATCAGTTTTTCCTTATCCTAAAATCCTTTTCTTTGGTCAAAATGAAGCTCACAGTTTGAAAATACAAACACTAAGGCATAGAAGTTTGTTTTAGGTAGGGTATACGTCTGCTTTTGTTATGTCTGTGTAAAATAGATGCCACTGTAAATGCGTAGGTTCTGTGCTAGAAGGACATATTGACAGGCATAGCAACAGTAGCTGAGGAGGCAGGGCTTAGCAAATGGTCAATTGATTCTGTGACCCCAGGTGAGATCCACATGTGTATTGTTGCTTGCCACTTCTTGGGGACACTAAATTCAGACATTTTGGTTCCACATTGTGGCTTTTAAGAGCAAGGCAGCAGCTGTTCAAGTGATTTTTAGCTTTGGTCAAACAGCTTTCCAATTGAAAGTACGTGTTAACAGAGGCTTGGAGACCTTTTTTTTTTTTTTTTTTTAATTTGGCCACAGGACATTCCCATCAGCTGGGGTACCAATTTGGGATTGGAGAGGGTTACCAATCAAACAATACCTCATGCTCAATACATGGCACATTTAGTGTGATAATGTCCCTTCCTGAAAGGACATTTCATCAGGTAGGATTTTTCTGCAGTTGATTGTTGCAGGAGAAATAAATTAAGGTTAAAACTTGTCATCCTGTGTCTCTGATTATATCTTTCATAGAGTAATATTACCTGTTTGTGGTCAGTATTATTAAGAACAATGTCCGAACACCAGCAGACAGCCAGGGAAATAAGGATGGAGATGGACTCTCCTGAGTGTCTACAAAGGTGTGCATGCTGCTCTGTCAGAAAGAAAATTATCATTCTCAGGTAACATTTGCTATAAAAAGGGAACTTTACAGGAAGGGACGTACTGGGGACCGTCTTTCTATGTCTTGACTGTTATCTTACATACTGTCTCAGCACAAACATTAATATCATTGACTTCTAAACCTACTGTAGAGTAAAACAGATGTTGGGTACAATTTCAGTGCTTGAAAGATGGATTGCAGGACTTTTACATATAAATGAATGTCCGTTACATTCGAGCCCTTACCAAACAAGTTCACACAGTGCTGATTAAGCCCATCGTCATCAGGGAAAGCTCTTTGTATTTCACAGTATACTGGGGTTGCAGTGTTTGTGGCAACTTTCCCACGCTTTCACGTCAACCAGCCAGAGCTAAACGGGTCAGAACGGTGGAGACCATAATGATGGGGCAGCAACTCCAGGAGTATGGTGGAAGCTATTGCGGTAGATCCTAAGAAGCAGCCAAGAAAATGGATGTTCCAGATAAAAAAGAAAATTGGCGTCCAGAGGAACGATCAAAAAAAGACTGGAAGAGAGCACTTCAGGGGTTGGGGGAGATGCTGCGAGTTCCTGCAGGTGTACATCGTAAACATGCATCAACAGTGATTATATAATTACTTTCACTGCCACATGGGGGAGACAAAAGTCCTGCACTCCAGCTTTAAGTCTCTTTTGGGACTCGTAAACTCTGTCTTTGTAAACTAAGTCTACATCTAGCCTTAATACGTATCTGGAAAACAGTTGACAGAGTATTCACAGCAGTGTTCCTTCTCCAAAGTGCATGTAAATCCTAACTTGCAGAGATTACTGTGAGGCCAGCTGATGAGGAAGACGTCGGCTAACCTTGACTGAATCTCTGCTGTAATATTAAACAAGGTATGACACACCTATTTACACATCATCAAGTCATGAAGTGGTGCTGACATCGGCAGAATTAAAGCCTCAGAACTCAGGGTAACTTTGGGTGGAGCTGATCCAAGGCCAGATAATAATTTAGGGCTTCTACTTGGCTTTAATGAAACTTCTAAGCAAGCATCTTATGCGAAGCAGGTTCAGAATTTTTTGCTACATATTTTACTTGACTGTCAATGTGTCAGAATCCAAACAACAGACCGAATACCTCTAGACTTTGATAGCAAATCCACTCAGGTGTTAAGCATTAAGATTGACAATAGCAGGGGGAAATAATTGCCAATAAAATTGCTATGTTTTGAGGTGACCAATCAACCGATAAGCACCACCAACATCATGCAACCTTCAGCAAATGTACAAGCACAGGGTAGCTAAAAGAGAGCGGCTAAAGCTATAGTACTACGAGATCTTCTCTAGCAATAAATAGCAGGCTGAAGAAGAGAATAAAAAAACTGCGATAAAGGCTGTCTTAGCATTGTTATCACATGAAACACACCACAGAGCTGGTGAGCAGGGTCAGTTTGGCTAATGAGCACAGATAAATACATAGTGTACGGTGAAGGGCCCAGTGGATTCTGACTCGAGGTCAAAGTATAACCTATTACGTTATGTTATGGAGGTTAATTTCCCTGCTGACCACACTTTGTACCGCACACTCCAGTTTAACTACTATACAATTACCATATTTCATACATATTTTAAACAAGTAATTACGGTCAAAAATCAGTGCACATCTTCTCAGAGTTGCAAGACTTTCAGCTTTGGCCAGATTTGGAAGATGTCATTTAAGATGTGTACATTTTGTACAGAAAAGCACACAACATAGATAATAAGTAAAGGGGAAAGCAAAACATGTAAATGAGTCTTTTTTTCTTACAAAAAGGGGTAATACATGATAGTACCTTCTTTCTCAAAGTGAAAAAACAAATCTCTCAAACAAGGCATTTGGTCGATTCAAAGAGCTACCTAAAATCACAGGTCAAGTAATGACTGACATTATCCTTCAACCTTTACCTGAGTTTCTAAGCATGGCAAAATATTAAAACCAAGAACGCTTCAACAAATTACCCCCATACACACATACCCCCATACCTCATACCCCCCCCCCCCATATATATATAAAACAAAGAAAAAAAACATATAATTGCTTCTGGATAATGTAAGCAGCTTCAAACCCATGTTGGCTACATCAACAGTCAGCAGTGCGTACTCCCTCTTAGAGGAGAATTTGCAGAAAGTATGTTGAAAGTATTAACTGACTTCAGCATCTGTGACTGCTGTTTTATGATCCTGTTTAATTAAACTACATGTTTCTGGGTCTTTTGTACGGAAGAGTTCACGAAATTACCTTTTGTTTTTCCAACAGAAGAAGTGAGATTTAAGAGCTGAAAAAATGAAACTGCGTTGTGATATTTTGATACTGACAGACATGAATTGGTGAAGGTTTTCGTTAAGCTGTAATGGTGTGTTCACATCGGACGCAAAGCAAGTGTTTCGCACAGCAAGGTTACATATTTTCAAAATGTATACATGTTATTCCTGTGGTCTAAAACAGTCCAAAAATATTCAGAAACATGAGCAACTCTCTCCTAAATCCAAAAGCTAGAGTGCTAAATCTAAAATTTGTGATGCCATAGGTATTAAGTCTTTAGATGACACTGAGCGCATCCACGGTTATGGAGGACGAACAATGTCACCATTTGTAGGCACCCAGAGCTCTACCAACTAATGTTGTACTGTACGACAGAAAAAAACAAGGAGAGGCCTCGGAGATAAGTTACTGAAGCCATAAGACTACGTGTAAGTTCTGAAAATATGCATTTGTGACTTGCGTTTTTTTGAATTTCTCCTTCGCAGAATGCTCTGAGTCAGTTGGTCTTTTATTGTGGAAAGCATAAATAGAAGGAGTGGAGTAGTAGTGTGCTGTTGTGACAGCATGAAAAATAAGAGTGTTGCCTTCTTGGTTCATGCTGGTTCAGAGCACGGAGCCTCCTCCGTGTTGACATCACTTGATTCCAGCTGTCGGTTGTACTGCAAACCAACTTAGCCGTTAGCTTATTAGTTTGCATAATTGTTCCGGGAAAATATTTGTCAGTTGCAAACTCTCCAGCACCCGTATTCACACAAGTAACGCGGCGCGAAAATTCACCTTGCGTTCAGTATAAACACACCGTGAAACGTCTGTGTGACAGGAAGCTTTTAAACACTGCCTGTCATTTTGAAGAGACACAAAAAAGCCAAAGATCATAAACTGAAAGTGGTGTGAACGCTTGCTATTATCTATATTCAGAACACAAAGATAACTGAACTGATTTTTAAGACTCAGGTTATTACTGTTGCCTGTAGGAGTGTGAATACATGTGCATAATGTGTGTGTCAGTGCAGTGCTGAATTTGTTTCATTAAAGAGACACTAAATCAACACACTGAGGGATGCCAAGACCCATCAGGCAAGATGGATAACCGAAACATCCACTATGTGTGTGTGTGTGTGTGTGTGTGTGTGTGTGTGTGTTGCCCACACATAATCCGCAACATAAACAGATTTGTACATCAGTGCACGGGTACAGGAAGTTTCTCCTGCTCTTTAAATGTAGCAGCAAATAGTGGGTGGAAGAAAAACTGGGATTTTAATAAGAAATCCCTCTCAGTTATGACCTACTTTCACCCGAGTAATCTTGCCTGAAAAGCAGCCGGTAGAGCTGCGAGACCTCTAATTAAATTGGCTTCCCAGAGAAGTTCAGTAGCTGGGAAGGAGGTGGACTCTTCAGTAAGGCTGGTCAGTCTGATACAGTCGCTTACCTCAAAGATCAGAGAGGAGCTGAAAGCAGGAGGAGTTTGGGGGGGAGCTGGTAGGGCTCCTATTACCATTTGCGTGGAGGATAAATGGCAGGTATGAGCCACACACTGTAGGAGGGTTGAGATAATGATCTGGCACTTTGGCCTCAATGGAGTACCTGACTCAAAAATGTCTTAGGAGTGTGTGCTGTAGGTATGCACTGTTTGTGTCATGTGCGTCTGCAGGGGTGTTTTTTCTCTCTTTTTTTGCTGCAGTTAGCACTTTACAGAGCAGATATTAAAATCCGGTCAGATTCTCCGGGGGCCAGTGCTACCTTAGTTGTGCTGCTGGACGTGTGCTTTCCTGTTTGCAGGGTCAGCAGCTAGACAGTCTTATAGCCAGAGGGCCACAGAGGACACATCCACACGGAGATGAAGAGCCAGGCATTAAATAAAGACATCAAAATGTCAAGCACCAGGTGTTTGTACACAGAGACCCGTAAAAAGGTTCCCTCCCACCTCATGCCAAAGTCCAAAACAACTGAGGTAGGGAGAATAATAAATTAGTAAAAGTCATTAAAAAAATTAACACAACTTGTGGAACGCAATAAAGTTTCATTGACATACTGAGAGCGATTTGAACTAAAGGTGACTGGAGGGCGTTTCTGGAGTGAAAAACAGAATATCAAGTGGTGTTTCTTTTAACTTTCCAGTGATCCAAGATCTGTGAACCCATCGCATGACCCTCCAATGTGTTCAGTGTCAGAACAGTGACAACACCAGCCAACACTGACAGTTCAGAATGGAGGGGCAGGAGGAAATAGCTGTCCCAGTTGTTAGGTAACGTCCCTCTGGGATTTAAATTCAGCCTGTGTCTTGACTCTCAGTCAAAAGACACATGAGCAAATCCATCTCTCGCTGCTCCACAAGGACTCTAAAACCTTGGAAGAACAGAAGGACACTTTTTCTTTTCCTTTTAATACCAGGCTGTGGTAGTTTCCATGACGGGGAAAGAGAAATCGTTCCGCCTGGTGAATCCATGGCTGGGAAGATGCAGTTTTTCTTGTCTGAGTAGCATCACACCTGAATGGCACTTTCAAATTGGCAGTAAAAAAAAATCTGAAAGGCCTTTGAATAGATATTCCGCTTCTGCTTTGTCATTTTGCACCTTGACAATGAAAAAAACACCTCGATTGCCTTGAAATGGCTTTTTCTGTCTCATTACTAAAAGCGAGCAGGTCATAGATCAGTGGCTGAAGTTGCGGCAAGATGGCTGACAAAAGAGCCGCTACGGTCGTCACCTCTTCCTCCACACCTTTGACGACCAGATCTTCACTGTTTTGTCGCTACAGAGAAAAAGACACAAAGAGAGAGGTGGGATGATGAGAGAAAGAAAGCAAGGAGAACACAACAAAGGGAGAAAATAGCAGAGCATCAATCAGGCAGTCTTCGCTTTCAAAACAATCCATTCTACATCAGATTCAACACAAAGAGGTTGACTTCAAAGAACCCTTCACACACACACATACCCACACACACTCACTTCATTAAAGACCCTTCTCATGGTGTCAGTAAAAAAAAAACACTTCTCCAACCTCTCACAAAAGTAGAGAAATGAGAACAATTCATAAACTCTGCAACAAGAAAATCTAATCAACCTGCCCACAACTCTACTCCCAACTGAGCGGGCAATTTAATTTTCACTCTCCTGCACATTCCCACAGCGCTAATCATAACACCTTGTACCTCAATTAGGCAATACCCAGGACACCTTTTCCAATAGCACTAGTAAAAGAAGTTAGCTGTGCTCTTTTGTTGGTGTTGGGAGATGCTAAATGTCAATTGAGCGGACTCTTTCTGAAAGGATAACGCTGAAGGTGTTAAATAGATTGACTTCTTGAGAAAAACACTTCTTCCCCAGAGTTAGATGAGATAATTGACACCACTGTCGTATCAGTGTGATAAACATGAAGCCGCAGCCAGCAGGCAGTTAGCTTAGCTTAGCATAAAGACTGGAAACAGGTAGGAATGCATGTGGATTATTGGCTGATAATGGGAAATTTGTATCATTATTCATTATTCTGATAATAGAATTAGAGCCTGACTGACTGGTGCAGCATCTACGTCTACAGGATTTCAATTACAATAATATTTCTAATGTGTAATATTTTTATTTTATTTTTTTTTTTTAAGACATTAAGTCAAAATGTCCACCTTGCACCTTCTCTTTTTCCTCTTCCTGTTATTAAGGGCAGACTTGGGAAGATATTGGTGAATCAGGCCCATTATTTCTGTGAACGAGTGTTGCCAAGGTGGCCATTTAAATTTGGAAATAGTACTCTAACACAAAGTTCCATATTAGCCTAGCTTACTAAGCTATGTTTATGTTCGCCGTAGTGGCCCTGGCATCAGCCAAAAATGAAATCATCACATATTATGTTTAAAGTGCGAGGGCAGTCACCGTCTCAAGCACGCCCCATATAAGATTAACGGTTGTGATTGGCCCAACTCGGGCCAGGTCAAGTGGATATCTGTGTGAACAAATGTATCTGACAGAGCAAATAAAGCATGAGCTCAGAGATGTGTCTGGTTCCTAGGCTATATGGAACAGGCAGACATGAGAGTGGTATTGATCTTCTCTTGTAACTCTTGGGGGGGGGGGGATGTGCATAAGCGTATTTGCCAAAAAAAAAAAAAAAAGTAGAACAGGAGCGGCAGAGTAACTTGATTTGCACACATGAGAGAAAAAGTTATTCTGAGAAGAACTATGAGTCACTTGTTCAGTCAGTGAGAAGCTGTTTGTCTTAGTGGAGGCAGTGATCTGCAAATAAACCAACAACCACCATAAAAGTTTCAAAATTAGAAGTCAAACAGAGCAGAAAGTTAAAAAAAGAACAAAAACAAAACAGCAGAAAAGAATGATAGAAGAACTGGAGCAAAAGTGAAAAAGATAGAAACAGAAACAGAGCAAACAGAAAACTGCAGGTGTCTCCTAGGTAAAGAAATTCAAAAGTAGGAGAAAAGAAAACGCAGCAGGAAACAGAAGGTGGAAATTAGTTGAGAGAGTACCAGAGGAAGGGAGGGTTGGTGAGCGGAGAGGAGGCAATCATGGGAGGCTGGTGGCTCGGCCCTTTATGGCCAGGACCCGTCGAGGAAGACATGGGGTCAAGCCTGGCACATAGCTCCACAGCTTCACCCTGCAGTCACTGGGGTCGACGAGGAGGAAGAGGAGGAGGACGGTGAAGAACAAGAGGAGAAGAGAGGGAGGGCGGAGTTAAAGAGACCAAACAGGAGAAAATATATATCCACAGAAAAGATGATAAAAGAGATGATACAGATTAAAGAAGTGATGAAACAAGAGGAAAGGACAGCAGGAGGATGAAGTACAAAGTTAGTGAATTTTAACGAAGGCCCACCAGCTGAACGAGAAGTGGAAACGAACACAGGCTGTAGAATGTCCCACTCTGATACACACAAAGAGTGAACAACCATTATCTCTGTCTGATGCAGCTATGAGCTCAGCCAAACAAATTTTGAGACAAACAGGATGTAGTATGACCCTCTCCGAGTTACAGAGGCTGACACACACTTGCACATTAGTGCTTGAGATGAAACAAGCATGAATCATAATGTATTATTTCACACACAGGTCCTCTCCCACTGCACCTGTTCAAAAACTAAAATATGAACCATCTGTTATATCAACCCCAAAACCTCAAAACAACCTTCTGATAAGGCTGGTATACTATGTTTTTTGCTATTGTTGAAAAATGCCATTAAAAGTTCAAAACCAGCGATGCATTAGTTCATCTCTGAATATTTTCTGACTTTCCTACCTTGTCTATGGCTCTAAACTCAAAGCGTGAGTGCCTTTTGATGATATAAATCTTAAAATGTGTTCAAAAAAGGATAGTTTCATTTTTTTTAAAAAAAGGCCAAGTAACTTCTCTAAAACAGGAGAGCACTGTCTTTTTACACAAACATTACTCAAACAGGGGTAGAGTCTGTAAATCAGTGGATAAATTCTTTTGAGCGTCACAACCCTCTCGAAATGACTCGTCTCACCATCAGGATTTGATCTATTTGGTCCCATAACATTTGAAAAGTCTGAAAAAGCCGCACCATTAAAACATTTTATCCCCATTCCCGTTAGCATAATATAAATAAGAAGCAAGGAAAGGCTATATACATAAACAAAATTAGGCATCCACATTAAAGACGACCCCGAATTCTCTTTGAAGCATTTTAAGGCACTAGAATATTGACAAAAAGTTGTGATAACAATGTGATAACAAAAAGAAAAAAATGGAATAAGTAATTATGCAGTAGTAGTGGCAAAGCTGTATTCAAAAACATAATATCACACTGCTCCAAAATACAATAAACTTTTACAAAAACACACAATTTCCCCATAAAATGACTAGAGCAGAAGTCCAATGCTGCATCATGTTCCCTTTATAGATCCATGGTATTGACAGCAGTGTACATAGTATTAAGGTTTTTTTAATCGTTTTTGGACAATAATCAAATTCTGTGTCACAGAGGAATACGACGTATTATGCAGTCAATACATGTTAGCAGGATCAATTTATTGTCAGGTTAGGTCTTTTCATGGAATTAAATGACAGAGAAAAATGCAGAATATCACTAGTGATATCTTTTGTTGCTTGTGTATATATAAAGTGAATGCTGACAGAACTTTTAGTTACACATGCTTTCACAACAGTAATTCAATAAATCCATAAAGAAATGGTATTTATTAAGACACAAAAGTGTGTTTTTTAACTCTCAGCAGAGGTAATAACCTCCTTAAAGAATTAGTCTGCCCATTAATCCCTTCAAACAGATAAAGAACTATAAAAATGTATTTATTTTTTTTTACCTGGATGCAGTGAAGATCTGTCTTGAGTTGGTACATATGGCATTGATGGGGCTGTCGTGACCTCTGACCTCTCCTATGGGGGTGAAATTGTCTACGTTCCACACCTTCAGCATGCCTCCCCGACAGGCGCTCAGCAGCATGGGCCGGCCCGGGACGTATGCTAGAGCACACACCCAGTCCTTATGGGCGTTGGGGATTTGCTGTGGAGTCAGAGCAGAGACATTAAGTTAGAGGAAGATAAAAGATATTACATCTCTTGTTTTTGCATAAAAATACAGGAATGTGAGTCATCAGGGTTATTGCAATCTTAAAATAGCAAGTGTTTCATTTTTAATGGCTGTATATCATCACCAGTAAAGCCGTTTATTTCATGAATGAAAAATGTACATCGTAGCTAGGCAACATACTCAGTAATAATGTATTGAGATTCAATGCCATAGTTATTCTTAGCTCATGTGTCTCCATGTGTTCAGTATTTTACAATGGCTTCAAACTGATTCATCCATCTTATGTTTACTACAATAATCATGCTGACGTGTGCAGCTGTTTCATGAAGAAGCTACTAAAGAAATGGCAAGGGAAGGGTAAAAACATGTGCACTTGTGGCTTGCATTTGTGGAGAATCATAGAAGTTTGTAGGAAGTGTTTAAGTCGTCTTTATTTCAAATTACAGAGCAAGATTTTGGCAAAGCCTGAAGGCTAATTTTCGAGTAATTTCAGTTCTATGGGCAAACCTAATCTCTGTATGACCTTTAAGAGATTCAAACGGTGCTATTTTCTGCTGTTGTATTGGATTAATTGTTCCTGCAGCTCATCTCCACACGCCTGCTGTGAGGAACAAACTGTAACACACCAACAAAAACATCAGACAAAGAGCTTCTTAACTGACATCACGCTTTTTTATCACCCATTTTTGTGTTCATTAAGGAGGAAAGGAAGAACGGTGTCTATGATGACGCAGCACTGCAGAGGTGAGACGTTAAACATAATTAAAAAAGTGTCTTGAAATACAGAACATACAGAAAGCAATTTGGATTTACATGTGGCTTGAACAAACTTTTATCACGCCTACACTTTGGGTTTTGTTGATTTATTCTGTTTATCTCAACCAACTGGGCTGCAGATTAATTCAGCTCTAAACAGAGGAATACATGCGCAGGGAGATAACTTTTATTACCTTTATCTGTCGCTTTTTTTCATGTTGTGTTTGATGTGCTTCTGTCAGTAATTATTTTCATGTTGCATTTTGAGATTAGCTTTCACCCAAAATAACACTGCTAAGTTCCATTATTGTCTCCATCAGGTACCTCACATAGTAATTTGTTTTTCTTTCTGTGCATGTTGTCGTCACTGCAGTTTGCAGTTATGCTGCTCTCTCTCTAATGTGTATCGGCAGTGAGTTACAAATCCTAGATCTGTTTCTGCATGCAGGTCTATTTCAGACCTATTTGTTGTGACCTAAACAGAGGAGCCACAAATTAAAAGACTGTTTCGCCCCTCAGCTTTCTGAGCAATGAAGAAAACAAGTCTTATTTTACTGAGGGTGATTTCACCTTGAAACAGAGCTCCAAGTTGTTTTCTGCTCAGTGAGGCTTATGGAACAATAGTCTGAGAGCTGAGAACGACTGAAATACTGTGAGTGACATTATTCAGATGGCTTTAATTGGTTATCTACCACATCTAGCAGAGTTATCACATCGCTTTGTGCAAACAAATAAAATAAAAAATAGCGTGACTGGGTAGCTCTCAAGAATTTATGATTTACAGTGCAACACAAAAAGTAGTATTTGAGACAACACATTCTCCCACTGGCACTATCCATTTAGACACAGAGAGGGACAACTGTTGACACAAATGGATACAGATGGACAGAAACAATGTTTGGCTACAATACACAGACAACAGTGTGGAGTAGACAGCAGGTAGAATTAACTCCTGGAGGTATGCTGCATACACAAAAGCATGAGCTGGACTAAAATAGTCTAAAGTGACTGGGCTGATGGATAGTCTGATATTAGTTTATCGTATCATATTGAAATATTCATCTGGTAGTAACAAGAAATGTCAGTGGAGAAGTGTACAAGATGTATTTGAGGTCATTTACAAGCTGTGTTACGATTGTGAAATTTGTCCACCACAGAGTGCCGACAACTTTATTGTTAAAATATCACAAATTTATGGGATCCATTCAGATTTTTTTCTTTTTATTATGTTGTGTTTATGTAAAAAACTGAATATCCTCTGTTATTTTTTTTAATTCTCCGATGTATATATTCCCAACAGCCTTGAAAATCCAGTATGGGTTTGGCTCTTTTCTTATCGTCTTATCGGTGCTGGTTAGTGTGGAGGTGTCAGCAGGTTGGTTGTTTCATAGATACTGGATCTGGCATCAGTCATTATGGGATGGTATATACAAAGCTGTTAATTTACATGCAGAGCTAGATGAAGCTGATTACTTTTTCTTCGCTTCTATGAATTGAACATCATTTGCATTCACTTCTCATGAAAACTTAATAAAAATGTTTATATACATGCATTTAAACTGACCGAATAGAAATATTAGCCATGTGAATCTTGCTGCATCTCACATTTCGATTTGATTGAGCTTCTTGGGTTAACAATTCCATGAGCAGAGTTTTGTTATCCATGCTTGGGGTTTCTAAGCCAGATAAGGAACAATAAAAAATCCTTCCTTAAAGGGATACTTAGCTGATTTTAAACCAGCTCTGTATCATAACTATGTGGGTTGTATGTGTGAATGAACTGTGGTCAACTTCCCTCTCCATCTTACCTCTGCTTATCTCTCAGCTCAAATCTCAAAATTTTGCTGTTGCTAGAGCTGTTGCTCGAACTTTAGTTTGTACTTCTCCATTTTCATATGTCCACCACCATGGAAACAAAGACTATAGAAGCTGTTTGAGGAAGACAGCCACCCTACTCTGTCTCTCTCAAACTCAAGCCAGACTCAGATCAAACTGTAAAACCAGGGAGTGCTGATCAAATATAAGCCAAGGTTCTGTTACTATATTGCCAATTTGTTGCCTGAAATGTCTTTGGAAACATATTTTAGTGCACTGTTTAGCTGTAATAGGAGAATTTGTGAGTAGTAAGTGGGTGACATACTATTTCCCTTATTGTAATAACAGAGGGTGAAGATAATGAGATTAAACAGTAAATCTAATCAGTGCTGATTATATGTAAACCAAGACTTTGCAACTGCACTGCCTCAGATGTTTTCAGAAACATATTTTAACTTACTGTAATTGCCACCATATTGTTTCCTGTGAAAAAACAGCCAAGCTTACATTATGTCACACACCTGCAGGAGCCTTTATTGGTCCAGTGCGGTGCTGTGCATTCTGGCAGTTGTAGGTTTTTTTTGCCTCTTGAGCAAAAGGGAACGCTACAGCCCTTTTTTTCTGACTTTTCTGGTCATGTAGCACTAATTTGAAATGTATTTGCATCTTTCTCCTACATACACAGTCCAGTTTTATGAAAAGATCACCTTCAAAGCTGGGAAATACTTCTTAAACACAAAAGGAAAATGGAGGAAACCTTTAAAGAGGCAATTTTCTCCCCTGCCTCGGAATCCACAGGAAGTTAAGAGCTGTGGAAGGGGAATGGCAACTACAAAAAATAAAGAGAAAGTCTCACATATACTACATCTTCCTCGCCATTTGTAACGACTTTACACCACTGGGTAAAATGTGTCAGTGCTTTCCAACACCTCACAGAGAGCGCCACCACACTGCTGTTGCTCACCACATAAGAAGCATGTCGACAAAGCGGTTGAACACACACAAACTTGAGATTGTTTTTGGAAGGTATGTTATTTATCAAGCAACTGGGAATCATTAAACTACAGTGCTGAGTAATTATAAACAAATTGCTTCGCATAGTCCCCCAAGAAACACACTATGGCGTATGCATTTTAGCAGAGGGGTCAGAGCAGAATAGCTGGCAGCAGCAATCCTGGAGGAGGCAGAGCCTACTGTAATATATTCTATTGTACCCCAAGCCACAATTTGATCCTATTACACAATTAGACAGAGACTACTGAGTTAGGGAGGCTGTAAAATGGATTGTGTTGGCTGCTTCACAAATGAGGTTAAGGTCATATGCCGCAGACCGCAGTACAGACTGAGCTGATTTAATTCAGCCTTTGAATGGAAATAATAATGTCTTATGTTCTTGTTTTCTCTGCTCTGATAAACAAAGGCTAAATAGAACTTATGCAAACAACAGAAAAGTCCTGCTTAATATGCATATTACTGTGCATGCAAATGAGTAAGCCACATCCACCCACAAGGTGCAATATTATGCATTATTAACATATGCAGCAGCAACTGAGGATACACAAGAGGTGCCACAGGAGTCAACACATGCATACAAAGACACACGCAGTGACTTTCCTCTCTGGTACCTGTGGCTCTGTCTGATGCGTGTGGGCTCTAACGCCCTGGTGTTGACACAGTGCTTTCCTGCCACATTACACATGACGGCACTCTGTTGACTTTCTCCGCAGAGAGAGCACTCTGGGTAAAGAGAGACATGAAGGGAGCTGTCCGCCAACTGAATGCTCAACGGGCAAAGCAGTTTTGAACTGTCACAGCCAAGCCAATGTCAGATAAGGAGTAAAATACAGTCGCTGTGGGCATGGAAGGTGTGTGCTTTGTCATGTCTTTGCTTCCTTTTTTCTTCAATCAAATATACTTTGGGTTATTTTTATTCTTAATTATTTAGTTGCATTATTAAGTGCAATTATTCATTTAAACACAAAATATTTAAACATTTGAAAACAGTAAAAAAAATACATATACATAATGTATCTGAGATCCCAAGAAGACATCTTAAATTTTTTTTCCCAAATCAATGGTTATTTCAAAATGAAATAAACAAAAAAAGCAGCAAATCTTCACATCTGAGAAGCTTTAAATGTTTGGCTTTTTTAGCCAAGCTAGAAGAATGGTTCCAGGGATGAATGAGTCTGTCTGAAATATCTTAACAACTATTGGATAGATTGTCATGAAAGAGATCCATGTCCTTCAGGATAGACTGTAGTAACTTTGGAGATCTCGCACCACCCTCAGGCCAATGATACCGTCCAAACTAATGCCATGTTCATCAGCCTCAGCGATTTTTTTGTGTTGCTAGCATGCTAACACTTTAACTGTACTGTATAACACCTATGTTGGTAGTATGTGGTATGAAACTATTAAATCGATTTACTATGCCGTATACTACGCCAGGCATACCTGCTTTGTAGTCTTTGAAGGTGCAAGTAAACATTAGCAAAGCCAATAGCAAACCACTGCTACTGTGTCGCAGTTGGCCAGCAGAGCCTCTGTGTGCTGCTCTGTCCATGTTGTTTTCTAATGAGTCAAAACTAACTTACGTCACCCACCAGTGGGAGTGTTAATTGGTCTGGTGCGGCACAGTGAATTCTGGTAGTTGTAGGATTTCTACCTCTTGAACAAACATGAATGCCACAGCTCTTTTCCTCTGTTTCCTCAGGTCATGTAGCACCAATGTCAAAAATGTTTGAATCTTTCCACTACATAGACAGCTCAGTTTTATGAGAAGAACTTCCTATCAAGACTGAAATACCTCTTTAATGTTGCTGTCTTCATGATATCAAATGTTACCTTAGGTGGCTTACCTTAAATGTTACAGCTTTGTTGTTAGGGTAGTGGGTAAAGTGTATTTATATGTTCTTTACAGCCTTGTTGCTTGATAAATTAGTTCAATGTTGATTATCAAAATCACTCCACACTAGAAACAGTCCTTTAAATAAAGCCACCTACAGATAGGAATAATTTTCCCTCAATTACCTCCCAAAGCCCTTATATACCGTATTTGTACTCTCTCTGCACTACATGCACCATATGGAAAAAGTGGCATTGCTCACAAGATAAGGGTCAGAGATCATGAATTAATAGCGATGAATTCTGTCTACAGGCTCACTGCATATAAAGTCGAGAGCAGCGATGAAGCGCTGCCAGGGTGTTAAACTTTGATGTATGAACTCCATATCCACATGAATAGAAATTCATTCTGCCTCCTGCTTAACTCAAACCTGCTGACCTCACTGACCTACTGTGCAGGAACATACAACACATGCAGTCTTAATTTTAAGTAACCTTTGGCTTGTTGCAGCATGGCACAAAAGATATGTTTTAGGCTTTAAGAAAAAGCCAGTTCTTCATTCATATCACACATCTTAACAAAGACACACACTCTACATGCAGGCACACACACACACATACACACCTGAGTGAGTTCCTGCTGCTCCAGGTCCCATTTTTTGATGCCGTTGTCCCTCGACCCGCTGAACAGCACATCTCCCTGTACAGCCAAACACTCGATGCCGTCATAATGAGGTGGCTCAAAGTTATGAGCTGGACCTACATTACCCAGAGTTCCCTCTGCCACATCAAAGACCTAAGGAGAGACGAGGTGCAGGAGACTGTTAAAGGATGTGTCTGTGATGCTGGGGGAGGGTCTGCACAGGTGTATGTGTTGTACCTTGACATAATGGTCTTTGGAGCCAGTGATTACTTGGTCTTTGCCCAGCAGAGACTGTCCCACTGTCAGACACATGACAGAGCCAATGTGGCCTGTCAGCTTCCCCATTCCTTGCATCCTGCACACATGCACACACACACACACACACACACAAACAAGCAGCAAAGGAGTTGAAGCAATGCCTGTGAAATTCATTACGGACAAGAATTTTATTTTTCAAGGTTTCACTGAATGAAATCACTTTCGGTCTCATGAGTGAGGCAAAACTGCTGAGACTCTGCAATGCCAAAGGCAGAGATGATGCTGAAGAAATGTTTAATACATTCATTTTTCATTTCTGGGCGTTGTTCTGCATCATTAATTAGGTCTGAGCCTTTCAGCGTAAACTGTCTGGTGGTCCAATCTGTTAATCATTTCCCTCTAGAAGCATAAAAACTGAGGAGACGGCGATGCCGCTGGATTTCAGAAATAGGCACCTTGTAGGAAACACATTCACGTACACACAAGCTCTCAGTTCCTGCACTTTCTTTTGACAGCCTTTTCATCTCTTAAGTCACATGTTAATCATCTTTCTGGTTGATTAACATCTGACAAGTGAAAATATACATCCTCCACATCAAAAATAATTTAGAGCTGTCTGACTATCTGCATGACTGAACCAACGCATGTGGGGACGGCTATGCATTTAAATCAGTGCAGGATTCCTGAATATGTACAGATACAAACATCTACTTAAACAAACAATTAGATGAGTTGTTCAATGAATAAATTAATCTATGACTAAATCAATGAATGAACAAAAGTACCTGTTAAGGTCCCACATGCGAACACTATTTCCAGCAGCAGCGTAGAGCACAGATCCTGACGGGTTGAGGGCTATCTGGTTAATTTGACACTCGCCCTGTGCAAAGGTTATTGTGCGGGTGGTGGTGCCGGCACATGCATCACCTGAAACCACCTGTCCTGATGAACTGTGGGGGTAAAGCAAAGCCATAAAGTATAAGAAAGAGGGACAAATGGGAGAAGGAGGTGGAGAGACAGAGACAAGTGTAATGAGGAGAACTTTTATTCATTTCCTCTGGATGCATTTCACATCATATTTTTCCACATTTAATCTGTCACTTTTCTGCAACTTGAAACACACCACTGAACTGAGAAAGAATGTTCCCAAATCACTTCTATCAAATACCTGCTCAGCTGCAATTTTTTAGTTTAACTGCTCCGAAATGTTCTGGTTGCAGGGAGGAAACTTACGTAAGCGTGCGGATACACTTGGCAGAGTCGCGGATGTCCCACACCTTGATGTAGGAGGTGGAGACAGAGAAGACCAGACAGGAGGATGGACAATATTTGACAGACACCACGTTGTTGGGGTGGCCTTTGAGAGTGACAATCTCTTGACCCGTTACCAGGTTCCACATCTTACAGGTACGATCTGGAGGAGCAAAGAAGGGCGGCTCAAACACTGTTTGGGTTAAAAGGATAGTTTGCATTTTTTGGAGTGGTGGTGGTAGTTTGGAGAAGCAGGCAGGAGCACTGACACAGAACCTAAGCAATATACTGCTGTGGATGGAGGCAGCAGGAAAACATATTTTAGCCTCCCAAAAAAGTGTAGGCTATATTGAGAATATTTTCATCTCTAGACCTTGGCATCAAACAGCCCTTCCAATGGGTAACTTAAGCCATTACATATGCTCTCTTCAAAGCCACCAAAGTCCTTTGACAAAAACATTAATTTTACCTTGCAGACCTTCGGAGTTTCTGATCTACTGCTGCCTTGTTTGTTTGGTTAGTTTGTGAGCTACGGCTTTGTAGAATCCAAACTAACGCTTTAAGACATCAAAGTCACACAATAACACAAACAAACTGACTGATTGAGGCAGTGGTAGACCAGCAACTCTCGTGTTCTGCGAGGTTAAATTACTGTATCTTTGTCAATGGTGTCTGGCTTTAAAGAGAGCATAGATGGATATACCAGCTTCAGTTCCCTGTTGTAAAGGCCTGTCTGAGGTGAAAGTAAAGAAGTGAAAATATTCTTAGTAAAGTGTCCACTTAGACTGATATTGATTTTCTTTTAGGTGACTAAAAGACATTTTGTTGCTGCCCCCCTACACAGCAGTACATTTTGCTAATCTTCCATGGGGGTACACCCGCCTGCTTCTGCAAACTGGGGGGCATGTCGACCACCCATCTACTGTAGGCCCTACAGTGACTGTGGATAAGTACCTCATACAACCCCACTTCAAAAGACCCAAACTATCTCCTTAACACTTGCTTGATTACATGACTAATCCTTTGGTGGTGTAATGACAAGCATTAGCTCATAATGTTATTTGCTTTGACTTAAATAAGACCAATTTAAAAAAGCTTTAAAAATCATATGTAATGGAATATACTATTGATCAAACATCAGCCATTGAGGCTATTTAAAGTAAATGGTAAATACCCTTTTCAGAAAGAACCAACAGTAGAGTTTGTGTACCTTTAGATCCAGTGAACAGCAGCTCATCTGTAGCATCCACACACAGGACTGGCTTTGAATGTCCCTCGGCTACAGAGACACACTGCAGGGGCGCCGTCCGACCCCCCTTCACACCCCCGATGGGATTGATCACACCCCTAAAGATCACACACACATATGCAGTGTCACAGTCGATATAAATCACTGATCAGCTAATTTCTATCCACATAGGATGTGTGCACTGTGAAACAGGCCAATCACAAACATGCGCACAAAAACACAAATGTTCTGTCCAATATACTGATATAATACGAACCCATACAAACCTCTCTGGATACATAAAGATGATGTACTCCAATAAAAAACTGTGCGCATATGAAAACACACACACACACACACACACACACATCCTGTCAGTTTTCAAAGTCCACCTGCTCTGGCCTGCCTTCATTCCCCCTCCCTGCTTTCTTTTTTTGTGCAACGGACCAATTATGGCACTACAACAGTAAGAGCTGCTTTCCTATTTAACTTGTCTTTCTGTCTCCTCCCCTCTCTCTCTCACACACACACCCACACTCGTGCACAAACACACACAACCTCTTCTGTGTTATGTACACTCTCTAGCTGAACCTCTGCTCCCCCCCCCATCCCCCACAATCTATGTCCCACTGACAGGCCAGAGTCCCAGAGTGCCTGGAGAGCAGTCAGCAGAGTGAGACAGAGCAGGCAGAGGGTGAGAAGAAGAGGGTGGAATGTGGGAAAATTGGTCCCCGGTGGGCTTCCTAATAACACCAGTGGTGGTTAGTGTGTATGTGAGTGTGTACGTGTGTGTGTGTGTGTGAGAGAGAGAGAGTGAGGTGGAGAGGGAAACAGTGAGGGAGAGCCGGAGGATGTGAGGAAGGAAAAGAGAATCTGTGATTACACACAAAACTCGGGACAGGTTTTGTTTTTGCACAGAGTGAGAAAAATACAGAAGGGTGTGCTTGAAACTTGTCAAAGATGGCAACATGCTCCTCTTCTGTGCCTGCACGCTGATGTCCCAGTGTGACAGCACGCACACAAATACACACGTCAAATCAAAAATTAAACACTAAACCACACTTTCTGTGTATCCTCTTTTTTTTTTACAGTGCATAAAAAAATGCCAACCAAAATCAAAATTGCCAATCATCAGCCAGTGAAAAAAGATTGCATGCATGTCTGCCAAGTCTCATGAAACACAAAACAGAACCGACTTGTGCAGAATAAGCTCAAAACAATTGTTCACAGCAGCCACAGCCTGGAAGACCAACTACACAGCAGCCTAAAATAATAAACCACAGCACAACGTCCTGAAACGTCATCATCACCACATGCAGCATCCATTCTCCACCAGTACGGTGGGAGCTGACTCTCAGTTCAGCACCTCCACAGCCAGTCGCCTTTTGTGGCCCGGGGAAAAGGGTATGTGGTACGTGTGGGTAAGTGGAGAGGTGTAACAAGTCGATAACATAGTCAGATTATCACCGTCTGCCCCTTGGCAGAGCTGTACAACCTGACTGTGATGGCAGGTGCATGGAGTGAACACAGCATCACATGAGTCTGTCCCACCCTCTTATTGGTCCAATTCCATTTTGGAAAGACTGATGATAGAACGCAGGTAATTATTTGATAAGAAAAGAGGGGGATACCATACATGTAGCAGTTCTATTAATGTGATTTTTTTTTAAATAAATGGAGAATAGAGGGAAAGGAAGATAATAAATAAACAGGAGAATGTGAAGTGCCGTTTCTTTTGAATGAACCTTATCACTCTGAAGGTTGTTAATCCTCTCATTTTACGCTCCATTCTCATTCCTTAAACTGGGAGCTCAGGTGAAGAAAGGTGTTAAAGCTATGATATACTTAGCTTTAAAATGATTATTATATTTTTGCAGATCCCCTACGCAGGCTACTTTGTTTACCTGCCAGCGAACCATTATGTTCCATTACTTTGAATGCTTTATTTATAATTCCTCTTTTGTTTTTATCTATAAGTACATATACTGCACATACTATAATACTGCTTAATGCAGCACTCTAATTCTCAAGCACGCGCTGGTCCAAATGGCAGAAAGTGTTCCCATTCTATCAGCATCTGTGGAAGATATCATGGTGTGCTGTGTTATGCACTATGTGAGGGCTGCTAATGGATGTTGCAGGGCCAAGCACCAAGAGACCAGCAGACATGGAGGGAGATCAGTGTGTGCTCTTTGCAGTGCACAGAAAAACAGGCAGAAGAGCCTCAGTGAGAGGTGCATCAATTTGTGTGTGAGATAAATATACAAAAATAGATTCATCAGGAAGAAGAGGACGGCATTTTGTTTTCATCATAATTATACAGTTTTCTTATATTTGTCTTAAAGGACTAGTTTGACATTTGTAGAATGCACTTTATTTTCTTGCTAAAATTAGATGAGCAGATGGATACCTCTTTCATGTCTGTACATTATATTTAAAGCTATAGCTGGTAGCCAGTTATCTTAACTTAGCATCAAGACTGGAGGTAGGGTGGATTAGCTAGCTTGGCTCTGTCCAATGATATCACTACATAAGTAACAAACTCATTAACATTTTGTACTGCCTTTAGTATGTACAACAACTGAAGATTAAAAACGAATGCCACTGCACCAAGTCAAATAACAGTCCAGTGCATAACCTCTCGTAAAACTGTTTTTACACTTTAGTTTTTGTACAGATGAAACATACAGGACACACATGTTCATTAGTGAGGTTTCACTCTTTGTGCCAAGCTAAGCTAACTGGCTACTGGCTACAGCTACAAGTTTAAAAGACAGACATCAGAGTAACACCGATATTCTCTACGAAGGAGCCTAACACACCGAGCGGACAGTCGGCCCTCGGTCAACATTGAGCCACCCGTGAGAATCTGTCGCCCTAGTTTTTTCAGCGGGTCCCACACCTTTGGCCAGAGTTTGCCCTTCTCGTCTTTTATTTACCAATTCAACATTACGACAATTCAACAACTTTAGAATTTGCGTCAGGGATGGCGGAGCCCATCAGTGAATGAAATCACTCTGAGTGGAAGTTCAGCTCTGTGTACAAAAAGAGAAACAGAAGTGAGGAAAGTAAACAATAGGCTTAAGTCAGAATGGTGTGAGACTGAAACAAACTTTTTATGTGAGGTTGGATTATGTTTTTAGCCAGTGAGCTCTTTGGCAGAAACCGTTCATAATTGTGTTACTGTTCGCGAGTGCATGGTAAATATGCTTTGTTCTTTCAACACCAGGTTGTTATCAATGTGCTAACAGGCTAAATAGCGTCCTGCTAGTTTTTAATGACAAAGACAGATTACCGCCACCTGCTGTCATGGAGAGTTATTTCCTCTCATGCAGCTGCAGAATGTTCGTGCTAGTCTTTGTAACGCAACGCAACAGTCAGCCTTTGTCGCCACTAGTTCTTTGATGTCAGTTTGGTGTGTCTGAGCCTAACACTTGACAGGAAAGCAAATCGTTTTTTCATAAAGACCTTTATCAATACTGCAGTCTTCATTGGAAATTAATAAAAATGACTTATCTTGGAAATTACTGATCATGGTCGTCTAATAGGTGATAAATTATAATATCACGTGGTCACGACAGTCCTAAGATGTTTATTTAAACAAGATCTGAAGTTTCTAATAGCTTGCAGAAAAGTGGTAAGGTTCATTCAGGTCTTGTGTGTGAGCATCACCACAGAAAAACACAGCATCACAGGTGGGAAAGGTCATTGGGTCAAGAAAGCCGCATGTGGTTAAAACATGCACCACAGTGACCTCACCCACAGAGGGGGGAGGAAAAGAGATGGAGGAGAGGCCAGACGAGGCACTGACTACCGGTGGAGATGAGATGACACCAGGTGAGCTAACAGGCAAATGGGAAAAACAGAGAGTGACAAACACAGTTCCTCTACCTGAGCACCTCGGAGAGCGAGGAGTCGCTGTCATCCGACCTGGAGGCAGAAGAGGAGCAGGAGAGGGGAGGGGTGGGGCAGGAAGAGGAAAGGGTTAACCACGCTAAGGAAAGACAGAGGGGTTACTGGCAAAAGGGTTAAAGGGAGGAGTGACTGGAGGAAGGGTTTTAGAAACAAAGCAGTGAGCAAACTGGCAGGAAAGCCTCTGTCAAACAATAAAGCTTGTCCAGTGGTTATCAGGCAGTTTGCCATGAGATGTGCTTCTTCCCAAGACAACCACAGAGCAGGCTGTATTCTTTGACCGCTGTCGGCAGATGTTTTCCTTGCTAAAGCATGTTTACTGGAGGTACACCCACACTGAGCAGTGGCTGGTTTAGTGAACTTCCCCTAGCAGTGTCAGGGCTAACATTTAAGGTTGAAGGTTATAAGAAATAGTTTGACATTTTGGCTGATTCGTTTTCTTACCGAGAGTTAGATGAGAAAATTGATAACACTTTTTATGTCTATTCATTCAATGTGAGATCACACAGCTGGTTAGTTTTATCTAACATAAAAACACAAAATGAGGAAATAGCTAGCCTAACACTGTCTGAGGGAACAGCTAGCCTAGCTCTGTCAATGAATGCAGCTTGCCAAACTCTGTCCAGAAGAACAGCTGGCCTAGCTCTGTCCCTCGGCAACATAATTCTCCTACCAGAACCTCTAAAACTCACTCACCTTGAATTTAAAACAAAAAAGATTTGTAGAGATGACAATTTGTGTTTTTACATAGTTACACTGTATGCTAAGCTACAACCACAACTTGTCATATTTACAGTTTTTTACAGGATAAACAAGACTTGTTCATTATTGAGCTTTATAAGTGTTTTTGTTACTTTCGGACAGAGCAGGATTCTGATACCTGTTCCTGTCTTTATGCTAAGCTAAGTTAGCTGTACTTCACATTTGGAGTACAGACACTAAAGTGGTATCAAGCTTCTGATCTAACTCTCAATAAAAAAGTAAAAAGGCATATTTGCCAAACTGCCAAAGTATTCATTGAACAAGACAGAAAACAGGTACTGAAAGAAAGAAGGAAGTAGTCAAGGAGGAAACACTGATGCCAGGATAGTCATACACAGAGGTCATTGCACATTACAATTTCTACATTTTTGTAGCCTCCATGTATGACTCCCCTGGTGCTAGTGTCTGCTCCCGCGTCTACCCTTTCCAGCCATATACAGGGAATTAGTGCAGAAAAGAACACAAGGGGCTGCAATCAGGGTTAACAGGGGAAAATCCAGAATGGAGGATAAGGTTGTCAGTCCAACTCACAGGCGGGCCTGCTCAAAGCTGTCGAGGGAAAAATCCAGACCACACCAATACTGTAGCTCTACTGTGTGTAACAGTGCAATAAAAGTGTTATTATATTATAAATATTTTATAGCCTCAGGTTTGTCACCAAGAGAGCCTGTGCTTTATACTCTGAGCATGAAATAATAAAACAAAATGATTCTGGATACGTCTGGAGGGAACAACAGTGTTAAAGGGTGACAGAAATTCCTCCATTTCTTGGTATTTATTTACTGCTGGCCATATTAGCATAGTGACATCCGCTTATTCTTTCAGACTTTCAAGACAAAATCCTTTTAAAATTCATTGGTTTCGGAGGGTGCAAATGTAATGTGAAGATTAAAAAATGGTTCTGGGATTCAAAGCCTCTGTGCCCATCAGACAACAAGAAAACTTTCATTTTTCCCCACTCTCATGTATCTTTCAAATCTGTGTCAAAGGCCTGATCCCTGTCTCGTAGGCAACCAATCTATTCAGACATAAATGTCTTGAAAAACAGGAGCAGAATGCACCCATACCGTCACAATTGCAAAAAAAAACCCTCATATTGCATTTTTAATAGGTTTTGTGAACTTGAAGCAAGGATGCACTTGAGAACATCACCATCTTCTTTCTTTGCATAGCAGACAGCTTCTCATTTGACACTCAATTACACAGAATTCATGCAGACGATTCAGGCCGGCTTTCTAATTATTTTTTAATAAACTGGCCTCATTTAGCTTTGCACTTATGCTTGTGATGATGAATTAAGTGTCAGAGTTAGGTCAGTGTCAGTAATGTCAGGACAATGAAACCAGACAAAGTGAAAATGATAGTTTAAATGATGAATCACTGGGGGAAAAAATGTTGTATCCAGTGTTTCCTTCTGTAAACAAAACATTTACCCACACAAAACCTCACTTCAAAAAGGTGCAAATGACAAAATGCTGTTAATACCTTCCATCAGATATCAACGATGTAAATGTTTCCCACAACAAAACATTTCATCCTTCTGCATCATGCTCTTTATGAAGCCTTCTCCTGTGGGAGCTACAAATGCGACCCTAAACATAAATATCCCTCCACACTGCCACCCAGAGTTAATTCAAAATGGCTACCAATCACAACAGCTGCATGGAAAGATGACAAGAGCCAACTCATTTACCTACCCCTGCTCCAGATAATGAGGACCCACAGGCTCCAACACACAAATATTCACACATACAGCACACGCACAAACACAACACCCTAACTCATCTCACACAGCATTCTCGCTAACAATTAAGGGTCAATAAAGCTGAGAAATGTTCCGGATTTATAAAGATTACAAAACAAATAACTTTAGAGCACAGCCAAACGCTGGCTGAAATTAACTGCTGACATTTGTCAGAGCGGAAAGCTGCAATTGATTGGGAACAGGAAGAGAAAAAAGGCCGGTTGCTCATTCCAGACACCTTTGCAGCTGACAACAACATGCATCTCATATCCATACTGTGTCTCCATCTGACGCAGCTGGACCACACACTTATTTATAACATTCTTTTAACCTTTAAGTATGTAAATAGGATGAAATAACGTTAAAAACAGGCCACTTGGACACCGCGACTAACGACAGCCTTGAAAATTACCATACCTTTGAATCTAATTCTCCCTGACACAGTGTCAGCAAACCTGAATATTACAGGATAAGATTTATCGCAGGGCTGTTTTTTTATTGGATTAGATTAGATTGTACAAGATGATTTCTCTGTCTCTTGCCCGTATGCAAATCATCATCATTATCATGCACATCACGTCATCTGAAAACAGACATATCACACCACATCTTGTTTCTTCCTTCTACAGATGATGTTTCTATCTGAACTGCTTCTCTTCTAATTTACATTTGTCTCCTGGTAACTCCTGTATGTCGACTGGAAATGCACTGCAATTACACCTTGCTGTCAGTGTTGCTAAATGCAGCCTCTGGTTGTGGTGTGGATGATCAGATCTTCAATGCTTCTTGAGTGCACTCAGCACCTGGATTCTGTGAATGTTTGCACCATCTGTCCTCCCAGGAAATACATTAATGCCAGATGAAAAGTCTTTTTGTCTAAGAGTGGGATTCATCCAGGCATAAACTGTTGGAATAGCACACTCTTACATCTGCACCGTGGACAAAAGCACTTTACTCTCAAAAGGCCTGACCTTCAACCTATCTACAGGATCGGTAAAGATCTTACACCATGGAGGAGAAGAAAAGAAAAGAATGGTTCAAAGTGAGGCTGAATTGATCAGATGAGAATGCGGGGACAAAAGGACAAGAATCAGTGTGTGAATGGATGTATGTGTGCAAGAGTGTACTCACTTGTCCAGAGCAGAACCTTGGGTTTGGTTGCTGGTGAGCCGAGAGAAGACGTTGCGGTCGTTCCTTGTCCTCAGAGGAGGGGAGGACGGGGGAGTGTAGCCGTCAGTGGGCCTGATGAGGGGCGGGAGGGTGAGGAAGGTTAAGGATAAGAAAAGGACAAGTTAACAAGGAGGGAGTTTGAAAATTACATTACCCAGTCAAAAAATGTGATCAGTCTGCGAACAAAGTAGCTTCACTGTGAGCATTACAATGCATGTACCTGTACGCGCGGTCGTAAGATTTCCTCCTTGTTAGAGGGGAAGTGTCATAACCTCGAGACTGCCTGGGACTGACACACACACACACACACACACACACAGACAGACACACAAAAGCAAACTAAGCAAATCTTCAGGGGAGTGCACAGGAGGATGATACACATCTATGTTGGGAATCTATGCAGAACAAGGGTTTTAAGCAATTTAACAGCATTTCTAGCAGACTAAAGCAACTGGCAGACTAATTTCTTTAAATATCAAATAATCACACATAACCAAGCTTCCCATCCCCGAGGACTGATGCAAATTTCATTGGCTTCATCTTTTCTCTCCCTGAAGCAGTTTCATAACCCAAAAACATATCAGGCCTCTGGCAGCTTTGCACTGGTTGTTCATTTGGAAGTGTGCAGCAGGAAAACGACTCAAAAACTCTTGATGATTGTGTCTCCATTATCAGGAAATGCATTGCAAAGAGATGGGTTTTTTCTCGTTGATTGTGATATTCCACAGGGTGTGTGGGTATGCTATTATCCTTATGTTTCTATCCTGCGTGTTTGTTTATCTCTTGTTTTATGCTTAAATCGTCAGAAAGGTTCCAGTTCAGCTCACCGGCATTCAATGACTCTGCTCTTCGTCTTGCTCAAGGGCACTTCAGCAGAACAAATATTTACCGACACGGGGATTTGAGATGAGGTCGTCTGATAGGAGACAGGCCACCCTGCTGTCCCACACAGCAGAGCAGTGATTCCTAACCAGAGGTACTTGTACCCCAGAGAGTACTTCTGCAGGCGCCAAGCTCAAGCTAATGCCTGACTTTAATCAAACGACTTTTCAAGTGATTTCACTGACGCAGACAGATTTCCAATGTCGAACTAAACTCATGAGAGTTTTGCTAGAGCTGTGGCACACTCCCATTATCTCCATTGTTTGGTGTTAGGTTGTCATATAACTCAGCCCCGGCTGTTTTAAGTCAGTCTTTTACATGTCTGAATGTTCTAACAATATCAGACATGTTTAATAATATTTCATTTATATTATATATTATTACATTTTTAGTCTTGGCTCATGCAAATAGAGAAGCTCAGTGCTGTGAACATTGTCAATAACCAATAGCTGCATTCTCTCCAACACCAAAGAGGAAGCAGCAAACTTGGCAGATAGTAAACATGGAGGGGACTGCAAGAAGGCGACAGAATGTGAACGACTCTTGGTACTCGTAGACTGTGGAGCCAGTGTTTAATTCAAGATGTATCTGAGCCCTCAACCAGCACTTATTTTAGTCTTTTCAAAATCTCTGGTACAGTAGCCATGATTTGTCAAAATAGAAGTTACCATTTTATTAAATGTCTGTCCACATACTTTGTCGGCTGTAGTTAGGTAAATGTAATGTTAATGAAGAAAACTGAGCTCATCTGACAGGCCTGTGGGGGTGCATCCGACTAAAAAATGCTGGGGACCATTGAAGTGGTTCTGAAATACTAGTAGTTACTTGTGAGGATTTGTCAAATTCAAAATGGCTAAAATATAAGAACCAAAACTCAATCATCCCCCCTTCCTGGTAACAGTTAAAATATGTCTTGCCAAATCTCCTGTGCCTTTTATTGACTAATTTCTCTGCTGTACTTTCCTTTGTTGCATTTAGGGCAGATAACAAATTATCACTGCACTGAAACTATATTTCTGGTCTATTCTATCTGTATTTTATTCAATTTTCTATATGTTTATTTTGCTTTGATGTCATTTTTTTTTTATTTATTCCATCTTAATTGATTTTATTCATTTTTTTCATTACAATTGCCATCTGTAAAGCTGTTTGAACTGCCTGTGTGTTTAAAATATGCTACATAAATAAAGCTGCTTTGCCCTAGCTTCATTATGATTCACTTACAAGGTGTGTCCCCTAACAGGCAGGCTGATGGTGCGGGACGCCCTGTCCCTGTGGTAGGGGTCTCGTAGGGCCAAGCTGAGCCCAAGACTCGCTGTCCCCAGGCTCATGCCATCCTCCTGGATGTCGGTAAGCGAGGCCAGAGATTTGGTGATGTGCTGCTGCTTGCCACCCGACGAAGGGTCCAGGATGGGACCCAGATACTCCGCAGACACTGCCTTCATCTGAGCCGACAGACGAGGCTCCATCTGGTTGAAAAAAATTGCACCATTTGTGTTACAGGAGGACCACAGAAGACAGAATGAAATGAGAGAGGAGGACGGCGGGATATGATAAACTGAGACATAAAATAAAGATAAAGATTGAATTTAATTAAGGCACAAGAGGAAATTAAGAATGCGGCCTGAAAATTTCATTCAGCGGGGAAACGAGCAAACAGAATATGAAAACAGGGAAACAAACATACTAGAAATGAGAGTGGCCATTATGGTGGTGAAATAAACACTGGATAAAGAAAAAAATCAATAAAGGACAGAGAACACAGCATTAACAAGAGGATAAGGGGGATTGGTGTCAGATCAGGGGTTCCTCCTCAGGATATCAAACCAAGCTTTAGGAAATGGAAGAATCTGAAGTGTTTGCTTATACTGCCACCTCATGGTTTCTAACTCAAATGGCAGCTGCTCCGACAGACAAACTGTGGCACGTGTGTTGACATTGAAAATTAGAGCAAGGGTCTAAACACAATCACTACAGCAAATCTACTAACGTCTTCTGACAACATGCAGCATCATCATGATTCATAAAGGTCTGACAGGCTTGGACACTGCCAGACGCAGCTCTACCTGATGGTTTGAGCACATAGAGCTATTCCGAGATATAAAGTATTGAAGTCATTAAAATCTGGATTTAAGAAATCTGGAGAGAGGACGTGTTTGTTGTGTAAACAGAAAGAGTGTGGATTTAAATCTGTAACACAGACCAGCTGTACCTTTATTTTGAAATCATCTTGGCTGTTGGATTCTTTCATCTGAGATACACTGTAGAAAGAGAGGAAATGAGAGTTAGAGAAATATACATGGATACAGAGTTTAATGAGAAATGGAATACATTTTCCGATGAAAGTTTTCCAGGATAAACACTGTTTTTTGCAAAATTAGAGCAACTTTTGTGCATTGTGGTACAGTAGATACTTTTTAAAAATGGTTTAGGGCAAGAAGGCAGGGGTTCTGTGACTTGCAACAACAGTCTCACCTGCTGTCAGAGGCTTGGCTGAACTCAGACGGCTCCTCATCGGTGCTGGCATAGCCATTTTCTGGAAGCACACAAAACATGCAACTTGTCAGCCCAACACAGACAGTGGGTCCATCATTAGAGGCCGGGCAGCCTAAGCTGCCAGGACCGTATTGTTTTGCTGCATGTTCTTCTTCTTCTTCCGAGGAAATCATACTTCCCATGCGCGAAAAATCACCAAACTTTTCACAAAGGTCCAGTCCCATGCCAGATTGCCTCAGCTGCAAAAACAGGCCAATAGTCCTGATGGTGGCGCTACAGCAAGCCTCTAAATTTCAAAATTTTGAAAATTCACAACAAATCAACCATACGTGCTACAGATTTGCAACTTTCACCAAAATGTAGCCCCAATACTGACAAAACTTTTGTACATTTAAACCTATTGCAAATTATGAAGTCCATCACTGTTTTTTTTCCAAAGACTGTAAAACTTATTAAACCTATCTCCTCCCACAATTTTTGCTCAATTGACACCAAACTTGCTACAGAGCATCTTCAGACTGTCCTACACAAACGATCCTCACAGATTTTTGATTTATCAAAAATTGAGCCTACAGTGCATCAAAATGTTTGACTGTAAAGGTATTGTAAACATATACTTGCAAATTCTTGCTAAATACATTTTCAATGTTTATTAAAAAAATGACAACATTTTTGAGTCATGGAAGATGATGTGTGGAAAATATCTCAATAACTCAATTTTTTACAGCATCTTGAATTTCGCTCTCATGCGAACAATTGGAGTCAATGCAAAAATGGCATTTTTAAACATCAGTTTTTTACTTATGGAGCCAATAAATCATTGTTAAAAACAAATTACCAACATCTCCATGCTGTCTAGATGCAATTTGTGTATTTTCAGATTTTTGTCTTAATAAGTGAATTTTTGACAGCCGTTTGAAATCTGCCTTTACACACTAACAGCTGCTGTCTTTCACACAGGTGACTGGCTTAGTCAAATTGTGAAGCTACATGTGATGTTTCTGTTTGTCAGTTAGCTCAGTGAGATACAGGATGGTTCTTGATGTTGAAGATTGTGAGTTCAAGCCTCAGCTCGTGCAACATTTCCATATGAAAAACCATGCCAGATGTCCTCAACTGGAAACACAAGACAATAGTCCTGATGGTGGCGCTACAGCAAGCCTCTGAATTTCAAAACTTTGAAAATTCATAACAAATCAACCATATGTGCTACAGCTTTGGAACTTTCACTTTGAAATGTGCTTTTCCATGGCATGGATGGCTACTGTCTGGCACCCTGATGCTTGGCTAAGTCAATTTGTGAAGTCACACATGAACAGTCACTTGCCAATTAGCTCAGTGAGACAGAAGATGGACCTCAGTCTCAGAAGTTGTGAGTTCAAGCCTCAGCTAAAGCAGATCAGACATTCTAATGTGAAAGTCCTACATTCAGGCATCATGCTATGTGGATTAGAGACTATAATAATTATGATCCAGGCAGTTTTGCGGAGAGACAAATACTCTTTATCAACACTTTTCCCTGTTATCCCTTGTCTCTTTTCCCTGTTTATTTGGCTTAGCTATCAGTCAATATGCAGAGTCTTTTCAATAGCTACTTTTACATTTTAAAAAAATGTTTTCATCTTTGTCACCATGGATAATGTTTAGCTTTAAGCTAGATCGGGCCAGTTTGTTCATAATTGCTAGCAGTTCATGTTATTCTTACTTTCTTGTTCTTGAGTTTTTTCTTTCCTTTGTATATTATGAGTCTGATCACTTCAGCCACTCATCCACAATTTGAAGGGCATGCCATAATTATATGATGTAACTTCTATGTTGTGATATGCTTTGTTTTAGTGTGTGTGTTGCTCAGAATTGCCTAATTTTGCCTAAAATTGCCCGGCCCCGACCATTGCTGCGCAGCAACTGTAATTTTTATTTGTTTTTGCACTCTGTTTTCATTAAAAAGAACTTGAGCTAACCCTTACTCAAATCCCACCCAAATCTGACCCAAACATCATTTGTAAATATTTGTCTGAACCCAGCCCATCAGGTCCCGACAGGTCCCAACAGGTCCCTTCGGGCTCAGGTCAGGTTTTTACACTCTAACATACACTGCTTCCCTGTAAGTCTGTCAGTGGCGCAACCTAATCTACAACCATATTTTCCAATGTCACTATGTCAATGTCAATGTCAAGTTTATTTATATAGCACATTTAAATGCCTAAGGCCAACCAAAGTGCTTTACAAGATGAAATCATCAGCACCAATAAACAATACAAGCAGAAACAGTACAAAACAGAGAGGTAGAAGAAAACAAAAAACAAGACATAACAACAGGTGACTCAACTCAGCCAAAGGCCAGGGTAAACAGGTGGGTTTTAAGACGTGTTTTAAAAATAGAGAGGCTAGTTGCAGACCGCACAGACAGAGGCAACGCGAACCACAGCGTGGGAGCCGCCACTGCAAAGGCTCGATCTCCTCTAGATTTTAAGAGGGATCGAGGAACGTCCAGAACTAACTGGTCAGCTGACCTCAGGGCTCTGGAGGGTCGATGCACCTTAATAAGGTCAGATAAATATTCAGGGGCCAGTCCATACAGAGACTTAAACACAAATAAAAGAATCTTAAAATCAATCCTGTACCTAACCGGAAGCCAGTGAAGGGAAGAGAGCACTGGTGTTATGTGCTCTTGTTTCTTAGTCCCGGTTAGGAGACAAGCTGCTGCATTCTGCACAAGCTGTAGACGGTTAAGCTCTGATTGGCCGATGCCAACGTAAAGGGAATTACAATAATCTAAGCACGATGAAATGAATGCATGGATAACCTTTTCTAGATCACCCCTTCTAAGATATTAGATATAAGATATAAATTAAAACATATTCAGTTTTAATTTATTCTCCAAAGCTGATTAAGACAAGGGAACATACTGTATGAAGTCTTACACACTGTCACTCAGACCCAAACACAAACAAAAAAAAGCACCACTCACCCTGCTGTACATTGTGAATGAGCGCCTGGAGTTCAGGGATGTATTCGGCCTTCTCTCGCAGGGCATCAAGGATTATGTGATTGTGAGACGAGCCAATCACATCTGTCTGTCTCAGCTGACCCTCTAGTAGTCGGATCTGAGCCTCCTTCTGAGCCACCTGTAAACTCTGCATGCACACAGTGACCAGACAATCAGAAGTGGTAATTCACACATACACACACACACAAACACAGTTACATGGCTACATGAAGCTACACGCTAACGTCAGGGAAACATGTAATCTTAGTTGCTGATGTTGCTAATTTCTCTTCGATTTCAGGTCATATCCCTGCTGGAACATTTCTGGTTGAAGCCTTTACTGGTGATTTTTCATGGTAGAAAGTACCGCAATCCTCTGTTACAGTTGTTCCATTGGCTGCAATGATACTGCAGACGCTAGAAACACATAATACTCGCAAACACAGACTTATCAGAGCAGACTGGGCTTTTATGGCCATAAATACATGCTAACATGTTCTAGTAGACACTCAAAATACAAGTATAAATCTAAGCATTAGCATACTAGTTCCCCTTTAATCATACAACAGGAAATGAGACAACCTAGTAAATATAGTGTTTTAACTGTCTGCATGGTGATTATTGATTTTTGTTTGTACTGAGAAATACACCCCAGATGACATCTTGCCTATCACAAAGAAACCACTAGATGGCAGCATAATCCATATATTAAGTGCACCTGACTCTGTTCAGGGCATTGCAACATCAACACATATAAATTATATAGTGTTTGCCAGTGACATGTTATGATAAGAGTAAAAAGCACTTTTAGTTTATTGTCTTTAAACTTTAAATCTCCAAGAGTGCAGATTCAAATAGTTCAGCAGTACTGATTTTACAGATGTCTCTAAGCCTACCAACCCACCTATGGACTTTAGTGGCTGTGTACGATAACTCACTTTGTCTATGGAAGCCTTCAGGAAGTGGTCCAGCAGGTGGCGAGCTTCAGACAGAGAGCAGGAGCTGATCACCACTGAGGTGTCCACTGAGTCCAGCTCGTCCTGCAGGAAGACACAATCCAAGTCATAATTAAAGGCCTCCTGTCACTTCTTACAGCGGGAGAACAGCATTGCTGTGTGTGCATGTGTGTGTATTCATACCTTGGTCTCTTCGATCTGTACAATGGTGGCCTGGCAGTCAGACAGGCTGTCGTTGATGTAGTCTATGTTAGCGTTCAGCACCTCAATCTCCTCGTTAATTTCCTGGAGGAGGCGGTCCTCTGCTTCCGGTCCCTCCCCATCTGCCATGAGTACCTCCCTCTTATGTGAGAGTGATTCCTGCTGGACTGTCAGCTCCTCTCGCTTCTGACTCATCGAAAACAAAAATGCCCACACAGCAAAAACAGTCAGAGCAATACTTTCTAAAACATCTGCAAGTGTCAAGGATAAGGAAATAAAATAGGGGTGACTTCAACATTTGAAAACATTATTTTCTTTAAGTGCAATACAAACTGAACAAACATATTTTAATATATGCTTTAGATATGTTTTACAGATTCATATAAAAGGACTGTTCTCCATCTAATTTTAACAGTCTGTCTATGACGAAAGGAGGAAGAGCCTCACTCACCATGGTTTCAGTTGTCAACTACTGAGACGATGCGAGCTGAAAAGTCACTAACATGTAACCTAGTGCTGCTGCTGCTGCCACTACAATGTACATGGATAATTTTGAATCCTTATGTTTGATTTTTAATCACTACTAATATAGCTGCATATCTCAAAGTGTGTATTGGTTTTGGCTAATTGTATCACAAAACACTTGTCCATGCCCTCTCAAGTTGGTTTAACTCTACAGACACCAAACCATGTAAAATCCCAAAACAACGCCACCTTACACATCACGGATTTCCTGTGAAGGCCGAGCTTACCTTGATGAGGCGATCCATGTCAGCTTCTACATTTGCGATTGTCATTCTCTGCATGACAATGTCCATAATGCGATGTTCGAGTGCTTGCCACTTCTGACGCGCAGACTTGGAGATGCTGCCGGCTCTGTTTGCAGCTCCAACACCCAGGCCTGCTGGCTTACGCTGCAACTTCTTCCTACTGCTGAGAGGAGATAAAGGGAGAGGAGAGGACCTTTTTAAGAACCTAAATAAAATAACAGATTGTCACTAACTGTGTCTGTCCGATGTTTGGAGTTTGGTCAGTAGTGTACAGTTGCTTTTTAAAGTGTATTTCTTTAACACATGCACATGTAGAGGTCATACATTGACTACATCAACCCATCTTACCCAATGACCCTGGTTCCATCCATGCTCCCGTCACTCTCTGCCGTGTATCCGAACACATTGTTTTTGTTGTTCCACTGTCTCACCAGCCCGCTCACAGTCCTCCCGGTCTCGGGTTCAGAGCTGCTTGCAGTAGTGCTGGCCGATAACTCAGCTCCGGAGTCCGTAATTGGAGGAGTCTGGTTCCAGCGGGCCACGCGCCCGGCCACGCGGTCTGACATGGGCTTGGTGAGGCGCCGTAGGGCGGTCACTTCCTGGGTCTTCCTGCGCAGCACCAGCTCCTGCTGCCGCTTCTGAGACTCCAGCGCTCGAATCTGGTACTGATGGCCAGCAGGGAGACAAACAGGTCTTTAATTTGTTATTCAGTCCTCGTTTACATTTTTTTAAAACTTTTTTTTAGCCGATCATGACCGCTTTTTGAACAACAGGCTTACAAAGTGTTGATCATGAGAGGATTTTAAGATTTCAGAAGAAACCCTCAATAAAAGGATTACGAATGAGGCCCACAGTGTGACGGTGTTACTGTTTCCATGCTCATTAATAAGCACTCTCCTCCAGGGAAAACAAAGATAAGATAAGATAAAAATGAATACATTTAGGGTGTGTGCTAATCTTTAAAACATAAAAGTAATCCCAACAATCTGTGAGCAGAATGTACACGATGATACATAAATCAGGCTTTTAAAATGCCAGGCTGACAAACAGATGGAGCAGTGCAAGCCATATACACCAACTCATCAGCATGAATCATTCTTTAAATACAGGAGTTAAATTAAAAATTGGACAATGATGATAACAGCTATAACACAGACAGAACAGGCTAATATACAACACTGCTCATATGGTGTCACCTAGCTCCCAGTATCTCTATTTCTGTGTGTATCATCAGAGGGAGCTGAAGCACTGGAGCAAATATGTAACCGTGCTAAATCTTTCAGAGGAATGGAGCAGTGCTGAATATCTCTGTCCTAAAAACACACACAGATGCGGTCTGACCTCTTGTCGCCGCTGCTCCTTCTTGAGCTGAGCGATCTCACGGTTCCTCTTTGCCTCCACCATCCTCCTCCTCTGCTGCTCCTCCTTCATCTGCTTCATCAGTATCACCTGGAAACAGCAGCGAGGTCAGGCTTCTTAAACTGCACTAGTATTCCTGCACAAACTATCTTGTTAATCCATGCTCCCAATCCTCTCTCCCCTCACTCTTCTTCTCCTCCTACCTTGGCTTTCTTCATCTCGTTGACCTCTGTCTCGAGTTTCTTCAGCTCCCGTTCGTACCGCCCCTGGTTTTTGAGGAGACGGGCATGCTCTTTCTGTGCCGCCTGTAGCTTCAGCAGGTCTCGGTTCATCTCCTTAAGACGTTTCTCGTAGTCCTGCTTGATCCGGTTGGCCGTCTCCTCCGTGTAGTTCTCCATGGACACTGTGTAGCCATGTAATAACGTTAACAACCTGTTGTCAGGATGCTTCACCTTTAATGACACTTTACTTTTCTACTGATCAACAAGTACCCAACCATCAATATAAACTACACGTCCCATGATGCACGAACTCACTCAGATTCTGCAGTACACGGTCTCTCTCCAGCTGAGTGTCTCGGATCTTGTTCTGCAGCAGAATGAGCTTCTCCTCGTACTGCAGCTTCAGCATCAGCAGCCTCCGCTGGCTGTTCTCCAGCTCGTCTATCAGCTTCTGTTTAATCTCGATCTCGCAGGTCAGGTCAGCCAGGTCTGCCTGGAAGTTGGCTGCGGGTTGGAGGGGATAAGGTCAGACAGAGTGCAAAGAAGAGCTTAAAGAGGAGTTAATATAACTTTTTTAGGATGATGAAATAAATAGCAGGAAGACAAAAACAAGCTGCCAGACTTAATTTATCGCCTTTTTTTATTCTGACTGACATCAAACCTAAGCCTTAGGCACTGGTTGATTCATGTGTTGCTACTTTGTGCTTCTTTCAGAGACCGCCCATAAGACTGCAGTTTCAAATTCAGCTCTACAATATAAAATATCTTCAGCTGTCTTCACTGTCAGTCATCTGGCATCATGTTGATGAGATAGTTACCAGCAGACTAACAGACAGACAGACAGACAGACAGACATTGCTATCTATAGAGCTAAAAAACAAGGCACAAAGGGCTAAACTAACAACAGTTGTCAGAAACACACCTTTCTCATCAGAGTCTGAGTCTGAATCCACCAGGCTCTCGTCACTGTCAAACCCGTCCTCCTCCTCCCTGCCCTCCTCTTCATCCTCCCCCTCATCTTCATCGCAGCCGCTTTCCTCCTGCAGTGGAGACATGATGTCCTACACACAGAAGCACACAGATACATCACACTTTGTCGTGTTTTTTTTTATTATCATTTTAAACACAAATCAATGCCAACACGTGTGCCTTACCTCGGTGTAATTGTCGTCTGAATCAATCTCTCCATTCTGTCCATTTTGTCCGTTTTCACCACTCTGCCCATTTTCTCCATTCTCATGAGTGTGCAGCTTGACTCGTTTCTTCATACCTTTCTCCAGCTCGGGACTACAGGAGGAGAAAAGCCCGATTGTTGAAAAAACACATAAATAATATCACTTGTAAATATATTTTGTATCATATTCTTCTCCTGGACTATTTTCACCTGTGGTTAGTGGTCTATCCAATTCCACTACAGCAGCATGAGTGTTTTCTGTCCATTACCAGTTATAACAAACACTCTCTTTCATGTAATTTAGATGTCACACACTCCTAACAACCACCATTAAGGCTTTGGGAGTGTTGCCAAGTGATGTACTCACGTCAAAATCAGACCTCTGAAGTCATTAGCGAAGTCTTCCTCAGCTCATCTACCCCCTCGTCTTGCCCTTTTAGCTCTTAACATTTTATTGCCAATTTTATTCGCCCCTTTGCTCCTTCATTTACAACCACTCTGCTTATCACCCGTCCCATCTCTAAATTCCCGTCTACCTCCATCCCTATCCCATTAAACCTCAATTAGCCTGTTAGGCTGTGTACTCTCCTCTCTCATGACCCACTGGCCGACTGAATTAGACCCTTTTGCGTCCGAGCCAGCGTTACTACTCAGCACTGGC
Source organism: Epinephelus awoara (assembly GCA_035609425.1). NCBI lineage: Eukaryota > Metazoa > Chordata > Actinopteri > Perciformes > Serranidae > Epinephelus > Epinephelus awoara. Next base: position 15,820,599 of record CM069296.1, read on the forward strand.
TGCATCCCAATTCTATTCAGAAGCTGGCCGTCCCAAAGCACTAATCGACTTGTGATGTGGCTCTTAAGCTGGAGGGGAGAAGCAGTGAGGAGGGAGAAGTATATGGGCATGAACAGTAATGTACTCATCATGCTCACTTGGCTTTTAAAACATGCACAGGTTCACTAACAGAGGCTTAGAGGGACGCATGAGAAATTAAATCTACATCAAGCTCAGATGTTTGGATGTATGAGAACAGGAAAGCTTCCTGGAACTCTGTGGACTCTTCTGGATAAAGTTTTTTTTTTTCTAACTAGCACATAAATATGAAGTAACATTTCAAATGTGTCCTCCTCTCCTCACCTCATTCTCCTCTGCCTCCTCTCCTTCTTCTTCAGCCTCTCGATGTCCATCTTGGCCCTGCGTAACACGTCAGTCATTTCAGCCTCCATGGACATGGGAGCAGGGGAGGAGCCAGGGGGGTGGCCGGGGGCGGGACTGAGAGTGGATTGAGGGAATGGGGAACGCGAAGAAAGTCGGGCCACCTGGCGTCGCAATGACTCGTTCATGGCCTCACTCTCAAGAAGCTTGGTTCTGACAGACGAAGAGGAGAGGGTGAGAAAAAGTTCATTAATTCATAACTTCTGTCTGCTTGGCTCTGAGAAGGGGAAAAACTGACTTATCACAAACTAATTATAAGTGCTAATTCTGATTTTTTTTTTCAATCATGAAACTTTTGAAAGAAGAAATAACACATTCTTCTTCACCATAGGCAATAAAATGAGTCCTTGTTCAAATCAACACACTCAGGGGTTTTATCTCGACAGCCTTCAGACTTCAGAAAAATATATCTGTGTAAATGACATTACTGAGTCAGTTAACTGACCTTACAGCTCTTTTCTTGTCTAATTTGTTATTACACCATAACTGTCTCATTAAATGCAAGTCTTACTTTAAAGGTAGGATTTGTTGATTTAGAAAATGCAACTAAACAGAAACAGATCCTATTTTGGCAAAGATGCTCACTTGCATTCTTGTGGCAAAGCTAGATCAGACAACTGATATCGATCTTGTGTCTGTCAAGTATAGACGTCGGAACTAGGGGTGCACCCCTTCCCATCTGCACCCCAGCACCCCAGAAAGCGATGTCTCGACCCTGCTTAAAATCTTCATCAGTAGGTCAACTGAGAGGTCCACTTTTGGAAATGCATGAAAGCCCTGAGTCAGGAGCGCAGACTTTTCTTTTTTTCATTCAAGGTTACAAATAATGTTATGTTCCTTAAATGGCTTGATTAAATTATCAAAGTTTCATTTTCTTAACAGTAAAGATTACGTGTTCATCCATTCTAGTTCTCTTCTAAATTGAATTAAATTATAAATTATCTAGTTGAAAGGCCCAGTGTTTTGGATTTAGGGTCATTTATTGGCAGAAACTGAATAGAATATTCATATCTATGTTTTCATTAGTTTATAATCACCTGAAACTGAGAATCGTTGTGTTTTCGTTTTCTTAGAATGAGCTATTTATATCTACATATGGAGTGAGTCCTCTGCCACAGAGTCCAATATGTTGTTTCTACAGTAGCCCAGAACAGACAAACCAAACACTGCCTGTAGATGGGGCCATTTGCGTTTATTGTGTCGGCCACCGTAGTTCACCTATGCACTTGGACAACAACTATATCACTGCTACAGATGCCACAAAATCCTACACACTAGATCTTTATAGGACAGAAATTAAGGTAGTATGGATCATCTAAGCTAACTCTCAGCAAGAAAGTGTATTTCTCAGAAAGTCAACTATCCCTTAAAAGAAATGTCCAAAGTCAAGTCAGAATTTTTAAAGTAGAACTTCAAGAGAACGAGATTTGCTAATGACATTCTTCAAAGTACAGAGGCCTTTATCACACACTTAGTAAACCAGTTGTGTGGCTTTGTAACCGCAACCTTTGTTAGTTTTGTCTATCTTGGTTATTACTGTCTTTTGGAATTTTTTTTTGTTTTATTGTGGGTTTATTTATTTATTTCTCTCTTTTTGCAATCGGGACAATGTCGCTCAGATTTTGCTCACAAATATTAATTTATGTTTATCATATTACTGACACTGTGTATTGTAGACCAAATTAAAAAAAAAAGTTTGTAAAGTAATTACTGTCCCATCAGTATCAGGTTTGATCATTTCAGTGGAGTTTCAGTGTAAGACTACAAGTGATGGCTGTAAATAAAGGTTTAGAGTTCTTACCTAAGTTCTTCAACCTCTCGGATGTAGTTCTGGATTAAAGCCCCAATCTCCTCGTTGCCCTCACCTTCAGGACAAAGGCAGAAGAAGGCTAAGGTCACAGGAAGCACTCAATTCAATAGGATCAAAGTAAGATTTGAGACTCAAGAGAAATATAGTTCATGTAGTATTTAAACATTTTAAACAGTTACATATCTCCCACACGTACTTGACTTGGTCAGCAGAGTGCTGACCTCATTGGCCAGCAGATGGGTCACACGTGTATTGAGGTGGTCAATGGTCTCCTGCATGGCCTTCACCCTGAGGCGCAGTGTGTCGTTTTCTCTCTGCAGCATGGCATTCTCCTGATACAGGTCGCTGTAGCCTTCTGAACCATCCTCATCGGCCACACGCTTCCCCTGCACGGAGACGCAAACAGTGAATAACAACGACCCTCAGTACTGTAAAACCACACTCTTGTGTACACTTGATGCTGCAGTCCAGCCAAACACAATGCCATTGTTTAAGCGAGTTGGTCTGCCCGTGGCTCTTCAAGCAGCTATTGTTGTATTCTGAATGCTTAACGCAGAAAAAATTCTGTTGTTAAGCTTGGAAACAGAGAGTCACTATTTAATCCAGCCACAGCCCGCAGACATCATTACCTCCACCAATCCAACACTCCATTACTTCCAGACTCCAGTCACATCACATCCCTTATTACCACATCGAGGTCAGCTCACACTCCCTTGCCATAGTCACGCATTCACTCTCCCTCTAGTAACTGTAGTAACCCCCTTAATCGCATAATAGACTGACAACCCTGCTAAATGATTGCTCGCTTCTTGTCGCCCCGGAGGTCAAGGAGATGAAAAAGTGGAGGCTCCTTACAGACTTTCTTTGAATTTTCTGCCTATTTCTTGTCACACTTTCTTGTATCATCCCTCACTCTCCAGTCTTCTTACTGTATAATGGTTTATATTAGGTAAACCAGGTTACACAGTGCACATTCAGCTACAGGATCAATTTGTCTCTGCATTACTTTGGGAAATGCTGTCGTTGCACCGATTAATCTTCTCTATACATGCACTATAGAAAAAGTATAAATGGATGTGTGTCTGCCAGTAAGGATCTTTAATTTGATATAGTAATTCGCTGCTGCTGCAGACATGGCCTGTGCTTTTCTAACTCGCCCTCCAGTACCATCTTCTCTTACTCCTATTAGTGTTGTCTTTTTTCTTCTTCTGCTCAGTTACTGTTCTCAATTTCATCCATCATGTCAGAACACTCTTACCGCCTCATTGCATCACTTACACTGACAGCCATGTGTTGCGTCTCTTCTTCAACGTGCCACGTTTCATTACTCATCTCTTCCCCCCTGTCATTCAGCCCCTTTTATCTTTTTCTCTGAGCACCTCCTCATCTTTATCTTTTAAAAAACTTTTTTTTCATTTCTCTCCCCCACAATGTCCCATCCATCTCTCACCGCCTTGTACTCCATCAGTTCCAGCTGAAGTCGGGCTATCTCGGCACGCAGGGCGCTGATCTGCTGGCTGGTCTTGTCTTGGTTCACCACTACCTTGTTCTTGATGTTTCGGGCACGGTTGGCATACTTCAGTGTGTTCAGTGTCTCCATGAAGTCCCGGTCTGATGGACTGACGCAGGCGATCATCACTGTGCGACTGGAGAGGAGGGAAACATAAAGGTTGTTTAAAACTGTGCATATACTACAACAATGTTGAGGGTGTCTTGTTAGCATGGACATAACAGAAGCTCTTTTGATAATCAGGCATTAACAACTCAACAGCGTGTCTGGTGTTTTCCTTTTTTTAATCGCGTATGGCAAAGAAAAGCATCATGTCGTCATTTTATAGAATCTGGAACCATAACATTTTTGGCATTTTGCTATAAAAAATTGCATTAATGTTATCGACTATCAGAATAGAAGGCAATAAATATTCTTGCAACCCTCTTTGATTAACTGACGAATGTTTCATTTCCACAGAGCACCAAGGCCTTGATCAATTTTTCTGTACGTACAGTGTGTTCCTGTGTGTGTGCACACTTGTGCATGCTGCACAGTGAGGACCAAAAACTGTATTTTAGCAACAGAGTGAGGACATTTTTGCAAAGTGAGGACATTTTGGCTGGTCCTCACTTTTTTTCAAAGGCCTGTTTCAGGGTTAAGACCCTTAGGGTTCAGGTTAGAAGTAGGGTTTATGTTTGGTTTAGGCATTTAGTCTTGATGGTTAAGGGTAGGATAAGGGGCTAGGGAATGCATTAAATAAATATGGGCCCTCACAAAGACAGAAGTACAAGAATGTGTGTGTGTGTGTGTGTGTGTGTGTGTGTGTGTGTGTGTGTGTGTGTGTGTGTGTGTGTGTGTGTGCGTGTGTGTGTGTGTGTGTGTGTGTGTGTGTGTGTGTGTGTGTGTGTGTGTGTGTGCGCGTGCGTGCGTGCGTTTACCTGTTGCCTCCCAGTGAGTCCTGTAGCAGACGAGTGAGTTTAGAGTCTCTGTAAGGGACGTGCCCTCCCTTCTTAGTCTGGTCTCCTAAAGCACTGATCACATTCCCCAGTGCCAGCTACAACACACACACACACACACACATTCAGAAAATGATCACAAACTAGTTTCAAGTATTGTTAACATGCTGACATTTAAGAAAGAAGAGAAGTATGCAACAGCATATTTAAAAACATCCAAGTACAGACAGCAGAGGAAGAACTGATTTATGCTTTGTCATCATCCATATTTTCGTTCATACCACACACACACACACACACACACACACACACACACACACACACACACACACACACACACACACAGTTTTGTGTTCGTGTCTGTCTCACCAGTCCACAGTTAATAGAGATTCCCTCCCGCGCTCTCTCCCCTGTAGCCCCTGTGCGTTTCAGCCTCTCAGAGCCGGCCAGGTCCACAAAGTGGAACTTGGCCATCAGCGTCTCGAACTCCGGCTGAGCGATGGGGCTGGAGTCCACGCCGTTCACCTCCCCGTTCTCTCCTCCTCCTCCTCCGCCGTTCTGCTAGTGTAGGTGGACAAAAAAAAATTGGAAATGAGTTCGTGAGCTGCAGCGTCTTACTTGGAAATAGCAATTATTTCATCACATTTAATGCTATTATGACTAATATGAAATTTATTTATTTTTTTCTCGGTTTTCCCTGCACCATCTAAACCTCACATCTCACCATTTGAGCCTGCTGGCACACCCTCATCTGACAGAGGTGGATGGTGAAGATGGCGTGCGAGCGGGAGCTCGTGGCGTTCATCTGGGTGCTGGCTGTGGTGCGGGACAGAGCGCCGAGCTTCAGGCACTGCAGCAGCTGCAGCACACACACACAATGTGGAGGACATTTGGTTATGACTTTTCAGTTTGAACTGAAGAGAAAACTTTTATCAAAAAAAGATGTAGTGTCAGAAACAAAAACAAAGGATAACCATGGGGTTTTTTTTGGATCACCACCTGAGATGTTTTCTGAAAACACCCATGTCAGCATATTTTATGTAGATGGGAAACTCAAACTGCAATTTTCCTTTTATTCTCCTCTCCTCTCCTGCTTTTTACCCCTAACCTGACTCCTTGTCTCTTTCCACGCTCCGTCACCTCCACACTTCTCCGCCCTGCCCCTGTTTTGACATTTTCTCTCTTCCACAGGAGTGCCCATCTGTCTCTACTTTCCTCTCAGCTGTCTGAATTTTCTGCAGTTTAATGCATGCATGACCTCTCCCAAATTTAGCTTTTCTTCTCCTTCCTCTCTACTTCCATTCATCAGTCTGCTCACATCTTTCTTACTGCTCATCTATTTGAAAAGAAGCTGAATAAAACCATAGGTGTCCCAGCCAGCATTTACTGTAGCCCTCCCCCTAAATCACCACCTGCTACCCCCGTTAACCTCTTTGTCACTGGCTCATCACATCTCCACTAGCAGACATTTCTCCTGCCCTCTTGACCCCAATCACATCCTCCTTTTTCCACACTGCCACTGCTGATCTCTCTTTCCTTTCTAAGCAACCATCACTTACTCCTGATGTCTGGCAACTTCTCAAGAAAGCTACCCTAAAACAGACTGGTACTGTTCACACAAAACAGCCTCATGTTTAACCAGTCTGTCTTAAAGGCAGCACGTCAGTGCCAGGTCTCCTTTATTGTGCTCGACCTGTTTCCTGTTTTTAAAGACTGACCACCACATGGTTCTTGTCAGATTTTTGGGGGTGCTGGGGATCTGTGGCAGCTCCCACACTCTGCTTCAACCAGTCAGCATTCATTCATGTTTTCACAGTTAACCCCTTGCAATGCAACTGAGAAAACTTCAAAACAAATCATTTATGATGGGAATTTTGAAGTCTCCAGCTTTCTTTTTTTTTGAGCAAATGATCTGAACTTACTTAACTGAAGGTATTTAAAATTACTAGACTGAATCTTAATGAGTGTGTTATTAAATGTGCTTTTGTAAACAATAAAAGCAAAAGTAAGCTCTGAAAAAATGATACTCTGTTAGATTTAGTATCAAATATGCTACAGATCGAGCCATAGCAGTGCAGGATGTTAAACTGAATAAAAAATCTGACCTTTTTTTAATTGCTTTCTAAACCTTTATGACCCTTGACCAAGAAACCAAGACCAAGAAAAGTCAGCAGAGGAGTGACTGCTTTAGAACATATAGTGTACCAAAATACTACATATTGAGAAAGACTGAGAAAATGTCAGGATGATACTGCAGATGACGCACATATGATAAAAACACCAACACACCCACCTCCTCCTCTGACTGCACCAGTCTAGAGGTGACTCCAGTTGTGTAGATGCTGCCGCTGCTGTCCTCATGAATCTTAATGTTGGACTTCCTGCTGCGACTCTCTGGATCTCTGGCTCCATCAAACAAGTCAAGGATCTCTTCATTGTACAACTGCAATAAACAGAAGCCACAAACACATTTGCATTAAACAATTTATACATACCCAATGCTATGGCAATACCCTGATCATAACATAACCATTAACGTAATGAACTAATAAGCAGATTTATACATTCTGTTCATATTCAACATTTCTTACAGCTGTCCGTCTTATTTTCACACACAGGTCAAAAGAATGACCTCTCAGAAACCAACGAGGGCAAGGGCCACAGAGGTCAGCTGAAAGCTCAGCTGTTCCCACCTACTGCCAAACACACACGCACACACAGACATCTGTTTAGCATCAACAAAGATAACCTTTTGACCCAACGATGTACAAAAAACACACAACAGTGAGCAGGACAGACAGAAAAAGAAAGAAGACAAAGCTAGAAAGAAAAATCATTTTGTAAAGCTTATTAAAGTAATCTGATAATACACACCCCCACACACACATATATACATACAGTCGTCTGCCCCCAGAGACAACCTAAACATTTGCCTGCCAGCAACCTCTGGAGGGAATAATTACTTGTCATATTATCTCATTGCTCCTACACAAGCATCCCTGCCTCCCTCTTATCCCTCACTCTTATCCATCCTCTGCCCCACAGTGATGAGGAATAATGTCCGAGGTAATGGCCAACATTAATCAGGACCAACAAAGCACAAGCAGGCATTCCTGCCCATCTGTCACTGGGTTGTCACTTCCTGTTTGTGGAAAAGGGGGCTGATCCTCTAGTCTCCCTGTTTTGTCCCATCTGGTTAGAGTTAATATGGACCAACATACATCCCAGCGCATACACACCTACACTCACATTTGCGAGAAAGACTCAATACTGGACTGTTAGAATGTGAGATCAAGTGTGGTTAAACATAATGCTCTACATCCACTCATGTCTATGTGTGTACGTCACCCACCTCAAGGAACTGGGCGCTGACTTTGAACTCAGGTGGCTGACCGCCGGTCTCCTGGGCACGCACCCTCCTGTTCTTGATTCCCTCAAACAGCTGGTGAACGGCCCGCGGGATGATGCCCTGCTCCTTCTGGCCCAAGCTCATATCAAAGCCCGTCCCCATGGTGTAGGTCTTCCCCGACCCCGTCTGAAACACATCACATCAAACATAATGAGATTTCATTTCCCGTGTTCTCCAAACATCATACATCCTACATCGATGCACAGAAATATGTTTTTACATATGTGTAGTGGAAGTTAATTAAACTAAACTTTTCCTATCCTATCAATTAATCATCAAACACCTATAATTATTAGCCCCAACGAAGCCCCAACATCATACCTGACCATAAGCGAACACTGTGGCGTTGTAGCCCTCGAAGCAGCCCTCGATGAGCTTGTACACACAGGTCTGGTAGATGTGCTGCTGCTCCGATTCGATGTCAAACACAAAGTCGTAGGTGAAGGCCTTGTCTTTACCCAGGAGGACTTGTGGTTCTCCAGGTGTGACCAGCGTGCACACGTGGCAGCCCTCTATCTTCTCCTTGGCCATCTGAGGACGAATCCTGGGAGGAAAAGAGAAGAAAAGGGGAAAGACAGACAGTGAATGGATGAGAAGACATCATCATAAATCAAACATGTAAAATGGGTGTCACGAATTGTGTAATTCAGCTTGAAATGTTTTAATGTATTTTTTGCTCAGTGCAGATCATGCATGACGTTCTGATTCACACACTAGTCACACTCTGCTTTGACCTCATGATCATTTCTAGTGTAAACTTTTCAAGTGGGATACTGGAAAACATCCAAATCTGCAGCAACACTGTAAAATAATTATCTTGTAAAAAAAAAACTAGAGAAGCACCCAGAGAGCACAAACCTTCACCAAGGCCAAATGCTCTATCTCACAATGTCAATGAAAGTAAGAAATTATCAGTGTATCCATCCCGTGATTTAAATCTGTTTCAAAATGTAATGGGTCCTTCCTCGGCCCATGCTACACCCTGATACTAACTTTCATGAAAATCAGGCAAGTAGTTTTTCTATAATCAGGCTGACAAACAAACCAACAAACAATCGGAACTGAAAACATAACCTCCTTGGCAGAGAAAAAAATATGACCTTAAAAACACCATATGCTTTATTTTAGTAGACATTTAATATAAGAATACCTGTTTCTTCTACTGTTACAGAAACCATTATAATCCAAAACATTTACTACAGACGGGTAGACCCCAGGAAGAGCAACTGTTGCTGTGGTAACAACTGACGGGGATCCAAATAAACAATACAACAATAAACAGAAACCCATGTCCACCCTTTTATATCAAAGCCAGACAGTGTCAGACATGTGGCAACCGTTGGTCCGGAGCTGGCTCACAAAGCCCAGTCGTATAACATGTGTTTGCCCGTTCACAACTTCCTCAAACACAGTTTCATCCAAATGAACCATCACTTTGATTGACTGGTGGATGGAAGTGGAGCTCAATGTGTGTGTTAGATTCGCAAAGGACAAACGAGACATTCACACAACTTTATAGAGTGGAACTAAAAAGAAATCTGTAACAGAAGAGCAGCCCCGAGGGAAAAGCTCATACATAAACAACAGCACTTTGTTTGTGCTGTTGATTTAGAAAGTCTGACAACATGTAGGAAATGAGTAATGAGGCATAAAAAAAAGGACATTTCTGAGAGAAACTAGCACACATAAGGCCACTGGTGATGATGTGGCAGACTTTGGCTGACAAGTCATCGCTGGCTGTTAATCCTGCTGCTCAGGACTCTGAGATCTGCCGGGCTTTCCATCCTGACAGGTAGTTCATTACAGTTAATTGCTTTCACCTGACATCCCAGTTGTAAAATAATCCCTGATTAGATGAGTGCAAAGGAAAGCAGCCTGAACATCTTTGAACTCGGTGACAGAATGAGGGCCAAGTATTTAAATTTAGGATTGTTTTAACATGTTTGCCAGCAGAACGGCAGAAAGCCTCTGAGGCAGGGTGGCTGATAAGAGGAGATGTAGCTGTTAAAGAGGTGACACTTCTTACTTGCTCGTGCTGCAGGGCCGATTACTTACGAGAAAACATTGCAGAGAAAACTGAGGGTGTACGCAATGTATATAAAACAGAAGATCTGTCACACGGCACCACAGTTAATCTTAGGCTTTCAGATGCACAATGTGGACACAGTGGGGAGGTAATCACTTTAAGCTGTGGAAAAAGCCGTGAGCCAGCAGTATCGGAGCACTGGGTCCACCTCTACACATGCTAACCCCCCTAGTTCAATCTTCAGGGGATGCAAATCAACTCCCCCACACACAGTGAGACTGCACCACAGACTCCCTATGGGATGCTGCAACAAAGACACACACACATGCTGTATACTGTAGAGTCATAAAAAGGCGAGATCCCCAACCACATGCAGCTGCTGTCGTGATAGTGGACACATCACAAAGACACACACAGTGACACTCGAAACAAATACTGTAAACACACATAGTGCAAAAACAACCTACTGTACTATCTTCACTTCACACATGGTTTCTCTCAAGCATGCATGAAGAACCACACCCACCGCTAACACACACACAATAATCCTTTCACCACGCGTCATTATAGTGCTGCGGAAACACACACACGGAGCTGACAACAGCATTTTTTGGCCCTCGTTCAGGCCTTGAGGCGTCATTAAACAGGGTCTTCCAGGAAGGAATTAAACACATTAGAATAGTCCAAATCAGCAGCAGCAGCAGCAGCAGCATACTAACCCCGACCACCTAATAAAACAGTGTGACACAGAAAGCAGCTTGCAGACAGATGAGTCCCTTTCATTGGTGGAGGTGACCTTGACACGGAGGTTAACGTATCTAAAACCGCAGATCCCACATGAGTGCTGTTTAAGCCAATTATTAACATAAAGTGGATATGGCAGGAGGAGTGCATTGGCTCTGCACAATGGACTGCACAGTCAGAAGACGAACAGTGTGTGTGTGTGTGTGTGTGTGTGTGTGTGTCTGAGTCTGTGTCTGTGTGAGAGAGAGCTGCAGCTGTATCGTAAAAGGGTTGGAGGTCATTCTTCTCTCCTTTTCTCTCTGTTTACACTCAATTCTGTCAGTCTTTTGTCTGCAATATTTATAGGTCAGAAGTGTTAGGTGAAACACTTGACAGCTGACATTTAAAAGAAAGAGCGAAAGAAAGAGTGAAAGAAAGAAAGAGGGAAAAACAGAAACAAAGACAGAAAGAAAGAACCTGAGTATCACATTTATATACGCAGAATGTCCACAAGGCACCACGTACTGCTATCATCAGTCCTTCCCCCATTAGGATAATTAACTTTTCATCATCACTTACAGTAACAAAAACGACATCTCAGCAATACTACCACTGACTTTGGAATTGGCTTGTTTCCTGCAGACAGTAAGTGCATTTCTGTTTCTACTTACCCTCATCTCACACTGACCACTGACTGACTGATTTGGGAGCCACAGCAGGATTTGTCTTTTGTGGGGTTGAGTTTAGCTGAGACCAGAATGCGTAAGAAGCTCAGTCCATAGGGACTTGGGTTGGGAATTGGAGGGTCATTGGCTCAAGTCCCCGTCTGGCCCAAATATGGTGTGTGGACTGGTAGCTGCAAATGTGCTTCAGCAAAGCACCAAAACCTCGTGAATCAAGAGAGTATATCCTCTTCATCATGCTAGCCTTGTCTTAGTGGTAGGGCTCTATGGATGGCAGTGTCTGTTGATTGATTGGTCCAAACTGAAATCTATTGACAATTACTGGATATCCATTACATTTCTGTACAGACATTCATTCATGGTCCTCAGGGGATGACACCTGCAGACTTTGGTGTATCCCCCTCTTTTCCCCTGTCAATATCATCAGGTAAGAATACCTGCAGACCTAATTAACTGCAGTCTGTGTTTAGTTCCCATTAGCAAATGCTAGCATGCTAACACGCTAAACTAAGATGGTGAACATGATTAACAAAAATGTTTACCTCCAGCCTACATTGATTATTAATGGTCTTGTATATTTAGAATTTGTCGAAACATACAAACGTACATGTAGTGTAAATGTGTGTAGTGTCGGCAGCAGGCATTTGGCCAATGTGCCATATTTAAACTTGTCTAATAGAACCAACACCCCTGATCCATATCAAGATATATTCCTAGCGCTAATTAGCTGTTGCACAAGCAAAATGATTCCACAGCAATTCTGATCTGTCTTTTTATCCTATAATCCAGCAAAAATTGCAAAACATTTGTTCCAGCTTCTTAGATGTGATGATTTTAAGACTGAAGGTCAGACAAAACATAAAATCTAAAGACATCGGCTGGAGCTCTGGGAAATTGTGACAGATATTCTTCACTATTTACTCATTCTATACATTAAATGATTAATTGATCCAAAACATTAGAGAAAGACCATAATGATGAAAATATGCACTGGCAGATGGCCTAAATATTCTATGATAAAAAACTATGTGTCTAGATTTAGCGCTCTACACGTTTCTTCTGAGTGTCTTCTCCATTATCACAGAGGAGTAAAACATTCCCAAGACATGTACAGCTGAATTCAGGAACGTCTTGACAAGCTCTGCATCAAACGAATATAGACAAACACACACATGCACACATACACACACACAACAAAGAGACAGAGAAACAACAATGACAGCCTGTCAGTGATCCACAGGAAGAAGAAATGGAACAGTTATAAATAATCAATTCACACACACACACACACACACACACACACATGGCTCAGCTGGATGAACATTTAAGCCAGCTGCGCCAACAAAAGATGGGATCCATAACATTGATCGGAACAGCAAACATTTCACACACACACACACACACACACACACACACACACACAGATCCAGACCACACACCCACTGAAGAACATTTGGCAGCTAAAAATAGCCCATAACACCACGATTAAATGTCTGTATGAGGCAGAGGCGAAGAGTGAAACACAGAGAAGCAGATTGTGGATCCCTGATGCGGCAAATTAAGGCGTCTATCTCTCCTCATCTTTGCACACTAATAGGAAAATGGTTTAAATACCCTGGAGATTAAACACAAACCCTGAATGAAGCAATACACACACACACACACACACACACACACACACACACACCTTTTTTGGTACTTGTGTTCTTTATATACAGATGAATGTGTACATACAATACTCATTACCCCAGTCTATTGTCAGGACCTAAACCTAGTTCTGTCAGACACACACACACGCACACACAAATGTCAGAAACTCATTATCCACAAGCTCGAAGGGAATTCACTTATTACAATAATTATCAACCCCAATAGTGCTAATTAGGCTTTATAAAAAAACACAAACATAAACAAACACACACACACACACACACACACACACACACACACACACACACACACACACACACACACACACACACACACACACACACACACGCACACACAGTAATTGCCATGTCAAACCCTGATAGCTGCAAAAGTCATTGATGCATGACTTGAGAGTGAAGTAATCTGCAACATGAGGGAAGCGGCGACCTCTCTGAATACTGAACACTGTCCTCAAGACCTTCCTGACATTTACAGCATCCCTCATCAAATTATAAAAGACTTCAGATTTCTTTTAAATTTCATCGAGCAAGGAAACAAGCAGATTTACATCAGAATGAGGTTGAACGGGGGAAAGCATCACACAAACAAAAAAAAAGAACCTGTGCCATGAAATCCGACCCGCCAGCATGTAATACGTCAGGCAGCAAAGCACTACAAAACATGAATGAGTACGAATGGATTTAAATAAGACCGGTGTAGCAGTGACTTATGAGATAAAAATCTGGAGGAAAAGTGTGCAATAATTTTCCCAAAGATGGATTCTGTCATTTAAGTTAGTTTATATCACACTGATGTGTGTTCAAGTGTTCGCTATTCTGATTAGTTTGTTTTTAATTAGTTATTTAATGGTATAAAAAGGGGGCTTGATGTCATGATTGACAGCTGTGTGTGCCAATCACCTTGCTTGGGATAGATGGTAAGGCGTGTGATTGGTCAAGCGGATGTATGGGCAGGAACTCCATGCAATGGAGATCGCTACTGTGCAGACTCTGGCTCCAAATGACATCAGCAGTGCAAGATGACAGTGGCTGTATGTGGAATATTTTGGCTTCATTTTTTCACAGGAGGAAGTGGAGACACGTCGTCCATAATGTTATACTGTTTACAGCCTGAAATAGGTCTACAGCATTAAGTGTCAATGTGTGTCAAGTGTTGAATGCTGGCATCAACTGTTCGGTCACATTTCAATCGGAACTTGTCTGATCTAATTCAGGAAGTCATGAAACATTATTTAATTTGAAAATTTTGCCAAAAATGTTTGTCTTCTAAAACAGTTTTTGAGATTTTGAAATATTTTTATTATACAAAAAGCATTTTCGGATATGAAGGAAACATTTCATTAGGGTTAGTATTTTCACTATGGACACACACCAACACACTCTGAATGCTAACAGAAATAGAGACTCTAGTTTCCAGTTTTTTTCTTTTAGCTGGCAAACTTTAGGATGGTCCAGTTTCCTTGGGAACTGCACACACAGCACAGAGACTGCTGATGTGCACTGGCTGCGTATGTATGTGTCTGTGCGTGTGTGTGTGTGTGTGTGTGTGTGTGTGTGTGTGTGTGTGTGTGTGTGTGTGTGTGTGTGTGTGTGTGTGTGTGTGCGTGTGTGTGTGTGTGTGTGTGTGTGCGTGTGCGTGTGTGTGTGAGCATATGTGTATGTTTACCCCAGTAAAACATAACGGCTTTCTAGTGGTGTGAGAATTGCAAATTACAAAATGCTAATGCTCCAATTATATATAAATCCTCACCTAAAACTCAACTGTTGACCTGCTGTCCAATCACGATCCAGAAAATAGCCTGGACCAAATGCCAAGGCTGTTACCAACAAGCCCAGAGTACCAATAAAATCGGCCCACTGCGATCACTGCCAATGACAGCGAGTGCCAGTAATGCCTGTGTGTGTGTCTGTGTTACACTATGTGTGTGTGTGTGGTCATGCTCACTCAACCTTCAAAGAAGAGGGCGGTGATAGCCAAAGAGCTCATTTCCCTAATGCAAACACTCTTGTAAAGACACAGTACACACACACATGAAGCGACGGAGTTAATCATATTCTCTTGAGCTGTGAGTGTTTCAGAGCTCTGTTGTCTCTCCTCTGGCACAGAGCCAGCGGAGGAAGCCAGCCGCTGCGTCCTCGTTTCCTTTAACACTGTCCATTTATCACGGAACAACATCTACTCTCATCAGGTTTCCCAAATCAAGAGTTATTCCCTCGTTACCCCCCCAACCCCCACCCCCCACCTCGCTCCCTGTTATTTGTTGTGTTTTTAGCTTTATCACCCCTGTACGGGAAAACATTATTTGGCTCTTCTTTTGTTTCTGCGCTCTTGTCCTCTTCCTCACACCTCTGCCCGTTTCACAGCCCTCCCACAGTTTGTTGCCAGTGAAAACAAGACTGTTGGGACAAAAGCTTGAATGGCAGAAGCAGCAGAGGGGCCTGTTCCATTTCCTCTTTCCCCTGATAACAAGCAGAGACTAATCGCTAATGTGGACTTTTCCTCGCCGCCACTTCCTCTCCCTCCGCTGCTCTTTCTTTCCATCGATCAAATATCGCCTTCATAATAGAAAAACACATATCCGTCATTCGGTGTGAGACGCAGGGCAATGTGTCTGGTTCTTAACAACTGTTTTAAATGCAAACACAGTCACCCCCTTTCTTCCATTACACAGCAGATCTAATAACTGTTGACAGACGCCTCAACAGTCAGTCTTCCTTTCAGAAAAGGCTGTGCTGACAGGTAGAGAATTAAAGCTCTACAGGTGACTAACAGAGCTGGAAAGACACTGATTAGTGCAGAATGTAAGATACAGGAGTAGAAAACTATGTCTGCACAGGAAAGCTGTAAATTACAATTGATTTTGTGCTTTTAGGGTCAGATTATAGAAAGCGGGGGGTGCACTGATCCCAAGATCCTCTCGTTCATGAGAATCAGAGGCTGAACTCTTCTGATTGATGAGGGACAACAGCCACTTCTTCTTGTTTCCTTCCCCCTTGTCCCATATTTTATCTCTCAGCTCTGTTTTTCCAAACAAAGCCAGACACACATTCTTTGTACTTATTCATGTCACATACATATGAATGTGTGAAACAGACGAAGGCAATCAAGCAGAGCTCTGTGTTGATGGGAGTGGTGTGTCTGCATCCAAAAGATTGATTTTCCAAAGCCAAATGCAGTGAAGATGACAGAAGCTAATGCATTAAAGCTGCACTAATCTTTTGATTTAACATTAGCAATCGTTAAAATTGCTGTGTAATAAAGAAAAAGTGGTCTGACTCACAGGATGTAGATTGTGCGTGGAAGCAAATATTCAACCAAGACAAGTACCCTCTCAACACTATTTTTGCAAGAGCACTGCCACTGTATCCTGGACTTAGCGCTGCCCATGACAGTTGTGATTGATTTATAGAAACATCCCAGAGCACTTTTCCCATAGTACAAAATGTTGATGGGTTCAGTGAGACCTTTCTCTGGCGCTGACAGAGTTAAAACTAAGTGTAGAGATAGGTCAGTCTATGAGAGACCATGGAAAACGTGGTTCGTAGAGACGAACCCACAGATCATTATCACCTGACTCTACAGGCTCCTTAAAGTTGATGTTTATCATCATTCCGAGTTTTCAGGTGCATGTGCAGCTGTTTTCAGTGACAAAGCTCTGATAAATCTGTGCACTACCTGCTGAGTACCAGACAAAGTGAATAGCAGGTGAACATATGGATCATTTAGAAGCTAAAGAGCCACCTACGTCCCTCAGGAGCTGGTGGAGACCAAAAAAGTGCTAAAACAGGGGTGGATATTGGATAAAGGCACACAAAAAAATCTCTGCACTCCTGCTTGCAGGAAAAACTGGCTACAATGAGATAGTTTTGGTATGAATATGTGTGAACCAAAGACTTAACTTTTATTTCGGGATATATAGATGCAGTAATTCTGCCAGCTAAAAGCAGACTGCGCCCTACACCGATGCCCTGCTCTCTCCTTTCTTCTCTACATGGGCTGACAAAGTAGGAGGTGGTGAGACTTAATATCCCCCTGTTGTCATCCCACTCATTAATAACCACTCAGCAGAGAGACAAGTGTCAAAGCTGTCATCGCATCCCCTCTCCTCTCTCCTCTCTCTAACACACCTCATTTCCTCTGTGTAATGACTGTTGGCACTCATGCAGACGCCACTGTCTCCTAAATACTGAACCAGCAGTGTCCGTTGCACAATATTGTCTAACAGCTCATTATTAGTGCAAAACAACGTCTACAGTGGGAGAAGGTTGAACAGGCGGGAGCAACCCATGACTTTGTATACTCATCATTACATAAATGGAGGCCGGTTTCATGCTTTTATGTTATTAAGTCCTTCAGATTGAGAACACAGCGTTACAAGAACAAACACTTTCACTTTCCACAGAAACATCTGAGTAAGTGTTGTGCTGCACTGCATCGCAGGTCAAGCCAGCTTTAATCATTTTTCTGAAGAACATTAACTGTGCTAAAAGGTGTTGCCCTCTGATTCCAGGCCTGCCAGGGCCTGTCGGTGGGAGCCAAGTGGTTTCCAAAACTGCTCCAGGATGCATCCCTGCTGACTTCTCCATACCACAGCCTCACCACACTGTCAGCTGAGGGGTGTTGGCTCCACATACACACAACAGGCCCGATTTCTCGTAAATCCTAACGGCATTTTACCATGAAATAACGCACAGACACTTACAGCAGTAGCTTCCATTTATCAAACACTGAAATTGATCTTAAAATGAACATGATTATAAAATGGTTTCTTGAATTGCTGCCAAACTCAAAGCTGTGCATACTTATAAATTGTGAATGAAAGCCACCTTCCAGTGACCAAAGAAACCATATTGCAGTAACTGATCCAGTCATACACACTCTGTAAAATCATGATGAATACTCACAGTTCCTTATTTTTTACTTCTGTCTTACCAAACACACTAAATAAGATGACACGAGCACGTGTTTACAACCTTATAACACCAAATACAAGACGCACCTGACATAAACCTAATACAATGACAGTCTTCAGAGCAGAACTGTCTTCCCCTTTCTGGAAAAGATTACTTTCATGCAACCAGCCCAACAGCGATTACATAAGCAGGAGCACAGTGTCTCCATCTGGTTCTGTTCTGTTTGCTTGTACCATACCTCCGATTAGTGCTTTGTCATTGTCAGAGTTCAGATTAGGATTAGCCCAACTGGCACAGCGGTGGGTGTGTGCGCAGGCACCACAGAGGGTGCAACGCATTTTCAAGTATGAGGGTTTCTGTGCATTGTTTTTCCTCATGGATAGAGAGAAACAGAGACTAGAGTAAAATGTCAGTGTGGTAAGCATTCATAAAAAGTGGGTGTGATGTCGTACTGTCCTTGAAAGCATTTTAGTTAGACTTCAAAAAAATCACAGTCCTTTTCAAGATCAGAAAGAGTCCAACTGAACTTAACGTCTGTGTGTTCTCTTTCTTTGACTTGCCGTGACAAACCCAGCTGCGCTCTTATCACTGTCAATGTGAGCATGTTAAGGTCATGTCCCCATGGCAACCAGGACAAGATAACTCAGCAGATATTCAGAAAGAAGTTAACACAAGTGAGGAAAAATACTATCTTAAAAATATTTATTATGATACTAATTTTACTCCGTCTTTTCTTACTGGAAAACTACAATAGTGCTTTTTTACGGAAATTACGCCCAATATGAATAAATGTGTATTCACCAAGAAAAAGTAAGTTAATGACAGGGAGAAAGACTCTGGCTAATCCTTTGCCAGACTCATTTAATGATCAGCATCTTAAACCTCTTTAGGACATTAGGATGTCTTTGGTAGTGCCGCGGCAACATGCGGGAGTAGCCTTTGTCGTGCTGTACACTTGATACAAAACTGCTGAAAAGCTGTCGAGGTGGAGCTGATTACCGTTCTTTGAGCCATTTATCTCCCTGTTGCTCTCTCACTTTATCGGCCTCTTTCTTGTTCAACTCTTAAAAAAGCCACACAAATGGAAAGACAGAGGGAACAAGAGGGAAGGGAAAATGAGAACAAGAACAGAAGAGGGGGGATAAAATGGCAATTCATGAAGATTGTCACGTTTGACATGAAAAGCCCTGAGAACTCAGGAAATTGGCTTGGCCTATTTTGGGTTAGGAGCTCTGGGCATATCAGTGACTGTGGGATGAAATGAGAGAGGCCCCGAGGTGCAACGATGGATGGAGGGGAGGCAGACCAGTGGCTGCTGAGGTCAAAAACTGGGAGAAAAACCATTTAACAAAATGAGTAATAGAGCAAAATGGATGTGAAAAGGTACATTTGTTTCAAGGTCAAGTGATCAGGAGATTGTACAGCAGATTAAATGACAAGTAAGACTCTCAAAGGGCAGTAACCCATGATAATGTGTACCATTAATAGACTTCCGAATATGCTAGATCTTAATAATGACATGCATGAGGAGGTCTTCTATTAAACTAGGAATTTCCTTTAAGTAGTTGATTTTTATGACATTGTTAAACATAATAAAACATGAAGATGATTAAAACGCAATTTGAAAATATTTATGTCAGTGTCACTTCATAGATTACATACATCTCATAGAAAATATCAAGACTCTGCAGCCAAGCTGGGAGCTGTGTGAGGTGGTACTTTGAGCAAAATGCTAACAGGAATAATGCACGCTAACCTAGCTGGCCAAACTAACATATGCTAACATTTGCTAATTGGCTGGAAACACAAAGAACAGCCAGGGCTGGATTAGTCCTTAAAGGGTTTGGGTCATAAACCAAAGTATTTTACAAATTAATATTTCGCCCTGATGATATCGCTGCACTAAAAGTTGGCATGAGTTATTACAATTCATCCTAAGGGGGTTACGAATGTGTGTAACAAACATCATGGCAATCTATCCAATAGTTGTTGATGTTGAATAGATTGATCCTCTGGGAACCATGAATGTCTGTTAAAAGGTAGTTAATAGTTCCAATCCAATAATGTTTGAGATATTTCAGTCTGGACCAAAAACATGGACTTATAGACTGACCTACAACAAGTCAACTATTCTGGTATCTAGCGAGGGTTGGGTACCAAAATCGGTACTTTCAAGGGTGCTGAACAAATTACATCAGCACAACCAAGTACTGATTCTGTTAAATTCATCGGTGCCGCATTATGGTATCTGAGAGCGCATCGGGTGAGAATGGCAGGTTTGGGCAAGAGGTGAATGTTCCACCAAGTAAAGCAAAGCACAGAAGCTGGAAAGCCGGCCAGAGAGCTCCACAGCCGGCTTCCCCTCTTCCCAGTGAGCCAAAACTATTATTACTATTATTTTAGTGATAGCAATATCACTGCTAGATTTGCAGACACACATATACATATACATACACACACACATTTTAACAATTTATTTATGTCCACACAAAAAGAATTCGTTCAAGGACACAACTTTTCAAAGTGCAGTCGAACACATTTGCAAGCCATGGACCAGTGACATAGGATTTCACACAAGAAAACATCGTATTCAGCTGTCAGAGATATAAGAAGCATTGTCTCTACCATACATGGCAACTGGCAATGATAGCAGAGACATGTTGGGCATCTTAAGTAGCCCTCTTATGACCAACCTGTGGACGTGTCCTGGACTACCAAATACAAAAACAAGTAATCTGAACCTATAACCTCAGTCTGACATGGTATTTAGTTTGCATTTAATCACCTTGGTTACAGAGGCTTCCTCTAGGTTAGAGTTGAAGGTGCTGGCTACCTCTAAAACAAACACCTCTTTGGACTCCTTATTCTCGTCACACATGAGCAGAGACACAGACAGAGACAGAGGAGCAGCTCTATGTGTGACTGGAAAAAAGCAGAGGAGCAAAATGGTGTTTTAGTCTAAGACGTCACCACTGCAGCTTCTTCAGAAAATAAATTTTGTTATTACAGAGAAAGTGAAGTACTGAGAAAGGTACCACTGGGTACTGGTACCAAATTCCCATGTAACATATAAAAGAATCATATGTGAACGGTATCCAACCCTAAACCTAGCTCATCTAAAATATAACATTTTTATATGAAAGTACCTATATATATATATTTTTTTTTTTTGTATAGTATTTTAAAATATGTCACCGACTAAATGTAATCACAAACATCATGAATATTTATAGCAAGTGCTTTACATCCTAATTAGCCAATCCAGGGTTGTTGTTTTTTTGGCTTGGAAATTAAGATTTCTGATTGCAGATCCTCGCCTTGACATAAATGTATTCAACACTAATGATCATCTTCCCGCATCTTAAAGCTTTCATTAATTAAAAACCTATTCATCAAAGAGTTACTGTAATACCAATCGTCTCTATAAAAGGAAGCACAGTGCAGCTGAAAGGCTCCATTTTTGATTATTGAGCTACAGTAGGCATTTCTACCCTGCTACCCATTTAATCAGCCCTCCCATTGATTTCCTGGATCAGCCGTCTGCCGCGATTCCGCACATAAAACCATCAACTGTCTCTCTCCCTCCGGTCGATCTTCTCATCTCTATCGTCTCTATCCATCACAATCCATCTAAGACACCTTTCACTTAACATCTATGCCATGCTCTTATACTAATCAGTTAATCATATGTGCATGAGTGTAATAGCAGCACACACTGTCCTGTAATGGGCTATGGAAGCAGGCCATTCACTACAAAATCTGTCTCTCGCTTCGGTTTCCAATCCTCGACATGGGCCCGACATCACAGCAGGCTAAGAGGCTGGCAGCCAAACACATGCAGACACATTCAGAAGCTCATATGCTGATCCAACACTCTGTAAGGGGATGGCAGGAATAAGCAATGGGCACCTGACTGTGCTTTGTCCCTGGCAAGGTAAGGTCATGTTAGCTATGAATGAAATAAGCTGGCATCAAATGAAAGTGAATGAGCGGTGAGAAATGGCATTTAGC
The DNA here is from genome assembly GCA_035609425.1 of Epinephelus awoara. NCBI lineage: Eukaryota > Metazoa > Chordata > Actinopteri > Perciformes > Serranidae > Epinephelus > Epinephelus awoara. The sequence continues at coordinate 15,842,713 of CM069296.1, forward strand.
GAGCCTTGACCTCTGATTTAGGGAGACAGAATACCCGGATAAAAAAGAGCTGAGTGGACACAAAGGCAGCAGGGTTTACAGAGTAAAAGGCTGGCTCAGGTGGGAGCACCGGAAGAGAAGGTACTAATGAGGAACACTTGGACAAAATGAAGCGGTGATGCATGAAGTAAACGGAGAGGAAATTTGACTAAGTGTGGAATACATAAACGGGAAAGCAGAGAAGGCAGCGCATGTTATAAGCAAGAGTGTGCAGAGGAAGTGGGACAGTGGTCACAGGAGGCTGGCGCTGGGCGTGGACAGCTGGCTCACCCAGGTGGTGGCAGGCAGACTCGGAGTGAACACCTTCTGCCAGTCTCATTTGGCGTCTGTCTCGCCACGCTGACACACACGTGCCGATTCTCCCAGGGGCAACGTGCCTGGTGCAAGGCCGCTGTAATGACTGCATACTCCAGGTAAAAATGATGTCATGTCAGCATCATCCTCATGCAGACTACTTTGTAGAACTGCTACTTTTCAAGTCAAATATTTACCACACCCAGCTTCTCAACTTTGAGGATTTTCTGCTTTTCTTTGTCTTATGTGACAGTGAAGCAATCTCTATAGTTGGGAATTTCACATCCTTTAGTAGTCGTTCTGTTGCTCTCAGTGATATCATGTGATCTTCATCATCATCAAATGGTGTTTGCCCAGTTGTCATGCAATTATAATACAGTTACACATTGTTTGCAATTCTGCTTCAGCGAAAGGTTTTACCTCGTCTCAACCAGAGATCCCCTGTGTTTTTCTACTCTCTGAATCTATTTCTGTCCCGTTTGTCCCGACAGCTGTTTAAATCACACAAATATCCCGCTGTATATGTGTTTTTAACTTAACCATACATTTATTGATTGATTGGCTCCCAGTCTGTCAGTGAATGGCACATTTTTCACACTCACTATGGTGGGTTGGGAAATCAATCGATGAATCAATAAACAGAAACACTTTTTCCTGTTGGAAATATGTCATTTCTGTCAAGCAACTCCCAACAAAAGCATCAAGTGCCCTACCAATAACAATACTTTACCCTCTGAGCCAAAGCTGATTTCAGCCACCATATCACAGGGACATTAAATGATCGTCATTGCCTTGTTATGCCATTGTTATACTTCAGAACGCATGTACGTTTCATGTCAAACTGGAGGCCAAGACTGTTGTGTTACATGTCACACCTGTCACGTCTCTTTTGCTTCCCGGAACGTTGGCTGCTATCTAAAATCACACACTGGGATGGCATTATGCCGGCATTGTTCAGTTCAATGTAAAAAAAAAAAAAAAAAGGGCAAAGCCGGCTTGATGAAGATGTGGCAATATTGCAGGATCTCTATGTAAAAAGTAGGGTTGTAAAAGTTCACAAAATTCATGGTTCGTTGTCACGGTTCAGTAAGTTTTCAATACAGAAAAAACTTGGAAATGCCGGACACATTTCAGTGATTTTTTACATTTTAAATGTATAAAAACAAACATAATTTGGCCTTTTTTGTGTAAAGCAGGAATTACAGTCTGGCTGAAATGGGCTCATCAAAGTCTGGGTAAAGCAAAATCAGTGGCTTCTTTCTAAACACACTATACATGTTAGAAAATACTTGCTGAAAACATGTAAAAAGACTGATATTTGTGTGGCACTGAATTGTGGAGTTAGACCGTTCAACTACCTAATTCTATAACCTGTGTTCAACCATGTCCAACATGGACACGATGAAAAGTCTCTATTGTTGTAACACGGAGAGCAATAACTGAAAACATCACACAAACAACAACTGACATGATTTTCTCTGCTTTCTGGATGACACTGAAAGGCATTTTTACACACTCGTCTGGTGCTGCACTAGCAGTCTATTCACCTCCACACTCAGACATACAATATATGAAGCAAGCCACTGCTCATGGCCTTTGTATTAACCTTATCTATGGAACTAGCCTCACAGGCTGGCGGCCCTGTGGCCCGAGGCACTGCTGCCGATTGGAAACCCACGAAAAGAGAGAGCAGGGCTCACATACATTGTGCTCATTGGTTTGACTGGTTGTGTTAGCATGCTGTGTCACACACTGGAGCACAAATGAGCGAACTGGTTCATCGATGTTAACATGAGCGTTTTCTTAACTGAGCCGGACTTCAAGGACAGAGTTGTCCTACATTGTCTGGAAAGGGCTGGGTCGACCGCTCCAGAAAGATCAACTCACTACCTCCATCAGGAATTTATTTCCTAAAGACATACACTGCCATTGTCAGTTTAAGGTCTTTCTCAATACAAAACTGTGGCCTCAATGCTTTCTTTTTGTCTGTTGTCCTTGAAATCGAAAGATGAATAGTCAGCCGTGTCCCGTGACACCAAACCAGCACATCAAGGGTAAATAGGGAGTGAAGCCGAGGCTTCAGAGAGAGATCTGCGGGACACTTCAGGGTCTCAAATATCACATTTTTTTGCTGATGGTATCAGGTAAAGTGGGACAGAGCTGCGTGGCTACACATGAAGCTGGAATACAGCACACAGTGGTGAACAGCATCAGCTGTTTAAGACATTGCCCTATTACAACCACGCCAACAAAGATTTATACTGTCTGAGTGTAGCTGCCCTCAGGCTACTCACACAGACAAAACACCCCTCATACCTAAAGGTCTTGAATGTAAGAGTCTGAGATCAGTAAGTATATAATACTATAAATCATTCATGATTCATACTGATAACAGCAATAAATGTGTAAAAACAGGAGAGTTATTCAATCACTGCAACACTGGTGCAATTTTCATTTCTTCGATCCTCACGGCGTAAACTGCATCACCCAGTAAGAAACTAACTTCACACTACTGTCAAAGACCAGTAACCATCATTCAATTTCAGATGAGCATCTCTCATTGTTACAAGGGCACATCAGTCCGCATCATCGAAGCCGATTCTGGGTCAATCTCCACCCCACTTCCTCATCCCCCACCTCATTTCCCCTCCCTCCCCCCTCGTCTGCTCTGTCTGCTGCTCCATGGGGGGAGGTGGAGACACAAGGAAGAATCAAATTAGCTTCCTTTCCTTCATTTTCATGACAGACGGTCTCGTCAAGGTCAGGGAGGTGCGAGCCGATTTCTGCTTGATTCCAATTAACTTCAACGGTCTGACAGAGGAAACACGGGCCATTAAGATAACATTTGTTTTAGTTATTAGATACTGGATGCTTTTAGCCAAAGTGCTTGCTAGTGCCATGAGTGTGTACATGTGAGTATGTGGGCCACCATGTGAACACAGTCTGGAGACTGTTAGGCATATACTTGACTGACAGACCACAAACTTTAATGTAAAATTGATCCATGGCGATGCTAAATTATGGCAGTGGCACTGTAAGACCCACTGAGAGTCCATAAAAAGAACAAAGTAGCAACGGCAAGCAGTTCTTAATTAAGACAAAGAGTGAGCAACGTGGTTTGGTAAACATTTTGTTTCTAATTATCCAGGGTTCAGCACCCTTACAGCAAAAGCACATGCAAAGTAAATGTTTTCACATGTGAAATGTGACATATGGGATCGTATTATGGAAAATTTTCATGTGTGAAACATCTCAAAACCACAAGTGATGTTTTCAATGGTTGTGCTTTGCATTTCACGTGAGAAATACCAAAAAAACCAAACAAACACATCGACCCATATGGGAAATATTCATATGTAAAATGGCATTTCACAGGTTCTCTGATAGTTCAGACAAACATGCCAAGAGATCCTTTAAAAAAGACACCAACAACCACAAAATAATACTAGGGATCATCCAGTATTTGTATGTTGTAGAGTATATATTTCAGCAATATAAAGGTCGCAAGTCAAACAAACACACAGCTGCCACAACCGGTGGCTGTGTTCACCTTTTTCACCCACACACAGTGTACAACACACGCTGCTGAGCTGCAGACTGCTGCCATGACTCTGCTTGTCTGTCTGCCTCCCTGGAGGGTTGGTTAGCGTTTTTACCAGCCCGGCCTCCCAGTCTGTCAGACAACATTTAGCATGAGTGCTAATGTAGCCAGCCACCACGTCTGTCTGTCTTTCCGCCTGTAGGTATGTCAACTTGGCTAGGGGCTGAAGACTATGCTTACTGTCAGGTACATGCATACACATGTATTCTCATTGGATGCCTTCAGAGCTGCATGAGTTTGGCTGCTATATCAAAAAAGCAGACAAGATAATGAGCTAAATTTGACTAATTTTACCAGAAGGGGCATTTAAGGCCACCTTGTACCTGTTAGCTCCGGTAAGGGAAAGTATGAGGGAAAGCGGCTGACCGAAAGTCATGCTTAAAAAAACGGAAGTTGATCACTATTTACTTCCGTGTTTGAAAATAAGGTGGATAGGGCAAGTCCATTTTCGTTTCCTCTCCATATTTTTATTTTTAAATGGAGACTCCCACTAAGCTGTTAGCAAAAAGCAGTTATGTAGGTTACGGCACCGATGCTTTCCTTCAAACCCCTCACATGCCACTCACTGACAGTGGAAGCATGGAGAGGAAGGTAAAAGTATTAACTTGAAAGATCTGAGCTTGGAAGTAGAGGTCATATTTGAAGCGGACAGGACTACCGACGCACAGTAGCTTAGCAATGTACCTCTGTGGAGGCCATGTTAGATTATTTCAAAAGTCACATAATAACACAAACAAAATAACTTCATAAAAGGACCTACTAAAAAATCAATATTAGTGTACACCATATCTATATTATTTTTACCACTCTAACGTTACCTTACTGTCAGACAGCACATGGAAGTTGATGGTCTACCGCATTCTACCGTTATTTTCAGAACTGAACTAACATAGCGTCCACAGCAGTACATGGGTTTATATGTAGCAATGTCATCGTGCAGAAACCTACGTCAGGTCATGTGGAGAAAAGGTTTTTAGAGGGGCTTAGGAAAAAAAGCATTTTAACACTTAAACATACTTAGATTAAAATCAGGAGTTTTGGATTTAAATACATGAGAAACAATACTGGGAAGCTACAGAGTGATACCAGTACATCAGAATATAATGGACCCGCCCTTTAAAGTAGATACGTTTCAGTTCATCAGTTATTTAGTGCTGAAATCAGCCATTTTAAAGCCTCGTCCTGCTGTCATGTCTCTCCATTCACACCCAACTACACGAAACAAACTCAGAGACACAAACTCCAGCAGTGATTAAGCTACTTAGCGCTGAAGGTGATTATGGGCCAGCTGGTCGCATGCGCACACACACACACACACACACCCCTTCATATCTGCACAGCAGACACTGACAGCAGCTCTACTGAAGCATGCACACAAACATGTAGTGTACAGTCTGGCACAAATTCAGAGGTCTTCACATCTTTTGTCTCATCCATAATATCTACATTTCCTCACGGGGCTAAATCCAGTTTTGCTGTCCAGGAACAGTACCCACATCTAAATAAAAACTTAAATAAATTCCCATTTCAGATGGACAGAAACGCTAACCTGCTTACAGTGTGCAATGTCACAGGCAGGAAAGGTTTGTGTGTGTGTCTGTGTGTTTAAGTGTATGTTTAAAGAGGCACAAAAGAGATAAAGTGATTAACAAGCTTTAGTGGGAGGAAGGGGAACTCTTGAACTACACACCCCTGTTACTGGCAAGCCACATAATATTTCTAGTTCGCAGATTAGAGAAGCAGAAGAGAATATAGTTTTATATGGTTTACAAACAACATTCAACATTAAAATAGAGAAGTAAATAAACTATACAGTCTAGACACAACACCTCCATCTCTGTCTCTTCCTCCCTCTGTGGGAATAAGGCAAACACGTGCAGCTGTGCCCAAATTATTCATACACACGATGCTCAGACTCACACACGCGCGCTAACGTTCGTACGCACACATGGACGCACCCAGGCAGACACACACACTGATAGCGTGTTTGGCCAAGAGCTCATATTTGCATGCTACAGTAGCCCTTTTGACAACAGAAGAGACACTTGCTCCTTTTTCCACCACCCCAACACCCCCCACCCCCCCGCATCCCTTTTCCCCTTTGATTTTTCTTTGTATTTGTTGTGTTTGTTGAATCGCAGGAAGCATCGCTCTTTTCTGAGGAGGGAGAGCAGTTTATGAAAACAAGGACATCAGAAAATTGACTCTGCAGACCTCTCTCTCTCTCGCCCCTTCCTGTCTACCATTTTCTCTAAAAAATATAGCCTGTTCTTCATCTCCATTTACCCTCCAGTGCTCTGCCCTTGCTCAGTGTGTCTTTATCTGCATGTGTGTGTGTGTGTGTGTGTGTGTGTGTGTGTGTGTGTGTGCAAACTCAGCACAGAGCACAAAGACCTGCAGTGACATCAGACTCATTCACACTGTGTCCTCTGTCTACACTCACCCGAGAGGTGCTCTGTTTAAAGGGCCTCTGCTACGCCTCATCCCCCCTCCCACACACACACACACACACACACACACACAGATCCCATGTGATTTCTAGATGACCACAACAATGTCAAAACAAACTCATCAGCTGTATGGTTTATCACAATATGCAGAAGGTTTGAAAGGAAATGTATTTAACTCTCACCCGGTGCTAAAGGACATTTTCTGTGCTGACCATAAAAAGCGTTAAAAAGGTTTTCTTGTGTCTGAGCAGCATGAATGCTTATAGTTAGGACTGTTTAGAAGGCCGGCTCCAGCTGACATATGATGAGACCCTGATAACAGAAAAATGCAAATGTTCAGACTGAAGCGCCTTTCAGTCCCCACTGAATTCAAATAGATGAATTCAAATAAATACAGATCTGTCTGCGTGCGTGTGTGTGCATGTGCAAGAGTGGGCGATGGGAGGTGGAAAGAGCCGAGGAGGGGGGAAGAGAAAGCTAGTGACATTCCAGCATTTTGGTCACAGTTTTAAGCTTTATTTTGCTGCACAGTGCAGATGGGCTTGAGCAAGAGAAAATAAAAGGATGATGCAAACACGTAGAGGGAAGTTTGAGATGACGTGTCGTCAACAGAGAACTCGGTTAGCACACACCAGGGATCAATGTGTGTTTTCCATTTTTGAGTCAGGAACAACAGGCCCTTTTTTTCCTCTTAGAGGAGCAGAAAATGTTTTTTTATAGAGTGGGGCTTTAAGTAATACTCTCATTCAGACTACAGAGCAGAAAACTGATTCCAAGAAGGTTTTTTTTTTTTTTTTTTTAATGGCCCTAGGCTCAACTTCAAGTACATTTTCTTTCAGTTTCATGCTCTCACTGAGGAGCTGGACTTAAAGCTGTGGTTGATAACTTTTATAGAAGTAACTTTTGTCGTATGTGCTCTGTATTCACACAGCACTGAATGAAACGATAATCTGTGGGGGGAAAAAAATCATATTCCTCTCTTTATGGCTTTATTTTAGGTAAACACAACCAATCAGAGCCGAGGAGTCTCTACAGCTGTCAATCACTGCTCGTGAACTGTGGTTAAACTGTCAAGCTAGGCAGCGCTGATCAAATATGAATCAAGATTATGTTACTGCAGTGCCTAAACATATTTTAGTGCACCGTTTTGCTGGAAAATGAGAATGTTTGTGACCTGGCCACTTACTTTACAGCTAAACACTAAACTAAAATTCTGTTCTCATTTTAGTGAAAGCAATTAGAAGCCACAGGGAGAGGAGGAGTGACATATTTTTTTCACACACTGTCTATCTCATGTCCGTCTTTCAGAATACAGTGAGTTTCAGCAAATATGACATCTTTTTTTCATGAAATTTTCCAACTGTAGCTTTCACTGAATCGTGTCAACGGGCTCATCAGCGCTTCACAAAGCAGGAAGTGAGCAGGAAGTGTGGATAGTCCAGCGGCGGCCTCACAGGAAGTCATTCTGCAACAGCAGCACACCATTTGGAAGTGCTGATGCACTTAACAAGGAGAAGTTCATCAACAGACGAGACGGTTGCACAACTTATTTAATGCCTGGGCAGAGTCCCGTATATTTCTGATCCATTGGTTTAAATACACAAGCTATAGGGTGATAAATTCCACCCTGTCAGAGTCTATACACAAGCACCACTTCCTTGACAGTCAGGACATCTCAGATGCACAATGAAATATCTCCATTAAACACCTATTGTCAGGTGTGTCATCAGGAGATGCTGTGTGTGTTATTGTTTGGAAACTAGGATTTAAAACTATAGCCTGGCAACCTCTCGAACATCTTTGTCCGGCTTTTTTCACCGCCTCAGCCACAATCTGCGTGTAAAGCCCCTGAGCCTGTAGAGCCTGATTATGCAATAGTTACTATAGGTGATGAACAAAACACACAGTACTAATCTTTCAAAGCCTGATACTGTTATGAAATGATCTTGCATCTACACATCACCCTGTCATTTGGTTTAAACATGATGTTCCTACCAACTTTCAGAGGTTTCTCTCATATACACTGCAGTGACACACGCACACATACTGTACCCTACACACAAGACCACTTCTTTCGCACTCTTGCTACAAAAGACATTCACGCAGAACTGTTAGTTTCAATAGGTTTGGAGGGCAACAACAAAAAAAAACATGTGACCAACAGGCCAGCATGAGGAGGAAGCGATGCACAGCTGTGGACGGCCAACATGGGTGTGTTCTCTGTCATGTTTCCTGCTCCTCTTCCCTTTGTTGAGGCCAAATCACTCATTAGAAACAACTTTAGTGGCCACTCCCAACAACAAAGCAAAACCGCTTTCACTTTTTTCGACCGGTGACTGTAAATCTGCAGCGAGCCGGCAAAAGGGGGATAAATGTTGACACCAAGTGTAAGAATGCACTCATGAGGAGATTATTTTGCAGCACTAGCCTGTGACTGGCGCATACTGCAGGCTGATAGCCAAGTAACACACATGATAAACGCCGTTTCCCACCAGAGTCCAGCCATTTTAAAGGCAACCCCCTGGGGAGGTGTGTAACCCAGACAGAGCCTGTGTGGCAAACCGTTAACACACACAGGAAACAGGCGAGACTGGTAGCCGACACAGGACATGCGTCCTACAACAAAAAAACTCCCATTTAAAGCCTTTGTGTATCAGCTGTGAGGGGGCCTCTTCCGCAGTTGTATTCCGCTACTGCTGTTTTGTTTTGAAGCCAGTGTTTTGGTCACGGGGTGGTAAAACTCTGCAGCACTTCTATGGATTCATGAAAAACTTGTGTGTTTCTGCAAAGCAGTATTTTTGGACTGGTTGATCAGCATGTTAGCTGACAACCGTAGAGATAAAAGCTGATCTTTATATCAGCTGAGCTCCCATTGCCTTTCAGCTACAATGCTTTGCGTCATAACTTTCCACAACACTCCGGTCACCTGTGGGGTCTGAAACAACGCTGGGTATTTTGTGCTCTATTCGCCCAAGTTATTTTTTTCATTTGGCGCCATTACTGTCATCACCTTGAACATCAAAATTTGTTGGCGATTCCTCAGGGCATTTTCTCAGCCACAGATCTCAAATCAGACAGAGACGAAGGCCTCGAGGAAGACTCTGTTAAGGTGAGAACATCAAGCGGCAGTCACAAGGTCAAAGACCACAACCACACTAAACAGATTGGTCTTTGTGTCTATTTATACGCAGCCATGGAGGCTGACTTAGCACTTTAGTGGAAGACGAGAGTCGCTTGCCTTTCTGAAATGACTAAGTGGCAGAGGTGCAGAGAAACGGCAAGACAGAGATCGATATGCAAATAGGTATGAACACACTGCTCGTAACTCTCATGTCAAGTCACACCCAAGTACATGCATACACACAAAAGCTGGATTATTGACATTTATAGCGGCACATGCACGCTCAGAGCCAGCCCTAATATAAAGCTTTCAATCCGGAGCAAATGCAGCACTCAAGGCAACATCAACAAGAAGAGGAAGCACCCTCGAGGTAAAGTGAAACTGCTCGTATGTCTGTGTATGGATGTGATTGTGAGTGGGGGTTCAAATGGGTGAGACTCAGGAAATGTAGGAGTCTACTTATTCTTATAGCCTCTTTGCATCAGACTAAGCTTTTCCTCTGAGTGAAGGCAGCTGCGGGAAGATGAAACAGCCAAGCCAGAAGCAATTTAACAACAGCCACTTAGGACGGAGTTACATTACATGCATGTCGTCATGTTTGACTTGACTGCGGTGCAGACCCACTGACTTAAGTTAGTGTGTGTGGCATATCCACGTCCATTCCTCAGGCAGTCCAGTCTGAATGCAGGATTGTAGGTCATGTCACTGGTTACATGGCTATTGTTTAGGGAAGGCAGCGCAGACATACAGGAAATGGATGCTGGCGACTCAGACTGTGTGTGTGTGTTGGTTGGCCCTCAAGACAACCTCATTGCCCTCCAAATGCATACCCACACATGCACACACAGACACAGGCTTTATGCGGCGTGCCCGAGGGCTGCGCAACATGGGAGCAATTAAACACCATCCTCTCTTATCAGCAGCCGACTTTCTCAGGGAGAGAGAAAAAAAAGACACACAGCGGTCATTGGGAAAACTGTCCCTTATGCGGCAGGAAGTTATCTTTCTCTGTGTGTTTATTTGTGGTCTTCCCATTTCCTGTCAAACATACTGACGCTTTTGGTGGCACTCACAGGGCATGTAAATACTCACACAGATCACACAAGATGAAAAGGAGAGAGCTCACCCACAGCATAGTCATGTAATTATGGAAAGTCTGTTTAATTACAATGTGAAGTATGGGCTAATAAAACTGGTTTAAAGGTCCAGTGTGTAGGATTTGGAAGGATATATTGGCCAAAGTGCAAGTATGTTTCCTTTAATGTATAGTCACCTTAGATAAGATAAGAATTGTCGGATTTTCGTTACCTTAGAATGAGCCATTTATATCTATGTACATGGGGAGCGGGTCCTGGTTCATGTTGTCCACCATGTTTCTACCGCAGCCCAGAACGGACAAACGAAACAGCTTATTTTATATACTGTTTTCGCTGCCACCACTGTAGTGAGCAGCCTTTTTGCAAACAGCACTGAAAAAACATTGATTTTTAACGTGAATCTGCTTTATTTGTTGTTTTTACTGGTGTAAATCCCCGAGTCCATTTCTTTTGGAGAAGAGAAGACCTCTATGGATAGTTCAGCTCCTGGTAAAAACCTCACAAACATCTGGATCTTAAGTTATCACAGAAAAAAGGCGAGCAAATATTAGCATGTGCAAGTTTGACAATATGCTTACACACTGATGATGTCAACATCATGAAGACAGCTAAACGCGCTGGCGTACGTGCGGTGTGTGTAAGCGATATCCGTCACCGTCACTCATTCAGTTACACTTACACAATGAGCCTCTGCTCTCCAGACTGTGATCAATAACTTGAGTTGAGCAGCAGCCACCAGCTGCCTCAGTAGCTTCTCTTTTCACCTTTCCTCTTTGACTCTTTTTTTGGCAACACAACATCACCCCACTTCCTGTTACAGTTGCTGCTGTGAACGAGCACAAAGGAGATTCACTCAGCGGCTGATTGACAAGTGACTCTGAAACCTCCCCTGGGGAAATGGGGCCATCAGTTGTAAGGCTCATCTTAAAAGGCTGCACCACTGGGTCGACTCCCATCCTCAACCCCCCACTTCAATCAATGGTTCCCAAACTGGGACTGGAGGATGATGAAGAACAGTTAAATTTCACTGTTAGTTTTTTGCAGTTGCTTTACATTTTCATAATGAGAGAGGGTGTGTGCCTATTTTCTCTCAATCTTCTTATAAAGGACTCTCATTATGACCAAGTGGGATTCATTAGCCGATCTGACAGACTCTGGGAGGGTCTGAGTTAAAGGACTGTGGGTCCGTCAGACCACCGCCTCAGCTCCACACACTGCAAAATGAGCACGATTACAGACGCAGCCCCAATCACACTCAAGTCATGAGTTTTTAAGAGGTGCCCGGTGCCAGCACATGCACATTAATGTGATCTATCTATCTGCATTTAGTCTCTTGGCACACACAATCGATGAGCTGCTAATATCTCTTGACACAAATCCAAAAGCTGCTCTGCTGCCTGAGCTTTTGGGTGTATTTCCAACAAAGGCAGTGAATGACACAGCTCTGAAGGAGAGCATCTCTTTGTGCTCGATTCATTTGCAGAGGCAGGGTAAAAAAAAAAAAAAACACAAGCTCCTGCTTTCAAAAGCTGGTTGTGGAGCTCACTGAACCATGCACGTGTTGGATGTATAACAAGCCTCGGTTATGATAAGGTGAGACTGCAGGTAGTTGCCTTTGAGAATAATAATCCAAAAATTGGTTTGAGGAGAAACGCCCATTCTCCTCCCTGCACCTGGCTGCAGCTGCCCTTGTCACTTCACCCAATGTTAAATCATGAATGCAAGCTCCCTGCATCACATACAATGAACTAATGCTGGGGAGGACTTATGCCCCCCAATATAAAGACAATCATATGGAGATAGCGTGGTGCTGGCACATGCGTTGCCTTATCAATACTGTGCAGAGCACCACCCATGTATTACAAAACAAGGTGTAATGCTCCTCTGTGTAGCTGATCCTGCAATGATCAGAGACAGTGAGGAGTGTAAGCAGTGAAATAAGACTATAGGTGTGCAGGATGCATTTAATCAATCGCCAGGAGGCACAGACACAATATGGTCTGCTAAGGTCGGCAGATTTCCAGCAGACAGACGTCGGAGGCTTACCTCAGTGCAACCTTCACACAGCAGTCGCCCTGGCTCGCCATTGTCGTTTACAAGGTTCACCGATGGGATGTGGAGTGTTTCGGCTATGTTGGGTTTTCAGTGTGTGTAGACCGCGCGGTGCTGCGGCGGTGCTGTGCGTCTCAGGTCAGCGGGAGCAGCCGTCAAGACCTGCCGGCGGTGAGCTGCCTCATCGGGACTCCTCCTGTCTTCTTCTCCTCCGCTGTGCTGGGCATTTTTCAGGCTCACTGGTGCTTGTCACATCGCAGTGTTTAACCCGCTTTTTTTGTCTTTCCGTAGTCTGTCTCAGCAGCTACATCCTGTTTAAAGTGCGTATGAGCGAGGCGTGTGAGCGCTGCTCAGAAACCACACAGCTTCTGTGTGAGAGACGCGATCACGTTGAAGCGGCGCTGAGACCGTAAACTGGAGGGGGTAATGCTGCCTTCAGGGGCTGTCGGAAAAATTGCATACACCTCTGGTGCAAAAGACTATGCTCTGCCTAATCAACTCCTTCCAACTAAAAGTCCACTGCAGAGGGTTATGGAGAATAATTTCACCCAGAAATACAATTCAAAGGGAAAACTGTAAATAAATAGGCCAATTATTTGCCAATCGCCACACTCAACCCATTACTATGGATTCTAATCGGGGCAATGCTGGCTCAGCTGCTGTTATTCTGTATTGTGCAAATGCAAAACATCTCCAAACAGGAAGCATGTGCTATATATGCACACAAAGGCGTAGAAGGATGGTGACCCTTTACTTAAAGGGGTAGGCTATTCCAGCAATTCAAAATAGCATTTCCATAAATTTGGGGGGCTCACATGAGACGTATTAAAACAACAGTGGTCGAAGCAGATGCAGCAAAGGCTGAGATAAACTGCCTTTAAGCCGAGTATGGACAAAGTTCCTAAAACACTGAATAGCCCACTGCATTTACCACTATGCAACTGGATAGCATCTTTCCATAGATCCCCAATGGCCACTTCTTTCAAACTCAAAATGCTTTTTGTATAAGATTTAAGTTTCCAGCCTAATCTGATATAACCCCTAGACATCATCAGGGTTATTTTTCATACTCTGGAGAACTCCCTGCAGAGCCACAAAAGACAATTTTTAACTTTGATTATTAAGGAGTAGCCTACTCCCCCTGAAAAATAAGATGAACTTGATGTGCGGAGTGCCCCTTTACAGTATTGCAATACCACAATACAAAAAAATATATATCACAATTAAAACTACTCAAGAGTTATTAGTGACTGTAGCCAAGTTGAAGTATCAAACATATTTAGTCAGAGGCAGAATGGTCCCTCATAACTGTATATTGTTATATAAAGTGGTGTTAAAACAAACAGATCACCAGCATTCACAGATAAATGTTCTTATTTAATGTGGGCAAAATGAACAGGAACAAACGTGTTTCAGCTACACATCTGTGAAAGTGATGTGACGCGCTGGAGTAGTGTGCACTGCAATTTTTCCATCACATAAACTGGTGTTAAATTCCTTGGATGCCTAATAGTTGAGCAGTAAAGCTGATTCTGAACCTACAGCTGATGAATAAATGTGGTGAAGTGTTGAAAAGTACAATACTTGTGTCTGAAATATAGTGGAGTGGCAGTAGCATGAAATAGAAGTAGCCTAAACAAGTAGTGTAACTCAGAATTGTACTTAAATACAGTCAATGTGCTCAGATTTGTAATTTAACTGCACCTTTCATGATAAGTCAATAATACAAGGAGCTCCTGAATGCAGCATAATCGCATTCGACTGACATGCAATTGGACCAACTGCTGTATAAGCCCCGCCTTTATTGAATTAAAGAGACCAATCAGCAGGCTCGTTGAGCCTATGTGGCCCCGCCCAGTGACACACCCACAGCGGGCAGCAAAGATAACACACCTACAGCTCACCGGCTGCCAGCGGCACATCTGAGGTCCGTTAGAGTCCCATAAACAGGGGAGACTGTTCCCATGACGGAGAGGAGGGGCCACCGCTTTGAAACGCCTCAAAGGTCAAAGACTGAACCTCATACAGAGGTTATTATGTTCCTGCAGAAGATGGAGTTAATTTGCTCTGGTTTGAATGGGAAGTTACTCTCTGCCCACTTCCCTGTCCTGCTGAGTCAGATTTCTTAAAAAGAGGAAATTGAAATGCTTTCTTTGAGTTGAGTCACACAGATATGATGATCTTCCTGGATACGTCCCAGCAACTTTTCTCAGTTTCCCTTCTCAAGTCTGTTTTCTCCCAACATGCTGACACACAGCCAGGTTTCTGCTGGACTGCTTTAACTAATTCCATGCAAAGTGACTTTACCACATGTTCAGTGCCACTACAGCTGTCAGTGATGTTGGCAGTGTTTTCTCCTGGCAGCGTTCAAATCTACACTTGCAGAGAAAACTCCAACTTTTCCAAATCCCCATCCTTGTTAGCTATGAGTCATGCTCAATACCGACAGTTTGCTATTAACAGTCATGTCTGAACTGCTGTATGTTATTTCCCAATTTAACACCAATACAGTTGAGTTAACTATTTCACAATTACAACTTTATCTAGGTGGCTTTTTCCTACTTATCCTGTGTGATACATGGATGCCAACTCAGCTGACACATTGCTCTGTGTCTGAGTGCAGAAAATAGTCCCTGCACAGCCACAAACAACAGTCACTTTTATGTAATGAAACACAGTCTGCAAATGATTGCATGAACTATAAACCCATTCTGTGTGCACAGAGCAGCTTATGACTCCATAACAGTGTGTGTTTGTGTGTGTGTGTGTGTGTCTGTGTCCCGAGGACCAGGTGGCGATGTCAGTGCTGCACAGACTCCGTTCCCCGGAAGCAGTGCTGGATTCCACACAAGATTAACATCCAGTTATGAGGATAAAGCTACAATCCTCCCAGATCTGCTGGGAACTGGCCACCAGCCACCACAACACAACAAAACACACAAACAAGGATGGCGTTCACACACAAATGCACACACTCAACGTACTTCGTCTGGTGAACTTTTAAGACCACACCAACTATTACGCAATTAGGCTGCACTGTGTTCCTGAGCATATGTTAAGTGCTTTTTATTCGTCTACAGGCATGTTTACAGTTTTCAAATCCACTCTGGCTGATTTGTTCCTCCTCCTCAGCACAATGTAAAAAGCACATTTCATAACCGTACTGTGTGGGTTACTAAAACCCTGAAGATATTTTAATATTGCGACTGCCAAACTGCAGCATAATCCCTGCATTTAGGGCTTCATATAGTCAAAATAACAACACCCTAATTACATAAGAGGCGTTCAAATGCAATCGTTCCAGCCGCCCTCGGGTTCTGTCAGTCACGGTGGAGTCAGCAATTCATTCTCCCTCTTTGGATATGACACTTTTCTTCTTCCAGCAACACACACACACACACACACACGCACACACACACACAAATACACTTCATGAATATTGCTTGTGGCCCATCTTCTCATTTCTGCAGCATGTGATTATACCCTGACCTGAAAACAAGAATTATGACTCATAACTTTAATGTACCGCAGTCTGTTTGTGGCTATTTTTTAAATGTTGAGTATATCATTTTGAAATAAGAGATAATTACAGCCACACTGATGGAAAATAATGCAAAAGACATCAATATACATCATGCACACATACAAAAATCATCCACCGCTACATTTCCAACACAGTATGCCACCATGTACTGAGACATGTATAACCCATGTGTCTGCCTTGTGTATTGAATTAAGATGATGCGTTTAATGCCAAGGGAGTCCAATGTTCTTTTTAACTGCTCAAACCTGTGCGTCACGTTGCTTCTTTCAATGAAGAAGATTAGAATCGAGACAGAGAGAGGGAGATGGAAGATGAAACTGCACCCTAATGTATTCTCCATCCTTATTCTTTGATGTGTCTCTAATCCCTCACATGCGTTTTCTATATTTGGCTTTGAAGCTCCATAATCTAATCCCCCATTCTTTACCGTAACAAAACTGTTTGAATTGGCTGGGATTACGCAAACACATTTGACGACTCACCGGCTCACATGAGGTGCACTGCCAAAAAGAGAACTTGAATTATGCACAGTTGTTTCACGTTTAGTTATTTATTTATTTCCCCTCCCTCCTGCATGACTGAGCCTAAGTTCATGCACAGATGTTTGATGGTGTCTGTGTTTTATGTTTGCATGTGTGTGACAGAGGAGCTGCTTAGGAGGTTTAGATTTATGTGTGTCAGCTGCAGTGGCGTAAAGCAGAGCAGGTTCTTGCCATTTCTTGGCAGTGCTGGACCCCCCGTAGTGTTTTGTCCCATCGCCCTGCAGAGCTTGGCTGTCACATGCCTACAGTGGAAAGTAGTGAGGCCTTTACTGCCAGCACAGTGATGTTAAATATTTCAAATATCACAATTATTTTTGTTCAAAATCTTGATATGAACCATGTAATGAAAGTTTGGGTTCAGCAGCCTATAGAGAACGTGAAGGTATATGTCACGCCATGTGAGAGCAGGCGCCATCTTTGAGGTATGCGCTCTGTTACCTCCATTACCAAAGTGCACATACTCAGTCCAAAAACATGATCATTTACAATGTACGAGAATATGAGTGGAGGTGGCGCAAGCCCAGAGGGCACCGGACGTTCATATGATACTCTCACACTGGTCCATCCATCCATCCATTTTCATCCGCTTATCTGGGGCTGGGTCACGGGGGCAGCAGGCCGAGCAAAGCACCCCAGACATCCCTCTCCCCAGCAACACTCTCCAGCTCCTCCTGGGGGAGCCCAAGCAAACATGCTCAATGAGTGACATGTCCAGTGAGTATGCTGGCCATGCAAGAACTGGGATGTTTTCAGCTTCCAGAAATTGTGTACAGATCCTTGCAACACGGGGCTGTGCATTATCATGCTGCAACATGAGGTGATGGTCGTGGATGAATGGCACAACAATGGGCCTCAGGATCTTGTCACGGTATCTCTGTGCATTCAAAATGCCATCAATAAAATGCACCTGTGTTCGTTGTCCATAACATACGCCTGCCCATACCATAACCCCACCGCCACCATGGGCCACTCAATCCACAACGTTGACATAAGCAAATCGCTCACCCACACGACGCCACACACGCTGTCTGCCATCTGCCCTGAACAGTGAAAACTGGGATTCATCTGTGAAGAGAACACCTCTCCAACGTGCCAGACGCCATCGGATGTGAGCATTTGCCCACTCAAGTCGGTTACGACGACGAACTGCAGTCAGGTCGAGACCCCGATGAGGACGACGAGCATGCAGATGAGCTTCCCTGAGACGGTTTCTGACAGTTTGTGCAGAAATTCTTTGGTTATGCAAACCGCTTGTTGCAGCAGCTGTCCGGGTGGCTGGTCTCAGACGATCTTGGAGGTGAACATGCTGGATGTGGAGGTCCTGGGCTGGTGTGGTTACACGTGGTCTGCGGTTTTGAGGCCGGTTAGATGTACTGCCAAATTGTCTGAAACGCCTTTTTTTAGACAGATTTGTGAACAATACTTGTGGGAAATGGTCTTTTGTGTGTATAGAAAATGTTTTAGATCTTTAAATTCAGCTCATGAAAAATGGGAGCAAAAACAAAAGTGTTGCGTTTATATTTTTGTTCAGTGTAGATATATACTGTTATGTATCATGATTAGTTTTTTCCAATACCGTTGCTTCCCTAGCTGGCACAGATAACACAGCACAGGGTGCACAAGATGGCGGCCCCATCTAAAACATTTAACACAACATGAAGTCAGCTTCAAGTTATCTACATTCTTCCATTCTGACCAAGAGTTAGATGAGAATATTGACACCACTCTCATATGTTAGATACAAGGCAGCTTGTTAGGTCAGCTTAGCATAAAGACTGCAGACAAGGGGGGAGGGCAGCTAGCTTGCCTCTGTCCAGAAGAAACAAAATTCACCTACAAACACTTCTCAAGCTCACGAATTAGCACTTTATATCTCGTATGATTAATCCTAGAGTTTTGTCATCTCTGTGAGGTTAGCACGCAACTAAGGTAGCTGCAAATTGTCTGTTTCGCGCAAGCTATAGGCCTATAGCTACATGAACACTCAGCAAACATGAAATGGTATCAATCTTTACATCTAATTCTCAGCAAGACAGTAAATGTTTTTGTATTGATACATCTTCAGGATTACCACCCCTTCATGGCACATTTGCACTCATGTCGGATGCTTTCAAAAAGCAATATACTGTACTTTAAGGATGTATGTACGGTATGAGAGTCCAGAGGAGCCTGCATGTGGAACATTTATGTATTCACATATCACCAGTCACTGAAGGAATAACGATGGTGGGTGATCAGTAATGAGTCATGAACATGATCCCCTGTAGAGCAGACCTACATTCCAGCTTCCTTCCCCAGGGCACACGCTGACCCACACTTTGCTCCGTTTCTTGCCAAAGCTCTGGTGCTTCCTGCTGGGCTGTGACGGGGCAGTCAGGCGGCTGGGGTGGAGGCTGCTGGGTTATAGTGGCTGCTGCAGCCTCGGGCAGAGGCAGTGACACTCATTGACTGATTTTGTGCTGCATCACAGGGCAGAGTGTGTGTGAGCGTGTATGTATGTGTGTCAGATGAGGACGGAGGGGTGGGGAGTGGGGGGTCAACAAGGAGTGGTTGTTCTTTGGTCCCCTGCCCCAAGCCCACTGCATGCTGTTACTCACACGTTCACAAAAGACTAATAGAGTCCATCTGTGACAGCGGCCCCGCCCACAGCTCCAGGAACAAGCTGTCACGATGACTTTAAACATACAAATTAATAATTTACATGATACTCAGATGTTTGGTGTCCACTGTGTACACATTTTGTACCTGTGTGAATGTGTTTATAACATTTGTAGATGGAAAAAAACAACTTCCTTAAACCAGAATTTGAAAAGATCATAAGCTTTCACTCATTCTAGTAGCAACATGTCACTGAATTAGTTTCATGTTCTCAACTTCTTTGTCATCTTACCCCATCACCTCCCCTCTCATCTCGCTGGCGGCATCCTGCACCTCGTTTCTATGGAAACAGCCTCTAAAGAAGGCGTGCAGAAAGGGACAGGAAGAGATAGTGAAACGGCAGAAAAGCGTCTTTGTGCTCTCAGAGGCTCACAGAGCGAGTAGGCCTAAAGAGGGTGTAAAAGGTTAATCACACACACATACATAAAACTTCCACTTCAGGCAAGATGGAAGATACCGTAAGGAGCATCACCAGACTCCTGAATCCCCCCTGAAGCCATAGAATGAGCTCTGTTAATAGCTTTTACAACTTTACACAGCTTTTAGTTTTTACTTCAACGCTTTCTGGAGGCAGCTTCTGCTAAAAGTGTTTCAGTGGTAAAATAGAATGTATTCATTTTATCTATAACGTCTACCATATGTGAGCAGACCAGTGTCAGCGGGGCCTTGCTCATGATTTACTGTCTTTGCACCGTTATGGAACATTATAGTTAATGTATTCACTTAGAGAGCTGTGACTAACATGTTTGATCACATTATGCATTCAAAGAAGAAATCCAGAAATGCACGCGCACACACACACACACACACACACACACACACACACACAAAACAAAAACACGCATGCACAAGGAATGCATTAAATCCCAGCATCACAAACACAGACACACACACATACACACACACACACACATGAAATCTCACTCCATTCTGTATCGGAAAATTGGATTGCTGCTCCAGAATAACTTGATTATAAACAACCTCCCTCTCACTCTGGGGCCGTATCACTTAATAAAGCTAAGTGCATTGACACGCCAGCGCCCACACTCATACACACACAAAGACATGTGCAAACACACTGCTGCAGATCTATATATCAACTTATTACATGTACCAGATCAACGGTAAGAAAAAAAAGGAAGTGAGACAAAACTAAGAGCAACTAAACATCACAGACATGTATCAGGTTAAATTTTAGATAGGTTGAAAATCAGGCTTTAAGATTATTATATTATTCAGTCAGCAAGGAGCTTTGTGCGCCTCAGTATTGGATGATTAGAATCTGAAAGCAACCAAAAGGTCAAATATATCAGCATTATGCATGTGAAAGGGCATCTTTAAGTCAATATATTCATGTGGGCCAACACTGAGAACAAAACCACTGAACAGACGTGGAAAAACACTGTGACAGTGAAGTGTTACGTTACAGACGGCAGCACAACTTCACTGTTGTTGAGTGTGTGAAAAGCATGGAGGAAATAATAATATGATGTGACTGTAACAAAGCACCACAAACATGTATTTTCAAAGTACTTTATCTGACATAAGCATTTAATGTTGCCACAATAAAAGCATAAGATGTGAGATATCAGGTCATCTTGTTTTCAGGATTGATGATGTGGATTTTGAACAGGACACAAAACACATTTCATACAAACAGGTGAACACAAAGCATCAGAAAAACAAGGAAGAAAACTGATCATACTGACAGGGTTTATAGGCTGCTAAATTTCAGAGGGAAATATTGTGCTGTGTGTTACATTTCTTTCACATCTATAGCTGGTAGTCACTTCACAGATTAGGATTTACAGGACAAATCATCAGTTTATGAAATATGATTTATTGTTATACATTTAAGTGCTTACACATGCATCAGTAATAATATTAATACAATAATGTAGGGGAAACTTGGGATGGTTGTAACGTGTTTACCATTTCTGTCAGTATCTTGGAACCTTTTAAGCCAGTGCATTCAAAATGTGATGTATGAAAGTTACATGTGTCTGCTACAAAATGCTGTAGCCGTTATCTATGTGACACAAACAGAAAATGCTTGGTTAGGTCTCAGACACAAGAAGCAAAATGTTACAATAGTCCAGGTTATTTGTAACACAGCCTGGGGTAAAATGTTATGTTATATAATAAGGGTGATGACCAAAACAATTTGTCATTCAACACTTAAATGATGTGTGACGTAACTGTTGTGTGAGTGTGTTGGGCAGGGCTGGGTGTTTGTGTGTGTACCTTTGATTTGATTTGGTTTGATTTGATTTATTTATTTGAACATGTAAAAAAAAAAAAAAAGCAATTGATTAAAACAATTAGAAAGAGAAGAAAACAATATATTCACATCTCATTTACATGTTCAAAGGGAGCAGGAAGAAGTATACACTTATCTGGTCCTGCCCGTTGTTCACTCAATACTCATATCAATAATAATAATAATAATAATACTGTAATAACAACAACAATAGTAATGATAATAGTAACAATAATAACAACAACAAGCAACAACAACAAACAACAACAACAATGACCATTGACATACAAGAATAAAGACTAAACTAAACATGTGCAGAGTGAACCAGGTGGTATGTAGCCTGTTCCTGGTTGGAGAAATTGGAAGTGTTACCACTATTTTCTGTTTTACAATCATCCCTGGCCTCCCTGATTAGAACACTCTAGAAAGTAAGCAGTTTGCATTAGATAATTAGTAGTCTAGTTTCATTTTTGACACTTAAGTAGTTTTCACCAAAAATACTTATGTACTTTTCTTCAAGCATAATTTTTTTAACCAGGAATTTAACTTGTAATTGATTTATGGTATAGTATAGACATTTACATTTCCAATATAATCTAATATTGAGTTAAAACTATAAATAAAACTTGAGGTGTGCATTGTATACAGTAAGATATTCCCTTGCATTAGCCGAAGTGAGAGAATATTTTGGGTTTTTTTTATAAGAGTTAATTAGGGCCAACTCAAGGTGTGTACTAGAGAATGACACAATAAAAGTGAGGAAGGAAATGTAAAAAATGAGCCCTAATTGTCCCTGATAGTCAGAAAATGTAATTTCTTTATGTATTAGTAGATAACAACAACAATAACACCAAAATGCTGACGCTTGACCCCTCCCCTCAGCACCACTGCCACTACCACAACCCCACACATAAAACTCCTGTGGTGTTTAAAAGTAACACGTTTGGCCTGTTTGGTAGCAGTACAAGGTTCAAATCCCTCCAGTTTACTTCAAATGTGGGACTTATCTAAAGAGTGATTTGGGGGCAAAATAGGAAAAATGCTGGTGATGTAGTTACACTGAAGCTCTGCAGCTCCATCTAGTGTTTCACTGTAGTACATACAAGTATGTTATTCAGACCGTCACAGGGTCTCTCTCCATCACTGGCTCAGTCTTTACTTCCCACTAGGATAGGTTCAAATTTCATAAATCAATACTCACTCACACACATGTCAAGAGTTATTGGTTGCTGGCTGAGAGGAGATTCCTGCCTCACATGGGGGACATAATCCACTCAGTCAATTCAAGTTGGTATGTTTTAAAGTTAATGTCTTTTTAGTTCAAAGCCCAATACATCCATCTGCAGTGCGTCAGCAAGGAGGAACAATTACACATGGATAGCCTATATGAGTGTTGTTTGAAAGTTGAAATTAGAAAGAAATGAAATAAAGGAAAGTGATTACAGCTTATGGCCTTGAAAGTGAAAGGAGAATAGTCCTACTTGCCACCTGTGTTTCTGCGTATCATCTGACCATAAATCATTCATCAGCCTACCTGAGGACTGCAGCTTCCCCTGGAGAGGAAACACTGCCAGCTGATACAGAAGTGAGAAACATCCATCCATGAAACACACTGGAGAAACCACATGGTACCCAGTAACCTTATGGAGACTGATCTGTGGCGACATCTGTAATGTTAACAACAAGGAAACTTCTTGGGCGTCCACGGTCATATTTGATCCAGGAAACTAAAGGGTCTTTCTGACGACTCTTTAACAGCTTTACAGAAGAAAGAAAACCCAAGAGAAGAAGTTTCCCACTTTTTAGATCATCCAAGAAACCTCTGAGAGGCCCCGCCTGTCGCCATGCTGCCGGCTCAGGAGGCAGCCAAAATCTACCACACCAACTACGTGCGTAACGCGCGCGCCGTGGGCGTCCTGTGGACGGTGTTCACCATCACCTTCGCCGTCATCACCGTGGTGGTTTTCATCCAGCCCTACTGGATCGGGGACAGCGTCAACACGCCGCAGGCCGGATACTTTGGCCTCTTCCACTACTGCATCGGGAACGCGCTCACCTCGGAGCTCACCTGCAAAGGGAGCGCGCTGGACTTCGGCTCCATCCCATCCGGAGCCTTCAAGACGGCCATGTTCTTCGTGGGGATCTCCATGCTGCTGGTGGTGGGCAGCATCGTCTGCTTCAGCCTCTTCTTCTTCTGCAACGCCGGGAGCGTCTACAAGATCTGCGCCTGGATGCAGCTGGCCTCCAGTGAGCACCAGGGTCTCTCCAAAGTTTGTAGCGGCACAGAAAGGCGCCTGTAGATGATTGGTACAAAAAAACATGTATTTAGTCTCACATATAATCTCAGACTAGAACCATAATCCTGCAGTATAGATTTTGTTGCACATCTGTTCAGAATGCAGTACAAAAGCTAAACAAAAATACATACACTTTGCATTGCTACAAAGCAGGCCTTTTCTCAAATTATGTATGAGTCTATCTTTTTGAGTTTCTCTGCATGTCTGCAAGCCAGGCATAGTTTCTTTGCAAGCTTCTTACCTACTCATTTAACTCTTAACATTAGCCATAGTGTCTAACTTTACTCACATGGCATGAACTCCAAGGAAATTCCAGTTTCTGAGTTTAAAATGAGATGTTTAATCAGCTATATAATTAGTGTGCATCTTTAATTTCTCCTAGCTATTAGGGATCAGTAGGACCTGATAAGTATAGAAAACTAAACTTGGTCAACAACAGTTGAGCCCCAATGTCTTCAAACCAGTACCTCCTAGTTAATAATGTTACTGTTGCTAAAATTGGTCAAATTCATTGCCATATCAAACTACAAGCATTATTAATCATAAATAAACAAGTTTCAACCATAAAAATGTGATCAGGTTCTGGACCTTGTCCACTTTTGTGTCAGGATCGGCTGCAGACTGATTTAGCAGAGATGGCTGCCATCTTGTTTTTATATGGATGAGTGTTTTGTGTTCTTACTACCACTTGATGGCACAAAAATGTGTCCACAATCGAGGACAACAGGTCTAAGTTAAGTAGAATGAAGTGTAAGGTCGAGTAAACCCAAAAAGTGATGTCCTCATATGAGAGCACAGGGTCTCAGGAGGTTAAAATCAATTAATCTATCAATACATGTCTGTCCAAGGCGGAATGTTTCTCTGGGATAAAGCTGCAACATTAATAAATAACACTATAGAAGAACATAAACACTTATATGGCACAACACAGTCCCTGCATGCCTAAGATATATAGAGTGCAAGTTCAATAAATGCAAGTTAAGATAGTAAAAACAGTAAAACAACAGTGGTGTGAAGTTGTGAAAAAGTAGTGTAAGGTGTCATCTATACAAATACTGTTTTACTTTATAGACATAAAGAAAAAGACGGGAAAACCTGGTGTAATTAATAAGCAATGACACATAGAAGTGAAAATGAATATGATGGAAGAATTCAAATCTTTTTTATAAAGGTAGCAGATAAAACACTATAGAAATACTTTGTCACAAGTAAAAGTCTCGTGTTCAAAATTATACAGCATGCTTTAGTAGTTTAATAATAAATCAGTTCAAAATTCAGAGGTCAGAGGTTTTAGGTACACTGCTGTCAATGAAATGTCATGGAGTAAAAAAAAACATCTTTTCCTCTATTTTGGTACAGCTGTAGTGTAAAGCAGAATGAAAGAAGGAACGCTTGAGTCAATGTGCTTTGTTACTTTCCACCACTGGGCAGAAAGACACAACAGTAAGCTAAACCAAATCTCAGGATGCCTGGCAGCGCTAACTGCAGGTCTTCTGTTTATACAGGAGGAAACATGAGCACATTCAGGCCTCAAACAGAAATACAAGACAACTCAAGGTTATGCAGAAGCATAATAGAGGATTTGTCTGGTAAAATTTGACCTTAGAGTGAAATATCCATGAACGATCATCCAACAACATTTCAGTAGTTCCCTTCAACACACACACACACACACACACACACACACACACACACACAGAGGTGAAACATGACTCTGTTCCTGAAACATAAAGCAGCTCGTGAACAGATGTAGCTGCAAGTGAAAGGACGAGCCTGTAATGAAACAAATAATGAGATTAACCTGGAGGTGTGCTGTTACACTCTCTCCTCTTCCTCTGCAGACCCCTCACACCTGCTGTTAAGCGTGTGTGTGTGTGTGTGTGTGTGTGTGTGTGTGGGCGTGTGCTTCAATGAATGCCAGACTTTTTATGTTCATATATTACACACACATGCATATCTTTTTTCAGCTGTTTCAGCCTCTAAATTAGTCTGACAGGTTTACTTTGGAGTCCGATTGCAGAAGTTCTGCGAAGGATTTTGTTTTTAAAGATACTCATACGGCCCCATGTTGCATTTGAGGGGTCGACACACTGAGTTAAAATGATCAGTAAATCTTGAGGTATGTGCTGTATACAGTGAGCTGTTCCCTTTGAATTAGCCTAAGTGAAAGAATATTTAAGTTGTTTTTTTTTTTCTGAGAGTTAATTTGAGCCAGCTCAATGATAAAAGTGAGGGGGGAAATTAAGAAATTAAAAATTGTTTTTAAATTGTCTGAAAATGTAATTTCTTATTATATATATTATATTATTCGTATTAGTAGGTAAGAGCGTTGCAGTTTAATGATGTTCTACTGTATCTTGAAATAAGGGAGTGACTTGAGAAAGTGAGAGTGAAAGCGTGTGTGTGGCTAAGTAAGTGAAAGTGTGTGTTTGTGTGCTAACGTTTCATCTCATCACCTGATACTTCACGTGGCTGTGCACGCTGAGGTGGGACGGCACGAGGGCGGCTGTCTTTCTGCAGAGTCAATAATGGATGAACAAGTTCATCTTTCTGGAGTTGAGATGCTCTGGAGTTGCTAGGCAACTCACCTGTGTGTGTGTGTGTGTGTGTGTGTGTGTGTGTGTGTGTGTGTGTGTGTGTGTGTGTTGTGTGTGTACCTGAATGAATATAAATTTTATTTCTCTGGTGACTTCTCCGTCTTGCTGTTTGTTGCTTTAACATTGGAGGTGGTTTGTGATATTGATCATGAACAGCAGCAAGATGAGCTTTTACAAGCCAACATTTTAATATATAAAACACAAACATTCAGCTGTGAAGGACGTATTCAGATGCTTTACTTAAATAAAAGTAACGATACTACACTGAAAACACTCCATTACAGGTCCTGAATTAAAAATGTCACTGAGAAAAAAGGACGTAATTATAATGAGGTAAATGTATATGAAGTATTAAAATGCTCTCTGTGAGTTATATAATTGTACAGTATACCATCAGATTGTTATTCCTAATTTATTGACGTGTAATCAGCATTTCAGTGCTATATTCGGTTGAGGTAAAGCAAACTAACTAGCTGATTAATTTCTCAATATTGTTTGGGTGGTAAAAACTTCTGAAAATAGTGAGACACAGCCCTCACAATTACCCAGAGCCCAAAGTGACATCGTCACAATGTTTGTTTTGTCCAACCAATGGTCCAAGCCTCACAATTGTAAAAAAAATAAATTAAAATATGAAAAAGAAGAGCAGCAAATCCTCACATCTGAGAAGTTTGAACCATGGAGTGTTTGGTGTTTTTACATGAAAAAGTTACACAGTTATAGTTGCCATTTAAAGGTCCAGTCTGTAGGAATTAGTGACATCTAGTGGTGAGATTGCAGACTGAAACTTCTGCATGCCAGGTGTGTGTGGGAGAGATACAGTGGTCAATGTGAAAATGCAAGAACACAGATGGCCCTATCTAGAACCAGTGTTTGATTTGCCCCTTCTTGGCTACTGTAGAAACAACATGGCAGACTTTGTGGAGGAGGACCCACTCCCTATGTAACTATTAAGAGCTCATTCTAAGGCAACAAGAACACAAAGATTCTTAGTTTCAGATGATTATAAACTAATAAAAACATAGCTATGAATGTGACATACCATTTCTGCCGATAGATGTCCCTAAATCCTACACACTGGACTGATCATTTTCTGCTCATTATATGTATGTTTTTCATCCAAAAATCTTAATCTGTAGAGTAAGCAGTAGGCTAGCTAAAGCTGTCAGATAAATGTGCTATAAAAAGTGCAACATTTCCTTTCGAAATATAGTGAAGTAGGTAAGGTAGCATGAAACGAAAGCTTTTGTTAAAGTTTGTGCTTTTCAATAAACTAACGGTGCCTCCCTCTCTATCAGGCACATGCATGGTGATTGGCTGTATGATCTATCCCGACGGCTGGGACTCGGACGAGGTGAAGCGCATGTGTGGCCAGCGGACCGACAAATACACCCTGGGCAACTGCACGGTGCGCTGGGCCTACATCCTGGCCATCATCAGCATCATGGACTCGCTCATCCTCTCCTTCCTCGCGTTCAGCCTGGGCAGCCGACAGGACAAGCTGCTGCCGGAGGACTTTCAGGTGGAGGAGAAAGGTAACAGAGCGGAGGGAGGGTGGAAAAAAAGGTGGGGTGGGAGAGGATGACGCAGGCTAGATGAGAATATTTAGCTGGAGAGAAATTGAAGAATGGAGGGTTTCATTTGAGAGGCTGAGATGAGAGAGGGAGGAAAAGGGTGGATGACAGAGTTGGCAGGAGGAAAGGTAAAGGTTTCAGAGGGTTCAGTGTTGCATTAAGTGGTGCAGGGAAAATGGAAAGAGGTGAAGCAGAGGCTGGGCACCCTTGAAACCTAAATGATCTCTGTGTAAGTGATGACTCACTGAGGTCCCAATAAACTGAGAGGAAAATGGATGGCAGTGTTGTCCAGTCCAGCAGTCTGATCCAGACTGAAATTTCTCTACAACTACTCAGTGGATTGCCACGAAATTTTGCACAGACATCCACGGTTCCCAGAGGATGAACCCTACTAACTTTGGTGATCCTATGACTTACTTAGCGACCAAATGAGGTTAATATCTTTGTTTTTTTACTGAAATTTCTCAACAACTGGATGGATTGACATTAAATATGGTACAGACACTCTTGTTCCTCAGAGGATGAACTGTAATACCTTTAATCAAAGGCTGAGTGATATAGAGAAAATAATATCACAATATTTTTGACTGAATACTTCAATGTCGATATTGCCATATCATGGTATTGTAGGGTTGACTATTGGTGCTTTTAAAAAATATCTACACAATGATATTTTTGCACATGGAGTAGGTGATGGACAGTTTTCTCAAGCTACGTGTGTCTGCATTTAAAAAATCCAAAAGAAGTCCAGCCATTTGATTTGAATGCCGACAGCACATTTCTGATTTTTTTCTCTGGCGTCTCCATCTTTGTTTTAATGAACTTCCTGCCAAATGCTGCTGACCTCACCAGGAAAAAAACACCGGCACCATCTAGTGGACCAAAAAAACAATTGATTTTATTATTCTAGTGCCAAAAGTTGTATTAAAACTGTATTTGTGGGGTGTCGGTGGCTTAGTGGATTGGTGCCCAATGTACAAGGCTGTTGACGCAGCGGCCCGGGTTCAATTCCAACCTGTGGCCCTTTGCTTCATCCCCTTTCTCTCTCTCTCCCCCTTCACCTTGAGCTTTCCTATCAGTTAAAGGCAAAAATGCCCTAAAAATATAATTAAAAAATGTGTATTTGCAAACATTAATAATAATAATAGATCCATACTTGACGTCCATGTGTCGATATAATATCGCCACACAAAATATCGCGATTCTATGATGTATCGATTTTTTCCCCTGCCCCTAATTTCCATCAGCCTCAGCTGTATTTTTTGTTAAGTGTTAATTAGCAAATATTAGCACGCTAAACTAAGATGGTAAATACTGTAACTGCTTGACTCTTGGTCTTGTTGAATAGTGGGTGTATATTTTTAAGTCATGTTTTCCTCTCATCTACAGATAATGCCTGAGCCTCCTGTGGACAACCGAGGGAAGAGATGGACGAGGCTTTATGAGGAACACTAACAACTCATGGAATTCTGATGTATTCGAAAACTTCAGGACTGTTAATGAACATGCTATAGACTTGTCTTTCAGGTGTTTTATTATTCAAAATGACCAGAAGCTCCTTGTTACTCTGGAGAGAGAATTGTCATAAAAGCTGAGCAAACTGCCCTGTGTGATGTTAGATATGTAATATGTATTTCAGTACTAATTTTATAATGCTATATCATTTAATATGCAAACTAATAACTGTGATGTATTTTAGGAGCCTTTGGAGTGATTCCAGTGTGACATCCTGATAAATAATGTCCCAACATTTCTCAGTATAATCCTGTATCATTGCCGTTAGCTCTCAGTGAAAATACAATCTGATACCACTCTGCAGTATGAATGTCCTGATGATGCATTAGATTAATGATGATGTGTTTAATACAGAGTCTTTGAGGACTGCGCACTGCAGTGGAGCATTTATGAGGCAATACACAATCCAGTTCGGTTTTGAAAAATGTTTATTTTTATTACCTACAGAAAAAACATGAACAATCAAATGAAGAGTGGAGACATGAACAGAGGGAGAGGAGACTTTGTAGAAAAAAAAATGGTTTTGAGGTGGTTCAAAGCATTATTACAGCATCTGCTTTTTAGTACAATCTATTATTTTCAAATCCAACACCTCCATGTGCAGTGGGAACTCTTGAAACAAAGCTTTAGTTTAATTACCACCAACATTCTTCGAGGCATTTCTAAAACGTATTTTAAAAAAACACAAAACAGCTCAAACCTCTCAGCTTGTGCCTTCAATTTACATTGCTGACAGTCAGGAGCTGTGCAAAGCTTTTGCTGCAGAGAGGGGGGACTGAAGGCCAACTATTTGGTGCACTGCACCCTGGGTGTCGATCCACAGAGTTTGACTGTTAATGTGGTAAATGTTATATGAAGCCTTTCTGAAGAGGCAAAAAGTGATCCCGGTATGAAACAGAATAGTTATCCTCTCATGCATGACATAGGAAAAAGACTGTTTTTCACATTGTTTTGTGCATGTAAGTGCTTTTTTAAGACATGAGATAGCACTGAAACTATTACACTTGAAAAATCTGATATTACACAGTTTGGTTTTACTTAAAAAATAGAGCTTGATTTCTGATGAGCCAGTGAAACGTCTGCTTTCTAATCATGTAGTTCTGCCTGTATACAAATGTACAAAAGTGTTGTTAGGATAAAGCTAACTCAACAGTGCTAAGAACATTTCCATTCTCTCATACCGGCTGTTAGCATTACGCACTGATTAATTCTGAGCACTTTGCACACATTTTGACAGCAAAAGGCATAAAAGCTGGCACAGCTAACATGGTGACTGGCAAACAGACACAGGTTTGGCTTGTTAATATCCTTAATGGTAACAGTGTGTGGTTTTGTAGACAAGTGCAACCTCCTTTCAGATCGGACAGTTGATTATCCAAAGCTAAAAATACAGAGAATAATGTGCTGCAGAGAAAGAGCTGGAGTCTGGAAAAAGAGAGCAACGTCGATAAGTCCTAAACAGCCAGTAAAAAAACCAAAAGAGCCATAAATATAGGAAGAAGACCATGAGTGTATTCTATCACCAGCGTAGTCCAAAGCAGGACAAAAACGAGGCAGCAGTCTATTGAATTCATGAGAGTGTGTGGGTAGCCTCTGAGAGCCATGATGAGAGGATGCAGGCACGATGCAGTCACAGGGTCTCGCGGACATGAACGTGTTTGTTTATTTTATGTTTCCAAGCCCAGGATCTCCAAAACCTAATTTATCCTTTCACAATAAGAGGGTGGGGGGTGAGAGTGGTGTGCACGGTTGGCCTTTAGGATGTGAGCCATGGATGGGAGAGGCACTGGGCTGCAGTGGCCCTCCTTTCAGGCACCAGGTCCAGCATGGGCAGCAGGAAGGAGCTGAAGCAGTGGGCCTCCTCTTTGGACCACTCGTACTTTTCTACCAACACGTCAAATAAACCCCATGGCTTCAGCTTGGTGATGTGGCGCAGGTCGCCTGCAGGAAAATATTACATTTCAGTAATTACACTGCCTGATGTTGACGGACTGCATATAACAGAGTGCAAAATTTAATTTTATATCAGTAATGTGTGTTTTTGGTTGGCATGAATCCACTGCATCAACTCTATGTACTGGAAATAGCTGTACTAAATTTACATTGCAAGTTCTGCCCTTCACACTGAGCAGATGGCTGTTCCCTTGAGCCGTCAGGTGCTCACTCTGAAATAGTAACTTTTGCACCAACACACCTGAGCATATTTTAAGCATGAACTGGATTCAGCTGCAGCAGACAGCTGGTGGCAGGGCGGGCGTGATTACCTTTCTTGGTGAAAAACTCCTTGGAGTATTTGCCTGCCAAGATCAGCTTCCGAGGAACTTTACCTAGCAGCTCGATGATCAGCGCTATGTGATCTACAGGGAGGCAGAGAGACATACAAACACAGCTGATGAAGGGAAACAGGACTACTGCAATAAATGTGAAATGCTGGACTCGGAACAATTTACACTATAAAGTCTACACCTTCCCAAATAAACCTGGCGTTCATACTCATTTCAGGGTGTCTTGTCTATTGGAGTAGCCCTCTAGTTGCAGTGTTCCTACAGCTTAATGCAAGTTAGATTTAAGACTTTTTTTTAAAATGCCACTTGGAGTGAAAGTTAAGACCAATTTAAAAAGAAATTAACCAAACTGACATTAATTACTTAGGTTGAGGGACAATTTTGCCCAATTTTTATTTTAACGTTGCATAAAACGTGACTTTTTTTTAAAAAAGATAATAGGCATTTATTGGCAGGTTGTCTTGGCGATTTTGTGTCTCTGACTCTGTGTTGCATACCACCGCGTTGATTTCCATCATGCCAAGTGTAAAAAACTTTTTTTTGATAAAATACACCCAGCCTCGTATGCACTGACTTGTACTGGTTTCAGCCATGCTGCAAAATCTTGGTTAAATAGCTAATTTTTGTTGAACTAGCACTTCCCAATTTAGTCCAGGATACAGCTACATCTAGCTAGCAGACAGTGGATCATCAACTCTGAGCATCCCAGCTGGAAACAAAATATGAGTGTTGTTTCCACTGTCCTGATCTGTGTGATGTAAATGAGAGAGGCATTTGGTAACAATTCATAAAATCCCACTTTCCATGTCTGAGCATTTTAAGACTTTTGAAAAATTGATTTAAGATATTTTAATACCAATTTAAGTCTTAATTTTAGATTAAGGAATTAACATTTTGGGAACAGATGTCTAAGGGGAAGCAGACACTGACCTTCATCTCTGGAGTAGTCTTCTCCAGAGTGGGGTTCAAACAGATAGTCTCCAGTGGCGAGCTCAAAGGCCTGAGGATAAAAACACACATGAACTCAATAAGTGGTAGATGGATGGGTTTAATCAAATACAGATGCATTAGTGTGGTCAGTGAGGTCAAGGATTCCCTGACTGTCATGTTTTGTTTTCCTTTATCTCAAAGCATTTCAATGTTGTCACAACACTTAATATTTTTTGGGTTTGAAGTCACTCTGAGGGTCAGCTAACATCTCCTGTTTTCACTAATGGTTGCTTACTGTATCTTACATTATGCGTGTGTGTATACATGCTCACAGCTGAGTCTGTGTGTGGGTGACAGTGTAGGCTGTAGCAATAGCTGTAGTAACGAGTAGCAATCAGTCAATAAAAGAGGAGAAGAAGAAAACTGGAGGCTGACATGAACAATGAAGCTCCAACAAAAAAAGGCATTGTAAATATTTTATGCGGTAGCAAATGCATTCAAGATGTTTTTTTAAGACCTAAAGGACACACACATTGTCTCCCGATGACAAATTAAATTAATAAAACTGTCTCTGATTACAATGAAACTCCACAGGCTCTAACACTGTCAGTCAGTGTTAATGACATCAGTTCCTCATAGCTCTACAGGTGCTCTGTGTCTGTTATACCATGCAGGCAGTGCTCCAGATGTCTGCTGGTGTACTGTAGCCAGCTCCTGTCAGCACCTCAAGAGAACGATACTGCCGCGTCTGGATGTCATCTGTGAAATGTTTGTGCTACAAGAAGGAGAAGGAGAAGGAGAAGAAGAAGAGAAATGCTGCTGAGGCACAAAGTAACACCGGTGCTGGTGTTTACATAGATTTAAAGGTCAGATTCAAAGCACAGGTAAAATGTCGACAAACCTTTCAAGGATGCCATAAGAGTCCCTTCATTAGAATGTAAATTTGTACTCACCACCCAGCAGGCGTTGCCGAGGTCAGCAATTTTAACCTGCAGCTTGTCAGCGTTAATAGGCTCCAGGGGGTTGACTAACATATTGCCTGATGCTCCTGTTAAAGAGAGGAGAGGGAGACAATGAGATAAGAGGACAAGACAGAGAAGCAGGGGCAGGATGGCAGAAAAATTAAGACACATGGAAGACAACCAAAAAGATCTAAGCTGGCAGATTGTTCCTAACTGCGCTGGGTCATTCCAACAACTGAGAACAAAACTCGAAAGATCATTTTAAATATGACGACTCAGAGTTGTAACTCTGAGTGGAGGCTGCTCCTGCAGCAGGTGTGACAGTTTACAGTGAAAGATTTATTATGTGTAACACTACAGGGTACCCTCTGGGTAATTATTCAGCAGAGGCTGTTAGTGATGTACTGAGATAATCTATATGTATCGCATATGTATAAGCACTTCTTTCTGATACAGTCAGCTCACCTACAGTGCTTACTGAAAACACTGTACAGCCCACACTTACTGTGCCACTCCAGTTAAAACTATTATGGATGTTTTTACTGTCATTGACATGCGTACTGCATTAGTGTGCATATATTAAAGCAAATTATGGTTCAAATTGTGGTTCATATGCACTAATGTCTATACATATCTGCATATGTGTGCAGAACCTGCAGGCACTGGGACAAGATTTTGAGAGTTGTATTGACCAATCACATTAGAGTGTCAGTTGAACAGTCTGTGAAAAGCCAAAGAGGTGAAACACATTGGCCAAAATGCAATCTTGCTATTATCTGATGACGATTTAGCTTTTTAAAATTATCTATCCGCATGCATATGAAGATATCCGTTTACAGAAATTAGCCAAAATGGCCGGCAGAAGTGAGAAGAAGTGGCCTGGTTATCCCCTGGCTACACCCGAAGCCCTCAATTATAGGCCACTGCCTCCAGAGGCTTACCGTCGTTAGACTGATAGCTGACGGGTTCTAAGATTGCATATGCACTAATGTGCTCTTGATAATTTCATGCTGTTAAAGGTGATCAGAAGTGTGAAAACTGTAGATTTCATTATGAACCATTTTGTATAATTCAGTGTAAAGTGTTTAATCGCACGCTTGTATACTTGTTAAACACTGTGAAAACTGATGCACAAAAAAAAAAAAATCAAAAATATCTATATTTATGATTTCATATCCTGACAAATACGCAGCATAGTCAATCTGAAACACTCAATACAGGCTTTGTATGGCTACAGGTGCTGGAACCACAAGATACACAATATACTGTATATATTGTATAACCAGACATTTGTTAAAAGAAAGGGAAAAAGTTTAACTAACCATCCTGGCTGCCTTGATCGTCATCCCCTCTTTTGGTCTCCCCTTGAGTGTCCATCTCCTCTTCCCTCTTCTCCTCCTTGTCTCCCTCCTTCAGCTCTACAGTAACAGAGTCTGGGCTCAGGGAGGCAGGGAGCTGCTGCACATCAGTGTCGGGTTCTCCAGTTGAACCGTTACAGGTCTGATGCTCCTCTTTGTTACTTAATGTGTCCTGGGTCTCTGTGTTAGTTTCTGGTTGGTTTGCGTTCTGTTGGTCCTCCTGCTCTTCTGTCGACTGCTTGGTCCCTTGTACCTCTGGACTGGCCTCGCTCTCTGGTGTGGAAGCGTGGCCGTTGCAGTTCACCTCCATCCTGTTCTCCTGCTCGGCTGCATTGTCCCTCCGCTCGTTTGTCTCAAGTATCTGCTGGGGCTGCTCGTCGGGAGTCAAGTCTGTGGTAAAATACAGCAGGGATTATTCAACTCCTGCCCAAACTTGTAGTGCTGATTTCAGATGCCTCATTTAATTATAGAATTAGTTGGGGATGAACTTCAGTTTTCTAAGACCAATAAATCAATAAAAACATTTGAACTCAAACAGTTTTCCTCCATCTCTCACTCACCTGTGATAGTATGGCTAGCAATGTCTTGCAGCGTGGCAGACATAGACAGGGTAGTTGAGGAAGTCGTGTCTTCGGTGGTCTCTGTCGTTGTCTCTGTCGTTGTCTCCTCATCCTCCTCCTCCTCTCCTCCTTCAGGTGTTGCTCCTCCCTCCATCTCCTGGATCCTCTTCTCCAGCATCTCTGCCTGCTTCTTCTGCTTCTTCTTCATCTTCTTCTTTTTGTTCTTTGACATTTTGGCCATCTTGAAAAAGGGGACGAAAAAATCTGAGTTTGTATGGTGACATGACAGATATGTTGATGAAAAAGACCAAAAGAAAACAGAACTTACTGGTTTGGCTGCTGGGGCCGTACTCACTGTAGGAATCACGAAAAATCAGAGGATTATGTTAGTGAACGACATGTGGCAGATCCTTCGCTTCTCTATAATTAGCATGCTGTTCGGGTGGCTGATTTGATTCACACCGAGCTGTACTAATAGACTGTCTCTGCAGTGGCACCCGGCTCAGCGGGAGTCACACACTCCTCTGAGCAAGCCAGTAATTTCCATAACCAATCCAGTGGTGAGTCATACTGACACACGGCTAAGCTCTCCCTTTTATTAGAAACTTCCACATGCTTTAAGTCTCTCAACGCTAAAATCACACACACAAGAGGATCAAACCAGAGCCGGAACGTCAGGGTATTCCCAATTTATGGCCAGTTTGTGCCTCTTGACAATACAATCTTAAAACCAAGCCCAATTAAAAACATCAATTGATCAAAACGCCTGTTAGTTGTGAACACCAAATAAGTAGTATGCCAGTCAAACTTAAAAGGCACGGGACCGGCTGATAAACCTAAGCAGCAAACCTCTTCGTTGTCAGCAACATGCCCGTCAAACCACAGAAGTTGCTTAGTGGAATGCTGAGGGTAGATAAAAAGGTTGTGACCTGCAGAACCCGAGGGAGGAGCAGCGCCAGTCTTCTGCCACTGCGTAGCTTCAGCAGCCATTTTCTTGATGTAGGACTCGTTGACGGTCAGCAGAATGTTCTCTGGTTTGATGTCTGTGTGGATGATCTTACACTTGGTGTGGAGGTAGTCTAAACCCTGCAGAACCTGCAGTCAAAGGAAATGGAATGTGTGTGTCAGTGCGATTAGAATTATTAAATTATTATTGTTCATCAAAAATGGATGTACAAAAAAAGATAGTGGTCATTTTCAGCATTTTTTGAAAGTTTAACAAAAAATGCAGAGAGTAGTGGAACAAGAAGATGGCAGCCAGAGTGAGCTGTTAGCTGAGGAGCTGCAGCCGACACCTCAAACTTAGGAAGGAAAACATCTCTTTTCACTTTACCTCACTGTCCGCAGCCTGCAGACTTAAATCAGATCACAGTTGCTCACAGAATGATGGAAAAAGGCCAGTTATTGCCTGACTTTATTAAAATGACAATTGTTTGTTTTGCTGCTGCCAGACCGGTAGTAATAAACCACACTGGCTGTTACCATAGTAACTAAAAGGTGTTGCCCAATCAACCACAAATTAAATCTTTGAGATTGCCACTTTGAAAGACAAAATGTTTCAGTGTAGCTGTGAAGTACCTGTCGGATGATGCTTTTAACACAGGGTAGGGGCAGGCCTTGATAATTCGATTTGATGATCCACTTCAACAGGTGATAACCCAGCACCTCAAATACCATGCACACATCTGAAGGAAGACAAGGTCAAGGACTAACAGAACACAACTTCTAAAATGACTTTAAGCTTTTTAAGCTTTCTCAGTCTAAAATGGACCGAAGGCAATAACATTTACAATGGCACATATGTATACATACAGAGAACTGCACATTTTTCTTGATCAAAAGCAGATTAGTTTCATTATCTGAGGGATAGCTGATTTATAAAGCATATTAAGTTGTGTTAAGTTGTGTATCTCACCAACTGAACGAGACACTGACCAACAGTATTTGATTAAAAAAACAACAACTCTGAAATAGCATCAATGGCTATGATTACATGCACATCAATATCACCTATTATTGTGAATATGACAATATTCTGAATTTCATACAGGTCATGTAAACGGAATATTGCGTTTGGATTTTCCAAATTAGGCCTTTTTCCAAATGTGGCATTTTCTGATTAAGACGTGGGATTGGTCGGTGTTTGTGTGGTTTTTCTAACATTATTTTGACATGTATACAGTGCATTTGGAATATGCATCACAGCCTCTTGCCTGTTTACGGTCAGCTCTGCACACTGTCATGGATACGTTGTCCATAAACCAACTAGCAAACAGTTTACAAGGCTGGGGTACAGACATATGCCCAAAAGACAAGCCCATATTGATGGTCAGAGGAAGAAACTCACCTACCTTTTATACATTATGAAAGATTTGGATATCAACAGGTTTTTGGATGTTTGTAAATATGATAATGCTGACATTTTTCAAGAGGGTGGTTGAAGAAATGAAAGGAGGAGGCTGTGCTCTCATGGTCCAACAAGTCTGTCACTGGTGGAAATCCCTGAAATATTCCTACTTCTATGCAAAGCAGCACAACGGCACAAACAACAGCTGCTCTACTCCATATTTTGATGTAATAACCGAAATGTAAGGGCACATTAATCGGTATATGCATGTAAACAGGAATATTAGTGGAATATTTCTTTTCATTAGCCATGCGAAGAGTTTAATAGGAGTACTGTTTGGGGTTTTTTGGAATAAGGTTAAAATAATGATGAATAATAATGAATATTTTGTATATGTAAACACAGTCAATGAGTCTTCCTGCACACACATCATCTTTGGACTTCAATGTCCTTTCAAGTTTTCCCATGACTGAACAATCCATCAGTTCACCACAAAAGTTAACTCCAGTTTCCAGAGGATGTCTGGGCATGTTGCCTGAGCACACAGCTGTAGACTGGATGGCGTGGGAGAGACAGGGATGCAGTGAGTGTCGGTGCATCTGGGGACTGTGATGCTACAAGAGGTGCCAAAGCACACAGCTACCCCAACGTCACATGAACATCTGTGAATCACAAATAGCAGCGCAAAGTGTGAATCTGGGGGTGTAATAAAATTGCTGGAGACTCAAGACTGCCAAATGACTGGCACTCAAAATGTATCTTGTCACTGCTGCATTTAAACTCAATAATTACGGTAGAGATCTGGCTGAGATATGGTAATCTTTAAAAGTAATGCAGACAAATGTGGCCTTCAAGCACAATGACAAGGATGAGCTAAATTAATGTCTGGCCTGAGGTGCTGCAGTCTTACCCTTGGATGTTCAGCACTAAAAGTAGCTATTTGGCCTGGAATGAGTGTAATCAGTATGTCTAAGCCATCACACTGACATAGTAGGGATGAGAAAATGGAAGGATGCCAAGCATTTAAGTTCTTGTTGCACTGTTCCCTTCCATCACAAAACGACAGCACCGACCAGCAAAGACTAGTCAGTATGCACCATTTTAGAGACACAACTCAGCTTATAGACAAGATGTTGCTTTCATCGACGCATGATCAAAGGGTGGACGATAATATTGTATGTGCTGCTGTTTCCACCATTCACACTCTGATTACAGGTGTGGGGGAACGTGCAAGGCATATTAAGGAAACTGAACAGAGGATTTCAGTATTTTAAGAACACAAAGGATACGAGTGCCATTCATGCCAGAAATTTTGAAGTCGTCTAGAAGCTGCACAACTCTCTCTCGGTTAGGGTCACTAGGATCTGTGTTTCTCACCTGGAAAACACACACAAACACAAACACAAACACACACACACACACACACACACACA
Organism: Epinephelus awoara; assembly: GCA_035609425.1. Lineage (NCBI taxonomy): Eukaryota > Metazoa > Chordata > Actinopteri > Perciformes > Serranidae > Epinephelus > Epinephelus awoara. The sequence continues at coordinate 15,882,229 of CM069296.1, forward strand.
CACACACACACGGTTGTGAAAGTTGTGGACCCTGGAATAACTGGAGTGTGAGTCATTGTGAAAATATTTATGTCCTGGTGACTGTGTGCGCCTTACAGATTTGAGCAGTTTGATCTCATCCAGAGCTGTCTCTGTGTAATGTTCAGCACTTTTTACAACCTTCATGGCCACAAAGCGCTTCTCCCTGAAAGACATACACACACAGTCAGTGGTTTAACTCATCACAACCTTGTTTGAACTTGTTTTGAAATATGTATCAATATCAATAACAGTAACATCAAACCTCCATAAAAATTCTAATAATGTCCGATGACATTAAACTAAAAAAGGCACCAGGCCTTTACTAGAACCTATAACTATTATTTTTTAATAGGTCCCTGATACATAATACGTGCTGCTCAGGGTTACATATATATAAATAACACATATATAGGCAGCAGCAGGGTGGAAACTCCTGGCCCTCGCTTCGGGACATTATATACTTATGCATGCACACTGCACTCCTCGGCTACTATTAAGAGATCCAGACACTACTTGAGGCCCTTCTTTTTGCCAGGTATTACAATATTAAAAAAGCACACTTCATTGCAACGCAGCAGCATCTGTGGTTTGGCAAAATCAGCTAATTTTTACAGATCATATTCTACATTTCACTATACTCAGGTTCAAGGTTGAAACTTACTGGATGTCCCAGGCCAGCCACACAGTGGAGAAGTGCCCCCAGCCCAGCTTACGGATCACATGGTATCTCCCGTGGAACAGATCTCCAATCTTCACATGGTGATATCCACCTGACCAAAGACAGATGCAGAGACACTCAGACAATGCTGTTCAAGTATGTACTCTGAGTGTATGTGTATGACAGTTAATGTATTCACATGGATCAAAGCTGGACTGCAAGTGGATTTAAGGAACGTAGGATTGTGGATTTACACACATTTACATGCACACAACAACATTAAGGTCTATGTCAGTGTGCTAAAATTGTCTTATTGGCTTGAATACACTGAACACCTACCCCTGCAGTAGTCGTTGGGGTCCTCCTGCTCGTCATCATCAGAGCCCAGGATCTCCTCATCCTGCTCTGGGAGCGGAGAGTCTGCCTGGCCCGGCTGAGAGCCGCCTCCACGACCATGAGGCTCTGGTCTGATTGGGGAAGACAAACAGAGACAGAAGGATGGTAAGAGTGAGAAGAAATAGAAAAGACAAGACAGCAGCTTAAAGCAAAGGAAGGGAGGCAGCGCAAAGGGAGGAAGAGTGACAGTAGGATTTCTACTCACAGAGACTAGAAATCGTGTGACACTGAGACGAAATAGTCGACATCCAAGAATGCAATTTCCATAATGTGCTACTTTAAGAGGCAAAGCATTTTATCAAAAAGCTTACAGTGTAGTTTCATCCAGAAAAACTCATAAGAGAGTGTGGATTATGTCACAAAAAAGTACCAGGAAATGTACCGACATTTTCTCTTTGACTGAAAAATCAATGGATTTTTGGCGGACATTATGCGCTACAGGTGTGTATGCACATGCAAACTCAGGAAGCCTGGTACACAGACACTGGTCACCTTGTTTGAAACACTGCAGAATCTTAGTGGATCAAGTCAGATAATAGTCTTTAGGAGAACATTTTCAACTCAAACTGTTTCTCACCTCTCCTTCTCTCTTCACTTGAGAATCCAAACTCATTTTAGCCATTACAGAAATGGCAGCTTGTACTAAAAGAGCAAAAAGTGGACTCATTGAAGACTTTTTTTAACTGCCTCTCTCCCTGATTGTAAGAAGAGAACATTTAGCTTTACTATCTTTTATAAAATCTGAGGGCTTTTGCTTTAACACCTTTCATTTTTCCATTTAATATTCTTCTCTGGCTTCCATTTTTTCCCTGTATTCAATCCAGATTTACTATATATATATAAAACCTTACATCATATCTCTCCTTCTACACATTAGCTTTAATTCAGCTTGTAGTCATTTTTGCTTTGAAGTATAATCAAGCGTGAAATACTTTCATCATACCTAAATTTGACACACACTAAAGCACACTCCTGGAGTACAATTGGAATTCATTTAAACCAGCATGAACGAGAACGATTGCGTCAAAGACCAAAGTGAGAAGAAGTACATTTTAAAGCTTAGAAATCTGTGGTGTCAGTCAGCTCCATAATAAGTCCCAGCGGCTTCTACTAAAGCTGGAACATCGCCACAAAACCAAGTTGTAGTGCTATTAAACAAAGAGACTCCTTGGACCAAGACTTAATTTCATTAAACATTAATTGCATTGTTGAATAACTGATGGTGACTGATGCACAATGCTTAAATGAGCATGCCGTGTTGTGTGAATCTGAACAAAGTGGAATAAATTATTAAACCAATCCTCCGGTGAGTTGTTCATATAGGACACCTCATTGGAGAGTAACAGAGACTGTGTTTGTTTCCACGAAAAGATTCACACACAGGATTCAAGTTGGAAATCAAACAAGTAAAACAAGAGAGGAGAAATGAAGATGAAGGTGCAGCATGTAACTACAACCAGCGCGCCACAGGAGAGCATCCAGCTGCGCAAACTATTCACTAGGAAAATGACTTTACCTGCGTCAGTTATTAAAGCATGCCATAAGGGACTTATTTTCACACATCATCTTTGTCATCATCATCTCTTCTGTAGTTTAGGATCTATTAAATAAATTATTTGTTTCTGGACAAACTGAATAGCAACTATGCTCTGCTGCTGCTGTCCATGGTGCTGAAAGAAGAGACAGCACCGTCACTGTCTCTCCCACTGAATCCAAACTGCAGAGTTACAAACATGTCATCAAACACCACACACCTCACATCTGCACTCTTCAACCAATCACTAACAGCCAAAGAAATTCACCAGCATCCACTGGAAGCAAATTTTAAGAGCACCACAATAAATGCATTAACATGTTTTGCCAAAATTCAATCACCGGATGGACACCTTATATTCATCATAAATCTTTTAAATTCCTCAAATAAACCTTTCATGCTGAAAACAAACACCTTTCCTCTTTTTCCTGGCGTGTTGTTTGCTTTGTCATGCTGTCTCAACACTAGATGCTGTACAAAAACAAAGAAAAGCCTTCATTCTAAAATACAAAATCTAGAAAGATCAGAGAATGAGTAAACAAGCAAACATTCCTGCCTTAACACAAAACATTATTATCCCACTATTTGATTTTTATTGGGAAGAAAAGGAAGATCGTGAGTCCTTCTGATGCTGCACTGTATTACTGCAGAGAGCTGATGGTGGTGCACTGTGGAGGTAAGAACAGCTTCCAGCAATAAATCCAGTTCTCTGCATGCGGTGCAGACAGATGTTTGCCTCACAAACAAAATGTTTGTCTTCGCACACATTTCAAGTAAACAACACGGTGGTCTTACATATGAAATCTCTCATTCAAATTGTTCTAATCAGATTTGTTTGTGAGAGCCATTTACAGAGCACATCAGTCCTGTGTGCCAAATTTGGACTTGGTGTTTGAGCTTAAATTACTGAGTCGAACAGTAAACACTGGAATGTGCTGAGGAGGATTTAGAGCTAATTAAAGCAAGTCACATATTATCTCTTGAGCTATGAGAGGGTCTAAGCTGCTGACTTTGCCATATAACCTCTGAAGAAACTTGAACAGCCATTGCTTCTGAAATGTGACAGTGGAGGCCAAACAACAACAACAACAACAACAACAAAAAAACAGTTTGATTGCTTTGCTTTGGTTGTTTGTGCTTTGTTGTGAAAAGTCATTAGGATTAGCATGTCCAGCTAATCAGTTCATTGGCTTAACACTGAGCAGCAGCAGCATGAGAATGACCACTTTGGATGCATCTTCACATGCTTACAAAGCTGTGTCATGCTCAGCTGCCTGCAGAACTCAACTGTTTGTTACTGCTCCTGAGGGGGGAAAGGCAATTAACAATGTGGAGCTGAAGTCAGGGGTGAAGAGATGAATTAATAAATTGGGTTATTTGCTATTTTTACAGGATTCAAAGTTCGATTATTTTTTGGAGTCTGACCAATTCAGGGTATTTGATGAAGACACAAATAACATTAGAGAGTAAAATATTTATAAAAAGCATCTTCTGTTTGCACTTCTGCCAATTTATACACTATATCAGATATATCTGCAATAATATCTGTCTGGCTCATACGTGTAGGAGGCATCCTCCTGGGCAAAAAAGCTGAAACAAAAAGAGTTTGCTCATTATTCGTTCTGTGGTTTTGCTTCTACATATTCACCCATCTGCTGTGAGATTTTTCTCAAAGAAAAAAAGGTGTCACTGAAGAACTGGGCACACTTGAATTCTCATTTGCTCAGGATGTTTTCAACCAGAAAAATGTTTGGGTCTCCCTCCATTTGAGAGCAGCATTTCAGTGCATAGACACCATAACTGCTTCAATGTTTTTACGTTTCGTGCTCTTATTCACTATACTATTACATTTACTTAAAGATGAAAATGCAGCCTCCAGTCTTGTACTGGGCTCGCCTGTGATTGTAGCTCAAGTCATTTTGGCACTAACTCGCAGGAACTTTGTCAGCCCACACATTGCGTGGCAAAGGCCAAACAACACTGCATTTATTCATTTACTCACATGCACACAGTGCACAAAAATACTGCAACTCTGCCTAAGTCAGCCTCCTCTCCTCCCTCATCTCTAGTGCTTCAAAGGTTAAAGACAATACTCTTCTTCGCTGTCCAGCTCACTGCATCTCTAACAAGCTTTAAAGTCACATTAATCTCTTGAACACATTCTACATATGTAAACAGAATATGTAGGCAATGGGACAAGATTTTAGTATCCGAAAGGTTTTTGGTTTTCCTTTGTAGTCAGAGTAGTATTGACCAGTCATGTTTGAGCAACAGGTAAGCAGTTGCATGTGGACAACAAAAGAGGCAGAGCGCATTGGCTGAAATGCAATCTCGGAACCCATCGGCTATCGTTAGACAACTATTTTGCCTTTTTTTATTTATCTGTATTCAGATATCTGTATATACAGACTTGCTGAAATGACCAGCACACAATCTGCTGGCTAGACCCGAACCCTCGAAATACTGGCCGTTGTCCCCAGAGGCTTACCGTCATCAGACTGATAGCCGATAGGTTCTTTAATAGAAGTAAGAATGGCTGCAATGACCAATAACAAAAAATAGTCTTGAACTTTGCTTTAGAAGTAATTTTTGTGGGGAAAAAAGTTGTGAAAACATTTATCAAGCACCTTTCTGTACAACACCTCTTCAAAAACATGAGATAATGACCAGCTGACATTAATATTACCCAACAAAAAGTGACAGAATCTTTTCACATTATTGCTAATGAAAATATGGGACACAAGCGAAAAGATAAAAACTGCCGAAAGAAAAACTGAGAAAAAGAAAAAGACAAGACCACTAATAACATGTATTAAAAAGCATTCTTTTTAAAGAATCATGTTCATCCATTAATCCATGTCAATAAATGTTGGCTGTTTTTCATTCACCTGACCTCCCCTCTTTAGCACCTGCTGCGCTGACAGAAAAGAGTCGATACTGAATACACTGTATGTCTTTGAGGCCTGGCTAACGTGAGAGGATGGTGGATTGATATGGAGAGCTTCAAACACTTGGTCTAAATAAAACAAGAGGAAAAATGCTCAAACTTTTCATTTGACTAACAGAACAAAACAAAAGACAATAAACTCACGTGTTTTCAAGCACTAAAATTAAACTCATAGTTCTTTAACTATGTCAGAGTTTTTGTCAGCTAAAATCCATTAAAAATATGACGGAATTAAGCTTAAAACACTGACACATGGACCTTCGATCCCAGGACAAGGGCTAGATCTAAATATAGCTACTAAAATGAATACTATTTATAGTAAGTGGAGTGCAGAAAAAGAGATGCAAGGACAGAATGATGGGTCAACACGGAGAATTAGGGAGAAATATTCAGCAAATATGCATGACATAAAAATGACAAGTTGAATCCAGCACCAGCATTCTCTCATTTAACACCAAAAGACAGCAGACGATCGTGCCATTGAAGATCGTGTATGCAAGTTTTTTGTTTTTTTCCCCTCGCTGCAGTACGTCGACAGTTGGACAGTTCAATGCCCTCTGACGGCTACACAACCTGCAGGATACTTCAAGGACTTCGGTAACACTCAAAACACTTGAAACTGCCTTTGGTTGTCACGCCTGCCTGCCTATACTCTTACACACAAAACCTGCTCTTACCTGCAAGATGCACGGATACCCATGTGATAGAAGGTGGAGGACAGGAGAGTGGAGGTGTTAAAAAACCCTCTCACTCCATCCGCAAGGAGAAAAAGGAGAACCAAAAAAAGGAAAGGGATGGACACTGAAAAGTAGAGGAGAGGAGCAGAGAGCGATCTGTGCTGATGACTGAAAAGCAGAGATTGTAAAGGATGGGGCGACAAACAGAATGCGAAAGGGGGAAAGAGGAAGAAAGAGGGTGAAAGGGGCAGAGTGGGTGAAGACAAGCAGAGAGGAGAGGAAGAAGAGGAGAAATGTGGGAGCTCTGCTGCAGGCTGAACACTGAGACTGAGTCCTGGAGCACACTCGCTGACACTCTCGCTCACTTTTTCTCCCACACACTCACAGTCTCTCTCTCACTCACTCCCTCTCCTCTCTCTGTCTGACCGAGAACTCTCCTTGGCTGTCGTCAGCCGCTGGCCCTGCCCCCTTCACTGACAGCTGGGAGATGATTGGGTGATGCAGCCCAGCACTGCATTGCAGGTGAGCGACGACATCAGCCCCCACCCCTCCTCCTTGTCTGACCAAAACAACACCATTCCTCTTTCCTCTCTCTGTCTGTCCATCATCATCATCATCATCATCATGAACACCCCCCATCTGACCCAGTCACGTATGCCTGCCATTCCAACAATGTTTCACTCATCTTTTTTTTGTTGTTGTTCTGAAACAGCTATACTACTCAGACTGTTGTACGTGCATCATACCCCAGCCTCTGCAGGGTTCGCTCCTCATGTTAAGGTGTGAGGTCGCCCATGTTGTGAGATTTCGGCTTTACAATCAAGACAATGTGAACCCGTAGATGTAGGAGAGGAATCTGCAGGGAACCCACAGCTAGAAATGGTTTATTTGCTATTTGACAAATCATTCCAAGCTTGAGACGATGATGAAATTAGATTGCGTTTATTAAAAAAAAGTGTCTGATGCTTGCTTTTCAATCTCCACACAATTCCTGACTGCACCCTGTGTAATTTTCAGAGGCACAAATGTTTGCCCACCTTCACCACTGAATCACTGCCATGGATCATCCATTCAGTTACATAGGGATTTATTTAAATTGGATAAATTTAAGATGAACAAAATCCTTATCATTGGCCTTAACACACTTGAAGAGAGTGCTGCAGAGTGAAACACATCCTCAATCAAAGCCAAGTACTTCTTTATGTGGATCAAGTACCAATCTGAGTACGTTAGTCATTCATGCTTTTGTCAGTAGTATGCCATTTAATGAATATAACTGGTCAACTGAGGTTTTGCCATGCAATCAGTGGAGTCTGATGGTGATGTTGATGTGCTTATCAGTGAGTTTTAAAGTCCATTTTAGTCTACAGCAACATATCAAATTAAATTAACATCTATCTTTGATGTATTCAAGATAGGAAATTGGATAAATTAAATTAATGCAGTGCAGCCACTCCTCCTTAGATTCAATTTTTGTGATGTCAGTTCTGGCGGTGATTAATGGAGTTTTATCAAAGAAAGGAGAATGACTACAACTTGTGAGCTCTGCCTGCAAAACACCAGGAGACACTTAATATTGAGTGTTCTGATAATCCTCAGCTTCTGCAGATAAGCAACACCTGTGCATCAAACGACCTGGTGCACTGGGGGAACTAGACTTTTTGGTCAATCCAAACCAAGTGAAAAACAGCTTTATCTCTGGAGAATTACTCAACTGGCATTAGCAGACTAATCTAGAACCTCTCAGCTCATTTTTAGTTTCCAAGATGCATCAACAGGCACAGAGCAAAACGCCTTGGACACAACTGGATAGACCAATCAAACAAATGTGATGTAGCACTGAGCGATGCACGCAAGCTGCCGCTGTGCTAAACACTACACTAGAAGTTGTTTCTTCTTTTAGGTGGGAAATTATTGTAGTAGTAACAGGATCTTCATTCATATTTAAAGAAGTTGTGCGGAACTTTACGTTTTCTTTGATTATAGTGCCCCCTTTGGTCGAAGCGGTATGGCACCCACAGCCTGGTGTTGTAAAATTCTGACTGCAGCCTGCATTCAGCTTCATTCGTAAAATCTCGACTGCAACTGGCAATTACCACATGCATAAATTTTTTTTGGAGAGCGAGAGGAAAATCATAAATGTTCTGGTGTAGCTCTGAATTTCTTATAAACTGAAGACAACTGCCTGCTGTATATTTGCGTTCATGGTCACAGTCACAGATAATTTTTTTGCTTTTGTTGTAACGTTACTAGACAAAAGCGGTTCACATCAGCTAACGTTACATTTAGCTTGCTTATACTGTAACTTCCATGTCATCATATATTGAAGTGAAACAACGTCTAACAAGTTGCAGTATATTCTCTAAATATACACAAATTACATACCTGTCGATTAGGAAAAGGGCCAACTCGAGATCAGTTGTTAAACGTTTCAAATCTCTTAGCTCTCTCCACTTGGTGAATGCCCGACCGAGGTTTACAAGCATTTGGGCTCGAGCCCTACCACTGTCCCATTTAGCCTTCTTCTGTTCTTTCTTTTAGATGATGCTCTTTCTTTAACCGCCATGACATCGAAAGTAAAATCAAGTCCTTATAGATACATCTGGTAAAACTGTTATGTGTTCAGCAATGCCCGTTGCGTACCGCTTACTAGAAGAACACTCTCTGTAAAAACTCTCTCTATATTTATTGGCGGATCGCAAACAACTTCCAGGTGCATACCACCACCTACTGTACAAGAGCGTGCAATGTGTCCGAAATCATTCACTACTCCCTACTACATGTCATTTAGCCTGTTTCTTAAATCCTACTCGTGAACAAGGCTCCTTCTTCTTCTGTGGTTTAATGGCTGCGGGCCGCTGCGGGCATTCAGACGTACTTCCGCCTCCGGGTGCCGTATTCTGGTTTGCTGACTTCCCCTGTATCCGACCTGACCGAGGCAACACTAAATAGCCATATATGTTGCTGCTGGGTTCAAATAAATATGTGGATCTTCAAGGGGGGGTGATACGAACTAGGGACAGTTTTATAAATGGTAAAGGGTTCCGCACAGCTGCTTTAATCAACACTGCCTAATGTGACAGTGCAGGACAGAGTAGACTGGACACAATTACAACAAATTGGAGCAGCGAAATGTGTGATTCTTGACTTTTCAGATCTGGGCTTATCAAATAGTGAAATTATTATTTTTTTGCTTTTTTTCACCAAAAACTAGTAGGACAGAGAAAATAGAAGAGGATCTGAATGTTATCCTCTGATAAATCTCTTCCTCCTTAAAAAAACCCCACAAGCACAATGAGACCCTCTGTCTGTCCCTCTCTTAAAGATGAACACTGGATAAACTAATAAAATGCACAATGACATGAATGAAAACATTAAGTGAAGGAGAGCGACATTTCAAAAAGACATTAACTGCAGCCTCACTAAGTCCGACAATAAATATCCCCCTGGCAAAGTTCCTGCTTTGCTTCAACAAAACCGGTCGCACTTTTACTCTTCTTAAACCATTTACAGAGGCTGCTGCTTAAACTGTCTTACATACAAAGAGCCTATTAAATGCTCTGTTTAACTGCGGCCTGGGACACATTCCCGTATGGGCCAGTGATCGTGCCAGTGAGGACTTAAACTTAAACACAAAGCCACAACCACTTGGCATCTCCATCACTCCTGTGCACACATCTTACATGCCAGAGTGTGTCAGTGTCTCCTGGCTGCATTGTTTCCACCCATCCAGCCCTATCAGGTCTGTAGAGCAAAATAAACAAGGACACAGAGGAGGAAAGAGCTCTCGGGGATGGAGTGTGGCCAAAAAGTTTACGTCGTTGCCCCCTCCTCCCCTTGCTCCAGATAAAAATCAATGACAAGTGCCTGGGCAGCAGAATGAAACAGCAGCACTGGGTAACTGTACTGAGGGTGCAATGCACACGAAGTGTAAATGAGTGTACTGCAGCACCTTCACTTTAGCACCCCAACACCTGCGGGAGGTATGCTTGTGTCATACAAGAGTCGACACTTTTTTATTTCCAAAACATGACGACAAAACAGAGACAGGCAGGACACTGCAGCTTTGTATGCTACAACACCAGTTAAACCACTGCAGATTTTCTTAGTTCACAATGCTGAAAATCCAACATCTTCATGGCCTGGACCAACGCACCTCTCCTTCACAATCAACACACCCAGATATTTATATATTTCTGCCACTGACGGGATGGGAAAAAAGGGCAGCGGTTAACCTGCAGGGTGACGACAAAGAGCAAAAAAGAGAAACAGAGGGACACAGAGCTGCAGTGGGCTGCAGATGATAAAAGATTTGATAGGTTATGTAATGAAATGCAGCTACGGAGAGAGATAAAAGCAAAATACAATAGAGTGCAACTGTGCTGGTAAATACTCTGCAATGCTGGCTATTCCTGTTCAGTCTCCTGAGTAAACATGTAGTCCTAAAATTACATCGGAGGCATAAAAGTTATACAAACAAGTGGTTTTGTGTCTGAAAAAAAATAATGTAATGCAGAAATAAAGTAAAAAAAACAAATGAGTGGGCGATAAGCTCTTTCAAAAGCTGGCAGTGCAAATCCACCGGGGACATCGTCAGTCCTGTTCTCGTTCACACACACACAAAGCAAAACACATGAGCAGGTTGTCAGGTACCTCGCAGAGCAGCAACAGTCAGCATCTGCTCCTTAATGAAAAATGGATCAGCCCATCAATAAGTCAGCCAAACTCTGTGTAAACTGGCATCTGGCGCACACACGTACAAACCAAAACACTACTCCCATCATCACAGAGTCAACAAGCAGCACAGATATGAGCAAAGTCTGAGTTTTATATCTCTTTCCTTCAATCTTGCTTTCTTTTCTCTCTGTCATACATAAACACAAACATGCCACTAATGCACTACTCACTTGCATGTGAGACCGCTGGCTAGCTTCACCACAGCTGTATTGATGGAGAAGATCCAGTCCAGGAGCCACATGACCCAGAAGACACTTGGCCTCAGCTATTTCACGCTAGTCTATACTGGACTAAACTTGGCAAAGGTGAGTGGCACTTTAAAGCAAAGGTCTGGGACCAGGTCTGCTCTCCTCTCCCCTGGCTCTTCTACTGGAGTGTGGCTGCTGCGTCCTCTCAGCACAGCAGCCACAACAGAGCGACTGACACAACAGAGAGGGAGGGAAAGAGTGCAATGGGTGGAAGGGAAGGAGAGAGAGAGGAGGGAGTCGAGTTATGCTTGGATGCTCGCCACTTGCTTGATGGTCATTGACAGAAATTATGCATTTTCAACTGGAAAATCTTGCATAGCATCGCTGTCAAGAGGATAGAAGGGGAAAATACTGTGTCAGGTGAAAGAGACAGGTGCATGCTAATGTCGGAAAAACGTCAGGAAGTTAGTTATTTTCGTCTGGCCCGATGATTTGGCCCCGTCAGCAGCAGGAATGGCTTTGACACACTGCTCATGGAGGCAATTAAGGTACCTCACAACCCTTAGCTCCTGACTGCATCACAAACCGCACTCCTTTTCCAAGTCATAACAACTGAGACAAATATGAGCACAGACATGACTCATTCATTAATAATTCATATATTCAGTGTGATTTATACTTTCCAACGTGATCTCCAATTTCCATCATCATCGTGCATAAACGTTCAGAAATACGATGCTCCTTATAACTCCACAACCTGCCTTTAAATCATCACAATATTTTAAATTTCAAGTGTCAAAGTAAAACAGTGATAGTTGTCTGTACATCAGTAGGTGGAGGTTGTTGACAGACTTTGGAGAAACCCTGCTACAAGTCCAGGGTTGGGGAGTAATAGAATACAAGTAACTAAGTCACGTATGAAAAACACAAACTGTGAGTGACTGTATTTCATTACAGTTATGTTTAAATTGGACGTATTCTGACTAGGGATGATAACAATGAAGCTACGATTGATTATTTGGTCATTAAGAATTTGATCAACATTTGAAATTTAATTATTCATCCAATAGGCTATGCAATGTTGTCAGAGTATATGAGCTTTGACTGAGAAAAAAAACCCATCTAGTATTGTTTGGTAAAAGCAGAGTTTATGTTTTTCTTAAATCAACTGATTGCCTGTTGGTTAATTTCATCAATAACAGAGTAAGGAAAGTTCTTACAATTTGCAGCCCTAATTCTAACTGCAGGTACTCTCTTTTAAAACTGTTTTAGCACTGGTTTTCAAAGTTTTAAATGGTCTGGCGCCACCTTATCTAGCAGAACTATCTTCATGCTACGGTTAGAGCATTGAGGTCGCCCAGTCAGGTGCTCCTGCAAATTCCCAAAATTAGACACTGTAACAGTAGTGACCAAGCCTTTGCAGTGGCTGCCCGTAAGCTCTGGAACAGCTTATCTATAAACATAAAAACTGCTCCAACAACAGAAACCTTTATATCACTACTTAAGAGCCACCTCTTTTTGTTGGCGTGTCATTGATTGAGCCTGACAACTTAAATTGATTTCACCCTCTCTTGTGCTTGGTAAATGGTTTGTTTACATGACATAAGAGAAGAGCTTATTTAATGGATTCAGTGGGGACAGAGGGCGAGTATGAGTAAAGTAAAGACAACACTACTTAGTTTAAGTAATCTAATGGAATTAGTACCAAATTTGATTTTAGGGCATGTATTCAGTAAACTACGGTGTAATACGTTTTAAAGGTAACCCTCCCAACATTGTCTAAGTCAAGTAAGAGAAACAGTAGCCTTCTGACAGCTGGAGAGATTAGTCCTCCAGCTGTGAGTATTAATTTAGCATGTGATGAGGCTGCTGCGTCAAGCCATGCAGTTATTAAAAAAAAAGAGAGAGCAAAACCTTTCCAAGAGATTAATATTGTGATCCCCTCATTTGCCAAGAGACAACTGTCGAGACTGTTAAGTAACTACGCAAAAATAAAAGCTATCTAGAAAAAAAGAGGTAGGCGTGCTGGCATGGTGGCACAGAGAAGGGAGGTGAGAGGAATCAAAGTATGGTGGTATATTCATGTGTATATTCGTGCTGTCTTTCCTGGTGAGGGAAATTGAAAATCAAGTGAAACACAGACAGGTGTGAGCTGAGTCTCATAACATGTAGAGAAGTGGGAAGAGATGGCTGTAAATGGGTGAGAGGGACACTTACAGGACTAATAGTAGAGATTAGAGTTGTCAGACATTAATTTATTGATACATACCAATTCTGAAAATTTGAAATGTTTTGAATGTTAATTTATTGCAGTATTAATAGTATTAATTTACTTTCTCACTCACTCTTATAGACTTTTGCGGCACATTTTGTGTTGGTTTTTTTTGCATTTTGAATTTGTGACAATTTCATAGACTGAAAAATGTGCACTACTGCAAGAAGAATACGGTTTTCCTTAATGTAAAGTTTTAATTATTGTTAATGATAACTACAGTCATTCTCTTGTTCTTTGCTGCTAACCAAGGACTGAAGTCCTAAACATCTTGTTATAGCCCTGTTATATTCTATCTATTAAAACCATTTTTAATTGTGTGCCCTCAATGTCAATTTGGTATTGAAAATGGTATTGAATATCAATATTTTTTAGGTACTGAATCAAAGTTAGAAATTTAAGTATCATGACAACATGAGCAGGGATTGCTAGTTGGAGATACTGTGGTAATCAATGAAGGAAATGAAGGCGTTGATGAAAAAACAGGTGAAATAATTGAGGAGGTCAACATCATAAACATGATCTGCAGGTCATCAATCAAAGTTAGGCAGGTAGAACAAGCGGGTGACTTCAGGTCACAGACCACAGTGGGTTTATGTTTTGGCTAGTTTGAATGGTCTTTTTGTTTGCTTTTAGTTTTTGGCAGTGTTGTCATACATGAGGAATTTAATGTCCTGCTGTTCATTTCTGGCCCATCAAGATGTTTCTGACCACTTAAGCCTGAGAAAACATACAAACACCAACAGAAGTAATGATAAACTGGGTGTAAATAATCACAATATCTGACTTAACAGGTGCACCTGACACCTGCTCATAGAAATGTCATCAATAACTGTTTATTTCTTAATACTAGTTTATTTAAACATTTTGTTTACAACAGTAGCCAACTGTTTTATCAGAGACACTGAATGCACCCAAAATTAAGTGATCTCTTTTGATGCGTAACCAATGGATTTTTATTCTAATTACATATGGTTCATGTAAAGCTGTTGCTGGTGTTTTAAATTCCCTACAGTTTTTGACCACAGCTCAACCTTGGCTTGCTAAACAAGATTCAGCACGTCCATTGTTGCTGCTTCATGGGACTCAGCAACAGGTGATAACTTGTAAATTAATTATGAATGATCAGCGCTACGACATTTGTTTTCTACACGTCACTGTTTGCAGTGGCCTTTAGGTAGATTTATAGCATTTGGGATTTTGCGGACATCACTAAATTAATCATGTCTGGCGGTGCAGTGGAGGAGTGTTTAGCACTGTAGCCTCACAGCAAGAGGGTTCCAGGTTCAAACCCAGTGTGTAGAGTTCGGTCTGTGTGTGGGTGTTCTCCAGGTTCTCTGGCTTCCTCCCACAGTCCAAAGACATACAGGTTAGGTTAATTGATGACTGCCTGTAGATGTGAGTGTAACGTGAATGGTTATCTGTCTATGTGTCAGCCCTGTGATAGTCTGATGACCTGTCCATGGCCCTGCATCACGCTGTAATACTGAACTGACTTCATAATGTCAGAACAAATTCAGCCACAAAGATTTGTTGTTGTGTGGTGCCTTGAGGCCATTTGTATTATTTACACAGGCTTTTAAATCCAATTTGCATTCAACAAAAAGGTCCCTTATCTCCTGCTGTCTCCACCTCTGTTAAGCATCTAAAAAGGCTTTTTTCCCCTTTTTGCAGGCTTACATAACTTCAGATGATTTTCGATGTCCATCATGTGTACCAATCTGATTTTGAAATTAAAAAAACAAAAACATGAATTTTCCTTCATCTTTTGTGTTATAAATGTCAACTCAAGTCCACTTTGTAGAACCATTGTAAACAATTTTCAAAGTGGCTCTTATTATGGCAAAGCAAGCACTCAAACTGACAGCATCAACACGGTTTCAAATAGTATTAAATGACTTCCTTACTATACAGAAAAACATATTTGAGCACTTCAATGTCATATTCCTTTCTGTTTTTTTGGCGTCGTTTTTTTTCTATAATATAATAATATAAAGGCGCAAGTCACAAACATGCAGATACACTGTGATGCTGCATCCGCCAATAACTCTATCCTAACAAAACACACTAACAGCTGCATGATGTTAAGTGGGACAACTCCATACCACATGATGTCATTTTGGCAGATGATTAAAAGTTGCCAACCTTACAGCCAAGTGAGAAAATGCAGCTAAGCAAAAGACAAGGGCAGAGTGTAGTGTATCATTCACTCCTCTGAGAAGGTGACTGCCTGTAATCTGTTGTCCCTGCAGGACCTGTACACCTCCAGGACCCCGAGGCAGACAAGAAAAATTGAAGCCGACCTCCTCCACCCTGGACACAAACTCTTTGTTACACTCCCCTCTGAGGCTGCTGTCCATCAGGGACAAAAACCTCACGCCGTAACAACAGTTTCTTCCCGACTGCAGTGTGCCTCATCAGCAAGGTCCAAACCCCACTGACATGGATTCTTATACCCAACCCCTCATAGGCTGTGGCTCAGAGGTTCGATCCCTGGCTCCTCCTGTCTGCATGTTGAAGTATCCTTGAGCAAGGTACTGAACCCCACCTTGCTCCCGATGATGCTTCCATCGGTGTGTGAGTGAGTTAAAAAAAAAAGTAGCAGGTGGCACCTTGTATGGTAGCCTTGGTCACCACTGTATGAATGTGAAGCCATTTACCATAGACACTATCTATATGCGTACATACTTATTATGTTATAGAACTATTAAAAACTGTCTCTTATTTTTATTGTATATTTTCGATTCTATATGTATGTTCTTGCGTGTTACAGTACGTTGCCTTGCTTTTTTTTATTCCTCTTAATAAGTTTATTGTATGTTTAATGTATGCACATACAAACCAAAGCACATTCGTTGTAAGTGAAAACCTACTTGGCAGTCAATCCCTTTGTGATTCAGAGCAGTTGCACCTCCTGCTTTGTGTTTCCGGACCAGAGAGAGTAAACTGTGACAAGGAAACAAGCAGCTTTTTCTATACTTACTTTTTGCCAGGTTTCCTGGGCTTCGTCCTCTTCTTCCTTGCCTGCATTGCGAGTACTAAAAAGTAGACAGAAAACAGTAGGTTACAGCAAAAATACTTGACTCCATGGTTCGCTGTTTTGTTAATTAAAGCTTCATGACTATGTGGTAATTTTAGAGGAACAGTACAGTTGCGCCCCAGGCAGCAGGTGTAAAGGAGAAATCTTAGTTACGTCGTTACATTAGCAACTGAGAGTAGCTAATTAGCAGGTAACTTAGCTGGAGTAAACGCCTCTTCTAAGCTAACGTGAAGTAAACCGGCCTTGGTGGTGTGTCGCCCCACAGAGGAGGTAGTTTAAGTTAGCCGCTAACACTAACTTGGTGCTTTTCACTGCGAATATCACACAGGTTTTTTTCCATTATCACGCCGAGCCCTGGTAAATTTGTTGATAGTTTTGAGGACACCGTGGCATATTTTTTGCTTTAAACCTGAGTAAAAGTTTTGGCGCATAACGTCACTTGTCCACAATCAGATGCTAACGTTAGTCTGATAGCTCGAGCTAGCTTACTGTTAAAACACACATACACACACAGCAGAGCGCATGGTCCACTTTTACTTTTCATCAACTGTTTCGTGGCTCGTTACAGTTGTTAAAACCAATGTGAGAATTACTTTGCCACAGAAATGTGTTGAGGAAACGCGTGTGTGTGCCGGCTACTAGGTGTTAAAAGCATTTTAAAGTGAGTTATAACGTTACCTTTTCTTTCCATGTTGCTAACCACTCAGGAGATGAGCTGCGTTCATGAACTGTCGGAAATGTGGAAACTCTAAAGTGCGCGAAAAGGAGCGGCCCAACAGAGTTGAGCTGTAGGGGGCGGAGTGTGTAGAGACTGCGAGCAGCTAATCATATTCGCTGTGTATGTGGTGTGTTTTGGCGAGCAAATTAAAATATTTACCACATTAATACACACAGTTCTCTCATGGCCGTTATTTTGCAACAACACTGCAAAGACCTGCGGCATTCACTGACTCCATAGGGGTCCAGTCATTGTCACAGCTGGATTTACCTGTCAAAGCAGTTGGGACCTTACTGGCCTCCCATTATAACACCATCTGTGCAGCATGTATGTGTCTGGTGGCCTTCAAGTTTTTCACAATTTTCCAATTTATCAAGTACATTTATGTTTTGGTGGTACTCCACCCTTGGGGATTGTTACCTATTAACCACCATATTACCATATCAAGAATCATACAATATTAGTGGAGGGAGCTCATGATGGCCTTGAGTGCAACAGTGAAAGGTATCAACTCAGTCATCAATCTGTGAGAAGCACAACATTTCGAAGGACTGTCGTGATTTCCCAGAACACATGGCTTATGTAAAGCTGTTGGAACATTGTGCAAATATACATTTAATCAGTTTTCCTTTTGATTTGTTTACTCTGTCACTGGCTGGGCAAGCATTCAACCGACCTCTCCCTGAAAGCTTGTTTCCTTGATTCTGTTATTGTATTAATATGATATTCACATTAAGGATTGGGATTCCGACTGTGTGTGTATGAAAACATTTAAGTTCTCATACTTGTGTGTCTAGTGTTTCATTCATTAGTTTTGTGTAGATTTTATTTTGATTAAAGCTCTTAATTTATGTTTTATTTCACCTTCTTTTCTTACAGGTTTAGTCATCCCACACCAGCGATACTCACCTTACAGCCAAATCTGGCCCACGATAAGGCAGAGCTTGTTTTTTAATAAAACTGCCAGCGGTAGGATCCCCCTGAACCTCTAACAGAAGTCCAAACTAGTTATTTGTGTATAAATTATTAATGTTTGTTTGTTAGCTGGGCCCTGGCCTTCTTTAATTTTGCAAAAGTGGCCTCAGGCAAGGCAAGCTGAGTATCCCTGTTTGGCAGATGTTTTGCTCTACTTGTGCTGTGCTGCCATCCAGTGGTGACAGCACAAACTCACCACAACATACGACACAGTTACAGGTTTGAAAAATAGTAGCCTTTATTTTCTTATGGTGATATTTACAGGTGGCGTGATGTGCTGTCTTGGTACATGTCATAAAGCACATAGTAAAAAGATATGAACACATCTCAGGCAAAGAAAGCATAACCAATGACCAAACTGACATTTGGATATGGAAAAAGATAAATATCCTACCTAACGTGTGCAGTTGTCGTAAAACTACAAAGAATGAGGCTTCAGCATTGCCCTTCAGCATCCAGTGAGTAAACGTACACTCTTTCCCACAAACATGTGCCCTGCTAAATTATTCAAAAGAATGACAAATATAGATCTAGCATTACTCAAAAAACAATCAATATTACAAGAATCACAGAATAACATCAAATTTTGATTTAACACACAAAGAATAAAATAATACATTAGAGAAAAAGAAGCACTACATGAAAACGAGCTATTGCAAATGAGACTGTGAAGACACTGATGTTTGGTTGACATTAGCCAGAGCAACTGTGGATATAGCTTGTATGTCACAAGGTAATTTGACTCCCAAAATAGTTCAAATAAAAACATTTTAATGTTTGTAGTACACTTCAGAACAAGGGGTCTGCTGTTTAGTGGTTTGTATGTCAATACAAAATGTTGGCGTAGTTGTAATACATATTTTGCTTTGATGTAATTTAATGAAATTATAAAAAATAGGATACTTTTGGAGGGCAGTACCTCGGGGTTGTTCAAGAATTGCTTTTGACTGAAGAGAAAAATTGAACTGGAACACTTCCAAAATGCTCAGAATTCATAAAACTGATTAAAATGATAAGGCTGTCCCCGACACCTTAATAATATTGTTGGCTCTGATACACAAGCTGTAGCTGCAGTCACCACGGTTTAACTGATCATTTGAGATTATTGACGATGCGTTTGGTTTTTGAAACAGTAAGCTTTCCATAAATAATAAAAAGAACCTTAAATTCTGACAAATAATATTCTCTTTTACATCGATATACAAACAACATAACAAAAAGATCATAAATACAGGGCAGACTGGTGCCCCCCAACATTCAATAAACATTAATAGTACTGTGTTTTTATAAATGCAATATGATTAAAGTACATTGTCAGTTGGTGTTGTGGTGGAAAACAGCACATTTTGATAAACTAAAGAGCCAAATCTGGCTTTATCATGCGAAACTGGAGGCTGTGATAATGGGGACTGTAACATTCCTCTGAAACGACAGAGCCGAAGTGCTAAAAGAAGAATTGATATGGAGAAACGAGAACAAGCTACACAGATGTTAAGCAGGTGAAATGGATACATAAGCTAAGTCTCCAAACTCATATTTTGGTTAAAAAAAAGGACACTGTTAGCCTTCAAATCCAAAACTAAGAAATATGAAGCCCTAAATTTGCTGTGTAGAGGTAAATATTTTAATATTTAAGCCTATCCTTTACATACTTCTAATAAATTACATACTGTATCTTTTTATATGCCACGTTAGGCTAAACTCTAGTAATAAAATTCATACTGTCAAAGGGCTCAGCTGAGGTGTGACTCAGCAAATATGACTAATACACAAATACGGTAACTGGTTCGACTGAAGAACTTATGTACAAATACTGTTTGCCATATTTACACAGTTCTATGCAATGATAGAAATAATATTAATCTTAATGTGTGGAAGAAAGATAAACTTTAGACACCGCTGACTGAAATGTTTCAATCAAACTTTATCTTATATTATTAATTCCTGCTACGTAGAACATTTTTTATAAAATCCGTATTAGCAGTTCAATTTGTCCAAGATACTGACATGTAGTTTCTAGTTTTCTGAATCAAAGAGGGGATCAATACAAACAATAAAGGTCTGAGGTAAAAACTCACTAAAAATATAAGGAAGATTAAAAGTCTGGGATGCAGAGTAACAAAAACAGCAAAGTGGGGGACAGAAGGAACAGGATGTCAAGTTTTATCCCTGATAAAACAACGTCCCCCGGAGATGAATGACGGCAGGCACTTGAATGTCATGGTTCTCTGTGTGTGTGTGTGTGTGTGTGTGTGTGTGTGTGTGTGTGTGTGTGTGTGTGTGTGTGTGTGTGTGTGTGTGTGCGCGTGTGTGTGTGTGTGAAAAGTGGTGGATAGTCACAAGAGACTGATAGTCTTTAAAGAGTGTTTCCTGGAAAACAAAAAGATGGAAGAAAAGGTGCCTCCTCCTCCTCAGGATTCCATCTCATCTCCATCGAACGACGGCGGCTCAAAACTGAGTACCTCCTCGTAGGTTAACCCTGAGAAACAATAAATAGAGTGAGGTCATTGACAATTTTTTTGAGGCAGTCTTTTTATCACACAACTTGCATCTAACTATTTTCTCCCCAGCAGTTCAGGCTATAGCCCAGGCAACTTACTCTTCCATTCCTCAATTTCCAGCTCGCGGCTTTCGAAGCTCTGGTCGTAAGGCTCCGCTTCAGGCTCGTCGTCTGGATCGTGGTACTGGGCAAAGTACGGGTGAGCCAGAGCCTCAGATGCCGTGATACGTTTGTCTGTGTCCAGCACCAGCATTTTCTCTAGCAAGTCCACCGCTTGAAGACAGCAGCAAGAGAACAATGATGAGTATGTGAAAAGCAAAAAAGCAAAATCTACATCTTTATCCATCCAATATTAATGGCTAGCTGTTAGAGGAACAGTTCATCCCAAAATCAAAGCATTGTTTTGGATAAGTTGCAGAGTGTCTGAGATATCGGCTGTAGAGATATCTCCCTTCTCTTGAATGGAATGTAACTAGATGGCACTTGGCTAAATACATTTTTTTTTAAAATAACAGCAATGTCTCTTTCCAGAAGTCATGACCTGTTTACTCAAGATAATCCGCAGACCTTGTTGTAAGTGGTAACATGTAGGACCTATTTTCTGTCTTTACTGTGCAGAAGACAGCGTGCATCCATCTAGACCAATAACTAGCACAACTAGTGAGAGGGAAAATACGTACTGTCCCTTTAAAACTGTTTCTACATGGCTGTTGTCAGTATTTATCACAGTGGATGATTTAAATTGGACAAACATGTATTGGAATTGAAGATAACACTGACCAAAAAACAAAACAGTGACTTTATGACACCACTAGAGGGACCCAGTGAGCCAGTAACAGTGTCAGCCATTGTGTGAGGCTGAAAAGGGAACTCACCGAGAGGATTGGCACCAATAAACACATCAGCGAAGTTCCTCTTGGGCATGTGGGCAAGTGAGTTAATGTAATTCCTCGCCTGTGAGAAAAGATTAACAAAACTGTAAAAGATAATAGTGGTTGCACTTTGTCACACTATGGCTTTAAATGGAACATCTTTTGACATACATTAACGGTACTAAATTTGCGTGGTGCAAAAACTACTATCACTGTACACCCTTCCAGTGAGGCATGCTTCAAGCACTTAAATACCACCAAAACCACACTCATTACACAAACACTTTAATTTTCAGAATCAATGTGTTGCTGATGCCACAGTTAGCTCATCAGAATACACCGGCAAAGCACTCTGGGAAGCCTTGCTGAGACAAGCATGGTGAGTCAGAGAGGAAACAGGGAGTAAGTGGAGTGAGAGCAGAGGCTAACGCAAAGACAATATAAATGGCAAGAAAAACTTTGATAGTGTACAACACATTGAGTGTAAACGATATCGGTGGTTCCGCCCCGATTCCAGCTGCGGAAGGGTGGGTGGGGTTGGAGGGGGGCGAGCCTGGACTCGAGGGAAGGTGGAGGGCACGTGTCTCACCTCATGGCTGGGCATCCTGCTTATGAGGGAGGCTGGGGGTGTCCCCGTCAGGCGCATTATCTGCTGCAGCTGGTTTATATCTAAAGCTTCCGAGTTAAGGGGCATCATAACATGGAGGTCAGCATGTCAATGAGCATGGGTGGTTAGGGAGGGTCGTGTATGGAGGGGTGGAAAAGGGGGGGGAAACACACACGCAGGGTAAGGATGAAGAAAATGTGAAAGGAGGAAAAAAGTTTCTGAGCTTCAGTATACAGCAACCCTCACCTGGCTATAACCTATACTGAAGTACCCAGGTATTTATAGACGCTGTGACCCTGTGCTGCACTAGAGGCCTCCAATTCTGTCATAAGAAGAGATTCAAAGACTGTTGGGAGTTCATAGTACATGCTAGAAAGAAGTTGTAATCAAAGCCTTGTGCTGCAGTGAAAATGAAGCCATTAAGAAAAAAAAAACCAAATCTCAGAGCAAAACAGATGCAGCTTAGAAGTAGTAGTGGCAATACAAAGAAGTAAAGTAGACTGTCTGACTCTTGCCAAGGCAACACAAACACAGGCAGGAGGGGCAGTGCAACAGATCTGGGCAGGATGGTTCTTGACACTCACAGACTCCGAAGAGATTTTCATCAAGAGCTCGGGCCCTGGGGTTCCGACGAGCGTCATAATAAGCTTCAACTGATCAATGTCTACCGCACTCACATGAAGGAAAACAGGAGGGATGGAGGGTGTTGGATCAGGAGAGAGGGGGTGAGAGGCACAACAGCCAAAGCTGCTGTCGCTCTCTGAAAAGATTCTTTCATTCATTATAAGTAAAACAAAGGAAAAAAGTCAACAACAGCTCAAATTCAATCAACTCGACTGTGTAATCTGTTAAACAGTGTGATGCATAATTGACAGTTACTGCTCACAACATCTGGATGTTGAACAATGGTTGTATCATTCCTTACTAAGGGGTTAGATTGTTCTTGTTAATCAGGCAAACTGAGGCTTCTTTCTTAAAGCATGACATGCAATAATGGGTAATTCTGCACATTTTTAGGTATAAAAAAGGCAAATGCAAGCAAGTAGGACTGCCATCACAAATGTCAACAAACAGTGAAAGAAATTCTTGTCACCAATCCCAAAACCCATTCAATCTACAAATGATATTAAACAAAACCAGATAAAGTAGCATGAGGCCGCTTTGTTAAATTTAAAAATGTCAGCGATCATTCGTACATTAATATAAGTGTTTTTGCTGAAATGATCATTTGTATATCAGTTACTCACCCTGTGTTTCCTTTCGTGACGAAAACTTTGTTTTTCTAGCGTTCCTCCAGGGCGAACAAAGAATCCAAAACATGGAGAGAATTCTTGATGAATTGAAGTCACAGGGGGCCATGTTTAAAAACAGTGATCAAAACATCAACATCAGTTTACACTACAAATTTTGCACCTATAATGTGGAGTGGACCATTATTACTTTTGTTTTTCACTTTAAAAAACAAAAAAATGTTTTCATTGTTCTAACTAAAAGGTTAATAAGTTGGAGTGGATATTTGTGTTGTCATCTTTTTATGTTTGGATAATTTCTGAATTTAATGTATACAAATGTTATATACAGCTGGAAAAAAGGGAAACTATAGATTGTACTGTTGTTGATGAAAACTAAATCAAAACTAAGTAAAAAAAAACAACAAAAAAACACAGTTTACAAACTTTCACACACTCATGCAGTTTAATCCAAGTCTTGTTTATCCAGTTGTATGCTTGCTGCTTCCAAAATACATGCATTTTCGATACAACCTTGCTAATTAAAACACTTCCACATAAGTGTCACCTGCTTGGGAAAGCGCATGTATCTGACCTGTGCTTATACATTTCATTGAGCAGAGTTCAAATGCAAGCTCTTGCCCAGGTGAGGCTACTTGTCAGTGTGTGAGACACTTAATGCAGAAGTGTTACAAATATGTAAAAATGTTAAATACATTTTTGTTAAAAACATGTTTGGGAAGAATTGAGCATACGACTGGATAAATGAGACTTGGATTATACTGCACGAGATGTGTGAGAGTTTGTAAACAGATATTTTGATATAGTTTTGCTGCTGTTAAATGTGGCCCCCCTTTACCTCAATTTCTCCAGACATATTTCTGTTTTTGGATTCTTCGTTCACCATGGAGGAAAGCAACAAAAAAAAAGTTTTCTTTATGAATTCAACAAAACAAGAGGTGAGTAATTGATATACAAATGGTCACTGTGTGGGTGAGGTATTCCTTTAAAATCTGCAGGAGCATATTACCCTGGAAATCCAGAGTTCCCGAGAGAGCACAATTTGAATTTGCTCAGCGAGTCTTTCTAGATTTGGGTCTGGATTTCCAGGCTAGAAGCATATAAGATGCAGGATCTGATTTTTTGACTTTTTGCTTTGTTTGTAGCCTCTATGAGCAAAGATCACCTTTCATTGAGACAGGTGAAATGAGACAGACCAGACAGACAATTGCACCTGTATATAAAACTATGTTTCATAGATGGGAAGTTCCACAACCTCTTAAGGTGATTTAGGTTAAGTGTGAGGACACACATTCAAAACACACACACACACACACACACACATGGAGTGTGCAGTGAAAGAGTGAATGGCTTCACTGATCATTCAGAGCAGGAATCACAAACACTTCACAACAGCAAGCCTGTGCTTTTGATCTTGAACAAGACCGTGCCAACATCTGTATTTGAAGGTGTGTGTGTGTGTGTGTGTGTGTGTCCTTATTACACAGTGTATTCCTGTGTGTTTTGGTATTAAAACGTTGTTATGCTCTGCTGCTGCTCCTGCATGGGAAGCGTTGTGGGAGGGGAAACAGGAAAGTGTACCGTATCTTGGAGAAGCAGTGGAGACAACAGTGGGCAGGGCTGAGTCATAGACCACAGGGGACTATTAGCTCCCATCACATGCATGCACATACTCACACACAAACTCACACAGGTTTCCTTGACTATTCTGGAATGCAGCTCACAAAAGTCAATACTCAGCAATGCTTTCAAGTCAGCCTGAAGTAGGTAAAATTGTGCAAGTGGGTGTGTGTATTTGAAACATCGTGGTGTTAACAACAAAGCCAACAGCTTGTGTGAGAACCTTGGGTGCAGTGAACAAGACATTTCTCACAAGTATACACACAAAAGAAGAGTATGCATCCATGTACTACCTTTTCTAGATCTACCAAAGACCTACAGTGCAGCTCAACTCCAAGGAGCCATTTTATATTTGCATGGCAACGACAGCTGTGGAAGGATACGGTCTGTGCCAGGGAAGAGCGTCTGTCCAGTGAGTAGTTCAGCCATGATGCAGCCCACCGACCAGATATCCACTGTTAAATGTAATGAAGAAAAACACGCAGCACAGTGAACACAAGAATATGATACAACCTGCCTGTTTCCTATTAAGTATCAGTTACAATAATTTCCCCGAGCTCAAGCTTTTCAAAGGCATAATGGAGACCAACAAGGATTCCCATGGGACGCATACAGGGATTCAACATTGTATAGTTTGCTTTCTTCAGTACAAAGTACTTCATTACTTGAAGTAAATTCAACATGCCTCTTTTCAGAATCTCTTAAACATACAATGTTGTTGTTGAGCTGTAATTTCTGTTTATGTCACTGCATCTGGTTAGCATTCAATGTTATTTTTTGTTTTACGTCTGCTACAAAACCACTCTAAAAAGAGTTTGGTGCACAACAATTCCTGGTGGAAAAAATAATGCTACACTTGTTTTTGGAAATATTAAAATCCCCAAACTATGAAATGGGGTAAAAACAGGCACTCTATCAACAGCGCCTTGCAAGTTTTGGCACAGCAAAAAAAAAGCAAAATACTGCATTTAATTTGACCATATACGACAACACCACAAAGCCATGTCAGATAACTGCTTTGAAAAGCTGGCCTAGTTTCTCTATAATCACCCTCATCATTTGTTATGTAACAGTCTAAACAGGCAACACTACAGAAGAAAAAGCTAGATATATATAGTGAAATTGTATATTAGAGATGTATACTGCGGAAAATGAAAACTCCATTATGTATTATTATTTCTATTATTGTTCAGCCCTTTTGACAAATTGAATGTTTGCGCATTACGACAACCCCTTAACACACAGACGTCACCAAGTTATGTAATGTTACATTCAGTTGTGTCAGAAAACATTATGACCCGATCTGTGCGTGTACCTGTCATGTTGTAGTGCATCCAGTTGAGCATGATCTCTGGGGCTCGGTACCACCGTGTGGCTACGTAGCCCGTCATCTCGTCATCTGTGTGCCGTGCCAAACCAAAGTCCAGGATCTGTGAGAGGAAACAGGGTGCATAACTGAAAATCTTCCACTCTTCATCTAAATTATATATGGTGAGCCTTGTTTCAAGGCGGTTATTTCTCACCTTGAGCTCACAGTCTTCATTTACAGCCAGATTACTGGGCTTCAAGTCCTGAAGAGGAAAGGCAGCAAGAAGGGACAGTCAAGACAGGATACAGAAGCAGCAGAGAGCTATCCCTATATCTTTCCCTGTTAATGTTAAACAAACACCATAGCTGATGCGGTAATCATTGTTTTGGCCTTTGTAACCAGACTTTTTTTTAGGACGGTATTGGAGGACATGTTTCCTCTAAACAAGATAATCTATCAGACTTCAGACCTCAAGTTTATAAAAGGACATTTAACAGTCATAACTTACTCTGTGGATGATATCTGCAGAATGGATGTACTGTGGGGAAAAAGAACAAAATAATGATGATTAAACTTATTTTACACTCTCAATATGAACACAGTGCAACTCAAAGTGCAATTTGTTATTTTTGTACCTAAATTATAGTTTCATCTGTGTGTGTGTGGGGGTGTGTGTGTAACCCTGTAGTCGAACACCAAAAAGCAACAGGTTATGGACATTTCTCTTAAATAATAGCACAGTTTGTTGTATATACCATTTCCCCAGGTGTTTTTTTTACATTGCAGAGTACAGTTATAAAAGACTGAATATACCAATATCCTAAATAAAAAGAAATTGAGTAAAACAATCACAAAGAGGGTTCAGCAAATCAAGCAATCATGCTCAGGAACATCAGTCTCAGAAAAAAAGGTGCAAAGAAGGAGATGTAGTTGCAATGACACTTCTCACTTGATATTATCTAGTGAGAAAACAATGTGACTAATGAAAAAAATTATCAATCTAGCTATCAAATTTTGGTGAAATGAACTGTTGCATTGTGTTGCATGAGACTGATTATTTTTTAATTGCTTTGTGTACCTGTCAAGTTGCATAGACATACATTTCCATGCAACCCGCAACTTGCAACTAGCTAACTTAAAGTTGCAACTTGTAAAGCGAGTCTTACTCTGGGGTTACTGTGTCAGATGTCAAAGTTCAGTTGTGGCACCGTAACTTCAACTGGTTACACCACTTAAACTAACAGACATCTCTAACATGTTTCTACAGCTACTCAACCATTGGACAGAAAGGATATTTAGTATTTTCAATATACTCACAAAGGTTAAGTTAACAGCTTTATAACAGTTTCAGACCAGTCTACTAAAACAGCCCACTGATCAACAGGCAGGGAGTTTCACTGACCTTTAAGCCTCTGAGAATCTGGTAGATGAGAAACTGGACGTGGTCATCTGTCAGCTTTTGACACTTGACGATGTTGTTGAGGTCTGCACCCATTAGGTGGGTCACCAAGTACCTGCAAATCACACAGTACAGTTGATGGGATGTGGTCCACAAGTCTGCATGTCTGTCTTTTGTCTTGTGCAGAATCCTTTACATTCAAATGTGTTGTTAGAGTTCAGTTATAGTTATTTGTTGAGTTGTTCGAGGTGGTTGTAACTTTATTGTGAAAAATGCTATAAAAACTTTATTACTTTCTGCAACAATTACTTTATGGAAAACTGACTTAATTAATAAGTTGTTACTATTTTACGTAATTTTGATAATACTTAATAAAAGCTAGTGGTTCATGGATAATTCATGCACTTTTAAAAGAAGGAAAAGGACAAAGACGCTGATATAGAGTGAAAAAAGAAAATGTTTGATTGTCCCACTTATCTTTTCTTGATAGTAAAATGTTTATATAACCAACACATCAGCAGAAGAAGGTCAAATATAATAAAAGTGTGTATGTTTTTACATGCTACATCTTTTCAGTCTGACCTCATTCCACAAGAGACCACTTGTTGGCTGGCCTGTGAATGCGTGTATGCATCTGCTCCTCTTGTAAGGATTGATTTCACAATGTTTCTGTCTTTATTACTGGTCATATGAAAGAGAAGTGTCACATCTTTATTATGCAACTCCAGTGATGAGTGTCTGTTGTGTGTGTGTGTGTGTGTGTGTGTGTGTGTGTGTGTGTGTGTGTGTGTGTGTGTGTGTGTGTGTGTGTGTGTGTGTGTGTGTAGCTTCAGCTCACATTTCAAGAAATGTGCAACATGCTGATGACGCCACACCGTGCAGAGAATTCAAGGATGCTGATTGAGTATTCTGTGCACATACACACGCACACACAGTACCCCCAGAGACTGCCAGATGGCTGTTACCATGGAGACTAGCTGTGATGTGCATAGTGCACAAGTTCACCCCACAATCACCTTGGTGAAATGTGCCACGTGCTGGACTCACATGAAGTTATGAGCTGCGGAGATATGATGTGTTTGTAACTCTACTTTTGCTGTCGTGTTTATCTGGTTATCATCTGCTGATATGAACGGTTTCATTGTGTGAGAATGAGGAAAACTAATGAGAGCTCAGGACAAAAGGGAAAGACACAAACACAAAAGACACAGAGGCAGAGGAAAACCCAAACAATGGTGGTGAAAGGGTGAGAAAAATGTGTGACTTACACATCATTGAACTCCTCTAAGCTTGTCGCTGGTGTGAAAACATCTAATAGTCCGATCACCTAAAGACAAAAAGAGAGGTCAAAGGACAAAGAGACATTAACAAAATGTGTGACAGAGATTCCAAATGAACAAAAAAGCAGTTTCATTTAATGATAAAACACCTTTTTGAATACACTGAATATCAGCATGCATTCCTTTAATGCAAAAACATGCTTTGATAACAACTACAACTATGAAGTTATAGTGCTTGACCTCGATTATCCTGCAATATCTGAAGTTGAATTTTATCAGATAAAACAAACAGGCAAGTTTTGCCTTGTTATATTGCTTTTATGTTTAGTGACGTACAAGAGGTTATCCTCGTGCTCTGTTTTGGTTACGGAGCAGTTTAGTCACATAATGGGGCTGATAACAACCACAACACAATGTAATTTCAGAGGAAGCAGCGAACATTATCTGGTGAGGATTGTGCATAACAGGCACCAGCAGTGTTATGATGTGTCTAAGTGTGAACAAAGTAGAATAAACACTAAAGATACTAGGCACAAAAGCAATGTGTCATACTGGATTGGGTTACATTTAACTGGGTTCACATGCGTGTCCAAACAATAGCAAGGTGTTTTCGACAGCTTCTCAATTTTGAGCGTGTTGCATTTGTTTTTATTCATTAACATTACAATGGCTTTGGAGATTCTGCATGTTAAAAGTGCGTTTTGAAGTGAACATGCCATATATGCCAATACCTCATCATTAAAATGGATATGTGAGTTTTCACTGTGTGACAAGAAAGCCAAACATAATATGTGAAAGCGACAGTATGATAGACTTAGATGATAATTAGGTGCACAAAGCAGACTTGTTTTCAGGTTTTAAAAGAGCAACAAGAAAAAGAGAGAGAGAACAAAGACAGGAAACACAGAGGGCAATCGTGTGTGTGTATCTACAGTATTTCTATATGCACACATTCATGCACGTGCACATGCATACTAGCACAGTGGCAGAGAGAAGCCCTGAGCGCATCCCTGCCCCCGCCCCCTGGAGAGAGACTGAGGAGGATAGGTATTGTCAAAAACACGGGAGCAGCCCTCCCACACAGGCCGCACAACCACAGCTGATTGGTGGGCCGGAGCCACAACAAACAGCTCATTGGTCCACACAGGATTTCCAAAATTGAAACTCAGGGAGTCTCCTGGCAACAGCGTGAGCACAACACAGAATCCCTCTCTGCGTAAAGCATAGGTAGGTATTAAAATGCTTTGAAGATTTAGGAACAAAAAACAGCTTTATGCAATCGTCTCCATTATGATGAAACAGACACTGGCAAACACATTCTTAATAATGACCACAAATGGCAATATAACCTCTAAAAAGGCTGTCAGGAGCTCCACACTCAGATAAAGACTGATATTATTTCAATTTTGTTGCAAGTCAGTTTCAATACAACATTAGCATCCTGCATTTAGCACAGCAATACAGGCACTGATTCGGTATAATCCCACATAATCCCAGTAAACCTCGTGTTTTTGTTTTTTTTAATGCGTGCACTGAGGTATTTTACCAGTAGTACCAGTACACCATGCAACTATAATTCCCAAACTGCTTTTACCAAGAGTGTTCAAGCTGTTCAAGTAGTGATGTTGTGTGAAAGTGGTGCATGTTCATATGGGGATCTGCTGCACTGTTGGTCTTTAACCGCTGCTCATGGGTTTCTACCACTTTGAGACTTGATACTTCAAGCTGCAGTTTCTTTTCTCCTCTGTGTGTGCATCATCTACAACTGCCGTGTTTCACAGCGCCTGCAGGTCGATGATACTGGAGAAGGCACCAGTCTACCCTGTCACTCATCACTGAGCTCTCTCATAACAAGTCTATTTCTACCTACTACAATAGCCAACAGTAAACTATTGAGTGAACTCTTCACAATGTAAAATTCCCCCTTTTTTCCCCTACAAAGACCACAGCAGCAACAGAAACTTCCAGTCTTACTCACACACACCAGTAACCAGTGGACTTGCTCCCACACAGCTCGCAGATACCCATCACCTGCACTTCAGCTTGAGAAATCGTAACCACTGCCGTTACATAACACAAGAGGATCCACACTATTTGGTCAAAGTGTTAGCTGGATACACAAACAGCACACAGGAACTAGGAACTGCTTGTGGGCAAGTGTCTGCATATGCTATACCTACACATACACACAGAGACGCAGAAAACCAAAACACAAGCAGCACAGATTGTTGGAGGCGAACTAAAGCAACTGCTCTGAAACATTTAAGTAAAATGGCACGAGTCAAAATTGCTGCAGTGACAAAACGAAATGACAGGAACAGACACTGCAGAATGTGATGATGGGACTGCAGTTGTAAACCTGTTTGGTGACTCACTGCTCACCAAGCGGTGCAGCACAACAGGCTTTGATCGCTTGTGGGGAAAACCTCTTTTAACAGGACATCACACCAACAGACCGCAGCCCCCCTTTGCTTGAGGCCAGTGAATCTAACACAAGAAACCACTTCATACTTCTTAAGAAGTTGTTGCTATTTCATAAATCCACTTAAACTGCTCAACTCCTGTTGTAGAGATGTGGGAAGGGGGGCAGCGAGTGAGGCATTTATAGGGTGAATGATTGATGCATGCAGGTATATGTGGATGATTAAATGGTGACCTAAGTGACTGTGGATCATTGTGACATGGCATGACATCACAGTGCCTTCAAATGGAGTTGTATACTTTCTTCACAAAAGGAGTCCATGTGGAGTGAATGGGCACTTTTCTAATAGCTTAAAGATCTCATGCACACTCCCAGAATATTCACATAATTTTGAGACACAACAGCCTGAGCTCTGCCATTTCAGGTGGTTTCCCAGTCGTTTCTAGTTTGAGCTCCCTTTCAATTACTGTATCAAGTGGGTCTCCATCATAGAAACAGAATGAGAGCAGAACGGACGATCCCATTAAAATCAATGTCGCAGGATGGTCAGACCAGCGTCTATTTTTATGTGTGCTGTTGCTATTGCAACCATAGTAGCCGGCTAACTTCCATATAAACTTCTGTATTAACAAACCAACTTGCGGTAAATCACAAACTCATTGAGGTGAGGGTTTGCAGTAACAACCCAACATGCAGTGGGGCAGTGATATTTTTTTTTTTTCATATACTCAATCTGATACTTACAAAATATTTCTTCCCTGTTTTGCTGCCATTAATTGCAAGGTTGTTAAAACATGACGTACTGTACCTGCCTCCGAAAAACAAGTGCGAGATTTGCTGCTTAGCAAACAGCTGGGATGGAAAGAAAGGCAGCAGGGATAATCACATGCAGATCAGTGGACTTAATGGCATCTTACTTGAGTTAACAAGGCAATTAAGCTAGTTTGGTGAAAGAGAGAAACTTGGGGTGCATTCACATCAGGATAGTCTGGGGGACTCAGTTTGATTGGGTGGGGAATGCAAAAAAATTTTACACCTTCATTTGGTTCGGTTCACTTTCACATTGCACTTTTTAAAGTGGATCAAACTACCTGGACAACGTCATGCAGTTACAACAGCTGCTTGTTTGGGGGCAGTATTGCCAGAAACGGCACTGACCAGGAAGAAAAAAAGCATGAGGAAGAAGAAAACCCGGCTCATTAATTGGCCAGGACCGAAACGGAATTCCATCCCCTTCAGCCGCGTTGGTCACCACAAAAACAATAGAGCAACACCAAATGTATGCAGTCTTTGGGTAAGCACCTGCACCTCCACACTACCCCACGAGTACCCATGAGACATTTTTCCTTTTTTACTGCTGCTTCTCTCAGTTTGCGCTGTTGGCTTTGTTTTTTCTCTACCCAAAATGCAGTGCGCTCTACATCACTTCCTCTCTTTGGTTCGCTGGATAGTCTGTTTGCATTTCCCATTGTAAGCGAACCACACCAGGGTTCATTTGCAAATCAACCAAGACCTCCAGTTTTCAAGCGGACCACGTTTCACTTGTTTGGTCCACACCAGAGTTTGAATGAGCGTTCACACCACTCCAACGAACCGAACTATCTGTGGAAGTGGACCAGGATTCGTTTAAAGTGGACCAAATAATGCCAGTGTGAATGCGTCCTTGGATCAGAGTAAATTTGTATTTTTATGTTTAACAAGGAAAATAAATGTAAGAATAAGCTAAATAAAATGCAGTTCTCAAACTAGTGAATGACAAACTTTACAGCCCCACTGACGTGCCTTGTCACCACAGCAACTCATAACAATCACCAATTTCTTTTGTACATGTCAAATGACTGAGACAAACAGCTCAATGTCCTTTCTAATAATTCTATTTCTATGGTCTTCATACACATAACTAGTATGCTAAAGGCAGATCTTAATGGGCTCCAGCAATCATTATGAGCTACAAGTCAACAAGGATACAGACAGCGTGACAATGTAACCAGTGGTGTAACGTGCCTGTGTCTACATGTTAGCACTCACTGTGCAAACCTCATGTGCAACTCCATGTGCACACATACGCAATCCTGGCTGAAGAGCTATACTACAGAACAATGCATATAAACAAGACAGGAGTGAGGCCCTGGGCAGAGATTTATGTCTGGGCGGTGAGGGTGAGATGGTTTCAGGCGACTTACATTCTCGTGCTTCATGTGTTTGAGCAGCCGCAGCTCTCTGTAGGTTCTCTTTGCGTGGATGATGGACTGGAAGGGTCTGGACAACTTCTTCACTGCTATCTTCAGGCCTGACTTCTCGTCATATGCCGAACTGAAAGACAAAGTGTGACCGGTAAGACCTTGATTGTAAAGAAAAAAAAAAAAGTAAGCACATCACATGAGTCTAATAGTAATTGTCATATCCAAAACCTAAAAGATTTCCCTTTATTTAACTGAGAATGAGATGTTTCACTAGACTGCGTAGGTGGCTTTAACCCAGTAAACAAAGCAAATAATTGCATAACACCGAGCTCTTGGTTTGGTTTCGCTTCTTATTATACTCTGCAGCCCAGGGCCGTACAGAGGAACATGACTGAACCTGTTGTAAATATCAGCTGCATTGTGTACAAGAGTGTAAAAAGTCACCAATCGCTTACTAAAAGAAGAATAAATAGGAGAAAATGTTAGTCAGTGAACATCTGCCTACAAACAGCAGCGTTCAAACAGAGTTAGACAATCCATTTTTATATTGATGCTGTTCACATGTTCCAGGGTGTTGGTGCTTTAACTGTCATGATGACCACAGCTCCATTTGATGATGTGTTACTCTTGATTCATTCAGGAAATTACCTGCTGGCTACAACATTCATTCATTCATTCATTCATCTTCTAACCGCTTCATCCTCTTGAGGGTCGCGGGGGGGCTGGTAAAGAAAGTAATTAGCTATGTAACCCAATTTGCCCCTGGTGCCTACATAACTGTAAAAAGTGGCTTATTTTAGCATATCTAACTCCTATTCCTCAAAATCAGAGCCTGTCCTGCGATCCCGCTGGAGCTGGTTGTGTTAGCTTTAGTCATCATTCATCCTTTCATTCACTATTTTCCTTATTTCATTGTTATGAACGTAACAGAATATGTCATTGTGACTGTGGAGGCAGTATACAAGAAAAGGAATAAAAAAGAAACAGGTGTGGCAAAAAGGGCAGAGACAAAGGAAGTACAACATAAAAGATGAGGGTGAAATCCGCTGGGGGCGCTTTAAAATAAGCAATAAGCAAGCACTCCTACTAAAAACTGCAGCACATATTCTAAGGGTTGATAGCAACCATCCTTTTGCCAGGATTTAGGATTGATTTAACCTGTAAAAATCAACATACGGGTCGGTTCACACACAGACAGACATTGTGACGGTGATGCAAAGAGAGGCAGATGTGCCTTGCCTCCTTGAGAAGTGCGACATAGCTGCATTTCCTGTACGTGTGAGGGAACACAACCCACTTACAATAAACCACATTCCTTCCAGGTCAATCACTTAAGCTGTATTACAAATGGATGATTGCAAAATCAGTCAAAAAACATTCTGTGCTCCGGTTCTGCTGAGAAGTATTGCTTCTTCTTATTGTGGTCTGAACATGTGGAAATGAGGCTTTTCTTTTTTTCCATTAAACTGCTTTTGCAAACTACTGAATTCACAAAATGAATGCAGATGACTTGCAGGGCATGCTCATTCATGCATTGGTGCAAGGTACTAAAACTATGTGAACTATATGAACTACTGACCCAGTCTCAGCTGCACTGTGGCCTTTCAGTTAGGAGTTTGGTTCAAGGCCATGTCAACACTACATTTTACCGTAAGAAATGGGAGTCATTTCCTCTGGACCTATTGCACAAACTGATTAAGAGGTCTGAACTATCGACCTTTCCATGGCATGATACCCGTGTTTCAGTGTACAACACGACCAGTAGTAGCATTAAAAATAAATCTGCATTGGTGCACAAAGTTATGGTCCTCCTGGAGTGCCACGCGTCCATATTAAGAACATTAAGATAAGCAGCACATTTTTTTCCCAGTAAGTCAGAGATAATCTCCCACACCCAGTGTACTCTATGTTCCCGGCTTGCAGAACAACTGGTATATGTGTCACTTGTAAGGGAAAACCCATACTCAGTTAACACAGAGTATACCGAAGCCAAGTGACAAAACAAAACACGCACATGCACTGTCTTTAAAAAACTGCTGCTAATTTGCAGGACAAACAAGACAGGTCTAAGCATACACCATCCAATTAGTGTGTAATAAATGGAAGTGCAATAACACATGGCCATAAAAATGTGGGCTGTAAAACAGAGCAGCGTTATGAGACCTGGATCACAGGGAAAGGAGTGATTGTCAGAAGAAGACAGGCAAATGTGTACTTCAAATGACTTGTGGAGATGTCTAAGTGTTATGTCCTTCCTCCTTCCATCAATTCACTTTACTTCAGAAAATGAGGTTCGCAAGAGATTAAAGAGACAAAAGGATAAAGGCTGGCACATCACTGCCGACAGCGGCTTCTACACCACAGTCACCGACACAGGGATGCAGTTCTTGTGCAGCTTAAATCAACCGGTGCATTCATGATGTTTTTCCCTACCTCGTCCAATCTGCATATCTATGTATGTATGAGTAAGACTGCTTATCAGAGTCTAATGTGGGGGTGTATTTATGCTGAGGAACACGGCTGGCACTATAAAATCTTGGCACACACATTACGAGCCTCGCGGCTTCATTTTGAATGATCGCAATTTACGTCAGCTACCGGAGGAACATAAATTTTATAAGACTGCAATATGCTGTATATCTCCGTCATCTGGGATTTCATGTGTCATCTTTAACAAAACTCAAGAAATATTTTTTAATCTTCTGTAAATCTAATTAGCAATACTTTCAGCATTAAATCTGATGTCAGGGTCAACTCCATATTGGAAGCATATATTGACACAGGTGTTGAAAAGCAGCGCCACAGGAAGGAACACTAAATCATCTGTGTGCATGCTAAAATGATTAATACAGTGATAATAAATTACAACCTGTTCTGCAAGCATTGAACTGCTTAGTCATCCATACACAAGTCAAACAAGAACGCCTAACCCCATTAGTTAACATAATAGTCAAATGCTGCACTTCCCATCTAACCTGTATGATCTGACAGAAAACAACAATACACAAAAGTACTCCAGAAGATATTTGGGTATTCCTTCGACACATATTAGGATGCTGCTTTTAATTTTTAGGGCATATAAATCTATGAATATAAACTATGAGGAGAAGAAAAATTCAACCTGACTGACAAATCAGTCATCTTGGAAAGGACACCAGCAGGCATATCAGCCTGCTATTAAGACTTGTTCTGTAATGTGTTTATGGTTATGACAGGAACTGACAGCCATGTGATGACAGTCAGGCAGAACACTGTGGACTCAAAAGCAATGTAACAAGAGGGGAGATGGGGAACATGCTTTTAATGAGCATGTTTTTAGATGTTTAGTTGTAATCAATTCAATGTTCCCTATCATCATCATCTGGCTCTCCTGTAGTTAAAGGACACATCAGTCATCAGATCTCACAATCGTGATGCACCTTAATCTTTAACAGTAAACACTCTGTTATACACACCATGACCTGAGGCACAGTAATGCTTCTGTTTCACACATAATATTATTAAGGTAAATCTGTTTTAACACTGAACTTTCATCAACGTACATATGGCTGGGGGGATGGGATTTAGCTATCTTGCTAACTCTGGGACAGTTAATGATTGTCCACACTCCCCGTTAATTAAACATATGAAATAACAATAAACAAAAAATGAACCTGGCTCTGTTTGAAGAGCCAAGCTTTCTGTGATTGCAACCTTAGTGACAGTAATATAACGTGGTTAAGATGTTTGCACAGCAGCAGCAATAATGTCAGTATTTACATAATCCAAATTAATTAAATTATCATAGGGCACATAAACACACTCATTTCCTGATCTGCTCTGCTAACAGTGCAAACTGCTCAACTATGTCTCCTCTCCCAGGTCTCCCAGATAAACTGGTTCCCATGTCTGTATGTGGTCCAGGAGTTCTGCTCACAAGTTTGACAATCAGGACTGACGAGTTATGTGTGCCTCTTTCACTTACTTGATAACGAAAGACAATGAAAGTTTCGTTTTATCTGGGAGTGATTCAGATGCAGCAGTTACTCTTTTCAACAATACTTAATGAACGATGAGTGTGTCCACCTTAAACGATTTTGTAAAATCTTTTGTAGAACTGGAGTCATAGCTTTCATAGGCAAATTGTTGGGCTATGTAGGTTGGGACATACACCTTCAATGTTTTACATACTGTTATCTATAGAGAGCATTTACGAGTGTCATATACTAGCTATATATTAAAAGTCCAATAGGATTTGGGGGGCTAAACTGGCAGAATTGGAATGTAACATTCATGTTTTCATTAGTTTGGAATCACCTGAAACTACGACTCATTGCGTTAAATGTACATATGGAGCGGGTCCTCTTCCACCAACTCCACCATGTTGTTAGGGCCAACTGTGTTTTCGCAAAGGCCACCCAAGTTCTCCTATACTCTTGGCACACAGGAGAAGTATCAGTTGGTTGCAATCTGCAACCTATCTGTCAGAGGCCACTACACCCTACACGCTAGTCCTTTAAAATGATTTTAATAGAGAAATGCATTGATCAGACAGAGTTATTCAGGCTGAAATAATGGAGTTTACAAAATTGCATGAGGTTACATGCTTAGGCATCTCAGTACTCTGCATGTCTGCATGCCAAGACGTATTGGGGCTCTAAAGCCTGATCCACAATTTTTAAACCAAAATGAATGGTTTTACTCTTTTGACATCACAAACG
Organism: Epinephelus awoara; assembly: GCA_035609425.1. Lineage (NCBI taxonomy): Eukaryota > Metazoa > Chordata > Actinopteri > Perciformes > Serranidae > Epinephelus > Epinephelus awoara. The sequence continues at coordinate 15,920,534 of CM069296.1, forward strand.
CATTCAGTCATGCACCTCACATGACTGAAAATTGCTGGTTTTACACTTAAGCCTCCTGTTTGTTTGTAGAGCTGACAAGTCAGTGTATGTTTCTCTGAGGTTAAAATCGACTGTGTCAGCCAGAACTTGCCACAATATTCCACCTTCTCACCACATCAGCCTCATCACACACTCCTGTCTTTATCAGCAGAATACCTGATGCTACATATTGTCTGTAAAGACAAGCATAAAAGGCTGTTATGGGACATAAAGGCCATAAACACACCCATGAAAGCCAAAAGAATAAACACTTGCTGGCAATGTAACCCAAAAAAAGAGAAGAATCACTTTCATGGTACATTGAGACATTTAAGGACACAGAGGCAACAAGCAAGGCACATGTTTTTACCACAGCACCTTGTGCAGAAAACTTTATGTGATATAAATCTGTCGAAATCTGTTGTCTAAGCAAATTGATAGCAGTTTGAAATATGTTTTGGGAATGAGGAAATATCCAAACACATGAATATCCGAAAGCAGGAAACGTTCCAAAAAGAGAACCATGTTCTGATTATCAGTAACTGCTTATGATGTGTTCTGTTGCTTCTGAATAAAAGTGTTGTTGTTGTGGCACACAGTGATTATTTCCACTCTAAATTTGCGTTATAATTACATCTTTGTGTTATAATTACATCTTATCTCTTTAAAATGTTTATTAAATCCTTAATAATATTTAGCAATAGATGTTTTTAGCTGTCTGTGCATATGTCATGCACTTTGTTATAGGCTGGGGAATTATTGTTTTGATTTCATCAAAGCCTGAAATATTTATACTTTTTAAGCCATGATTCATTTCCCTGCACTGAGCAAAAAAATGAGCAATTGATTTAATATGCATGCACGCCCCGTAGGCCTGTATGGTTTCTGTGCTTGTTTCCTCTCAGCTGAGGAAGACCGAACAACACGAGGCACTCAACACACAGTCCATACTGTATTCGCAGCCAGCAGCATTCACTGTAAACACTTTCTTTCCACTCTAACCCTGGACCACCTCCAAGTCTGACATTTATAAAATAGAACAAAGGTCAGAAATAAGGCGAAAGCAGAAGTGTTTTTTCTCTAATAAGTCTTGTATCTGAGTGGCAGATTGATGAGAAACATGATTTAAAACCCTGCGTAGAACGTGCTTTCCATATTTAAAAGTTGGGAAGAATTCAAGAGGAGGAACGTCGTGGCAGCAACAACAAAGACTTCGCCGGCCGAATGACTGAGAGCGTGTGTCCAGCTGACCAACAGCCGTGACATGGTGCTGTGGGGTTATTTATACATTTCAGATACCTTCTGAAGGGTTTTAATGACACCCTGCTGTTTGGACCACTTCGCCTTCAGAATTTATTGTAAAGTTGTAGTATTCAAAAGGCTCTGTGATCATGAGATGTTTCCAAGAGACAGGCTGACAACTCCTTGTACTGGTTGGGGATCTAGTCAAATACAGAGGAAAACACAGAGGAATTTCCCCAAAGGCAACTACAAAATAGCTGCAGGTGACAGAATGAATGATGCATGTGGCTTTGTTTGTGGAGACTGGGGTCTCTGAGAATCCTACAAATTGGTTAGGCAGTTAAGCAAACTGGTCAAGATGAAGGTCCCTTTCTGGCCAGAAGCCAAAATGTTGACTGCATTAATTTGAAAGCATGCTACAGTCCTTTGTCTGTATGAGAATAAGAGAAGAAGACAGAAACTGAGTGTGTGTTCTGGAGTATGGCAGGTAATGAAGTATACTGATGACAAGAGATGTTTGGGAGCATAGAACAAATCCTGAACACTACTCAGCCTGCAAGTCAACATTTGAGAGCATACAGGCTTGGATTTGTGAGAGCAGAATCAAATTTGAGTGTGCAATCCTGATCATCTGCATGCTTGTTTCAGAGTCTGCTCCCTCAATTAACTCCAGCTGTTTCGGGAGCTTTGGAGCACTTAAGGCTGCAAGAGGTCGCTTGCCAACCTCGCAAGCTGTAAAAAGACACACCCATATCTGGACATTGGGGTCATGTCTTTTTCAGTGTTAAAGTCAGCACAAGGAAAAGAGTCAGCTTTTGAATGTACTGCTCCACTGTAAGAAGTGATGTGGGAGCATATGACTATTTAGGACAGTGGGATTTACATATTCTATATGCCTTATCGTTTAACTTACAATTTCAGTTATTGTGGCCCTGTGGATCTGCACTGTAGATTAGAGTTCAGCAAAATATTGGTGATCCAACAGATTTCCTCAGAGTTAACCCATGCGTCAGATTTGTGCCTTGCCTGTTCTAAAAAGTTGTCATTCTAAAATAATATAATCATTGGTAGTAGTATTTATTTGAATCATTCATTTTTTTAAATCCAGTACAAGTTGGATCAGGTCCCAGTAAACCAACCATCCCATATTAGGCTGAGAAGTGACAGTAAGCCTCGTTCAATACAGTTCTAAAAATTTTCTGTTTTAAAAGTATTCATAAAGGTGGACAGTAAAAAATAAGAAAACCCTTCTGGTTGAGAAAACAAGACTAGAAACAGAGCTTAACACAAAGCTAAAAAGGCCACTATGATAGAAAGTAACGACTTTAAATTTGACTTTTGAAATTACTCTTAAAAATGAGCCAACAAATTCTATGTGATTTTAGTCATTTAACGTTAATGCATTTAGATTGTTATTATAATAATAAAAGATGCCAAATGCTGCTCTCCACCAGGTGACTGTCCCAGCTTTTATTTTGAAAATATCTAACACCACGTCTTCACTTTTAGGTAAAAATCGAACCTGTTATGCTTTGTTTGAGTTTGAGCTCAGGAGAGTCAGACTGCCAAAAGTAAACTTTCATCATTACAAGTGCGAGAACCTCCATAGCTGGCTCAAATATAGCTACACAAGTCATCCTGCATGTTCAAGTCATCTATACTCCTGTCCTTCTTTCTTCCAAAATTCCAAAATGTTGTCGTAAATATATTTCCATACTGCATGGTCTGCTCTTGGCCTCAGTTATACTTTTTTGTGCTGTTAACATAACTTTATTTACACATGCATAACTTGTTTTGGGCATTTGTGAAATGGATTCAGAATTGTGCAGGGCTAGGAATCTTGATTCTTATGTGCTACTATTATTCTCACTCCTACTTTTTTGTGCAAACTGTGGAGCATCAGGCCAGACATTAAAGGTCCAGTGTGTAGGATTAAGTGGCATATTGCAGTGAAGTTGCAGAACTGAAACTTCTCCCATGTGCCAAGCATTTAGAAGAACTGTGCTGGCCAAAACGAAAAAGCAAATGGCCCTTTTTGGAGCCAGTGTTTGAGTTGTTGCCTCTAGGCTGTGTGGAAGATGACCCGCTCCATATGTAGATGTAAACAGCTCATTCTATGACAAATAAAATGCAGTAATTCTTATTTTCAGGTGATAATTAACTAATTAAATCATAGTTATGAGTCTTATATATAATTTCTGCCAATATATGCCCCTAAATACCACACACTCTATCTTTCAGAGAACTGAATTAAAGGGAAGATAAACACACCTTTTTCACTTTCAGCACTCCTCTGGTCCCGACATAAGTGCATGTTATTAATATATCTCACATATATCTCTATAATGAAGCCATTGTATTCATGCATGCCTTCCATTGCACTGGCAGATATGCCCAGTGATTGCCTTAAGTACAAAATGAGGTCATGGTTAACCCTTCATTCACCACTAATAATAACTGCACAACCCACACACACTTAACAACTGAAGGTGTTAAAGTAGGGGTCACAGCTACCGGTAAAGTTAAAGTGACGGCACCGTGCTATCCGTGACTTTGTGATGACTAAAAGGCGTCACAGCTGAGGCCACTACCTAACCTCGGGACTGTGAGTCATGGGTGTACCACAACGGGAGAAAGGGTGACATCATTCTAGAGTCATCATCGTCGTCGGATGGGCTCCTATATAGAAAGCTCTCACTGTGCACGAGGGGGCCTACTTTCTGAAAACCACGTGACCTTCTGGTACTCTGCAGGCTGCACCCAACTGGAAAATGCATAATGCATGCAATGTGCGGATGTGTAAAGTACCAGGTTGTACGTGCAGGACTACAATACTATTGTAGTGAGAGGCGATTGTCTCACTAGGTGCTGGTTAACCTTCGCTGCTGATGAGCTCAGATCGTATCTGGTGTTGAGGCACCGCTTTGGCAGATGATGCAAGCAGGGACATGCCACTGATCAGCTTCTTTAGAGGAGACTGATAACCGAGTAAAAAGCAGCCCGTCTGCATGTTTTACACCAGTGAGACATGATCTGGAGCTGTCAGTGTGGTTAGTGGAAACCAGCGGGACACACAGGTGTTTACAGGAGCGGAGTTAAGCAAGACAACGAAGCAAAAATGTGCACAAAAACAACAATAATCCCCACCCGCCGAAGAAACGCGAGCCACCCCGAAGCGTGCACGATGTGGCAGCGGTTCATAGCAGCCCAAGTATGACAATGTAAACAAACGGCTCAGCTGATAGTCCCATATTCTTCCACTGGCACCCTTACAGACTGATAAGCACCCCGCGAGGAGGCAACTCTGACGGGCCTCTGTGGGTGCTGGGAACCCGTTGTGCAATCGCGCTGCTCTCCATACTAACTCTGCAACAACTGCTTACCATACGGATCCGTAAGCACCGGAGCCAACTGGAGACAGGTTCTGGTACCGCTCCGGGACCTCCCACACGGTTTTGTTGAGCTCCTGTCGGTAGAAAGTGGGTCTCGCCTTCTGCGACATTCCTGTGGATTTAGCAGCCGCGCAGCGACAAAACAAGCCAGCGGAAACTTCTGCCCTCTCTCCTCTCCTCCCCGTGTGGCACGACGTGGTGTGCTGCTGCTCCCTAATAACACTTAAACACCGAGAAGCTCCTCAATCACGCAGAAAACTTCACCCACCCAGTTCGTGTGCAAATGTCGGTGCAATTGTGCAAAGAAAGAAAATCCCCTCCTCTCCGTGCACGTCGGGGTGCTCGGAGACAACTTCCTCTACAAAACGGGTCAGGAAGCAGTCTGGACTAGCTTTCGGTGAATTTTTCGCACTGGTCTCGCTTTGCTGGCGCGCGGAAACGTGAACGCGGACGTCCCTTCGTCACTGACTGCGCGCTCCCGCCAATAATTATTTTCTCGCGAGAGCTGGGTCGCTATTGGGAAACCAGCAGGGGATATCCGCGAGGACATGAGTGGGAATCTCCCTCTGACAGTCTGACAGTGAAGACTTTACACCTTTACCTGTTTGAAAGTACCTAAGATATAATGACGTCATACAGTGCAATCACACCTGTGTGAAGAGAAAGATATCTGACTGGAAACTGCGTCATGTTTAAAAGAAATACAAAATAATGTACACTGCCTACCCCTTGGACTTTATATCTTACAACTCAATGAACTCAATAATTAAGATTTTCTTTCAACAAATAATACCTATATAAAACTATAATAAAACAAATATATAAAGATGATAACACATACCTGATTGCACAAGTACCTTTCACATTTAAAATGACACACCTGAATGTGGAAAAGAGATGCAATTTATTTTCATTAACTGCATAATTAGTTTATGGAAACCACCAGTGTGTAATCAAGGTGTGGCAAACCACTGTGAGTTAATTACAAGGGAACGTCCCGCAGCTGATTAGCCAATATGCAAAAGTCCACAAAGGAAAATGACAAACAGACCATTTTCATAGAAGACATTTTGATGTGTCACAGTATGAAAAGCAAATAATTTAGCTGCTTCAGTTTCAAGGTTCTGGTATTGTGCTTACTGGGACACTTAAATAGAATGGAGCCTTTGTTAAAAATGTATTATGCAGGATTTTCCTTAAAAACAACAGACTCATACAAAAGTAATCCCTTTCAATCATCACTTATAGCCACTAGGAGAGTGTGGTGGTGTATTTTCTGCAGAGACTCTGCCCTCTGCATGCATTTTCTTATTTTCAGTGTTTGAGATGTGTATGGGTGTGTACCCCCTACAGCACTCAGGTGAGGTCAGGGCTTCATAAAAAGATAGCAACCAAGTGCCAGACTGCAAGCCACAGGCATTTGAGAGACACAGTGCCAGAAAAACACCAATATTGGGACAAAACACCAAACATGAGTGAATCTGGGGATGGTTTTTACTTTGCATGCATACTACACATGCATAGTAATAACAGCTGTGCTTTTCTAATGTAACGAGTCAAAATGTCTCGCCTAAACAATGACGTTGAGAGGTACCAGTCAGGGGATGGATATGAAGCAATTTCCAAAGCAGCAAAGTACAGAGCACAGTAAGGTAACTCATAACCACTGCAAATATGGCACAGTCATACAGTAAATCAGAAGCCACCAAGAGGCTTCTGGTAAATGTAGAGGAGGTAAAGGGTTCATTGGGTGAGATAGGAGACACTGCATATTAGGGCTGCAATGGTGTGAGATCTTCTTTAAGGACTGGACACAAAAGGGTTATTTTGGGTTGAACAACATTCTATTACTATGATTGAATTTTGAAATCATTATTCATATGGAAATGTGTAAAAAGTCAAATAAAGTTGAGACTGACCGCTGCAACCCTACTTGAAACCATTAATTTTCACACTCAGATATAAGCAAATGTACACAGTATGATAACTGTAAATTTTAATACTGTGATGTACCTTATAACTGGTATACCACTGCAGTCCTACTGCACACAGATACTATTGTCTGCGTGCTCCTCTAGTCGTACACTTTTTGTTAGAGAAGAACTTGGACTGACATCTGGCCTGTTTTGTAAAAAGTCTGTGAAATGAGAAATGTGAGAATGAAAAACATGTGGAATAAAGTTTTATAGCCTGAAGTCCAACTTTAGAAGAAATTTATAATGCCAGCCATGACACAATTGGGGACAGCCTCGTGCTGCGGGGGTTTATCTGCAGCAAAAACACTGAGATATATTGGAGGAAAAAATAAGATGATTTATTTTTTTCAGCAAGACAATGCCAAAAGTGAAGTCAACGCTGCACATACATGATTTTAAAAATAACTACATTATTGACCAGGAATGACTCAGTCCTAATGTGACTTGACAGACCTTGAGCAGTTTTGCAAAGAAGCAAAAAAAAATGCAGTGATCACAAATACAAATCTGATGTGGATCAATCCACATACGATAGATTCAAGGCTGTAACTGCAGTCAAAGCTGCCTCAACTAAATGCTAGCTTGAAGAAGGTGAAATGTATACACTGAATTATTTCAGCTTTTTACCTCAAATGAACTAATTTGGAGGATACTTCCCCTTTTTGTGTTGTTGATTAGTGCAAAGAAGGCAGAACTACACTCACTGTGACTGAAATCATATCAATAAAACATGAAAAACGTTCAAAAGGGACTGCGGTGGATATATTGCAGTAGGCACTGAATGTCATTTGAGATCTAACTTTTTTTTTTTTTTAAAAGACAACAAACACAGATATTTTCTGATTAATGTTTTACTCAAAATTGCATTGCATCCCCTCCCTAAAACATTATTTTTTCTTTTAAAAATATAAAATAAGGTGGCAGAATTAAACTCAGAATAACAGTTTGTCATTAAGATGGCACGAGAAGCACCATCCTTATTTGGCATTGCATTTAAATCTTCAGGCAAGTCTGATATAGCTATCCAATTTTAACAATACGTTGAGACATGCCTCTTTCAAAAGTTATTACTGCTGTGATACTCCTACATGACTTACAGTTCAATTTGTAACAATTTATGACAGTTAAACAGGTTATCCAGTATCAGATGTCAAAGTAAATACAACATACACTTGTGCAAAATGTGTATTTCAAACCTAAAACAAAGCTCAGGAGGGGCCCAACAGTACTGAAGATTACGAGTAAGTAAAATATAGTGTACACAAGAACATCTTTATATATTAGCTTTGTTTATCTTCCCCTCCATCCTTAACACAAGAGGTGATACAGAAAAAACAGCATAGCTGGGAGCAAGCAGAATTGATCATGTTTAGTTTTATCACACAAAACCTCTGGCAAATCTCTATTGGTCACATATTTTCCCAAATATATACAGCTAGGCTAGTTTTGGGTTGTATACAGGTATAAGGTATAATGCACACACTGCCCTTCAATCTTCTGCATCCTTCAATATAAATATTTATGGGGTGTAGATGGAGACAACCAACAGTGTTACCCTACAACAGAATGATACCATGTGACTCCTCTCCTCTGTAATAACTGTAGAGTAGATTGCGGATGCCCTTCATGATTGTAGCGCACACACATTATCAAGAGAGGAGTTATGTACCCAGTCACCAGAAGGGGGCAGCACTGGCTAGTCTTTTACATGGGTCCACAGGGCAAACGGGGTTTCATTGGTCAGGTAATCCAGGAGGTGTACCCCAACAAGGATTAGCACGTGACCACAGAGATGAGTCCATCCCCAGCCTGCACCCGTCCAGTGTCCTTTCCAGTCCAGTCTGACGCTATCATTTCAAGAAGACAATGTAGAAAGCCATGGCCAAACAGGAAACCGCCACGGCAATGTGAAGCCGCGACCCAATTACCGCAGCTGAGAAGAGAGATTGAGGAGGAAGAGGATGAGTGAAGAAAATTACAGGTAAAAGGACATAAAGAACAAGGTGGATATAGCAAACCATCTAAACAGATGTGTTATCAGTCAGGTGAGTGTTGCAGTCTAACAGTACAGTGTGGTCTGTAAATATACGGGTAGTGTCAAAATTAGAGTTGTTTTGACTATATACACAACAGAATAGTACATTTGAAATGAAAAAATGTCTGAGATTAAAGTCCTGACTATGAGCTTTAAGGGTTTTTACATGTGTTTACATCTATATGGTATGTAAGAATGTCCACTATGAAAAAACTCCTATGCAAGACAAATAGGCCCTTTTTCCACAGGGGACATCCTTACTTATGATAGCAGGAAGTACAATGGTAGAACTAACAGCACTGAAGACGGATTAGTTTCAGTAAACTAAGCCAGTACGCCAATGAGCCAGCTCTGAGTAGCAAGATACAAAAGATGTCGAAGACACTATTCACATCTTCCTACCTTTCAGATTTCATTCTGATGAAACCACTTGTTAAAGAATGCATTCTCAAGTTTTAGGTATCCCTGTAGATACATTCTGTGTAGAAGTCACAGTCTTACCTTTGTAGAAGACGCCCCACACTCCTTTCTTCTCTGACAGCAGCCAGCTGTTGAGCCGCGGCACCTTTTTGAGGTATGCACAAGTGCAGATGAACAGCAGCCCAAACACCAGGATGCCATCGAAAGAGTACACTATGGAAGAAGGGGAGAATAATATCACACGGTCAACCTTGCATGCCAAAATCTAAATACATTATGTAACTTTATTCATCTTAATTGACAGTGTACAAAAACAAAATCTGTAAACTGAATTAAATGACAAAACAATCCCAGAAACTAATAATATGAGACAAATGTGAGATTTCACATGCATACAATCATAGTGTCATAAAGTCTCAATGATAGACTCATTCTTTCTGCAGTGCTGCACTGACTGGTTTTACTTGATGAATTCCAGAAAACCTCTGTCAGAGGAAGAGCAAAGAGACAGACTGGAGAAAATAAATATTGAAAACACATATTGCTGCTACATAAAATGTAAAGAACTGTGATTTGATAAGGATATTTGTACACATATTCTTTAAATTGCAGTGTCCACACCAAACAACCTGTCATGACACTTTCAATTTATGTCCTAGCTCTGATGTAGATTTGAGGGATAACTGTTTATGTTTCTGCTGCTTTAAGTATATTGTCTCCACTGTAAAAAGTCATTCAGTATAAACCCTGTATAGTGGTGGATTCTCCCTTCACCCTGCATGTACCAACTGTGTTGTTGACTCTGGCAAGTCCTGAGTTGTTTGCAGTTGCAGCAACGTCATGAATTTCGTGAACAGACATCAGCAGTGGACCAGAACAAGAAATGTGTAAATGTTTAGTCAGTTAACTTGCATGCTAACAGGATTTCTTGCCTTTTCAATTATAGCTGTGGTCTTCTGGATAGCTGTTATTTTCCAGCATTAGCCACTGATACACTACCGATGGTAAAAGCTAGTTAGCAAGAAACCTTGCAACCTGAGTAAAACACGGTATTAGCTTTTCACTAAATGATGCCAAACCTCTACCATCGTTGTATAATTAAAACAAACAAGCGAAATGTTAAACTTCGTGAGTACGAATTTGTTTAGTTGCTAACAGACTAACAACAGGGCAGCCCAGGGCCACGTCTACAGCTAACCTAGCTTCCACGTTAGCCTTCCGTCCCAGAAGTAACGTTAGCTAGCTGAACTTAATGTCCTGTTATGTTGTCGACACTAGTTGGAAAACACAGTTGACCTACCATTTGTCATATTCGCAGTTTGCTCTTTGACGAAGTATTATGACGGGTTCTTGCTTTAAACTAACAATCCATCATGTTATGCATAGAGTGGAGATATTATGCAGTCTTCTTCGCTTCGCAGTCAATCGGTTGACATGTCCGGTTTCACTGGCTTACACTCTTCTTCTACGTTTTCTGTTTGTTGTTGTCCATCGAACACTTACTGCCATCTACTGGACATTATGATGAACACTAAAACTGCACATTTTAAATCTCATGCATCACATACTTTTATCTGTATGCACTCTTTCTATAAATTATGTTATCATGACACCTCTGGGAAAATGTCACCAGGTGTACAGAGTTTCCTTTTTTGTTTTAAACGTTCCTATTGAATATATTGCATGCAACACAACCACCATAGCAATAGTATGGGAGTGAAATCCATTCACTTGAGAAAAACACTTCTGCTCCGTTTTTCTGAATAATCAAGATCATTATCTCAGAATCCTGAGGAAAAAAATCTACTCTTGTTTTTCTGAATTACCATTATTATTAATTTAGAATCACAAGAAAGGTTTTCCTGGAAGAAATTAAAATAATCTTATTCAGAAGAGAGATTATACTCTAATTAATATTCAAGAGCAGATTCTCAGATTTTGTTATGGTTCTGAGATCATGTTTTTTTTTTAATTATTATTATTTTTATTTTATTCTCTATTTATTTTGGTCAAGTTAATGCATGACACCGCTGTAAAATTGAGACATTTTTGGAAAAAGAGAAAACTGAATCATAGCTAGTTTTTTTATATTATATTCCTCTGGGTAATCTATGACCGTGATCCGCATCTATAATGAGGAAATGAAAACTCTGCACTAATATTGTTTAGAGGATGTTAGAGAATATTGCCAAAAAAATGGACAGGACAGGTAATGTAGAGATACTGCACTGTCTTTCATTGCTCATTTCTTGCAGGATGTCTTCAGCACACTGAACTCTGCCATAAATGACATGGAAGCAGCACCTGAGGAAAAAAGAGGACAAGGACGAGATTAACAAAGTGGTGAAAAATGCTGGCTCTGCTGCAGCCCTGAATCTGGCCACACCTTGTACAGAACAGAGGGAAGGATGAGGATTAAGCTGAGCTTCCACCCACACTACAATGAGCTGACACCACTATACAGACACCTCCACCTCATCCCCAGAGGTCCACCATGGAACATTTTGTGCTGACAGCCATCAGCCATTCAAGAGTGCTTTCTGTGCAAATAAGCTCAGCCTCAGCCAGTCAAGAGGGATCTGAATCAGGATACCTGCACTGCATGCATACTGTGCATATGCTCCTTAATACATTGTTTCTGTCCCACTGGATGGACTCACACTGGTATCATGGTCAGGCTGAAAAAATTAACTGTTTTTATGGCACACATATATGTGCAAATGCACCTGTACACTTTGTTGCATTGAGTTGTGTGATGCATAATGCCAATGCACATGCTTAAACCTAGGTCTCTTATATATCACGTATGTATTGAGTAGTCCCCAATATTTATGTATTTTCACTTGTTTAATACTGCACATATTTTGCATCACGGCCGCGATTTGGACCATCCTCTTACCACTGTCATCAGCCCTGTGATCATACTTAATCCCCTACATCTCAATTTAATTTGTATTTGCAGGGCTAAAATTGTCAGTGTCACATCGCAACCCACATTTGGTGTGTCAGATTGTTTGCAGTTGCTACACTGATTTCACCTCAGGATCATGAAACGTTCCTCATCAACCTCTGTTTGGGTGCATTATTTTCCCATCTTGAATATAACTTTAAAGCATCAGGACAGTGGTGTGTAACTTTACATTTAAAGTACAATTTAATGTGAATTTGTCACTTATTTAGTTTACTTTATTATTTCATTCAGTATGTGTGGTAACAGGTGGATCTTTACAGTAAAGATACAAAAGCCATGCTTGTTTTATTGGTATTTCATGTAGCATTATCCTTAATCATTACATTATCCTAATCCCTCCATATGTTGTTGCTGCCTTAGAGACAACAGAAGTTTCTCTCCCGAAGGGAACAAGGCTGGAACAAAGGGTCGTAAGACAGTTAATAAGATTTGATCGCAGGACAGTGAAGCACACCTGTTCAGATCAGCCTCAGTGTAACTGCAGCTCAGCGTGCACCGTGAGAACAACTCAGTCCTCTGCTGCTTCTTTCTCTGCATTTGCTTCTGTGAGGACACACTTCTCTGTTTACCAATGCGTCTCTACCATAGCACACAGGTAAGGTTGGTTTTATCATTACTTCTGTGGTAAATATTTATTTTCATCAGGACTTGAGAAGACAAAAAACCTATTTAATCATAATCGATTTGGACAGAGTTTCATTTAGGTTCAGTTTCAAAGAATGGAATGACTGGACATTAAAAGCCGTGATAAAGTTGGGAGTAAAATCCAAAACACGAAGCCCACACTACACCCATTGTTATGAAAGACTCAAAACAGTCACAAACCATGGAGACTTTATTATGGACAATTTAACATACCAGCTAAATAGCTGTAAATAATGTGATGTTGCTGAGTAACTCTGAAGACAGCACTAATTACCTTTCTTCTTTGTGAGGATGTGAGAATGTAGAATGATGCAGAATGGTCTGTGTGGATTTGCATTTGCATCATTTCAATTGTCAGAGTTCATTTTGCAAATGGAATGCACTTACTTATCTGCTGTTCTTTATTCAGATATCTCAAAAAATGGGTCTTCGAAAGAGAAAAGGTAAGATGAAATCACACAGTTGTCAAGTTTAATGTCAGGTTTAAATTGGTTTTGTGAATCTAAAGAAACAAATGCCATGATCTCCACATGTGATCACAAATTGTAGCTCATTGCTTTTAATTTCCTCTTATGATAGCACATATAACATCACACTAAGCAGCACCATTTCACAGACGCTCATGTAATACTGTGTGTACAAAAGTGTCCTGGATTAAAAACTGAGCAGAATGGTGATGACTGCATGTGCTGGCTTGTATTTATGTGTGTCAGAGAGACATCACTGCTGGATGGCCTCACCACGCCAGGTGACTGAGAGTCCACAGCAGGAGCCTGGTGACCTCATCCAACCCAGAAAGCTACCAAATCCCGTGCTGGCTTCTCACCAACACAGAGAACTACACCAAGAGCTGCTGTTCTGCCACAAAAGGTGAGAAAACACTGAGCTCTGTATGTGCTGCCTGTGATCAGGCCACACAGGCAGCAACAGTAATGAAGTAATATTTACCACAGAGTTTTATACTATGTCAAAGACAAGGATTCGGTTTTCTATGTGACATTTGTGCCTAGTAAAGACAGGTTGCAGCTTCTCTCAGAAAGCAGCAGAGGCTCTCCAGATAAGCATTTTATGTGTCTGCTGCCTCAGTCAGGGAAGCCTCTTAGGCTTCCTCTGCCCAGCTGCCCGGCGCTGTCGTCAGGGATAAGCAACATGTTTAGGTGGTTTAGCGCTGATCGTGTCAAAGGTACAACACCTTCGACTGAGCTCACTGCTAATCTCTCATCAGGGGGTCGATGCTTTCACTCTCGTCTGTCTGAGAAAGCAAAAATAATTTGTCACTGCAACAATATCAGCAGAATTTGGCATGTAGTTCTCAAAGCATAAAGAAAAAGCAGGAACTCATCAACTTTCTGTCTAAATATGATGATATGATGACTCAAGATGATCCCCCAGTCATACAAGGTCTGTGGATTATCTTGAGTAACCAAGTCATGATTTATGGAAAGAGACATTGCTGTTGAATGTTTCAAATAAATTGTTTTGGTGCTTTGAGCTCCACAAGCCGAGTGCCATCTAGTTCCATTATATTCAAGAGACGGCAGACATCTCTACAGCTGATATCTCAAAAAACATGCAGCGACTCACACAACAATCTAGAGTGATACAGGTTAGAGGAAAAACATATGTTGTTGATTTTGGGATGAACTGTCCCTTTAAGCTTTATTAAGAATGTAAACACCCACCAACAGTGTGTCTTTGTACTTTAAACCATCTCTAGGGAAAAAGTTTTATGGTATTTTTTGGGTTGCTTATCTTTATCTAGTAACTTTTTCCATGTGTCCTCAGAGGTCTACTGCCCAGAAAAAAGCCTGAGCTGCAGTGCGTGCTGGAACACAAACAGAAAGAGCAGCATAAGCAGAGGGAGCTGGCCCTCTCACCTCCCTCCGACCTGGAGGTGAAGCTACACAGGAGGCAGCAGAGAATACAAATAGTGAGTATGTCAGTCAAGAGCAAAGACTTAAAGTCTCACAGCCGGGGGAGCACAGCGTTTGTAATAATCTATTTACTTTTTGGGGATGTTTGAGCAAGCATGCAGATATTGGCAAATACCTAATCAGCAGGATATCCAAACACAGATGTTTCCTGTCTTGCAGTACGAGCTGGAGGAGAAGAAGCGGAGTGAGAGCCCGCAGAATGTACCGGAGTTTGTACGTGTGAGGGGAACCCTGAGACGGGTCCAAACTTTTTCTTGGTGATGACAGGAGCAAAGTGACACTTAATGATATTATTGTGGAGCCCTGACAAGTTCCTACTAAGTCGGTTAAAAGGATCCTTTACTGGCATATATTTCTACTGAAATCATCAAAATTGATCAGTATTACTTTGAGACTAATGTTGAAGTATAATGGATTGTTTATTTCAATGGCAGTTTGGAGTTGTAAAATCCTCCCGTGAGAGTATTTTCTCTTAAAAGTGTGTTGTGTAAAGATAATAAGCCAAGAAGTGTGTTTTTACACTAAATATAGCAGCTATTTAAGGTATGTAAACTATGTAAGATTATTGTATTTTGTTGTACTGTTAAAAAAGCATTTTTATCAAGTTGGTAGCAATGCTACAGAAGTGAAATGCATTCACTTGAGAAAAAAATCTACTGTTTTTCCTGAATTAAGAAGATTATTATCTCTGAATTCTGAAATAAAAGTTTTCATAATAAAAAAAATCTGCTTTTTTCCCCTAAATTAATGAGATAAAACTCTTGTTACTTCAGAAATACGAGAATTTACGAGATAATCATTAAACAGAACATATTTTCTCAAGTGAATACATTACGTCTCTGTAATTCTGACTTTTGTGTATGCATTTGACTGTGTACCTTTTCAAATAACGAGTATATAAGAATACAAGTAACAAGAGTACATTTAAAAGTTTTAATAAACCATCCAGGGAGGCTGACCATGTACGTTAAAACAAACACTGAAACATAGGTTGTACTGAATCGTGGTTTGCTAGTGACAACAGTGAGAAAATAAGTCATGTCATTGTTCACAAAAAAACGTAAAAGCCGCCATAAAAAGAAGCTCGGACGTGGCTCTTCTTGCAGCATTCCTTAAATGTTGGTGCTCCATCATCATATCGTACCCTTTACGCGACGCTGTACACATTTCACAAGTTTTGGGACAGAGCTAGTGACATCACAGGGTAAGTTCAGGTTGGAGAGCATAACATCAGAAAACAACAAGTCGAATAATAATTTATGGACTTTAAAACTTTGTTTCTTGTTTTAAAAAAGTGACCAAGTGCCAGCTGGTAGTCTTTATCAAGTTTCTCATTCTGAATCTGTGGTGCGCTGCAGACAAAAATTAATAACTTGATATCTCCACACAGTAAAAGTACTGACCTAAACTTTGAATCGTGACGGCTGCCTCGGAAATGTAAATATCCTCACATAGGCTCCAGTATGAGGAATAAGAAGGCCTGCTGAATAAAACACATTCAACCATTTTCTCTTACACATTCTTTGCACCTCCACACAGATGAAACTTTGTTGTACCGTTGACCGTAAACAAAAGTTTTACATTTAAAAAGTGAATTACGCATGATTTCCCCCCAAACACATTTATAAATACAAACTCCACTCACAAGCAGCAACCACAGCCACTGTGATTCTGTCCCAACTCAGTACCAGTGTGTTGTGTTTGCTGCCGAATAAATTAACAATAAATAAAATACAAATAAAAACTGCTTTCACAAATAAAGTAGACATCATGGCAGGGTGAGATTCTCCCGTCTGGTTTCCCTGTACAGTACTACTACACTGAAATAATGGTGAAACATATTGAACAGTGTTGGAAAATATTGAGCAAGAGGTACAGCAGAAGCAGCACAGACAGAGGAGAGAAGTAGGCCACCGACGTGGTGAACTGGCGGTGAGGAGAGCACTGACATAGGTCTGAAAAACAAGGCCAAAGGAGTTAACTGGTTGAAAAGGACACAAGGCTGAAGTTGACTTCCTGTTTGGGAGTTAAGGGGTATTATTTTTCAGTCAACTCCCCACTGTTACACCCTTTAAAACCGTGAAACTGGAGGTAGGCATCATAGTAGGAAGCTTTTAAGTTGCTTAAAACCAGATTCTATTTGGTAAAAAGTGTGATTTCATTACTTGTTCTCCATCCAGAACACTTTAAACCAGGTCCAGATAAAAACAAAACAAAAAATCATTGCATTTGACTTGTCAGACTTCAAATAGATTAACATGGAGTGTTTGAATGCCCTTTTCAGATTTGCAAAACCCTTATATGTGTAAAAACAATGAAGTCTCATCAAACTGGACTTGATTGATGTGGAGGAATCAAAGACTGAAGGAAATGTCATTGCATTTCCTTCATCAAGACCATATTAGACCAGATCTAACTCAAAAACCACTAGACCTATATAAATCAATCTTGTTGTAAATGAAATGGAAAACTCTAAATATTGTTTAAAAGCCAATTTTAAATAGGTGAAAAATGAAAAAAAGAGCTATACCTCCTCATACATGCGGAAAAAGTGGTGAAATTGCCCTTAATTTGTTCTGTGAGTGAGAAAAATGGTTCTCTAAATCTGACATGGGGTTTCTATCATCATTAAAGCATCTACTATGTTGGCTGGAACCTGCTACATGACTTTAAAAAGTGTAACACTGGAGAATTATCCCTTAATCTTCCCCTGACTTGAAGATACAAATCAGAGGCCAACTTCAGGGTCTTGTGAAAAGGACAAAAATTAAGGAATGCCATCCTTCCTTTGGCAGCACTGTGAGGGTGGCACACTCCAGTCATACACGTAGGATAGCCGCAGCTTGACCTCCTCCTTGCAGAGCCTGCCATCACGCTGCAGAGTCTGGTGTTTTTCCAACATGTCCTCCAAGCTCTGCTTATGCGTCACCAAATATTTGTTGTTGCAACCACGCGATTTATACTCTGTGTCAAAGCGCGGGTCATGCGTCCGCCGCACATCCACTGGTGCCAGCCAGGCGCCCAGTGACACATCCTCACTCTGCCACGTCTTGAAGTAGCCTGCATTAAGATGCACATAGCGTACCAGGTCGGAGGAGAGGATGTAGCCCCCACCCAGCGCGTAGGGCAGGTAGTAGTCACAAAGCTCCCAAGAGCTTTCCCGCCACTTCCCAGCAGTCTTCACTCGCCCTCTCCCTGAGAAGAAGCCCCAGTATAAGCGGCTGGGCTCTTTCCCCTTCAGCTCCTCCTTTAGGAGGTCCAAGCGAGCAAATGTGTCGTCATCTGCTTTGAGGACAAACTTGAACTCCACGTTCTGGTCCAGCCAGGAGTACATGTGCAGGAGCTTGAGTGTTAAGTTCTCGTAAGAATCTCGCAAGTCAGGCAGTAAGAGCAAGTCCTTGTGCCGACCTTGCTCTGTGTTAAGGTTCTGTAGGTCTTCGCTGGAAAGCCCCTGAGTTCCCACCACAAACATTGCCAGAACATCAGAGTCCCGCTTGGCCAACCAGGTGCTGCGGATGATGCTCCTCCGCTCTGTGTACTTGGGTCCGGTTGTGATGAGGACCACGAGGAATGCTGACAAGTCTTTGGATGTGGAAGGGGGGTTGTGCTGCTCTGGATGGGACTGCAAAGCACTAGCATGAGGGGCTAAGCCTGGAGGGTCCTGGTGGCCCTGTTTCAGGGTTTCTGAGGTACATTTGGCCAAGAAGACCAGAACTACAGCAAAGCTGCACACAGTGCCAATGACCAGGGCTGTCTTGTGGCGGCACACCAGACGTAACAGATTCATGGTGCTGAGTCTGGGGTGGAAAACACAAAAGATTGTCAGCGTTAATGTAACTCAAATATAAGGTTAACTATCAAAATACCCAAATAAGACTTTTCTGCAAGCATCGTCAGGAAAGGTGGCTGAAAGTGAATGAGCACAGAGACTGACTTATAACTGACAAATGTGCATGCTGTGTGTCTCTAATCTTATAACTTGGGTGTATGCCTGAATGAAGGTGCAGTTGGTAATCACACAGTACTTCATGTTTGCTTCAGCACGTTTGGGCTGCACGCTCATCACAGATGTAAACAAACATTCATAAGCACAAGGAAATCTGTTTGTAGTAACAAATTGCATAAAATTAGTCGTAGCACCATCACTACCTGTGTTTTACGGTTTGGTAGTGAGGTTGGCATTTGGATTATTAGATTTTGCTTGAATAGCTTTGCAAGTTAGCAAAGTCCCCTCAGCTGCACACCCATGACTTCCCAGCAACACCTACTTGCTAAGCTCAGTAGTTGAACTGTAACGTTACACACACGTGTCGCAGCAATGCTGTAAGCAGTAATAATTAAAGAGGAATTGTTAGTTACCTTGGCTAATTGAAAGGTACCTGTCCGGTGAGTGATGCAGCCAGAGCGGCCCACAGACGGCAGCTCTGCAGGGCTAACGCTAGCTACCGCGATAAGACCCTCTGCGCACTTTGTAAGCTCACTCCGCTGAAAGCAGACACACACGGGCGGCTCATACTGGTCTGACCGGGAGATGGAAAATACCGAGTTCACCGGTGTCGCTCAGGTTGGTTACAATAAGCAGGTTGAACCGTCAGCTGGGTGAGTTGAGCCAAGCATCGGAGTGGTCATTTTTTTTTGTCTTTTAGTGTATAAACCCAAGACAAGTCTGTGTGGCAGTGACGAAGAGGAAACGGAAGTGAAACCCCCGTAAAAAAGGGGATTCAAAAAAACCCAAAACACTCAAATGGACCTTTTTTTGTTTTCTGTGTATATGATATTATGTTATTCATTTGTAAAAATCGTATATAACTGAGAAGAAACTGACCTAGGACTGTTTTTTGCTATAAACTGATATGACGTCTCAATTACTTGTAAATTGTATTAAAAAAAACAAAGCAGTATAAGGTTTTTCTGTGTAAAATATCGCATGGTTACTCAAAAAGAAACATTTGATAAAAGAGAATAAAAAAAGAGGAGGAGGAGGAGGAGTAATTTCATGACAGTTGCTGATTTGCGCATGCGCATTATCTCCACTCTCCAGTGTTGCAGCTTCAATTTTGGAGAGCGAGCCAGAACAACACCGGACGTTGTATATTTTTTTCTTCACAATAAAGCACCGAAGTATGGACTTAGCATAATCATACGGGAGAGAAAATACGATTTGAGGGGTGTTGGTAAGTTTAACCGCACGAAAAGTTAAATAGAGATTAAAGGGAGATGTGTTTCTATCGTATTGTGGTAGTCTACAATGCCAATATATCTTTAAAAAATGTATGTCATTTTTGTTTTTCCAAATGATGGATTACAAAGGTCCTTTTGAAGGGTACAAGTCTGAATGTTTTTTTGTTTTCTTTTGTCTTGTTTTGTTTCATTTCATTTTTGGAGGGCATCTTAAATTGATAAGAATGTAGGACCGGCATATTTAAGCTTTTGCCAGGGGGTTTTCCGGCCCGGATCCCTGTAAGGGGGTCTTGGGGACACACCCCTGTGAAATCTCTTTGTGAACAAGCTCTATTTTTATGCATTTTAATGCACTCTGGCATCTTATTTCCCCTAAAAAACCTTCTTTTTTTTTAAAATTATATTTTCAATATGAATTATGAATTGTGATGTTAAAAATAGTTGTTAGTCACTATTATTGCGTAAAAACAGAATACTTTGCAACTGCTATCATTAAAATTTAGAGAAGGTTCTTGTGGCCTCTTGATTATTTCCATTTAATGTTATCTTATACCTTTACTCCTTTACTTACTACTACATCTCAGAGGGAAACCTTGAACATTTTACTCCACAGCATTAATTTGTCTGCTTTATTTACGTTGGAAACTTAGATTGATAATACAAAATATAAGCAATTAATAAATGATTATGTCTAATCATAGATTAAACTATCCAGCAGTATATAAAACATTTAAAATGAGCTCCACCTTTACCAGCTGCAAAGTGATTACCTGTGTGCACTTTAAATGAGTGAGTTTGGACACAGGAAATATTGAGTTATACTCTGATGAATTTTAATGCACCAATTTGCACCTTTCCTGCATCAATTTCAGGTGGAAATGTATTCAGTTTCGTCAAAATGAAACTCCTCTGCTACCTTTCTGTTTTCCTTGTGGGGAAAAAATGTACATGTCGTTAAAATTTAGGGCAACATGTCCCCTGCGTCCCCCACCAAATCTGTCATGAGCAACACTTTGAGTAACAGCATTCTGTGTGTCTTTCAGCAGTGTTCATATTATCTTTCACAGGCCCACATGTTTAATGGTAATTTAAATTTAATTAATTCCCTAAAATCTAGCGTTTTCACAGTCAATTTGAGATTCAAAAGTGGTTTAGGGGGACTTTATTTTGAAATATGCAAGCGGAAGTTGAAGTTTCATTGCGGGCATGACGCTGACACTTAGCGTTAGCTAGAAAATAATGGCCTTATCGAGGTAAAATGCTAGTATGTCGTCTGTATTTAACGTCACATTTAAGAAGTAAATAGAGCGGACGATGTAAACTCTTAGCTCGACATATTTGTCCGCTGCAGTGTAGCTTTGTAACGTTACTTCACCGGGCAGCTCGGTAGCTAACTGACGCTAACGCAGGGCGAGGACAGTGGTAACAGTTGAGCCATGACTCTGAGGAGAACCAGCCGCTATCCTCCTCGGACATGTCCACTTTTACTCGCCATCTTTCTGCTGATTTTGAGTGAACAGTTGACGAGAGCAGCTTCTGAATATGACCCCTACAAAATCCTGGGTGTCGGCAGGAGTGCGAGTCAAGCTGAAATCAAAAGGGCATACAAGACTCTGGCTAAAGAATGGTGAGTGACAGACACACACAGTCCCCTGAGTCCCCTGACAGCAGGCCGGTGCATTGTGACTGCAGCGGGTCAGCCCTGTTCAGTTATCAGGGTACATCTGACATGTAAACTGGAGCTTGTTGACTTAAAACATCACACGCTACAGTGAGAGCGTTTTCACCCTGTGTGACCCTGTAGTGACTATGGTGTCCTGTATTGGCTATTTTAGGCACCCTGACAAGAACAAGGACCCTAAAGCTGAGGACATGTTCATCAAGGTTTCTAAGTCATACGAGGTGGGTGAAAATGCATCAAAACATCATACACTCTGTTTCATTCAACCTCCAGCTGATATACAGTATGTTTTCTATGTGTCTCACTCTGTTTCACTTTCTGTATCGTTTCCGTGCAGGCATGATGATCTTAGCAGCACTATCCTCTCACTTGTGCCTTTCATTTTCTCTTGCACACAGATTCTGTCTAATGAGGAGCGGAGGTCCAACTTTGACCGCTATGGGCAGATGGATGAGAACCAGCCCTTTGGCCAGTCACAGCATCACGGCTTCCGCAGCTTTCACAACAGCTTTTACTTTGATGAGTCTTTTTTCCATTTCCCCAGGTACAGGCTCAGATTTTATTTGCCTCTTATTGAAATAGTTGTCACTGTTAGTTATTAAGCCATTACTTCGAATCAGAAAACACTGGGTTAAACCATAAGGTGTCTTATTGCCTCATGCTTGTGAAGACTGTTCAGAAGTACTGTCAACGGTTCTGAGGATACAGTTGGTACCTTTTTCAAAATCAAAGCACCAGCATGCGTTAGACCAAATCCTGTTTGATGAGGGAAAAGGCCCCTCTCTCTGTCTTGTGGCAAAACATTCTTTCTCAAAGCTCCCACATCTGTGTTCCTAAGTATTTATTTCCCAGCATGCCGCAGTGTACAGTTCATAGTGAGTGGTGTAGGTTGGGCTCCTCCTTGTGTCTGCTTTTGGTTACTGATAACATCAAAAAGGCAAAACTACCATCATAATAGATCCAAGATTTTTAGTTGCAAGCATTTCTTGCCCCAGTCCTAGATTTCACTTTGCAAACTTGTACAGTAAAGTTCTGCAATTTGGAAACATAAAGTTATTTTATACAGCGTAAAATGGACAACAAATTGATTATAGTCCAATCATTTGCTGGCTATAGCTTCTCAAATGCGAGGGTGTGCTTGCTTTTTTCATTTCATACCAGTGTGAATGAAAGACATGTAAGTAATTTAAAATGAAATAATTAGGAATGCACAATATTGAATTTTTTGCTGATATCCAATATACCGATATATAACAGTTTATTTGGCCGATAACTGATACCAGTATTGATATACACCCACTTTTCCCCCCATCTATCATCAAGTCTTTCTGTAGTGGAATTAACATCATATTATGCATGCATACTGTTATCATGATGGCCCACCAGCAGATGGAGACATGACATGCTTTTGAATGTACGTAATATTCATTCATTGTCCAAAATAAGAAAAAGCACGTTGGCCATTTCTTATAGTCCATTTTAAAGCCAATATAGGCCAATACTGATAACATGTCTATATTATTGTGCATCCCTAGAAATAATTGTTAGATGCAGACTTGATGTGTTCAGATGTCAGCCTAATATTTTAATCTTGAGACTGAAAGGAGAGAAGAAGGTTGCGCTCTTTTTTTAGATTAACAAAATAAAGGGACCTATTAGTGGAATTTTACTTTTTTTTGTCCTTTTTTTTTTTACTCAACTCAGTGCACAGAGAATTAGAATGATTCAACAAATTGGAGTTATAGACAGTTTACTCTGGGGTCATGTCCTGACAGCACCCTGCAGGCTCTGTCTATAAAAAGGCTCACTGTCTTGCTTCCAATTCTCCTCCAGGTCCAGGGACTTTGCCGACAGTAAGTACCTGCTTCACCACGCGCAGTTTAACAGCGATGTCCTCCCAGACAGCCACAAGAGGCCGTACCTAATCAAAGTGACCTCTGAGTGGTGCTTTGCATGCATCCACATAGAGCCTGTGTGGAAGGAGACGGTGCAAGAGCTGGAACCACTGGGTAAGTCTGCTGTCACTAGACTCCCATCAGTCCGCCCCCACACACTGTCAGGATCAGGGTTGGTTTTCCTTAAAGCATCATAACATGAGGTTGATGTTTGCTCAGTTGCAGGCCATTAGGACCTGTGTAATTCCAAAAGAGCCAGTCATTTCATTCATTATTCAGCAGGGTTTATTTGTTCCTCTTGCTTTCCTGGAACAAAGAGTGAAGCCAAGGGAGGAATTCAACCCAATGTCACAATTGTCTGGCACTGGAGATGAATTTAAAGTTGTTGAGTTAATTCTGCTAATTGGAAGTACAGTTCACAGTGCCCTGAAGACCTAGTCTCATTCTTATTCTGTAATAACTAAGTGGCCTGCCCTGGAAAAATATCCTGCATATTTATGCACCCAGTGCTCTGTATACTGAAGTCACAAGTCATAACCAGTGGAATATTTATTCAGTATCTATGGAAATTGATGTGTCAAGCTTTTTAAAAGCTGCGCCTAAAGTTAGTGTAGCACACAAACCTATTTTTAGTTTTGTTTGTTATAAGCCCTGTTGAAAAAATACTCTTGTTGATTTGTAGCTCGTTTCAAAGCAGCATTAATTACCCTTTTTGACCACACCGGGGCAGAACACCATGACATGCATAACACATCCTGATGACAAAGTCAGCTCAGAAACTACAACACTTACATTTGATTGTAGAAGTGTACCTAATAAAGGTGCTGCTGAGTGTGTAATTGGTTCTTTAGCTGCGACTACAGTGTTTGCTAATTGCTAACTTTGTCGACAATTTGGTGCTGGCAGGTAGCTTACAGTGTGTATCTGTTCAGCTTCAGCACGTTTCTTTTTTTTTTGCAGAGAACAGCTGCCTTCTGTGGCTGTAAACGAGGTTGATTAAAGCAGTGAGAGTGAACCGAAACAGTACAGTTGCAGATTCTAAAAGCTAAATACTAAAAAGTTACATAGAGTCAATGGGGACTGAGGAGTTGGGTGATATTTTTGTTTTTTGTCATCATAAGCAACACCTTTCACATTACTGAGTCATAACACTCCCACACTGCATCCATTGTCAATACCAAATGTAAATCCTTCTAACAGAAACCCAGTTTAGAGTGAAATCAAAATAAGAAAAGCATTTTCAAAGCAAAGTTTCAAAGCATTTCTCTCTGGTTATGTGAAAGCCAGCTTTGGCTTGTTTTCTCTGCCGCTGTGGTATACAGCTGTATGGATACACAGGATTCTGTGAGACACTAAAAACAGATGTATGCATCTTTTATGAACCATATCCATTAGGCAGTCCCTCACTAATTTCAAAGACTCGAGTAAAAAACCCACAGCTTGGAGTCACTCGTCCTCAAGGCTTTCAGTGTCTCTGTTTGGTGAAAGAGAGAATTCACTTTAAAAGGTTTCGTGTTTGTTGTGGCTATTATTTTCCTGCTCAGTTTTCCTACTTAACATCTATTGCGATTTTTGCAGGAATATTGGTGCATCTTAGACTCATTTGAATGTACTAAAAGTCTAAAATAAAAATCTAGTACGTATTGTCCCTTCATTGTGAGAACACTTGTGTTTTGCTCTACTGTATCAGGTACAATAGCAGTCTATTTTTACTGTTACACCAGGTGTTGGCATTGGCATTGTGGACCTGGGTTATGAGCGGCGCCTGGCCAGCCAGCTGGGAGCTCATCGCGCTCCCTCCATCATCGGGCTGGTGAACGGCAGGGTGACCTTCTTCCATCAGGCTGTGGTACGGGAGCACCTGCGACAGTTCATTGAAGACCTGCTGCCCGAGAAACTGGTGGAAAAGGTAAACACTACTGCTGCATGTGTGTGTTGGTGAATTATTTATTTTACTGTTATTACTCATCAAGTGTCATTTTACAAATGGTGAAGTGGTGCGCTGTGATTTAATTTAGCAAGAATACATGTTTGACCTAGCTGCCATTGTTTCTCCAGATCACAGATAACAACTACCTGGCTTTCCTGGATAGCTGGCGTGCGGAAAACAAGCCCAGTGTTCTCTTGTTTGACCAAGTCCCTATCATTCCCTTCCTCTATAAAGTAAGAAATGCATTCACACACACATGCAAATAGGTGTTGCACTAATTAGACTAAATGTTACAGTGGAAAACAGAGAGAACTGTTCAGTGTGGCTCTTCAGGCTGGTTAATATTCTTAGCTTTGGTGCTGTTTCCACTGATACAAAAGAGAGCAGATTGATTAGACCCCGACAGCAGCTACGGAGGCATCTGTGGGAACAGCTGTTTCTCATTTACTAACGCATCAATATTTCCTTCTTTGTTACACAGACTTTACCCGATTAACCTATCACAGTCAGATGCACAGGCAATATTGTTTTAATAGCTCAGTGTCAATAAATGTGTTTAATAGAAACAGAGAGAGAATAATTCAGGGCCACTTATGGGAACACAGTTTCAATATCTGAGTTAAAACTATTTAATGCACACAGTTATGAGTATATATAGAAGGAGCTCTCAGTCTGCTCTGACCTCTCCTCTTTTCTTTTTTTTTTTTTACACCTTCTCTTATGTTTTTTAATGTGTATATTTTCGAGGCTCTCATCTTCCCACTCCACTCTCCAGTTAACAGCGTTTGCCTTCAGAGACTATGTGCGTTTTGGCTATGTGGACCAGGGGGACAGGCACAACACTCGGCTACTGCGGCAGTTCAACATTAACACATACGCCCCCACCATGCTGCTGTTCAAGGAGGACACAGAAAAGCCAGTTGACATCATCCAGGTATAAAAATAAAGTTTGAAACAAGAATCCACATAATTGTTAATAATTAATTCTTAAATTAAAGAAATAGGTTACCAAATTTCACTTCTGATTTATTCAGACACTTCCTGCTTTCTGCCCTTCACATCTCCTGCACTCTTTCTCAATCAGGCCAGAGGGATGAAGCGACAGATCATGGATGAGTTTGTCTCCAACAACAAGTTCCTGCAGGTGCCACGGCTGGTCAACCAGCAGCTTTTTGATGAGCTATGCCCTGTCAAGCAGTTCCACCGACGGAGGAAGTAAGAGTGCTCAGCCTCTGGTCCTTTACTGAATATCTCCTCTTAAATTGATCGCTTGTGTAATAAGACTTGATCAAAGGAGGCGTCTCTGTACTGCTGAACTGATGTAGAAAGAAAAAGAATATAAGCTAAGCCCCAATTTGACTTTAACATACCATGGCCACTGTAAGAAGCTGAAATTCAAGCAAAATAGTAGGACAGGCATCACAGTGGTTGTCACTGTGAAATGAAATATTGTGTGACTGTGATTGGTCCGTAGGTACTGTGTGCTGCTGATCACAGGGGAGGACCAAGCCTTTCTCCCAGGCAATAAGGCCTTCCTGGACTTTGCATCGGTTAACAAAAAAGACGTGCTGCGGTTTGCATACGTCTACCAGCGTCAGCAGCAGCCTCTCTGTCAGGCACTTCTCCACAATCAGGCTGCACTCTCACCTCAGGTCAGTGACAGAAACGCTTACGCAGTGTACACACATGCATCATTATTATTCTCCTATTGTACGCAAACTCACTGACATGCTCCTAAAATCAAATATATGACACAAATGAACCCATCTGAAGAAAAAAAAAAGGGCAGTGGTTGCATTAAGTGGGGGAAAAAAACCTTAAATCTATGCAAGAACAACACATTATATTGTAAGATCAATGTATTTGTTGAACAGGTCATAACAGAAATCAAGTACTCCAGTTTAATACATTTTTGGATGATTCGCTTATGTAATGTTTTCCAAAAAAACTCAAACTAATGACTCAGTTGATGAAGTCTGAAACAAGTCAGCTATTGAGATAATTTATGTCATAAGTCGTTACAAAATGCTTTATTTTGTGTTATCACTTATAGTGCATTATAAATATTTTAAGTGTTTAGAACTGTAATTTTATGGTGCTACTAACAGATTATAAGTATGTTTATAATGCATTATAGACATAGCCGTCATTGAAAGTGTTCTAAAAACTATTGAACCGTCATTGCAGTATAAATTAATATTGCACTTGCTGGAAAAAATTATATTTAGACCATACAGAATTTGATATGTGTCAGATTACCGATATGTCATCCTGAGACTCTGCATAGCCTCAATTTACAGTATAAGTGTTTTTTAACACTGCTGACAGGTGGTGATTCTCGAGAGGCGGAGCCATGCTGGTAAGGTCTTATACCGCTCTGTGAGTGGCGGCTGGAACGGCAGTGAAGAAGATAAGTACCGTCTCCATGAACAGCTGGAGCTCCTTCAGAAAGACCCCACCTATCTGACTTCAGACGCAACCCTGCCAGAACTCAACAACGAGATGGCCCCTGTAAGACGCCGCAGACACACACGCTCACCTTAATTTGAGACCAGGGTGAAACATTTAACTGCATGTCATTGTTTTTCGTTTTCAACCTCCCCAGATTTTTATTATTCAGTGGATGAATGCCGCCTATGATTACATCCTGCAAATATATGATGACCTTCTCTACTCCAACTGGTAAGACGACACTCACACAGAGAGCCTGCAGCATTTCGTGCAAACAAGGCAAAGACAGACGGGGTGGCGTACTTTCTGAAATTTATCGAAGCTGAGTCATGCTTCTGCAACAAAATGTAGCCATAACTACCTGGTTCGGGCTCTGTATGTAGTGTGTCCCTTCATATCTGTTATGCACCCCTTGAGAAATATAGCCATATGTAGAGGTTACAGGGAGACTGCGAGGAGTGTTATTGGTCAATATGGGCTGCTGTGTGTTTTCTCCTACTTGTGTCAGTAATGAACATTTTCTGTCCTCAAGGCGAGAGATGATGCCCATCCTGTCGTTGATCTTCTCAGCCCTCTTCATTCTGTTTGGCACTGTCATCATTCAGGCCTTCAGGTGAGTGCACCAGGATCCCTTTGCCGTCTGCAGTGTTGTAATCATGTGTCGAAACATTTGACTGGATCTACAATAGAAATATGTTATTTACTACATGATTATTCCTGATTTTAGTACTGGCTGGATTCAGAACTATTGGTGTCCACACTGATGATTTCGATTTTTTTTTGTGGTGCATTTTCAGTGAGCCAGGTGAGAGCAAACCCCGCAAACCAAAGCCAAAGGAGCCGCCACAGCCTGAGGATGATGCATCAAGCAGAGCCAGTACTTCCAGGTAATGTAGTGAAATGAGGTGAACATAAGATGGATGCACAATACAGCAGGTCGATCTTCGGCAACCTACTTCATTTACAGTGTGAGCCACAATAGCAGAGAACAGGAAAATAAGGACACCAGAGAACAGTGTTTCCTAATTTTTCACACAGGCTGCCTGAGTGATGGTTTTTAAAACTTATTTTGCAGTTGAATGGCTGTTTATCTAACTGGCAGGACCACGGGGGGTTCGTGGTTTGCTAACTTAAGCACGTCCTTGAGTTGTCAAAGCAGCCCCCATAGCGCCGCAAGAAATGTTCTCATTAATAATGAAACATGACTCAGCAGTATAGTGTTAATAAATTTGTATTTTCTGTCATGTGGCCAAGTGTACACAGTTATCTGCAGTGGGCTAATTTACAGTGTGTTGCTGTGATGATCAGGTTTAAAGTTTTATATCACACATTTTTGCTTTACTTTTTCTCTAGCCAATAGAGCAATACATAATGTCATGGAGATGACTATTGGTGCTTTCACAAAATATTTACACAATGATGATTTTTTTAATAATGATCAGCAATGTGGATCTCAAGTGGGTAGAAGCAAAACACTTAACTGCCAGAGAAGTTTGGAAAATTGCATCACTTTGCTGCATTCTAGCCTTTAAAACCAGGAAAAAGACAACACCAACGATATTAAGATATCAAACATCTATAGTTTCCATGTTTCTTTTCCCTCCCTCTAACTTTTCCTCCCTTTATCTTTCTAATTGACCCATGCAGCCGCCCTCCAAAGAAGGACTTTGTGGAAGTGACGGAGCTGACAGACATCACTTACATCAGCAACCTGGTCAAGCTGAGGCCTGGTCACATCAACGTCGTACTAGTGCTCACTAATGCCTCCAAGAATGCCCTGCTCAGAAAATTTGCCAAGGAGGTTTTTTCTTTCTCTGGGTAAGTCTCAGCGCTGCTGAACATTTAGTTTATTTGTACATATTATAAAGAAAGTGGCCTCATGAATACAGACTACCCGAACACTGTTTACTGGTTTCTGTTTGATACATTCTGAGACTGGCCGAGCTTGTTAAAACCAAAGCTTGGTCCACTTAATAATCCTAAACTCCTCCATCACTACAGGACTCAGACTCTCCACTTCTCCTTCCTCAACGCTGATAAGCACTGCCACTGGATGCCGTCACTCCTTCGCTCATCCTCTGGGTGTGAGGGCTATGTGGATGAGGATGAGGAGTCTCCAGACTACTCGGGCCACGTCCTGGCGCTCAACGGCTACAAGAAATACTTTTGCCTCTTTAGACCCGTCTTCACAGGGGACGATCCCAATGACTCCTCATCTGAGACCTCATTCTCCTCTGACAGCAGGAGAAAGTCCCGGTCCAGGTCCAGATCCAGCTCCCACTCTCGATCCAGGTCCCACTCCAGGGAGGACGGGCCTGGAAGCAGGAGGGGCTCCAGTAGGGCCACCAGCATAGAAGTCCACCACAAGCTTGACAGGTTGGGACTGTGGATGGAGAGGCTGATGGAGGGCACCCTGCCCAGATTACAGGTCCCTGCGTGGCCCTCTCTCGGTGAAGCCACTAACTCTTCCGCAGAGAGCTGAGGTCACAAATGGTGAACAGTAGCGGGTGTGCTTTTTGGTTTTGCCTCCTAATTAAGTTCTTAAGCAAGAAACCTGCAGGGCAGTGTTGCAGTTATTGAGTCATTATTTAAATTCTCTTTTGCAGAGGTAGGTTGCTGCACTGAACTGTTGCAAACCTGTTTACAGAATGTCTTATTTTATCTGGAGTCGTGTGCTACCACAAACCTTTAAACTGCGCGTATTGAGGCAAAGGTAAAGTCTGCGCTGCATGATGCTGCTTCATGCCTTCTGTGTAAAGACAGAAGACAGAAAAAGGGAGAGACTATATAGTAAAACAACAAAAGTTGCGGTACAGACATACACAGTCAATCTTAACACACACAGCACAGGCGGTGATGAAGGCGGTGTACCGTCCCTTTTTATCACTCATTAACAGCAAATAAGCATATGGTACAGACGTTAGCTGCAGCTAGCTGTGTGCGTTATAGATTAACTCCAGTTTCTTTTTAACTCTCGTCTCTGTACATTCATTAGGTGACGTGAGGTCATACAGCTCAGAGAAAGCACAGTTGTTTTGCTCTACCTAAGTATGAACCACCAAGAGCCTCTAACATTAACTTTGACCTGGAACTGATCTTTACCACTGGCAGCCCTCTATCATCCCTCTATCGTGAGTTTTTACTTTTGGCCGTATGTGGAAAAAGGTTATCACAAAAAAGGCTTGAAAACTGAGCCTGATGCACTGACTGTATAGATAAATTATTATTATTATTATCATTATTATTATTATTATTTAACTTTTAGGACCCTTCAGGTGAACGTAATGTTTGACCTTTGTTTGCTGTTATAGATATGACACAACCTTTTTGATTCCAGGCATTAAGACATAGACAATTTAGGCAGCAATAATCAACATAGTCACATAACAACATTAACATTTCGCAATGTTTTTTAAATGATTAACGATCGAACAGGGTCATCACCAGGATCATTATGTTTTCCTGTTCGGACAAAGTTGCCATGTCTTGCTGTTGTTTTCTTTAGGGGTTTAACATTAACTATGCTACCAGCCATGTTTGAACTCTGATAAAGTGAAATATCATTTTGGGTCAGTGGCACCCAAAGTTTTTCCGTCTGCCTTTTTGTTTTTATATTTACTGTTTATCCAGGGCTGGTTTTGCTTATTTTCTTTAGTTAAGTTTTGTCAATTGTCTGTCTGGATCAGGGGGGAAAAGATAAATCCTACCACATTATAGTAGTCCTTTTAAAGCCTGTGCCCTTAAACCACTGTAAATGTCAATGCATGGAATACGTAGACCTAAAATCACTAATAAATGTTTAGTGAATTTGCACTGGCATCTAAAATGCTTCACCCCGTCTCTGTCTCTGTCCTCCTTTTACTTTGTAAATGAATTATTTGCTGCTCAACAAATTATATGTGCAGTACACTGTAACTCGTTATCATAATTTTCTTTCTTGTATGTCCATGTGTGTCTATATCCAACTTTGAGAAATGACATATAAATTATTAAACGAAACTCCTTTTAAAACAGTTTATTTATTAAAGTATGTGGATACATCATTTTCCATCATGCTTCTTTTAACTAAAGATTTCTATCTACAACAATACAGCATTCAATTATGTTAATGTCGGTAAATGGCAGTGGTGGAATGTAACTGGGTAAATTTTTTAAACAACTGTACTTTAGTACGGATTCAAGGTTCCCTGCACTTTACTCGAGTATTTCAATTTTATGCAACCTTATACTTCTACTCCACCACATCTCAGAGGGAAATATTGTATTTTTTACTGCACTACATTTGCCTGACAGCTTTTTAGATTACAGTTTGTCCTACCTTTACTGTCCAGTGAAAACCATGTCTCTCCAAATCTCCAAGTTTTCCTTTATGTGTTGAGAAAATTCTAGTACTTCTTAAGCTAAATTAATGATTTAAAAACCCTCTTGGTTGGGCAAACTTTACGTGGTTCTCACAGGACAGCAAAGCTACAAACATGATCTTACAGAATATGATGCATTGCTTTCAATTAAACTACTCAAAAGTACATAAAAGTGTTGAAATTAGCACCGCCTTAAACATCTGTAACAGTCAATTGCAATACATACACATTAATGCAGCAGTTAAATTAATCTAAAATGTCATATGTAATAGTGAAACACTGACAGGGAACATTTTACAGTCAATACTTTTGATGCTTAAGGTACATTTTGCCATTTTGCTGATGATACATACAGTACTTTTACTTGAGTAATGTTTGAATACAGGACTTCTACTTGTAGTGGCGTATTTCAAGTGTGGTTATAGAACTTAAACATAAGTAAATTATATGAAAACTTCTTCCACCACTGGTTAATGGATCACTAATTAAAGCACAGTGAATTTTCCAGCTAATAGTTTGTCAATTACCCTCATGTTGTGTTCATTAATATTACAGATACACAGAGTAAATTTAAATATGACATTGTTTACAATCAGCAGATAAAAGAGTAAATATTTACCATAAATAGAACAACTGCTAAACATGAATACATTTTCAGCAGCATGTGCGTTTTACACAGTGCATGTCAGGGCGGTTCACAGAAGCCACTCGTGTGTGTGTTCTGTGTCAGAATCCAGGGTCAGTACTCAGGAGAGATTTCGAACACTTTCTTCATGGACAGCTCTTCGGGGCCGAAGGAGACGGGCAGCAGCTCATCCACGGTCATCTTCAGGTACGAGCCGTCTGGCTTTGACAGGTACACATCCCAGTTTGAGCCAAACTGCGAGGGAAATGACATGAAAAGGAATGACAATGAACGGTTAGAAGGACAGAGATTGCATGCATTGATATGAATAAAAGCAGATTTGGGAAGGGTCTAGTCACTGGACATTTTCGGGGACCCAACCTTTTCTGTGAGCGGGCCTGATCACACACTACAAATTTGAGCAACTGCACCAAATCTATTAACCAGCAGAGATCATACCTCTCTTATGAACTGCCTGCAGCCACCACACGGGGAGATGAACTGGTCATTCAGGTCACTGCAAGGAACGCAACAGGAAGAATGTGGTTGAGAAACAAAACAGAGGATATGGATTTATGTTGAACACAAAGACCTTAAGGCCTCTGCTTAATATTTTGAAGTGACTAAAGTGTCTCACAGTGATGCTTTAATAATGAATCTAATCATAGTGTAGGTTCCCTGGCTCTCTTAAACTTTCCCCACTGTCTTCTAAAGAAAATTTACTATATATCTTCATATTTCTATTAGTGTTGTTCTGTTCTATACAGTGTTCTCACACGGGTAATATAGACACCATCACAAGCTATTAAATCAGGCTTCTGCTTATTTAGTTGCAGCCATGGGTAGATTATTGAACAGGTCTATCAGGCTTAAACTCCAGGGTCAAGGAAAAAAGACATCACATAAGTTAAAACTACTTATGATTAATGTATGCCTATAAAGTGCTGACACCATAGTTTGCTGTTTATAATACTGCAGCTGAAATTGATCTCTTATTGGTCGAAAGCAGTATATGTTGTTTATGTGCTGTTGATTAATTGAGTGTACCTGCGCTGTAAATTGTTGAGATACAGGCAAATTTATTTTTAATCAGTGTGCTGTTGGCTTTGAGTGTTCCTGTTGAAGGTTTGCATAAGGCAGACTTGTGTTGTGTGTAGTAAGCAAGTGTGGGTTGCTCAACAAGCTTACTGAGCACGGGCCCAGGGGCCCAGGCACCCAAAAGGTCATGGGGCCCTTAGCTTTCACCAGCAAATGTCAATGTCAAATAAACAGATAACAACAAGGAAGACACATTGAAACCACAAAAAGACACAACGAAACTGCGAAAAGACACACAAGGAGACATGAAGTCACAGAAAAACAAAGCATATCGACTACTAAGAGTCGTACAACCACCACAATTTGTGTGTCTTGATCCTATGTAGGAGAACTGGCGGGGGCCCTCTGCATAAGTGAAGAAGTGAAGTGAGTCATGGTTTGCTAATAGAGGAATGACGAGTGACAGGAAGGACAGAGAACATTACGTACACCTGGACATTACCTGGCAATTGCAATAGCCTTGAAGCTCCGATAGCCTTCAGACACTGCCTTTGAGATAGCAGTTCTCTCAGCACATAGACCCAGGTTGTAACATGCATTCTCCACATTGCAACCTGCCGGGGACATCAGATATTTTAAGTGCGTTCGCTTCACTGAAATAAAACTGACACATTAGAGAGAAGAAAAAAAACAAAACACTGCAGTTACAAAAAGAGGCCTTTCTGCCATCAAAGGGGGGCTGTCTGTTTACTTCTCCTCTCCTGGTCAAATAGTTACTCAGGGGTCTTTGCACTCACCTCTGTTTGCCATCTACTTGCCCCCCCACACACGTGTCTCACTAAGCTTTGTACAGTCCGGCACATGAACAGGAGGGTTCCATCTATGTTTGACATCCCTGTCTGTGTTTACAGCGCTGTTGACGCAATAACTACAGGTTACATAAGCTCATGGGAAAGTTAAGATTTGTTGACGCTAAGAAATGTCATTCTTTTTAAACAGCTGGAATAAAAGTAGACTTCTCCCAGAGTGGGTTTAATGGTGAGCATGATAAAATTAAACCTTTCCTCTTCGAGTCCAGTCAATTCACTTGCCCTTGTCAAGTAATCATTAACAGTGAAATGAAACTGCGTTCAAGTAAATGATCAATTTCCTTGTTCTTTTAAAGAAAATTTTAACTACCTCCTTCTTCCCCACATCAAAATATGTTAACCAACAGTGAGAAGACTCAAGTTGCATAATGCTGTGGCTCTCATTTGTTCCCTGCTTGCAATAAGCTTTTGCAATGCTTCCTGTCAGATGTAGGCTGTGTGATTTATTTAATGGCAAATAAGTTGATAGATTAGATTTAGGGAAACACTTAAATGATATATTTAGATATATTTACTCTAATCAAACAACCCAAAGGCAAAGTTTTACTTGTATCTTACCTGTAAACACACAGTTGTCGAGGGTCAAGAGAGCCGCTCCCACTCTGAATTTGCTGTAAGGACAGTAGGCTTGCTGTTTTGCCTTCTGGGACTGGAGGATCAGCCTCTTGACTGTTTCCTGGGACAAGTCTCTGGAGCCATGGTCCTTAATATGCATTACCCCCCTGCTGAAGTTGACTTGGTCCATGGTTGCTCTTGGGGTTTGTGAGGTTGTTTTTGAGTCAGTGAATGTGTCTATTGTGGCTCAGCTTTAAAAGGGACAGAGGGAAGGAGGAGAGGGAGCAGTCACAGCCAATCACCAGCTGGAATGCCAACATGCTGTCATGAGTCAGTGCGAGGGGGTTTTGTTGTTGTTGCCATTAATCAGTTTGTGTGGATGTGACATGTATACAAGAAGTTCAGACAGGATGATGTGACCCACCTACATGACTAAAGTTTGCACAAGAGAATTTCCATAATTCGTGTGGTTCATGATCTACTGCACGTTTCAGTGTGATAGTTGGCCAATAAGAGAGGAGACAGTTTGAGAAAATATGTCTCTTTATTAAGTCCAGCTTCTCTTTGAGCTCTGTGTCAGTGGAGAAATGGAAGCTTTAAAGAGCAAAATGATCCCTGAAGTGATTACCAAAATGAGTGACATGGTTTTCTATCATTTCTTAAAAACACTACCATCACAGTAGAATAACTACAAAATACAAAGTGCATTTAGTTGTGGTAGTATATCTCAGACTTTTATTTCAAAATAACCCTTTTTTAAAAAGTGACTTCACTGTGTATTTTTACCTGCTTGGGTTTATATGAAACTACTGGATAGAAGACAACCCAAAAGAGGACCTCAGGGTCAACAAGGATCCATTCCAATCTTCATCACAGTAGAGCTTTAGGTGAGTTTGTCATTAAGAGTCTCATTATGTGTTCTGGATGACCCAACTGATCCATGTGAGGTAGTTTCTGACCTTGGTGTAGACGCCAGGGTAGTAAGCATAAGCACAGCCGATGCCCCAGGATACAATGCCCTCAAGTTTACCGTTACAGACAAGAGGTCCCCCTGAGTCACCCTGAGGATGGAAAGCAAAAGTTTTTGTTGAGGTCGGTACACATTTCTCCCATGTGCCAAGCGTGTAAGAGACCAAAATGCAAAAATGCAAATCGCTGTATATAGCCAGTGTTTGTATATGTTTGTATGTTGTTTGTATGTCCATTCTTATGGAGCTACATTATGGGTCAAAAGTTTTGTACTTGAAAAAAATAAAGTTTTTAAACTGAAAATTCATGTGTTGATCTTGAGTTTTGAAAAATACAACAATGTATTCAAAACAAAAATAAGTGTGTGAAACGTTTTGGGGTTTTTTCAGGTTAAATATAATTTTGATTCACTTTGGTAATATTTAGAATAAATAATTTATTTTCACTTTTCAATTCCATATATATTTTAACATTTGAGGTCTTATTTTTTTCAGTTGCATGTTTAATCTTTTCAGATTCAGATCTTATTTTTTACAGTTTCAAATCTTATTTTTTTACTTTCAAATCTTTTGTTTTTCAGTTTCAGATCTGTTTTTTGAGTTTCAGACTTTTGACCCTGATGTGACGTGGGGGGTGTGGCATCAACTGAGAGGGGTGTGGAATCATGAGTGACAGTGCCTTCAGGGGACGTAGGAACTAAAAAAATTCTGACTCAACACACACATACACACATCCTTTTTGCCTCACCTGACAGGAGTCTTTCCCACCATAGCGAGAGCCGGCACAGACCATGTTGTCTGTTGCCCTGAAGTAGTAGAACTGCCTGCAGTTGTCAAAGATGTTCACATCCACGGACCTCAGCACAGGTGACAGTCTGTAGCTGTTGACCCAGGTCACACCCCAGCCGCTGACTGTGCACTGGGCAAAGTCGGCCAAAGGCGGTGAGTCTGGGTCTGGCAAAGAGGCCGGCTCGACCCTGGCATTGATGATAGCTGGACGGTCCAACTGACCGACAGAGAACATTTCCATCAGTCAGTCAACACAGAAAACTACTGCTGAAGTTAGCATTGTACAATTTTTATTCACATGCAAATGTAAGTAAAGAGGGTTGTTGCTCCTCTAAATGACACACTGTGCTGTCTAAAAACGAATAAAATAATTAACACAAGAGCAGATGGAGGCAACAAAGGATAAATAAGTGCACCAGTGTGAAGCAGTTGATTTAGTAAACGAGTTGCTGTACTCAATGTAACCGAATCCAAATCAGGTCTCTGGTTCAATAGGGAGTAAGC
This sequence comes from Epinephelus awoara, assembly GCA_035609425.1. Lineage (NCBI taxonomy): Eukaryota > Metazoa > Chordata > Actinopteri > Perciformes > Serranidae > Epinephelus > Epinephelus awoara. The sequence continues at coordinate 15,958,014 of CM069296.1, forward strand.
ATCATTTGTAGTGTGTTTCAATAGAAAAAATGTCACAGTGCACTGGAAATCCAGTTCCATTGAAAATCCCCAGTATGCACAATAAAAAGCAATGAGTCAGTTTTCTGGCTGACAGGAAGTAAAGTACTAACAGATCCTTCTCACTGTATCAAAGGCAGGTCAATATTGAGGCAACTGATAAAATGAATCATGAGTGAAGTAAGCTCCACTGAATACTACTACTGATAAAATCATCAGGGTTATTTTGGCTTGCTGTCAGCAGTGGTGGAAAGAAACTCGGTGCATTTACTCTATTTAAACGCTGTACTTAAGTACAATTTTTAGGTACTCGTACTTTTCTTAGGTAATTCCCTTTAATGCTGCTTTATACTATACTTTATACTTTGTTTTTTCATATTTTGCACATTATTTCTCATAAGATATATTACCAGCCTCAAGAACACAATGCATTGTTTAGTGGAAAAAGATCTTTGTATTTCAATTCATATGTATAACATTTTTTATTTTATTTTATTTTTAAAAAAAGGGAAAAACATCAAGCAGTGTGTCATAAACATTTTAGCAATTTTTCAGTTTAGATCAACATTTGGAAGAATTTAGTAAAATCAACTCTTTCACGATTCTGGTACTGCAGTCCTACCTTGTTTTTTTCTTGGTTCAAAATGCACTTATTGCTTTCTGTATTCTGTGACAACTTAGTGCTCCTCACATAAAGTAGTATCAGCGATAATAATCCTGAGTAGGCTACTGATGGACTACAAGTCAGAACATGTCGGCGTCTGCTGCATTGATTTAGACCATCTTTTTAAGTAGTAATAATAAGTAATAATACATTTGGTGATAAAAATGATTAAGTGATAGAAATGAACATTTTCACTTACAAAATGTTTTAAATTTACAAGTACAGCTGAACTGATCAGTTGATTATCAGTAGATTAGTCAGAAACAATTTTAATTTTTAAAATCAGTTCATGGTTTCAGCTTCTTAAATTTGAAGATTTTCTGCTTTTCCTTTTAATAGTATTTTAGAATTTTTAATTATTTAAATTTTGGACTATTGGTTGAATAAAAAAAAGAAGATATTTTGAAGGTTTCACTTTCGGCTCTGGGTAACACCAATTATTGTGACGGTATTTCTCACCATTTTCAGAATTTTTACAGACCAAACAATCAATGAATTAATAGGGATCTATATGTGGGATCTATATCAAATCCATATCTGAATACGACACAATATAGACTACGTCATAATCCACAGTCATCCCTTACCTTTATCAGCATGATATCATTATCAAACGTCCAGTGTTGGTACTGGTAGTGCCTGACGACTAAGGAGACATCAAACCTTTGCTCAAAGCCCTCCAGCTTGTAGATGCTGTGCTCACTCAGGACCACCTGGATCAGGGGCCTCCTAAAAGAGAACAGCAATAGGAGAAGTTCATTTGCAAAAACTGTTAAAAGATGGTCTTAAAATGAACCAACAGTTTAAGTTATAGTCCTTTAAAGGCACTACCCAAAAACTTTGAGAAGAACAGAAGAAAAAAATGGAGATATTTTTGCCACTGAACCCTTCATATGCCCGAGGTGTGATACTGCAGTAACTCACGGTCTCCAGCAGTGGGCGGCAGACACCACCCACTGCGGGTGGATGAGGGTGCCTCCACAGAAGTGATGGTTCATGAACAGGAGGGAGGCCTGATACTTGACGGAGTATGGGTTCACCTCTGCACCCCCAATGATTCTCTTCCCGTACACACCTAAGAGCCAAAGAGGGGATTAGACACACTGAGACAGAGAGGCTCTATAACACAAGATTAACTTGCAGCTTTTAGTTTTCTCTCAGCTAGAGTTACATGAAGTCAGCCCTGTGTGGAAGGACAGTATGTACTGTAAATGTATTCTCCGATGCCATTGTTCCTCACCTGTTACAACACTCAGGAGGAGCAGTGAGAGGTGCCAGGATGGAGCCAGGTTCATCTTAGAAGCTACTAAAAAGAAAGACACAGCGGAGGTGGTCAGTATCCCAACAGCCAGGAGGATGATTAAGTTTAATCAGCCACATTAACCAAAGTTGTCAAGTCAGAATTTCAAAGTATCAAAGATCATTTACAAGCTTAAATGTATTAGATTCACTCCTGCACACACACCAAAATTATTCCTTAATACTACATGAAATACAGTCTGCAAGTTTTCTAGATTGAACTTCATGTTTTGTTTAAGTGACAAAAAAGTGGCCTTAAAGGTAAGATACTGTTGCATTTACGACGTTTGGTCAAAGCCGTTGATAATACATGTAGATACAGGTACAGGATGGATAACGCAGGAAGATTAACAGCCATCCCGAGAAGGCTGTTCACTCAAGAAAACCCTGGTAGTATGAAAGCATAATGTCTTGACCTCTGATGTGCGTTGAGACAAGAACCTCTAGAGCTCAGATCATCTTTGTTCAGTGGTCATACGTTGTCACATTCACTCCAAAGTAAACTTATTAAACTTATTCTACTTATTCTTATCTATTCAATTGATTGAGAAAATGTCACTAATTGCACTCTAATTGGTACCAATACAAAGCCGTCTCACCTTATCAAGAGTCAAGTGAGAAAACAGTCTGAGTCCAGCATCCACACACTGGCACTCACACCCTCACACACCCCGCTCATCCCGGGACATACAGCAAAGCTTGAGAACTCTCTCCTCTCCTCTTTTATACTGTAACGATGCCTGTCACTGTCATTGTTCCCTTCCATTGTCCACCATATATCTAAGTGTCTCTCACACACAGAAAGCCAAGAGTGTGACCTAGTACATGATTTTTTTTTTTTTTTTTTTAAAGAGCAGCCTTCTCTTTCATTACGCCTCTCTTTCTAAGGCCTTTGTTCTCACAGATTCAGCCCATTGTCCAGTTGGGGAGACAAAGTGAAGCTTTACGGGGATGAAACCCAACAAGCCGGAGAAATGATAGAATATACTCACCAGACATGTTGTTGGTGTATCCAGTGATGCTACAGAGGGCAGTTCAAATGATGTCTGAGTATGATATATTTGCCCCCTAGTGCACTATCAACCTGAGACGTAGCAGGACATAAAAGCATTTATTCTGTCGTGGAACGAGGAAAAACCTTTTCTCAGAAATCCTGTTTAATTGGGCTGAGAGTGAGAGTGGTTGAGCTTGTTTTTTGTACCTTGTTTTTTCCTTTAAGTCGACCTCAGGTCAATATGACACAATTAAAGCAAATAATGCCAAAATCAGTGCCACAGCTTGGCCTGTGTTCACGTTGATAAGTCTGATCCAGCAGAGAAAGACTGTCTTATAACGAGTGTCTGCAGTGTCTTTCTTCTCTTCTCTCAGCCTTTCCCATCTCTTCAGGTGTCACTCTCACTTAGTTTCCCAGCACTTTGTTTTTTTTTCCATCCTTAGTTCCCACACACAGAGGCGTTTGGTCTGTAACTCATAGCCTCCATACAGTCTGCTCTCCCCAAGGTGTCTTAGGGTGAAAGGTGATAGCGTGCTCCGCCCTCCCTCAGGTGCAAAGCTGAGATGACAAACAGGATGCTTTTGTCTGCGTGTGTGTGTGTGTGTGTGTGTGTGTGTGTGTGTGAGAGAGAGAGAGAGAGAGACAGGGAGAGAAGGAGACAGAGAGAGTGAGGCAGATGTCTTGCACAAAAGTGCATGTACTGTACGTATAAGCGGTGAGTCTAAGAGGATCAAGTTGCCAAAATGTGGTCACCGCTGAGAGATTTAATTCTTTGCCACATCCAGACTTTTGTGTTGATATTAAAGGCAGATTATGTCTCTATTTGTCCAGCGATCTAACCTCTATATTCACATTGTGCTATGTTTTTGTTGACAAAGCCACACTAACTATAAATGTTGTGTATTTAAAGGGTCAGTTTACCCAAATTGAAATAATTTTTATATTTACCTCTGGTTGTATAGCTATATAAACATTTGGGTTTTTTTTTTTAATTTTTTTTTTTTAGATATCTGTCTGAAGGATTACTGCCTCTTCTCCTTTACAGTTTAAGTAAATGGAGAGTGGTGCAAAATACTGGTGGGCAAAATCTTATTTTATTTTGTTAAACTGATATTTCATATTAAAGTAAAGTTTCTGGAAAATCAGTTGAGAGATTGTTTATGTATAAAACAACCATACAGAAATGTGTGTTTCTGGCAAATTTAGCAAATTAAAAACCTGACAAATCAAAGTAGTTGATGTTTAAATCATATATAAATCAAATATTGTACGGCAATGGATTTTGGATTTATAACATTTCCCACAATGGCTGAAAACATGCTATAATTAAAGGTATGGCCACATCTGTATGAATAACATAGCAATGCTCTAATGGTTAACGAATTTATATATCACCATATATCCAACCCTAAAAAATACATTTAATGGAAGAGGCATTTGAGGAAATTATTCACTCTTTGCCAAGAGGATAAGGAGATTGATACCTCTCTCACATCTGTCGTCATCAATGATTAGCATAGGAAATGCCTAGCTTAGCATGAAGACTGAAGTTTGCCTCACAGCACCTCTAAAAATGACTAATTAACACATTTTATCTTGTTTGTTTAATCTGTACAAAAACGTCAATGTAAAAATGACTAGTCGTGGCTTTCTGGGGAATTTCATGCTGTGACTATTTCCAGGCTGGGAGCCATATCTTCCTTGAAATATTAAAATAACATGAGATTGGTACAGATTTTCTCATCTAACTCTTGTGAAGAAATATGCATATTTCCGAAAATATCTTTCTCTATTCTTTTAAAGAGCAGTACTTAAGTTAGGAAAAAAGGAAAGTTTATTTACTTGGTGTCTTTCTGGATCAGAAGTCAAAACGTGCTAGACAGTAACCAAGACATAATGATAAGGTAATACATAAAATAGCAATGACAGTAAATAAAGCTACACAAAAGCAGGTCTAATAGGTGGCCCCGCTAGAAACATGTCCCCATTACTTTGTATAAAACTTGCTGTCAACTGTTTTCATAGAGGCTACAGGTATTAAATAGCAGTCATGTGTCATTGCTATAAAATTAAATTTCATTCACCTGCCCCAATGTATCTGAATGGCTATTGTTAAGGCCAATTTAAGTTCAAATATCTGCAACATTTACAAAGTACTTGCATGAGTCATATTTGCTTCGACTGTATTAATAGAATAGAAACAACCTGATGTTTTAGGGCGTTTGCCTGTGAAGTCATGTGAGTGTTGGTCCAGGAAACACCTGACGGTGGGAGGCCACACAAAGCCGTCTCTCCCATTCTACTGGGTGAAGCATCAATTATTCAGCCTGCTCTAAATGTGGGACAAGAGGAGGTCAGGCGAGATTCTCCTCCCATGCTGCGGATGATGCTGACTTGCCAGAAGCCTGATGATGATGATGATGATAATAGTGATGATGATCAGGCTGATGATAATGAGTTATTATCACTGCAGACATGATGATTCATACTCATACAGAAGAACACTTGTACGTCTCGGCTGCGCAGAGTACCTCTGTGTTGTCTTGAATCAGATGTGAATCTCCCCAAAGCTACAAAACAAAGCCCTGCGTACACACACACACACACACACACACACACACACACACACACAAGCACAGTGGGCTATTGAAACATTTCAGCACGGATAAGCCTGGATGATGACACAGACAGAGCGTGCTGATACAGTATAGATGAACCCACTCGGCACAGTACCCTGTGTTGCCATGGCAACAATGTAAGGCCTTTCGACAAGTCAGGAGGGTCAGGCGAGAGTTGTGATAGTGCTGGGATGGCAGGGGGGTGCTGGGCAGTTTTTGAAGGTGAACTTTGTTGCTCTCTTTCCTTTTCAATCAATGCTACAGTGTTGGACCCTGGTGCTGCGTGTCATGGTGAAGGGTGAAATTAAAAACTGGAGGATAAAGGTTGATGTGACTGAGTCCTACTGTTTCCAGAAAGGAGTGGATGCCCAGTTTTGGGCCGGCAGAGAGGAGCAGAGGACGCTGGTTGTGGCTGCAGTGGTTTAGCTGCGGGTATGGTGTAGGATAACGGCCTAAAACCTCCACAGACATGATGAGCCTGCTCGTGTGTTTGTGTTGTGTGCTGCTGGACCTCATGACAGTCCACAGTGAGTATATGTTTCTCAGTTTTGTTGAGTTTCTCAGTTTTAAATGTTGAATTCTGTGCCACTTTACTGGTCTTAGCTTTTCAAGTTTATGCATTTTAGATTTAAAAAAAATAGTACATATGACATGTATATGACATTTTGGGAAATATGCATATTAAGGCTGGGAGCATGGTGAAGCAGCTAGCATTGCCTGGTGCACTGTTGTTTCTATACTCTAGGAATATATATTCTATATACAGTAATATGATTTCCTTGACTCTGGTGTTTGTTTAGATTCAACAAACGAGACTGTGGCAAAAAAGAAGCAAATAAAGTCAAACTATGCCTTTAAATGGATTTCCTCCTTCCTTTACAGCATCATCAGTTTGTAAATACTCCCCAGCTGTGCTTAACAAAAAAAGAGACATATTTCCACCCAAGTTTACAGAAAGGAAGCATAGATATGTCCAGGAAATAGCCTTTACTGTTCCCATGTCTATAGCCTGAAGCCAATGTACAGTTAAGCTGTTGCATAAAGCAGACAGGGAGAGTCCCCACTCTAAAGTTTCAGAGCCCAGTGTGAGGTGGTGACACTAGAAGGTCAGGTTATATTGGATTACCGTCATTACGCAGTGGCCTCCCAGGTGACAGAAAACCACTAATTGTTAGGTTGGGTCAATGGGCTTGAAGGGGGGATTAGGGGGGCTTGTTCTTTATGTTTCTCTTTTGTTCACTGATGACTCTCCATGTTTTATAAGATGTACTTGGGCTGAAATCTATACCTGGGGAGTTGTTGCTATATATCTGAGTCCTGACCAGAGAATGAAGTCACGCATCCTCTCTGTGTGCTTGTCTGTTCATTGTGTCATATGAGGGTGGTAGATGGTCTGGCCATGTGTGCATACTAGTGCATGTGAGTCCCTGTGGTCCCTGTACAGGTATGTATCCCACTGGCTACCTCATTGCTGCCCCTCTGCACTGCAACAGTCCCTGCAGAAGTGTAGCGCCTGGTTAGCACCCCCTGATTAGCACTGTTAGCTGCTAGCCACAGTTTCAGCCACCGCCATGTTGAGAGCTGTGTTCAGACAACCCCTGAACTATAGATACGCTCTGAATATCATGTAGAACGCCTGTAAAACAAATCTTAATCCATCCGTCACAGCTACTTATTTTACGCCTTGTCCTGTAAATGTTTTGTGTCCACACAGGTCATGTGCTCATGCAGGGCCGTATAGTCGGCGGTCACACTGCTGCGCCAAACTCCATCAAGTACATTGTGTCACTGCAGAGCACCAGGGGCCAACACTTTTGCGGTGGATCACTGGTTCACAGGTACTGGGTGCTGACCACAGCGCACTGTAACATCGGGTAAGAATGCTCAGCAGTTGTCATCACTAAGCTGTTGATGTTTTCTGTCATAAGTGTTGGGTAAAAAATTACAAAACAATATTGTCAGGTTGTCATGTTTTTGATGAAGCATACTGGCATCTTAAGATCATGAACATGGTCAATATAATACCTGCTAAACGTATGTTAGCCTTGTCATACTGTCATAAATCCCTCATAAATTTAAAATGTGACCTGACAGTTGTGTTTGAACTTTGCTCAAGGTAAAGATCAAACTGTTTCTGAGACACTTGCACAGGCAGTGACATTCTCCTGGCATTCTCACAGTTGACTCTGTAGAAGTCGCTGTGTAGAAGCTAACTTGGCATGATTTTATATTGTGAGCAGATGGTCCCAACAGATGCCTAAAAGCAAACATCCATTCTGCTACGGGTAGGTAACGTCAAAACGATGCGGCTTGATCATGATGCAAAGGAAACCTGTATACAGGCCACTGGGAAGTCAAATGGCACACAGATGCGGTCGAGTCAGCTGACCTTGGCACATCATCATCATTCTGTACGTGTGCGTGTGTGTGTGTGTGTGTGTGTGATCTTGTCTGGATCCAGGAAACTGGCCGTATTTCTGTTATACTGTCCCAGCCCTGCCTGCACACAGTAACCCATTGTTCCCTGGCAGACAAGCACTTTTGGCTACATGGTGGCCTGTGTCTTTGTGACTTTGAATCCTGGTGATGATTTTCCATAAATGTCATTTGACATCATCACTCCCACCTTCCCTGCCTCTTGATATACTATTCAATTCAATTCAACTAAGATCGTCCAGTCACCAGAAGACAATGTTGGCATTGTGTCTCCATAAACCAGGGATACATTTCATTTGTACTTCTCATATGTATCATATCAAGGTCTATAAAATGATGTAGTGCTGATTATATGTGTATGGGCTGACTTTGTCATCAGGAGGTAGAGGGGACAGTAGATTGCATGACATCTCAGCAAGACTGCTGCCAAGCTGCAGAGCACTGTTTGAGACCAACAAACAATAAAACCAATTGTGTTTTGCCGAGACGTCGGCAGCATTTCCAGTGGTGTCATTGTGCCTATTTTCAACCCAGTCTCACTCCAAAAAAAATTCAGCACTTGGTCAGTGACTTCTGGCGGCATATACTGACTAAAAAAGCTGCCCTTGTGTGTTTATTTTGAAAGACATTGTATGCAAACTGTAAATTTCCTGTGAAAACAAAAGTGTATTTTGAAAACAGACAATGCATGTAAGAGGCAGAATTTGCAACCAACACACCCAGGGTACCTTGCACGTCATATCTGGACATGGAAAGTCCATGAGCGAAGATACAGATTTTTTTTTCACATTTATGCTGTTGCAAATTGTCTCCTTTGTATCCCTCTAAAAAGTGGTCAGTAATGACTCAGTCTCAAGGTCATGATCTTCTCCAGCTGTATTTGTTGTTAAATGTGATGTGAAATGGAAATGCGTTGTCTTTCAGGGCAGAGCACATGATGATAGTGGCGGGCGACTACATTGTAAATACCTTTGAGGGTACTGAGCAGTACGCTAAACCCCACAGGCTGGTCACCCATCCCCTCTACAACAGGAGCACCAACAATGCTGACATCATGCTCATTAAGGTGCTGCAGACACAGTGCAGAGCTTTAGCCACAAAGTAACAATGGTTATCAAACTCAACAAATATAAACTGTGACATTTAGTACGTAGTGATACATGCATGTTGTGACATTAATGTGTCTGTCATGCTTTGTTAAAATGTTTTACTGAACTTTCAGCCCGGGATATTAACAGTCTTCTAATTCAATTTATTTAAATTTATTTTCTCAGCTTTTATCACTTATGGTATAGAGGCTTAAAACAGCACGAATGCAAAGGAAACAACACTTTCTGTTTGTGTGATAAACAACTCATACTGTCTACACTTTCACACAAGATCATGTGCGTGACAACTACATAGATGCTGTTATCAAGAGGAATATTACTTCTTTACATTATTGCTGCTCACACTCAGAAGTGGGATGTTAATTTATGTAAGTCTATACCTCAGTGAAAAAAACATGTCTATCACACCACCACACCATTTATATTATCCATATGACTCAATGGCAATGTTGAGATGTGGCCATGAAAAGAAGCACCTTTTATTCTTCGTGAGTCAGTGTGCAAAGCAATGTAATAAAATATATGGTAAATATAGCCTGCTGTATGCTCTCCAAATAAATCGTTTGCAATCTTTATCTTTCTAAATCAATGAAGGACCGTATCTTAATTTTGATTCCCTTTAAATCTTAACACTGCATTAGAGAAACTTTACAAATTTTGTGTATAATATTTCATATCTTGATATGGTTTGACAAGATAGTTGTACTACAATTTCTTTACGTACTAACTCTGAAACTCTCCTCTGTCCAGTTGCGGGCCCCCATGGTGCTGAACAGGTACGTGTCGCTGGCGCCTCTCCCCAGGCAGGGGACAGGAGTGGTCGAAGGTTTAGTGTGTCGGGTGTCCGGGTGGGGCTACAACAATCTGGGTGGAGGCCAGGCCCCCTTCACCCTGAGGACGGTCGCAGTGCCCATTGTTTCAACTGCCAGATGTAACAGCAGCGAGTCCTTTAATGGAAATGTCACAGCAAACATGATCTGTGCTGGCTACAGGACCGGAGGAAAAGATGCATGCAAGGTACAGAGGACAAAAGCTATCGTACCGTCTTTCACAAGAGGTTTAGCTGTGAGGAAAGTGGGTGTTGCACATCAATGGCTGCCCAGTCTGCCCCATTGTGACAAACATGATCATTTGGTCTTTGAAATGCCATGAAATCCATTTTGAAACTAGACCATCTGGCACTGGGATCAGTCCAGTCGTGACACTGCGATCTGTGACTTAAAGGCCGAGACAACATGCTGCACTGGAGCCACATGCGGCTCTGAAGCCTCTCTCCATTGGCTCCCTTAGGCTTTGACAACAAATAAGTCATATGGATATTATTTTTTAACATCTATCAGTGTTGTCACCCTAAAGTAATTCCGACATTCTCCAATTGTAAAAACGTGTAGCCTGTACATTGATTAAAAAAAAACAAAAGTTATAATATTGCGGCAGATAAAATAAGCATTAGTCGTCGTCAGCCCAGCGCCATTTCCTCTACATTTTGCCAAATCTCAATAGCGGTGGCTACAGTAGTCTCCCGAGCTTGGCTTGCTATTGATTCCAAATCCACAAAAGGAAAAGTCTGGAAGAAAACAGAATTTATTTGTGTGTGAAGAGATTAATTTGCTTTTACTGCTAACCGACATGTATATAATATGCTAGTTAGCCAGTTAGCACTTTAGGAAACACAACCTGATGTTGAAAGAACAAATGATATTAACTGTGTGCTGGTGAGCAATAACATAAACAATCACAAATCATTTTTGCTAAAGAGCTCAGTGACTGAAAAAAATAATTCTCATAACAAGGTGGTTTCAAAATCACGCCCTCTTGACTTTAGATTTGTGTGCTTAATCCACTTCTGTTTCTCCTCTTATGCACTTAGCTGTACTACCGATCAGAGTGATTACATTCACTGAATTCAACAGACCGAATCATCCAAAAAACAGCTCACAGGGGCCGACTAGTGCCAACAACGCAGGACACATTGCAAAAGCTAGGGCGACAGACGCTCACCGATTGCCCGATATTGCTAAACAGTGCTAAGGGCCCTAAAATGAACATGGGCCAAGGATGCAAAGTGGGAAGGCCGGTGGCCCCCTCCCTAATTCTTGCGCCCCTACTTGATGTCAACAACACACCTGTAAAGTGACAGCATCTTGCATGGTTGTGACACTACTACATTGACAAATAGATAGAAAGAAAGACACTTAAAAACCTGGTAAAATACTCAAAACTGCTAGTGTCTGCTACAACAGGTGTCACCAGGGCCACATTCCACCATGATCACACACACACACATACACACACACACACACAAGGTGTAAACAACACCAGCTGCTGGGACGTTGTCGCGGCTGGTAATAATAAATTCTCTGAGGTACTGCTCTTGATTCCCAGTGCATATCAAATAATGCAGGGTCATCTTCTTTTCATCAGCGCACATTAGAGCCAAACAATAACACAGTTTTGGGAAGCTCATCCCCATGACAGTATGAGGATACATCATGTCAGTGTTGATTCAGCTACAAGCTTTTATTAAGCCGACGTGGCAGTCCACCCTCAGGAATTATATTAGTTATGATAGTTACAGAAGAGAGAGAAGAGCATCCCTGAAATAGCACCAGGGCTAAAACCTTTGCTGAAATTACAGTCATTTGTATCCACAGACAACAGCATGCTCTGATTTTGTTATTGGTATCATGGAAGAATTTCTGCCCCGGCCTTTGATGTGGGAAGAAAATCACATGAAATTGAATGTGTGATATACCAGAAGGCTATATTTTGCCTTAGGTAAAGAGCTGAATGACTAATTAAAATGTGCTATATTTAACCCTGCAGTAGGCAACTTTGTGTGTTGGCATTTCCAAGTGGCAGCAAGAGATTATGATGTGATGATTTCAATCCAAACCATCCTGTGAGAAGATAGTTTTCTTTCTCACGTCTCAGGTTTTTTAAGAAAGTCCACATATAGGCTAATGTGGTTTATTACAGTGAAATAGCATTTCATGTTATAAAATTCACATGATGAAGGCCCATATCATTTTCTGACATTTCATATCTGAAATATGAGGTTTTTAAGTATAATCAGATTAGTCTGTTTCATATGTATGATGTTCTTCTCTGTTAGAGCCACATCTTGTGATTTAAGTTGACCATCATACTCTTCAATGTCTTGCATGTTCTACAGTGAAGAAGTGACCAAACTAGGCTGGGACTTGTGAGACATGGATGTCTTAAATGCTTTTTAAAATTGCTCTCAGTATAACTGAGTGTAACACCAATCAATGACATTATAATGGCTTAACAGTGAGCTACAATATGAGAAACCCAGATCATTTGTTTCTTTCACTAAGGCACATTATGACATGATAACTGATGGGTTTTTTTTATCTTGTCCTTACAGGGAGACTCTGGTGGGCCACTGGTGTGTCGCGGCTGTGTCTACGGCGTGGTCTCATGGGGCAATGGCTGCGGTGATCCTAAGTTTCCGGGAGTCTACACTGCCGTGTCCAGATTCCGCCGTTGGATAGACCAAACCATCTACGGGTCACACCTACGCTGTACCAGATACTGACGAACACAATGATGCATCTACGATCGTGAAAGTAGCCATTTAAAAAGGGGTATTCCCTTCAAAATATTTGTGCCTGCATGGAACAAAGGTGGTTCTGTGGAAAAGAGCTTCCTCTGAACCACAGCTCTGATTACTCTGATAATGTTTTTAACACCAATATAATGGTGATGTGTCTCATATTCTCAAATTATCTTGTGGCTGGGCTCTGCCTGCTGCAGTAACTGTAGGATCCACGACATGGAGGCACTATGACCTTTCTGTATACGTATAGGCTATTCTGGTGATAATATTTCATAACTTGTGAAAAAAAAGCAAACATTTTATAGCAATAAATATTCAAATTTACAAAATGTGTGGAGCTGTGCAGTCAATTTTTAATTTGACTTATGCACTTATACACTCATCAATTATTTGTGAATTTGTGCATCTTTGCGTTATATAACATTCTGAGTCTGGGCTGAGATCCTGCTCATGGCTCTCATATCTGACATCACAAGGTGGTGCCTGAGCCGAAATGGCGGGGCAAGCAGCCTTTTACTCTGAGCAGGGAGGTCATACATAAAGACAAAATGTGCAGTTTGGGATGTTTCACACACATGTTTGAGTGACTTCTAAACCCATTCTGTGTTTTTGTCAGTGCTCTACTTGCTGAGTTTGACGTGGGCGGGGCTCAGTTGGAAAAAGGTGACGTCACAAACCTCCAAGTACCGATCTGGTTTTAGCAACATTTGAATCAAAATCTAATGACAGTTGTGGAGTCATTTGTGTGTCTTGCCAGGTGACTGTCACTCAAATGTAATGTTAGCTAATGTTCACAATGACTTTGTGACTCTTCCTACTTGTGATACTCTTACAATAGGTTTTAGCATGTAGCATCATTATATAATGGTAATTTGCTGTGCAAAAGTCACAGTCTTGCTTTAGGTAAATACTAAAATTATCTAGATATTGGCATGATGATTAAATGTTGGTGGGTCCTTGGTTTTACCCAAATGACATTTCATGCTGTTGCTGGGTTTAGGATGTAGATATTTCTCATTTTCTGTCTTTTACATCCTTTTTCTCATTTTTACTTTTTGTGTTAATCGACATCTTAATTCTTAGAGGTTTCACCTCTGTGCCCACAATTACTTTTTTGGCAAGAAACAATTTTCCTACGCTCACCTGTACATGAAACTCTGCAGCCAATTGTTTTGGTCTAAAATATATGAAAAGTGAGTATTAACTTGTGCATGAATGATAATATGGGTCTGGTTTGTTAAAATGCGTACTAAAAAAATTTAAATAATTGACACAAAAGCCAATTCTGGTGACAATATAACATATTATGGTAACATGTGAACTGAAAGAATTGTTATTGTGATGATCTGATATGAAAGGTGAGCCTCTGATAAAAATCATGGCCTCTGTAAGTCTACAGGGACTAGGTGTGTCATGACTGCACCTCCTCTGTGAATAGTCGACGGCATATCAAAGTTAGTTGTGCTGCAGGCAGGGATATCACCTTTTATTTCATTGTCTGTGTTATGCAATTTGGTAAAATTCGTCTTGAGAAAGAACAGCCTGTGTCAAGCCCTTGATACCTCCCCATCGCTCCTTGTCCTTTACTGTATAGTTGTTTGATATGATCCCTTTGTGCTGCTGTTCCTACAGATTTATGTAAACACTGCAGGCAACAGTGGGTGGTATACCCTGTGAGGATGAGTTTCAATCTAAAGAGACTTCATTTAACAAAGCTCTGATCCTGTAACATTACACCTTTAATGTGAACCAAAATGTTCCCAAACTGGGTTACATCAGAGTTTGTGAACATTATATCTACTATGAATCATCATCTTTTCAATGAAAATGTACAGTGGGAGGTCATTATAGGAATAATGGCATCCATATCATCAGCTAAAAAAATTATATGTATATATATATATATGTATATATATATTATTTGTGTATAGTGCATGTGTTCATTTTTCTCAGGAAGCCTACTAAAGAACAAAATGTGTTTTCAAAGCATCTCAGTATGATGCTTTACAAAGTAATCTGGATAATTTATGGAGTAAAACCTGGAACATCATCAAATCTGGAACATGGATTGTTTTTTTAAAAAAACTGTTCCATATTCATTCAGCAAATATCCAGATGATTCAATAAAACTGCCAGGTGTAGCATCTCCAACCTCCATCCATATTCCCCACACTGATTTTATAGTTTTCTGGCAATTGTGGTGAGAACAGATGAAAACAGCGCAGGCCCTCTGTATCAAACTGGAAGTGCGCCATGGGGCCAAAAGTCACATCTCAGCCTATGAAAACACTGCCATCCTCTGGTGAGGTCTGACTCAATAGACATATATGTCATGCTCAACACCCCGCGGACCCAATAAATCGCCAAATTTGTGAAATTGCAACACAGTTTGGAAGATCTGACATCTCTAACTCGTCGAGTGGTGGCGCGTAAACGACGTCTCCCACAGATGCGTATTGGTTCACATTCATGTGCCATCTCTGAATATAAAGTCGCCATTTGTTTGATTGCATCTAGATCCCGGAGAGTGGAGCATTGGTACACCACGACTCCAACTGGAAGCTTCTCTGGGCTGCACCAGAAAACCCCCGTACAGCTCCCTCGCCAGGTCTCCCCGGGATCCGTGTTTTGCATCGCTCCTCAATTTGCATTTCTTCCTCAGATTTTCCGTGCGACGGGTTCAGCCGCTCGAAACCAGCGGGCGCTCCACGGCTCTATTGTACGTGCGCCTCCATTTCCAAAGCAATGCGCGCAGAGAGAAAAAACCTCTGGAAATTTTGAATAATGTTGCCGAAGCTCCACGAGCGGGGAAATTGAGGACATTTTTTGATTTACTGTTATTTCTGTTGCGTACCGACGGAGACAGACACGTGTCTTCGGGGTAAACAGAAAGGGCTAGATCGTGTCAGCAGATAGCATTGTTTTTCTTCCCCCCTTTTGTTTGTTATAGACGACCGAGTTCAAGCTTGGCGACGAGCTATACATTTCAGTTTGTGCGCCTTGGTGATAAAGACGCATTTGGAGATGTCGGAAGTGCTGCCTTTCAACGAAGAAAAAATGAGTCATTATGGAAATGAGGGCGACGAGGGACACCTTTCCTTCACCTGTCGTCTTCAAGACACCAACAACTTCTTCAATGGATCACAGAACAAACGTCCGCCGAAACTCGGACAAATAGGCAGGAGCAAACGGGGTAATTATATAATTAAGGCGTTTTCGTTTGTATGGTGATGTGTTGAATGCGCACATAGGTTACCAGTGGACCATAATTAAGGATGGCTCCGTGTGGAGCCTGAAAGGCAACACCTTTGCCTTGACATAGTCTTCAGTAGAGCGTAATGTCACAGACATTTCCTAGTGTTTGCATGCGTGTGGGATGTATGGGTTTTTAAATATTCTATTCGCATTGCAACACAAGTTGGATGCGCAGTGCGTGCTGTTAAATGCCTTCTGAATGCTGCTCAACAGAGTTGTCCCCTCCCCAAATGAATGGTTGGAATGATTGAGATTTATATGCTCTGTAATTATCATTTTTATTCTGTGTTTGCATGATGCATTCAGGCTGTTTGTGTTTTGGCTTTTGTGTGTCCTGCATTCCTGATGAAACCCATGAGATGGTCCTTGAAATTTGAGGCTCGCTTGTGGTGGCACATGCATGCACAGGCAGACGCACAGTTGCACGTACAGTAGTGCACAGACACAACATGGACTAACATGGCAAACATGTAAGAACTGCATCTGTAGGTGAAGAAGCAAGAGCGCAGGCAGAAATTGAGACGTGCACATTCATAAATGTGCATCACACACACACACAGACACACACACACACACACAGTCACGCTCATGGTTATCTTTCTCTTTTTGCATACCCTTACTCTCTCATGCATGCACACACCACTTCTGCTCATACAGCGCAGTGCTAATGGTTCTGGGCTTTAATGCCCTCCTGTCAGTTGGTGGTGAATTTTCAAGACGCCACACCAAGATGAGCCTCCCTCATTAACTCTCTCCCCTGTCATCCACAGTTGTGATTGAGGATGAGAATGGCGACGACGAAGCGCTGAAAAATGGAACAGAGAAGACCCCGGCAGAGGCTTAGAGCGCTCGGCTCAACACCCCCCAAAAGACACTCTTGAAAATTTTTTATGGCGATATTTACCAATTTTAATCCAAAGACACTGTAGATAAGCACTTTCTCTCATGTGGCAGCAAGCAGCACTTCCACGCCCTCCTCTCCCAGTCAGTCATGGCCATCCGAGTGACACACACTGGCAGGGGCAGGAGATGGCAGCGAAGGAGACCCCCAGGTGGACCCCCCCACCCCACCCCTGACACACACACACACACACACACACACACACACACACACACACACACACACACACACACACACACACACACACACACACACACACACAAACACTCTCACACATTCACACAAACAAACACACCCTCGATTGCAGGGTTTCGCCATAAATCCAAAAGCGGGAGAAGACAACAAGAGGGGGGGGGCAAGGTGAAGGAAGGAGGCGACGCTGTCGAAATGCAGAAATCAGGGACAGGATACAGAAATAAATCTAATATAAAAACTAAAGCACACACTTCTCCTATATCTTATCAATCAAACCTATGGTACCATTCTTTCTGCTCTTCATTTTGACTGAGGGCAAATGAATAACAGAGTTTGTAAATATGGAAAGGGTAGCCCATATTTTCTTGCACAAAGTGGGAAGCGGTAAACTGGTTTGTTCTCTGTGTTGAAGACTTTATTTATTGATCCTTTGGAATATGTCTTTTGCAGTGACTTAAGGCCCGAGGGAGTGTTCTTTTGTATGTCGAGAAAACTTTGAGTGAATGGAAGTGACATTTTTTTTTCACTTAACAATTTCTCGATGTTGCCTGAGTGTTTTTTGTTACCATACTTTGCAGCTAACGAGTCATTTATA
This sequence comes from Epinephelus awoara, assembly GCA_035609425.1. Taxonomy (NCBI): domain Eukaryota; kingdom Metazoa; phylum Chordata; class Actinopteri; order Perciformes; family Serranidae; genus Epinephelus; species Epinephelus awoara. Next base: position 15,975,681 of record CM069296.1, read on the forward strand.
TACAGTGTACCTCCCACCTGTTTGTAAGCTTCCCAGGCTTTCACCTGGATTGGTTGATACTGTAACTTGACTGTACACACCCTATTGATAAACTATTTATATTGCATTGTGCATTATCGTGTGTGCCAAATCTCATGAGGGATAATACTGTACAAGACAACTTGTTCTTTTTTGTGCTTTATACATTTACTCATACAGTTCAGTTGTTTTGTTGGGTCGCCATTTTTTAGGGCTCTTTCTTAAAACACTGAGATACCAACTCATGCATGGCAAATATGAAATCATGCATGCACGGCAGAAGTTCTGAAACTCTTGTGTATTCTTGAAGCACCTCGTATACAGCTTTGAATGACAAACCTCGAGAAACAGTCTTAATTCTGCGTTGTACTGTACGATTCACACTGATTTGTACAGTGGCCTAATATCTTGTAATAAAGATTATGACAAAGTACTATTTACTGTTTAGTGTTGATTGTGGTTTAAGGAATTATGTACTTGATGTTGCTTTTTTGTCGTTGTTGTTTTTTTAAACTGTTTTAAAACTGTAGCAAAAACACAAAAATATAGTTTTGTATCAGACAGACGAAGACACAAGCGAATAGCACGGCTGACTTTTGGATATATTCCTTGTACAGTTTCCCCTGTTGTTATTGGATTGCCTTTCTGGCTGCCAAGGAAGGTCAAGTCAGCATTTTCCACTGTGAGAAAGTAGCATCCCATTCTTTGGAAAGATCAGATATGGAAGGGGGAGACAGAAATGGGAAGAAAGATGAGCAAATAATCCCGTCCAGAATTTGAAATTCACACTTGTTTTGATTTGTTTAAAAGGAGAGCTGAGACGCTCAGCTCGGACGACTGCGCAACAGACTACCATCTCATAAAGAGCTACAGTATTGCAAATGATTCTGTGGGGGAAAAATGTACACCACTGCTTCCCAATGCAATAAATGTCTGTTTGCATCTAAAATCTCAGCTCCTCTCTTTAATCAAGTCCTCTCTTTAACTCCGTTGCCAGAGATGTAAATGGTGCAGGGGGCACCGAGGCATGAGGAACACTGATGAGACGTGACATTTCCAACTCTGCTGTGGTGACTAAATGATTCATGTTTTGTGACGAGCCTCTGTCAGTGTACGGCATCTTAAACCCGGACCGCCAGGATGTGTGCTGGGAACACATACATGCAACAAACACACACACACACACACACAGACACACATGTCTGTTTCAGCTCCAACTGCAGGCGAGACTAACATATTGCTAGTCTCTCTCCCTCCCCAGTCTTGACAGACATGAAAGGGGCTGCCTGGGCTGGGTACCATGGTAACAGATGCACCTTGCACTCGATGGGTGCTGCGGTGGGTTTTCGGTGCAGAATAGTCTTCCCCGAGCCTTGGCTTGATACCATCGCTATCTTTAATGGAATGTTCTCCATTCTCTTATCTCTGCCCTCTTCTCTCAAGACCCCCTATTCACTCAGTGGCGTGACCGCATTATCCTGCCAAAATAGTCCCTTCTTCCAAGACGGCAGTCAAGCATGACGATGGCGCCTACTGCAGTAACAGCCTATTCCCTCACACAGAATGAGAGGATGTTACATTTAGGGAGTAATGGTCTATGATTTCCTGTGTGGTGGATCCTTTCATCCAAAGCGCTGCAGTGAAGGCGTGATGTGATCCAGGGTCAGATAGTATTCGCACACAGTCAAACCTGTAGGACTTCACCATTAACACAATGCAGAGAATCACAAAAACATCACAGCAGTCCTGCAAAAATGATTTGAAATCCTTATTTGTGGTGCACATGTACCATTATTTATTTAGTTTTGTTGTATTTATCCTCGTGATTTCTGGAACTTTTCTCCATGCTACATGACATCATTTTGCAGTGTTTGCAATCCAGCAATCCACGTAGTAAGTGCCTGTAGTAAATCACCACTACAAAGGCAGTTGAGACTACTACGTGACTCATAGTAACTCCGATACCTATTATCAGCATGTGTCACCTTTAGCAGAGCTTTGAAAGGAAGAGTGGGTTTTCGAGGCAAAGCAAGGCGAGCGACAGAGTTACACAGAGGCCAACGAGTCACCACCTGAATCGCTGAATTGCAGGTGCATCAGTCAAACACTGTGAAATAACACTGCATCTCAGTGATCATGATGACAAAGTGACAAACGCAGAAAAACTGTGAAGAGGAAAAGGTGAACACATGCCACCGCTGACAGACACTAAGTGGGATATTTTCTTAACGATGCCTCAAACTGCATCTTCAAAGGGACCACAAAGTCAAATGAACACTTTCAACAGTGTCAAGAAATACTGAAGATTATAAGACTCACTCTGCAGTAGTATTGTATAATATCAGTCTTTCCTGGCAGTTGGAATCATTTGATCTGTGCTGGGTGATATCAAGCTGACGTTTTTAAAGTTAAAACAGTAATCTGAGTGGAGTATACGTTTTAACTACAGAACAATTTTCAGACCTATAGCAAGACTTTAAAATATATAGATATTAATGCAACATTTGATTTGGAACATGGATGGATTACTGAATGAGTTTATCGGACACAGGCCCGGGGCCCAAATTATTGGGGGGCCCATGGACTTTATTTGCAAAATGTCTCTCAAATTAACGCGTACAGACCAGGAAGAGACTCAAAATGGTCACAAAGAGACACAAAAAGACCACACAGATGTGCAAGGGAACTGCAAAGAGACACAAAATACCTAAAAAAGTGGGCAAAAATTCACAATGAGACACAAAACAACCATGAGTATAAACAAAATGATTAAAAAGCAACACAAAACGACCAAAAAAGACACAACATTACCTAAAAGAGACCCAAATGACTACAAAAAGACACAAAATAACCATAAGGAGACACAAAACCACAAAAAAAGACATGAAATTACATCAAATTAACACAAAACAATCACAAGGAGACACAAAATGACTACAATAGCCCCTTTTCCACCAACATTTCCAGGAACCTTTATTACCAGGAATTTATTTACCTGTGTAAAAGAATTCCTCATAGTCTGTGTGGTTTGCTTTTCCACCGCACCTCTAAATTCTGGAAAATTTATTCAAATTAGAGTCATGACGTAGATGATTTGGCGTGTGCAGCTCAGCAGCTCAGTTTAAAAGTATTTTAAGATAAGTGTCAAACTAAGTTAGTCTACATACAGACAGCTGTCATTTGAGCTTATTAGTAACAATTTGCTATCAGCTGAACTAGTATGCTGTCCTTGTGTAAGACATAACGTTAGTGTTGGTGGATGAGAGACTGTGGACGGAGCATACTGAATATTGCTGTCTACATGTTTACATGTTCATGCCTGCTGAACACATGTATTGATAAAGTATTAGCTTCTTACTCGCTAAGGTTTAATTTTACTTACAGTAACGAGTGTAGCTGCCATCAACTCGAGTCATTTTCGAATAATTTTCACTTCGTTTCCACCAGGGCCTGTTCACCGGTTAACGTGTCGAGTCGGTGTGTATGTGGAGGAGTTCATCGCCGAGTGCAGAGGGGAACTGACACTGTTAGCACTTATCAGTATTATGGTCTTTGATAATCTAGCCCCGGGGCTAAAAATCGGTACTCATCCTAAATCAGAAAACAAATGAAGTGAAGCTTGTGGAAATGAAGTAAGTTTGCAGCGGCTGCCCGTACCAGGAAGTGCGGAATGCTGCAAGTGTGAGTCCACCAATCAGCATTCTTCAGCACACAGCCAAGCCCCTCAGGAATAATCAGGTAATCTGAAAAGTCCTACCCACCTACTAGGTACTTTTTCAGGGGAAGTTTGGGGTTGAGGGAAAGTTTTTTACCCAGGTGATTTCGGTGGAAACGCATGGAGATTTTTCAACATCAGGGCTAAATGAGAAAAGTTCCTGCAGTGGAAAGGGGCCAAAGTGTCAAAAAAAGGAAAGATGCATAATGACCGCAAAGAGACACAAAACCACCCCTAAGTCTGTGTGTCTTGGTCTCATTTGGATGAGGTGCTGGGGCCTCATGCATATCTGTGCCCATGCTTCAAATACTGTCCACAACACTGCATGGAAAACCAATATTACTCTATTTTCTGTCAATATTGTCTAAAATAGTAAATTTTAGATATTAAATGATTTTTTGTTTCTTTTGTTACAGTTTTCCTTTACCTCCCTTCAAAAATCACTACAGAGAAGTTTCAATAGATGCAGTACATCAAATGTGGCTTGGGGCTGAAAGAATGAAACATGCAGATGAAAGGTAACTCACAGACATGTTCAAAGGCAACAGTAGTAATTATACAAAGTAAGTATTTAATTAACAGATTCAGAAATAAATTACCAGCCTTTAGTAAGCAGTGCACGTCTTTTATCGATGCATTCGTGTGAAAGAATACATATGGGAAGGGGATCATTCTTAAAAAGAGGAAAAAACAGTGAAAAAGCTGGACTTTATCAGATGTGTTTTAAGGACCTTAGACCCATCTAAAGGTTTCACATACTGGTGTGGCCCGGTGACATTGTGCTTCCAATGGTGGCTGTTTCATCGGTGTGTGAGTGTGTGTGAATGGTTACTGAGGAGCAGGTGGCACCATGTATGGTAGCCACCAGTGTGTGACTGTATGCGTGAATGGGTGAATGTGACATGTAGTGTACATAAAAGTGCTTTGAGTGGTCGGAAGACTAGACAGTGCAGTCCATATTCCATGATATTTGAAAGACAAAATTTAGAAATCCCTTGAGATCCTGCACTCTTGAGAGGAGGCCTCGCCTCAGCCAAAATATTTAATCTAAAGTTCATCACAAAACATCTTTACAACCGCCTGAGCCACATTCAAATCCATTCAAATTTCTCTTGCTAATTTGTTCTTCTTAAATATTTTGATAAACAGGTATGAGTGTCAAAATGCTGAGTCAATTTCACAAAGACCTGCCTCCTCACTGTCACTTCTCCCTCGCTATTGACAGCCTTTTCACACATTTAATCACAGTGTGAATCCAGAAAAACATATTTCTCAGTTATTTTAGATAATATAGCACACGTCCAGCTGATAGACATAACACAGTCACGGATAAACATAGAGATGCAGGATATGTGTTTCTCACACAAACAGTCAGACAGTAACTACATATTTAGATGGCCATACATTCCCTGGTGAAGATGTTGAGGGAGGACGCAGGGCATCGACCCCCTCAGTATTTAGAACATGTGTATTTGACCCCTCAAATAGAAACATGAAAGTAGTTGCTAAAATTGAAGACAATAAATTGATGCAGAAAAGGCACAAATTTAAGCATTAAAATTCACCAAAATGCAGGAAATGAAATGTGATGCTCAGAAATTTGAAATGAAACTTATGTCTTTGGTTCCTTCAGCATCAGAGGAAGCCTTCCATAACTGGATTAGGGTAAGGGTTATGGGGTTTAGGGTTGCCCATGTTATTTCAGGGGCAAAAACATTACCTCATCAGCAGAGGTACTGATCTGAGGGAACACAGGGCTGAAGCAGCATAGACATGTTCCCCTTTGATACTTTGTCCTAATGCTGTTATCACAGAGACACAGCAGATGTTGCCCACCTCAGGCTGGACAGCTAAGTTCAAATTCAAGCTCAGGCTCGGGCTGTGTGACCATCGCTGCTAGAGGAGGCTTAACATTACACTGAAGAGTAAAGAAAATCCTCTGTTATTGACATTTATGTAGTGGAAGGCTCTCTTTTACCTTTGTCAGTCACTATTTGGATAATGTTGTGGCAAATGGAATTTGTAGTGAGGGCTGATGAGAGGCTAATTACTGGTGCTGTGAAAGGGGGCAGACGGAAGTCAAGATCTGGGTAGCTGTTAGGTTACATAAGCTCTGACAGGTGTAGCAGAAGAGAAAGAAAGAATGAGAAGAGAAACATAAAGGAGAGAAAGAGAGGGGCGAGAGCATTAATAGGTCACTGACACAAGGGGTATAACCACACCCTACAAGCTCCCTCTTAGTTGCACACACACACAAGCTAACACACGCCCGGCTGTCATTGAGAAAACCCAGCCTCTTCTTTGGACTTGTGAATCTGACCTTTGTGTCGCTGCGGGGAAATACCCGCAGTGACCTCGCATGCTGATCCACTTACTGGGAAAACCACCTCCTCTCTTTCTTCAATGGGCTTTATATGATGCAGTAATAGAATGTGTACAGCATTCAAATGGCTGAGGCAACATTTGCATTTCATTCCACTGCATATGTGTATTCCTGTGTATCTGCAGTGTATTTAATCAGATTTGTGTGTGTGCATAGATGTACCCGCGTATCACTGCGTACATTCCCGTGTGTGTGTGTATGTGTGTGGTGGGCAAGCTCAATTGGCATTGGGATCAGGTATTCTCTCGCTGATTGAGACTCTGCTGGGAATTCACAAGGGCGACAGCTGATAAGAGGGAAAAGGGAAATGCAGTCCTGGTTGGAAAAATAAATAATTATCCCTGTAGACGCCACACCAGAATATTCTGTCTGCTCCCAAATGGGTTTCTTTTTTACGTCAAGTTTGTTTGGGCAGAGCTGAATCAGAGTGTTTGACCAAAAAAAAGAGGGAACAAAAAACAACCCTGCCTATGATATGATGGTAAAACCCACTTTGGTTGCAGCTAAATCGTGATTGCAGATGACGTCAATCTTTCAAGCAAGTCCCCTCTCAGATATCAGTCCAGCTTTTACTTATCTCCGAAAACCTGAACGCCACCCAAATTCTGGCACTGTGCACATTGTCCTCATGTATTGTTCTTGTCTGAAAGAAAGGTTAAGAGTCCAGGCTTAACAGATGGGACTCTCAGGACAGAGTTATAAAAACGGACAAACGGCCAAAAAGACAGGGAGCACTCCACATTAACATTAAACACTCTCTCACTGTTTTCCAAGGAAAGTGAAGAGAGCTGGAGGAGGGAGGGAGGGAGGGAGGGAGGAGGAAGGGCGGCAGGCAGGCAGATCGGAAGAGAGTGGGAGAGCGGCACGAGAGGGAGATGAGGAGATAAGAGAGATGGAGAGCCAGGAGAGAAGGAGGAAAAGAGAGGGATAAACAAAAGTGAGAGTAGAGGAAGAGAGAGAGGAAGAGAGACAGAGGCTCAATATGATGAAATGAATGCCAGTGAGAAACAGTTCAGACCCACCAGATGGTTACTATAGCAACCACATCCCCGGTCTCTCTCTCACACTCTCCGTCTCTCTCTCGCTCTCTCTCTCGCTCTCTCTCTGCCTAGTTGCTTTGTTGCTGCTTTAAGTCTGTGGAGGGAAACCAACGGCTGAGAGAGACAGCTTTTTACATTTTGGTGCAGTGGCATCGTAAAGCCTCATCACCAACTTTACATACTTGCGTGACCACTTGTGTAGATTCGGTACGATGTTATTTATTGCCCCCTGGTTGTTGATTTTCTGTTGTAAACACCAACTGATGCAGTGGTTTCCTCCCATAGAACAATTCCCTGCAAAGCGTATGTGTAAGTGAATGATTAGCCATGCATTACAGTGCAGTGCACCAGCACAGGGGTCATGAACAGTTCAAGGAAAAGGCTCCAGCACGAGTCTCTCGTGACCTTAACAAATGCCATGTTTTACCCATGACCCTACCTTACTCACAGGCATCTACTGCATGTACAAATGTGTAGGGTTTGTATTGCAAACTGTGCATTGCTGTAAACACCGCAGACAGATTGAGATGCTATAAGCGTCCTTCTCAAGCTCAGCAGCAGCGCACTACAGTTTCATACACAGAATGGGCATCGGATGTCTCCATCGAGATCGTGTTCGCCCCTGCAACGTGCAAAAAAGCCCATTAAAAACACACACACACAAGCATATGCATGCTCGCAAATGCAAGCATGGCAGCACGCATGCACGCCCTACACACACTCACAAACATTCAGCCGGGAAATATCCAAACTGGGATACACAACAAAGGGAAAAGCTTGTGGGCCCCCCAGCTAATCTCATGCATGGAGATCATTTTCAAAACAGAACAAAATGGTGGGCCATCTCTCGGTGGCAGAGTGGGTCTCCGCAGGGCCCCCGGGGCGGGATGGCATGTAACTGTGTACGCGTGCCTCCTGAATAAAAGATGCTGACCTAGATGGAAATCCGCCATTGGTCACTTAATTTGTCCTACATGCGTGATTGGCTTGTGCCCAAATACACAATATGGTTGTCCAATTGAGCGAGAGCGGAGGTGGTCGTGTGTGTGTTTCACTTAAATGTCGCAAACCTCTCTCCACAGGTTTGCCCAGAAATGTTGTTTTAAAGGTAGAAAATTAAATAAAATGATGTGGGAAATATATTAAAGGATGTATCGTATATATTGTTAATTTACCACTATATTCCCTCGCTCTTCATATCAGTGTCTCTGTAGTGTATATGTTGTTCTCTCCCACCCCACCTATAAAAAGCGTAATTTTTCACCTCTGGGGCCCTTACCCTGCACACATTTTCCAAAGACAGAATCACAAAAGAAAACATGAGAAGCATTTATAGCTCCTCCATCATCAACTAACATTACGCAGCTCACTGATGCAGATTGGATTCATGCAATGTGCCAGCGCCAGACCACGTGGGACTAAACATAGTACATATGTCTGCAGGTCTGTGAGCATGAATGAGCCCGACTGAAAGGGTGTTTTGTATCAACACTGTACTGAGCCCTTCTACATTATTGATATGCAATTTGACTGCCCGCCATCAATAAATTATTAAGGAATTGAAAATTGTTGAGCCGGTGCTTGACAGCCTTGAAGCTCTTTGGACGCGGTAGATGAATGAACACGGCTGTGTGATCGTCAATGACTGTTGAACTCCAAACTGCGTGAGCGAATGAAAAGTCTAGCTTAATCTTTCTGCAGGTTTTTCAAAGGACTCGGGGCTATTTAGCCCCCACCTCATCTTATGTAATAATCCAACTGTTTGTTGAGTGAATTGGTTGGGTTAAGTGAGAGCTGGGTCTCCCCCGGAGAAAGGAGGGAGGCTGGTTCCAGATGCTCGTGGTTGCCTGGCCGACCTTGGGACTGAAATTGTGTTCAATCCTGGAGGCTCTGTGAATCCCAACACACTGATCCTTACGTCTTACCTTTCCCCCACCTTATATAAACTGATCTTTGGTATCTTTCTCGCTAGAAATGTTTAGAGGAACTCACTAATAAATTATCCAAATGGACCACTGACAAATTTCTTTTGTGTAAACATTTATAACAGTGGGCTAACATGACCTATTTGACAGTCGCTCAAAGGCCAACAGGTGGGCCCAAACCTGCAGAGCAGTTATAAACCCTCAAGGAAATAGAGATCAAAATGTATAGTACTTTTCCAATAATTTCACCACATAAAGTACTCAGTAGTTGAAGTGTTTTTGGCCTTCAGCTGGACATCGTGACGGGAAAGAGGTGTAACCAGGACCTACGATATAAGCAGATGGTGGTCTCATCCGTTAATGCTTTTTATGGCTGAGCATTCTCCTAGCACTGACTAAGGGGCTTTCTCTAGGTCTTAAAAGTGAAGCAATGTATCCTCATACAATGGTTTGTATGATATCTTTCGAATTAGTGCTCCAAAATGGCATTGTCACATTATGCACTTAACGTAATGTTAAGTAGTTTACGTAAAGTTTTGTAGGTGAGGTTTAAAAGTTACATTAAGCACATTAGGTTTAGGAAAAGAAACATGGTTGGGCCTCTTTAGGTTTAGGCAAGTAAACTTAAGAGGGTGAGCTTAGGAAAAGAAATGGGGTTGGGTGTCATCATGTTACATACTCAATGAAAAGTTGCGTACCAGAAATTAATGTAAAATTACGAACGTTAGCTTTAGGCAAGTGATGTTCCATAAGTTAGGTTTAGGCAAAGAGACATAGTGACGACGTACCTTAAAATAAGTAAAAGTTAATTTGGTTTCCCACAGTTCCGAAGTCCGGTCACCCAGGAGAAAGTCCTGTGTATGTTTGACCCATCCTAACCCATCCAGTATGCTACTAAATGCCAAACTCGAGGCTTTAAAATGGCAGCCCACACACCAATGGGTGATGTCATGGTGGCCCAGTCCACTTCTTCTATGGTACCGCTGTGGCTCAGAGTTGGAGCGGGTCGTCCACTAATCTGAAAATTGGCGGTTTGTTCCAAGGCTTCTCCAGCCAGTACGTCGAAGTATCCTTGGGCAAGATACTGAACCCCAAATTGCTCCTGATGGCCGTTCCATCGGTGTTTGAAAGCGAGTGAATGGGTACTGAGTAGCAGGTGGCACTTTGTATATTAGCCTCGGCCACCAGTGTGTCAATGTCTGTGTGAGTGGGTGAATGTGACATGCAGTGATTAATTGCTTTGAGTGGCCATAAGACTAGAAAAGCTTCAACCAGGGAATATTTTTCAGAACATCTTACATTGTTTGTTTTTGTATTTTTGAGATACTGGATGCAGAAGTCCAAAACACAGAGGTTTAGCCCTTCTTCACATCCTGTAAAAGGTCGTTAAATCATCTAAATCAGCTCTGTCTGACGGTATCGTGAACTGTGCACCATGTTTTTCCAGCACATCAATGAAGCCATATGATAATAAAATCCAGGGCTACATTATTTTTATGGCTGCACCTCCCCATCAAATGGAAAAATGTGTGCATTTGTGTATTTTGTGCATCTTTACCCCAAAAATTCTGTCTGACATATTCTGTATCTTTGGAAATTTTGGATTCTCCACAATAATATAAAGTAAGAACTTTAAGTAGAATTTAAAGTAAGACTACGACTTGTTAAAGGGTTAAAACTGAATTCTGAATAGGAATTACACTTTACAAAGTCATTTTAGTCTATAACAAAGGCTTAAATGTGTCTGATTGTCTCATAAAACATATAATAAACAGGAAAACACACTGTTTATGAAGAGTATAATTTAATATGTATTATCAATGTGTTACTGGCAACAAAAGTAATGTTGATGATCCTCTAAAAAGAGTCAGCAGGAACAACATTTCCTGTTAGACCAGGTTAATGTAAGCAGAGTGTTCAAATCTGAACCTATGCATAAACAGATTTTGCTTTATTAAACACATGGTTGTTTGTAAAACAGTCAGGTCTGTAATATAAAGGCTGGAGCTCTAACTCTGACAACAGCAAGCCGTTCCATCCACATTGAAATTCCTTGGTGATGTCCACTCTGCACCATCAGCCTCTCTGGCTAAGCCTCAGGAATACCAACCAGCTGTCAGTCCCTTACTCTCCCTCTCTCTCTCAGTGTTACCATCTCTCGTGCTATCTCACTTTCTCTTTCTCTGCATGCTCTCTCTTGTTGACAGAAAACAAGTGCTGCATCACCATTTTAATTCTGGCGTGGGCGTGCAGGTTCTGTTTTTTTTTTTTTTCTTGCTAGAGATGCATGGAGCAAGCAGTTAGGAGCCGGCACAGAGTGAAGGATCAGGGGTATGAATCTTAATGACTTCTACCAGAAGAAAGTGGGCATAGGAGGTCTGGGGAGAATCCGCCCTTAATCTCCCTCTCTCCCCCTCTGCTTGTCTCTCTCTCACCTATGGACCCGTGCATGCAGCTCGTCTGTGTTTGCGGGATTTGTCTCCCTTTGATTCTGATTAATTAGCTGGCAATGGACAACCAAGGACCTGAATGCTGCCATGTTAAAGACAGAGAGAACAAGACAGACGAGACAGACTCCAACTGCTGCATAGTTTTACATGCAGTGTTGCCGTCACTACACAGTAGCATCACAGCCAGCACTAATAATGGATCCATGTTGGTAGCCATATTAATTAGGATGCATGTATGAATTAGAGATAGTGACGTTTGTGTGACTGTCAGACCTTTCTGTATCATTATTCAGACAGTCAAGTGCTAGAAAGAAAAGACCTATGACAAGTAGGTGCCCCTCCTTAGGTGACATTTATTCACACTACATGTCCATGTCCCCATACCTCTGTATACTTCTGATTTGGGGCTGTTTTTTATGGTTTAGGCTGGGCCTCTCAGTTCCAGTCAATGGGAATCCTATGTCTTGTTGACTTGTTTTGTCCAACCAACACCAGTTTACAATCATATATGAGAAAGAAAAGTATCAGATCCTCACATTTAAGAAGCTGGACCCAAGGAAAGTTTGGCACCCCATCTTAAGAAAAAGACTAAGATGATTTATTGATTAGCAGCTAATTGTTGCTGCTCTAACGATGTTCAATAATAAACTATAGGTGTAAAGTTCAGGTGCCGACAAGCTCAGGTTTGGTTGTCCATTTACTGGAACTGTAAAGTGTATTGTCAATCCCACTCACAGACTGCATATAAAGATGTACAAAAATGAAGCCAAAACATTCTAGATACAACTGCTGCCATGCTGCACTGGTGACGTAGTTTGGAGCCACAGTATAGTGAACTCTGCAGTTTTGAGTTCCCACCCATATATCTATCAAACCAAGCTTGAGCAGCACCACTGATGGCAAGCACACCGACTTGCTGTCAATTAAGACATCAAACCCCTTTTTAATAGCATCAAATAACAATTAAAACCAAACTTATAAGAAAAATGAACACTTGAACATATCAAAACTGTGTAAAATGACAGATGAAAATTAAAATTAATTTGACATGCACTTTGATTTTGGTCTTTCAGTTCGGCCCCTTCCGCTAACATGGAGGAGGTGGTGTTTTTGACCTGTACTGGGAAGTTTTGGCTTCACTTTTGGGGAGCTGTCATGTCACCTAACTTTATTATACAGTCTATGATCCCACCACAGTATAGAAAAGACATGTATCTTGTTTGACTACAACAATTCAATGCTGTATGTTATCCGTCACACAATATCTGAAGCAACATGTTTCTAATGTCATGCTTAACTACTCTATCATCCTTGTGTCCTCCCTCAGCTGTAGTTTATCTGAGTAACACCTGCACCATGCATATAAAAGTTCCCATGAAAGGGCTAGCACTGAGTGCTTTTTGATTTAACATATTTTAGTTTTTCCTGTAAAAACATGACGCTAGAGAGAGATTAGTCACAGAAATTGATTGGGGCTTATGGCCAGCACTAGTGCTGATATCGGTGTTACGATGGAGCATGCATCCCATTGATAGGTAAATTGTTTCATTGAACACAAAATTATTATACTCCAAGTGCAGGATGAGTTTGTGCAGAACTTTTTTTTGTCTTTGTTGGACCAGATATTGTTGTATAGGTGACAATCAGTACAAGACATATTAAGAAAAAAACAACCCAAACATCAATTTTGATTTAATGGGAACTTTACGTTGCACTAATCAATCCATCTGAAGGAACAATGGTTTAAATGATATCAGCACTAGTAATGTAAAAGTTGTCACTCATCGTGACAGACCCAGAGAAAAATCCCCAAACTCTGCAGCTCCCCGCAGCTCCATTTAAGCGTCTTTCTGTGTTTTTTGTTTTGGTTTTATGGCCATCAGCTGTTAGTGTCTGGTTCACTCTCACTGCTCTCATCAGTCCTGTGTCCAGTTGCAGCAGACTGTTTGAGCAAAAAACCCTCAATGAATCCTCTGTACACGGACTCCCCAGCACCAAACAGCAGATGCACAAAGTTAGCAACTTGCTTTTGAACATTTAGCTACAGAAGAATAAGATTTTTTTTCAGCAGTTGTGATAGTTTGCCAGAAACACAAACATCTGCTGGATATGTACAGATTGTTAAATCTAACCTTTAATCTAATCTAAAACCATGTGGCACAGTCGGCTGTCACATAGTGTAACGTTTAAAAATGTTTCATTTACTTCCAACTTGTCTCTATATTTTGCGGGGCTTTCAGAATTAAAGTCAGCTGATAATTAAATGACTGTCCCACACTTTTACATGTCCCTCTAAACTGAAGGCCACCTGGCCACTGATGAACCGCTCATTCACCCTTTCACAGATCAAAACCGCCTTGAGGTGGTGTATGAATGATTGAATAAACCACTCAATCAATTTTTCATTTTCGTGTCATACCACCGAAGTGGACCATCCCGCATGGTATAAAATGACACATGGTAATACCGATAGAAACAAAGACTAAATAAGTCATTGCTACATACTGTCACATACAAGTTCCAAAAGAAAATAAAGAAATAAAGTAAGCATGTTTTACACAAACCACAGAGCAAACACATTTATTAAACACATTTTTACATGATTAAAAGTCTTTTAATTAGTTAAAAGTCTCCCAACAAAAAGAAAACAAAACCAAATTAAAGAAGCAATCATAACCAATATAGTGTCCACTTTTTAGGCAGTGATAAATTCTGTGGCAGCACTTCAGATGGGAACAACAAACTATCCTTTTTGGATTTAAAAATATGACAAAAGGGACCTCAAAGGTTAAAATTTCTCGTATGGACAGTCGTGTCTACTAAGAAAATACTGTCCTCTTATTCTGTCCACATTCTTATCTAACCGTGTTTCTATTTTCTATTGTATAATCTTTTATTTTTACCTGGAGGCAGATCATCAAGTTGGAGCTCTTGTGTTAGCACCCTGCTGAAGTGTTACTGTATGCATTTGTGGAAAGTATACCAGAGTGTATACACTGCCTACATAAACTGTGACCTACTGTATACTTGTGAGCATGGAGTAGTGTTTGAGCGATCTTACATTATGCATTCGTGGGCTGAGTGTTTACCTTTCTTCAGATTGTTCACACTGAAAACCAATCTCTACTGCGACCACTCGGCTTTGATATCCTTTCTGTCATATTCAGCGCTTGAAATGAGTCCTTATGTGGCAATACAAAGTCCTTCTCTCTGTCTCTTCCAAATTCTCTGGAGACCTCAAGCCTTACTTTTACTCTTTCAGTTGCCATGGATACCTCCGGCAAGGCAGCTGATTGGAGGCAACAATAAACTCCGCTCTTTCAAGCCTTTGACAAACTTGTCTCCAAACTGACGATCTGAGAGACTCCCTATATCTTCTCTCACACGCTGACACAACTACCGTATGCACACACATATTGTACGTGGAGATAAACTCAGGCTGACGCACACACAGAGCGAGCGGCGTTGACCGTTGGATGACAGCGGAACAGCGATCAATGTAATCTCCTTCAGCACAATCCAAAGCCACTGTCATCATCTATCTATCTATCCCAGTGAAACAGGCGAAATGTGTGAAATCAATTCTGCATTCATTTAAGGAGCAGCCAGCCACAGCGGTCTAGCTCCAGAGGTGACCCCGAGTGCTCCTGCATGGTCCTTAGCGGAGGCCAGCTCTGGTTAATAGCCTGGCTTCCACTGAAGCGCCAAAGTGCGATGATATGCTGTAGCGCTTTACTGAACTAAAAAGCAAGAGCAGAACTCTCAGTTCTGTACTGCACAAGTAAGGAAATAGTTTGACATTTTGGGAAGTAGGCTAATTCATTTTGTTGCCCCAAAGTTAGAAGAGGTGATAGACATCACTTTCATGTTTGTGCTGTAAATATGAAGCTACCATCAGCGGCAGGTTGGCTTAGCATAAGCACTGGAGAAAGGGGGAACTAGCTGGTTTTGGTCATAAAATAAGTAAGTGTAAAGTTAGTTTAATCCATCCAAACCCCAATAACAACAATTGTGCCATGCTAAGAAATAGGCCTTGTTCCACATAACCTCTCATAAAAGTACACATCTTTGTGCTAAGCTAAGCAGCTGCTGGCGGAAGCTTCATATTTGCAGACACGAGAGTGTGTCAATCTTATCAAACTCTTGACAAGAAAGTATATTCTGAATAACCCTAACTCTGCCCTAGTCTCAAAATAACCCAAACCTTATCCTTGAACCCAACATTGTGGGAACTTGTATTTTGTCCCCAAAAGACAAACAAGTCCCCACAGTGTGACTATGTAAACGTATTAATGTCCCCACAAAGTAACAGTGTCCTGATTAATCCCACTTGCCTTGTCTATAGAAAAGTAGGCTAACCAATGCAAAATCAAAGGATGACTGGCACTCATACAGTGTCCAGTCCTTTACAAATATCCTGGGGTCCTCAGAAACCATCAGATTTATTGAGTGGCCCATTTTTGCTTCAGTATGTTTGTGGGAAACCTTGTTCAGTGACTTGTGTCTATAAAACTTCTAGCCTATATGGTTAAATAATTCTGAGCTGATTTGTTGTTTCACCCAAAAGTTGGAGCGGTCAAAAATAAATATTTACAATTTCAGTGGGTGTTTCTCCTCACGGGATGCAGCCTCTCTCACTCAGCACTGGTTGTTACTGTTTAATGATGATGATACACCGGTTGCATCACAAGAGTTTAGTAGAGTATCTGAGTTTCTTAATGCAGTGGTCTTGATATTTGGGTTTCCCCCCCTGTTATTTTAATAAGACTGCCAATGATGCAGTCATTTACATCAACAATTCTTTTGTGAAAAAAATGCTGAAATAATTTGACCCCAGAAGGTTTGCAGTGATCAGTGAAGACTATGAGAAGAAATTAATGCATACTTATCTCGGTGAAAGGAGGAGATGATGAAACTTTTTTTTTTTTTTTTTACAGGCAGGAGGTCGGTTTTCCGTTTTCCTCAATGAGTTGCATGGCTGAATGGTGTTTTTAGATTTTACAGTAAAGGAACCAATTGGATGTAAACTTTTGAAGGGAAAGTCAATTTTTCATAATAGCAATCCACAACAAAGCGTATACAAATATTTATTTGTGTTCCCTGTATTACATGTATGTCATCAATACCAAGCTTCCTAGAAACACAAATATGCATTGACACAAGTGATTTGTGCAATGATGCATGAAGGCTGCTATGTGATTTTACATCTGGTTTACAGGCACCAGTCACATACAGACCTGGATGAAGGGTTGAATTCGCACTATCTGAGAAGTATGTGTCATTGCCAAAAGAGAGACGCTCACCACTACTTGTTCAACGTGTCTCTCAGAAAAATGGAGGAGTAACCAAACCAGCAATACAACAGACCTTTGTCATTTAAACAACACAATGTTGGATATAATGACAAACTGAAAATAAATCAAACACTAATTCACAGAGCTCCATTCATTTCATTTCAGCTCATCTGACAGCTGAGGGATCAGTTCTTTTGAGTTTCTGTCTTTTCCTCAGGGTTGGATTAACCTCTAGGGGGCCCTGGAGCTAAAATGAGCTGTGGGGCTCTCATTCAGGTCCTGATTACATTTATTTTGGAGAATGCCCAGTGTAAGAATGATATCAACTAAAATATTACTGGTAGTTTGACTAGATTTTGAAACAGGGCCCCTTTTCAAGACAAGACAAGCTCCTTACCCTCCAAGCAGAGGACAAGATCATCCCCCTATTAAAGGGACTAAATGACTACTATTATTGCCATGTTAATGCCATTGTTATATTTTTTAAAGCACTAAGGCTGCATATGACATATGACACACTAGAGGCTAACAATGTTGTGTTACATGTCACTCCTGTTTTGCTTCCATGATACTGGCATGCTGTCTAAAATCATACAGTAGAGGGGCATGATGCCACCAATGTTTGGTTCTGTGTACAAAAATGCAAAGGCAGCAAAAAGATGGGACTTCGTATCGGCCGTATAGCATGATCTCTGTGTAAAAAGAGCAAATGTGTTTTCATAAACAGGTGGTAAACAAACAAACCAACAGTTATCTCACAGCAGATATTTCCTGCTAGATAGCAGACGTGACCACAGCAAAGCCGCGTAAAGTCGACATCGATGGCCGCTTTCAGGTGGGTGGAAAGTTGAAGACTTTTTCACTGAAAGGTGAAACAGGTGCCTTGTCTCATCTGGATGGATATTTTTTGGTAACCCATATGATGCAAATAGCAGCTGGCCGCCAGGTATTCTCACATTATTGAATCTAGCCCTTATTCAAAAAGGTTTGGACACCCCTGATCAAGGGTCTTTGGCCCCTATAAGCCTGAGGCTCTGGGGAAGTTACCCATATTTTCACATCACATTCAGAATTCTAAGGGAGGGTACAGCATTAGAACTTTTATTAAGCACCCTACTTATCCTGGAAAATGAAAATGAAGTGACCCCTTAACATCTGCCTTTGCTTTATCTGTTCTTTTTTTATGTTATGTATGTTGCTCTTTTTAGGTTCATCTGTTTTTTGTTTGCTTCTCCATTCATTGTCCGCCCTATTTTGTTGTAAATGTTGTAAATAATAATAATGATAATAAGAAATGTTTAAAGAAGTTACCCATGTTTGCTTTTTGGTAATCCAGCTGTACCTATCTTTGTTGTTAGTTAGGCATGCAGTAAAACCTGCGTCACCTTTGTTGTCGGTGTGTGTGTGTGTGTGTGTGTGTGTGTGTGTGTGTGTGTGTGTGTGTGTGTGTGTGTGTGTGTGTGTTCCACAGGCGTGCATACACAGTATTCAGGGAGGTTGAGTCTGTGCAGAGCGTTTTGGCGCCACCTACAGGCTCTGTAGGAAAGTGTTTCTTAAGATTCAGCTTCCAGTCTCTTAAATTGTTACAAAAAGTTTAAACTAACGTAAGTTTTTTAATTAATTTCATTAGCCTTATTTGCTCAAAGCTTGCAATAAGTGTCAGTGATACTCGCTGCTTTTTGTTAGTCGGGTAACGTTAGGAACTTTCAATAAACTGGGAACTATTATCGTGTGGCACTACCGTTCCACCCGGACATGTGAGCAGGTACACAGGTGCCCAGAATCGTTGTCGGCACGCCATTGTGGAAAATAGTTACTTTCACATTACTGACTCCTCGCTGTGAGCTTGTTCACCCAGTTGAGTTATTCCGAGTGAAATAACAAAAGAAGAAACTGACCCACAATGGCTACGGACTCCTGGGCACAGGCGGTGGACGAGCAAGAAGCAGCGGCGGAATCGGTAAAGCTCAACTTACGCAACACGAGCTAACGTGTTGTTAGCATGTTTAGAGGATGCTTTGGCCTGTACTGGTTCACTGTAAACGAAACTTAACTGCTTAGCCGTATTCCTTACAATAGACAGTCTTTATTGACAGCGCTGTGGATAAACTGGCCTCAGCTGACAGTCTGCCTCTGTAGCGTTGTTATTAACTTTAAAACGAAACTACCGGGTTGCCCTGGTTTGTCGTGAGAGCTAACTTAACTAGCTGCGTGCTCAATGAGTTACTAGCTTTAGCAGTTAGCCGGTTAGCAATGATGCAAGAGGCTTTAAAATAGCTCTATTGATGAAGAATCGGTCGGGATTTAGCCTCAGCTTGTCTTATCACGAGAAGCACAAACTGGGGCTCGTCTTGACTCACAATGGCAAGCGTCATTCTGTCATACAACTCTGTTTCACTTTATTATGTTTTTCCTTGCAGATCGGTAGTCTACAAATCAAAGACAAACCTGAGGAAAATGGTAAATATGCGCGAGCAAGATGCAGTAGTCAGAAAAACAGTAATCCCCAAAATGTTTTTTTTTTGTAATGCACATACAGGCTAAGTGTCATTTTTATAATTTCAGGCACGGCTGCAAATGCAACAGAGTCCAGCAGTGCAGCTGCAAAGTCAGAAGCTGAGGGAGAAAAGGGCACAGATGACGATGACAAAGGTGGGCAGTTTTTTTAGTAACATGCTACAAAAAAATATTCATTCTCTGCCGAGGCTGGCTGACATACTTTATTGCCTTTCATTGATATGCATGGTTGTGCATGAGATCTAACATTCATCTGCATCACAACCTGTTTTTCCAGAGGACAAAGCGGCGCAGTCGTTATTGAACAAGCTGATCCGGAATAATCTGGTCAATAACACGAATCAAGTTGAAGTCCTTCAGAAGGATCCCAACTCTCCGCTCTACTCTGTCAAGTCTTTTGAGGAGTTGCGGCTGTAAGTGCATCTGTCATTGGCCCTTTATTTCTCTTGTTGTCCTACGATATTTTTGGAAACATATTAATTATTGATCAGTTATCATTCATGCTAAGTATCAATGACACATGCATGTAATCAGAAATTAGGTTGCGGAGCCAAAATGTTCCCTTCAGGACATAATCCATACCTGCTCCAGGAGAGTTCTTCTGTTTGTCTGGTAGATCTTTCAAAGGGGAACTACACACCTTTTTAAAATTCATGTTATTCCTATGGTCAAAGACAGTCCATATCTATCGGCAGAAATTAACAACATTAGTACGTAAGAGCAATTTTTCTCCAAATCCACAAACTGGAGTGCTAAAACTCAAATTTGTGATGTCATGACATAAGGTATAAAGTCTGGAGCTGCTCCGTGGACAATGAATTGAGAAAAATGGATGACACTGAGAGCAGTCAGGGGATTGTTCTGACACTGACACTGCATTGCAGTAAAGCTAATCTGGTTATAAGACAGAAAATAAAACTCTGGATCCACAAAATTTGACTCCATTGTCTGTGGAGCAGACTTTGTACCCTGTAACATCACAAGTTTAAGACTTACTTCTCTGGTTTCTGGCTTTGAGAGAGAGTAGCTCGTGTTCGCCATCACTGATTGAGTTTTCCTAGGCCACTGAAATAACACATTGGAATTCTTCAGTTAGGTGGTGTTCCCCTTAAAGGCGAACGCATGAAAATGTCTATACACAAACAAAGCAATGAGATGCCTTAGAAAAGACCTGTCTTTCCCAGAGTTGTGACATTTGACTATTTTCTCCTGCATGCAGCAAACCACAGCTGCTTCAGGGCGTGTACGGCATGGGTTTTAACCGGCCATCCAAAATCCAGGAGACTGCCTTACCTATGATGCTGGCCGAACCGTGAGTATATTTTGCACTGCACATAAATGTTGTAGAGTCTTCTAGCAAAGCATTATGTGTCAAAGGCTCACTGAAATCTTTCACCCTAGTTTCTATACAACTTTGACATAAACATAATCACACCTCCTTTAAAATGACTTAAAAATGTAAAGTTAAAATAATAGCCCATGGCACCAGGTACTAATAAACGGAACCAGTAACTAATGGGCCACCTTTGCCTGCGATCTAATTCTTTGTTGCTTCCAGTCCACAGAATTTGATTGCCCAGTCACAGTCAGGAACAGGGAAAACAGCTGCCTTTGTCCTGGCCATGCTCAGTCATGTAGATCCCAACAACAGATATCCCCAGGTTGGTTTTCACTTCTCTCACTCTTTTAGACGTTCTCTAATTGGTATGTGTGACACGCTGTTTTAGAGTGTCTGAGGACCTCATCCAACCCGTCTTTCACGTTGTTATCCTTGATAACTTGAACTAAATGTTGAAAGCTGTTTTGACTTCCTAAATCCCCCTTTCCTATTTCAATCCTCTCCATCAGTGCCTGTGTGTGTCACCCACCTATGAACTGGCACTTCAGACTGGCAAGGTAATCGAGCAGATGGGCAAACACTATCCTGAGGTCAAATTAGTCTACGCCATCAGAGGAAATAAATGTAAGGCTTCTCTGCTCTCTACGGTACATCTACACTACAGCAGATCATGAAAATATTTTCACATTACGCTTTGTCCATTATTTAAATTGTCCCTATTGATGAAAGCACAAATGTGGCTGAGAGATGGCGCTGTGTGTTGATGAGAGCTTGTTTTCTTGTAAATGTTTCAGTGCAGCGGGGCATGAAGCTGCAGGAACAGATAGTTATTGGCACACCTGGTACCATGCTGGACTGGTGTGGTAAGTTCAAATTCATAGACCCCAAGAAGATAAAGGTGTTTGTGCTGGACGAGGCTGACGTCATGATCGCCACACAGGGTCACCAGGACCAGAGCATCCGCATCCAGAGGTCAGAATAAACAATGTTAGCACACATCAACAGAAAAGTGCTTGTGTCTAATTCTAAAATAAATAAATAAATCTTGATGAGTATTTATATAATGTTCTTAAGGAAGTTCACTTAAATTATGCATCAGTTATCTTGTAAATTGGGTTTTTTCAAGCTGAGTTTCTATAATCTCTTTTGACCTTCGACTACCAACCTTTCGCTCCTCTTTTCTCTGTCACACAGGATGTTGCCTAAAAACTGCCAGATGCTGCTGTTCTCAGCCACGTTTGAAGAGTCAGTGTGGAACTTTGCCCAGCGCATCGTGCCTGACCCCAACATCATCAAGCTGAAGAGAGAGGAGGAGACGCTAGATACCATCAAACAGTACTATGTGTTGTGCAACAGCAGGGAGGAGAAGTTCCAAGCCCTCTGTAACATCTACGGAGCCATCACCATCGCCCAGGCCATGATCTTCTGCCATGTGAGTTAATTCACTTTACACTAATTCAATTTATATTGTCATACATGATGTGTAGTAAAAACGATGATCCATGGAATCCAAGTTTTTTTAATATGAGTAAAGAAATACAAATTTCCTAAGTTTCTCTTCTGCGATCCTGTCAGCAAACCTGCTGCTGCAGCTGTCGCAAAGCTTTTTCTCTGTGTCCCCATATGTCAGAAAAATGACTTGGCAGCACTAGCTGATTTACTGGATTAGTTTGTTTATTTTACCAACACGTATCTCGCAGGGCTTTGATCATGCCGTGACTCTTCCCGTAAATCACCCAGTCTTGCCAAGTTGCGTTTTCACATTAGGTGCTTTGTTACATGAGCAACTAGTTTGCAGGTGAAGTAATGAGAGCACTTTACAATGTGTGATTCAGACAAGAAAGACTGCAGGCTGGCTGGCAGGGGAGCTGTCCAGAGAGGGCCACCAGGTGGCACTGCTCAGCGGAGAGATGCAGGTAGAGCAGAGGGCTGCCGTCATCGACCGCTTCAGAGACGGCAAGGAGAAGGTCCTGGTCACCACAAATGTTTGTGCTCGAGGTAAGGACCAAGCGTCATCACAACGGACAGAATCAACATGTTGTCTTTTGACTTTCTACTAAGCTGTTGCATAGATTGAAAAGCCCATTTTCTCCATAATAAATAACAACCTGGCACTTGAGACATGGAAAAAAACTATTATTTCTATCTGGTTCATTGAATATGAGTGTAAACACCCTTAAAAAAAAAAACCTCTTGCAGTGGAATAAAATATGCATTTGGTAGTTGTATGACAGTAAAATACAAATATTACAGTATTGCACATGTACATTGTTTTTTGTTGTTGTGATATTTTACCTTTTCTCCACTTCTCTTACATTCAGGCATCGACGTCGAGCAGGTCTCTGTGGTGATCAACTTTGACTTGCCAGTAGACAAGGACGGTAACCCAGACAACGAGACGTACCTGCACAGAATCGGACGCACAGGTCGATTTGGCAAAAGGGGACTGGCTATCAACATGGTGGACAGCAAGATGAGCATGAACATCCTCAACAGGATCCAGGAGCACTTCAGTAAGTTATCTGACTGTGACTAACAGCCAGTATTACATCCTCCTCATCCTATCCGGTTACTCACTCACCAGAGGTCCTCTGATCTTGTTCAGCAGCTGTTACAAACACTTTCTTATGCACACAAACAGTGGGATCAAGATGATTAGTATATTCATTCTATTTTTCATGGCGTGTGCACAGGGGCGTCGTTTCAGCAAAAGCTAAGGTGTGGCAATATGACATGACGTCACAGAGCTCCTGTGTCTTATATATACTTATACTTATATAAAACTTCACTTTGGTCTTTGACCTGTCAGAAGTACATACTATGCTATTGAAAACTGTTTCAGAGGACATGAAGCTGTTTCTCACATTCATAATACCTCATGTCTGCATGTAATGCACGACTTGGTGAGAGCAGTGAAAACATCGGACCTATTTCGGCACATATTCCAGCACCACGGACAGCGAGCGGACGTTTAATTATCATTAGTCATGTGTTTAACTTCACAGAAAATAAAGAAAATAAATTAATTACAAGCTCATTTCTAGAAGATAACCAAGGCGTCTGGTGTACGAAACACAGTAAAACAAAGGCCAATTGGTACAATACTGATCAGGATCAATCAGATCAATCAGACAGACTTTAAGACATCATTTAGGCAGGCTGTCTACAGCAGCAGAGCATTCACTGATGAGCATATTATTGACCTATTTAAGTGCAATACAAAGAAAACAACCAGCCAGTGCGCCTCGGACTATCTAACATATCACATCTGATCATTGCAACAAATATGAAGGACACTCACAAGTAAGATGACTACAGAACCTCTTTTTTTCCCCTCCCGATTCCAAGGTATGGTAGCTGCCATACCTAAATGACGCCTATGCGTGTGCATATGCTTTAAGGAATACTTTGTCCCATATTACCATTTGTATATCAGTTACTCAACCCAAGCTATGTTGATTTCGTAAGAAGAAAACTTTTTTTTCTCTTGTGCCTCCATAATGACTGAAAAATCAAAAAATTAAGAATTGAGGCAGTGGTAGACGAGCAGCTCCCGTGTTCAACGAGGTGAAATTACTGTTAAGTCAGTGGAGTCTGGCCTTGAAGAGAGCTTCGATAATACTTTACGAGTTGTGTGAGATTCTTTAAACAAATGGTATGATGTCATTTCGCCTTTGTTAAACATGGGCCCTGTAGGCTTGTGAGAAAAATAAAGTTATCTTCTCGAATTCAACTTAAAAAAGATTAAGTAATCAATATATAAATGGTCACATGGGGAATGAAGTATTGCTTTCAACAGTTGCTTAAGAAACCAAACTCCAGTCAGGACATTGGTTGCTTTCAGTGATCAGCCATATATCAGCCCTTAAAATGAATCCCACCATTTTCTATGGTTTCTCTCTCTGCAGGCAAGAAAATTGAAAAACTAGACACAGATGATCTGGATGAAATCGAGAAAATCGCCAGCTAAAGAGGACGGTGTTTATCGCATGAAGGACGCCGACCTGACTCCCCCTCCCCTCTTGGCTCTCTCCAAGGACTGTACGCTCCTACAGTGTTTTATGCTTTTATTTTTTTAGCCGTCGGAGAAAAGAGAAAACAACCACAAACACAACATATGTTTACACGTGGATATGTCTCCTCTCAGACGAGTGTTTTGTAAGTCTCTGGTACATACCCCATTTCACTCTTTGTACTCCTTTGAATAAAGTCTATGAGTTTATCGCTGTGTATCGTGGTGCTGTAAAAGCAGCCGTAGTCGACTCTGTTACTGAACACACTTGGAGTGAAAAACACTTTTTGGTGTTGCCTGTAGTGGTGGCATGATACAAGCTATTCTGTAAAGAAACTCACAAAAAAATCCAAATGGAAAAATAACCATTTTATGTGCCACAAAGTTTTTAATTTTAAAAGGAACAAAGTATAATCGAATGTACCTGTATCATGTAGACTATTACAGCATTTGTTGTGACGACTAAACCTCAGTACAAAGGGTGAAGTTGGGTATGCTGCTCTGAGTGGTAGTTTAATCATTAAGATTGTTATTGAGATGGTGATGGTTGGGTTTCAAGGGTCTATGCAAACTTATCAACCTGTGATAGCTATTCTCAAATACTATCAACCTGTATTCACGTGACAAATTAATCCTGAATTAACCTCAGCTTTAGCATCAGGGTGTGTAGTCAAATGCCAAAAAAGGCTGCCTAGAATGATAATACACTACTAACTCCAAGTCATGGACATTTAGATGTTTCTGTCTCGCCAGTAATCCATCATCAGCCAACCACACATCTCACTCGTATGTTATTTATATCATTTTAAAAACCATACGGCTGTTATCAGGACAGGCTTGGCGCCACTGTCGAGCATTAATCATTAGTCTTCTTTTTCCTTCATTTGTCTCATAAAACCTCATTTCAATTCAAATGTGGCCATTATGTGATCAGTTTCCCTTTGTGTCTCACTGTCCCACACAATCTTTTCAATCAGGGTCTCCAGTTTGACTTAAGCTCAGCTACATTCTTCACCTAGACTGTGCTGTTATTAAGGATTGTGAGTTTAAAAAAAAAAAAAAAAAAAAACCTAAACGCAATGCCTTCCTCAAGTGCATTATACTATATACATATTTTGTTTCTAAGACATTGGGCTTAATATTCTGGCTAACACTTGAAATTTTGATTATATATTGAATTATGAGCGTCTCTAGGATGTGTGAATTATCTTGAAACCAAATGCTGAATTGACTTGAGGACCTATGCCAATCAGATTCACTGTGTTGCTCCAACATGGTCGCATGGATAGAAAACATGTACTTGTGTACATATATAAACAATTTTTAGAGTAAATAAATAGTGTGACTGAATTATTGACAGTTTGTCACTTCTAAGAAGTGCAAAAAAAAAAAACATTCCTCATGAGGTTCAATTTTGACAGACGCAGCACTTCGAATACGTTGAGCCTAAACCAGTTAACCTTTCATCAGTGGATGACTGCAGGAAATTATAGAAACAGTGCGATGTCTGGTGTATTTGATCAATGTGCTGGAACATTAAGGGCAGTGATTGGTCAGTCTGAACCTTGTACAAACCTCATCTGGCTCCCACCGGCACCGAGAAGACTGCTGGTGGTGGTCCGGTTTTAATGGACTGTTTACGGACAATTTAGCCAAACTAGAAGCAAGTGAGAGTGCGCTGAAAATCCACGAGAATGCTCCGTGAAGACTTTCGGGTAAAGAACCAATGTATGCAGTTTATTTGGACATTTGGATGTATACATTATCAGTGAGAGTGTGTGTGCACTTTGTTGATCCATATTGTAATACCACTGTACGAGAGCCATGGACACACAAAGCAGTTTTGGCAATAGAACTTAACACTCTTCTCCACATGTTGTATACCTTGTTTGATAATTGTCAGAAGAACCTACCAAAACCCAGTTCATACATGTATACATAGGCGTAATACTGCCTGACTAGGCTTAAAGCAAGTCTGTTGTAACCTGAAGGTCATGTGTAGGCAACGATAGGTTCAAGGTGTGTGGTATTCTGTAGCTGAGCTGCGTTCATGGACACAGTTATGTATTCTTAATATGTTGAATTAAAAGAACATGTAGATGTTCATCTGTATGTAGTCAAATGCTTATTTGTGTAAATGTGGAAAAACATTTGTTAAAAACACCTACAAGGGTCACTGACTGAAAATGAAGCTGTTGTGTTGTAAGTAAAGATGAGAATGTACACTTAAATGCAAAACTTTATTACAACCATTGCAAATAGAAGTATGGAAATACAGTTTATCAACATGACTGAATGGCACAATTAATCTTCTGAGTTTGCACTTGAGATAGATGGCTCTTCTGAGGTCTGTTTTGTAAGCTGCAGGTCTGAGGAGGCAAAGAAGAGGTAATAAATTGGAAACATGTTCCGATACAGAAGGTTACACCCCCAAAAAGGACTCACTGTGAGATAATGCAACAAACTGCCTAAGACATCATGTCTGAATGCAATCAACACGTATTCCTCTTACCAGCGGTGCTATTTACCAGTCTAGATTGTAATGGTGTGAGTTGCTGAGTGCTGGAGATATCAGCCGTAGAGTTGTCTGCCTTCTCTTCAGTATAATGCAACTAGATGGCACTCAGCTTGTGGTGCTCAGAGCACCCAAATAAACAAAAAAACTCAACAGCAATGTCTCTTTCCAGAAATCATGACCCAGTTACTCAAGATAATTCAGACCTTGTGAGCAGTTTCATGTAGGAACTATTTTCCTTCTTTAGAATACACCCATCAACTGAATCGCTGCGCAGAAGGAGGTGTGCATCTACTCATGGACAAAAGGCTCGTGCTCCTGATGGCGCGAGTTGTAAACATTAACAACATGGCATCCTCTTCAGCTGAGCTGTAACGTCAGCTAGCTCAGTCGTGCTCGGTGAGCTAGCAGTAGATGCACACTTCTTCTACATGATGATACGGATGGTGGCTGTAGATGGTAGAAAGAAAATAGTTCCCAAATGAAACTGCTCACTAATGAGTCTGTGGATTACCCTGGTCATTTTTTTCTGGAAAGAGACATTGCTGTTCGGTGTTTCAAATGTATTTTTTGGCACTTTTCACAAAGTACTCACACTTAATCTAGATTGTTAAACAGCACTCCAGATAAGAAGGGAAATATGTAGTGCTCATTTTATGGTGAACTGTCCCTTTAATAGAGTTATAAGGAGGTTGAACAAAAAATGTATTCACTATTTTGATAATCAATTAATTGTCTCTCGTTTTTATTTTTTAGCATTATTATTTGCAGAAGCAAATCAAGCAACTGAGCACGTTTTGATTTATAATAGACAGATTTAGAATATGATACAGGAACAAATGATGTGATATTTGATATGCAATCAGTTTCAGCCTCCTCACCTGTCTCCTTGTATTCCACCCTGGTGAGGAAGAGGCCACAGGCTGGAGCAGCCATGTGCTGTGGGTAGGCGAGAGTGTCCCGAGCCTCCAGTAACTCCTTTAGCTGGGGAACTGAGAGCTTCCCCTGGCCCACAGCCACCACGGCCCCCGCCATCCTTCGCACCTGGAACACAGGGCCAAAGCAAACCTTTTTAATATTACTAAAAATATCACAAAAATAACTGCTGTCATCTCAGACATTTTAACAGTCCTTTTATGCTGAGTGAACATTATTTATAATCCATATTTCCCAGTCATCACCAGCAGATGGAGCTACTTACTTACAATGAACTGCAACACATTGTGGATTTTAAGGACAATAAGAGAAGCAAACCTGCTTATAGAGAAAAGATCTGCCTTTAAATGTCAGCTCCCAGAATGGTATCTCTCTGGAAGACAAAAAAAATCTACTGTTAAATGTGTTAACAACATATATACACACAATGCACCAGGGCTTTCAGACACATTCCCACCACTTCTCATTGAACGTTACAATGATAACATCAAGTCCTGAAGGCATGACAGACTTGGCATCACTGACTGAATGTGCCATACTAAAGAAAGGTTAAATATTGCTGAAGGGGTTAAAGTGTCATTTCAGAAGCAAAACAGTGTCTTGAATGGTTGTCAGATGTAATACAGCATGACTCAGTCACACAGGGAGGACTGTACGGGAGAGATTTAGATCTTTATGACACCTATTGAGCACATTACAAATAAAAACATGTCATGGGTATAACCATGCTATGAGATAAGAGCCTTTTAAAATCGAATAATAAAATGAATAATTCACTCTCAGGTCTGTTACATGTTAAGACACGCTTCTCCTCTATCTCGCTTTTGTTGGATGTTTTCAATGCTTCCCCCGCTGTGTGGACAGAGTTGGAGGCTGATGTGACATGCATGCCCATGCCAAACATCAGATAGAGCTGGGGACTCTCCTCGTGCACAGATCTGTTTAAATGTCACACGCTGAACACGCCACTGCAGCTTAGGTCCAACAGGATTACGTGTAATGCCATAACAAGTACAAATGTGCGTCTTTTGCAATTTGACATTCAATTTTCGGGTTTGTTGTTTGAATATTTGAGTCACAGCAGCCTGTTCACCCCCGAACTGACTGACTGACTGACTTTTTATTTTGGGAGGGAAAAAGTGAAGTGAGCAAACAGGCACATGGGAGGAATTGGGTCAAATGCAAATTTGACTCAGCGCTTGCCGTCTGATTACATTTGACATGTAAGGAGTGCAGAGACAGATTTTATACAGCACGGCTGTTAGCTCATGGACTCTGGTGAGGGATAGTATCTTTACGTGAAGAGACAAAGGCTGTGTCTCATGCTGCACAGTCACACGTGCATCTGTGATAAATGCAAAGGCCCCCGGTTTAGACACACAGGACTATTTTGATTTTCCTCTTTTTGACAAGCTAACTGAAAAAAAGCTAAAGGATTGATCAATTAGTTTATTGACAGACAATTATTTTTAGCTATTTGATAATTAATGAATTGTTTAAGTAATTTATTAATCAAGAGGGATACCCAACTTGCTTTGTCTGGAGATCACTTTTGCGAAACGACATTAGACCAGGGGCCAGCTGCAACAACCTGCATAGGTCAGCAGCACACAGGGGCGTTTCTAGGCTGTGAGGACATTTGGGGCTTAGCTCGGACCTGTGTAGTTATAGGTTACTAATGTATGTAAAACTTGCCACATTGTGAACAGTGGTAACATCAGCTTCAGAACCAGCCACAACTCAGCCCTGAGCAAGTGACCATCCACTATTGACCAGTCAATCACTGTGTTTCCAGCTCCACCTTTTAGTACGGGATCTGTGTGCTAGGCTCCCAAACAGAGGGATGATGAAAAATGAGGACAGTAAGTAACGGTTCTAATAGCACTGTTCTACCGTTCTAATGTGCACAGAACTGAACTGAACTGGACTGCTCAGTGGAAACGAGGCTAAAGTTGAGTATCACTGGTCTACAGCCATGCTAGCAGCTCTGAGAGACAGAACTTAGGCACAATGGTGCTTTGAGTGAAATGCTAACATCTGCATGCTAACATGCTCAAAATGACAATGCTAACAAATAAATAGAAATAATAAGAGGAAGAAAAAAATGGAAGTGCGAATAATCAATTAATTAATAGGCTGCATTACAGTGGTGCTTTGAGTTATGCAAACAGCTAACAAATGCTATAATGCAAAAATGCCAATGTTAATAAGTAATAAATCCATTCATTAGAAAAATTTAATTAAATTAAATAAATAAATTAAATTAAATTAACTGATTGTGGAAAAAAGAAAAAGAAAAGTTGCAGCCTTCGAAAGAAAGATGTTCATAGAGGAAAGGTGTTCAGTGTTCAGTGTTGGATGAAATGCAAGGCGAGTTTGGAAGAACGTGATAAACATTACTCCACATTTTGTACTTATCACTAGGCTGAGTGTTTTTTTCAGTTAGCACCAGATAAAATGTACAATAAATCCCAATGAGAAGTGAACACACAAAATTCCGAAATGGAGTATGTTTCACCTATTTATGACAATGACATTTGAAATTATCCCATTTTTACCATGTCTAGCAGAGACCACAGAAATCAGCCCCACATACCACAGCTTCTTGTTTTAGGATTAAAAATTTACGTCAACCTTTTGCTTTTCAACAATCCACCACTCGGTGTCTTCTCATTTTATTACTGGTACTGAGAATAGAAACCCTCATCAAAAAATAAACACACAGCTGAACTGCAGGCTTTCATTCATGGTAATTCTGAAGAGAATAAAAGAGGGAAAAGACTTTAGTTTGGTGAAAATGCAGTCATGGAGACAGATCTGTTAATGCAACTGTGCGTGGGGGTTGAGGGAGTATGTGACATTTACTCTGAGAACTGCTAACAGTCTGCCCATGCCCATATTGTGCACCATATTTCCAGGGCAAATAATTAATGCCCATGGAAGTGGTATTTGGCATGCAGAGTGACCCCTGTGGACGTGTAATCTACCAAAGCCCACGTCTCTCTCTCTCTCTCTCTTATGTTGGATCCCCATTGTCTGAAGCACCTACATGACATACACTCACACACACACATACAGCACATAAACTCAAAATATTTCTACCTGTATAATCTAACATGCATCACAGCTTATTGTCCTACAGCAGTAAGCAGTGCTTCCAATGATGCACCTTTTGTTGCACTCAATGAACTATAGTTTTTTCCACATTTGGAAAAGATTAGTTTTGGGTCCAGATCACAGTCTGCTTGACCTGCATTTCACCTAAATATAACATCAAACACGTCATGGAGTCTGACTGAAGCTTGAAAGGGAAATTTTCAAAGCTGTACATGCAACGCTGGCTGAGGGGAGTGACTGTAAATGATTCAAAACTTTGGCCAACATCTTAAGCATCGGTTGATGCAAGATTGAGAAACACGATTGATCTTCTTGGAAGTGAAAAAGCATTCATGCATCATTTCTTTATTTTCTTGGCATTTTTCTCCAATTCGGAATAAGCTGTGTTACAGTTAACTCTACTGCTGGCCTGGGGAGGCTGCAGAAAGCCATGTGCTATCTCTGTGACAGCCTGACGCTTCTTTTCACCTGCCAGCAATGAGCTGTCCTGCGAGGGCACATTGGACTCAGAGGTTCATGCTATCCTGCCACATTTCACCTTGATTTCCTCAACTAATTTTCGGCAAGACAGCAAATTAAAGGAACAGTGTGTAAAATTTAGGGGGATTTAGAGGAATCTACTGGTGAGGACTGAAGATTGCAACCAGCTGAAACTTCTCATGGTTAGAATTCCGTCAGTGTTCAGCAGGTTTATACTGTGTGCCAAATGATCCTATTTCTCTCCAAAACAAACTATCCTGGTGATTTAAACTGGCAAAAACACTAAAGAAAGAAGTTTCATGTTAAAAACTATTTTTATGACACTCTTGTTGCAAAAGGGCTGCTAACTACAGTGGCAGACACGAAATCCAAAAACTCGAATAGCCTTATGTAGAGCCAGACAAGGACCCACTCCCTGTGTAGATATAAACAGTTCATTCTAAGGTAACAAAAACAAAGCGATTTTCATTTTCAGGTAATTATACACCCAAGAGGCCATCCTTATTATGTCCATTTCTGCCAATACATCCCCCTAAATCCTACACACTGGACCTTTAAACTAACTGAACTAATTTATATTTTATATTAAAAATAAATAAAATGTGTAATGTAAAACAGGTTACTCACAGTGACTAATCCACACAGAATAATCACCTAACTCAGCAGTTCATAGCAGCTAGCTAAACATAGCGTTTTAGCTCATTGTTTTGGGTTAAAAGCCTGCTGGTAAATATAGCGGAGCATTTAGTAGTAAAAGAGACAGCTATTTTCCCTCAGGAGTTGGTGGAGAACAAAAAAGAAGAACCAAAAGAAGAGTGGATGTTGGAATTATATTCATTATCATCAGGAATACTCAAGTTGCTTTGCCGAGGGGCCACTTTTACAAAATGACAGGCATTTAGGGGCCAGTTTCTAGAAATTCTGGCTTAGGATCTTTCCCTTCCACTCTTTTTTTATAAACAAGCTCAATTTGAATGCTTTTTTTTTTTTTTTTAAAGCACTCTGAAACAAAGTCCAAAACAATCTCAGTGGGAATCAGTTTATTTCTATTGTGAATTATAAAAAAAGGTCTGGAGGCCTACCTGGCACCTGACTGCAGGCCAGATTTGGCCCCCCATAGGTTTAGTATCACTGCCCTACATCAGTGCATTTTTGTTTACTTGACCTTTGTGCCGACTACTAGTAGCCAATGTGATCAGTCTGCCTGAATGTAAACCGCCTACCTGTGGTAGTGTGCCTGTGCAAAGGAGCCTCCTGGCTGTATGCTGGCCACAGTCAGTGTCTTCACAGGATTTACGAAAGGCATGTCAGAGTTGACGGCCCTGAAGGTGCTGAAGTCCTGAGTCCCGACCAGCAAGGCGACCGCCTCCTGCATGGCTCCCACATCCAGCTCCCTGATTAAAGACAGAAACAGGAGACAATTTTCTTTAATAAGTGTTTGTAAAAAAATGCTAGATTTCCTGTGGCACAGGCAGCTGAGGTCATCAGACATCTTAAATCAACTTTTGCAGGCTCTTTGCGATAATGCAACTTGACCCGAAAGTGACCTGCCTGAGCAGCGAGGTCAAGCAGCTGGGAAGTGGTGTACACATTAAAGAAGACAGGTTTGCAGGTCTCTGTGTTCCTTCTTTCAGAAGTAGAATAATTTATTGGTTGACTTATATAATGTGAACTTTTCTGATGCAGAAAGCCACGTGAGAGAGCAGAGCATGTCGACAACCAGCTCATTTGAGGGAGAGTGTGCGAGTGGGCTCGGTGCTCAGACTCTCCACAGTCTCATCCTTCCGTCACTGCTTAAATATGATCTGACAGAGAGTGAGAGAGAAGGGGAGAGATACAGCGAGTGGGGAAATGGAGGTGTGTGCTGAGTGACTCACTAATTAAAATCTTAATGCACCAATTTCAAAATCCTGAATATGAGAGTCATGAATGAAGATGTGGTGGAGCACTGCAAAAAATGACGGCTGGTTTATTCTTATGCTAAGTGTCCTTTTTTTCAAGTCAGTCTACAATTCATCCTTTCATTATTTAGTGCTAAAACTTTCAAGGGAAAGTTGGAAAATGGCACACAGTTAAGTGAAAAGTAATTCTTGTCTGGCAACATAGGATTCAAATATTCAAGATTCATTTTTTATTCATTCAGTACTTTGGTTTATGTCCAAATACCTATGAAACTAAAGGCATTCCTATGAGCATCATCGGCTGCACTTTGTGTTTAGTGCTAATTACCAAATGTTAGCAGGCTAACACACTACACTAAGTTGGTGAACATGATAAACACTATACCAGCTGATCAAGTTAGAATTTGTAAGCAAAGGTCCAGGGTTTAGTATTTAGGGGCATCTATTGGCAGAGATGGTATATAATATTCACAACTATATTTTCATTAGTTTATAATCAGCTGAAAATAAGAATCATTGTGTTTTCGTTACCTTAGAATGAGCCGTTTATATCTACATATGGAGTGGCTCCTTGTACATAGTCCGCCATGTTGTTTCTACAGTAGTCTCGCTCACCAGACCTTTCTCAAGAAAAGAAAGGTCTGTCTGGGCCGACTCTCACTTTAAGATTGGAGAAAAAACTGCCCCGGCTGCTTGTATTTCTTTCAACCAATCACAATCGTTCTGGACGGTGCCACAGCAACGGTGCGCTTGCAAAAATATTGCCGGGGGGAAACAGGTTTTGGTGTAACACGCCCACAAAAAATATCTCCTACAGGACGCGAACCATGACAGAAAAATGGCTACATCCCCGCAAGATCAAACACCGCAAAAGTTAGTAAAGGACATGTTGAAAACGGTTGAAAACTGCTACGCAACCGGAGGTGGTAGGGCGGGACTTCAGTGGGTGGCTCGTTCCGCCCAATGAGAGGCTGATCTATGCAGCGAACTTCCGCCCACTCAGACTATTTCTACAGTAGCCCAGAACAGAAAGAAACAAACACTGGCTCTAAATAGGATCATTTGGTTTTTCGCATTTTTGCATCGGCCACCATAGTTCTCCTACACGCTTGGCACACGGGAGACGTTTAAGTTCTGCAACCTCAGCATTAGACGCAACTACATGAGACCTTTAATCTGCAAAACTTTTGATATGCAATTAAAAATTTAAGTCAGTTATAAGGCAACACTGTCAAAAGCCGCATCTTCAAGGCGTGATTTTATGCTGCCTTGCCGTTGTGTGTAAAAAATTTGATCACTGAATAGGGAGACAGAGGTGTCTCACCCTTAAGGCAGCATTGAAGGTGGTAGCAGTGCCAAAATTATGTCTGTATGAACAGGACAGCAAGCAGGACATCATGGATGATCATGGATGAGACAAGTATGATGTTTTGACGATGTGTTACACAGAGATTTAAAAAGTAGCTTGTAGCAGTTAGCAGCTCACTCAAAGAAGAAAAAGCTGCTGAAATTTTTTCACAAATTGGAAAAACTGCTGCATTTCTCTTTGTTATATCACTTTAATGTTCACATTAATAATATCCTGGGGTCTTGGAGTGTCAGTCAGAGAAAACCAGCAATTTCCTCAGGCTTTGGGATAGTAAGAGAATTTTTTGTTTTACTATTTTTTGACATTTTATAAATCAAAACAATTAATCAAAAAATCTGGCAGAGTTCTAATTTTTAAAAACTTGATGTGATTTTAATTCCCCAAGAAAAAAGTTTCTGCTGTAATATGATCACTGAATTTCAAAACATGAAGAGATTCTTTCCCTTGTTCTAAGAAAGGCAAGATTTTAAGACTAAATTGAACATTAACATGAACAGTGGACATTTTTATTTTTTGCAGTGGGGGAGATGGGAGGGTGGTGTGATGACGAGGGAGAGGCAGATCAAAGAGAGAGTGGAGAGAGGCTGCTGAGGCAGAGACGCTCAGGGGTGGAAGGATGTGTAGTGGAGAGAAGGAGAAGGGTGGGAGAGAGTGAGAGAGAAAAAACACAGTCAGGGTAATGTGCGTGGGTGTTGTTCTGCATGCGTATAAGCCCGCAGCTTATCTTGCCCTACTTTTCCCCAAAAAAAAGTGAGGAGAGAAGAGCAGACAAATGCTCATACGTACGCTCACTGAAATGTGTTTCTTCACGCTCCCTCCTTCCAATCACAGCTAGGAGAACATCGTGTCAGCCATGCAGCCCTCACCATTTCATCAGTTTCTTTCTCTCTTTCTGTGCTCTGTCCATCTTTGCTCTGTCTGTGTCTTTCCTCTCTCCTTCTCTTTTGTTTGTTTTTGGAATATCAGCTCAGATAAAAAACACTTTGTTTGACTGGCCCTAATTTGCAGTTCCGGCGTGGCACGTGTGGATTATTCATGTGTTTAACGTGCCATTGTTTATGCAAGGCTTGGCATGAGCTGGCATGAGGGCGTGTGTGTGTGTGTGTATGTGTGTGTCTGGACCTACTTGTTAGATTGTGTCTGAGCTCCATTTTTTTTTCTTATAAGGAAAACATCAAACACAAGGATGAAGAATGAAAAGACAGACGAGTGAATGAAGGAGAGGAGTGGTATAAAGGGGGGGGGGGGGGTGTGTAACTCACGTGTTGATGAGCCTCCAGCACAGACTGTATTCTGTGAGGGGAAGCGGAGAGCTGTGGGTGATTCCCAGGGCGATGCGGTAGACGTAAGTCCGAGACTGGGCACGATAACGAGCATGGAAGTCATCAGGCACGCGGTGGGCATGGGTGATCCTGGTAGAGTGACAAAAGAGCAGTTGCATTGAAAGGTGACATCCATACAGACTAGAAATTTGAGCTCTAATGGATGTCTGACATCATGGATGTGCAGCCATTTCTTAAAAAAAAAAAAAAAAAAAATCACAGAATATTAAACATTTAAATTCTGGTGGATATTTAGACAAAAAGTAAACAACCAGTGTTTCATTCCTCCCTCAGACTGAAGCAGTCTCCAGACACAGATGGTGTTAATTCTCTCATTTTGTACTGCCAGAAAGAAAAACTGTGCACGAGCCATTGTCCAAAATGCCAGCATTGCAGCTTTTTACACAAAAGCATACTCGTTGTTGGAGTCCTAAAAGGGCTGCCAAGAACCCCAAAGAGCCAAGTGCTTATGCTCACACAGTTAGCATCACAACAGAGCTCTCTGATGTGAGTCCAGCAGGGGCACACTTCCTGTGTATCTGTGCACTGAGAAGCAATCAGGCAGGGATAGATCATGTCATAACTCTAATGCACTCAGACAGAATTTCCTCTTATGATTAAATCAACCCATGTGGATCAATTTGTGAGCGTGTGTGACATCTCAAAGGAGACTAAGTATGTAACTGGCATCTCTTACAGAGCTGTGCACACGTAATTGAATCCACTTACTGAAACAATGAACCCCATTGTGTTGTTAAAAAAAACTACAAAGATTTATAAAGAATTTGACGGAAAAAGGTTTGAACATATTTGGCTGTTTTGTTAACTTTTCAAGCTGCTTAAGCTCTTGTGATAACCCAGTGTAAGTGCTTGAGTGAGAGTTGTCTTCATGACTGGTGCTACAGCAGTCAACACACTGGCAGCTTCAATGGACATCTATTTCTAATGAGTTAAATGGCAAATGAAGCACTTCACAATTCACTGTGTTTTCAATCAAATTAAATACCAAATTACAGCATATTCTGACTCTCACCAACCAGTCAAAAGCCTCACAAATGAAACTACTGTTAATTAAAATATTCAAAAAAATGTGTTCAAAGTTATTCTAAATTCCCAATAACAATCAATTAAAAATGTCCCAGTCTTGTTAAATATCATTTGCCCAAATTTAGAGTTTAAAAGGAGCTGTATGTGACATTCAGAATCAGAGCACATCAATGATTCAGATTCTGGGCTTGGATTGTCTGCGCACAGCTCTCAACATGTGGTGGCTAAGCTGGCGGCTAGAAGCCAACAGTGCTGACAGAGCGAACAGTGTTAACAACAGCAACAGTGCTGACAGAGCGAACAGTGTTAACATGAGGAGGACTGGAGGGTTGGTGCAAGGCTTCTACGACAAACCTGTCCCACCACCATAGGTCGGGTCCACCGACTGTAAAAATAATGGACATAGCTACCGTAACGTCTTAATTCATTGGTTTATGGACTCTAGTTTTGAAGCCCAGAGCTTGGTATTTCAGCCGTTGCCATCTTGGTTTTTTGTATCCAGAACTGACCATATTTGGGGGGGAGGCTGGCGCTGTGAAGGAGTAAGGGGTTAATCTGACTGGGAAGCTGAGGAGACTATCTACAGACAAGCTGTCACTCAAAGCAGCCAGGCCTTTATTCATGATCTGCAGGGATTGACTGGCTTCTGGAGCCAGCCTCGAGTGGCTTCATTTGTCAGCCCCAGAGGTTGCTGCTTGGTCAGGACGGCATCATCAGTGGTAGCCACCATGTGACCGCAG
The DNA here is from genome assembly GCA_035609425.1 of Epinephelus awoara. Classification (NCBI taxonomy): domain Eukaryota; kingdom Metazoa; phylum Chordata; class Actinopteri; order Perciformes; family Serranidae; genus Epinephelus; species Epinephelus awoara. The sequence continues at coordinate 16,013,801 of CM069296.1, forward strand.
TGCAGAGTGGCAGAGATTAGCTAGTCAGTGGGATACACACACAAGGACTCACATGCATGTGTGGCCAGACCGTCCACAATAACACTGGACAGAGAAGATCAGGTTACCACACACACACACACAGAGGTAGCATGACATTATTCTCTGGTCAGGACACCATTACTCCATTATATCTTTATATAGCTAATAGTGGTTTGTTGCTATATTTCCTAAATTAGCATAAATATTTTTAATGGCTGGTTTTCATTATTATTCATGCGTCCATGGCTGATAAAGAAATTAAGACTCAACACTCCCACCCTTCAGTGAGGCAGAGATACTGTGTACCGCACAGTGACAAGTGGGGAATCTTTACTGCTTACATCTCTAAACTGAGAGAACAAAGAGCTGCAGCCAGCTGTGCCGGTGTGAGTGGCCGCACAGACCACACTAACACCCTGTAGTGTTTGTCTGCACATGCCTGTTCCTGTACACAGAGTATGCATTCATGCATGTGTGTGTGTGTTGTTTGTTAGAGAAAGCGGGAGGTGACAGGGGGTTGGTGCATGTTAGCATGTATGAGTGTATGGAACAATGGGAGCAATGGTCAAATATACACATCCCATGTAGTATGCAGAGGCATCTCCTTTTCTGTACACTGCAGTGCATGTACAGTCTGCGTGTGTGTGCATGTGTGCCAGTGCACAGTCTGAGAAACTAGGTTACGTTTCCAGGGGAGGAGATTGGGTGCGACACGTGGCAGAGGAAACCCTTGCGTCTGCCTTCAGCGCCTGCTCCGATATGAAGTGACAGCCTTTTGCCTGGCCCCCAAAACCACACACACACACACACACACACACACACACACACACACACACACACACACACACACACACACACACACACACATCAAATTTTTATAAGCAGTGTACAAAGCACGGCCTCACACATTTGGGAACTGGGGCATTGTTTGGCATGGCACCATTTTGCTACTCAGCAGTTTCCCCTTATGGGAAAAGGGCCGTTCATTTTAGGCTAATTGAGGCCCTTTTTTTTTCATGGCAGCACGGAAGACAAGTGAACACCGACCGGAGAGGGTTTTTATTTTGTTTTTTTTTACAGTTTGAAAGTCTGTGTTAAAATCTAGTTTTGGCACTCTATCTCAGGAGGCAGCAGACCAAAGCTACAAGCTGGGAGCCATATTCATATTGTTGCTCTAACAAAAACTCTTTTTGGTCATCTCCTCCAGCCTAGTGAGATGTGAAAAGAAGTTTCAGGGTGCCAGATCTGACAATGTGTTTTTTACAGACCAAGGATGAAAACTTGTATCTAATCTGAACATAGGGGAGTGTGTATGAACAGTACTAGTGGTTGAATATTTTGGCACTGTGTATATAAGGTACTGTGAAGGCCATAAATAATTCTGTTTTATAACGCTACAGAGAACAAGAAGTGTGTTTAGGTGTATATTTCTCAGCGGGTCTCACATTCTAATCAACAGGGTAATTTCCATTTAGCTTGAAGAGTGAATCCGTGTGTGTGTGTGTGTGTGTGTGTGTGGGAGTGTGTGTTGTATTAATGGATGCTATAGACCAAAAAGCAGAGCAGGGATAATCCTTTCTAACCTTCTCTCTGCAGGTTTAGGGATTAGCAGGATGCTGGGAGCTTCCCTTTCCTCCCTCCTCTCTCCTTTCTCCCAAATGGCTCGTTCTGTTTCACACTCTCACTCCTCCGTCTTAATTCAGTGTGTGCCAACATCTGTTAAGTGCTCTTACTTTGTCTTCCCCTCCTCCTTTATCCCTCACTATCTGTACCTCTATCTCTCCCTCTCGCTCCTTTGTCCTTCCCTGTTTGCATGTATTTTCTATGCTTCTCTGTGGAACAGAAAAGCTGCTGTCTAAGTATCACAGCGGTCTAAAGCAAAGTAGTCATAAGAAAGTGACTACGGCTTTGAATAATGCAATGACGTTGTAATAAATGGATTTAAAAAAAGGTGAAGATATGCACTGTGGGAAAAGAGCCAGGATTTGAAATACTTCCACACAACTCATGCTGCTCTTTTCTTTTAAATGATCAACAGATGCACTGCTGTAATGTCACCAAATCTATGTATATGCTAACCTCCGTATGATAACGGGATGATTTATGGTAAATGACAGAGGACTGGTATGTCATGTCACCATATGCAAAGGTCACTATGGTTATTCCCTCATTTACTGGCAATGGCCAACACACATTGGTCAGCATCGGACATGTTTTACATAAAGAAAAATATGGAAAACTCTGCAGACCGAAATGGTGCATCAGTTACAAATATAAGACGACGTGAGACCAAAGAGAAGAGAAGCAACATTACGTGATTTTCTAATGGAGGATCCTTTCAATGATGAATTAGCCTCTAAGGGCAGCACATTTTCCATGCCTCCTCCGGATAGAGGAGGCATGACCCGCCCTACTCTCCCTCTGAATGGGTAGTACTTGTTGCTTTTGTGAATTGGGTCCATTAGGTATAGGCAAGAGGAGTGAGATTAGGGTTAGGGAGAATGAATGTCAGGGTAAGCCAATCAGAGGCAGAGTAGGGGGGGCGGTCATGCCTCCTCCATCCTGGGAAAAATGAATTTGTCTGGGGGCCACAGCCAATATTACCGGGGTTCTGGTGCAGCCAGCAGATATCCGCATAGTAGATATCCGGGTCAAGACTTTCCCTTGTGTGTGCTGGTCATTGTTTACTGTCCAATTAGCATGTATGTTCATCACATACATTGTATGCCACTGAGATCTTGTGGCAGCAATAATGCAGTTAGTAGTATTTGACTCAAATCTCTCTCTGAGTTTTTCATGCTCCATTGTTTGAATAAAATAAAAGTACAGAGTCCTCTGAACTCACATAAGAGAAATGTGTCCATACATTCATTTAAATTATGATAAAAAGTTCTGGGGATAGATCTCGCAGAGAGGGCAGATGTGTCCAAGTTGTACAATTTGCAGATTTAACCCCTGCCTGAGGAGACTGCATCAACTCGTGAACATTTAAAATGTCACACTCATATAAGGAGTCCAGACTCACCTGATTTGCTCCTCTTTGAGATGGTAATTAAGATAATGAACCAGATGGTCTTCAGGGAATGGTGGCTTATCGTTCTTGCGTTGGAGGTCAAAGTGGGCGGAGTTAGAAAGGGCGTGGACACCTTTGTCTGTCCTGCTGGAGATCGACAGGGACACTGGGTTGAGCGGCTTCAGCTTCTTTATAGCATCCTGTGCACAAGACAAAAAGAGAGTCGCTCATGTCTTACTGCAACTATTCTGATAAGTTACATGGACACAGAGAAAAAAGGAATATAAAGTAGAGCTGGACACAACAGTGCGACACGAACAGAAAGTCTGTCATCTTCTTTGCTATGATATGTTTCCTTGTGAGTGTGTGCACTTTTTCCCCCCAATATACTTGTGGCCCCCTTCCTGCCCGTGAAATACAGTATTAGATAGCAGAGAGTCGACAGACAGTGAGGGAGAAGAGTGATGGAGAATGACACGCGACAGGGATCACCAACATGCAGACTGATGAGCTGAATAACCTGCTGCATAGAAACACAATACAATTCAAATGCATCCCAAACTGCAGCCTCCAAAATGAGCATACAGTTGAATCAACACCTCTCTGAAACAATTTCAACAAAAACTGAAGATTAGGATTAGGATGAAGGAAGGATTTATTGCCGGACTGTTGTATTAGATGAATGACTGAATATTTTTTTATTTCAGTTTCATACAACTGGAGAAACAAATATTATTCCACACAAATTTTCTCACACTCAATAACCAAAGTGTAAGTTGACACAGCGGCTATTGCACAACCTTTGTGCATGTTGTGTTTTTATCCATATGATTAATGGTGTTAAGCTAATGTTACAATGTAAACCAAATAATACTCAGCTTATAACTTCATTGTTTTCCGGAAACATGTATTGGAGGACAAAACATGGTGGTATCAGTAAAACTTACCACCAAGTGTTCCTGGACCCCTGTGCTTCTTGGCTGAGGCACCTTCACAGCACCACTGCAGATATAATAATAATCAATAATAAGTAAACAGACAACACACCTCCAGGCTGTAACCAGACACCCTGCAGTATAACCTACCTGTATTTTGTTCCTATGTATTGAAAAAAGATGAGATAACGTGTCTTGTTCATGGTCTCTCCAAATGGCTCTGACACCTCCTGATCACACTGTTCGCCTTTACAATGAATCGTTACATTAAAACAAAACTTTTAGGGGAGCTTTGACATAAACACCGGGTCAGTGGTTACTGATGGGGACTGTCATTGAGGACTCTTACAACCCCCCTGGTGAAGCACTCATGTGTTTGGGCGACAGCAGACAATACAGTAGACTGAAGGTCGACACGAGCAGTATTTCCATGTGGTTACAGTTTTGTAGTCCGGAAGCACGTTAGAGACCACAGCTGCATTAGAAAAGCAGGTTAGTCCATCACTTTAATCAGTGTTTTTCTCTTGATAATAACTCGATAAAACAACTTAAACATGAGCAGTATGTCAAATACACACGCTGTGATATTCTATATTTCCCACGAGACACTCGAACATCCTCTCTGGGCATCTCTGTTTGGTCACGCGGTGCCGGTACAACATACTTTCTGCACGCGCACACTCACACATGTGACATCTGCATGTATTATAAATTAAGCGCGCACGTAAATATTAATTTATAGTTTCAGGCGAAATGTTTTCTCCTTGGTGCCTGACAGGACTCTGCAGCTCTGTCCGTCCCTTTTTGATTGCGTCATAATCCACAGAGGGGGTGTGTGTCGTCGTCGACCAGCCGCAAAGCCTTCTGCCTTGAAACTCATTGAGAACAGAGACTGTAAAGTAGTGGAGATGAGTACGCTGAGAGTGGAGTGAAGAGAGTCAACACGGGCAACCTGACCTGTTTAAGCTCATTGGCAGAGAATTATTACACGTAAAGAAAGAAAACAGATTTATGACATTTATCTTTTTCTATGAAAATGTTAGCTTAATAATTACACTCAATTGGTCTTTGGTTTCACGTCACTAATCCTATTGCAAAATTTATCGCCAGTAATCTGAGATTCAAATCTGATTTCCTCCATGAAAGTAGGCCTAAATAAAATAATAATAGCCTAATAATAATAATAATAATAATAATAATAATAATAATAATTGGATAATCAGGGATTCAACCAGAACTCTCTTTTTTCATAAAGCTCTATAGGCGTTAAATGTTAAGTGTCAGATGTGTTTTATTGATCTGCAAAATGTTTTTGATTCAGGGCTATTTTATGGGCAAATTGTGATTATTTGTTCTGCTCATGTCCATGTCCATGCACAGCAATCCAAATCACAATGAAAACAACTCTAATACATATTCCATGACCAAAAAGGAGCAGGGAGAAGAAAACAATGTTATTGGTGAGGCAGATTAGCCCACATTTGGAAGTGCCCACTGAATGTTTATTGTGTTTGATCCATAAATTGTATAAGATTTTATTTTGTACAACATCTGGTTGGATTGCATCCAAGTTTGGGCAGAATAATTGCATTTAAAGGTCCAAACTATAAGCAGAAATGGTATATAATATTCATAGAAATGTTTTTATTACTTATGACCACCTGAGAATAAGAATCGTTATGGTTTTGTTACCTTAGAATAACGTTTATATCTACATAACGGGCAGGTCTTCATCCACAGAGTCCACCATATTTCTACAATAGCCCGAAACGGACAAACTAAACACTGGCTCTAGAGAGGGTAATTTTAATTTTTGCTTAGGCCACCGTAATTCTCCTACATGCAATCTGCAACCTCATCACTAGATGTCAATAAATCCTACACACTGGACCTTTAAGTAGTAACCCAATTATTCTGCATATTAAAACCACATTTTAAAATACTGAACTCATGTTCGGCGTGTTTTTAAATTTGATATGGACTATTTCTTGGATAAAACATCACCATTTCCAGTTGGATACATGGTGGGTGTAAACCTACTCAGCCAGTTTAATTATGTTACACTGTATGTTACTACTTTTAATACGGATGTAGGCTACAGTCATTGTTTTAAGTGAGTTTATAATAAAGTCAGCTGGTTTATCCTCCCATGATTCCTCCTGTTCTCCTGAGGTGTTCCGGCTTCTTGTATCCAGTCGGCGCTCTCCCCTCCTCTTTCAGTCTCCACGGTGCAGCTACGCCTCTCGCCTCTCTCGGCAGCAGTGGCAGCAGTGTAGTAGTAATCTGCCTGCCGCGCACTGAGCTCGCATTTTGTGTCACGGTGCCACCGGGAGAGGGGCGACAGACTGCTGCGCGTCAGGGGACACCAGTTACCATCCGCACGGTTCAAGCGACATCACGCCGCGGGCAATGACATTGGCAGACTGAAGTGGGAATACACAAGAAAACGCAAAAATGACGGTGGACTTTGAAGAATGTATAAAAGATTCACCCCGATTCAGGTAAGGCTTCTCCTTGCAGGCACATCACAGCGGTGCGCAAAAATGGCACACCTTCTTTTACGCATGATTTTTTTTTTTTGGATGGGCACTAAACGCTCTGCGCTCATGTGGAATCAATGATGGCATCAGTTGTGTGGTGATTAATGTCTGATTCGCTGCTGTCCAATAGCATGATGTCGTTTTTCTTTCATTTTGGTCTTTTTATTATTATTATTTTACATTTTTCAAAATCAAATCTTGAATAACATTCCCTGTATTTTTTCTTAATGTCATAATTCATTGGTTAGCCTGCATTTATTTGCACTGTGATGCATTTTGCTGGAAGGCACGCGGGTGTCAGTGGATGCAATGTGTCTGATTTTTGAATGTGGGTTGTAACGTTAACGTAACCACGCACAGTGAGGATCCATTTTGCTGTAGTGGGAAAAAAAAGATAAGTGATTTTCAGCTTGCTTTAATCAATAACCTGATATGCACTGAATAAGAAAAGGGCCACCTTTAATGTGGCCATGTAACAGTGACAGTGTTAAATGGGACCCTCCTGAGTGTGAATGAGTGTTGCAGCATGGCACACAGTTTGGGTGCAGTCTTTTCATTGCTCATGGAGGAGGCCCTGTCACCCACTGGTGGTGGGAGACTGGAGAGGAGATGCCCTTGCAGCAGCAGCAGCAGCAGCCGCAGCTTTGGCCTGGCTGGCAAAGAGGCAGCAGGGAGAGGAGTACGCTCTCTCTCTGCAGGGTTGGAGCTCCTATCCTGGGCACAGATCCAGCTGTTCGGTCCCTCGCCTGCCCGCTGGAGGGTTGTAGCCACACTCGGTCCACGTGCCAGTCTGGCACTCCTGTGCAGGCTGATGAGAAACTAGCAGAGGAGATCCTGACAGCATGTAGGCCAGGGATGCCCTGTTAACTATGCCAGGGAGATGGGCTGCTATAGTATCATTTACTTAGTGTTTCACTGAGAAGTAGCAGAACGTTCTACAAATATTTTGTTCTGTCTATATTTCTGTCTTAAGTTCTGTTTCTCCATGTCAGCGTCTGTTGCCTGTTTGCTCTCTGTTCTCCGTGTTTGTCATTTTTGTTGCTTCCCTCTCCCCTTTTCGTCTATGTCACACACAACTTACCCTGTTTGTTGAACGACTCACAGATAGTTTGTGATTTGAGTGAGTGAGCAGACAGTGGAAATGATAGAAAGAGAGCTGAGAGAGACAGCCGTTCAATTTGCTGCTTAAATCCCACCTCAGTGATGGATGGCCGAGACGGGAGGTCACAGGAAGAGACATTTTCTGCCTGGTTCACTTTCCCATGGTCTTATGAAGGCTGTTATTTGGAAAATTCCAACACTGACAAAGGAAGCTGATGTTTCCTTGGGTTTACAAGCAGTAGGGAAAATGTGATATTGTGTAATACTGGGATCATGATGATGGTGATGAGGACTCTTATCCTGTTTTGGATCATGTATGGATTAAGATGGAACATGAGATACCTTGTTTTTCACCCTCCTGTACATGATATTATCAGGTTTCTGATCATCAGTGCATATCTTGGGTTTGGTTTCTGGCTGCCTGGACTGAACAAGGCTCAGGATATTTGAGTGCATGTCAAACCACACATTGTTTTCTACCAAAAAAAGAACAACTCCTAATAAATAAAGAAGGCGTTGTTCAGAGAGTAATTTCATGTGACACAACTATTAGCATAAACGGACTCTGTCATCTAATTAAAGACAGTCATTGCAGACCGTTTTCCATTAATTTGGAGTGACTAGTGCTCCAGGTTTCTTTCTCCTCCTCGTTGTGTCATGCTGGAGAAACAGAAGTTTGAAGAGCAGAGAGCCGGTCCTGTCTGTCTTCCCACACACATGGTTCTAAAACAGCTCACACACACCCTCGCACTGCAGGTCTTAACTTGTGCCAGTCCTGTATGTGCGTATGCACGATTGGGTGAGCATGAAAGAATTTTTGTCTGGGTATCTATAACACACGTCTTTTTGCTTTGTATGCTAAACTCCTTTTCTCTTCCGTGCCCTGCCTTTTATTCACCGGTCACCTGCTGCATTCATTCATTCTGTAACCAAACCTGAGACGAAGCCCTGTGCACCTGCCTGTAGTTGTTGCTTTGTTAAACGGTTGTAATCTGATTCTCTGGAGGCAGATTGGGTCAGTTTTTGGCTCGAGTTTAGAGAAGTTCTCATTCTTGTGGTCTTGTTTTGATGACAGAACAGAAGTGTGGTCAGACAAGTTTTCAACATGGTCATTGTTATAAACTAAAACCAACTGATTTGAGCATGATATTTTGATAAGCAGTGCAAGGTGTAGCATGTTACTGATCTTCTTAGTCATCTGCGATTTAAATTTGTAAATCACCTTATAGACCCAGTTATCCTAAAGACAAGTATTACATGGTCCTTGTACAACTTATATTTAGGTCTTACATTGACGACATTGTTGTGATATAAGTATTAATATGCATATGTGGGTGTGAGCTGTTGCCTAGCAACAGCTGCTCTAAGTGAGACAAATGGGAGCTGGGAGAAAAGAGGACAGAGAATTTAAGAATGGAAGAGGAGAGTGGGTGCTTTGAAAAGACGCCGTCCTTACTTTGATTTTCTCACACAGAGATGAGGTTTCACTGTGACAAGCGGGTCCACTTACTTTCTGTTTTGATACATGTCATGGATAGTAAAAGTAAAAGTAAAGCATCGGTGTAAATATTTCCAGAAAAAAATCGGCAGATAATGAAATTAATCAGTATTTGCAGTCCAAATGCAACCTCCACAGCACTGGTCGCAATCTGCCATAAAGTGGAAAGAAGAGGAAACAATTATGCACAGTTGAAGCAGGAAGTATCAGGACATTTCCACCATACAATGATACAGAAGGAACAAATTGGTGCACACAATTAACCAGAACACAGGAAATTAAGTGTTTGACACTGAAGATGTATAATTCATTAGTAGTTCAATTTATTAGAGTAATAAATGTAGTTATTGGTGGTGTTGGTGAGAAACCCACATTTATTTCAGGTTGTCTCCCCAGCATTAAGGCATCAGTGTCATATGTAGACTAATAACATGATGAAAATACTGGATATGGAATAGCAGATGTCCCCTCTGGGTATCTCAGGCCGGTGATCGTACAGCTGGGGCTTTACAGATCCGGGGAACCAGCCGCACCTGTCTGCCTCTTTCTGTCATTTTTATCCCACCCACATACAGTACACAGCATCGGGCTATCCAGACAGGTTGAGTGAGTGAGTCAACAAGCTTCACAAAGTGATGGAAAGAAACAGATAGGCAGGGTGGACACAAAAAATGTTATGTTGAAAATGTGCTACAAAACCTACAAGAGTCTTATATTCTACCTTTTTGATATTATAACTTGTTGTGAATAAACCTGTGACCTTAGTTCAAGGGATTTAGAAAAAAATGAAGTATTGTTAAAGATGCTTTATAGTAGTGCACTGAAAAACCATCCAGCATTTACAAGGACTAATTTTCTGCATACAATATTCAGCTAAGTCAAATCCAGTGTCATCAATCATCATGAACAGTAAATAATTTCCCACAGGACTGAATAGGATTGTGTTACACTTTCATATCACTCTAAAGTTGCCAAACCTGCTCGCTAATTGATTCATATTCCGATAATCTCTCCAGGCTCCAGGTTGCTACATGTCGCACCGTGCAGCCAGCAGAAGTTAACAATCGCTAGACACATACACTGAGAGAGATGTTTAAATCTTGTCAGTTATCTGATCGTATCTGAGCGTCGCTGCCTGTTCAGAAGTCAATTTTGCTGATGATTTATTCTTTGTTGGGTATCTGCAGCACCTGTTTTGCTCCTGTTAGGTGTGTACGTCCCCTGTGGTTGCCATGGTTACCCGCAGGAATTACAGATATGAGGTCACAACCTTGTCAGTGCAGTCAGCGTGCTTTTGTTGATAGAGGCAGCTCTTAAACCCCACATTCTGTGGGAAAGGTAAACAGACTAGGTATGTCTTATTATGTTGACTGATCCAGACTGATTATTTTTTCATTCACTTCCCCTGCGCTCTCTATTACTCATAAATACAAGATGTTATTGCTTGTGCTGCGTCTCCAGTCCCAGCTTATTAAGTTCCATAATCATCACGTTAACACAAATCTGCCACGAAGAGTTGTCAGAAATAAATTCTATTGAAAATCTAGACAGTCTACATCTTGATAATTAAAGAGTGATATATTTTAAGTCATTGGCGGACGGGGTTTGGTCAGAGATTTGAGAGTACTATGTAAAATGGGGCTCTTACATGTGATTCTCTACATTATTATAAAAGCATGTCTCCATTTATTGGCAGATTTAAGTGCTTTTCGATGCTCTACATATCTGTCTGGTACCGTGGTTCCTCTTAGCTTTGCAGTTTTTATACCCCACCTGTTCCATCATCACCTATAATCCTCCTTTTTACACACATCATCATTTTGCTTATCTGCAAATAATGAATTCCTGTCGGGCAGCAGCCTGTGAAATATGTAAATAGGCACCATGTTGCCTTCTCTAACCGGAGGAGGGAAAGTAGCACTTTTGTTGCCAAGGGTGACCAGCCGATTCGGCGGGCATGGCAACCACCTCTCTCCACCAGCCTCTGCCTCAGTCAAGGATGTAAGGAGAGGCTCACATCTGTCTCCGTCAACACTGGAACATGAGCCAGCAGAGAGAGCACAGTAGTGATATTTGCAGAATACATGGAACAGTGAGTGGTGACCTTGAAACAGAGCAGATGATTTTATAGTAGAAAAGAAAATGCATTAAAGTGCTGAATGAGATTACCTGTTGCCAGAGTAGGCTGACATTGATGAACTACATGTTTGGTAATGCAGTGATGCCTGGAAAGTGTTCCAGACCGAAGCCATGGAAGTATGAAGTGCCAGCGTTGTCCTTGTCTGTTTGTCTTTAACTTATTTTGGAGGAAACCTCTTTCGGAGCCACGCTGACCCTCTGACCTTCTTCAGAAATAGATCCGCTCTGCAACATCAAGTCCTTGGCAAAACGTTCAGAAAGATTCCAGACCACTCACATTAAGTTGCTAATGTCAAGACACTCATTCCCAACCACTCTCCCTAATGCATCCACGTACGCAGGAGATGTGCTCTGACAGAAGGAAAACGACCGTGCTGGCTTAGAATCCCTATCCTCTTACCCTCCATATAAGGAGCTTCTCCATCCAGTTAAAGCTTTTATCGCTCCTGTTATTTGTTTTGCTAAAGATGACTTTAACAAAATTGCTCTGCTTGAGATTTCTCTTTCCTTTAATCTCAGAACAACCATCAGTGTTTACTGGCAAACACCAGAAAATGGCAAACAAATCTCTTGCATTTGACACTAATCTTGAGGAATTTGCCCCTCAGAGCAAAAGGCTTTTCTCTGAAGGTATAGGAGGGTCAAACAATTTATTTATGCTCAACTTGGTCCAGCACATTGGGGAGATACTTGTAGGCTTAATATTTCAATGGCTGGTATTACACATCAGCACATGTTTATGATGAAAGTGTTTTTTTAATCTGCAGAAGCAGCCAACTGAAATTAATGTAATGTAATGTTAATAGATTTGCTGTTGTTAAATGTGGTCACCTATGACTTCAATTCATTAAGAGTTTTCTGCACAAATTCAACATAACACAGGGTGAGTGACTGATATCCAAATGGTAAGTTGGAGGGTGAAGTGCTCCTTCAGTTAGTAATTGACAAAGCAACGCTGTGCTTTATATTCATACATTAAAGATACACATTGCTAATAACACACCCTTTTATTATGGGATTAAAGCTCTGACAGGTTGAGCCGCAGTAGATCGAGAATGATCGAGATAGTGATTGTTTTTTGTAAACTCCTAATGCTGTTGGTGATGACATCAGTAACTGTCCTCCCTGACCCCAGGGAAGCAACCATTTAACCACCAATTGACCTTTTAAACTCTCCTAACCTAGAAGTGTCACAAAAAGACGATGCAGAGCGTCAGGGCTGGTAAAAATATCTGACATCCCCCATCAGTTCACATAAATATTTTAGTTCCCACTGTGTGTGTAAAGGTAGGGGGCTTGGTGGAACGCTCCGGCTGTGAACTGCAGGAAACATGTCTTTCATGTCAGAAGCATGAAAAATTGTGGTTAGTTCAAAGGAGTTGGGGTGGTGGAGATGTGGTGCTGGCGGACAGGAGGATAGGGGTTACTAGGTTTAGCGCTCCAGCATCTATGTCTTCTCTCACCCTCTAATATACAGATTTGTGGTACTCTTTCTCTCCTCAACAAAGAAAATTCACTGTCGAAAGACAGTGGACCAGCTGAACAAAGAGGTTAGCCCCACCCTTACTGATTTGAAAGCCTGTGTGCATCAAATTGATGCCCCCAGATGATGTCAGATAAAATGAGCACACTGCTTCTGTAAATGAGCGCCATGTGGCACCATATGTGACCTCAAGAAGTTCAGTAGCTGTCTGCAGATGTTTGTCGAATACAAAAATCTTGGAGCCAGTCATCCTTTTTCAAGAAGTAATTTAATGTTTTTGGCAGCCCCAGAGCTTGCAAGCTGCAGATCTGCTCACACAGCATCTTGTGTGGCTACTGATCTGTTTGTTTGAAACATCTTGTGTGCAGTTCACAGATCGTGATTGCTTCTCTGCTTACAAATCTGGAATTCCTCTGACCTGAGATTTACCAGTAAACAGGCTCTAATGGCTTAATCCAACGTGATTATTCATACAGAAGCCCAATTCAGATGTCAACATAAGATCAATAACACACATGTGGATCTAAGAGAAAATCTTTAAGCTCTGTCTGACTGTAAAGCCTCCCATAAGAGCAGGTGTGTCACTGCGGTCCCTCCTGTCACTGGTGATTGATTGAATTAGGCCTACAGCACATCAAGAAGCCTTAACAGGGATCTCTCAAACCCCTCCACCTACTTCCCATTTTCAGCTGTGCTTTTGAAAAAATTAAAGGCTATTTTTGTTACCAGTGCTGATACTGATCCTTGTTTTTGGAGCCCAGAGACGGTACAGTTAGTACCAAATCTTTAGTATGCGGTGATGGTTACACGTGCAGTGATCTGAGCCTATATGACGTTTTCATTGTCCTTATCTGGTCTGCATTTGTGTTGCACGTGCATTTTTGCATACATGTGGGCATGTAGGCTAATCATATTTCCATATTCCTGTCTCTGCCTGCTTGCCAGGCATACAGTGGTTTGACATGTTCATGGGAACATCAGTCCAGCACGTGGACACAGTGCAGCAGCTTCCCTGCCGGTCTGCTGCACGTGTTGCCGGCGGACTTAGTGCGGGACCCATATATGAAATAGGATTATCAGTAACCACACTCTCTGATTAAATCAACTGGATAGGCTACACACCCTATTAAAGCTCACACACTATCAGCCTCTTACCCTGAGAACCTCAGTACAATCCCCCTTCCCATTCAGCTGCAGCAGCAGCAGTGTGCAGGATGATGTAGAACTGCAGGAACTGGTTTGACACAGTTTATGTCTGATTGCAGTTCAAAGGACTTGTGAGCCTTCGATCTGTTGTGCTCAGGATTTCTGTGCTTGTTGGGCAGAATATTAATGTTTTTCACTTCAGGTACCATTAGCCATGGCTTTACGGGTTTATCCATAGTATGAATCTGACCTTTAACCTAATCTAGCCTGGGTTATTTTTAGACCTGCCCTCATGGTAATGCTTCACAGAGGGATGCTTGAACCAGTGCAGTTTAGATTTTGCTCAGATTTTTCAAGATTAAAAACAAGGACAGCGAGGGTGTTTGTTGTGGATTTAAAGTGATTGTATGTACAAACGTGCATTCAAGGTCTTGATGGCCTTGATGACAGCTAAGCCCCCCTTTGTTGCTGTTGCTACACCTAACCGGAGCATACACAGTTTACAGTGATAATGGATGTAAATTCACTTCTTGAGTTGAGTAATTTTTGAAATAATGGGCCACATGCAGCAACATTCTCTTAAATTTCTTTTATATTTTCTCTTCAATTTCTGCTAGGGGGAAAAATAAGCAATGCAACAAACGTTCTTAAACATCCAAATCTGTTCTTACTCAGGTGTGCTAAATGATGATTCCCATCTGATCTGATCTGACCAAGTGTCCTATTGGCACTGGTAACGGCCAGTAAACACTATATACTGTAAGGGCAGGTGATGTGCTCTGTGCAAATACTTTTACATCACATGCCCAAGAACTGGAGATGCCACCAAAAAAAGGCTGTAAGAAGAAGAGCTTCAGCAGTAGTGAAATTGTTTTTATAAAAGTATTATTCATACTTGGTTTTTTTTTTTAAAAAAAACCAATGTGTTATTAATTTTCATCTTTGCTGAGCAAGAGTTTTTTGTGAAAGGAATTAAAAGCCTGTCCCAAATGTGTGCCAGTTGAGTTCATTGATTAAAGCAAATAAAGCCAAAGCTATTAATAGAGGTTTTACAGTATACTACATGCCACTCCAGTCACATTATGGGTATCAAACAAAGTACTCAGTTGGTATTGGAATCGCTTTAAGGGTGCTGGTACTGGTATTGTAATTTTTGAAATGATGCCCAGCTCTAGTATGTAGTCATTCATAAGTTGAACGCATGTAATATCTTTTAAGGGTTTTTATAGTCTTAATTGGAATCAGTAGACCCATAGACTTAGACTTTATTGTCCCCAAGGGGAAATTCTTTTTCACAGCACTGTACCTTATCAGACAACAGCAAACACACATCATGCAGAAACAATATGCAAAACACCACAGTGACGTATTGTAACCGCACCTTTGCCCTCTGTACCTGTGCCCAGAGGGCAGTGGGGTTAGGGGGGGTACAGTTTGAGCTGTCGTAGCAGAGCGTGTGCCATCTCTCAGCTCAATACTGTGTCATCAGCCCACAAATGTAATAATCCAATCAGTGTAATTACTCGTGAACATATTATAATCTAAATTTGATCATATGCTATTTATGCAGTTTTTTTACCTAAATTTTAAATTTGTTCCTTGCATTGGACAAACAATTTCTGAACTATGCAAGCCAGATGTTTTTTCATGTTTTGATAAGAGTGCTCTCTACCACTGGTAACGTAGAGGTAAATAAAACAGGTTTCTTTTTTTCAAGCTGACGACCATGGATTTTGTCGGCCAAAGCGATGACTGCCATTAACAGGCGTCAGCAGTTAGCTACAGCTGATAAAATCTAAGAACTAAACAACACCAACTTCGTCAGATGGTTAAAAACTCTATCCCCAGCTGCATCATTTTAAATCAGAACCATACTAAAGGCTCTCGGATATGGACACTTTATACATAATATAATGCTAAAAAATTGAGGCTAAAGCTGCACATGCCAGGAAAAAAGCCAGCATTTTGACCAGTTAATGACCCATTTACGAAACAGGGAAATAAAGAAGCAGTAATGGTTCAATGCTATGGGGTAAAGCTGGTCAGCCACTATATTATGGACAGTATTATAAATAATTACGTACTCATTATATAAACTTCCATAAACCAAATAAAGAGCAGATGCCCAGTTTTGGTTGCTAAGCTATTTCTAAACAGTTGCATTTCAGCAGAAAGATTGAACAAGCGGTCATTTTATGGTCACATCTGTAATGCCTCTACCTCCGTGCTCCATTTTACAATTAAAGAACAATGACTGATATTTAGGTAGACTAAAGGGTAAAAGGCAATTAATTAAAACTCCCAATTAATGTAATGACTTCTTCAATGAAGACATTACCATCATCAGCAGGAGCATGCACTCTGAAGAGAGCTTCAGTTTTTGTGCTTTACATAGCTCACCAGTCACTCTAGCACAAATCTGGGACATTAGACATTGTGAAAGGGATTCTGGGTATTATTTTGAAATAACCTTATATGAAACAAAGTCAGATAGGTTTGTGGCCGATGTAGAGGTCCTATCCCTGACCACATTTGATTCCCGTCATGAGTTACAAGAGAGAAAAATGTGGCACAAATTGAACCTTCTCACAGCTCTCACTGCAATCATTCACTCCCACTGAGATCAGGATTCGGTGGGGAGTTTGTCAAAATCCTGCCAAGGCCTGTTGAAACTCGAATCAAAACTATTAAGTAAATTGCCTGCATCTTGTTCCTGGGCTTGCTTTTCTTCATCTTGGCACTACATAATATTTTCTCAGTGGGAAACATTTGTCTATCCTTGGGTGTTCTGCCCAGTTTAAACACTTCTTTTGTCTTCACTAAACTGCATATTTCAAGGCTTTTCCAGCTTTAAAACCCTGCTTTGACAAACAAGGAAACTGACTTGGTATATCCAGGCAGGGTTTAATGGGGACCTATTATACTTTTTCCTTCTTTCATATGTAATGTTACAATTTTGGATTTTAAATGTGGCCAAAATTTCAAATAATGAGGTAAATGTATGTAAAAGTAATTAGCAAAAACCTCGGGCCTCATTCTAAATACTCTCTTTTCATCGTTTATGTTTTTCTTCTCTTTGCGAGATAAGCTGACACAGCTTTATATGTTCATCTGCTCCAGACATGCTACTGCAAGTGTTTACAGTACATACACTGCTACATGTAGCTACATGCTAACATCAGGGAAACCTGTAATCATGGTTGCTGGTGTTGTTAATGTCTCCCAGATTCCGATCCTTATCGTGCTAGAATGGCTGGTTGTGTTTCAGAGCTTTTATTGGTGATTTTTCACAGCAGAAAGTGCTGTTTTCTCCATTTGCAGCTTAATGCCGGTGCAGAGCCCCTGAAATGTGGAAGACCCAGACACACTGACCGATCAGTGCAGACTGGGCTTTTTTGGGATGGAGGCTTGAATAGACAGGCACTAAAACAGAGTGTTTTAGACAGGGTGAATACAGGTGTTCCAGCACACACAGTGGCCCTCATCTGTCAGGCTAATGTATAAAACAGCGCAGATCTGAATGCAGAAATCCTCTAACAATAGGGTTTGCGTGTGATGCATGAAACGGTTTTATCTCCCTGATCACATAGTATAGGGATGACTGGGCGTTGTTAGATGAGACTGAAAATAATCATCGTTTACATATCCCGCCCCAATAAATTCTCAGTTTAGAGGCCTCGTATCGAGAGTTTACGACAAGGAGAGACATAATACAGCCAAGAAGTATGAACTGCTCAGAGCTAGAAATAGAATTGCTGGTGTCCCAGGTCCAGTTTAACCAACTGGGTTGTATTTGGCAGCCTGAAAAGCGGCATCCAAGTAAGTGATGTGGAAAGAAATCACTGCTGCGGTCAACAGTGTTGCAGTGGACAATCAAACTCCAGCTGAGGTTGGAATATTCATTTTATACATCCATGATTTGTACCAACCTATAGCCTATGTATATTCATAATTTTAGCCAATATATGTTACAATATTGATATCGTTATAATAGCCTAATTGTATAAAAGGTTATAATTGAAGAGCATGTGGCTGTGCATGTTGGGTCTGCTTCCATTTTGGGCGTAACAGGTAGCGGAGGAGACACAGATGCACAATTATTATCCAAGCCTGACACCGTTAACAATTTATTAACCCATAGGCTATTATTATTTAAATATTTACACTGTTGCTGGTTTATTTATTTCCTTTTAATGATGTTTTAGTCATAATTGATCTTAACATGCTTTGGTTTGTCAGCGACAAAGAAAAGTTTTAGATAAATCAGTGCCGGGCTCTTTTGGTGTTCATCCTTAAGTCATCTGGAGCCAGTCCCACAGAGCCAGGCAACAGTGAGCTGTGACAGAGAGCATGCGTCCATGTGGCGACTATACTGTACATTTTTAAATGATTTATATGTGGCTGCAAATACTTAAATGTCAGCAAGAATATGGTCTAATACCCATCCTCCAACTCAGCCACATGTCATGATGACTCAATCTTGCGTACACGCACTGAGACCAGACATGAGATTTAATTGTAGCATCTGCTCACATTCACATTGCTAAATGATGAGTTTTGCTGGGAAATGACCGTACGCCCAGTTTTCTGTCATACATTTGTTTCATCAATGAGGGCCAGTGTGAGGAAAATAGATTGAACATTAAAGCATGTAAGTGAAGATTCTCAGTCATTTAGGTCATGGTAATTCTAAGTGCTATATCGTAGGCAACTGGACTTGCTTGAGTTTCTTGAAGACGTTTCACCCCTCATCCGAGATGCTTCTTCAGTTCAAGCACTTCATACTGAAGAAGCCTCTTGGATGATGGTGAAACGTCTTCAAGAAACTCTAGCAAGTCCAGTTGCCTAAGATATAGCACTTAGAATTAATGTCAACATGTTCTAGTAGAAGTCCAAAATAAAACTATAAACGTGAAAATGGACATAATAGGTCCTCTTTACGCGCTTAAATTGGAAGTCTGAAATGTGCACCCCAAAACTTGCCGTGGAGAATTCACACCCCAGGAAGTCGTTAAATCACACTGGAGGAAATAAGCAGGGCCAGCCAGTGTGTAATATGTGGAATGCCTCTGTGCTGACTGACACACATTTAGGTATGCATGGATAAACCCTCTCAAGACATTAGTACATGTGTGCACACATGCTTAAAGCTGTTAAACATGAAGCGCCATGTGTGTGTTCACACATACAGAGCACATGTTGGTATGCAGCATATGGTCATAGTGTCATATAACTATACGGTTATATTCTGCAGGGTGAAAGGGGTCAATCATAAAATGGGTTCTTCTACTGCAAAATCAATAGGTCCTAGAGGAGGACGCGGTGTCTCCAAATGGCTTTATGCATAAAAAGAGTCTCAAAACAGTGAGGTTTTTTGTCTGTAGAAACAGAGCTTTCAACTTCAGGGTGGCTTTTTGTTTGTTTTGGATTTTTCATACACAATTTTGCACTTCTTTATACAGTAGAGTTGAGGGATGAGTAAATCATTTCTCATCCCGAAGCATTTCTTGACCATTTTAAAACTAAACTCTAACATGAAGTATCAACTTCAGTCCTCGCTGTTTACATCCTGTTCGAGTGGCTCACGTCAAAACTTAGAAATGTATCGGGACAAGCCAGTTCCACAAGACTGTCTTTTCTCTCTCTCTTTCTCTCTCTCTCACACACACACACATACACACACATTCTTCAGTTGTTTATCTGTTTATCATTCAAGATCACGTTGGTCAAAGAAATCCCTGCCTCTGACGTTGGTATGACTAATGTTCCTGTAAAAAGAGACGTTTAGCCGCAAGTGGATGTTTGTCGTCCACACACAATGTTGGTATTATGCGTTGCCCTGCTCGCCTTTGGAAAACAACCCAACTGGTTTAACCGACTGGCAGAGGAGAGACAGAAAAAGATAAAGAGTTAGAGGCCTTTTGTCAACATCTGTCATCCCTCATACTCCTACTCTCAGTGATTCTCTCTTTCAATGCACACATTTGGCTTCCTCTTTACATCTATCCTGCAGGTAATGTGTCCTGTTCTCCACCTTTTAAGATTCTTTCTCCTCCGCCTCCTCCTTTCTCTGTTCTTTTTCCACCCATTTTTGGTAATGCGGATGTGGATGGGAATCGATGTCAGGGCTGCACCAGCAAGGCGGATTGGTTTTCAGTGGATTACCTGTGTCTGTCTGTCTGTCTGCATGTCTGTTTTCTAACTGAATGTTGTTAGAGGGAAGCAGGAAAAGGAGGCGTTTTGGCTGGAGGGATGATAGATGTCTGCCAGAGTAGGGCAGATAATTGATGGATTGCAGGAGATGGATTGACTGCATGGATGGACTTAAATGAGGTGTAGGGAAAGAGAATGGAAGACAGGGAGTGGACTAAGGATTAATAGTCTCCATCGTTACTGTAGTCCCAGTAACCTGCCTGATATTTCGTACATTAGTACACTGAATGCGTCACGAGTTACGCTGTGGGCTGGACACACATCCTGGCAGCGAAGCATGAATGAAAACACACATTGCTGGGAAAAGAAAGAGGAGAGTCCAGAAGAGGAAGTGGACAGCTGTCCTGTCAAATGGCGGGCTCTGCTCAGACACAGCTTCCCCGAGGTGACAAATGAAATAGTCATGCGGTTCACTCTGGCTCATTGCCGTCTCACACACACTAGGAGGAGAGATGGTGTGTGTATTGACTCTCACTCACTCACATCTGGGATCCAGTTGAGCAGCTGGTTCAGATTTGGCCCAGCTTTCTCTGCCTTTGTTCTAGTTTTGCTTGTGCAGTGTAGTTTTCCTTTACATTATTATTTTCAGCTTGTTGTTTCTTCTTCCTGTTTACTCATCTTCAACCCTTTCACTCATCTCTCTCTCTTCCTCCACCCACGTTCCTGTCACCCTGGATGGTATGTGGTGTTGTGTGGAGGAAGCTCAACAGGATTGCGTGAGATTATTGGACCACTGACTTTAACTTCCGGTGTCTTTGGTAAAGTCCAACATTTAGTAACATTTATTTTGTATAAGCTTTTTTCATTTGTTTTATCTTCTCAGTTGTTCCTCAGCTCCATTCATCATCGACCGTCCCCTCGCAGGTTGTTGACACAGGCTCACTGTGCCTTTGGCAGCCCACCAGCCCTGATCCCCACTGAATCCAAACACCCCTGCAGATCTGAAACCACAAGTTTGATTGACGGGCCAATCTCCTATAGAGACACAAGGAGAGACAGGAACACTGATTGCTTTCTTAAAAAACTGATGGACTCCCTTCACATTCCCTGTTGTTACATTATCCAGCCCGCATCCTCGCCTCAGATCTCTGTGGAATTCCTTGTAACCAAATGAAAACATTCCCATCTGCCGTGTCAGCAGTCCCGCACTTTCTTGGATCCATCATTCCCGCCCCCACAAAGTCAAACACACACACATGCACACATGCACTCTTTCGCATGGGGAGTGCCTCCTTCCATTTGTTGGATGGATTGCCCATTGCATACAAGTGGAAAAAAAATCAGAACAGCTGAAGCGAAGTCACAGGTCGATAATGGACAATATGTCCTGCAGCAGGAAGGAAGGATGACCATGCTCAATATACCATAGCTTTAGCGTGTGGGTGTAGAATCATGGTGGGAATTACAGTGTGTCTACTGTGTGTGTGCATGTGTGTGTGTCTGTGTGTGTGTGCATATGTCACTATAGAGTAGACAGATGTAGCCAGCTGAACAGGGAGGTTCTGTAAGAGAGATTTTGGCCCGAGAGAAGGGAGATTAAGGCTCGACTGTATATGAAAAAAGCATGACTAAAGGTTTCATGGTGACTACAACTTGGGCTGTACTCTGGATAATAAAACATATCAGAGCACGAGCAGTTGAAGCTCCATTTTCACACATATTTTTACACAGTTTTGAAAGGGTTTGCATCATATAGTTGCGGTGAAGGCACTGTAGCAACTGTCAGTATTCATTGTACTGACTTTGGTGAAGCCAAACTCGAGTCAGCCAACTTGAGGTCCATGAAGTAAGCAGCACTGTCCTCCATGAACTTTTGTGTGTGTGTGTGTGTGTGTGTGTGTGTGTGTGTAGGTTTTAAATGCATTTCAAATGTCCTTTTTTTTAACAATAATGCCTCTAACTCTTCAGTTTCCCAGAAGAGAACTGACATGTAAGCGTGAATGCAAAGAAAGGCTCCTGCAGAGGATTGTGTAATATGGTACTGATTACAGGGAAACTATAGAGCTTGCTCAATTCACATCCAAGTAATTCAATACAGTTAAATTCTAATGAAACCTAGAATTTGTTATAGAGTGCACACCAATATATGAAGTTTGTTGATCTATTAGTTTTCCAATCATTAAGATTTTTGTAGCTCTTTGAAGGAAATCCCTCCAAAGATGATTTTAGTATAAAAAGTGTGGCTAGATGTGATGAGGGATTGTTGCTGGAAGCTGCTTTTTGTTCTGGGGTTTTGCTCTGTCATCATTGCATCATGGTCAAAAGACAGGCGGTGCTTTTGTTTGGTTTTCTTCCAGGCAGCTGGCAACTTGGAATCTGCAGAGTTCCTTGTGCGCTCTGACCCTCACACTTAATGCCCACATTTACAGCACACTATAGAAGGTATAAGTGGAAAATGTATTGAAATAAAAAGTAAATTATTGTCTCAAAATACACTCAAGTAAAACGTACTACTGTTTAAAAAAAGGAACATGAAAATACTTGTTCCTTAAAAAAAACACGACACCCTCCCCCCATGACACATAGTACGATGTGTGCAGTGTACACACTCATACATACACACATGCACTGTGACTATAACTGCATAGATGCTCCAGACGTTGGCTCTCTGTCCTGCATGCTTTGTTTCTCTAGCTGTCTCAGTGTGCAGGGGTCTTGCGTAAGACCACCCCTTGTGTTAATGTAAACCTGTCTCTTCATTCTTACACAACCCCTGAGCCTTCCCTCCACTTTCCATCCAGCCTCTCTGTTCTCTTATCACAGCAGTGCCACATGTCCAAGTAATCATTAGTTAATATGTAAATACAATTATAACATGTTGTAACGTGAATGCTTGATAGCCATCATGGGAATCTAACTGAGAAAGTGCATCAAGTTCAGTGTCAGAAATTCAAATATGGCCATTGTCCCCAACTGTTAAATAAAGCCTCAAAGGTATACTATGCAGGAATTGTCAGTTTGCAGGCAAACTGAAAGTCAGCCCCAGATTTAGTCTTCATTTTGTAACGAGCTTTGACACAGCGCTGTGTCTGTAGTTTTCAGAGCTTCCACTTGGATGCATGCTGGCTATGGTCTGGCACCTGGATTCTACCTTTTTATAAAGTCCAGACCTCACCTGCACACTGTGTCCAGGAACATCCCAAACACAGCAAAATAAGAAGAAAATAAGAAAACACATGCAGAGGGCAGAGTCTCTGCAGATAAATTCACTGCCGCACACTTCTAGTGGGTTATAAGAGATGACTGAGAGGGATTACTTTCGTATGAGTCTGTCCGCGTTATTTAGATAAATCCTGCATAGGTTATCTTTAATACAACATTCGGGGGATACAGGCAGTACTTTGGAGTGAGTGAGGTGCCAAACTGTGCCAACAGACACTGGACAATCTCAAATACAAGAGGCGATGGAATTAGCTGTACAGCCCCAGTGTTCATTAGATGTATAAATGTTATCCCTAAGTAAATTCATCTGGTCTGTGAGCTCTGTGTCACAGATTGTCTACGTGGCCTGTTCAGCGGATTCCATTTCCATTCTTACATCACACCACACATACACTCAAGATAAGGGGCTGTGTGTGTGTGTGTGTGTGTGTGTGTGTATGTGTGTGTATGAGTGCTGTCTTGAACAGTCATTGAAAGTATTGTGATCTGTGTGACTTATAAAAATGTGCTGACATGTTGTTTTAAGATTATAGTCAATTTTTATGTTGCTGACAAAATCAGTGGATCACTTTATGTGTATGTATGTGTTCACAGTAATTTAGGTATTGTGTGGTACTCTTGGTATATTGACATTCTGAAGTGTCACCTGTGATAAAACTAGGACTCCCTGAAGACGTGGGATCTAAGGTCATCTGTGTTTTCTGAAAAGTATTCAAGCTGTGGTATTCAAATGGCAAGGCTGAAAGTTGACTTTTATAATTAGACATCATTGCAGCCAACCAGTGGCGTACGTTTACATGTCTGGGGTAGCTCCAGCTGGTCAAATTCCAATTTTATACAATTAAACTGATTACATTAACCTTTAATATGAGCTCACCTTTGCCATGAATAAACTATCCATTAATGCGTTTTCTAAACACCAGCATTGCATTAAATACAGTAGTTACAAGAGGCTGGCGTCTATCCCAGCATGCACTGGGTGAAAGGTCGCGAGTCTGTTAAGAGTGATAACACACATATAGATAAACACATTTACACCTGTGGTACCTTTAAGCCGTGGGAGAAAGCTGCTGAGCCACAGTGAATATTAATAATCCTGTTGACCTCCTCTGTCTCACCCACATGTTCATAAAAATGTCTCACCAGTGAAAACCTGAAAATGTGTGGCTCCCAGTGCACCCCTCCGATTTTAAGTGATGTCACTTTGAATTAATTAAGGAAGAAAATGTTAGCAGGGGTAGCAAATGGTGCTTTCTACCATTTGTTGGACACTCACATGCATGGAGCCTTACATTACATTGTGTAACCGGGCTCTGCAGGAGAATAAATATCAGAAGAAATCCTGTATATGTGAGTGCATTATATCAGTAAACCACAGTTAAATCCAGAAAACCAAAACCAGACCTCAGGTTGCTTTTTGGCCGAGACCTGATCGCATTGCGTGAGTGAGATGTACTTGATCAGATGATTGCTTAATGCCAACCAGACAGCCAGAATGTGCCTCTTCCCTGGTTTCTGGCCCTGATGCGCCATTCTTAGATGGATGAAAGTGTAAATAGATGGTTGTTTCCTCTTTGGCAGATCTGACTGTGGTGTCAGCAGGAGGCTTATTCCGCTGATGTTCGGTCATTGCTGCCAAAGATAACAGGAGGGAAGAAGGCTGTTGTGCAAAGCTCACTTCTTTCTTCTGGTACACAGCTGGTTCAAAGCAGCATCTCTTCTCTCTCACATCACACATAGAGCCATAAATAGATGCCTTAACTTAGAACATATATCTTTAGCTCTGTTACTGTAGGTTAGTGTGGTGAGAGGGATAAAATCAAATATTAACACATGCTGTTTCCATACTAGGCTGTGACCTACTCAGAGTGACAAACATAAAACTCAAGCTTGGAGGATGTTTGGTTGATACTTGTGTCTTCAAAGAGAAAAAGTGCAGTTTACAGTGCCATTGATCCAAACATTTGGAAACTGAATTAAATCAAGCAGTCATAACATCAAATATACAGTAATTTCATCGTGTGTATGTTCTTATTACAGTACATTTATTGTACTCTCACAAGACAAAAATAATAGGCAATATATAGATTCAGATAATACTGGCATTGTTGTGACATCACAGAAACATCAAGCGGTAGGCCGACTTAATTAAGCTCTATATGACATTCAGAGCTCATCTATGATTCACAGACTGATTCAGGTTGTGTGCACATGGCTCTAAACATGGAGGATGCTGAGCCAGCGGCTAGCATGAACAGTGCTAACAATGGCAACAGTGCTGACAGAACTAACATTACCTGAGGAGGAAGCGAAGGCTGGGTACTTCAGCTTCCACAATGTAGCCATCCACACATCAGCAATAACCGCTGTATGAGCACAGTGCAGCACAGCAGCGATTAGCCAGCCACACATGGGATATACATGCACGTGCATTGGACCGTTAACCACAGCAAAGAACAGAAACTCTCATCGCAACACAAAGAAAGGCAGCGTGACTTCATTTTCTGCTCAGGACGCCATTACTCCACTATTACCATGTGGTATACAGAACCTTTAAAATCCCATAGGAGAGGTTTAACTGGTGTTAACTGGTGTGTTAATCCAACATATTTTAGTGTTGCACTTGAAAAAATCCCCAAATTTGAAACAAGTCATTCAGTATTTTAGCTTGTGAGAATTAGGATAACTAACTTGTGAGTTGGAGAAAAGCAGAACAAGATGTGACGTACTGTCACATCTTGTTCTGCTTTTCTCCAGCATTTTCTGTCTACACTCAAATTCAGTCAAAATGGCACAAATAGAAATAGGAGAAACAACTCATCTTTCATTTAGACATAAGAAATATGAAATGCAATATTTAGACGCTACTACTATTTTGATAATTATATACAGGGATGATGAACATCAATATTGTTTTATTGCCAGGTGTACAAGACAGCATTTTGTTAACAACTTCCAAACAACATTAAAGTTAAACAGACCTCTGTCGGGACATATCAGATGTCCGGCTGTCACCACATGGGATCAGGTTTTTCACTCTGACATTCAGCCAAGTGTCCCTGTTTGTGTATTTGTATGTGTCTAAGCCGGGCATTTGTTAAACAGTGTTTACTCAATATATATATCAGGGATGGGAATCTCAAGGCACTTCACGATCCTGTACCAATTTAGAGGGCTAAAATGACATAATAAAACTATTATCGATGCATCTTGATGCGTCCAAATTTGCTCTACTATATATGATATTTTTTCTCACTGTGTGACTACTTGCTACTTTAAAACATAGCGTATTTGTAATGATCCGTGATTAATTATTTAATTAACGTGGAGAATTGGATTTTAAATTTACAATGACTGACAAATCTGCATCGAGACATAATCTTTCATAAGAGAATCGCAATGATTTTTATTCCCACCACCAGTGTATATGTTTGCATTGGCTTATGTATAAGTGTGTGTGTGTGTTTCAGGGCTGAAACAAAAGGCAGGCCTTATCTGCGCCAGACATTCTTTAAGAAAGAAGTAATGCTCTGCTCTGAGTTATTAGGAACAGTGTCTCCTTGTCCTCAGAAAATCCGGAGGAATGCAGATGAACTTTACCTGTAAACCAGTCTGTATCAGTCGGATAATATCTGTATCATGTTCTCTTAGTCATGTATCAATATTTTAAAAGCCAGTCAGGTAGCTATGGTGGTGAATTTGATTTTCTTTTGACTGGAGTATGAGGTAGACTTTCTATTTCCTGTATATTTGGTACCACAAGTTTTGACAGGTGCTCTGCCAAGATGGCTTGAGTCCAAATTCTTGCTTATTTGTATCATCACTGGCCAAGTTTGCAGCTGACTACTGTTGTTTCCAGTGAAGAATACCTGACGCTGCTATCTTTATATACTACTACGTCCTTAAAAGCCTGTTTTGATGGAGGGAAAGGGCTGAAATATCCTGAAGGATAACTTGCTCTTTCATTCTGATTTAGTTTCTCTTGCTGGCTCTCAGCTGCAGGCGTGTGGGGGTTGTGATAGCTGGGTTAGTCATTGGCATTGTAGCATCATATCATTTCTTGTAATGTTCTTGCAATGTAGAGTCATCCGTGTAGGGTGACAACATCAAGTGTGTGTTACACTGTAAAACAGAGCTTTTAGGAAGTACTATTACATTTAAGCAACAGAAAGGTAATAACGAGATTGAACATTGTCCCTTCATAAATGGGGGAATTGATTCCTCGATGTGAAGAGGCAGCTGGATACAAATTCAAAAAGGCACAGTAGCTTCAATTCATGGCTCAACAACAATCAAAAGACATGCTGTGCAACTGTATACTGGTACTGATCCTTTGTAGATCGTCAGCCCAGCTCAATTTTTTCTTTTTTCTGTGTGTACAATAGCCAATGGGCAGCTACTGTATCCGCTACATATAGCCTCTTGTGTCTGTCTGAGGAAAACCGTCTAGCTGAGACATATACATTCATTCCCTCCCCGACTAATACACAGATGTAATGTAAATGTTTAGCTCTGGTGTTAAACAAGTCCTTGCTGTCTGTCCCACACGTTGTCCGCTGGACTCTAGAGAAGATAATCTTCCTTCTCTACACTCTACTGCGCGTCTGTCATCCCGCACAATCAGCTGGCTGTTAGTTGGACGGATGCAAAGAGGACGGAAGCAAAAGAGTCCATGGGAACAAAGTGCTTACACACCATAGGGGGTCTTCTTCCTCCCCTGCGTTTCTCATGCAAGCTGCGTCTGTGTGTGTGTCGTCGGCTGCTACACCCCACCGGGAGGTCAACAGAGGTTAAAGAGGTTGGAGTATGGGATGAGCTCGCTCTCCCTTTTTTTCATGCCGTCCTTTTTGGCTTCCTGCTGCTTCCAGTCTGGAGTAGGAGCTCTTCTGTGCCATTTCAGTCTCTCTTCTCAAATAAAAAAAAAAGACAGTCTTAATTCACAGGGAGTGTTGCTGTCATGTTGCATCAAGTGATCTTGACATTCCTGTGCTTGATCAGATTTGCAGATGCACTGTCTGTCGGTCCCTTCAACTTCCAACTATTTCTTTAACCCCCTAATTTGAGAAGACGAGGCCCGTCATTTACACAATGTGGGGAGTGAGTCTGTGAGTGCGCATTCCTCAGAGTGTGAGTGTAGCATGATCAAACGTGCCCCTGGAGCCCTAAATGGTTCAACACCAAAACTCCCAACTCCACCCAGGCCACAGCCCCTGGGACAAAGGGCATACCACTGTGTGGACCAGAGTTGGCTTTTGTCAAATTTAAAACTTGTTAGGCTGCGTGTACTGTTCACAAAATATGCTTCTGTATGGCCGATGATGTAGTGGTACTTCGGATTCGGTGAGTGTACGACTAGGTAGATGGGTACTTATACTGAGGAGGAAGTGGGCGTATACTTTCCTACATATTGCAGTGGCTTTTTGGCTGATATGTGGTTATGCTGTAAACAGCCAGAAAAAGAGGAGGATATACCCCGTATACCTGCATATACCAACTTGAGGTTCTTCCATTTCTTCTTTTGCAGTTTTTAAAAATAATCTGCCAACACCAAAGTCACAGAAGCAGAAGTAAGAGCATCTTCAGCCTCTGTACGGTGACATATTTTGCAATGAACTGAAATATCGAATGGGCATACAGTTACTAGAGACATTTAAATAGAATCCTTTGCATTAGATTGGACTGCTAAAAAGTGGGCAATTTAGAGTTTAGCAGAGCTACAGCGGACTGTTGGCTAAGAGCTGTGGCCAGCCAGTGGTTCTAGACGCACCTCTGACATTGTTAGATAAGGAGGATAGAGGGGAGAGAGATGAATGAATGAGTAAAATTTAAAAAATGAATGAACAA
The DNA here is from genome assembly GCA_035609425.1 of Epinephelus awoara. NCBI lineage: Eukaryota > Metazoa > Chordata > Actinopteri > Perciformes > Serranidae > Epinephelus > Epinephelus awoara. Next base: position 16,042,896 of record CM069296.1, read on the forward strand.
ATTAGAACCGCCCTGGTACCCTCTTCCAAAATGTGATTGAATTTGTCCATGGGACTTTAGATAATTGCAGAAAATAAGCTCTGTGGCACAAAACTCCAGGCAAATGTTTATGATACTTACACATTTTGTTCAGTAAGATAATCTTCACAAACGAACACCACTGAAATGATATTTGAAGCCTAAATGCAATCACCAGATGTAGAAATCTAACATTAGACTATAAACAAACTACACCATGGTCGCATGCCTTAATGTCGCCACTACAGTACAGCTGTAAAGCCGTGTTGAGTGTGATGACAATCTATAGTCTCATTTAGCCACTTGTTCGCAACTGCCTTTTAAAAGACACTTAAAAGCTTCAAAATTCATGTGAGTTATTTACTGATGTAGTTTGTGTCTTAGAACAAAATGTGAAAGTCTCTTGAGCTTGTGTGTTAGGCATGTAACCTAAAACCCATTCAAGAGAGAATCAGAAGTGCTAGAAGGCCAACTCATCTCCAGGTTTTAGGACTCAGTCCTGGAGCACTTCGTTGTTTTGGAGATGAAAAGAAATGTTTGATTGTTTAAAAGTGATTATGTCTTGCACATAATCTGGAGCAAATTCCCCCAATTGAAGTAAATAAATATTAGCCTGCGGCCCGTAATGAGGGTACTTTGGAGAAACAAAGGCACACCTATGTAACATTCTGTTGCTGGCTATCTAACTTACTGTGATTATAGCTCTACATGGCTAAATGTTGTGGATTGATTTATGGGTTAAGGTAATATATTATTTGGTTGAAACTGGTTGGTACTAGCTTATGTAAGCACATGTCATATTTTGTTTTACAGGAAGAAAACATGATTGGATTTTGAAAGAAGAACATGAAGAAATTGATTTTTTTTTGGGTTGTTTTTTGGCATATATTGTCAAATAGCTGCAGAAAATGCCTGATCTAAATAAGTTAAGAAGGCATTTTTCATTTCATCTCGTGGTTAAAGAAGTAAATAATGGCCAAATCTAGATCACTTTTAACTGACCACTGAACAGAGCCATAATATTGGAGCTCAGCGCTCTGAGTGCCTCCTACTGTGAGGATGCAGTGGAAATGAGCCCAACACACTCCACCATGAGAAACATTAGGAGGGATTTTTTTGTCATGGTAATCAGAATGATTTAAGCTGAAAATGTGCCAAAATTTAGTGCCACTTAAATTCACAGCACGAGTGAACATAGGATCAGTGGGAGGGGGGGAGACAGCTGTGTGTGTTAGTGCATGCCTGCATATATATATATGTGAATATGTGTAACTTAAGAGTTTGGTGGATTTCTAATTTTATGAGCTTCTTTCACTCACACAGGTTCAAGACTTTCTGGCAACAGCACAGACATGGTCACTTGATGATGATGTAACTCAAGCTGCATTTCTCCAAGTCAGCAGAGTGGCTTCCTGTGGAAAACAGTCGCTGAGTTTTTCCCTGTTTTACTCTCAGCCTTTCTCCCTTGGCAAGCGAGGAGAGAAATATGTTGTATTTTCCAGGAGAAAGCAATTCCACCTGGCTTGAGTTGCGGTTACAATACATTAGAGAGAAATAATTTCTGTCCACTTCGCACTCCGAAGCTTCCAGCACACTTCCTGTTGGCCTGTTGATGGAATGTACTCTGGAATGAAATAATGACGTTCCCACATCCCAGACCGCTCGACCAGAAATATTTATAAATGCATTGTGTTTATAGAGAGTGGTGTACAAAAATTCTGCTCATGAGTAATGACAACAAAGACAGATCACATTTAGGCTAATGGTCTGCTTTAGTGAGGCCAGCAGGCAGGTGGTCTGACAGCTGCTGGGAAGCAGAAACTGACTTATGGTGTGTTTGTGGTAGTGCTTTGTTCAATTATATAGATACAGCACAGACAAATGTGCAGCCACCATTGTCCATTATCTTCCGCTGCTCATGAGATCCTGCATACTATAAAACTCAATCAGATATCCCTGCAGATGCCCCACAGACTGAGGAAAGAGTCCACCAGTATGGACTGTCCTGTCCTCTTTAGAATTCAAAATAATCACCTTTCTTGTTAGAGTAACTTACACTAAAGCGCAGAGCAGGAATAATACACTGTAGTCCCTGCATGCACCACAAGTTTACTGTAGTTTAACTTGAATTGAACCATAGGACGTCCTTTCTGTGAACTAGTTCTGAAACAATGGGTCAGTCACCACAGACATAATCAAGCAATTTTGTCAATTAATGAATTGTTTAAGTCATTTATCAACCAAAAACATGCTGGTTATGGTTACTCTTAAATGTGACTTTTTTCAGTCTTAAATGAAATATCTTATTGAGTTTTTTGACTCTTGTTCGTACAAAACAAGCAATTTGAATATATCACCTTGGGCTCTAGGAAATTATGATAATCTGTTAATTGAAAAATGTAGCTGGCAGATTAATCACTCGTAATTGTTCATTGCAGCCCTTAGGCATGGGATGGTATTAACATTTTATGTCACGATTATTTTGGCCAAAATAATTGCAATTACTTTACCTTACATATTGTATGTACAGTATTTTGTTGCATCACAGATAGGACACACATCTTTTTTGGGAATATCCTGTTTTGTGAGAAACAAAAAGGCATATCGACTATTTATAATGGCATTATATCTTTTGATATAGAAAATGGCAATGTATGTTTAAGATCTTTTGTGTTTTTTGAGGTTGGTGTGTGTGCGGCCTATTTTTACACAGTTTTTTTATTGTTGTTGCCCAGCAGTCTCTTTGGGTGCTCGACACAATACTCAGAGTTTTTTTTTTTTTTTAAAGTTTAGCTTACAGTATAAAGACTGGGAACAAGGGGAAAAGCCTGGCACTGTGCAAAAGTAACACCTAAACCAACAACTGTAAAGCTCACTAACTAAGGCATTGCATCTTGTTGGTTTAAAAACCAATAATAAAAACAACACTTTGTGGTTTTATGAGTCTCCTCTGGTCTCCTGGGTAATTAGTGAGCTTCACAGGTGTTGGTTGGTGGATTTTGTTACCTGTAGACGGAGCCAGACCAGCTGTTTCCCCTTGCTCCAAGTCTCAATGCTAAGCTAAGCTAACTGGCTGCTGGCTTGTATTTACCATACAGACAGAGATTTGTATCAATCTTTTCTTCTGACCCTCAACAAGAAAACAAATGAGCGTATTCCCTAAAATGTGGAACTATTTCTTTAAGTATAATTTTACCCTAAAGCAATAGTTCAACCAAATATGCCTGAATGCGCTGACTCAGCACATAACTGTGGCCCAGTTTTGTTTAATACCATTATACTGCAGCTCGAGGACACAAGTAATGGTTGGTTCTTTTTTTTTTTCAGCATCATGTTTGGTCTCTTTGTCTCATCAGCCATCGGCGCAGTCAAATGTTTTTTCAGGGAATGAGTGTGATGTTTGTTGTGTGTTGGGAGGGGGGGGTTAAGGGGAAGCAGTGAAGGCGTCTTTGTTGGTCACATATAAGATACTAGTGTTTGGCTTGGCCTGTTATTGGTGTGAAAAGGCAGTCTGTTTAGGCAAGTGTGTGTGTTTTTTGTAAGAGGATCATTTACTGAGGGGTCTTTTGATAGAGTCTGTGCACGTGCATGTGCTGATGGTGGTATTGAGACGTGAATAGAGTTGCATTTTGTCGAATAGACGTCTGCTTCAAATGTTTGAATACTGCCTGCCACGAAAATGGAGCTTTTTGGATTAATATGTTCACCTTTGCATTTGTAAATCTCTTTCTGTTTGTCCTTTTGTATCAAACACAGAGTCCTCAGCCTCATGCCAGCAGCTAATGAAGGAGGCAGACAGACAGACAGCAGGCAGACAGAGAGATTGTCAGATGGACAGACGGAGGCGTGCACAAATGAAACAAAGAGAGAAGGGGGGAATAGATGATTTCTGGGGGGAGAAGGCTGTCATGGACAAAAATTAGAGCAAAGCACCGAGACGATTTGACAGCATGATGACTAGGACTGGTATTCCACTACAGAGAACCCTTTCACAATGCAATAAATAGATGCAAAATCTGCAAATGTTTGTTCCAGATTACCAAAATTGGTTTGTTAATATAGGGACTGGGTGAGTGTGGTTTAGGATGTAAGAACAAAGAGATGAAGGATGGGCTGCCGTTACTGTCCCCACCCCAAAACCACCTGCGCTTGCTCACAGTCAGACAAAGACAACAAGGCATGCGATCAATGGTTTTATCTTAAAAAAACACAACGAGTGATGGTATGTAGAAACATGGGAGAATAATGCAGATCATATCATTACAATCAAAGAAAGTCACTTTATTAAAAAATAATAAAAATTGTTTACTTTGACAAAGATGTCTGGCCCGAATAAGAGAAAGACTGACATGTTAAGATTGATTTTTCGCAGCGAGCAGGACCGAGCACAGAGCCTTAGTAGCTTTAGGCATCAGTATGCTACTCAAGGGCACTTTGTCTGTGGCAGCGGGCACTGCAGATGCGCCACAAGCCGCACTACAGACACTTGCTCTCCACTGTAACGCACAGGCCCGTCCTTGATAAAGATAGTATCAGCAGGTTGTTGTGATTTGAGTGATTTTCTCTCTCAGGGAAAGAAGCGTTGTAAGTAAGTAAACTGGAAACTTAGCATTTTTGGAAAAAAGAGGGAGCCGCTGAGATTGTAAGGGAGATGTACAGGGACAGACACATCAGACAGACAAAGAGGAAATTGGTCAGTAAAAAAAGCGTGAGTAATGCTGATGCCTGTTGCCATGGTGATTGGGGTCAATGAATGGTTGCCATGGAGCTCGCTACTTGGAATTCTGGGAAGGGGATATTTTGATGTGTGTGTGTGTGTGTGTGTGTGTGTGTGTGTGTGTGTATGTCTGTGTGTGCAGTCTGAAGTTGTGGGTGGCATATGATGAAAGCGTGTATACATTATAAATGAGACACTTTGAATTTCTCTGTGTGTACTTACAGTACATGTGGCTTAATAACAACAACAAAGACCCTCCCCTGTTTTTACTGTCTTCTGACAATACAAATTATAATACACACTACAGTAAGTCACGAGTGAGCCCAAATATCTAAGCTACAAAGCACAAAGGACTATAAAGATACTTCATGAACAGAACTTGTGTTTTCTTCAAAGTTTCAACATTTTACCAAAAATTAGACTGAACAGGAATCGACCATTTGTGTGTGATGGAGACAATTATTTTCAGCCACCATTGTGGAACCTGGATTAATTACACATGGCTATTAGGCGTAAAAAAAAAAAAAAAGTGCTAAATTTTGGTATTGAAAAGTAAATTAAAGGAGCAATCTAACTGATTTGGAAACTCCTTTTTGTAATTTTTGCAGGGTGATATAGAAAAAAATCTCTATCATGGTAAATATACTTTTCATGATATTATACATTTTCTGGAAAACCTATTAAAAAACTGTGAATGGGTATAAATAACCAAACAGAAATATTCATTTTTGGTTTATCCATTGGGTTTAATGTCTGACCATTTGAAGACATTTTATAACAATGATGTTAAAATCATACAAGCATCCAATATTTCCAGAAAGCTGCTCATTGCCTACTGGTACAACAGGCCTTCACATCAGACGGTTGAAAAATTTTTCTTCAGCCACCATTACTGTGTGCCATGCCTGACATGTCTGTCCTCACTGATGCCAAGGATAATAGTGTCTCATAGGCCCATGAGGGACCGGGCACCATTAGGCATGCATGCGTGCATATAAGACGCTAATTAAAACATGCATGAAGATGCTCTAAAGTAACTTTATTCACGGTCTTCTTCTCACTGCCATTCATCTTCTTCGAGGCATGAAAAAGTTGTTTTAGATAAATGTTCCAGCTGTCGGCAAACAATTGTTCACACAGCAGCCAAAGAGCACCATGACTTATTTATCCTCTTTGTTTAGCACAAAGTAAAAGTACCTGTTCATGTGAGTGGAACTGAACTTGGCAGATTAAGTGTTTTACATGTAGTTTTGGGTCATAGTGGCCGAGTAGAGTCTTCTGATGAAAGCCGTGTATTTAGTAGGTTTCTGGGTCAGTGTGTATGTGTGTTTGTGTGTGTTTTGTGTGTGTGTGGCCTGTCATATTGTGCATCTGATTCATTTGTTTATTTCTGTTGTCTGTCTGTGGATTTGTGTGTGCGCTCAGTCTGTCATATCCTACATTTCATTCATTTGTTTATTCACTATTGTGTGTGTGTGTGTGTGTGTGTGTGTGTGTGTGTGTGTGTGTGTGTGTGCGCGTGTGTGTGTGTAGATGAGTGGATTTGCTTTTCATCCACCTGATGTCAAGAGAAAATGAGGTCATTGCTTATCACAGCCTGATTTGCTGAGTCAGCCCGCAAATAATGTAGAATAAAAGTTGCAGGAATCACACGAGAAACTGCTGAGGATACAATAAACTGTCTTTGTGATACATTAGTAAAGTACACAAAGTGCACATCTGTCACACAAATACACACACATGCGTTTTAGGTCAGTGGTGCAGATTAGGAAGCACCACAAAGGAGGTTGATGGTAAATTAAGATTTATCCAAAGCACACATGCGCACGCATTGATGCTCCATCGCATTCAGCTCTGAAGTCCCAGCATGCTCACAGTGGCTCCTGTCCCCTTGTTAAATATCTTGTGTCTCACTCTACATAGTCACATGTTTGTTTTACTCAAGGCACATTATGTCTAACAGACATGTATCATGTCATTTCCAGTGAATATCTTTGTTAGTGTCTGGTTGCATGTGAGTATTTTAGCCATTGGGGTCCGGAGCTTGGTTTCAGAGGACTTGTTGTTCTCTCTGCCACTGTCCCCCTGGTCTTTGAAGTGATGCTGATGTGGATGTGATGCCATGTGACACATCGAGTCTGGAAGACATGGGGGGCTCAGATATGTCTCTGGGCTGGCAGCCTTGCCGTGCAGTGTTTGTGTGCGTGTCGCTCTCGTGTGAAGAGATGCGAGAGGATAGCCACGCAAGCTTCATGCTAGAGTACACACGGCGTGGGGGACAAGAATAGACTCTGTGCACTTGGGTGGATGGTTGTTGGGGCTGATGGGAGTGCACGTGGAGCTTGTGCACGTGAGGTTCCCCTCCCCCGCCCTTACCAGTGATGTCTTACTAGTGATGTCAGACCGTGTACAGTATGCTATCACTGGCAGCGAGTATGAGCCCATCCCCCTCCCTCCTCCTGACAGGGCTGCATCATCATCATCATCATCGTCGTCAGTGGAGAGGCTATGGGCTTTTCCTCCAGCGCTTAAACACACACACTGAAAATACACAGGAAGCTAGGGTCATTGAGACCAGATTTTAAAGCACACACATATACAGTATCTCCTTCATGCAGCCTTCATGTCTTGCAGCAATACCCATAATCCTCCTTGGGAGTCAATTTTATTCCATTTCACGTTAATCTCATAACTCTCTGGTGCACTTAGTTATGGGAACACATTTATAGCTGAGATACTTAACACTGTAGGGGGTACTGAAAGGAACAAATAAGGACAAACATGCATTGCCAAGCTGCCCTGTCAGAAAAAGTCTAGCAGTCAGGCTGTATTGGCTGATGGCGGCCTTCTGTAGTTTCACTGGACTACTCTGACACTGTATGTTGAGCGATCTGCACCTGTACAGTGAAGTATGACGCGGAAAAAACATGGATGTATGGAAAAAACACGTGAATTTTAATATGACCTTTCTGCGAGTGGTTGTGTGGTGATCAGTTATCTGATTTAGGGCCAAATATGAATGTGGCCCAGACTTGGCTGGAAAAAAAATCAGACTTCTGTGTCCACACTACTCTGAAAAGATCAGATCTCTGCCACATGAGAGCAAATACAATTGTGCACTTAACCTTACACACTCTTTAAAACAAACTAATCTGCTCCTGTAGTGCTGTTTCTTTGGTATTTAACCTTGCCAGAGCTGATAGCGTTCTCAGTGTATTGATTTTCAAAGCTCATGAATCCCAATGCATTTACATGCACAAACATGCTGGGAAAAACACTGCATGCATCCAACCTGCAACACAAAGCACCAGTCATTTTCTGAATCCTTTGCTGAATTAAAAAACTTGGATCAATAGTGCATCGGCTGCTTCTGTATTGAATGTCACTCTGTGTATCCTCATCATCAAATGTCAGTCACTGTTTATTGGCAGCATATGCCGCCTGAGACACGACACGCTTGTAATGAGCTTATCCTCTAGATTGAACAGCTGTTTGACATTGAGTGTGTTTGGTTTCAGTGTGACTTAATGGAGAACATGATGCTGTTGGGAGTGGAGCTTGGATGTGCAGTGTTGTATTTTCTAATTGACATGCAGCTAAAGAGCAGAAACTACGTCTAAGCCAGTTTGATGGATTACACTGCGTGCCCCAACAACAATACTCAAGTGCAACAAATGACTCAGACGGCTTAATGAAGGGTCTCTCAACTGTGATTTCCCGCTCTCTCTTTTTCCTCTTTGAAACAATATAAATCAGTCTTCTGTGCAGACCACACACACGCCCGCCTGCTGTGTCAGTGTCATGTTGTGGTAGAGAGTAGTTTCAGTCTGTATAAACAGTGTGCGTTCTGGATGAGAAAAGATGAAGACAAGTGCAGGACAAACACAAGTCAAGAATAAACTGAAGATCTCCACGCATTGCAAAAAAAGCACAGGAGCAGAAAGGAATTCTGGGAATGTTGTTCTCCGGAGCAGGTGCTAAAGCTGCAGACTGACATCTCCGCCCCCCCTCAGATGAGGCCTTTTTCTCTGAAGCAGAAACAGGCCGAGTCCTGACCTTCTTAAATAAACGAGCTGAGCAGGTTGCTTAATTGTTTACATGCTTTTCCTCCAACTCTGCACAGCATCTGTGCTATGATGTGTAACATCAGCTGTCAGTGTGTTTTCATAGAGTTAAAGAGTTAAAGATGAGGGTGGGGTTGAGATTGTGTGATGAGATCATCACCTCCCAGGGTTTCGAGGTTACGGTAGACGTGTTCCAGCACATGCAGGGCGTGACGCTGATCCTTGGCTAGATTGTCTCCAATAAGCTCCAGCTGATTCTGAGGACTGGAGATGAATAGAAAAATGAGTTCATATTTATTTGTTTATAGAGCGCTTCAGGAAGACTCCTAAAACCAGGAAAGAGTTAGCATTTTAGCACTCATCTCAAAGTCATTGGGTTTTTGGATAGATGTCTGAAATAAGGTCTGTGGTTCACTCAAGCTTGAGAGACCTTCATGTTTTGTTCTGCGACATATGATATGGTAAATATGCCACTCATGAATCTATAAGCCTTTAGGTGTCTTAGAAAAAGGCAGTTGCTAAAAGTGACTAAAGAGACAAAAGAACATCATCAAAATGAACACAGCTTTACAGCCTCGTGGTGGCAGTGTTAAAGTCATGCAACTGTAGTGTAGATTGTTTATAGCAGGCTGAAATTCAAAACTGCTGCTCTGTCGGGAGATGCAGTGACTTAAACCAACGGAGAGTAAATGATACATGTAATTTGTTAAGATATAAATGGAGTTAAGTCTGCTAGCCGCTAGGCTAATTTATGCAATGTAAACATGCTTGGTAAATATTGTATCATTGTCCAAAGAATTTATATGATATCGTATCGTGATGAAACCAGTGATTTACAACCCTAGTGTGAATGCTGCTTGCTGAATAGCTGACACTACACTGCAGAGCTGGCGTTAAACATTGAATAATAGCATTCATGTATGAATGATGTGGAATATTTTAGGTTTTCTTGGAAAGCTGATGCTACACAACAATGCTTTCGTAAATGTGTATGAATGTGACTGAATAGTTGAATGATACCAATAATGGGGACTAGTTCAAGGTTTGTGAGAAGCTGACACTACACTGCAGTGCTGGCTTTTTGTGTAAGAATGAGGTGAAGTTAGCCTGAGGCTTTCCTTCAATGTGTAAGATTCCCAGTCAAAAACATAACTTGTCTTGCTTTTATATAATATTGTGAGAGAGAGAGGACACCATGATGAACACAGTGTGTACAACTTGTGTGTGTTGTGTCAAAAAAATCAGGGCAGCAGGTTGTCCAATTTTGTTTGTAAAATGTCTTCAGTCCTGTGTGTGTGTGTGTGTGTGTGTGTGTGTGTGTGTGTGTGTGTGTGTGTGTGTGTGTGTGTGTGTGTGTGTGTGTGTGTGTGTGTGTGTGTCTGTGTGTGTGTCTGTGTCTGTGTCTGTGTGTCTTGCATGCTAATGGAAGAAGACCCCTAGGGGAAGGATGGTCAAGGCTTTTGCCACCTCAAACCACCTTACACACACACACACACACACACACATACACACACACCCTGCTGAGGGCCTTCAAGTCCTATTATCTTTATATTTTCTGTTGATCAGAGAAAAAAAACACAAATAAATGAATACTTAAATTTGGAGTGCTTTCTTGCATAAGTGTTAATGTTGTTTATTCAGTGTAAAGTTGCTGGCACCCAGTGTATAAAACCTTTAGTGTTGCTGCTGCCTCTTTTAACAGCTCACCTTATGGATACTTAAGGAGCGTTCTCTGTCTCTGCATGATGTCATTTATTGATTTTGCAGCTCAGGCCGTGGCCACTAATCTTCCAGAGTGATGCCTTTGTCGATCTAGTCATTAGGATTAATGTTCGAGTCTGTGATGTGTGGTGACTGATTGCTGCTTGATTTTCAGTGGGGGTAAAATACAGATACTGTAAATGCTTAGACAGCCTGGTAGTTGTTTGAACACAATATACTTCCACACTGTCAGTTTGGTACTTTTACTTCCCTCTTTCAACCGTGCTTTCATCTCTGACTCCCTTTTGTTCCCTTTGCATCATTTGTCAGCTTTTTTAAGATGTCACAGAGATGGTTATTTGTTACTAGGCACTGTGACATTGTGGCGTACCACTAATCCAAGAGTCTCTCCCAAACAAGAGGTTGAATCTTGTCCTGACTGTGACTGTAATGGTTTTCAGCTTAACGTGTGGTTCCTCTTCGCAGAAATGGCACTCTGTCTGGTTTGCACAGACTCTGGCATAACTGTGGAGCAGATCTGATTAATCGTGTGGCTTTGTGTTCTCTCTGCAGGGCTGGCATTGATGATGTGGAGACAGACGTGGTGGAGATTGAAGCAAAGCTCGACAAGGTATAAACAACACAAATTTACGTTATATCTATAGACTGTGCTGCGATGTCAGATTTGAGCAATATACTGCATGTGTATGTTGCTTTAAGCTGGTGTTAAATTGTGGTTTAAACAAAAACATATTGCACATTGTCAGAACACTAAAAGAGGACGTTCTGGGTTTGATTCACAGTGAATGAAAAATGAGACCAGATGTCGGATGTTGATGTCTATAAACAGTATTTTCTTCAGACAAACTGATCGTAGAGCCCTTTGTCTGTCTGTGTGTGTGTGTGTGTGTGTGTGTGTGTGTGTGTGTGTGTGTGTCTGTCTGTCTGTCTGTCTGTCTGTCTGTTATGCTCTCTGTAATTGTTTTTTTTTTTTTTTAATCTGCCTGTCTTTCTCCCGCTCTCTTATCAAAATGTCAAGGCTATTTAAACCAGGAAACACTGCAGACTTGAGTTATTACATTTAATAGGTTCATGCGCTGCCAAATAACACACATTTACACACACACACACACACACACACACACACACACACACTCTCTCTCTCTCTCTCACACACACACACACACACACACACACACACACACACACGGGTTGAAGCTGGTGCACGGTGAGCTCACTGAACAAACACTGATTAATGTCACAGGGACAGCTTTATATTCTGTAGTATGAAAGCAGAGCAGTGATGTCTTTCTTTGTCCTTTTTAACCGGAGAAAATGCTACAAGCAATTTAACAGCAGCTCATCATAAATGCTGTTTGTGAGATATGAAATTAAGCTATTTAAGCTTATTTACCACCCACCGCTGTTGAGAAAAGATATTTTCATGGTTCTAGTCCTCTGCGGTGCATTGTAGCTGGATTATTTTCTCAAAAGGGTGTCTTATTCAGTGGTATTGATGTTCACAGTCATGTAACTTCTCAGTCTGTTAGAGTGGTTGGTAAAAGGTGAAAGACGTGATATGGATTAGCTGCACTCACATTAAAAAACACAATCAAAAATGATAGTATAATTAGTTAATAGCAAACTGGACAATGGGAATGAATTCCTTACTTGCATCATTGTCAAATGTTATTACGTCAATGGCTTCAAGTATGTAAGAATAGCAAGAATTGATGGCTAACTGTCTCCAGGGAGTCTATGGGCTGAGATAATGCCTCTTAGATAAACTAATAGAGCTGCAGCTCAGATAGCATTTAGAGGATGAGATAGTGTAAATGTAGTTAAGTGGTGACCGCATCTTCTTTCTTCTTCTATCTCCCTTTTGATTTGGTTTGTTTTTTTCTTTCTCCTGTGCACTCTCCTCATGATCGAAACAATTTCTACCTCCGCATCAATAATATGTTCAGATAAAGGTCACTTACAAACGTACTTAAGGTCCATCTTGTGCAGCCGGTAGATAGTAAAAACAGATTCACCTCTTTTGTAAAGTGACAAATTGGTTATTTAGATGATTGTGACTTTTTCTTGTTACTGCGGTCTATCTCGGGTTTATTAATAGGTCCACATTGTTGCAACCCCTATCTCTTAAATTAGTGGACCAACAGGCGACACTTTGACATTTCAAACAAATGTCCATGCCCCCACCCCGTCACACATAAAAGCACGCACACACATCCAGAGATTTTTCCTGCCCCCAACAGGTCAAGACCCTGCATTGAACTTTGAGCTCCATTTGAACACCAGTAAAAGATGACCAGGGTCGGAGGAGGGGGTTTCCATCATGGTGATTTGTTCTGTTCAGCAGGAGTCCTCACGCTGCTCTGTTAGGTTGCTCTGAGGCTGCCTGAGGACGCTCTGGCAGCTCTGAAGGCTCTTACAGGAGAACCTTCATGTGATTGATGACAGCTGAACCTGCCTGCAGTGATGTTAACCGTTCTGACCGGCATTACAATGCTGCTCATTGTAGTGCTTTCAATCCTGGTTAGCTTACACTATCTATCAACTATCACTGCTGTAGACTATTTAATAATTTGCCCCAAAATTTGAAATGCCCATCCCACACCTCATTGACCAGCGGGACCTCTGCATTACACTGTAACTGTTTCGGTCAATTAGCAGGGCAGTGTCTGTCATGTGGTACCAGATGTGTCAGTTTGACTTCGAGTGGACCCCTGTGGTTCTTCCAGCCCATTTATCAACAAATCCTGACACATATACTGGGCCTCTAATGGCCGTGCTCAGACCCCGGGGCTCTGTACAGCACATGATGAGATCAGACTGCCCCGTATCGGCCAATTTGTTGACAGATATGTTGTCAGACCAGCCTGGGAGCAGCAGCAGGGCAGAAATCATGCTGCCTAGTCTTTTGGTTTCATAACAGTGCCACTAATGTACATGTGAACGTATACTGTGTGATGCACATCAGATACCTACATCTATACAGTGTGCGTTTTGCAAATCATACATTTTAAGCTTGCAGCTCAGTTCAGCAGTGCTCACACATACATTTCAACATTTATTTTTCAGTCATGCCGTCGTACATCATGCAGTTATCAGGCCTCACTCTCTAGTTTCTCATCTCTGGCCTGTCAGCTACCCAGAAAACCACACTCACATAGCGACAACCTTGGGAACTCCTGCACCAAATGAGATAATTAAAGGTTTACTGCTGCGCTCTCTTCTGAATAACCCCTCACCAACACACACATGTTCTGATCCTGTTGTACACACAGCTGCATCAGTGCAGTGGTAATGACAGTGTACCACTCTGCAGCTTATCATATAACCCGTAAAGTGGGAAAGTGCAGCGGTTGCCAGTTCATGTGGTGTTTAAAAGAGTACATACCATCGCTGTGAACTGTCTGCACCTGGTAATATGTTATTATATATTAATATGTTTACAATTAGGTTTTTGCTCTCAAATGGCTGCGGTGTGAAATTTGCACGCTAGACATCAGCCCAAACCATTTTTATTTCGTCTTTATTCTTTATATTTGATTTTTTGTCATGCAAACGACATGGTTATAGGGAGACCAGTGTCTGTCTGTTGGTTGGTCGTCCACCACTTTAGTCCAGACTAAAATATCTCAGCTGTTTGTAAAGTTCATACTGACATTCATGGTCCCCAGAGGGCACCACTGACATTGATACTTTCCTTTTCCTCTAGTGGCAGCATGAGGTTGACATTTGTGGTTTCACATGAAATTTGTAAACAATTATTACATGGATTGTCATGAAATTTATATATATGTATATTCATGGTGCCCAGATGAATAATCATACTGACTTTGATGATCTTTTGACTTTTCTTCGAGCGCCACCAGTCGTCAAAGTTGTATCCTATATTAAATGTATGTATATGTACGTGTATATATATATATATATATATCCTCCCTCTTGCTCTTTCAAACTAAGAAAAAACTATACTGCATTTCCTATTTCCTGCCTCAAATGTTTTCAGAAAGATATTTATGCCTACCATATCACTGTAATGAGAGATTGTTTGTTACCAGCCGGCCACTATATTGTTTCCTGTAGAAAAACAGCCAAGCTTGCATTATGTCACCCACCATCAGGAGCGTTTATTGGCCTTGTGCAGTGCAGTGCATTCTGGTAGTTGTAGGTCTTCTACCTCTTTAGCAAAAGCAGATATAACAGCCCTTTTCCTCTGTTTTCTATGGTCATATAACACCAATTTCAAAAGGATGTGTGTAACTGCATAAACAGTCCAGTTAAATGAAAAGACCGTTTTTCCAGCAGTGAAATAGTTCTTTAACTTTTTACCATAATTTTTTATCATCAGGTCATGTGCAGTTTGTGTGCAGATTTGGAGATGATATTGATCTTAAAATTAATCATTAATAAACCTTGAAGTTTGCTAAATTATTAAATGTATTTCTTTAGCTTTGTTTTAAAGTAAAATTAACTTACATACAAGCTTTTCAGGGACAAAGAACATGCACAGAAATGATATCACATGACGTCATGCATTGCTTGTGTTTTTCATTTACCTTTCTTAGTTGTAGATTTGCAGCAGCAGTCAATCTGCAAGCTTTTTCCTGCAGATGAGGCATTCTAGCATATTAAACAGTGATTTCAAGGTTTATTGCTTTATTTCTGATGAATGATTGATTTATTGAAGTGTTGGAAATCTCAATTTCCTGCTCACTTTTGAGAGTTTACTATGGAGGGAGTTGTAAGTGAGTAAAGGGAGGGAATAAGTTCAGACACAGCTGTTGTCAGAGTTTTAGGTCTGCTGTCATAATGATGCAGAGATTACAAGGCCATGTGCCTCTGGTCATCTTATTTATTTGCTTATTTTAGATTTGCACTTCTATCATAATGCTTAGCAAATACTAAATTCTCATTTGGATAGCAGACACACCAGCTTCAGTAATGGCTGCACTGGCCTTGATTCAGACGTGAGGATTATTCTAAATTTGAGCATCCTCCTGGATTCTGCATGTGACCAACAGTTCTTTTGATTCACGTCATCACTGTAACTATTAATACCTTAGCATCACACTGTGTAAAACATGTGACTCTGTAAATAGATTGGTTTTGTTTTGTATTTAAAGTGAGCATTTTTATGTTTCTCCCTCCCCAATAGCTGGTGAAGCTGTGCAGTGGCATGATCGAGGCTGGCAGGGCCTATGTCAGCGCCAACAAGCTCTTTGTGAACGGCATCAAGGACCTGTCACAACAGTGCAAAAAAGAGGAGACGATATCGGTGAGCGGAGGTCACTCTGTCCTTAAAACTGACCTTAAAATCTGTAAATTCACTGAGGAATGTGTGAGACTCAGAGTCTCAACAGTCGACCACTCATCTATCTTTATGAGTGCATTCCTGTGATTCCCCACATGAATAATAACAGTAGAGCAGTATAAACAGTATTGTCCAGACATAGAGTCATCCAGCTGTTTTAAACATGACAGATGTGACCACATGCAGACAGGAGATGTTTATGCTGATAGTTTACATGGCTGGAAGCGGAGACATCTGAAACCTTCTTTATGGTTTTCTTCGAGGAAAACATTTGGACTCGATTTCCTGTTGGTACTGGTGTCGCCCTGGTAGCTTTGGGTGAAGCAGTACAGACATAATTGTTTTACAGTCAATAACCATTCAATGTTAGGCTTATTTTATACAAAAAAAAACAGGTCTGGATCATGTTTTGTAGATAGTTTAGAGTGTTTTTAGGGATTTAATATCATTTTTGTTGTGAAAAAGAAGTTTATGCTCATATGGAAACCTGTGTGCTTACATTACGTGTGCATGTGTCGTCAACATTTCAGGAATGCCTTGAAAAGTGTGGAGAAAGCCTCCAGGAGATCGTCAACTACCACATGGTAGGACACACACTCATCCCCCCACTCACACACACACACACACACACACACACACACACACACACTAGTTTTAGCCACAGGCGAGAGGTCGAAGTAGAGTGTTGTTCCGACACGCCTAGGTCCTCTCGGCACGTTAACTTCTTTCAGACATCTAGTCCCTCTTGGGTCCAGTGTTGCACAACACACACACACACTTACTCTGAATTTAACAGTGACCTCACTCTGTGACGGTGAATGTGTTCACAGAGGCCAGTCCACATGCATGTTTCTGATTCAAACCACATGCTTCACCAGATGTGTACGGCAGCTTTAAGGCATAAACATTCACACTCATACACACACACATATACAGGTTTTATTCAAATGACTCTCTCCTCATGACTAAGTGTGATTAAGAAATGTCCTTTTCTGGGAATCCCCGACAGGTTTGTGAGGCCTGAAGGTTCTGTAGCTAAAGAGAGCAATTATGGCATGTTAAATAGTTGAAAGTCATAAAGATTTACAGCGAGATGCTAAGGTGTCTTTTTGTCACGCTGTATAGTGGTAGTGGTATAGTGGTGTCCATGTCTGTGCATGATTGTATGTGTGTGAACAAAATGGGCAGAGGGAAAGGTAAAACTGGGATTTGTAACAGTGACACAGGTAATGAGGGAGAGAGGGAAGTGAGCTGGAGAAAAGAGAAAGCTGTGGGAGGAAAGACATGGAGAAAGGAATGAGGAGAAAAGATTAGAAGAAGAGGCAGCTGCAGGACACAATAATCAAGTTTTCCCTTTCATACACATTTTTCATGAACCATTTTTAGTGGCAAGACTTCATTTTGGTCTCCTCACAAATTTCAGTTGAAGTTTTGAGTTAAAATTTTCTATGTTTGACATGAAGACTTAGAAGAACTTTCCTTCATATACAGCATGAATTAGATACTCAGGTTTTTTAACCTTCTTATATTAAAGCTAGTTGGAATCTGTTTTTGTTTGTTTGTTTTCATTGATTTTAAAAAAGTTGCTGTGTCCCATCTTTCTGCTTGAATATAACTTCTACAGGCTATTGTGCTGTGGGTTTATTTAAGGGCGCTTATCAGTAAATCTTATCTTCCCGTTTTCACTTCTGTATTGTGTTTTGACCTTGTCAGAGACTCTACCCTCCCCTTGTTGCTTTTATAATTGCACTGCCTGCTGCTTCTGCTACATTATCTAAATGCATCAATATGCAACAATATTTTGTCATACTGCCCATCGCACTCTAAAGGACCTATTTAAACGATTTATAGTGCATAATATAAAGTGCATAGCACAAGTCCACTTAGTGCATATCTAATGCCACTTTGGCTAGTTAAACAGCTCATAATCTGCATGCAAAGTTAGACCCAAGGGGCAAAGGGGTTGTTTTCAGTCCCTTCATGAATCATAGGTGTATTTCAGGCATAATATGAATTCAAACATTCAGAGTTTCATCTCCCATTCCTTTTAAAGGCCCAGATACAACAAACCAACTTTAGAAAACTAGTGGCAACGAAAGATGACTGTTGCATCGCCTCACGTTGCCAGTGTGTCGGCCAAAAAGTTGCACATGAACACACCGCAAAGACTACAGCCAACTAGCATTTGTGATTGAAAAAGGGAAACCAGAAGACCACTAGTTAGCCAGTTAGCATATTAACAACACAATCTAATGTTGATAGAACAGAGCATATTTATCGTGCACCAGTGAGCAATAAAACAATCCATCACAAAATGTTTCTGCTAAGGAGCTCAATGGCTAAAGAAAAATAATCTTACCTTATGTAACAAGTTTGTTTTGGTGTCACTCCCTCTTGACTTAAGCTACTTTCCTCACTTCTGAACTGCCAATCAGAGTGATTTCATACACTGACATGCTCTGCCGACTCTGAGCATGCTGGATCGGCCCAAAAAAAGCTTCCGGGGGCCAATGAGGGCCAACGGTGCGGGACACACCACACTGACTAGGGCAACAGACACTCCCCAAAAGCCCAACATTGACCAACGGCAAACCATCACCTCTGTGTGACAGGGCCTTAAAAGCCACATGCACACCTGGCACCCTGTTCTTTTTTCTATATTTTACATTAATGCCCCCACACTACACTGACTCTGTTTCACTCCACCTAAGTCAAGCCTGTTTAACTCCCACTACCATTAAACAGCTTTTGGCCATGCTGATAAGCTACTTTCTGTGTTGTTTTTTTCCACCACCTGTTTCTTTTTCTCTGCTCATCCACCACCACCACCACCTCTCCATCCTTCCCCCCACTCACTTACCCTTCACCACAGGCGTCCCACTCCTCCTCTATAACACCCAGGAATTACACTAATAGCTCGTCTGGCAGACAGTATGAATGAATGGATGGAGGGAGGGGAGGGAGGGAAAGACACAGCGAAAGGAAATCTGTCTTTGTTCGACCACCCACTGATGCCTGTTTCTGCACCTTCTCTGCTCTTGTCAGACACAAAAGGAGCCATTCAAACAAGAAAATTAATCTCCCAGTAAACCACACAATAAGAAAATGTGTGTGCTTTTAAACATACATAATTCCTACCCTTAAATTTAACAGACTCGGAATGATATCATAGTGTATTAGTGGGATATTGTTGTGTGCTCAGTTAAATCGGGGGCAACTTTCTCTCCTGTGGTGGAATTTTTCTTGTAAAATTAACACACCAGTTTGCATCTCTGCAGTTCTTAGATACAGGAAAATTACTAATGCGACCTTTACAGCAGCAGACATTGAGGATCTAAGAAGCTGCAATGTTTGGGGAAGGGAGTGCTGGGAAATGGAGTGTAGACATGCTGTAGTTTGGGTTGGGTCACATCCAGGGCACCATAATCCAGAGCAGGTTTGGGTGGAACATTTGGATGAGTTTAAATGTGGATCCAAAATCAATCTGATTGAATTGATTTAGATTTTTTTTTCTTGGATTTAACTCTTTTCTTTGGCACTAGCAGATAGGTTGTACCACCCTGGAAAGTACCAAACTTTCATTTTACACTGCACACACTGTCTTCATTACTTAGCATCGTTATAGTGAAACCAACTGGGAATTTGTTAAAGAGCAGGGAGTGTCCATTGCTGTTGGCCATCTTTAATAAATGTGATAATAAAAAGCAACCCTCTGGGTGATGAAACAGGTGTTTGTAACATACTTACAAATACATAAAGGGGTAACACTCTAGTGAAAGTACTACTTCATTTAAACCCAAGTAAATATTTATTCAGTTTCCATTTATGATTGGAAACTTTATCCTTTATTATATACATTTTAGGTAGGTACTTTTTTGGATGTACAGTCAATGGGATTCTGTGCAAAATTCAGAGTGTATGAATAATCTGGATACTGGATTTCTTAACATGAAGGGGGCTGAGCCAGCAGCTAGCAGCTAAAAATGCTAACACCATAAATAGCAGAAAACAACAACAAATGGTGTTAACCAGGGAGAAACCGGAGCATGGACTCCAGGGGGACACCATCCTGATATCAGCAGTAGCAGCCATATGAGTGCATTGCAAAGCTGCGGCAATGAGCTAGCCAGTGGGACACACACATGCAGCCGAACCGGCTTACCACAACAAACGGACACTCACGGAGGGAGCGTGATTTCATTCTCTGCGTCAGATGCCGTTACTCCACTATATATTTACATTGCAAATAGTGTTTTGCTGCTATATTAATGCTCTGAATGTCTCATACAGAACCTTTAACCTACTAACTAGTAATTTTAGAATTTAGGTTCTGCTATCTTAGCTTTTAATTGTAATTAATTAGTGTACCAATTAAACAATGTCTCTATTAATCTTACTTTACTTTTTTAATTTGTTGCATGGTTTTTACAGGAAACATCCAAGGGCACAAACACATTAAGTTTTACCAATTAAAGGGGTATTTTTGTCAGGTGTTGACATGAGCAATAGAGGATAGAAAAGCTGGATCCTTGCCGATATAACCACAGTGTTGCATGAGTTGTGAACTGTTACATATGAGCTATATTATACTTTCGGCCTCCTTATATTGATAACATATTGCACGGCAGAGAATAGATAGGAACTTTAGAAAAGGACTGCAGGTGCAAAGACATGTACTCGGTCTCAAATGCCTGAGTGTTGCAGCCTTCTACAACAAAACATTTAAAGAGGAGCAGCAGGTGAGTTACTCCCACATTAAGTAGAGTGTACACTGGTGAAAATGAGTAAAGCAAGAGACCAGAGCACCAGTCTGTAAAGTTATCAGGCTCTGCAGGAACATCATATGGATTGAGACACACACACACACACACACACTAAGCCTGTAATCCTCAGTGTGTATGTTTATTAACTAGAGATTGCTATAGAAAGTTTAATCCACAGGCTAAAGTGATTGTATACATACAGTTTGTATATGTGGGTATGAAACAATCACAGTCTAATCCAAGGGCATTGGTGCTTGTGTGTGTGTGTGTGTGTGTGTGTGTGTGTGTGTGTGTGTGTGTGTGTGTGTGTGTGTGTGTGTGTGTGTGTGTGTGTTGCGTGGGCATTGAAGCATTCTCACTGTCCCTAAACACAGATAAATCAGCGAGACATACGTATTTCCTTAACAAAGACGGATGGGCAGCCATTCTTTGTTCACTGTGTTTGAAGTGGGTCAGAAATATAGAAATGGAAGAGAAATCCTCCTTTGCTCACGATGCACAAGAAATAGCAGGAAAAACATAGGAGAGGAAGGGGAGGAGAGCTGAAGGAGCGTGAGATGAGGGAAAGAAGAAGTAGGAAGAGAAGAAGTGGTGGAAATCCCACAGTTAACGGGAAGAGTAATCTGGGATCCTTTAAGGCTAAAAATCTGTCGAGGCAGCAGCTGAGTGAGTGCACATGTGTGTATGTCCTCATCTGTGTTTCCTTTCCCCTCCTCTGCCTGTGGCACAATCTGGTACAGTGACAGTGCCATCTTGTGGTGGGATGTAGCACCTACAGGTCTGCAGAGTAAATCCAGACATCACACTTCTTCAGCCAATTCTCTAACTGCGGTGCACTGACTGGAGCTCATGCTACAATATTGAATGCTCATGTTTCACACCTGTGTTATCTACTCTATGCACAGATATTGTTTGACCAGGCTCAGAGGTCCATCAAGCAGCAGCTTCACACCTTCATTAAAGAGTAAGTGTGTTATCACAATATAGCTTTGTGATGTTATTATGAAGAAAGATGTAAAACATATTTGGATTTAGACGTAATGAGTAAAGACCATTCCAGTGATGAAAATGAACATCTTAGGCATTCAATGACAGTTTTGGCCTGTAATAACACGAATCATGAATTTCCTGCAAACATACCCATCTGCTCCTGTGATATGGCACAGACATAAACTTTCTGTCTCTCTTTTACTGCACCTCCCTCAGGGATGTCCGTAAATTCAAGGACACTAAGAAGCAGTTTGACCGGGTGCGTGAGGACATGGAGCTGGCCCAGGTGAAAAACGCCCAGGCACCCAGGAACAAGGTGCACGAGGCTGAAGAGGCCACACAGGCTCTCATCCTCAGCCGCAAAGCCTTCAGGCACTTGGCACTGGACTATGTACTACAGGTAAAACACACACACACACACACACTTACACACACACACACTTACACGCACACAAACTCCAGACGGTATTGCCAGTGTTGTCCAGTAGGTGGCGCTAGCACTCAACAGCTGCTTATCCCATTTAGACACACACTCTCAGTACTCTTTGTTGCATAAAACACTTGCAACTACGGATTTGAAAAATAACTAGATTTAGGCAGCTTATGTTTTATATTTTGCTTCTGTTTCAGATTAATGTGCTTCAGGCCAAGAAGAAGTTTGAAATCCTGGATGCAGTGAGTAGCCCAAATATATCAGCTCTAAATTTCTGACTGGCATCTCCACGTTATTGTTTATGTTTTATGGAGTCCCTGTGGTGTGAGAAGCATTAGTAACACAGCTACATTACAGCCATCATTGTGTCTGTGTGTCTCCTGCAGATGCTGTCCTTCATGCGCGCCCAGTACACTCTGTTCCAGCAAGGTTTTAACATCTTGGATGAGATTGACCCCTACATGAAAAAGCTGGCTGCACAGGTAAAATGAAACTAATGAATTGAAATCACACGTAGGGTGAAAATACATGTGCACTGTTACATTACTTTTGTGTCTGTATTTGCACCCCCTTATTAACATTGATCAGCACAGTCTGGTTTTCATTGTCGATTTAACTGTTCAGGTCTTGTCTGTGGTAGTGGAGCGTTAGATTTTGTTTTATTAAATGCATATGATGTCTCACAGCAGAAACTGTCACTTGTTGTTGCATTTATATTTTAGGTTTTGGTTGTTTATTGAGGTTTGTTTAGTCACAGAAAAATAAAAATGTCTATATCTTAGGACTGTCCCCATCCATCTAGTCATTTAGAAACATTTAGGCCTTGAATGTACAGAAATACAGTAAATATATTTGTTATTTTAAGACTGCAATATAATAATTACAAGGTAACACTGAGGAAAATGTCATGGTGACGAGGCTCATTAACAGTTTTAATGTGTCAGAATGTACAGTATGTCTGTGTGTTTCATGGACTCTCTCACTGATTCTGCTGTTCTATGTTCCGTGCAGCTGGATCAGCTGGTCATCGACTCCGCAATGGAGAAGAGAGAGCTGGAGCACAAACACGCCCTCATCCAGCAGAGAGTGAGACAACAACACAACTTTCAACTTCTTGCACACACTGCCATAAAGGGACAGTTCACCCCCAAAATCAAACATACATATTTTTCCTCTGACCTGTAGTGCTATAAATCAATCTAGATTGTTTTTGTGTGAGCTGCTGAGTTTTGGAGATATCGGCCATAGACGTATCTGCCTTCTCTCGACTATAATGAAACTCGATTGCACTGGGCTTGAGTACATGAAAAACTCAACAGCAACTTTTCTCTCCCACTGAGTCAAAATAGTCCACATACCTTGTTGTGAACAGATTCATATAGGAACTAATTTCTTTGTACCGGACTATACCCATTACCCGTATTACAGTGCAGAAGGAAGCGTGTATCATGCTGTTGAGTTTTAGTGTGCTTTTTTGGCTCTACAAGCAAAGTGCATCTAGTTCCATTATGTTGGAGAGAAGGCAGACATGTCTATGGCCGATATTTCTAACACTCACTATAAACTCAACTCACACCAAAACTATCTAGACCGATAGATAGCACTACAGGTAAGAGGAAAAATATGTATTTTTGATTTTTGGGTGAACTGTCCCTTTAAAACGTTGTGCATTTTTGTAGTTTTGATGAATGCATTACAAAAAACTAGAGCAAGCATTCATTAATTTGCAAAATCCATCGACAAGAATTTGTTGAGCCACAGCAAGTTTTTGTTCTTCTGCATTTATTCTTTTCAAAACCAGGTTAACGTAGAGTCTTTCAAGACTCTGGACATGATTAATGCTTACACGTATAAACTCTGCTGACCTTGCCTCGAATCACAGGTTGTCCTTTTATAATCACCGATTATCAGTTTGTTGTTTTTTATAAAATGTATAAAATGTTTTGGTAGTATTATAAGAGTAGGTGTCACAGTGATGTTTTTATGCTTGTTATGCTTCCAAAGAGGTTGCTGAACTGGATTTCTCTCACAAAAGTTGTATCAACATTTTTCACCCTCACTTAGTGTCACTTAGTGTGAAAGCTTCCTCCTGATTCAGTAGAAGAAGCGCAACAATAACAATGGAGTAATACAACATTTTTATCTCTGTCAGTCTGGAATCTAAAATGGTTCTTGTCAAAACAAACACATATCCTGTGTTAGCATTGGATGACTTGAATGTTTGGGACAAAAAGCTTTCCGTGGAAGTGTTGAATTATTTTTACTCTGTCGGTTGCGTGACTTGAGCTGCTGTCTAATCCTTTTTCTTTCTTTTTTTGTTCATGAGTGAATGTAGCTTTTTTTTCTTCTTTCAAATTAAGAGTTTCAAGTTGGAAAGCAGCTCCCACAAAGACAAGTTTGATATATTTATTTTATGGCTCCCTTGGCTAAATGAAAACAATTCTTTCAAACCCTCACCCTGCTCAACAGTCAGTCATGCACAGATGCACAAAAATTCTTCCATCTGTTACCTGAAGAGATGCCAAAAACATGGCTGTTTTTCTGCCGAACTTGGCCCTTCCCTCTGATCGATTTAGTTGCCAAATGGAGGCATCCTGGCAGACACAGCACGCAGCTCTGTGTCCGACCTAATGGCCTTACTGCAACACTTTCTCCTCACTGAGTGATACTTATTGACTTTAATTTTATCATTTCATACTTACACAACAAGGTGAACATGCCTCACGTCTAGCTAAAAATGGCTCTTTCTCTAGTGGGATGATGAAGAACTATTTCCTGTGTGTTTCAGGACTCTGAACTAATAGCTAATCACTACTTATCTACAAAGACCGTCTTGATTACACACAACAATCTAACATATTTGGCTTCATGTAGGGAAATTCAAGCAGTGGTGATCTTGCATTAACACCTTTTATCTCTCTCTTTTACCTCACCTGCTTCCTGCCTGACCACGTTCTACCTCCAGACACTAATGCAGGTGAGTTCATATTTTTCACTTCTCTCTGAACCCTAATGTACTGACTTGACTTGACACTGAGGGGCTGCTACACTGATAACTGCCCTATTAACATGTCGCCTTTGTGTAGCATGTCAGAGGAATAACTCACAGCTCCAAACCTCCATATAATGTTAGTCATACTCGAGTGACTTTACTTGTGCACCATCAAGTCCATACACAATTTAGACGGCAATCTGCACACACTTGTATGCAATAAAAATTTGCATGTTAACACAGAAATGGCACAGTGCTACACTGCACATGACGGTTAAAATCTGTGTGCTTCTCCTGGTAAACAATATTCTCTGCATGCTCTGTGAGTACAGTATCATCTATTTTTACTTTCCCATAACTCTACTACTACTACTGTGCAAAGAGGGAGCTGCCCAGGGGCTTAAATATAAGACAGTGCAGGCAGAGTGATTGCACAGGAGCCCGTGAGGTGGAGGGGTCCCCCTTGCAAATGATTCAGACTGCCACCTCAGAACTACACCTGTGAACCTGTGTTCAAAGAAGAACTCACATTAAATTTAAAATGGTGCCATTTGCTGTAGGCTACATGCCCTAAAAAGTGCATACCCATCTCTGTCATGATTTTATCTTTTCTTTTGTAAAAGAACTATAAAACTATAAAAAACAATTCAATTAAATTAATCATTTCTTATATTCTTTGAAATGTTTGTCATATACAGGTATTGCGATTGGTGGGTAACATGTATGTTGATGATGGTAGTTTCTATTTGAGTATGTTACAAGATGATACAATCCAGTAGTTAGTTTAGATGCAAAATCTGTCAGGACTGATAAGCTGTACAGTCATGCCTGTTAAACATAAAAGCAGCAGTAAGAAAGGATGAGAGAGAGACGAACAAGAGGCAAACGTAGCAGAGCTCCCTAAATTAGATTCCTTTGTCTTTTTTTTTTTTTAATAAACAGTTGCCAGCGGTGTGTGCGCCTTATAATTAGTAACTAGCGTGCACTTAGGCGCTACACAATAATGTGCACTTGAGCCTGTGGTAATTACTTTATGCCAGTGGAACTACCACAGGTGAACTCATACTACGGCATGTACAGACACAACATGAAAACAGCTGGTCCATGACCTGCAGATTACATGCTCTGCACTGCAATGCAAAACATCCAAATATGAAAATATTGTCAGGATTAAAAGGTTTGAAAAGGTGAGAGTTGCATTGTGTAACATTCCAGGAGCAGTGACACCCGCAGAAATGGCTCGGCCTCTGAAAAGGTTGAGTAAATGGGCCCTCCTCAATTCTGTTCACATGCACATTTCTCAGGTCCTGTGTTCAGGTGCCTGCAGTTTTTTTGTTTGTTTTTCTAGCAGTTGCTGGTTTTCTACATGAAACAGGCTACATTTAGCATAACAATAAATATAATGTATATTTTTGTTTTAAACCTCCCCCGGCAGATGGACCCCAGAAAGAAGCCTCCTTCCTCCCCCTTATGGCCGACTGTGTTTTAGGACATCTGGCCTGGGTTGTTTACCTGGCTTGTGTTGGCAGTAATGTTGGGTTGCTTTTAAGAGGATTGGATTTTCAGATGTTGTCCATGAAATTAGTATCTGAGCTTGGTTGTTTTTGGAGATCACAATATCTGCAAACAAAGAACCTTTTTTTAAACACGCAGCAGTGTTAGTTCTTTAGCAGTGTAGAGCGGATTGAGTGACTGTTGCATTAAGAGCAGTTTTATGGTCATGACATGCAGGTATCAAGAGGCTGTTTGAAGCTGTAGTACAGACAGTGTGTGTGTGTGTGTGTGTGTGTGTGTGTGTGTGTGTGTGTGTGTGTGTGTGTGTGTGTGTGTATGAAGCAATCCCTTCCTCTTTTATAGCATGGATGTGTGTGTGTGTGTGTGTGTGTGTGTGTGTGTGTATGAAGCAATCCCTTCCTCTTTTATAGCATGAATGTGTGTGTGTGTGTGTGTGTGTGTGTGTGCGTGTGTGTGTGTGTGTGTGTGTGTGTGTGTGTGTGTGTGTGTGTGTGTGCAGGAGTGGTATGTTGCCTGGAAGCTGGATGTTGTTTGGGTTTGTTTTCCATTGGGTAACCTCGTGTGTGTCTGTTGACCTCACTGTGTTTCATCACATCATGACCTCGGCTCCCCTGACATTGCCACTTTTTCCCACCCTGCCTATGATATCCATCTGAGGGACTTTCATGGTACAAACCCTGCAAGCGTATTTTTGTCTCTCGTTTGATGTCTTTGTTCTCTTTGTCTAGATCTCTCAGCTTCCTCCTTCATTTTTCTGTTTCTCTCCATCCTTTACATGCACACATCCATGAAGGCAAACACACACATTCCTTTGTTTCTAAGAAATGCACATACAAACACAAACATAGCTTCTCCCTCTCTTCTGTTTCTCTTTGAAGAGTACAGCTCTCCCAAATATCCTGCTGTTATTTTGTGCTGTTCCAATTTGCTTCATCTGAAGATTTAACCCTGAGGATTTGTCAACATGTCAGCAAGCCTGTGAAGAAGATAGAATTGTCAAAGTAAACTCTTAAAAATAGTTTCCTAGCTGTGACGTGTGCTCAAGCAATATTTTCCATTATTATCTGTTTTGTTCTCTCTGAAACTGAATCGATTGTAGATTTTCTTGATCGTATTTTAAGTTGCAGTAGTTCTTGTGATGGATGACATTTTTATCTCCTCTACTTTCTGTCTAGACTTTTAAATCTCCTTCTGTTCTTTCCCCCGATCTCATTTAATGCTGATCAACTAATCAATATGTCACACTCCGGCATGCAGTGTGTCTGTTTTACAATACAATTGCAACTATACAGTCAGGAGTAATCCAGGCAGGGTAGGACGTAGGACATTCAGTGCCCCGGACAAGTTCTCCCTCCAAGAGCTAATAAGAAATCAACACAAATAAAAAACTTAGTCAGCAAATAATAATAATAATAAATTTACAATAAATGAATAAATGCACATTTGCATTTAAGTGAAAATATCTCACACATGTTAATGATCAAAATATAATTTGCAAAATAAAAAAACAGATACAATTGCTAACTTCTATGAAAATAACTTGCTGCTTCTAATGGCATTCGCAAGAATCAGACCATGGTGCACTGAAAACAACCAATCAGAGCCAAAGAGTTCCTCATACGACTGTCAATCACGTCAATCACTGCTTGTAAAAATGAAGCCAAACTTGGCACTCATTCACTCATTCATTTTCCATAACCACTCATCCTGTTAGGGGTCACGTTTGGGATGGAGCCTATCCCAGCTGACAATGGGCGAGAGGCAAGGTACACCCTGGACAGGTCGCCAGACTATCACAGGGCTGTCACTACAGGCTGACCATTATGCTTTGTGTGGAGATTTTACTGTCGCACTTCACATTTTCTGTGCATTTCTTAAAGTAAATGGTGCTTATTATATTATAAATTAGATATTTAAATATTTAAAACTAACCATAATGCCCCACATATTAAGTTTTATTTGGTGTGGTCAAATCCAAACCCTTGTTTCAGTCAGTACATGAATAGAAATGTTCTTTGAATCTAATGAAATGAGCATGCAGAGACAGCAGTAATATGATCTGATCACAGCTGGCTCTGATGTTGTGCACGATGCCAACCTCAACCCACTTCCTCCTGCGTGCACTGTCAGCTCCAGCCAAAGTCAACAGATGGCTTTATGGCACGCAGTAGTTGGTTGAATGAAAGACAAAGAGTCGAGGACCGATAAAGAGAGAAGAACGATGAAACAAAGGAAGAGATCAGCTTTAGATCCAAACGGGGATGAAAGAGAATAAGATGGCGGAGTGTGTCTCTGTAGTCACTTCTGAATTATAACTATCCTTGATGTAAAGAAATTAAAGTTAGTTATCTCTATTCAGTGTAAGATTTGGGATTTTTGGAAATTACATGAGCAGATTGAAGCTTCTGATTAATAGCCACATTGTTTGTTACTTAAATGAACTTTGTTTTAAAGTGTTTTTAGTTGATGACAAAAACTCTCACTTTAGCTCCTTCCATTGACTCTTTTTATGCATTTTGCAAATGGTTGTCACAATTCAGAAGGGAGGTCGAACAACATCTTCGTCTTTTAATATTACAAATTCCACTGACTAAACACCATGCTGATGACTCTCTGTGGAAATGCTGAGTCATCAGCATGGTGATGATGTGAAACCAAGCCTACAGATCTAGGCTGGACGATTATCTGAGCCAATCAGTGATGATGCATTAGAAAGTCAGACAGAAAGATATTCTTACATTGTAATTGCATCCGTAAAAAAAAAATCACTAAAAAGCAGGAAAGAAAGAGAAGCGAAAAAGCAGGCAGCATCAAACGATCAAGGAGAAAACGTTGCCATGATCCACTTCAGATTTTCTCCCCGTCTTTTTTTAAAGCTGCCCCTGTAGTATGCAAATGCAGTGGTGCAGGAAGCAAAGCCAGGAGACAGCAGCGTTTGTGAATTATAGATGGTACACATCCTTTATTAATAGACCATTAAGTAACTGCAGTAGTCATACTCAGACGAGAATAAGATCCAGCTTCATTATGAATGTAGTTGGATGTCACTTAGGGGAAAGTTGTTTTTCAGGGGAGGATGATGGATAACAGAGATGAAGAGGGATGAGATATGTAAACGCTAAAGCTATAGATTAGAAAAACTGAAACATGAGGACATCCATGACATTCTCCTGAACGTGAAGCCGATCTTTGCAGACGTGAGGAGTTGTTTTAATCATCACATCTCTGTCCTTTCACTTCTCTCCCTCTCCTTTTTGTGTTGCTCTTTACCTCACGCCTTTACTTTCGCTGTTTTTGGTAAATCTGCCTCGACTGCCACCTCCCCCTCTTTATATCTCACATTCTCCCCCCTTTCTCCTCTCTCCATTCTTTCGCAGCACTCTTTTATGTGTGCAGGACTTCATTGTGGCTCCCAGGGGGATTGTCGCCTCAGTTCTCTCCTCCTCCATTGTTACAGCATGTGGCTGTACAACTTTTTAAGTCAGAGGGAGGTAAACAGGGAGAGAGGGACAAAAACATCCTCAAAACTATGCAAGTGTTGTTGAAAACTGGAGTGAGATGGAGAGTAAATATTTTATAAACCAAAGTGTTTAGACGTTATGATGCAGTTTATCACTTTGTGTCAGTTCAAGTGATCTAACCAAACCAGTTATACCATGCATGTATACATACGTGTTTTAGTGTTTTATAGTATCGAATAAGGTCTGTGAATACATTTGTGTCAAAACATGGCAGCTGTAGGCACAATCCTGTGGCCTAGACGTCCAAACATACCATCACAGTATCCTCAGTTCAGTTTGGTGCATGTCATCTCCCTTGGGCTTCCCCTCATGTACTGTCAAATGAGTGGTCAGATATATTCTGAAGAATGTACTCCCAATCAATTCAATTCAAGGTGGTACACAGACTTCATCTGCCTAAAGAATCTCAAAGATGTACCTCTCAGCTGATGATTCCTGTAATACATGTAACTCACCTGCAACACTAGCTCATATGCCCTCCATTTTCAAGCCCTTTCCAAAATACACCGTGGAACAATTGATCCAAATCCTCTTTATAGCCATTTTAATTATAATTATAATTATCTCATACTAGATTCCATCTGTCTGGTTGTCCCTAGAGGGTGAAAAATATTTTCCTGTACTTTATATGTTTTCTTAAATGTGAAAACCAGTAAACAAAGTGGGAAAACTTACAGGAAAAAGTCAAAAATTCTAAATGCATTGCATGATTTAACAGCTGTGTTTAGTATGATGATACACATCTTATCATACATACAACGATACCTAAAAATGTCCATATGGGCCTAATTGAATAAACATTTCTGACACAGTCTCACAGGTGTTTGGACAGCTCTAAGATGTGCAGTTGTGCAGTTTGAATCCATGTTTGTGTCCCAGGTTGGGATTCAGGCCTACAGGCCGTTATGCAGCCTCCTGTGCCGCCGGACACTTGTGTGCTGCGATCCTATAGTCCCGGCTGATTTAAGGTGGGAAGCGGGGGCTCCGGGCTGGTGTTTGGGGAGCAATAATGTCAGCTCGATTAAGCAGGAACAGTGTAGAGAGCCGCGGACAGATGGAAAGCTGACTCCTCAGAAACTGCGGGTGAAACCCGGGGCTCCAGAACAGCTCGAGGGGAGCCCTGAAATCGCGGTGTGGGGCGAGGAGGAGGCGCGTTAGCGGGCCCCCGCTGCAGAGGATGAAATGTTTGATCTCCGGCAGCCGCGACGGGGTCAGCGGGGCACGAGGACGCCGTGACAGCTGTATGCTAATGAGCGCTCGCGCCAGAGCCCACGCGGCCGGGGGGGGGGGGGGCAGTCGGCAGGTGGCGTTGAGTGAAGGAACGGCACGAGCGCGCTGCTGTTGGCGGACAGTCTCTCATCTGGACTCGCGTGGGACGCGCGTGTGTTTCTCCCGCTCCTTCCGCTGCTGCTCCACTCAATAACCTGTGGGATATTTTAGAGATGCTGTTTTCTCTCTGACAGCCATCTTGCATTATTTATTTATTTATCTATTTATTGTCTTCAATCTGTTGTTACTGAGTTAGAGATGCTGTTGGATGTCAGTGTGGTTAAGATGAAGATATTTGGCAGGCTGGACTATACACTGGTGAGGAACATCACTTCTTTCTTACTTTAGATGAAATTTGACAAAGACAAAATCTTCTTTCTGTTATTTTGTCTCAAAGTTTCCATCTAGTGGTCTATTTCAGTGCGTGTGAGCAAGCTGTGATGCTTGAATGCATGTTTGTATGTTTGTGTGCGTGCACATGCCCCTTTTGAATCTAGTGTGTGTGCGTGTGTTTGTGAGTGTGTCAAACCAGGTTGTTCCTTTGGGTGAAACACCTCTGAGCTCTGAGTGCCTCAGCTGCTGGCAGGGCGACAGACTGTTTGTGTCACACCATGTATTTCTGAATGTTTCCCCATAAGCCTGGGAAAATTACACAAGATTTGGGGTATAATACATACAGCAGTTATATTCTGGTCCACCAATGTCACATGTTGTCGCTCTCTGTGTGACTCTGACCCGCTCATATTCATCAATACAAAGCAGCGAAGATGATCAATTTGCCTTTCGAGCAAAACTGAATGAGAAAAAGTGCTTTTTTGGATTTTTGTGTCATCTGGGATGATCAAAAAAGAGGCCTTGATGTTTTCAACAAACTCAAAAGGGCACTGAAAGTACATGACGACAGCAGTGTGCAATTATACAGTCAGTGGGGTTTTCTAAAGAAGAACACACAGAATTATTCAATGATCTTTTCTAAAGAAGAGAGCACTGAGTGTGTGTGTGTGTGTGTGTGTGTGTGTGTGTGTGTGTGTGTGTGTGTGTGTGTGTGCGCACAGCCTGCCATATGCCCAGTGTTACCTTGCCCCAGACCAAAGGCCTCCTTAACAATAGTGAAACCTAACCTCAGCCTCAGCTCTCATTTAAATCTGTGTCCTTGTGTTTTTCACCTCGCTGAGCAGGTGGCATTTGGCTTTCCAGAGAAATCCAACTCTGTGTAGACAAAACACATTAGAAACTAGAGAATCTCTGAGCTGATGGGTACCAGTTTGACATTTAAGTTGTAATGAACAGACGGTGTAGAGGGTAGACATTTATAGACAAGATAAAGGAACTGTTCGACAGTAGCAGTGTGTCAGCACAGCTACTGTATGTGGTGCTGATAAGGCACTATCTCTGTTTCCTCTTGTTATGATGAGGTGGACTTTTACACTTGTTGCTCCACACTGTCACCTGACCTAGTATTTATGCAGTGCCTTCAGCCTTGTATTAGCTTCAGATGAACTTAAACATGTATTTTGACACAGAATGAGGATGGTGGATTTTGTCCCCCATCACTCATGTTGGAATCTTCTTAGGACAGGAAAAAAGAAAAAAGGGATGATCGCAGCCATCACTAACTCGTCAATGTACATATGAGCATGTTAGAAATGTTTTAAGACAAAAAAGTGAGCCATAATTAAACTGGCTTTCGTTTATAGAGTTAAAACGATGGTGTCCGTTGTTGTTGATAATGACACTAGTGGTGTTTTTGCAGAGCAGGGTCAACTAAATCATGAAATCTTGGCCTTCTTAAGACACTGGTTTTTGGCAGTTCATTAATTAAATAATGCAGAATGGAGGAAGCCAGACTGACACTGATTTTGTGCCCATGTGTTCTGCCAACAGGACTTTTCATATGATGACCCCAAGCTGGAATTCAATGTGGATGCACCCAATGGTGTGGTCATGGAGGGCTACCTCTTCAAGAGGGCCAGCAACGCGTTCAAGACCTGGAACAGGTAAAAGAGAAGTGATATGAGAGAGTCAACTTAAAATTTAAGAGACAATCTGATTAAAGTTAATGAGGTAATCAATACTCATACAAAACTGTTAAAAGAGGGTAATGCAACTGTATTGTATGTATTGTAAGGAAAAGGTTGGCCTGTTGATTTAGAAAAAACTGCATTTGAATATTTTTCACCAAAGTCTCGAGGCCCAAATGACAGGAATGAAAGGACTCCCTGATTTTTGTGTTGGATGACTTTCTACCTTAAAAAGTGGTTTGGACTAATGAAGAATGCCTAGGGCTGCCCCCGACTAAGAATTTTCCTGGTTGACCAGTAGTCGTCATATAGGGCCATTAGTTGACTAGTCGTACCCATGTTTACGATATCAATTCAGATATTGACTTATATATTTTGGGCGGGGCAACACACTAGTTTGAGTTCAACGTATGAGAAAGAATAGTATCAGTAACATTGCTAGGGCGTCGGTGGCTAAGTGGTAGAGCAGGCGCCCCATGTACAAGGCTGTTGCCGCAGTGGCCCGGGTTCAACTCCAGCCTGTGGCCTTTTGCTGCATGTCACTCCCTCTCTCTCTCCCCCCCTCACACTTGTCTGTCCTATACATTAAAGGCTAAAAAGCCCCAAAAAATATCTTTAGAAAAAAAAAATCAGTAACATTATTAACACTGTGCTACATTATAGAGAAATACAAAACCGTACTAATGAACCTTCATTAATATAGGCCTATATTTTATCTACAAGTGCACGTCACACACTGAGCGAGCCGCCTGTTGATGACGCTGTTGGCAAAGCAGTAATGATTTTGCTAAGTGGCTCATGGGCACATAGCCACTAACATGTTTGAGATGATACGTCATGTTTGTAGTTGACAAATGAAGATGAGTTTACATATCACCTTGGGTTCGTCCTTCACCTTCTCAAAATGATCCCACACTTTGGATTTCCTGCCCGACAGGTTATTAACTTTGATTTATTATGACAAAGCGCAGCTCCTAATAGAGTCTCATGTTTGTTTGTGTTTTTTTTTTCTGCGACTAAGCAACCAGTGAAATCTTGCCGACTAATGACCTTTCTGGTCGACTGATGTTTGGTCACCTATTAGGGCGCAGCTCTATGTTAGCCTTTGCCTTAGAGTCAGACAATACTCAATATATTTATTGATCACTACAGTGTTTTTTCTTTGCAGGACCTATTCCAGCATGCATACGTTTTAACAATCTTGTCTCTGTCTCACAGAAACTGTCTAACCTTGTACCCTCTCCCCTCTTCTAGGCGGTGGTTTTCTATACAGAACAGCCAGCTGGTCTACCAAAAGAAACTCAAGGTACGATTTGATTTCATACATGTTTCATCACCAAAGCTTGTCTATGCAAAGCAGTGTCAGACAGTTTAGATTTATTGGTATAATTCTTCTTAATTTGCATATTAGCGGAGAAGAATTGGCATTGCACCGAGTCGTTTTTAATGCCAGTTATGATGAAGCCAACCTGCTTCTGTAGCTTGAAGCGTAAATCAGATAGAATTGCTGTGACGTTCCTCTCTGCCAATGACAGGACTCTTTAACAGTTGTGGTGGAGGACCTGAGGCTGTGTTCTGTCAAACCGTGTGAAGATAATGAGAGGAGGTTCTGCTTTGAGGTGGTTTCACCCACTAAGTAAGTGTGTGTGTCCTGATGGAATAAAGTTTTATCCAAACTAAATCCTTCTAAAAAAGCTTTCCTGTTTTGTGGTCTTTTAGATTCTCACTGTGCTAATTAGTTGTTGAATTAGTGACTAATGGCATTAGACAGTTGTGGGCAGCTATGATATAACTGACCTCTACAAACCTGTAGGAGCTGTATGCTGCAGGCTGAGTCTGAGAAGCTGCGGCAGGCTTGGATCCAGGCAGTCCAGGCAAGCATCGCCTCCGCTTACAAAGACATCGCCGACAATTATTACATTGAGGTATGCATGCACACATGCATACACATACAGCGCAAAATAGCACACAAGTGTTTCTTTTTATTACTAATCGGTCCAGGGTCACCTCACAATCTCTGATCTGTCCACCTGTCTCTGCAGCGTTTGGACCGGACAGCCTCACCCTCCACCAGCAGCATCGACTCTGCCAGCGAGCCCAGAGAGAGGGGGGAGAGGGCTGATAAGGGAGTTCGGGGAGGTGGGGAAAGCCTCCTCCAGAGGGTACAGAGCCTGCCAGGGAACGAGCTGTGCTGTGACTGCGGCCAAGCGGCTCCCTGCTGGGCCTCCATTAACCTTGGGGTGCTGCTCTGCATCGAGTGCTCGGGGATCCACAGGTAAACTGCGCTTAACATCATTTGGAAGCTTAAAGAATAACACAACAGCAGAACTAGTTGTCAGTTTAGACTGATTTATAGCAAGAGTGTTGTGGGAAATAAGCTAGCTCAGCACATCTGCACTTGTCACGGTATGCCTTCATTACATTTGTCCTGTTTTTGTACTTGTTTTTTTAATATAACTGACATGAGTAAAGCATCACATCTTATTCTCAGTGGCTCCTCTGCTATGATGGTGTATGTCAAACACAGTTAGACCTATCATTACACCAAGTCATCAATCAAAGCTCTATTGTAAATAGACAACATGGGTGTGTGTGAGACTGATAAAACTAAAACCACTGTGGATGATTAAATAATTAGAGAAAGGCTGTTTGTAGCCTCACTCTTGAGACTTTCAGAGTCTTCAAGTGTAGAGACATAGAAAAAGTTTGCCTCCTTAGGCAGTTGTGTTAAATGGGGCAAAAGTAAAAATGCAGATACAGGCTCTCCTTACACTTCAGTTCTTTATAGACTCTCTTTTTCTTCTTGCTTTTTTCAGGAGTTTAGGCGTCCATTGCTCTAAAGTGCGCTCACTGACGTTAGACTCATGGGAGCCAGAATTACTCAAGGTGCGTCTCCCTGACACATTTGCCTACAGCTTCATCTCTCTGTGCTGTGCTTTTATTTCCCACCAGAATTACATTTATTATTCCTCTAGTGCATTGCTTAAACAATTTTAACTGCTCTTTTAAAAAAAGTTTCCCTGTCTGTCCCTGTCATCCATCTTTGTTCTCCTTCCCTTTTCTCTCATGTTAGCTGATGTGTGAGTTGGGGAACACTGTGATCAATCATATTTATGAGGGAGCCTGCGAGGAGCAGGGAGCGAAAAAACCTGGACCGTCCAGTTCAAGGTCAGTCTTTTACTCCAGGAGGAGCATTTAGCAAGGGAATAAATCCTGTTATATATCTAAGGGATGCTTTGCTGATTTTTAACTAGGTCTGTGTCCCAGCGACGTGGGAAATGTGTGCAGATAAACAGTGTAAAGGCAACCATTGTGCCAGCAGCACCGGGAATTCCTCATTTTCCAGCCAAAATCCACCGGTTGGCACGTTAGGTGGCATAGTTAAAGCACAATGACAAATCATGCAACGAATTGGCACTGGCAGGGAGTTCCCACACTGCAGAGACACAAAGCTGGCTGAAAACTGACGGTGTATCTTTAAATGTTTGAAACTTTTGGCCACACACCCAACTATGTGTATACGTCGTGTCTCCAATTATTTATAACTTGTCAGTTTGTGATCATCTACTTCCAGACAGGAGAAAGAGGCCTGGATCAAGTCTAAGTATGTAGAGAAACGCTTCCTGAAGAAGATGAGTGGGAGTGAAGCTTTGGTGGAGGGGGAAAGGAAGTCCCGGCCCTGGACGGTGAAAAAGTGTCAGCGACACAACAGCTCTGTTCGGGCCCCCAACAAAGCCCGCAGGAAATACCATCGCTACGAGCCGGGCAGTGCTTCACCTGCAAATCTCTCAGCAGGTCAGTGCGGAGAATTAATTTCTCTGTAGCAGCACGATATAGCCCGAATAGCCCAGAGACATGTGTATGTAGAAAGTCTACTTAACACCCTAAGGGCCAGACTGAAATCTTGTGATGTTTGTCTTTGGCAGCAGCCGCAGCAAAGTTTCGCCGGGACTCCCTGTTCTGTCCAGACGAGCTGGATTCACTGTTTTCATACTTTGACACTGGCTCTGGTCCCCGCAGTAAGTCCACTACACACTCAGTACAAACAGGCACGATACACTTGCAAGGTTATTGTTGATTTAAAGTAAGATGCGGGTTAGACTTTCTTGCTGTGACAAAAACATCTCACAAATTTCTGACATGTTTTCGACTAAGTGTGAAATCCTGCCAGTGATGGTGATGTGTGTGTGAGTAATTAAAGTATGTGCTGTGTAATGATTAACGTGTCCATGGCTTGGCGATGCTTGGCCCGGCAGGTCTTAGCAGTGACAGCGGCCTGGGAGGAAGTACTGATGGCAGCACAGACATTCTAGTTTTTGGCTCAGTGGTGGACAGCGTCACAGAAGAAGGTATGTGTCAATGTCAACTACACGGCGGAAATGCATAGTTCCCTTTCCTCCAATCAATGTGCAGTGTAGCAGTGATGTGATTACATTTAGTTACATTTACCTGTGTTTGTATGTGTCATTTATTTTGTTTTGAAAGCACATACTTTTTATTTAAAAACTTCTGCTGTCAAACCTAAAAAAAAGTTGGCTCAAGGGAATACACCCCCAGATGATGATTTGTTTGTTTATTGCTCACACCGTTGCATTGATTATGTATGTAAGAATGTAATAATGTCAGAATCCTGAAATAAGGTTTAATGTTTGTTGTTATGAATTGTCAAGAATTAGCAATTTGTTTTTGATATTGTATAAAATTGGCATTGTAAAGGACAGGAGCTGTCTAAACAGTTAACATAAAGAACTCTGGTATCATCCCCAAATTAAACCATGCTACATTCCTGTTTACATCATTCCTCTTTCTTCCCATCATTGCCATCGTCCTGTTACCTTTCACAACTTCAGAGGAGGAGTCAGAGGAGTCTTCCAGTGGTGAGGTGGAGATTGAACAGGAAGTACCCTCAGACCCCGAAGACCCGAGGGAACTCCACCCAGGGGCGCTCCTCCACCGATCCTCCCGTCTACACAACCTGCCACTGATGGCAGAAGCGCTGGCGCATGGTGCGGACGTACACGCTGCAAGTGAGGAGGAGGAGGGGAAGACACCACTCATTCACGCTGTGATCGGGGTGAGAGACTGTTAAGCCTGTCAGATCATTTAGATTTAGCTGGAAGTGAGGAAGTAAACACATAAATGGGTTAGAGGGAATTACTGAATCTTTTATATGACTTTATTGCCATTTTTATTTTTAATGGATAATTATGGCAAATGTCCAGGTTAAAGATTAAGAACAGTTATATTTGCTGAAGAAGTCAGACAAGGATGTTATGTAAGCGTAAACACGGCCGTAAACACCCAGTTCCGTTAACAATAAAAACAAGGGTGGAGTTTGCTCCCTGAACATTATTTTCTGCTGCTATGTGTTGTATGACTCTCCCTCCTCTTGAGGTGGAGAAAACTAAATTGTTTAAATCCCAAACAAACCAAGAGGTACTAAAAAAAACTGGCTTCAAAAATATTAAAATATCAACAATAGGACTTCTCAGAGCAAATAAACCAATATAAAAAACGGTCTCTCTCTGTCTGTCTCTCTGCCAGGGCTCTCTAATAGCGTGTGAGTTCCTGCTACAGAACGGAGCCGATGTGAACCAGAGGGACATGAGAGGAAGAGGCCCGCTGCACCACGCCACCTACCTGGGACACACTGGGTAAGGAACGCCTGCAAAGTGGGGGGAGGTTGTTGTGAGTGGTCCGCTTCCACTTCTCCTTTTTGTGACTCCAGGTTCACAGTTCAGAATGTAATAAAATGCAGTGAAATCACTCAAGTGTTTGAGATAACATTCACTGTCTGAGCCAAATTTTTCATAGGTAATCCTATGTCTTCCTTGGTTACAAAATGAAGCATAGAATAAAAATTTAGCAATGAAAATCTACTCAACACAGCGTTATTAAAAAAAACACAAAAGTTCTTTGTGCGGCTTTCGCTGAATGACCTACTTACTTTCGTGTAGTCTTGGCTTGCTGCTAGACCGACTCACACAGCACCATGAGCAGTGATTTCAAAACATGTTTGAGACAGCTTAAATTACCCATAAAGCCATATCTGCAAGTGGAGACAAAAGCATGGAGTAGAAAGACAAACAAGTTATGAAAAAGATTGATTCATCAATGCATTAATTAAGTGGTGATTTGCATGTCTAGGCATCTGTCCACACCCGTCAGTAATTCACACGCGTTCACGCTCCCATCAAACAATATTTGCATATGTCACCTCTCATCATCTGGCATAGTTTTCAGCATCTCTTTTAATAACCTACTCTCTCTGTGTCTGCATCTTGTTTTCTACAGTCAGGTATGTCTGTTCCTAAAGAGAGGAGCATCGCAGACGGAGGTGGATGAACAAGGTCACGACCCCCTAAGCATCGCTGTTCAGGCTGCCAACGCTGACATCGTCACCCTGTGAGTGATCCTAATTCGTCCTAAACCAAACAAACTTTTTAAGCCCTTATGAGCAAGTTCCTCATAAACATTTTTACATTGGTAAACATTTACGATTGCGAATAGAGCATTGAAGTAACTCCTTGACTAAGCAAAAGTGATCCTTTCCTTCAACAAGTAACAAGCCACCCTGTAACTCAACTAAATATTCTGCAATCTGTTTAATTTAATGTAGTAAATTTGGGCCAAGTGTCTTTGTAGGATTAAACCCATGCACCGGCCATTGTTTACAGCTCGATTACTGACTAGACGCAAGAATTGGTTCAAGCAACATTTGAGCTGGTCTCTATAACCAGATATCTGCACATAAACAAAGATGAATCAGAAAAAAGCAAATAAAAAGCTGAATCATGTTCCAAGATTGCATTTCACCCAAGGCGTTCCACTTCTGCTCTCTTCACGGACCGTTTACCTGCAAGCAACCAAAGCCTGTCCGAGCATGATTTGCCAATACTCGCACTACAGGTGGAAACATGTGTCCCGTAGAGATTAGCAATAACATACGAAAGCATCAGAGTGCTTTGAATGCAATAAAAAAGATAAACAAAATAATCTTTACTCAAAGACGACTTACTGATTTTACCTTTAACTTTACCTGCAGATGGTAAATTGTCTGAACTGTATCTCTCATTGTTGTCTTTACTCTCTCTTTCCCTTTCTTCCTCCCTCCGCTCCTCCTCCTCTGGTTCATCTCCCTCGCCGCTCCTTACCACCTCACATTTCTGTCGTCAACATCTCAATTTTTTTACATCCTGTTCTTTTCTCACCTACCTTTCATCCTCTTATTATACCAATTCTGATTTCTGCATCCATGTGTGTCCCCTCTTCCTCTATCCCTCGTCTCCCTCTACTTCTGTCTTTTTCTACTCTCCTCCAGATTGCGTCTAGCGCGGATGAACGAGGAGATGCGAGAGGCGGAGGCTCCCTTGGGTCAACCAGGTCAATACCCCAGCAGCAGCCCCACTGAACAGCAGTATAGGAAGTGCATCCAGGAATTCATCTGCCTCACCATAGACGAGTGCTAGTGGTCACTTCTGTATCCAGGAGCAAAGCTTGTGCTCTCTCTCTCTCTACATATATATAAACTATATATACTGTATATTCCTCCTGAATGGGAACCTAAAATAATTGTGTGGACGAAGTTGCCCCTAGACACTGATCTCGAGTCGAGTACTTACAGAGATCTAGGCTTACGAGCAACTTCTTGGGGGTGTCTGAGGAGAGAGGAGCGTACCACTTGCGCAATATCGGGTTGCGTTGTGTCATAGGGAGACCCCTGATGGACCTTTTTAACTCTACTGACAATACAGTCACCACCTCCATTTTTCTGCATCACCACTATGTTTCTGCTCGCCGTTCCACGGCACCACCCACGCTATGCTAGCTACATGTCACACACAGTAAAACGACATCTGCTTTTTGGTGTTTCGCTAACAGGGTTATCCCCTAACTTATCATAACATGGTATAACCTCTTGAGTGAGGGTGTGGGTTTACTGTTGCCTAACAGCTCTTACCTCTGAAGACTCTCGCTACATTAACCCCCCTACACTTTATATCTATCCAGACCATCTGTGTGACATCCAACTTAACCATCTCTTCTTTATCGGAGATGTAAATATGCATATTTAGAAGTTATATGGGTAATCTTTAAACTATGTGCTGTGGCATGAGGTGAAAAAAATGGTATTTGTTCCATTACTTAAACAAAAAGAGTAACTGACAAGCTACAGTAGAGGTGGGCAGGGTAGTTTACTGTGTATACAGAGGGGTCAGGAAGGGAAATTTAATGTAAAACTGTGACAAAAATACTGAAGGGCTTGTGGAGAAGAGACCCTTGCCTGCTTTGTAAGATACTTTGTGACGTGAGTGAGTGAGTGAGTGAGTGAGTGAGTGAGTGAGTGAGTGAGTGAGTGAGTGAGTGGACGGACAGGAGAGTAAATGAATGCATGTGTCTAAGAATACTGAGAGACAGAGTTAAATAATATGATATTATGATACATTATGTAAAGGAAAAAAAAAGAAACTGTGCACTTTTCCCATCTACAGTATTATAATTTTTTACATTTTTCATTCAGTTAGTTTTTCCATTGTCCTTGTCTCGTCACATTATTGTCTATCTATCTATTGTCTGATTTATATCTGTCATTTTTATTGATGTTTATCTCCCCAGAGGACCAGTGCAATCCATTCTTGAATGCAGTTTACATCTGCTTTCCCGTTGATGATTGTCATTTTAATCTGAAAGCATTACTTGGAATTTATGACAGGAAGTCTTTGGAACTCATAAAAGACATTGTGTTGTCATTTTCCCTTTGGAACCGCCTTACATTGCTATGATCATTGGTATTCAAACACCACTGAAAGAGATTTCACTAGCTTATCTATGAAAATTCAAGTTACAATGCACCATTCATTGCAGTCATTTGTTGTTTAATATGTGAGGTCGAGAGGGAGATGTGTCGACAAACCAGAGCAGCAAGAAGTGAGGGAGTGTATAAAACTGGATTTATGTCTCACACTTAAAGGGACAGTCCACCCCAAAATCAAAAATACATGTTTTTCCTCTTACCTGTAGTGCTGTTTATTCATCTAGATTGTTTTGGTGTGAGTTGCTGGGTGTTTGAGATATCGGCTGTAGAGATGTCTGCCTTCTCTTGAATATAATAGAACTAGATGGCACTCAGCTTGTGGTGCTTAAAGTCGCAAAAAATATATAACTAAAAAACTCAACAGCAATGTCTCTTTCCAGAAATCCTTACTGGTTTACTCAAGATAATCCACAGACCTTGTTGTGAGCAGTTTCACACAGGAACTGTTTTCTTTCTACTGAACTACATCCACATTTGTTTTACCGCCCAGAAGAAAGCGTGCATCTACTGTTAGCTCACCTGAGCTAGCTAATGCTACAGCTCGGCCGAGGAGAATGTCATTAATGTTTACATCTTGACCTATCTTGAGCAAGAGCCTCTCGTCCATGTGTAGATGCACACTTCCTTCTGCACTGTGATACGGTTGGCGGGTGTAGTTTGGTAGAGAGAAAATAGTTGCTCACAACAAGGTCTGTGGATTATCTTCAGTAATCAGGTCATGTTTTCTGGAAAGAGACATTGCTGTTGAGTTTTTCCTTTTTTGTATTTTTTCATTTTTATTTATTTATTTATTATTTTTTTTGTACTTTGAGCACCACAAGCTGAGTGCAATCTAGTTCCATTATCTTTGAGAGAAGGCAGAAATCTCTACTCTGCAACTCACACCAAAACAATCTAGACTGATAATAGCACTACATATGTATATTTGATTTTGGAGGTGAACTACCCCTTTAAAAAAAACCTCCTCTGTTCACTTCCCTCTACAGAACAAAGGGGACTCATGACACCTCCACTTTGTTGTAAATATTTATCCATGTTGCATATCTGTGGTGAGATAAAGGAGCACATTTCTTTATGACAGTTTACACACTTGTGGGGTCAAAGGACTTGTATATCTGGCTTCCGTTGCTGGTCAATGCTTGCAGTCATCTCTGCATGCTTTGCCAGAATTTATTTTTGGGAAGTTCAACATCGTTTGCATTCTGAGCATGATAAAATATTTTCCAATGGTTTGATCACGTCGTGCAGTGCAGTCCTGTGGAATAAGCATGTACCACCATGACCCCTCTGGTGTCAGAAATTTCTTACTTTGTTGCACCTCTGTGCCATTCTTCCATCCACAGACCAAATCTGTGGTGACTTCCTCATTCCCATCTTTTTTGTTTGTTTGTTTGTTTATTTCCACAAAAGCTTACAAAAGGTGGTTTTAATTATTTTTTTTAATGTCGTGGTTTATTTTCCTCTGCCAAAGACTTTTTAAAGGGAAGGTGTCTGACATCGTTGTATGATATCACGTTGTTTTTGTTTGTTTTTTAAACTGAAACTGTTCAGAGTAGATACAGCATAGTCTTACCATGCTTTGTGAAGTGA
Organism: Epinephelus awoara; assembly: GCA_035609425.1. NCBI lineage: Eukaryota > Metazoa > Chordata > Actinopteri > Perciformes > Serranidae > Epinephelus > Epinephelus awoara. The sequence continues at coordinate 16,086,631 of CM069296.1, forward strand.
CAGAGTGGTAGAAACACTGTTGGTGTACTCACATGTTGAAAAGAGGTTACAGAAATGTGACAGAGCCGAGAGATTTTGATATGGCAGGTGATATTCTGCAATAGTTCAATGTACTGCAAGTAGAACCAGTCTAGGGGGTGATGTGAAGCTACTGTGACCAAATTGTTAAGGGCCCTCGCTCTATAGCGGAAGTATTAAATGTTGTGTCCATTGTGTGTATTGACATAGGAGTGGTTAAAGGTGCTGTTCGAAGCAAACATGCTGTAAATAGTACACTTGTGTATTTTAACTCGACGTCAACTTCCTGCCTCTCAGCATTCAATCACGGATCCTGACTGTCTGATCTGGTTTATGTTTGTCTTTTTATTCTCTTCCAACAAAAAAAACAACAACCTGTCAGGCAGAACTGTACCACAGCTCTGCGCTACGCGGAGGCGTTCTTCTGTTCACTGACATTTGGATATCTTTGGAATACTTTCTTCCTTGTCTTCAGAAGCACTGAGGGGAAAAAAAAGAAAAGAAAATACATACAATAAAACTGAGAAACTCTCGATGAACTAACCCTGCTTCCTGCTTGTTGCCCTCATTTCTGTTTCCTGTCTCATCTCTTATGCGTAGCACTCTCTCAACATTGCAGCAATGTATTTGAAAACGTCTGCGTAACATTGTTGCTTTCAAAGATCTAATGATGATATTTTAATTTGAAGACATTTTTATGTGGAAACGTTGTCAGATGTTGGGAGAGTGCTATTTTTTACAATCTGGTCTGGTGTGTCTTTTGGTCTATAACAAACTTTTGGGTAGCACTTGGCTTATTCAATGCAATACTATAGTTTCCATCAGGATAACAAATTCAAAGGAGGTGTACACTTGTACATCTTCAGCCTGCCAGGTCAATGTCAACACGCTATTTAAGGATCACCTTTGTGTTTAGGGCCTTATGTGTTTCAAACAGTGTCTCAGTTTTCTAGCCTGCAGCAACAACACCATGCCTTGAATAATTCAGTGTCTCCAGCATTTAAAACATTCATGTGATCTCACAAGTTACAAAATGTTCTCACATGCCACAAATGTCTAATTCTTTCATTTACACTTCAGGCAAACAGCACATGTCCACATGAAGAAATAAACACTGACTGACATATCATTGCTTCTGTTACCACAGGGGTTACCACGGGCAGCAGGAGAGTTAGACCCAAGGATGGTCGGGATAGAGTGAGTGAAGCATCCTGGGCCGTCTCATAGGGGACTAGTGTGATAACTGTGATTCTCTCTGCTCTGGTGGCTGTGGGTTTCTGTTGCACGCACACTCTCTGGGGAAATATTTTGAGCTGTCTTGATGTTGGGGATCTTTTTTTTGTCATTCAGAAATCTTCTGTAGAGGAGTATTGTGTCTGGAGACCCGGCTATAATACAGCATTCACGTATATTTGTAAATATACACTGTAAAATATTTCACTGTACAGTACAGTAAATTACTGCCTGCTAGTTGCATTACTTTCACGGTAAATTGCTGTAATTTTTACAGTAAATTGTCGTGAAATGACAGCTGTATATTGTGATCTCACAGTAATAATGCCTGGATATTACTGTGATTTAGTAGTATGCTCCTGTAAAATCACTATATTTAACTGTAACCTCACAGTTAAAGCCCATAACATTACTGTGATATAACAGTACATTGCTGTAAAATTACTTTAACTTCACAGTTTATGTACATTTGATTACTGTGATTTAGCAGTATGCTCACATAGAATTACTGTATTTCACTGTAATCTCACAGTTAAACTAAATACATTATTGTGATTTAGCAGTATGCTTCTGTAAAATTACTATATTTACCTGGATGGATTTCGCAATATTCTGAATTTGGTTTAATATCACAGTAAAAGCCTGTGAGGTGATAATAATGTAATTTATTGTGAAATATTACAGTCACATATTGTAACTTCCTGAAAATAATTTGCAGAGTTTAGTTTATTCTCCCACAACATTCAAACATTGAATGTATAGTAGGTCACAGAGAGTGGGTAAGTATTGTGTAAGTATATTAAGCACATGAACCCAGATGTCACTTGGTAGTGACTTGAGAGAGAGGAAACATGGACAGGATGCTCACCACTCTTTCCCTGTAAGTTCCTGATTTTCTACCAACCGAGACACATGGTTAGAAGGGTTATCTTTTAAAATGTGCAGCAAATGCAGTTTGAGTGTCTACAAAGCATTTACTCATATAAACAAAATATGCTGTACAGAAGAATGAGTCACTCATAGTACCTAAAGGAATAGGTGTTAATGTACCACTGAGGTAGACTGGTGAACTTCACTCCATGCTTTGGGGGCTTTGCTCTTTCATGTGGAGATTCTTCTGTTCTTTCTTCATCAATGGTGAAAATGTGGGTTATTGGAGACTGCAGTATTTGCTGATTTATTGCTTTTATGTCATATCATTAAAAATGCCTTGTATGTTACTCACTATATGTTAAAGGTAAGCAAAAACCAGCAGATTGGTCACTGCAGTCTCCATGGGGCCACACAGTGGGACAAACCCTCTCCTTGACTTTAGTATCCCCTGTTGCAGGTGACATCTCCAGTGTTGATGTCTTTCGCGAATTTTCTATCCTCGCGTCTCTCCAGCCCGAGAAGTTGAGGAGGAGGAGCGTACAGTTCAGCCGCTGCAAGAAGCCACAGTGACAACTGTTCACCCGCTCTGATCACTCTTTTGGAGTCAAGAGGGAGGCAGCTACATGGCATTCAAAAAGACATTTTGATTTTGAGGAGTGAGTGCTGCAGGTGTGAGCAAATGGTCAAAACCTGTAGGCTCTTGACAAAGCTATTTTATATCAGGTCCCCAATTGTAAATATGTTTAGTCAAGGTCAAGATGTTAGACCTTGGTCATATCAAAATGTAGTTTAAACAGTTCCTTTGCACAGGATCCTACAGTTGCTATAATGTAACACTACATTTGTTAGATCATCCCTGCCTGTTAAGGTAAATGTTGCGTGATATCAGACATAATTGTCAACTTGTTAAACTGTTTCCATATTCGTTAGTCAGCTCAACTCAGTGGAGTGGGTGAATTCAAAAGTCTGGACCCAGGAAATGGCAAATGTTTTTAAAACTTTAGAACAAAACCAAGTGCCCCCTTAGTGTTTTGTACAATTTTATTTTGTCAACTGCAAATGTCTGATGAAATGTCTTTTAAACTGTTGGCAGAAATAAAAATAAAAAGGCCCTAAATATAAAATGTTTTTGTGCATTTCAATTTGTTTTCATTAAAAAAAACTTTGGCTATAGCAAACAGCAACAAGCAAGAGGGTCCGTTAGCTGGTGGCTGAAAATATACAGGAAAGCTTTAAATGTTACTGAATTAATATTACTATTTAATATTATTGAATTATTGATGTACTTTCTAAAGGATTATATTTAGGCATAATATTCCAGGTCAGCTGGTGACAGTAACGCGCTCTCTGTGTCATTTTGCCAACCGCTGTAACACAGATGAAGAAGGAAACAGGAAGCGTCATTTCCTCCTGCTGGCGAAAGCTAAAGCTACGTTGGTGTCATCGTCTTATCGGTTTGGGGTTTGACAACAGGAACAACAGCCTTATTTCGTGTCCAGCCACGAATACCTGTTTTCAGTGGAGTCTCTGGAGAGGTATGTCTGTCCTACACGCCCTCTGGTTTGTAAATACGAGAGATGTGGGGGTCCGCTCTCGTTAGTAACATAACACTTCGTGCTAGCCGTTGCTAACGCTAGGTAGCTAAACATAGCTTCGGCCTAAGTTAGCTAACGTTAACAGTACACAGAGGCAGGGCTTCTCACCAGCTGTACCTGCTAGCTTCATCAAGTTAGCCTGGCTGGGCGGACAATAGTGATATGTGTGGTTAATAAAAACCGGCAGTCACACATTATATCATCGTGCAGTTTCAAGGTGGTCTCTGCTTTGCGTTAACAGGCGGTGGTTTAGTATTAAGTGTGAGATATCGAGCTAACGTATTGATCTGCTCGGCTAGCCACAGATTTAACAGTAGCCTAGCTTGTCAGGCAGCGGATTAGCCTGAGCTAACATAAATTGCGTTAACGCTAAGTAGCCTGTTTTATTAGGAAGTGACGCTGACATCATTTCAACACTGTTACAGTTCATGTACAGCTCAGTAGCGTTATATTGTCAGCCGTGGGCCACATGATAGTGGGGCAGCAGGCAGTGGTGCAGCTGGCTGATACAGAAGTTATCTTGAGTTCAGTGGGCTGAGGTGGAGAGGCACTTTAAAGTCCATTTACATCAAAGTCAAGCTGCCCATACATGTAACAGCATGGTGTCAAAATACTAGTACTTACAGTGTTTCTGTTTTCAGCTGTAATACTCTCACACCACTATTTCTTCAATGAAATATTGTGCTTTTACCGGAGGAGGCATGGCAAGTTTGTATGTATACCACCATTCACCAAGGCATTTCAAAGTTTACACGAAATTCAAAAAGAAATCAATACAAAGCAAAAAGAAACACAAGGCAATGTTGGAAAGGCATATTTAAATGGGATTTTACTACAATAAAATAAACTGTAAGATACAGTCAAAGTGGAATACAACAGAGCAAAAGTTACAGTGGAGTTACAGCTCTATGAAGGATATAGCCTGATACTGGTGCCTCTGTGTATCAGAAGTACATTTCAAGACATCCAGTCAAGATCAATTTTGGTTATCTCCCCTCTGCATATCCTTTAAATCCTCAGATGAACAACAACGGGAATAAGAGAGCTCCAACCACAGCCACTCAGCGACTTAAGCAGGATTACCTCAGGATAAAGAAAGACCCTGTGCCTTACATCTGTGCAGAACCTCTCCCCTCCAACATCCTAGAATGGTAAGATCTCCATCCCGGAAAGGCCCTCACTAAGAAATCATCACCAAGCCAATAAGTTGCATTTCAGTGCACCAATTTGGACTGTTTTATGTTATCAGTAGAGATAAAGTAATCACTAGGTCTGATATCACTGAGTCACTAGGGCTCTGTTTTTAACAGAGACACTGTCTATATAATAATATTTGAATATTTAAAATGATAAAAACAGGTTTGTTTTTTTTGGGTTTTTTTTAAACTTTACATGTTACCACAGGTTTTGATTTCATCTAACCACGTTTCAAAATAACTGTCAAGCTTTGTCAACCAAACTTTCAGAGTAACTAGGGCGTTGTCTGTGTTGGCATTAGTGTTTTTTTAATGAAATATTATTATGAAATATCCTTTGCAAGGAGGGCTTAGTCATGTTCAGGTGTTTTCTCTCTTTGTAATAAGGATGGAGGTCTTGTGATTCATGCGCTCATATCATGGTCAGATTTTAGAAATAAGGAAGCAAATCAGTCATTGCTAGGAAATCAAACAAAGCCAATAAAACAGACAAAACAATCTTAAAAAGAGATGACAATAATTCAATGGCTGATATAAGATAAGTTACCAGAGAATTTACATCGGTCTTGAATTTGGCCAGTGATGCCACGTGAATAAAATCAATAACAATAGCCTGTGAACTGCATAAAATGACACCTCTGCAACTGTTTCTGTTTCAACTTTGTAGCACATAAAACTGTTTTTCATCCATTGTCCATGCATTACAGATAGACTGCAGACAGATTACTTGTGCCCTATTATGTCATTGTTCTTGTGATGTTGCAGCTATATCATATGTTAACCAGGCAACCAGGAGGCTCCTTTTTATGTTTAATGGAAGAGTAGAAAATAATTGAAAGAAGAGACACTGAAGTGAAACAGTGTGGAGTTGAATTTTAGGCCATTACTAGCACATGCTGGTCAAGAGTAGGGCTGCCACTAACGATTATTTTCATTGTCGACTAATCTGTCAATTATTTCTTCGATTAGTCGACTAATCATTTCATCGAAAAATGTGTTAAAATGTCGGTCTGTCTCGCCCTAACCCCAAAATTATTTCATCTAATGTCTTGTTTCATACTCACGCCAAAGGGTCTTAGTTCACCGTCATGGGAGAGTGTGTAAAGCTGCCAATATCCGAACGTAAGAAGCTGCAGTAAGAGTATTTTGGGGTACTTTTATAGTACTTTTCTATGAAAAATTACTCAAACTGATTAGTCGACTACTAAAATAGTCACAGATTATTTTAATAGTCGATTAGTCATCGATTAGTCGACTAATTGTGGCAGCCCTAGTCTAGAGGATGGAAATTTAACCAAACGTACTGTTATTTTTGTTCAAATTGTTGTTGAAAAATGTAGCCGTCAGTAACAGAAATATTTCCTGTCTTCTCTAGGCACTATGTAGTCAGAGGTCCTGAGAAAACTCCATATGAAGGTAAAGCCCACAGACAGTTAAGCGACACATGCTCTTCAAGTAGCTCCTGTTAATTGGGATATTCTTTGACAAGTTCCATCATGCTGATCTCTGTGGTTTGTTAGTGACAAGAAGTGTGAGTGATTGAGCTGTCTTTTCTGTTATTTTCGTCATTCTTAGGAGGATATTATCATGGAAAACTCATATTTCCTCGGGAATTTCCTTTTAAACCACCAAGTATCTATATGATAACACCAAATGGAAGATTTAAGTGTAATACAAGGTAAGATTGTAGTTTTATTATTGTTGATGTGAATGACAACTCAGGATTTAAAGAGAAAGCTACTTTGGTTTCTTGTTTTAGAACTTGTCGGCCACTTTGCTTTCTATTCGTAACTTTCCCTGTTTCCTCCACAGATTATGTTTGTCCATCACAGACTTCCATCCAGACACATGGAACCCTGCGTGGTCCGTCTCCACCATCCTCACAGGTCTCCTAAGCTTCATGGTGGAGAAAGGCCCCACCCTCGGCAGCATTGAGACCTCTGACTACACAGTGAGTGCAAACAAATTACCATAAATGCAGCATATAGTGATGAATCACCTGTCGTGTCTTCAATGTTTGATGTGCTTTTTATTTTTTTCCAGAAAAGACAGCTGTCAGCCCAAAGCCTGGCCTTCAACCTCAAGGATAAAGTGTTCTGTGAGCTGTTTCCTGATGTAGTCGATGTACGTACGAAGTGAATGTCTTGTTGTTTTCTCTTGTCTTTCTTTTTTGTCGGCCTAATATTCTCCCATTTCTACCCTTCCTCCCACCAGGAAATGAAGCAGAAACAGAAGGCCCAGGAGGAGTTAAGCGCTCGCACTCAGCCCCTCCCCTTACCCGACGTGGTTCCTGACGGTGACCCTCAACACGCCCACTACGGCCTCCCCGCCCTCAACGGCGGTCCTGTCCCCCTCGGGGGCGCCAACCCCGCCCCTGGCCTGCAGCAGGCCAATCGCAACCATGGACTTCTAGGTGGGGCTTTAGCCAACCTGTTTGTGATCGTAGGCTTTGCGGCGTTTGCCTACACAGTCAAGTACGTGCTGAGGAGCATAGCCCAGGAGTGAGAGGAGTCAGTGTTGTAGGGCGGCGCTCCCCCCTGCAGGTGAGCCGGCTAGTGGACTCGACATTCTACAAACACACTACGTGGGGGAGGGATGTTCAGTCCTGGGTTAAACCCCTCCACGACCACCACAACACCACCACCACCACCACCATGGACTTTGGAAGACAGAAACTCAAAGCCAACCCACCCAGGAAGGATTGAGAGGAGGAGTAGGAGGTGGGGGAGTGGACGGGAGTGGCAGTTGGGCCAGGGGATTGGAGGGGCTTATTAAAACGGTTGTGATCCACTCTGTGCTCTGTGGTTTATGTCAGCAGTTAGAAACAAACTTGGCTCATGGGTTGTGGAAGAGTGCAGAACTGAGGACACGGTTTGAAGGCAGGTCACAACAGACAGATGCTGAAACGCACCATTGTTGTCCTGCAAGGTAACATCACAGGTAGGGGCTTATTCAATTAAGTAGGTAATTCTCAGAGCAGGCGCCCTCCTGCCCGTCACCTCTACAACAAGTGTTTCTGCTGCGGCGTTTCCTGATTATACATCAGATCATACAGACTCTTCAGGGTGTGACATGAAGCTGTCGCATTGTGTTTTCAAACTATAGAGGAGAGGAGTGCCACAAAGACCAGTTGTGTGGCATTTACAAACTAATTTGACCTTGATTTGCATTGCAGGCAGTTTTCCATTTTAATCCTTTGCATGGAGTAGCGTCAAGGTATCAGATTTCAGCGGCATGCAAGTACAGTTCAAGAACCGGTTTCTCTACCTTCAATTTCACTACACAACAGCATATCTGGATCAGATGGAAATGCAACAGAAAGTAGTTAACAAGAATGTGTCATACATTCAGTCATATAGACACAGATGATGACTTTCCACGCATCACGTAAAGATCTCTTGGCCACTGTGTAACATTATCCCTGACCTCAGCTACCCCTGTCAATGACTGACTCGCTGATAAACGTTGAGGTTTCATATGTGCCAAGAATATGTCCGCGCACTTTAAGCACAGATGGAACTTCAACGGAACTGCCTCGTGGTTCATGTTGTCCAACGGGAAGATTTATGTTCTGTGGAAGGTTGGTAGGCTTGTTAGCAGTCAGTGACAGAGATACAACTGCCAAACTACATGTAAGCAAAGAACGAAAAAAGTCCCAAAACAGTACGCAGCAATGTGATACAAGTAGAGCGTCACACTTGTAAATACTTGTGTATCTTATTAGTAGGGTCTATTTCCTGCACCAAAGCTTCCATGTGATGAGCAAATAGTGCGGAAAGAAGCCGTCCTACAACAGTATTGACAAGTGTATTTATATCTGCATTTCTCTTTTATGTATAGATAAAAAGCGTCAAACTCGGCGTGTCAGTCTGTGAAAGAGCCACTGATCTGTGGTCAGAGTCTGATGTGAGTCCAGACGTTCTCTCCTGTCAACCCATGAGCCAAGCAGTGAACCCAGTGTCTGCACAGACGTAAATAGAGACCAGTACCTTTTTGAAATTGGCTTAGCTGACCAGTATAGCTCCACTCTATATAGGTCCAAGTAAAGAGGCACATGAAGAGAACCAACGTTTTATTTCTGTATATTATTTTTTCTTTTTGATATATTTTTTTCTTTGTGTTTTTGTTCTCTTTATTTATAGAAATGGCCTCGGCTTGTCTGCCAAGGAAATTTTTAGTGTCTGCTAAGCGGGGCAGTGCAGGCAAACATACACATACACACACACAGACAGGCCATGGCCCAGGCTCACACAATTGCTGATAATTTACTGTTGTGCATTGCATTTAGTAAAGATGGTTCTACTGTGTATCTAATGTTTCAACAGAGAAATGGTCTGGAAGCAGAATATTTGCCTTTCTATTGCTCTTTTCTTGGCACCATCTTTAAAGAAAAAAAAGAAAAAAAAAGACAAACATGATGATGATGATGATGATGATGATGATGGGAGTGCGTTTGTGTGATTATACAGCAAATGCCCAAATTTCCATGCTTCAGTTAATCTTGTGTGACATTGTATGTTTTCATAGTAAATGCAAATAAATTACCCTGCATGGCAGGGCATTTTAGAAAACCTTGCTCCAGTCTGCGTCTTTGGCAAACCATACTTTGAAATGTCCATGAACATTTAGCACGGTGTCATATAATGTGGTCAAAGTTTTATTGTCCTCAAATAAAAATGTCATTCTAATCAAATCAAGAGTGCCTGCGAAGGTTATAGTCTTTTGATAAAGCAAACAAGGGAGTTAAATTATACGCACGCATGTTAGTCGGAATTCCACAGAGGGCGATTATTCCTCAAGCGCTTCCTTGGAAGGATTGGAATCTGCGCGTGACAAGATCAGTCACGTCTGCAGGGACTGCTTCAAAAGCACCCGAGCCAAGCAAACAGTCGCAGCAAACCTCAGCCAGCGCAACAGACTCTTTACCTCCAGTAGTAAAGAAGTTGACCTCACCAATCCTGAAAGTAAGTATTGTTCTTACAGGGCTGCAGATGCCTTTGTATTAGACTAAGTTTTGACAAATTATTTTTGTGTTTCTGATGCTGAACATTTGATGTGAAGTCCATTTTTACTGATTTGTGTTTGTCATGTGCTGCAGGTGGTTTGAAGAGACACACTCTGCTTCCAGTCTCTGCCACGTCCTCCACACCATCAGCCAGCATGTTCATAAACGAAGAGCTTGAATGCGTCGTGTGCTGCCACGAGTTCTCCCGCGGCCACCGGATCCCTCGGGTCCTCCACTGCAACCACACCTTCTGTGCCCCCTGCCTGGAGAAAATGTCCAAGCAGGAGGGGGTGATCCGCAGCGTGTCCTGCCCTCTGTGCCGCTGGATCACCTGCACCCGAGCCAGCCTGGCCCTGCCTGCGGCCCTGTGGGTCAACACGGAGATCTGGGACCAGATTACGCAGGAGCAGCAAGAGATGGAGCAAGCAAAGGTGGGGGATTTTAACAACACAAAGACCCAACTCATCAAGCCAACACTGTAAGTGCATTCTCAGTTTATTCTAATAGATTACACTCCTGTAACGGCAACTTGTGGCTGTAGTGTCATTTCATGCAAGCCTGATATCTGAACACCTCCCTCTGTCTCTCTGTCTCTGCAGACCCACTTCAAGACACACTGGTTTCATGTCAACGCTGCAAAAAATGTTTAGCTGTGTGCCGCTGCACGAATGAGACATGGACGGCTGCTGACAGTTGAACAGCAGAAGAAATGGCAGCGACATATGAATTTCTCATCCATGTGTGACTGGAGAGACTTGGTAAATGTGGCGGTGCGTTCACAGCACAGGACTCCGTGCAGTTTGCAGGAACACTGTTGTGACGGACAGACACGAGGAGCGACGGCCTTGTTCTTTTTGTGCTGAGCTCAGAAGTGGATTTAAAATGGACTGCACTGACTTGAAGTTGACAAACTGATTTTTTTTTGTAAATTAGTTGTTGTTTTTTTGTTTTTGTTTTTTTTTACGGGTAGGCCTAACTGTGAAATATCAATATTCAGTCAATCCTCATTTGTTCCCCAAAGCTGAATTTCATACCCTGCTTAAGTGTGTTTAACTGTGAGGAGCTCATTCTTATTGAAAGCGCACAATTCAGTGGTAATAGGGAATGATGTGTTTTGTTGTATATTATATAATGTATTGTAAATTATCCTCAAATTATTTATATATGTATATATTTGATCACTTCGGGTCACTTTGCCCACCTGCGTTTGAAAGAACATCAGCATGTATCACTGACATGAAGGATTCTTATCCTTAAACTCCTCCTAAATTCTTCACCACAAGATTTATTTGTTAACATAAATAAAACTGTAACTGAATGTTAATTGACTCATTTCCATGTTGTCAGTTCACAAGCATTCTTTGTGAGGAAAGTGCCACTGTTTGGGACATGAAGAATAAATGTGTCAGTAACCAGAGATGAGCAGCATTTCAATAAATTTGTTCAAACATATCTCAGTGGTGTCCAGTGTTTCTGTCACTTGGTTGAAGTGGTTTTTATCTCTTCATTCAGGCGGGCTGTATCAGGGAGAAATCATGAATATAAACCTTTACATTTATATTATCAGGTTCGTAAAAGAACACAAAAACATCAATGCAAGGCAACGTCTTGCTTTAAGTTGTAGTTGTAGACAGTGCAGCCGAACAAAAAAGGTAATTTAAATCAGTATTTCTGCAGCGTGTTGATGAGAACTTGAGAGGGAAAAAGAGATGTCTTTTAACACTTAAAAATATGTCCCATAACGGCTTCACTAAAAGCAAAAGAAACTTGACAATACAATATTTTTGATGAAACATGCTTTTTTAAAACCAGTGATAACATAAGACAACCTGTGCAGTCTTGTACATTTGTATGTGTGTGTGTGTGTGTGTGTGTGTGTGTGTGTGTGTGTGTGTGTGTGTGTGTGTGTGTGTGTGTGTGTGTGTTATTTATTTGTTTATTTTCAATCCCTTAGGCGGTGCTATAAAAAAAAATCAAGCCATTATTATCGTTATTGTTTTAACAAGTAATAAATCATATTTTGTAAAAATACGTCAAATAAAACATGATAAACAGTTATGAGTGAATTTCTCAAAAGCTTACATATTATATATTAATATATAGTGTCAGACAATGACATTTTCATGTTTCCTTAAACAATACACTACTTTTTTAAAAAATTATTCTAATTAATAATTGCACTACAATTTTTTAAACAAACTGTAAATATTGTGCGTATGTGTGTAGTCAATGTAGTACACATTTTGCATGATTTCCTTAACCCATTAAAGCTGCTATTAGTTGACTTTCTGTGTTTTTATGTTCCTATATTTGGCTTAATATAATCATTACAAATTGAACGATAAATGTTAAATATAGTACTATATGTCAATATGTTTGACACTCACAAATAAGATTTTTTTTTCTTTTGTTATCAATTCAAGATTTTACAACTTAATTTAATCCAAACATCTCGAGGAAACTTTAAACATCCGCTGAAAACATGTTCAAACCAACACGCTTTATCTTATCTTATATTTTTGAGAACTTTGCAGAAACATTTGAAAACAAATTTTAGACAGATTTTTGGACAAAACATATTTTTCCTATTTATCGTTGGAGGTGAGTATAAAGGTCAGTGGTATAGATGTGGTTTTGTGCAGAGGAAGGTTTATGTGGATATATGGTTTTTAGAGTTGAAGTAACAATGTTATGAACCATAAAGGCAACCCCTCCCACGCTCAGTTCCATGGAAAGATTTGTTTTGCAGGCAGAGGCAAAATATGCTGCTGGCGAAGTTAATCTACCCTGTTAAAGACCTGACAAGCCTGTTATCTAACTGTAGTGTCTGCGCTTTTGTCAGCCGCTGGACAGGGAAGAGTGACACGATTCAAAGATCATAGCACTATTGATCAATTCAGCATAATGACAGAGTGCGTTCATTAATAATGTTGACAGACAGACAGGAAGTGAGGCATAATTAAACACCATTCTGGATTTGTGGTTATTTTTTATTGAAAACAGTGACAGTGGGTTATTTGAGCTGAAACCTTTTTTTTTCCCTGAATTAGTTCTACCAAATAGCCTCTTAACTATACTATGTTAAGATGAAATACAGTTAAATATTCAGACATTACAACACAAAACTGATGCAAACACAACAGGGAAGGATTTACTAAAAAGCTTCCAGTACCCACAGAAACCATCCCGAGATTCACCTCCTTTAACTAAAAGACGGTGGCAGGAACAGATCAGCTGTGTTCAATGCCAACAGTGTGACTGACGTGTCCACACTGTGGTAATTCATCCATGTGAAAACAATGGATTCCAACAAAGACAAGACTGAAGCCGAAGTGGCCACTTTTGCACATTTTCTGGGGAGGGAGAGACACTTTGTGTGTCAGCGACGCATTGGAGTTCTTGTAAGAGACAAACTGCTAAAGTGGCTTCTCATCAAACACTGAGTAACTGAGCTGGCAGCCATCCTCCTGTTTTCATCAGTCATTGTTACGGCTGGGTAACAGTACTTGATACCTCTAAAGGTATCACCCACAATAACCCAGTATCAAGTAGTAGCGAAACCTCTGCTGCCAAAAGATACTTGCATTGGATCCTTTTTTGTGCTCAGGTCACAAATACAGACTCTTTGTGTGATTTTGCTCGCAGCTAATCATGGCAGTCTTCGACTTCATGTGACGTGATTGGCCCACTACCACAGCAGCTAAAACCCCTACAGTCTGGGGTGTGGTGAAGTCGAGAGAGGTGTACTTGTCAGTTGACAGTTCAGCGTGCCAAGATGCCGCCAGAAAGTTTGACAGGAATTTAAGTGTTATACTGAATGCTCATCCATTCACATGTATCAGAGTAGATGTAGAAAAAAACGTATCAAATGAAGTACTTGATTAGTATTGGTATCACTTTATGGATACTGGTATTGAAATTTTTTAGATGATACCCAGCCCTTGTCATTGTACAGCAGTGTGGGTAGTTTGCTACAACTTCTTAGCGAGCATTTCCAAAGTGTCACGGGGATAAAACAGGACCTGTTTTTCTTCTACAGTATATAAAACAGTAAAAACTGGCCATAAATCTGTTTTAATAACGAGCAGGTCCTACACAATCAGGATTCACAGATATAGATTATTTTTCGGTCCATGTGAAACTGGATTTTTTTTAACATTTTAAAAGAGTAAAGTAGGGAAGAAGGTTAATATCTTTTTTTGTTACTTTAAACAAAAGCTTTTCACGTCATTCCTTAGGATGGTGTTTCCACTCCTCTGTACTTCATAAATACATTCAGCACTCAGATGATGCAGTTAAAAAAAAAAAAAAAAAAAAAAAAAAAGTTTCTATTGCATAAGGACATGATAAATCCTGCCTAAACACGGTCACTACATTAACAGACTATCACATGTGCACTTAAATTAACATGTATCCATCACAGTTTTCATCACATCTTTTCTCTTATTCCACATCTTCATGGGCCTTCCTCTTCCTCTCTCGCTCAGACAAAACATAATTTAAAACATAGTAAAAGACATAATTGTGAGTAAACAGACATGAGCGAGGTACACTCATTATTATGTTAGCTAAAAACACAGGGCCTCAGTGGATTAGTGTGAAAACTTAATAACAAGGCTCATGAGAAACTAATGACTTGAAACTCTTTGTCAGCCAGCTCTTCAAAAGCCTCGTGAGTCAGGCGTCTAAAAGCTCGCCTAAAGTGTCGTCGCAGCTTGTGACAGGAGGATAATCTTTCTTCACACAGAAACCTCATGAATAACAGGAGTAAAATACATTTACCACAATGCCTTAATTATACATCTGGATAAGATGGGGATAAAATACGGGCTATAAACAATATAGTTAAGGGAAAATAAATCGATATGATATCAAATAATATCAAAGAACATTTCAAAAACACTAAAACGACCCAAAAGAGCATGTAAATGTGTCAGAGGTGAAATGCCGCCTTGAGTCAGAAGCAGCAAACAAATAAGTGACCAACAGTTATTCTATTAGAGATACAATTTAAATGTCCCTTTGTGATAGTATGTGGGGAAGTAGATTTTTTTTCTTTGTTCAAAGTGTGTGTGTGTGTGTGTGTGTGTGTGTGTGTGTGTGTGTGTGTGTGTGTAACTCCCTATAGGTATGGGTACTGTGTGAGGCGCCTGGGGCTCAGCTGGTAGGCACTGTAAGCCTCAGCCCGGGGCGTCACACTAACGTAGGGAGAACCAGTGGCGAACTGATGCTGGTAGGCAGCAGGGAGGCCGTGCAGCAGACTACTGACAGAGTCCTTACGGCTGGCCGAGTCTCTCCTGGAGGAGGAGGCTGAGGTGTACGTTGCTGCATAGGCGGAGGGGGAGTGTCCGTGGCTGGCGTGACCACGGCCTAGCAGCTGCTCCATGGCCTGAGAAGCTGAGGAGAGGGCGGTGGAGGCCGGGTAGGCGTACAGGCTGGGGCCAGGGGCCGAGGCTGAGGCCAGAGCGGACACCTCGGGGAAGTTGTAGTGAGAGGAGACGGCCGGAGGGAAGTTTGGCTGGCGACGCAACGATGAGTCACTGTGGGAGCGCTCCTGAGATGAAGACACCACCGGCTGAACCTAAAAAGAAACAACACTCAGTTGAGCAATCGTCTACATTCGAAGCCTCTTTTGAAGTTCTTGAATGAAGCTACTAATGTCTGTCATCATATTTTACAATATCATTACCTCAAAAAAATTTACATCAACTTTCTTTACTTTATAAATGTAATTTTAGGTGCTCTTAGATTGCTGCTAGTCTGCCCTGTTAATACAGGTGAGCGCCTCCCTCTGTGTACAGAAAGCTGGGGAACCAACAGTTTTTTAACTGCTATGAAAATTTTGTTTTTGAAAGGCTAAAAACCAACTAAAATGGATTAAAGCACATAATGTCATTAGATAAAAACATGAATTTTGGAAATGATTACATTTATATTTTGTCAAAGACAATTTAGTGGTCTTTTCTTTACAATTTATAAGGGACACAGGTAACATGTTTAATGCCTCTTGTAGATATAATCCAACTGATCTTATTTCCATACATGTATTTTGTATATACACTTTGTTAAATCCTTATTCTAGCATCGGCTGATCTGACCACGGAGGTGAGAGGAACAGCCGGCTTGACCGCAGTTATTCTTAGACTGTGCCCTGCAGGCGACCAGGCAGCAACAGGCACTACATTGGCTACCCCAGTTCTAAAAGTATCGTGCATCGTTTTAGACACATTTCTCTAAATTCAGCACAATATACAGTATATGGTGAGGAAACTTTGGCATCTACACTGAAATTCAAAATAAGACTTTTTGGGTTTGTTGCTGAGTTGGTCTTAAATCTCAGTTTGGTGACCATTAGTCTCGCTCACCAGACCTTTCTCAAGAAAAGAAAGGTCTTTCTGGGCCGACTCTCACTTTAAGTTTGGAGAAAAAAACGCCCCGGCTGCTTGTATTTCTTTCAACTAATCACAATCGTTCTGGGCGGTGCCACAGCAACGGTGCGCTTCCAAAAATATTGCCCGGGGGAAACAGGTTTTGGTGTAACATGCCCACAAAAATATCGCCTACAGGACGCGACCATGGGAGAAAAATGGCTACATCCCCGCAAGATCAAACGCCACAAAAGTTAGTAAAGGATGTGTTGAAAACTGCTACACAACTGGAGGTGGTAGGGCGGGACTTCAGCGGGTGGCTCGTTCTTCCCAATGAGAGGCTGTTCTATGCAGCGAAGTTCCGCCCACTCAGACTAAGTGACCATAAATAGCATGGCAATATGTTATATAGAGATATAGTTACAAATAAATATTTATATAATTGCAAGCTTATAAGCCAGTATTATCTTATCAGATAGAGATATACTGGTATTGGCACACATACTGGCAGATATCTAACAAAATTTATTTTTTTCAGTATTGCCATTACACTGTTTGTCCAGTAGAGAGCACTTTAACTCTTTGACTCAAAGAACACGAGTGTGTTTTTCAACTCAGAAACTTTGGAACTCTTGTGAGCATATTTTAAGAATCCAAGCCAAAAATGTTTGTGTTTTAAAAGGGAAATATAAAGTCCTGGTTCAGTGTCCTACAGGTGTAAACATAAAATGACTGACATCGTTCTTTGGGAGATGTCTTTTGCAACGTATGATGTTGTTCATCTGTGTGTCTGTTGACATTAATGTTTCAGTCTGTTCCTCTTGTCAAACAGCAAAAAAGCTTTTTTGACCGATGAACCTGCAGTTTGGATACAGATGTTTACCCCTGCTGCAACACCAAGTGCTTCATTTTAACTTAACCTTTCACACACATTCTTTACAATGACGTTTTCAAAACTTTTTCATAATATTTCCCCCCATTTACATTACTTTACCAATTTTCAACCAGCGGCGTAGCAAAACAGTGTGGGTAGTACTTGTAAATGACCTGTGGTCACTCCATCTAACCAGTGTCTAGATAAAAAGAAACTGAGATCAAATGGTAAAACCAAGAGGCACTGATCAACTATAAACCAAGATTCTGTTACTGTTGCCTACTCCTCCCCTCAAACATTTTCAGACAGATACTTTACCTCACTATTTAACTGTAATACAAGATGTCTTGTTACCAGCCAGCCGCTATTGTGTCAAATGGGTGAGTTTGTATTACATCATCTACCAGCAGGAGCATTTATTGGTCCAGTGTGGCGCTGTGCATTTTGGTATTTGTAGGTTTTTCTGCATGCCTGCTTTTCTAACTGCTGACTTTGCTCACTTGTTAGACAGTCCCACTGTCAACGGGCTGCATCCGCCCATAAACCAGACCCGCGCATACGGGTCCTCAGCAAAACGTTAAGACCATGCCCCTTTTAGGGGGACAGAAACTAGAGATCCTGTAGATGTCAATGCAATTTAACATGTGTTTAGATTACAATTTTGACAGTTTGTATGTATTTATTTCTTGTCAAACACACATTTATTTTATGGACATGTCTAATGATTGTTGTGTGACCTTGCCTGAACCCGAGTGTTCGTGACACCTTGATAAATTAAGGTTAATGCCATCACGCCCCTTCAGGCATCCCCGTCCAAGTCGATAAATGACCCAACACACTGGCCGAATATTGCTCATCTGAGCATCTTTACATGTAGGTGTTCAGATCATGATACCTGTATTTGATTAATCCGGCAATGTCACAACACTGGTCTGGTCTATGTGTATCATGCGATACTAGTGATGTTTCAATGGTCACACACTAGATTTTAAATTACTATTAAAATTAGGATTTTTATGAACCTATTTTAAATATAGCCAAAACAATCTGTAAATTCAAAACCATTTTCAGGCCTGTTCTTTCTAATTTCATACATTCTCATTCTCAGCAGCAGTGTTTGCCACTTTGATTAACATACTAAAGAATATACACCCTTTCCCATAAGTGCCTCCTGTCAGGGCCAAAGTGATTACGGCAACACCAAAGCTCGTCAATCCATCAGCACAAAAGAAGTCTCACCTGGCTGAGGTTTAAAGGGTGTGACTGGCTTGGCACCAGTCCGTGACGCTCCATGCTCTCCCCTGAGCTGCAGGGCTGCCGGTTGGATGATCTCTTAGGCTTCATGTAGTTCACTGTGAATTAAAAAGGTAGTAAGTGTTATTGAATCATATTGCTTTCACGACTGAGATAAAATTATTTTCTGATAACACACAGACAAATGGTAGATGAGTGACTCTCACCAGTTTCCAGGCGTCCCCGTGAGACTGCTCCTCTCTCAGAGCCCTGGGTTTTGACTGAAGGTGCTACCACTGCCAGAGACTTGGCCTGGCGTGATGACATGGTGCTAGTTGGGTTAAGTGTGCGGGGCAGAGGAGTCAGAGGGCTGGCTGTAGAGGAGTCTGAGTCGTGCACCGTCACACAGCTGATAACGTTAGTGCGCTGACTCAAGCCGACGCTACATAAACAGAGAAACAGTGTTACTTCACAAGAAATTAAGAAAAGTAGATCAGAGTAAATTAATCTAAATGAATAAAAGCCTTGGTCTGATCTACTGAGTCAAACAAGCCCTGTTTTTCCATCAATCCCATAGTAGAAAATCGTCATGGTAGTGTAGGATAGTACCAGGATATAGGATAGTTTTTGAGCTACAAATAATGGACTAGCACTGTTGCATTTAAAATAAAAGACATAGGATGCAAACGAGACGCTAAGCAAACATGGAGTATCTTGTCCTCACCTGGCAGGATGGAATTTGCGCTCGTCCTCCGTGTCAGTGTCACTGTGAATAGTGATGATGCTGACCGCTGGACTGGGTGTGTCAGAGATGACGATTGGCTGCGACAATGTGGCGCTAGGTGGGGTCACACCGCTGCTGCTGAGCAGT
Source organism: Epinephelus awoara (assembly GCA_035609425.1). Classification (NCBI taxonomy): domain Eukaryota; kingdom Metazoa; phylum Chordata; class Actinopteri; order Perciformes; family Serranidae; genus Epinephelus; species Epinephelus awoara. The sequence continues at coordinate 16,105,897 of CM069296.1, forward strand.
GATGCAGCAGATATACCCCTAAACAGTGAAACAATAGAAAATGTTGAGCCTTCTCATCCAAAGCAAACATAATTTCTGCTGTGATAACAGACAAAAAACAGAATCTGAAGTCATGTGCAGAAGTCTTGTATCATTTAAATCTACTGAACAGGAAAAAAACTCAAAAAGTTGCAATACACACTGGAAGAACTATCCTCCAGATAAAATATAACTCTACAGTCAACCACAAAAAACTGTATTATCTGCATAAAATACTGAAAAATAGTGAAAATGAACATATTATTTGCTTTAACTTGTCATTAAAGATTAAAGATTAAAGTTCCACTGATTGTCACACACCTGACACACACACCCACGGCCTTCCAGTCTCAGGGCGGACGCTCTACCACTAGGCCACTGAGCTGGGAATTATGAAGTAAATGTGCATTGCACAATGTAACAGCTACAGAATAATGACACCATTGGCATTAATTTGTTTCCCGTAAGCTTTGCTTTCACTATGTGATTCTGTTGAAGACTCGGTACGATTTCCCTGGAAAATGAAGGCACCATTTACATCACAAAGGAAGCGTGCAACCACTGCACAACCTGGTAGCTGTGGGAAGCTTTACCCAGTTACGAAAGAGTACCATTGGCAGGGGGAGTTTCCATTTTATATTTCTGAATGATAAGCATTACATAAGTGACAGCTTAAACCCTGAGGATGATAACTCAATAATCTAATCATGAATCAGAGACAAAAACTGCATGGCGCAACAAACCTGTGTCTGTTTTCTCCACGTCTGGCTTTCACTTTCTTCCTCTCCTGCTGGGTCCTGGCTTGGGTTGAGCCCCTATGAGGGTTGAAGATTAACAGAGTTAGTGGTGGACAACAATGGTAAAATGTGAACATGAAACCTATCCTCAAAGAATGCTTAGCTTTTCTATGTGTGTTGGAAATCTAATAAGCTAAACGGTGACTCCAAGTGGACGTTCGTGCCAAATTTGAAAAAAATTAATAAAATTCCCTCAAGGCCTTCTTGAGCTAACATGTTCAAGAAAATAAGACAGATGAGGTAACAGTGACCTTGACTTTTGACCATCAAAATGTAATCAGTTCATCCTTGTGTCAAAGTGGACGATTTGCCAAATTTGAAAGAAAAAAAAAAATCCCTCAATGCATTCTTTAGATACTGCGTTCACAAGAATAAAACGGACAGACAACCGGAAAACATAATGCCTTCTGCCACGGCAATCTCTGGTGCAGAGAGATAGATAAAACTATGACAGAATTCTCTCGAATAAACGTAAACTATAACACGCTAGTTGACATTTGTGAAACACTAATCAGACCGTTCAGGCTTGATGATCGTTGGTTGACCCACCTCCAGCTGTGTCCCTGCTGCGTGGAAGCATCTGAGTGAAGCGTTTCCATGGGTGATTCAGTTACGTTTGACTGGTGGGCAGAGCTATGGATAGCCACACCTGGGACCTGCTGCCATGATGATGGTATGAGGATCTGCTGGGTGCCAGTGGGCCAGGCCTGCTGAGAAAAACAACAGACACTCACAGTTCCATACATGTCATATCAAGGATGAGATATTAATGAGTCAACACAATTGGTATGATTGCTGGAATGGGCCAGACAAACTGAGCCATGCTGAGAAATAAATCCAAAGAATGAGGACAAAGAGGCAAACCAATTGGCCAATCTGTTCCACAGGCAAAAGCACAAAGATAGATAAGCGAGCAACCTTTCCCAAGCCATTCTCTTATTATAGCATTGCCCTGCAACAAATGCACAAGATGATATCATGCAAAGCACAAACAATGAAGCACTGTAAACAGTCAGATCAGGTATAAAGACAATTATATACAGGACCATGGTGCCTGTTAAAGAAGAAATACTGAAGAAAGAGATTAGTTTAGTTCACTGATGCCGAACAGTCTGCTGATAAGCTGTCTGGGTAAAGGCATGCCACATGTTCTGGGGCTGAAACAAAAGATGTGTGTCAGAGAGTCGGACTGTTGAGTAGGGATTTTTAGTGGGCTTTGTAGCTGCAACCTCCTTTGCTGAAACCAAGGAAGGACAGGACAAGAGAAGCTGCAAGCAAAGCGCAGACCAACTCAGCAACACATGCGCTCCATGCCCTCAGCACACCTATGGGGAAAGAGTGTGGGGGAGGGAATGAAAGAGTGTGTGAACAGTGTGGGGAGGGGGTGTCCTTTGGAGTGGAAAGAGATTGTATATTTTGTCAATTCTGATTGGAATTAAAATAATAATAATAATAATAATAATAATACCAAGACGAATAATGGTGATTCCAGTCCAAAAAACGGTTTGATTTTCCTACAAAAATATGCACCGGGCAACCATGATTCTGACAACCATGACACGTCTGTGTGTGAAAAGGCAAAATGAAGGGATATGATGTATAAATACAGACTAGCCCCATACAGCGTGTGGCACAGAGGGAGAGGGAAAATTGCATACAAATGAAAAGGAAAAGGCGGAGTGGGGCAGGAGAGAGATGGCATTGTTAGTGGAGGGTGCATGTGCATGTATCTCTTCAGGGATGTCCTTGTTGCTTTACCAGCACTGTGGCTGTGTGCTCCAGGAGGGTGGGCCGACCCACCCCGGTGCCCAGCCCGAGGGGCAGAGAATACTGGGGGGCTATGCCTGCTGAGGATGGGTGCAGGGTGGCCACCATCAGGGGTGTGCAGGAACCCTGGAGGAGGGAGGGAGGATAGGGGAGGGTAGCGTTAGGGCACGGTGAAAAGTAACGTCCTTCAAGGCTGAGTCTGAAGAGATGCACACTGGTACCACTGGCCATCTGGACACCTGACCTCTGCGGTGTGCAGCAATTATTCCTACTTTTAGCAAATGGCAATTAAGTAGCTTTTTGAGTCAGATGAGTCTCCCGCATTAAACATCTGGCCTTCATCCCAGATAGGAGACTGGGAATAAGAGAGGCCTGGCCCTGAGTGGCAGTCCAATCAGTCCTGGAAGCAAATCCAAGGCGAGAATCAGCAGCAACACAAACCACAAAACAAGAGTCAGTGTTACAAATGCATTTAAATAGACAACCTCTCCACTAAAAGCAAACCTTTTTATTGAAGAATACGTCTCAACCTGCTCTCCGCTAAATTCTGGCTCGCTCTGCTGGCAGCAGGAAGAAAGGGGGGCCTTTCTGGATGCACTCAGTGTGTCCATGATTGAGCAAAACTGGGCACCATTGCTCTCAGCTTGGCGCTAATGACATGATATCATTCATGGATGCTGCCAGATTTTTTTCTGTAACCCTCAGTTTAGCTTTCTGAATAACAGATGACAAAAACATGTGCTTATGTGCTCATGTGCTCTGCGTCAAGAAAATCTGTATGGAGCTGCTGAAATGAAAGTCACATCAGGTGAATTAACTTTCCAACTTCATTTAAGTGTTTAATGTTGCAAATCTACAAACTCCTTCCCACATGAAAATAACCCTTTATGCTACAGCATATGTGCAAATGATGCAGGTTTACTTGGTGCATGTTCTACCCACTGTGGACCCATTCAGATGAGATCACTCTGCTTCTCATCGTTAGCAGAGGCTCCAGTCTTAAGTGCAGTTCTATTCACGGCATTGAACCAGAAAATTTAACGGAATTAAAGTGAAAAATTACCAACTTTCAATCTGCCCGTATCTCTTTTCTCTCAGCCATACATGCATGCTTTCTTTGTCCATCTTCGTCAAATAAAGTGTGCAAGAAATAATACAAGCGCTGTTTCCCTTCTCAAAAGACCACAGTAAAAATCACATCACAACTTGATTTTACAAAATCATTTTCAAAGAGATTAGCCCCACACAGACACCTGTAATTTAACAAAACACACACCTTACAAACTCTTACCTGTGTGAGCATACTTGGCTGGATCTGCAACGACTGCGCAGACTGGTTTTGAGGTACTATGGGTACAGAGTTCTCCATCCTCACGGGGAAACTGGAACTCTTACTGGATGGCTGTAGCCCTGAAAAACAATTCCACACGAGCACATCAAGAATTAACACCTAAATCCTGATAAAAAAAATCTAATATAGTACTTTACATGTACAACAGGTATCCCTTAAAGATATGAAGCATCTTATTCAGGTTTTTGATGGCTATCTGCACTGGCATGCCCTCAACTGAAATGATGTAGTAATTAACAATAATCAACATGTTGGCAAAAACAGCCCAGCACCAATCAAAGTGGAGGACACACTGAGAACACCCTTCTTGGTGATCAAATGGTAATAAACCAAAGTGAAGTTTCTTGGCATTTGATAAGCCTTCCACACTGCTGCAGCCTCTTGTGTTGTTTTTCAGTGTGATGGCAACTTTATCCTTTACCTTGAATAGTGGAGGGTGGGCAGACGATGAGAGTCTGCTGGAAGGGTTCTGTCTGGCTACACAGCCCAGCAGGACGCGTTGGAATCGGGACGCTCTGTTGAGCCAGCCCGGGAATGTTGATAGTCGCCTGCTGGTACAGAGCTGGCTGGTAGTTCAGCAAAGGCACCGCTCCCCCCGCAGAAGGCACCTGTTGGAGAAATTAAAAACACCATTAATTTACACTAGAAGAGCAACAGGTCACCACACGTGTAAGAATTAGTGGTAAAGATATGGGTCATACCTGGTTATGCTGGTTGAGTTGGCTACTGAAGGTAACAGTGAGGTTGCCCGCTGCAGCACTGGGGACTGCATTGGTGGAGTACAGGGATTTGCCACTATCGTAGGAACTCCGACGCTTACAGATCTCCATGTTCTGGAAGCAGGACTTCACACTGCAGGAGATGCAGAAATAGTGTTTCAGCAATTACAATTAAATTAAGTCTCACTTAAACCAACAAGTACATGCTGCAAAGAACACCTTCACATCACACACTTACTGTGAGCTGTGCGGATAATCCATGAGGTGGCTCATTGTGACAAAGGGGTGACCTAGAGTTTTTGTAGGTGTGATCCTTTTGTCTGCGTCAAGACGGAGCATCCGCTTCAACAGGTCGATAAACTCTCGCCTATCAGCCTTCTCAGCCAGCATGTCTGTCCCCTCCAAATGAGAAGACAGGTTGACCTGGAATGCAAAAAAACACCCAAATGGGTCAAACAAAAAATATGAGGGGTTATGTGTATGGTGTTTGTGTGCAGAGAAAAAACTCTGTGTTTAAACACAGAAACTCAATTAGTTGTTATGTAAGAAAGCCATGCACCTGCATCATGTCATCCAGACAGTTGAAGATGTACTTCCTGGCCTCCTTAGACTTGATACCCATCTCCAGCTCGTGCTCTGCTGGTGTCTGGAAAATAAAAACCATTTCTGTTTATCATTGTGTGCCAAAACTATCTCTCATAAACATTAAATGACAATCGGATTGTGTTGTTACTGTGCTAACTGGCTAACTAGTGTCTTCCAGTTTAAATGAATGACAAATACAGACTACTGCCATCTGCTGGTATGGATGGGTTATTTCCTCTTACACAGACGCAAAATGTATGTGCTGTCTGGCCGTCGGTTGTAGTCTTTATGATGTTTTCAAGTGCAACTTTCTGGCTGAGACATGGGTGACGTAAGGTGACAGAACATTCTGCTTTTGTGGCAGCTAGTTCTTTGATGTCAGTTTAGTGCGTCTAGGCCTTAACATACACAAATATTTCTCCTCTCTCCCTGTGCTCTGCTCCGACCATGTGTGTGTGTGGACAGAGTGGAGCCACGCAGAGAAACACAGAGAGCAGAGAAACTAGCAAGTAGTCCTACAGTGAGAAAAAATAAACCATGTATAAAAATAAAAAAAAATTGCTGCACCAAGATGCATCAATAATTGTTTTATAATCGCATCATAGTCCTATAAATCATACCTGAATCAAATCGTGTGGTGCCTAACGATTCCCACCCCTAATATTCGGCAGGATTAATAAGAGTAAATATTAACCTTAAGCCTCCAGAGCGGATAGCTAGAGTCAGGTCCTCGATTGAAGAAGCGACTGGTCTTAGTGCCGGCGCTTAGCAAGTACTCCGCAGGCAGGCCTTGCGTCTGAGAAATGTAACGGATCTGGAGACAGAAAAACAGACATTTAAGTTTAAGAATCAGAGACAAAACAGTAAGTTCCGGGGATATGAAATCTGACTAGTTGCAATACCCTTACAATTTGTAGTTGTGCTTGTTCTTCTGCTACACTTTGGTATCTCTTGGCTAATAACAAAGCCAGCTGCTCTAAATTTAAGATTCTGCAGAGCACCTACAGTGCTTCATGACATGCTATCAACTAACAACTTTGTTTCTGTTTTATCTCATAGGTTAGCCTCTCTCAGGCACTTGCACATTTTTTTCATTCCTAGAAAAAGCCTGGGAAACACTGCCATTAGTACTAACCTGGTCATACTCAGAGGCTCCAGGATAGAGAGGCCAACCCAGAAACAGCTCAGCGATCACACAGCCTAGAGACCACATGTCAATGGCCTCACAGAATGGCAAACCCAAAATAATCTCAGGAGCCCTAGACAGTAAAGAGAAGGTCACAGAAATAGCATAAATGAAACAGAACTGAGCTACAAAGTTGTGTCATAGCATCATGACTCATTTGTCACCACTCATCCTCATACAATTAAAAGAAAAGATGTATTGAGTTTAAAGAACGCAGCTGTATTTCTTGTCACTGACCTGTAGTAGCGAGACTGTAGATAGGTTGAGCAGACAGCTTTGGACACATGACTTGCTGAGCCAAAATCAATGACCTTCACCCTGTAGGGCTGCCTAAGGGGGTCGACCAGCATGATGTTCTCTGGCTTCAGGTCGGCATGAATCAGACCCAGACTTTTCAGTTTCATCAACGCCGTAGCCACCTAAAGATGCAAATGCACAAATATTCATCCGCCTACAATACTAAAGGTTTATAGCAATAACAAAATAAAAGCAATAATACAATTGATTAAAAAAGGTTTTATGAATGTCTGCTAGAACGTTTTCCAACCTGCTGCAGGATGGGCCTGATGTGCCGTAGGGGGAGTGGGCTGAACTTGCTGTGCTTGAGAAAGTCATACAGGTTCTGCTCCAGCATCTCAAACACCAGGCACGTGTGACCCTTGTGTTGGAAGCATTCGTATGAACGCACAAAGTTGTACTCATCTGCGTTCTCTGCACTCAGCCGGTTCAGGATACCCACCTATCAAACAGAAACAAATATAACACCATGTAACCTGTCAATAAGGAGTTGTTAAGTCTTGTTTCATATGTAAAATGAAAATGAAAATGAAAGTGCAAGGAAGTGCAGAATAATGCTCTTGTGTTTGGGCCAGTGGCTGCAGGTTTCATTTAACCAGTTTGCTCCAATATGATTGATAATGGTGCCCCTTAAGCGTACCATAGGCAGAGAGTTACTTCACATCAGTTGCATTCCAATTTAATGGCCTGGATAAGACATCTTACTTATTTATTTATTTTACAAACTATGTTATTAGTGGAGCTTGGCTTCGATAGCTGCCGATGGCTGCGCGGCCTCCACCAGTCACATGGGGATGTGCATCACTGACTACAGCTGAGGAAGGGCGGATTGTTTTAAATCGAGCAAAGGGGAGCTTGATCAGTGGGTGCAGAAAGTCCCTTCTGGTGGGTGTGTGTAGTGTATTTAAGTGTGTTGTTCTTCATTTTAAGATATATTTACGTGATTTTTTTTCTGCTGGACTGCAACAGCTGGGCCAGCCCTATAAATGCAAAAGTCGGCAACTGAGTTAAGACTGACTGAATGATGAAGTTATCCCATTAAGCCGAATGCCACCTCCACCTATCCGTTACAAATAAAAGCCCCTGTTTCAAATGCAAAGCTCTCTTAGTATTCATACATGGTAAAGCCATATCAATTTTGACCTAGTCTAGACCTAAGCAGCTGTTAGCCTTTTCCTATTATTACTTATTAAAAGAGTATTTCTGTTTTAGTAAACAAAACTCTCTCTGCACAGCCGATATAGGGGATCAGGTGCTGGTCGATCGCAGGAACACCTTAAGTAACATATCAAAAATAGACGACCGCACACTGAATAGACTTTACTGTGAATTTATTGAGAGCGAACAACATGTTTCACCTGTGGCTTCTTCAGGTTCACTCATCACGTGTTATTAGTATTATTATTTTATTCATATTGGTTGAACTCTAATAATAGCATCTGTGAAGCAAGTTGAACCCAGATAAACAATACAATGATCATGGTTTAATAGTGTAACTGATCATTTCCAGCACTCAGGGAGCCTCTGACAGAAGGAGATGCAGTGCTAATAAAGATGTGATGTTGAGCTGCTTAGACTTCTTAAGCAGTGCTCGTTGGATCATTGCATGGCTTTGGAAACATTGACAGTGTTAACCATTTTTCCAGGTTGACCAGTAAATTGGCAGGGCCTACATAAATATTACATACAGCCACATTGCAATATTAATGCAGCGAGACAAGAAGCTCTGTGGCAGTGTTGTCAAATGAAACCAGCAAATACTGTGCATGTAGCTATGTTATCAAAGCAGGATACCCAGATGTTTAATCGACAAAGTAACGTTTGATTACCTCAATCTGGCCCTGTCGAGCATACGAAGGATGGTTTTTCAGGATCTTGATGGCCACAATCTCATTGGTGCCCCTCTTCCAGCACTTGGCTACTTGTCCAAACGTGCCTCTTCCTAAAAACTCCAGCACTTCATAGCTGCAGGACACGGAGCAGAGGATCTCGTGTTGCACCAACTGATAATCCCCTTCCCCGTTGGAGCTGCTGCTCTTGGTGGTTGGAGCTGAGTGGGGTATAGACTGGCCTGTACCTCCTCCACCACCACCCGTACGGGTGGAGTAAGTTGCTGCAGGGGCTGAGAGCTCCTCCAATATTTGGACACTGCCACACCCACTCCCACTGCCTTCATTGGATTCCTCAATCTTCCTCTTCTGCCCGTGCCTGTGCCCCCTTGTTTCAGAGGATGTCTCAGTATGAGCATAAGAGGAGGATGTCGCCTGCTCTGTCACTCGCCGGCTGGATCCACGGGGAAGACTACCAGTGCTATCAGCTGCCCGCACCACTACTTGACCTCTGGAGCCGGGTGCTGCAGGGGGGAAGACCAGTGAGGGGGCAAAGGGCGGCACGGCCATGGCTGGGGTAAAGGTGTATGCCGACTGGCCTGCTATGGAGCTGTAAGCTTCAGTGGTGGACACATCCCAGACGTTGCTCTCCACCTTCACCTTCTTAACCCGGCAAAAGGCACTGGAGGAGATAGAAGGAGGAGAGAAGACCTGCAACTGGGAGCTCATAGCTGAAAAGAGATGAATGAGAATTAGATAGAGATACAAAACAGAGACCCTAAATTATTTTAATAAATTCTTAAAATTATGAATAAATGTTTTAACTGATTGATTACTCCATTGATGGAAAAACAATCAGCAACTGTATAGATATAGATCCTTTATTGACAAACCTTGTTGGAGAAATCCATATAGCACATATAAATGTTACACACTCACTCATCACATCATTGTCACAGTCACATACACACACGTTCATATCTATATTTTTAAAATATAATGGAGAGCTCCAGGTCGCTGGGACCATGCGTGCCACCATCAACCAATAATAAAGTATTGATTATTAGCCAATTGTTTCAGTCATTTTTAAAAGAAAAACACTACACGTTCTTTGGTTTCAGTTCAAATGTGAGATTTTTTTTTTTTTTACTGTTCCTTGTCATATTTGATAGTGAAATTGATATAATTTGGGTTCTGGGCTGTTCGTTGGACAAAACACGTTCTTTCAAGATGTCACCTTGGCTCTGAGAAACTGTGATGGGCACCACTTCTTGACATTTCAAAAAACTAAACTAATACAGATAATCATCAGCTTAATTGATCATGAAAAGTTAACTGCAGGAACATTTATAACTTTCATTCGGTAAGGTTTACTAGAGTTGTACCGATACCAGTATCGGAAATGCCTCCGATACTGCCTAAAATGCAATATCGGGTATTGGTGAGTACAGCCTATGACCAATCCAATACCACGTATACACACGCTACAGGCAAATGAAACGGAAATGGAGCAGAGTTTAAAAAGCATTCTACTGTAGCCTTTAAAATGTCTTTTTTTTACCAAATTGTGTGGCTGCACTTTAACCTGTGTCTTGATCTGTGTCAACACTGGATAATAATAATTTAAAAAAAAGTTTAATGGTATTCCTTTTACTATTATGTATTTACTTCTAAACATTTTACATAAAGTTTTAGGAGTTGAGACATACAACAATTCATATCCCATCCATTTTTATTTTACGCGCTGGTATCGGATTGGTACTTGGTATTGGCAGATACCTAAGGTTCAGCGATCGGAATCTGTATCGGGAAGGAAAAAGTGGTATCGGTACATCTCTAAGGTTTACAGTGTTGTTGACTGCAACAGGTTTAGTTAGGTGTCCCTAATAAACTGGCAACTGTGTGTAAATTCCAATAACCTTGACATCAATGAAAACAAGACTGAGATATACTCTTACAACATATTGTGAATACCACAAGTGTGCAGTTTGTATTCTGTCAACACTTTGCATTTTAAGAAACTCTAAGGTATTATCTGAAGGGCTGGACCCAGACTGCACATTATTGTAAGAAACTGAAAGACAGAGATAGGAGAAGTTGCTGCAGACAAAACAATGTCATACGGATGTGTCGTGGGACAAAACAGTATTTCCTGAAGTGGATCACGTGTACTTTTTTATTTATAAATGGAAACGTGAGGGGATTACATGGAAGCACATTATTGACTTCCACGTGAGTTATGCACTGGCACTTTCTCTCAAGATCATGTTGTTTTCATATTGATTGTCTTTGCTTCTAATAAAGCCAGTTTGCATTTTGGGTGACCCCTCTTGTTTCAGTGGAAAATAGATAGTTCAAAGTCAATCATGCAAGCCACAGAAAACAACCACCATAAACAAACGTATATGCCATGATGACTCAACTCTGGAAATTACATACACTGACAGGTCGGCTCAGGCAGCGACAAGCTGGTGAACCAGTATCTGTTGGGTACGATTCCCGGATGAGCTGTTAAACTTCCCAGTTAGGAGAAAACAAAGTCAATATAGGTTTTGATGTAACCGACAACGCTAATGTTCTGTGTACCTAACAAACAGGAGCTGTCAGGGTGACTGAGGACACCTGCACCTCAGTGGGAGTCAAGCTGTTATCGCTACTGTTTACATAAATACACAAAATTATATTAATTGGACGTTTGGTCGTAATTTTACTGGCCATCGACACTTTTATCCCGTGAAAGAGCCAGACTTCAGGTCCGAATCAACAAGGCAACATTACTTAACTCGCTCATGCTAACATGCTAACCCGTTAACTTCGTGAAAATATGGCGTTTAAGGATTAGTGCTTTATCTGACAACAATAAAGTTAACGTATACGACACACACTGCGTGAAAATCAACACTGAACGATAAATCAGCTGTCACATACCGGACTGGACGTTGTTACAGCGTCGAAAAACGGCTTCGTCCAAGGTTTAAATCCCACCGCAGTCCGCTGGACAAGCGTTATCCGATTAGCTTCCGCTAGCTAACGTTAGATGCTAGCTAGGCCTGCATTGTTTCTTCAGTCGATGGAGAGCTAGGCAGCAGCAGGAGGCGTTACAGTGCCGAGTTTTCACAAGAAAAACACCTAGGTCTCATTGTATTGTTCCCTTAAATCACCTAGTCATCAAAAATATATACATTAGTTGATTAAAACATGATAAAATCTACTCTATTACCGCCTGTCTTCCAGCAGCAAATCCACTTTTCACCGGAACAACCACGTCCTTATATCAGCTGCGATTCTTACGGCATTTCCGGTTACTACCGTAATTACCGTGAATTTGGCAGGCGCTGCAATCAGAGATGAGGACAATTTCTAACAAGACAAACAGCTCAAGTGGATTTAGTAGCGATTAAGTGTAAGTCAGAAGTCATACAAGGTGGCTCCATTGTCGAAGGATTCAATCGAGTGACACTGCAGGTCGTTTTACACGTCAAGGAAAAAGGTCATCGCGATTTTACGGTAAAATGAAACTGACGTGACGTCAGTAGGGGTAATATACCAGTAATTTTCCTGCAGGACCAAAATGTTCCACGGTGCTTGTGTCAAACCTGGAAACTAAATGAAACCTACAAAGCCTGGACAAACCATGCTTAAAGTTTGTATCCATCGACTTGCACCGTTTTAAAGACAGTAATGAGCAATAACCTTACGGCTGGAAAAAAAAAACTCGTTATGTTAAGAATTTTGCGCGACTAGAAAAAAAAGCAAAGCTCGGATGTAGCCTATGGGCTTTCCAGTCAGACCTCAGTCCACCAAATATGGAGATGTGGACATCTGATCTCTGGGAAATCCAACATGTAGCAAGGGTGGAGGAGATTATAAAGGTAGAGAGTGTGAGCATAATGTGCAGGGTAAATGTAACTGTGGAGATCAGCCCAGTGCAACATGTAGAGGTCAGTGGGGGAGGATATATAATACTTGTTGGAATACATCATAGTTTTGGAAAGAGACAGATCTGGAGTGTATAATAATTGAAGTATGGGGTAATAATTTCAGTATCAAATAGCAAAGCGTCACAGTCTTTGTACAAGACTTTTACTATAAATATGAGATGAACTTGCTCACTGGGACTATTTGCTGTGGTGATTTTAATCATACATTACAGGGTAACAGGGGTAGTGATTGAAGAACTGATGTGAAAAATGTAGAATGTTTAAAAATGATGGAAATGGCACGAGAAATAATAATAGGAATTATATTATAATATATATATATATATATATATATATATATATATATATATATATATATATATGACCAGGGAGTGACCACTGTCCTATTCTAACTAAAGCAGCAAAACAGGATTAAGTTCAGAAGGCTATAATTATTTTATATGATACAGAAGAATCATATAGAATGGATTTGGAGAAAATAGAGAAAATTAGTGTTTCAGAGATGTGATAAGTTAATCAAAATGTAGAGGAGTTAAATGATTTTATTTGGGAAGCAATTTTAAGAATTTAAGAAAGAAAGGAAGGCATAAAAAAGAAATGTTACCATGAACAAAGGAGCGTGAAAAGCAGAAGAGATGTGAAATAGAATTCAGAATTTCCACAATTTTATTGAACATACAGAATGCAAGCAAATGTAAGGAAAACAGTTCAAATTGTATATGAAATGTTACAATTCAGTGGAACAAGAGACAGAAATAGACAAGCTAAGGGGAATGATAAGAAGAATGGGATCAGAGGGAGATGTGCATGTCCAGTTGTAGTTACTGGGGACTTTACAGCTGTAACAGATGAAGATGAGGGGCTGGCACAAACAGGTGTTAAAGGTCCAGTGTGTGGAATATGGGGAGATACATACAAATATGTTTTCTTTAGTTTATAATCACCTGAAAATATGAATTGTCATGTTTCTGTTACCTTAGAATGAGTTGTTTATATCTACATAGGGAGCGGGTCCTCCTCCAGAGTCCATCATGTTGTACCTCCATGTTTCTACAGTAGGCCAGAACGGACAAACTAAACATAACTCTTGATAGAAGCTATCACGTTTTTGGGTCAGCCACCATAGTTAGCAGCCCCAACACTGATTTTTTTTTAATGTGAAACTGCTTTATTCAGTGTTTTACTGTTTTAAATCACTAGGTAAATTGAGGATGTCGCCACCATGCACTTTCTTAATGTTATGACAAATCAACTTAGTGAGACATCTAAAGACATATAATTAAGGAATGGAGATGGTAGATTTTCCAAAAAACTGAAAAGACACTGTCACAAAAAACAGGAAAATGCACTGATCCAAGGATTATTGACTAATTACTTTAACATCCTGTCTGTAAATTAATGGAGAAAATAATAAATGAAAGGTTGACATATATAGAAATGGAATAACATGTTTCAAGATATCAGAGTGGATTCAGGGAGGATAAAAAAACAACAGACCCGGTTTTATGTTTAGAATACAAAATAAGAAAAAGCACAAATTACAACTTTCTCTTTAAGCACTACAGGAGAAATAAATATCAGGCAAAGAAAATAAGTTAAAGTGCAAATTTTCTTTTTATTCTGATTTCATTTTACAGCAGAAATTATGTAAAGCATTCAGAAGACATTTTCCACATATAAGGGCAATATTCAAAACACTTTGCATGGCCTCAGCAACAAAATATTCTTTTTAAAAACATCAACAATTTAGTGATGCTTGTGCATGCACGTTTGTAAAACAAAGTAAAAACTAGGCTACAAAAAAAGAAAAGAGGAATGAAAGACTGAGATAGGCATGGAGAACACAACGGCAGGCAAGGTGGGAATACAGCAGGAATGAGAGAGAAAAAGAGATAGAGAGAGAGGGAAGACAGGGTGAAAGAAGAGGAAGGCAAGGAGAGGTCTAGCCATAGATTATCTATAAGGGTCTACCATTCTAGCATGCAATGTGGTGTTTGGCCACGCCCTCTCAAAACAAGGCCTGAAAGGTTATACCATTCATTTCTAGGCGGACTTATAAGAACAGAGGCTGTCTCTGCGCATGTCTACCAGCTGTCTACTATGGCAATATGTCTTTATGTAGTTTTTTTTTATTTTACTTTTTCTACTCTATATACTCTTTTTACAGTCACCGTCCTCTCCAAAAACATGAACATATTGATGGATCATCTGCAATCTGTGTTTCTAGATTTGTGTGCGTTGACAAGCGCAAGCGTTTGGATGTTGGGAGTGTGTGTATATCTGTCTCTGTGTGCATATCATATATAAAGGAGTCCAAAGCGGTGTTCTTTGTGACTTGAGTTGTGCTGATGTGAGAGGAGGGGCAGTTTAAGAGGAGGTTCAAGTGATACTGCAGCATGAATGCTCCTGACAGCACCATCCTAACCATGGCTGTCTCTCAGTGTGATGAAAATTCAGAAAACGTGAAGCACACATAATAGAGATCGTCCAATTGTAAATCTTTTAATATACTATATCTTTTTTTTTTTAATTAAGAAAGGTGATACGTGGCCGTTACCTATTTTTATTTAAGAATTATCTGTATCAAGAATCTTGTGCGTTTAAGACAAGTATGTAAATAGAAATATCCCTTATTTACTTGCTTTCAATTTAGTTTATATTCAAACAAAATCCTATAAAATA
Organism: Epinephelus awoara; assembly: GCA_035609425.1. Classification (NCBI taxonomy): domain Eukaryota; kingdom Metazoa; phylum Chordata; class Actinopteri; order Perciformes; family Serranidae; genus Epinephelus; species Epinephelus awoara. The sequence continues at coordinate 16,121,069 of CM069296.1, forward strand.
CAGGATTTGGAGATTTTTTTTTCTTGTAGAAAAAGCGATGCAAACACAGCTCGGATGAAGCAAACATCACATTTTGCTGCCTCACAAAATGAGACTATCAGAAGGAGCGCGTCAATCAAGAACGTGATCTGAAAATTTGTAGACAACTGGAGTATCCCTCACATACACAAATATGTACACATACATATGCGTACACAAATGTACACAGTCTTGGTACAACTCTGTGTCGGCGGTCATCACACTCCACATACCATCTCCCTGTTCTTCAACCCTGAGTAAAATCTAAGGGAGAGATTTAATTGTTCCCAAAGACATAAGCACAGAGAGAAAGAGAGTGTGTCATTTTTTATGTGTCTGATTGTGTACATTTGTGTATGACTGCGTATGTATGTGTTTACGTGTGTGTGCACATCTGTGTGACAGAGTGAAAGACAAAGAAAGAAAGTGACAGCTATTTCGTCCTCTGTATAACTGTTGGGTTATGCTTTCGTTTTAAATGCTGCTTGTTTTTTTAAGGAAAGACAGACAAAGCGATTCCCTGGAAGAGAACTTCCTCCCAACAGCGACACTGAGACGGTGAATAGACTCGTGACAGTGCCTTTCACACACACAGGCTGACGTCTGTAGTTCTCTTGTTCTAATACTGCAAAACTGACACACAAGTGGGGCGTAAAGTGATACTGTAATTACTGGTTTGTCTCGTAAAGCAACACGTAGCATCAATCAGGCCATGAGCATTCATTCATACCACTGACAAATTAGAGCTTCTAACTTTGACTCGGATCAAGTTTAACACTGTCATTTTTTTTTTCAAAACACACAATTTAGGAAAATAAACAGGTAACTGGCAACTTTTTGGAGGACATACAATAGATATTTCCTGATATTAGCTTGCACTTTTCTGTTATTGAGCAGGCACTTTCTAAACAGAGCTTTCCAGAAGTCTAAAGTACACGTCGTATATTAATGGCAGTGACAATGAGGAGAGAAGAAGAAAATAATTAAATGATATGTAAAAAGCAGGGGGAGGGGGGGAGACATTCTGTTTGAAGATGGAAAGCTTTGACTGGAGGCCAGGCTGGATCCGCTGTAGGTGTGATTAATGGTCTCAATAATAAAAGCTAGTATGTTGCTGAAGCACAACCACATTGTAAAGAATGTAGCGCCCTCTTCCCATTTTGGGTCATCATTCATTGCATTCATATTAAAACGACCATCTTCATCACCATTAGTATCATTTTGCATCATCATCATCATCATCTACATTTAACAAACCTCAGAACTTGTCTATGGTTGAGCTACTACTAGATCTCTTCTACTGTTTATTGTCTGTGTGTGTGTGTGTGTGTGTGTGTGTGTATGTTGCCTCTGTGGATATTACTGATATCTTTTGGGTGTTGGTTTCCCCAACGTAACATATTGTTAGGCAAAATAGCATTCATAATAATTGGCACTACTGGCAAAAAGGGTTTAATTTTTGCTAGCCAAGAAACAAAAGCACAAAGTGTAAATGTTTTGTTCTGAAAGATCATTGTTTCAGCTAACTTTGTTTTTCCCACTTATAATTCTAACATTAGAGTTTTCAGTTGCATGCTTTAACAAAATGTTCTTTTCAGTAACACTTATACTGGATACTCTTAAAGTGAAGCAGTTAAAATCCTCTCACAGTCCATAGCCACTAAAATGTTCTTTTTGCCGTTTCTTTGTCTTAAATCTCATGCACATTACTCCGTTTGTAATATCTACATTATTTACAAGCAATACAGCCATCCTGTGTACCCAGGTCTCTGTCTTAAGTTCTCATTATGGGAGTAAAATAATTTATAATCTTAAATACAGTCCTCTTATGAAAAAGTTTCAGGGTCCTCGTATCCCCTTACCTCGTCAGTTTATATACAGGAATATGCAATAGTCCAAAATATGGATTTGATCGCCCGTATGGGCTAATATGGGGACCAATGCCCTGTATAGGGGCAGGTATAGGACCCATGTCCTGTACAGAGCAAGCATAGAGACCTCTCAGAGTCAAGAAGAAGTCAAGGCAATGGTATGTGACTCTCTCCTCAAAACCACAGTTAGGATTTAGAGGTTCACGCAAAGAACAAACTAACAGAGACATTTAACCATTGGAACATGTCATATTTTACCACACAAGGGGGGAAAACCAGTCTCAAGCTGAACCACTCTTGAGCCAATTAAATAAATAATTAGACCCTTAAATAAATAAAGTTTTTTTTAAAAAAAAGCACCCAAAATAAGTCATTTGTCCTTACACAGTTCACATTACACAGGGCAAGGATAAGTTGATGAGGACGTAAGTGAGACACAACTACACATAGAAATACAAAAGAAACAACACTAAAGCAGTTTGGCAAGCATGCAGGAGCTCGTAGCTCAAACACATGCATTGAATTGAACAAACACGGACACACCACGTCAGGCGAGCAAAGTGCTGCCTCTGAGAACGACTCCATACAAAGTCCATGTAACAAATTAAGACATCGTTAATTCAGACCCCAACCCTTATCTAACAATGCCCCTCTTACATTCAAGTGCAGTTCCTCCCCTTTTGATCGGGTGACTGATTAATAGGTTTATTAAGCCTGTGAGTCAGAGTGGTTGGTGATATTGTGAGATACTGAATCAGCAGAATGACTTGCCACTATAGCTCTTCGGGATGATGGAGAGGAGGAATAAGCGAAAAAACCTTGCATGCAAATGCAACATAGAAGTGAGTTTTTTGGTTTATGTTTTCTTATTCTTTCATGGATTACTGTTTGGATACAAAACGCAAAAAGGTTTTGTATATCTTCTGCATGTCAAAGTAGCTTTTATCTTGAGCCAGCTGTTCACCGTCACCGCAGCACGTCCCGACGCTGCCGGATGTCATCTCCGGCCGCTTCCTCCTCGCGTTCTCTCGTCTGACTCGCCGACTTGCTCTTGCAAAGAAACATACCCATGAAGAGTGCAAAGAATGCCATGAGGTTAATGTGATGGCCTCCCAGTGAAACTGTGGAGGAGGATCAGTGCTGTGGGCAGAGCCAGGTCCCTGGGCTCTACCCAGCAGTCTGTCTGTCTGAGCTGCCATGATGGACACCTATCCTGTCCTCAGTCTGTCTGGGAAGAGTTTTTTTTCTCTCTCTTGAGAGAAGAGGGGAGAGAGGGTGAGAGAGAAGGAGGGAGGGAGGAGAGGAGTGGAAAGGGAAGGAGGAGGGGGTTGGGTAATGGAAAAGGGAAGGAGCTTTTGGGAGGATGGAAGAAAGGAAAAAGGAGAAGATGGAAGGCAGGGAGGGTTTATAGATTGCTCACAGGCTGAGGGGGGTGTGTGTGGGGCCTGGCGGAGGGCTCTCAGGACCCCTGGCCTTTCTCTGCTCTCTGGCCCTAGAGAAAAAACAAACACACATAAGAGACACACTCAGAGATACATTTGTGTGCATGTGTGTGTGCATGAGTTTTTTCTTTTCAGTTTTATATCCAAAGGCCAGAGCAACAAGAAAAGTTATTCAGCAAAACCCCTGAAACTCCCGCTCAGCACACAAACACACACTCTCTATCCTGTACTCCTCCCCACCCATCAAGGCACAAAAAAGAGACTGGCAGGCCAAGCAAGACACTTAAAGTCCCCTAGTGATGTCAGTCAAAACATGCCCCCATGAAGACCATATGCAAGAATCGCTCCTCTATCTATCTGTCAATCATGCAGAGGTATCGGCATCATTCAGCAGTCCTTTGAGAGGGACAGAGAGAGAGTAAGAGAGAGACAGGGAGATAGAGAAGGAAGAAGAGAGAGAGCGAGAGGGCAGGATGATAATCCAGGATCTCCTCTCCCCCTCCCTCCGCTGACATGCAAACAGGCATCAGCCACCGGGAGAGAGGGAAAGAGAGAAGAGAGAGAGGAGACTCACCCGTTTCAGAGGCCTATGGTCCATCAAGGGGCTTCACAGGAACAGTAAAACAACACCAACTATTAGCACCAACGTAGAGAGCGCATGTGCGGCATGGGGTGTAAGTGTGTGTGGGTAATGTGTGCAGTTGTGTGTGTGCAGTGATGTTTGGAGGGTGTGTGGGGAGTTCTATGCCTCACCTGTGGCGGCATCGGAGCAGGAATCTCAGGATCTTGCGAGCAGCCTGGCTCTGTTTTTTTGTGAGGAGGCTGCTGTAGGCAGAGACACGGGAGTAAGAAGAAGTCTTTTAGATAATTATAACCTTTGTGTATATGTGTGTGTGTGTATGTGAGAGACAGTGAAGTACCCAAGGGAGTGTCTATAGGAGCGGTAGTATTGCTGGATGAGGACCGCTGCTCTACGACTCTGTTGGAACTTCCTCTGCTCATGGAAACTGCGGAAACGACTCTGGATCAGGATGGCTGCCAGGGTCATCCTCTTATAAAGTGCATACTGAGAGAGAGGAGACAGCAGCAGCGCATTATAAACCTACACATCACAAGATCTGTACATCTGTATTGCTGAATCCTGAATACATTTTTGTGATTATAAATGTTTCCATCTGCAGTCTCAAATCACGACTGATCACAGTTTAAGAGCTTGTACGCTTAATAATTTTGTTAAATATCCATAATGGATCTCATCAAGCTGTCTGAAGCAAAAATAATATGTACTGTGAATAAAGCCTAAAATAAACACAATTCATGACTCATGTTTAAGGACTTGTGATGCTTTAAACTTGAATATGGAGGCACACAATGACTTGACTAAGCTGCATGGCTTCATTATAGATAAGTACATCAGAGCTATTAGAAAGATAAAGTTAATACCATCTAACAAAAGAACTGTAGCACAGGATGTGGACAAGCCACATTTCTGTTTTTAGTTGACTGAAAATTAACTGCTAATGTGTAAAATAGCAGATTAGCACGAATCAGAGAGAATCAAAATGCTTCATGTCGTGTCCGCCCAAATGTACTGAGCGAACACATCTGTTAATGCTATTTCTCTGGATATGTAATTCAGCACTTAACAGCGGGTCAGCTTCATGTAAAAGCAAGTGCTGTGCTGTTAACTCTTACCTGCTTGTATCTCTTATAGCAGCGTTGAATCACTGCTGCAATCTCTTTGCGTTGTTCCTGAATGGGACCCTGAGGAGAGTGACATTAAGAGTTTGTATAAAACTCATTTATATGAAATAGTTCATGGTCATCTTAAGCTTTTTCAAGTGATTGTGAGTCATGAGAGATAGACATAGAGAGGAAGATAATTTGAACAATGTTAAAATGCGTCAGATTATTTTACCATCTCTAGGGGCATACTCTGTATTTTTTTAAAGCAGTGACGGCCATGTGTACCTTGTGTTTTCTGAGGGAGTGCAGAGCATGCCTGATGGTCTCATACAGCTCCCCCTGCTCTGCCTCAGTCATGGCTAGACAGGAGTCAGTTTTCAACCTCTCCTCTTTCATAGCTGCACAGAGGAAGGAGGTCCAGTCAAAGGGGGAGGGTTGGACTTGCTTAGCCTGAGGACTCTGCTGATCCTCAGGCCCTGAGAGAGAGTTTGGTTTGGGGCTAAGAGTCTGGGACTTGGAGTTTAGAAACCTGGAGAAAAGCAGAGAGCAAAGCAAAAGTTTTAGAGTAAATAAACTTGAACGCCCTTTGACGAGTGAGGTAAAGTAAATGTGGTGAAATCAGGAATTCCTTGACTCACCTCTCCACCTCACCGAGGTAACCAGACAGTAACCTGACATCACTGCTGATCCCCACCTTCCCGGAGTCTGTTTCAGTCTCCATAGCCTCCTGCTTAAGCCTACCAGTTGAGGCCTCCATGATGTGATCAGCTAGCATCGTAATGTCCATCTGCAAGACATGCAGAGCAGGCGTTACTTACATATGTCTAACACCTGCTGCCCTTGAAATTGAAGAACAATTTTAAAGTTTGGCATTTATTCTCATGCCTATACAGATGACACTCAACTCTGTGTAATTAATTGTTTATGGGAATTACTGCTTTTATGCTTATAGGTGGGCAAGTGGAAAAACAAATGTTTCTCTTACTTTCCCGCACAAAACCTAAGTCTGCATTATTATTAGCACTTGACTTGTGAAAGTTTCTGCTCTGCGGTTTACCCTGTATGCACTGCATGTATGCTGTATACATTAAATGTGTTTCGTTCATACAATACATATGACTGTTTGGCCAGAGTCTCGACCAAACCAACAGGTTTAATCACGAGAGGTGGGAACCAGAGAGGCGAAAGTAACATCTGACCAACTTCACAGGAGAGTGAAAAAAAAAAAAAAGACTTCACTTTGGCCAAACTTTATTTAATCTTTAATATCAAAACCTCATAAATATGTGGATGACAATATACTTAATGAACATTATTTTGACATTTATTGGGAAAAATATTTCGAGGTGAGTTACTTCCTATTCGCCTAAAACAAGAAGTTAATTTAATGTGTTTAGAAGTCTATTGGTTTTGATAAATAATTCTGGATTGATTTAGAATTCACAAGAACCCATTGGGCTGGAGAAAGAGCTCATAAAGAGCTTTCATTTGATGTATGCAACTCATTTTGCCCAAAATGTTCCACACACGCCTCTGGTTTCACCCCTTGAATAATGTACTACATCCTCTACCCTCTTTTTATGGGCCTCCTTGTCATGATGGATGTGAAATTGGGGTACATCTAATAGTTTGGAAGTTTTTTTAATCGGATTTCATCGCATCATAGAGAATACAGCCACATGTCTTCCACTGGTGACTTACAATATTAGTGGTGGAAAAAAGCTTTTATTACTGCAATTTCTTTAAAATTGATTTCTAGTTGTCTTTAGATAGACAGGCACTACAAATGGCTTAATACAAACTAAAAATATTTTTGTCTTTACCATCATTTGGCCAAGACTAAATCTATTCTTTTAATGTAAGGTGTAACCAGTTAGTACTGGCTTCTTGTTCTTGCCAGTGAGAATTTAGTCTGTGTGCCCTTTTTTCCTTTCTTGTAAGTACACTTGATCATTTGTATTAGTGTGTCTGCTTGTGTGGGAGTAACTGAGTGGTGAAGATAGCACTGATACGCCTGCACCAGGTGCCCCTCGTACGATGAGTGTTTATGTTTAAGTTTGTTTCAACATTTAATCCAACCCCTCTTGGGCCCTTCCTGAGGTTTTGTAATTTTTTTTAACCTAATGTGGTTTCATGGGAGTTTTTTCCTTATTCACACTGAGGGTCAAAGTTTGGGGAGAGTTGTTTTCAAAGATTTTTTTAATGTATTGTTTCATGTATTTTATCACAAACATGGCACACATGCAAAGCAAGCTGTATACATTGTCCATCACATACAGTACAAAAAGTTCAGTTCTGGTTAAGGAGCAGGATCAAAACTGCCCCTCACAATCTGCTCCCCCTACCTGCAAGTCCTCTGTGTTATCCTGATAGGTCAGCAGCTCTGTCTCCTCTCCCCTGTCAGACAGCACTCTTTGGCGCAGGTGAATGGCCAGTCGTTCTTTTCCTAGAATCCTCCTGGCTAGGCTACGCTGCCCCAGACTCTGTCTCAGACTCCACCTGGTGCCCCCTCCAGACCCCCCTATCCTGGCCTGCAGGTGGGAGAATGGAGTGCTGGGGAGCTGAGGCCGGTTGGGGCTGGAGCTGGCAGGAGGTGCGTTCTGACAGCTGAGGTTGGAGGGTTGAGTTTGTAGGGTGTTGGGGAGGAGAGAGCGTTGAGGGTTAGGACTGGGAGACGAGTTGAGGAGGGAGGTGAGGGTGTTGTTGCCAGGGGTTGAGTTAGCTAGCTGTTGCTGGGTGTCTGGGTTGGGTTTGAGTCTCTTGGCTGGGGGTGGCCCTCCCTGTTCTCCCTGGGTTCCCTGTTGGGCTCTGTGTCCTGTTTGGCTCCAGCTTGGGTTCTGGTTTTCTGGCTGGCTCTCCGTCCTGGTTCTCCTCAGCTCTGGGGGAACAAAGATGGTGGAAAATAAGAGGTCAGCATTTCTAGATGATTTCTACCTGGATCAATTTACCCCCAAAACACAAAACCATATATTCCCCTATTTACTCTACTGTCCACAGGGGGGTGTACTGATTATCCTGAGGAACTGGAAAAACACATTGCTGTTCAGTTTTTCAAATTCAATTTTCAAATTAAAAGTTTGACATTTCGAGAAGCACACTTATTTGCTTTCTTGCCCAGAGTTAGATGAGAAGATTGATGCTACTCTCATATCTGTCAGTCCATACGTAGCTAGATCCAGCAGTCAGCTTAGTAGAAGAATTGATGTTGTAACACTTCAGTTTAAACATGATACGTTGTATTAATTAGTGAGCTTTAGAGGTGCTTGTTGGCAGATTTTGTTACCTTTAGACAGACTCTGGCTACCTGTTTCCAGTTTTTACGCTAAGCTAGGCTAACTCGCTACATACCTTGTCGAAGAGACTGATATTTTATAGGGACAGTTCACCCAAAAATCAAAAATACATAGTTTTCCTTTTACCTGTAGTGCTATTTATCAGTCTAGATTGTTTCGATGTGAGTTGCCGAGTGTTGGAGATACTGACTGCAGAGATGCCTACCTTCTCTCCAATATGATGGAACTAGATGGCACTCAGCTTGTGGTGCTCAAAGAGCCAAACAAATAAACTTGAAACAATCAACAGCAATGTCTCTTTCCGGAAATCATGACACGGTTATTCAAGAAAATCCACAGAGCTTGCTGTGAGCAGTTTCATGTAGGAACTATTTCCTTTCTACCAATCTACATCTGCCAGTGTATCACTGCGCAGAAGTAAGCATCTACAGCTAGCTCACCTAGCACCACTGAGCTGGCTAATGTTATAGCTCAGCCACAGAGGATGCCATTAATGTTTATGTGTTGCATTGTCATGAGCACAAGCCTCTGGCCCATGAGGAGGTGCACACTGCTGTGCAGTTCTATTATATTGGAGAGAAGGCAGACGTCTCTACAGTAGATATCTCAAACACTCAGCAACTCACCAAAATAATCTAGACTGATAAGCAAAAATCCAGGTAAATGAAAAAATATGTATCTATGATTTTGGGGTGAACAGTTCCTTTCAAACCTCTGCAAATACAACTGAAACCAGCCTGGTTACTAACCACCAGGACTAAGTAGGATTTTTTGTGTGTTTTGGGTGAATTGATTTTTTAAAATGACCCACATTTCCCTAGTGGCGATAAAACACCAAATAGCACCCTGTCCCACCTGGGTTAGGGTTTGGGGTAGGGCTGTTGCTTATTCCGCTGGTCTGTGACTCGCCTCTCCACCTGTCCATCCAAGTGTCAGCGGGATGTCCCTGAGCTTGAGGAGTCTGTTGCAGCTGCTCCAAGAGCTCAGCCAATCGAGTGTGGCCCCGAGATCGGGCTATGTTGAGCGGCAAGCGTCCCAGCGAATCAGGAATAGCCAGAGCTCTTGGGTCCCACTGGTAAAGCACCAATGCTGCCTCAGTGTGGCCGAGAGCACAGGCCCACATCTGAGGAGGTCAAGGAAAAACGCAGATCACACACAGGCACAGAGAGAGACACGCACTCAAAACACATTTCACAGTTATTGATCACTCACCAGTGGAGTACAGGAGAAGTGGTCTACGTTGAGAGGATCCACTTCGAGCTCGAGGTCAATGCTGTCAGCATGCTTTGTGCTGCAGAGCAAGATAACAAAAGTGAGATTTACTGACACAGTCTGTGCGTTAACAGCAGTGTGTCATGTTTGTGTGTGTTACTCACCGCCAGCGAATGAGTGTCTGAATGAGCCCTGCATAGCCCTGAGCTGCAGCCAGATGCAGTAAGGTCATTCCTCTGGAGTTTTTACTGTGGACAAGCTGATTAGATGAAGCCCAACACGGCTGAGACATCATCTTCTCACACACCACCACAACACGACCCTCAAACGAACCCTGATCGGTAGAAATCTTGGAGATTGGAGAAATAAAGGGCACAATGACTCTTAGAGTTCCTAGCAATTTCATCTACAACATTTTGCTGGCCCTTATAAATGTTTTTAAGGTGTCACTAAGGTCAGTTCTACCAAGAAAGAATCTTGTGTTCAACAAATCGCAGTGAGCTAATAAAAGCAACACCTTTGCAATAAAATGAAATCCATCCCTGCGACATATGCCAGCTTTGTGAAGCTTACTATATAAGTGATCAGTATTGTAGAAAAGGCCTGATCATGCAGTTTTTCGTTTTAACCTCAGTGACTCAAACACAGTTTTAACAACTTGCTTTAATCAAATATTTATGACTCAAAAAAATCCTGTTTTGTCTCACGTTGTTTAGCTGTACTGCTCACTTGATACTGTTTAAGATTATATTGCTACAAAGGAAAATATCACCCAAGCTAAATCACGTCTTTTCTGCCTTACTTGAGACTGCTGATCAGTGGCTCCTCCTCCCTCCACCCCTCCACCCTTGGTTGCCATGGTTTCTGAGCTGGGGTTCTGATTGGTTATCTCAGCCATCCTCTGTTCCATCTGCTCCAGACGCTCCAGGATGGACATCCTGAACTGGGTATCTACAAGAATAGAGGTGGGACACAAAGAGCTGTGAGCACTGGCTGCTTGTTTGTCGCATTTAATCAAATCAATATGATGTTTTAGTAAATCCTACTTAGGGAGGCTTAAAGGAGAGAAGCTCTTCTTTGGGGGGGCTCAATACTGCAGAATAATCCAGGACTGAAATCCAATAAATCCCCTTACCAACATTGGGAACTTGGGAATCAGAAAAACTGTGTGTGTATGTGTTTGTATGTGAAAGAGTGCACAAATGTAGGTTTTTGTATGTCTGTGTGTGAGTGTGACCCTTTGTTTCAGTGCTGCTGCAGTTTTGCTGCAGTGCACATTATGTCATCCCACCTGCTGCTCTCTCACTCAGTCTCTCTATTTTTCTCTCCTCTCGTTTCACTCCTATTTTTCTTTCTTTCTGTCTGCAGCACACAATCTGAGCCGAAAGGGTGGAGCCATGAGAGTGACACAGGGCTCAGGCTCCTCCCTTTCTACTCTGCCAATCAGAGGAGGAAACTGGAGCTGCAGCTTTTTTTTCTTTTCTTCATGAAGCAAAACACTCCACTATTCTAGCTGCCAAACACAGCTAAAAGCAGCTTTCTTTACCCATCATAACTGCAAACACACATACAAATGATGCATAAAAACACATCTACTAAAAAAGGAAAAGTAAAGTAGATTTCTGGTCACATAAAAACATGTAATGCTTCCAGACGTGCTTCTTAAAGGAGAAAAGGATGATTGAGAAGACAGCTATGAGGATGTTTTCTGTGTTTAATTTTAATAACTTAATTAACTGATACATTAAAATATCATTAGAAAGCTGACAAATATTCATTAAAATAAGCAATTAAACAGGGATGAAATGGTTATTTAATTACCTCCATAAGTGACAAGTGAATTATTGAATTTTAAATATGTTTGTAAAATGACTTTCACACAGACTTTCAGTTTCTTTTATTTACTGAGTCTTCCTGTCATTTTTCATTTTGCAATTCACTCATCTACCTGCCATTCATGCTACTTGAGTCCAGATACTGTGAGGCTCATGTTATGAGGGATATAAGAAAGCCCACTGGGGACATTAGATATTCCTCCTTCAAAGTAATTTTAAGATTTAATTAAAAAACAGATTAATTTATTTATCATGTCAATAGCATGCAATTATATCCTTAAAAATATTTTAACCACATAATTTAAATGCTAATCCAACACATTATTTTATGAATTGTTTTTGAGTGTATTAATTAAGTAAATTAATTTTTATTATAAAGTATTCTGGTGACACACCCAAGCTTCTCTAAAGGATTACAGATCATGTGTGTCCCTGCATTTTTTTAATCTATTTATTTATTTATTTTTTTTTACAAAAGTTTGTTTGATGATAACTGAAAGTTTTATCTGGTACCTGTGGATTTGCTGATCAGCTCTGACACTTTTTCTGTTCTGCTGAAAGGTATTTCCCCCATAATGCTTTGCTATCTTGGATTCATCTTCAGTAAATGAGGCTCTCACCATGACATCACCAAACTCTGATAACACATGACTACATTGCAAACCTTTTTTTAGGAAGAGACCAGTGAGACAAACTTGTGTTAGTAAAGATTTAAATTCTATTCAAATTACATTACATTTAAATTAAATCAAATCAGTTTTCAAGTTCTTAATCTTGACTAAAACTATGACGAAAGTTGTTTAAGAAGTTCTGTAAAATTAGTTTACATTTGGCTAACCTGAAGCTAGTGCCTTTATAACTAAATCCCAGTTTGTTTGCACAGAATTTCAAGTGAGTACCTTTTTACATATATATTTTTGTTACATGTACACGTTCAACATCACATGATTTGATTAGTTGAAATTAATTGGAAAATTATTCTGATAAAAACAAACTTTCAGTAGTAAAAATGAACACCTACAACACAGTATCTACTGTACATATGCAATTCAAGCTTTAGCTGGTCAACAACATGTCCACATGTCTGTGTCTCAGGCCTGTTATTATCTGGGCCCGACACGAGTCCCATTAGCCTCCCTTCATTTGTTGTTCTAGAGTTGAGTGGAGCTGTCCACTCCTGGTGGTGCTGAAAGTGAACAGGTCAACATGTCCATATCATCAGCTCTGCAACACAACACAAGCAGGCTCTCTGTCTTTTATTAGCGTGCAAACACACATGAGGACTTGTGGCTTTTCCTGCGTCCCTTTGTCTGAGCTCGTCAGAGCCTAAGCACCACATGTACAACACACATTCTGACTGAAACCACAAATGCAAAAGTAGTTTAAAGCTTTAAATCACTGAAGTCGAAATTTAGACAGCAGGCACATTTACGTCCATTTATAGCAGCATGACAAAAAAAAACTTAACCTAGCTACAAACAACACAGACCTGGCCGCCGATAAAAGGGCGCGCTTTGAAGTTATCATCAGTTTAAAATCAAATGAGCTACGAACCCACACAGCGCGTCTCTCTATGTGCCGCTCTCTTTGTTCCCGCTTCTGTTCAACCCCGTTAGTTTGAAGTGTGCGACTCACACATTGCTACTCCGATCGAGCAAAACACAACTAAGTGCAGAGAGAGAGAGAGAGAGAGAGAGAGAGAGAGAGAGAGAGAGAGAGAGAGAGCAGTCTCCACGTTGTGTCTGAGAGCAGACACGCTTCAAATCCGCCCGCCAGACTCTGAGCTGCAGGAGGCTCGGTCGTCATCGGCACAACAATAGACAGCACACAAACTAAATTGGAGCAATGACATGTGACAAAGTCGTGTGCTGACGCATGTTTGCTTAAAATGATCTATCCCTGTCTATTTCTCTCCCAGGCTGCGAGGCTTTGATGTTACATTTGAGGCCAAACAAAGGACTTGAGCGAAAAATAACCGGAGCGCTCATCCAGCTCTCGGTTTCATCTCTGAAAGTCAAAGGCAGAGCCTATATATAGCGTCTGTGAGGCTGCACGAGCGCACTGCCGGTGGTGCCTAACATTTTGACTGTCAAGTGGACCGCGATTGTGCCATGATGTCCTTGCCCTTCACTCCAGCAAACAGCCAGCCTGCTGTGACTGTAGAGCCGCATTGCCGCATTGCGCAACGCAGAGACGGGGGCGAACACAGAGTAACCCAGGACATGCCTCAGCCGAGGAGACCCGTGTGTTTCCAAGCCGCAATTGCATCAGGAGATATATTTGCACACAGAAGCTAACACCCCCAGGGTGCTGTGCAGATATACGCAACCAATCCCCCAGAGCTGACTCAAAGAACATTTAATTGTCCTCTAACATCTCCCAGCACGTTTTCATTTAATGCAGTATCATGAAATCTCACTGGAAACACATCCACAGCTCCAACAAAATCATTCAGATTTCTTTCCAGACACTCACAATGGACTCTGTATGATTTTGACCTCAACAACTCCAACAAAACAAAGCCTAAAGATGAAAGCTGCAGTACACTCACATGGTTTCACAAAACAGGTGTCAAAACTGTTTAGGAGCTTTGAATCCTTTTTGGGTGTATCTGCATGCAGGCCAAGGGTGAGAACAGAAAACACAGCTGCATCCCAGGGTACAGAAGAACACCATTAAGCCAAATATCACACCATACTGGTCAATACATCAGTTGCTGTAGACAGACAGCCATGGATGCTTCTAAACCAGTGGTTCTCGAACTCAGTGGCATATGGATGACCAGGGGATTCATGTCTGTTAGGTGCTATCCCAATTATTCTTAATTAGTGATGAAAAAAATTGAGGTGAGGTGGGGTGGAGGGCGTGGGAGGAATGAATTTGTCAGCTTCTGAAGGGGGGCATGACAGAAAAAGTTTGTGAACCACTGATCTAACCAAGCAGAGCAACATTATGACATCCACACACACACCAACAGGTTATCTCAAAGCTTGAACGGATCAAAAATGGCTAGGTGTAAAGTAAAAGGTGAAATAAAGAATAAGAAAAGGAGTGCACGGCCTTAAACATACTGTACGTTAACAATAAATATAAATCTCACAAACACGCAATACTCCAGGCGCACAATAAAACAGTTACGCTCTTTATTGAGTAAATAATAAGACAATAAGTGTGTAACTGTGTATCCCTGTATGGCCAAAAAACAAACAAGTGCTCTCACCGTCGAGGGACAGCCAGTCGTGCTGAGAAGATGGCAGGGCGGGAAGGTCGCGCGCCTTGTATTCAAACACCACAGAGGAAGAGATGACCTCACCACCCATAGCTACCTGCAGCATCACCAGTCCTGTGTCATGGGCTGGAAACACACATCAGGGAATGAATTAGTAAGACTGTGTGTGTGTGTGTGTGTGTGTGTGTGTGTGTGTGTGTGTGTGTGTGTGTGTGTGCTGCAGACAGGACAGTATGTTAACCATTACACTCTGAGTGTCTAATATTGCTTTTGCCCATGTGTGCCTGCAAAAGGCTGTTTGCCTTGCAGTTTTCCCCTGATCACACTTAATGTAGCGGGATGTGACTCATGCATCACTTACTATACCGTCCAAAAAAACATTTCCTAGCAGAGCTGTGTTTATTGCATTCCTGCCAGACAGAGTCCCGCCTCACAATGTTCTTTTTTGTATTTTTCTTATCTTTTTGTATAAAAGGGACTGCATATCCGATAAGCGTGCGCAGCCAATATTGTAAGACTCCTCTTTGTATGCTGAAGAAAAAACTTTCTTGCTAAAAACTGCTCTTTATGGGGATTAGTGGGGTGACATTTGGGGTAATTTTAACATTTAAAAAGACAGGAAAGTGTTTAAGTGTTAAAGGAATTTGTGTTGTGCGAAACTGTGTGTGTTACCTGGGCAGTAGCAGCGCAGCACCCCGGGCTGAATGAGGGCAGCAGGGACACTGATGTGGTCAAAGAGACAGCTGTACTCACTGCTCGACTCCAACCAGGGACCTGTGATCAGCACCTTTACTCCACCCTGCGGCACACAAACGGAGGCCTCAGTCGTGTATCACACAGTCTGTGACAGGAAGACACATCGCTGCACGCATACCATAATGTCCTGTTGTCATAATTTATGGGTGTTTGTCATCGTGCAAGCATGTGTGTACAGAGAATGTCTTTGTGTGATTCTGTCACACATCCTGATACCATCTGCTGCAAAAACATACCTCAGAGACATAGTGGCCTAATTTTTTGTTTTCTGTTATGTGAGCCTAAACTGCTAGATATTATATACTGCCCCATTTACAAAGTGGTTAGTATTTTGCTAATGACAAAAAGGCCTGGTAGCAGCCCCTAGAGGCTGTGCTGCTCCTTACATCCAAGTTGTTTGAGCCATCTGAAGAACACTGCCATGTGTTCTCTGTAGTGTAGCTAAAAATAAAACATAAACAACATATTGTCCCTAAAAATGTTCAGTCATGAAGTGAGTATACAACAACAAAACATGTTCAGTTTTAAAGCCAATTACCAGCTTTTGGGAGGGTTTTTTGGGGGGATTTGCAGTGCCTGTTTTACGTTAATTCTAAAAAATTATGCCATCACCATTTGAGCCTTTGGAATGAAACTGTGTTGCTTTTTCAGGAAACTAAAAACTGTGGAATAATCAGCATGATGTAACACTGATGATCTTGGGAGAAAGTTGCAGAAAAATATTAGCTGGATATACACGCATTGGAGAAATGGTTAGTTAATAAGGTTCTTTCCGACAAATTGTTTTTTTGAAAATGATGGTCGTAAGATGTGATGTTTCCGCAAGTTTCATCATAATGCAATGACAGAACTGGTGTCCGAGATATTATAAGTGGTACATGGGTAAATTAATGAAGCCACCCAGGGTAATCAGTGTAATATTGAAATTTCATCAAAATCCAATCAGCTGAGTCCGAGATATTCTGAATCCCTAATAACCACACAGCCAAGGCCGGTGGTCTTTGTACAAATTGCGCAGAGCGTGATTTCAGCGTTTAGCGTCAGTACAAGCCACCGTCAATCATGTGGTGTAGGGACTGATTTTGCTGTAGAACAATGATGAATAAATAATGAGTGATAATCATGTCGGGTTTACTAACCTCTGGATAAGACCACTCTGGGGAGTAGTCTGTCACACCAAACAGCCTCCCAGTCTCTTGGAGCAGTCCCAGAGCTCCCTGTTCCACGTCGGAGCCCTGCAAGTGGCCTGCTCCTGTGCCCTGCTCCTCTCCTGCGGCCCCCTCCTGGGGCATCAGAACCCCAGTCACAGCGGCCCCCACCCCACCTCCAGACCCCTCAACTGAGATGAAATCATTGATGAGATCAGAGAACTGGCTCCCAAAGGAAGCCTCAAAGCCTTCCAGACTGATGGCTCCTGCCCCAGCTGTTGTAGCTGACACACCCCCACCTTGCTGAGGAAGAGGAGAGCTGTAGAGCGCCCCCTCGATGCTTGCACCAGCAGCTATTGACTGAGGACTGGCCACCACTGAACTGCTGGCCCCTGACAAGCTTACACCATTACAGAGAATCTCATTTTCCCCTCCTCCTCCACCTCCCCCTCCTCCTCCTCCTCCTCCTCCTCCACCACCTCCTCCGCCCTCCTCTCCTCCTCCATTGTCATCTGTGGGTTGCAGGTAGTGCTCGGTGTCAACACTTGTGTAGGCCTCGTGAGGATCCCCAGGCTTGAGTAGCAACTCCCCTCCATTCTCAGACGTCTTGTCTAAGCCCCCGACCTCTCGATGTCCCCTACTGCCTGACTCGTCGTGGGTCGTATCCTGTGGTGTTAGAGGAAAAGAGCCCACTCCTGCTCCTTGTCCATTCCTTCCACACAGGCCCTGCTGCTCTGGGCTGGCTTGGTGGAGGTGTGTGTGCAGGTCTCCATTGGTGACTGGAGTGTCTGTTGGCACTGTGGGTAGGCCTATGTAAGCCTGGGCCTCGCCTGTTTCCTGGGTTGTCTCAGTGCCGTTGGTCTGCAGCTGAGAGGGCTGGCTCGTCTGGGGGGAGGCCTGGAGGAAGAGGCTGGGAGAGGGGTGGTGTGCGGGCTGGGTCAGACTCGGGACACAGGCTGATGACATCACAGCACTGAAGTCCATCTGCTCCAGGGTGGTGCTGGGGCTGAGGCCTGTCCCTTCTCCTACATAGCTGCTCTGCGTGGCCAGCGGCGGCTCAAGGGGTGCAGGTTCTGTCTTGATGTTGTTGACAAGGGCTGGGTTGTAGACAAAGCCGTTGGAGGAGCAGTGGAGCCCTCCATCATCACCGTTACATCCCTCAGCTTTCCCTCCACCTCCTCCATATGTCTGGCCCTGCTTGGGGTTATTGAGGAAGCAATCGGGGTCAAAGGTCATGGTGGTCTCGGGAAGGCTGACTCCTCCACTGGAGTCTAGAGAGCTGGATAGAACCAACTCTCCTCCCTCCCCTAAGCCCACACCGCCAGGAAACGACGCAAACCTCTGGTTTTCAGGTGCAACAGCCAACAGGATGCCAGCGGTGGTGCTCTCATGGGTGGATGCCAGCAGGTGGGTGTGGCCAGCAGAGTAAACCGAATCCCCAGTCAGTGTGGTGACCTCAGACATAAACACAGCTGTGCTCTGTGACAAGCCAGCCCCGATGGCAAGAGCGGGGCTGTCGGCCATGTCGCTGGTGATTGACAATGGGGAGCTCTGGGTGGTGTCAGGGACCTCCACCTGATTGGTGGATGTAGATGAGGACACTTCCATGCTGCTCTGTGGAAGTAGGGAGGGTTTGGTTATCCTGCCATTCCTCCTCTCTCCTCCGCCTGCTCTGCTCCTGCCCCCTCCAGGACTGGGCTCTGTCTGGCCTTCTGACACATCGCTGTTCTGGACCTCTGTGCCATCTGCTTCCTCAGCCCTCTGGCCTGCCGCTACACCCGTACCCGCTGCAGCTCCACCTCCTGCTGCTGCCCCTGACTCCTGCTTGGATGAGATGATGCGCTGCTTGACACTGGAACATTTCTGATGCAGGCTGCTTCCAGCACCTGTCGGAAGAGACATTCAAAGAAAGGAAGCAGCTTTTAGGACAATGCATCTTCATTAACTGTCTGTTCATTTGCTCAGCTTATAGCAATATAGCATTACCTCACAAATGTTCAACAGTGTGTAATGGCGCCCTCTAGTGTTCAGAGTATACACTGAAAACTAAGATCATGAATACTCTGAAAACACTGCTTAAGACCCTTAAATGTCCAAAAACTTTGAATACATACATGTGCAATATGATTCATTTACAAGACATTTTAATCCTAACACCGAAGGGCACTTCTAGTTTCTAAATTAAATGTCTTGATTTACATTTTGTTGATTTAGCTGATGCACATTCAGTGTGAAATAACAAATAATGAAACAATTTGAGTGTCAGTGACCAAATGGCCATAAAAGCCCCAGTGACCACAGATGGATCAAGTCAGTGATTAAGAGAGAAGTGCAAGGAAAGGGAAAAAAAGCAGAGAGCTGTTCAGTGTGAGCAAATTAGGGCGGATAGAAGAGCAAGAGGGAATATGATTCAGTGGGGAGAGTGAGAAGTGAGGTGCTACTTAAGTCAACAAGCCACTTAGTTTTGGGCAGCTGTCCTTATTTGCCCTTCCAAACCAGATCAAAAGAGGGGTGAGATTAGGTAAGTGTGTGTGAGCGTGTGTATGTGTGTTAGTGTGTGTACTGGAGTTATCTACTCCCTGATGCTCATTTATGAATAATACATGCTGGATATTTCTGGCACCTCTGTCTTCTTTCCCTCTATCCCTCCCTTTCTTGGGTGAAATGTGGATCTGCCTCTAGGTGGCAGCATGGTGCCAGCTGTCTGAACCATCAAAAACAAAAAATCTAAATCTGTACAAAGACTGTGCTGAATGTCTTTTCACAAGATTTTTTAACAGACAATGATGACTTTCAATACATCCCTGGTTTGTAAATTAAGTAAATAAGTCAATTGTTCACGCCTGAACACACCATTTGGGAAGTATCGCAGCATTTTGGCTTACTGATTTATCTTTGCCGACACAAATATCTCAATAAGGTCTTTGTGCTAAATTAACACTGCCAAGATTGGATGTATTTCCTCGGCGCAAGATAAAAATTTTCATATCATCTCCCCTGAACTGCTGAAATCACCTGTTGTCTCGTCTGATAATTGATGGCACAGCTCCAGCCGGTGCCCCGCTCTGCTGCCAAGTTGTTTACAAAGCCTAAAAGCAAGCCAGTGAACCAAATTATTTGTGTTTTAGATTTACTACACTGGTTTCCTACAGATTAATTTTGAGACTTACTGCACCGTGACAGGTGGTGTTTTTATTGACCGAAGGTGACTCATATCCCCAGGTTTAGGAAAAGTGTGAGGGCTGAAACATGAGAGTAGGAGGGAGGTGAAATGACGGTGAAGCCAACTCACACATGGGTTTTAGTTGTCCAATGAGCTCCTCCTTGCTCCACTTGGCCC
Organism: Epinephelus awoara; assembly: GCA_035609425.1. Taxonomy (NCBI): domain Eukaryota; kingdom Metazoa; phylum Chordata; class Actinopteri; order Perciformes; family Serranidae; genus Epinephelus; species Epinephelus awoara. The sequence continues at coordinate 16,140,899 of CM069296.1, forward strand.
ACTCCTTCCTGTCTGTGTTGATGGAGCAGAGGACGGGACCGCATGGCTTCCCGCTATCGTCCACTGCCGGTACATTCAGGTAGTGCACCAGCACAATGTCTGGGTTCTACAGCAACAGGGATACACACACACGGACACACAGACACATGCATGCACGTGGTGTTAGTTAAACATGCCTTTTATTCATTAATTCTTTGTCATGTTCCCACCAGCATATGGGAGGCAGAGAATAAAATGATAGAGTGTATTTACAGAGGGAGGAGAAATGGAGAAGGAAAAGCAGGAGAGAACGTGGAGGTCAGGGAGGAGGTTGGACATAGCGTGTCAGATAAGATTCTCTCACCTGCCCATAAAAGATTTAACAGCTCAAGCCCACTCATCACTCTCTCTCTCTCTCTGACCCTGCAGAGGCTGCGGAAGTGTCTACATGTGTGTTTGTGTGTATGTGTGTGCGTGATATATATACAGAGAGAGAATGAGAAAAAAGGGAGAGCAGATCAGAGTAGTTCTCACTATACTGTAAGCCACCAGCAGACCTATGGAATTTCTACCCCATGAATGATTCAACAGGTGCATTCACGTGCATCTGGGTTTGTGTGTAAGTGTGTGTGTGTGTGTGTGTGTGTGAGAGAGGAGACTGTGAGGGAGAGAAGCTCCTCTTGATGAAAGATTCAGTAGACAGACTCAGGTGAGGGGGAGGACCTGCTGAGGTGGAACACTTTTCTCTCCAAAAGAGGATGGCACAGTGGGCTGCTACAGCACCACACTGTGCAATGCAACAGCACTCGCAGACTGATTTATGATCATATTCACTGATGTGTTTTGATATCTGCGCAAAGAGCAGAAAATGGCACTTTACAGATAAAGCAAGCAGAATTTCCCTTCATAATTTCAGACCGCAGGAATCAAACTAGTTGGGCATGCCGAAAAAGAAAATATATCGGGTAAGGGCATATTCAATTTACGGCCGGTGGCTGGAATGTCCTTGTAAATTTCATGTGACAAATTATGCAGGAAATTCTGCCGAAGAATACATAAATATGTATGCATTTCCATATTTTAAATGAACATTGCTTGGGTATTCAATATTTTCTTTTAAAATGAACAGAGAGATGAACAGAGAGGCGGTGTAAATGTATGCGGGCATTTTTAATCATGTAACCTGTCATCTGAAGATGATGAGGTCCTGGTGACCATGTCTTGCATGGCCAATAGAGGGAGAGACATGTATGTATGTGTGCGTGTGCATGTGTGTGTGTGTGTGTGTGTGCGTAACTCCTGCTCTCTGATGTCTTTCACATGAGCAGCAGAGTGAGTCCAACATCTCTATGAAAAACAACATGCTTTCATACACATGGGACACCTGCGCATGTGTGTGTTGGTGTGAGCATGTTGTGTGTGTTGTTTTGTAGCTCCAGGGTGTTTTCTTGGAGAGGACCACATACAGAGTAAAGCGCCTGAGTCCTTGATGCTCACTATAAGTATCGAGAGTCAGGGTTTCAATAACACACTGTGCTCTGGAAGTTACAGTCGACTTCTGGCAAAGAAATGTTTTCATTATTCTGCACTGTATGTTAGCATTATACAAGACCTACAGGCCTAGCATATTCAAGGCATATTCTAGTGGTCTAACAGCATGTGTGTGTCCACTCAGCCAAACAACATCTAGTTTTATTATGACCCCAGCTTTGTGGTAGTATTTTCACTATAGTCTGCCTCATTAATTTAGAGGAGGATGATGTTTATTGCTGGTTTATGGTTTGGCTTAGTGTTCTGTTTTGGAAATGGACAGTTTAACAGACGAAACTTTGTGTAACACTGATAATATATATTCCGGTTGCCCAGTTTTGTGTAGAGTGGGGAATAAAACCTCAACAAAGCTAAAATAAATGTTACAAGATGGTCATTATGTCAGGTGAAAAAGACCTGAAATGACAAAGATATGCCGCCATATATGACAACGGATAACAAATTATCACCACGCTATAAATGCTGTTGAAATCTGGTTTACTATGTGTTTAAATGTGTGAGAAAAGGCAAGGTGGGGAAGGGGGGGCTTACCTGCAGCAGCCAATAGCATCTACGATGGAAGGTGGGGATGATGGAGGAGTGGACGTAGCAGCCATACAGACACTAGAGAGAGGAGAGGAGAGGATATTGCAGGGGTAAACGAGAAAAGAAAAAGGGAGGAAGCAAGACAAAAAGTGAAAAAGGAGGAGAGAAGGAGAGGAGGAGAGGACAGTAAATGAGAGAACAGGAGAGGAGAACTTAGGTTATACCCACTTAGGCTGTATTGATTGCGGTGCTAAAACTAAATTGCAAACATGCTGTATGCGTTTTTTCCTAATGTCTTTTCTAAAATACCATAAATCTGATGTTGACAATTACAGCACAAGAGATTGTGAAATTTACTGCCTCAGCAAGACTAGACATAACCCACTTGGAATTCACAAAAAGTCACACTGTCGTCAGCTCACAGACACTGCAAGAGAGATCAGGAACAGCGAAGAGGACAAAGAAGAGGAGGAGAAAGCGAGGAAAGCACAGAGTGTCAAGGTGGACAAGATGAAGAGGAAGTTCAGCATGGACTCCATCCAGCAGAGGATGCTTACGTACATACAAAACAGTGTATACATGTGTCTGAGTGCAAAAGTAGACCAAATATATGATTGCAGAGGTTGCTTTACAGATTCAAACGGCATCCTGCGGTATCAAACGTTTCGATACTGGTGGAAATACAGTACCTCAGTCTCTGAACCAAAAGTACACATTTCTGTCACACCTTAAATTCAAGATTATTACAAAACTTTGCTACAAAACCTTTTATTACATTTAAAGATATGCTATGCAGGACTTTCCTAAAAAATAATGTACAGACTCATACAGAAGTAATCCCTCTCATGTGTGTGACTGTGGCAGTGTATGTTTCTGCAGAAGACATTGATGGGTGTGTACCCCCAAAGCATGCAGTTGAAGTCTGGACTTTATAAAAAGACAGCGACGAGGAGCCAGACTGTAAGCAGCAGGCATCCAAGAGACAGTGCCCAAAAAACTTAAATATAGCAAGGCGAAACGCCAAACAAGAGTGAATCTGGGGTTGCTGGCGAGTGTGTTTACAAACAGCAACTGACGATTTCTGCATAGTAAACCTTTAACAAATAAGCCAAACTTCTTGAATGCGTCTGTGTGTAAACCAGGTCAACTGCAGAAGAACTTGACTCTAAAATGAGCAGAATTCTAATTAAAAGTAAGAAAATACCTGATCAAAAAGCAAGTAAACAAGACAAAAAAGTGTTAGATCAAGCATTTAAAACCAGGTTCTGCCTCCTTGACAGTTTATATTTTATTGCTGTGGAAACACTTTAGTCTACAGGTGTTACAATACTATTTTTCCTTCCTGACACCTGAACTTGCATATAGCTGATACCACGTGCTGATTGGATACCACTGCGGTAAAAAAAAAAAAAAAGTACAGCTGTATCCTACTAACCCTGCATTAATCTGAAACATAGACTGGATAAAATACTGAACATAACCACTGTAATGTCACCCATTGGTTTGGGAACTGATGTTTAGAAGCCTCAAATTTGGCATTTTGGCTATCGCCATCTTGTTGCGGTTTTCGTGGAATCACAAGCGACCATATTAGGATGAGAGGTTGGAGCTGTGAAGGAGCGCAGAGTGGATCCAATTCACAGGCTGTAGCGACAGCTACAGGCAGGCATGCAGCCTGTCACTCAAGTGGGCCTGAGCTTAAATATATGTGTAACTTTGGGCCTTGAAACATGTTAATGGGTGAGTTATGAAAATAAATTCAACCCCCTGTGTCATGAATGTTGAAATTAACTATAGAGACCTATATAATACCCTGCTGTAAACATGTTTATTTCAGCTGTAAAGTTTGGCATTTTAACATGGAGGTCTGTGGGGATTTACTCAGTTTTGGAGCCAGTCTCAAGTGGCCATTTAATGAACTTCAGTTTGTGGCACTTCTGCATTGGGTTTGTTTTTCAGCCTCGCAGGCTGCCACTTGATGTGAAATGATTGCTATCATTGTTGTAAGGCATGGCTCAGGTTAAAACTGGTGGGACCGTCTACTGTAAAGTATTGCTAAATTTCTGACATTTTGCTAATGTCTAATGACACACTTTAAAAAAAACTGAAAACTCCTTTTTTGTCTGTGTATAAAACTACTTAGGTTTATTAAAAGAAAACTAGGTGGTATCGGATCAGTGCATAGACTTGTTTACTCGCCGATACCCGATCCAGCATTTTAGGCAGTATTGGAGACATTTCCAAAACTGGTATCGGTGATGGAACAACTCTATTTCAGTTGCTCAAATAGTACTGAGGTTCAATACCTGGCCCTAATGAAGTTTGTCTTTGTGGTGTTTGACAGAGAAGGAATTAAATAAAAAAGCTTTCTGTCAAGGTCATCACCGCCACTTTTTCACATGCATTAAAATCAAGGACAACACACACACACACACACACACACACACACACACACACACACACACACACACACACACACACACACACACAAACTAACAAGCATACATATAAATTGGTTGTGTTTAAAGACAAAATTGCAGACACAAAAGCTCAGCAATCAGGCTGTATATAATCAACACTTCCGACTTGTCCTGTTTTCTGTCTCATGAACACTCGTGCACACTTATATTTTCTCGCCATTTTGCCTCTTCTCAGAAGTAGCCCGCCCTCTATCTAAAGTGTGTTTTGCCAAAGGCAGAGTGCATTTCCATATATTTCCATTCGATATGAGGAGGCTCTCCATCCAGGGTTATGTTTTTCTCTCCCGCTTCCTGCCTCTCCCCATCCTCCTTCACTCCCTCCGCTCATTCCCGTCCCCTGCTCTACACACTGCTTGCTTGTGCTTGCTTTGGGGGGTCCTGGGGAAGACGTGACACAAACAATTACTGAGCAACTACCAGGGAGAGAAACACTTTGTATATGTGTGTGTGTGTGAGTATGTGTATTCATGCACGATTGCAGAAAATTGCATGTGAGATGAATGTCAATGTGAGTGTGGGGTCGTGAATAATAGAGGTGCAGATGGGAATACTTGATCTCAATTATTCCCTTTACCTCTGTGTCTCTCTTGCCTGTCTCCTGCTCACCCTTAATGCAAAACTATTGAGCCCTCTGCAAACATCCATGTGCCTCCTCGCTGTCTCTCCTTCGCTCTCCCTTCTACCTCATTCTTTCTGTTTCTGACACATGCATGCTCACTCCTCTCACCTCTTGGTATATTCCTGCTGAATAATCAATTTTTGAGCTGGCTGATGTGACTCAAACACACACACACACACACACACACACACACACACACACACACACACACACACACACACACACACACACACACACACACACACACACACTCACACTCACTCACGCACAGACGCTGCCTTGAGACTGGATCGATACCCCTCTCTGTTCTGCTGAAGGAGGCATTGACATCATTCCTGGCCTCAGGCCAAACACACTCTTATCCTTCAGAAAGAGAGCGAGAGAGAGAGAGGAAGGGAGACAGGGGCACGAGCAGGGAGGGAGGTAAAGAAAGAGGGGCACCGCTCGCTCTCAGGTAACACTTTGGCCTGCAGCCTCAGCATGTGTGTTTGTGTGTACATTTGTGTTACACATGTGTGTCTCCTCACAGTGAAGGAGAGTAAGTTAGTGAGTAAGATTGGCAGTGAAACCATAGTCAGCACCAAACAAGATCATCGACTTGTTTTTCCATCGCAGTCTCTCACCTCTACTCCCTGGACTTTGAGCTTCATGTGATCCTCTCGGGTGGTCTTCCCGTCTTTCCTTTTCTTCCAGCAGTAGCCATCTTTTCTGTACTTCACCTTCTTACGGTTGTAGAGGATCATAGATCCATTTTGAGGCCTGATGGAGGACAGGATAAAGAGTGAGTGAGACAGACAGACACATAGCGCTGCATTGTGTTGATTCTGTGGAATAAGGGCTGTGCACAGTAGTGACTTCTTTAAAACTGACAATTCAACTCCATGGAAACCAACCAGAAATTATTTTCATGCTGTCATTTCAAACTGCCAAAAGTATCAAAATTCTCATGCATTGCTGATTCATAAATGCCAATTGACACAAGCAAAAAGGCGTTGACGTCAATGTTATCCTCCCACAGTCAAGTTAGCTGGTCCCATGCTACCCCTCCCCTCTTACATGTAGACTCACACTCCTATTATGTGTTAATATTTTAGTGGGGTGATTTATCAGCACAACAGGAGCATTGGCCTCTGAGCTCCAGTTCTATACACACCTGGTGGGATGAACATGCCTGCACACATACACACAAACACACACTAGGAGCCATACATGTAGAGACAGAGATGCTATAGTGATATCAGAGATGGCAGGACCTACTGCCGTGTGTTCTTTGAGCTCAATGTCAAACCTGCTGCTCAGCAATCAATCATTACACTTCGAAAATGTTAAGGACAGGTGTGTGTGTGTGTGTGTGTGTGTGTGTGTGTGTAGGTGGAGGAAAAAATGCTCCTCTGCCTTATCTCATGACAACAGAAAGAGAACAGGCACGTTAACAATCAATAAACTAACACATACCCACAAGTGCTCTCTCTCTCACACGCACAGTCATGCTCACAACCACACACACAAACGCATATTTACACACCTCCTCTCTCCTTTCCCTGCCCTCCTCTTCTCCATCAACCTCCAGTTTATCCCTCTTATCATAGTATCTCTTCATTTTCTCTTTACTGCTCCTTCAGTCCCTCCATTCTCCACTCCTTTCCACTTATTCGCATCTTCTCATCTTGTCTGTTCCTACTACTCTCCTAACCTCTGTTTCTTTTATTGTCTGTCTGTCTTTCTCTTCTTCTCCCCTCTCCTCTCTGCTAGAATTTGATGTAGACACATCTATATGGACTGAGATGATTGCAATTTACTCAGAACACTGTGTGTAGTGAAATTGAATTTACTTTGAGCTGATTTTCTTTGACACCTTAAATCTGTTCTGTTTTGGGGTGAGCCTGCCAGTTTCTTAGCCGAGTGGAGACCCCCACCCTCCGATCAAAGCCGAGTTTAGTCTCTGTCTCGAGCAGTGTGAGTCATCTCGGAGCTGCTGATTCTAATTATGTTATGGAGAAGATGGATGAGATCAGATGTGTGCCTGTGTGTGTGTGTGTGTGTGTGTGTGTGTGTGTGTATGTGTGTGTATGTGTGTGTGTGTGGGAAATACGTGCACATTTATGTGTGTGACTGCACGCGGTGGTACGCGCACGCGGACGATGCCCGTGTTCCTCGCAAACCCTCCGATTCAAGCAGACATAAATGCTATTGATTGTAACTGGGCTGTGATGTGTGGGATATAAAAAGCTTTTCCACCGTTCCACAGTGTAGCAGAGCGAAAACAGAGAAGGCAAGGGGAGGAGAGTGGGGGGGGGGGGGAGACGCCAAGATAAAGAGACGGAGTGGGCGAGTGAGTGAGTCCGGTAAAGGGAGGCGAGAGGGAGGAGTAGATGAGAAAAGTGAGAAGAGGAGGTAATAGTCATTACTTTGAACTGATGAGGTATTTCAGTGAAGGGAGAAATGAAGGTCATTGATTGTTATCTTAATATTGTCCCCCCACAAGTGTGCAAACGCATGCGCACATATGCATAAAAAACACACACACACGATCGCACGACCACACGCACACATAAATGTCACTGGCTCCGTTCGCTGAGCTCCTTTCCATCTGATGGGATTAGGTGTAATCTGTTCTAATCGTGCCTCGTGTCATGTGTAAATGGGATTATATCTAACTGCTGCTCAATAACACCAATATGACTGCTGCTGCTGCTGTTGCTGCTGGGAGGCTGAGCCTATACGGCAGCACAACCAATCAATGAGAAATCCATCCACAACATAAACTGTGCTGCTGGCCTCAGGCTGCTCCTGAGAAGAGTCCTTCAGCTCGCACAATGGGAGCGCAGAGGCATCACCCCGGGCTTTTCAGCAGTGTCAGTAATCAGAAATGGGGCCATGAGGTGACCTCTTCACTTACTTTACTTTTTCTTTCTTCTTTTCTTTTCCCCATTTTTTATGTCCTTTTTTCTTTCTTTCTCTTTTTTTAACCATGCCTACATCATGTATTAACTAAAGTAAATGTCAATACGGTGATTGATCAATAATTCAAACTGCCCTTTTTCCTTCAGTCTTTATTTTTTTTCCCCTACTCCCTTCCTTTCCTACCTTCCTTCCTGATTATAACCTCTCCCCGTTCTAGGAAAAGAGCAACCTATGGTTCATTTGGATCAATGAATATTCAGTTCTGGCATGTGAATCCCTGTTCACACCCCATCTTATATACACAAACCCCCCTCCCTTTCACCCCCCACCCCCACTCTCCTATGTCTGAATTATACATCACTTATTCTAATACATTTACATTCATTAATACTCCATTTCCAGCTGACTAGGTGCTTTACAGTCCAGCCATGTTCTGGATCCTTCTCTCCATGTAGAGTAGGCCGTCAGCAGGACCCTTTGGAGACAGTCGACGTACATCACTAATGTTTTAATCAAACACAGGCACTCAGTCATTGGGATTAAACCAACGTGAGTCACTGGCTGATTGAGTGATACTGTTCTTGTACGTGTGGGTGAGTGAGTGTGTGTGTGAAACCACTATCTGCGTTCTCCTCACCTGGTTTTTGGCGATGTCGTCAGCCACTCATCGTGTTTCTCAAAAGTGATGAGATATGCAGCAATCTCCTAGAGAGACAAAGACAAGACAGAAAGGTTATATTGGTATGTGGATGAGTGTGTGAGTATGTGTGTGTGTGTGTGTGTCACAGGGAGATAAAACATAACAGGTATTTCCAGATGACCTGCCGATGCCCACAGAGAGTGTGTCACTATCTGATTGCCACGGTGAGGTCTGGGCGCCTGATTGGTCACAGAGCAGCCAGTCAGGAGACAGATATAGAGGACAGACCCTCAGGGCCAACAACCAATCACGCTCACCGACACACCGATGTCTCCCTCCACTGGGGAGGAAAAGCTATCTCCTAAATACACACACACACACACACACATGCCACATAAACACACACACAGACACACACGCACACTGGGGGTGCAGACCCATACACTTGCTGAGAGAGTGCGCTGATAGGAAAAGTTTTCTTGTACTTTGCAGTTTCACAGTTTCCCGTCAGATAAAGCTTGCTCCTAACTTGATTCTTAATTCCTCCGGCTCTCTTTTCATCTCCTCAGCTCTCCTCTCCTCTCCACACTAGTTCTATTCTTCTTCCACACTCACATGAATCCAATAAGGAAAAAAAGAAAGTTCAAATCATACAGGTGCATTCTACCGAGAGCAAGGCAAAACAAAACGTCCATACACACAGACGGAGACACACAGAGACGCAGCCAAAAGAAAACTATTGTTTGTATCTGCGGCTTTTTAGTTGCTCACGCAATGCCGCCTTTTCCCTTTGCTAGGTGAACTCTCTCACCCCTGGCTTCCTCCTTGAAACATCATTCTCTCTCTCCCTATCTCTGACTCCCATCTCACCCACTTGTTGTGAAAGACTATGAAATGTAAATTGTCCTCTTAAGGCAATCAGTGTTTGAAATGTGGCACAAAGCAATAGTGAAGAAGACATCAACACTCCAGCACTCCTTCATCTGCCCCCTCAGATCAACAGTCCTCCTCTCCAGACCTCCTCTCCCCCCTCTTCCTCTTTCTGTGTGTGTGTGTGTGTGTTTTTAGGTATTTGTCCCAGTTTGACATGAGAGCACTCCAGCTCCACACCGATCAGACGAGATGGAGGGACAAAGAGGGAGAGGGGAAGAAAGGCAGGGAGAGACGAAAAGAGAGAGCAGCTGGAGGGCGCTGGCACTTAACTGGATTGTTTTTTTAAGTATCCCCCATTCGATCCTCACGTCCCAACCCCCCACTGCCTCATCTTGCATTTATATGTGTGTTTATATACATATGTGTGTGTGTGTGCGTGTGTGTGTGTGTGTGTGTACGCGTGGGAGGAACTGTCATCACACCCTTAATAATAATCACTATTAAGCAGGCCACTGTTAATGTCTGTCTGAGGCCCATAAAACTTTTTAGCCATAGCAAGGCACAACAGCACACACACACACGCACACACGCGCGCGCACACACACACACACACACACACACACACACACACACACACACACACACACACACGCACACACACAGAGTGCCTCATTCATTTATGCATCTATTCATTAGCTGTGACAGGCAGCCACCTCTCCTCCTCCCAAACCACTCCGCAGCAAGTCAATATCCTATACGGCCTCCACAGCCCCGGCCAGGCACTCGGGCTCCCCTAGTGACTGTCAGCCAGTGGGAGGCGGGAGGAGAGAGGAGAAGAAGAGAGGAGACGAGGGGCTGGGAGAGACAGAAGGATGGGAGGATTAAGAAGGAGGGAGAGAGACTTGCAATTAAAGGCCTGCCCCATAAGAGCCATTAAAAAGCCAGAAACAGAAGAGTCAGCTGAAATGGCAGCCTGACACACACACACACACACACACACACACACACTCTCTAAAACACACCCACATATACACACTCTCACTGCAGACACACACTGCCGCTCCCTCCCTCACCAGCACACGCACACACACACGCCCATGTGAAGAGTGACAGAAGTGAGATGGTGAAGGTCGATCCTCAGGAAGTCACAGTTATTGTCCCGGTGGAAACCAGTGATAGAGCGCTTTGAGCATGCCTGGCGACACACTGACCCTTTAGGAATACTGTGAGTGTGTGCATGCCTGTGTGTGTGTGTGTGTGTCTTAGCCGTGCCAGACACAGGGACAGGGACAAGTATCTTTCTCAAGGGATCTAGTCTAGAAACCCAGACGTTCTGCATGTCTGTGTGAGTCAATGTAATAATACATTACGACAGGCCCAGATGAAGGCACACACACACACACACACACACACACACACACACACACACACACACACACACACACACACACACACACACACACACACACACACACATTTTTCCAAACACACACCTATTCCTGTCTGTCTGTGTGTGAGAGAAAGTGAGGAAGAGAGAGAGTTACTTAAGAAATATCTAACAAAGCAGAGAGCATGAGTGGGAAGTTAGATTGGAGCGAGCGATGCAGTTGGGGAAATCAGCCTCCCACTCACGCATCACTGAGACCATCTCCCTCCAAGAAACTGGTGGCATGTACAGAAAAGCAGACAGACAGACACACGCATACGCACACGCACGCACAAACACATTCACATACACTCACAGGCCTCAGGGAGATTTCCAGAGGAGGGAGGGGAGGAGCGGGGAGGGAGGGTGGGGGGGTCGCCTACACTGCAACAGACTTATCCAGGAGCTTTCCCCAGGGAGATTCCGTTATAGGGTCTAGCCACAGGCTAGTATGTGTGTGTGTGTGTGTGTGTCTGAGTGCGTGTGTGCATGCACATTTGAAGTCTAATGATGAGCATCACCCCGACAGAGATCTGGGGAAAACAGAGTTGTCTGTAAACTGGAACTGTCACATCCATTCGAAGTGCCTCAAATGAAGGCTGTCGCTGGTTCTTACCACAGAAATCATCTGGCATCGAACAGTTTATTTTGGCGGTGCGGCGAGGTAGCAAACTGAAGTGTCCTTTTCAACTACAGAATCCGTTTCTGCCTTTCTCCTTGAGCGCGGTAAGTCTTGTATACATATATGGGGGAAAGAACTGCATTAGCATTACCAGGGGAGGTCTGCTGATGCTGTAATTTGTTCCAGAGCACCTCCACCGGTTCTCTCCTTCCCAGAACAACCCTGTCAGTGTCTGATGTTGATAGACACTCTATCCAAAATTACCTCCAGTTTTTTATTTATTTTTTATTTTTTTGCAGACTACAGGCTTCTCTGTGTTTTTTTTTTAAATTTTGATCCAGAGCACTATCTACGCCATTTGTTCAACCTGCATGTTATTGACAGTGGTCTATTTTTAAACATGTCTCCTTCAAAAGGTCATCATGTGAATTAAGCACAATGACAATTCCATACTAAACCTATATACAATTTGATTTGAACTGTTAATAATCAATAACCCATTAAGACTGAGAGGTGTTCGTCAGCATGTCATTATCCACAGATGTTGACAGGGCTGATCTCTCAGAATCCCAGGCTGGATTATCTGAACAGTCCTGCGTGACCTCTAAAATCAGCAATGTCACTGAGCAATGGCTGCTCTTCTGAAGACCCTGAACTTAGGATTGTGTTGTTTAGACAAGCTCAATACAGAGTTACAGATGGTTTGGCTGTTATCAGGCATTTAAATTGCTATTATCAGTGTTTATAAGCATCATAGATAAGGGTTAGAAGGGGTCTGACACACCTATTATTGTTACGCAGCGACCTTTCATGGCTGTGATAATTATGATGTGAACAAAAGAGGAAATCGGATGACATAGTATAAAGAGTGAGAAAGTCAGCATGGGGTGGTAGATGGGTCAAACAAACAGGACTTTCACCCAGGGGAACAGGGTTTGTGTCTTCTTTGAAACCAAAAGTCAACACTGACTTTTTTAGCTCCTCTTTTAGAGGATTGTTTCACCTGATGCATCATGTCTTCCTGAAGCTGACAATGTTGTTTTTGCACCTAAACTTGATGAAAGTGTAAGTAAACCTAACAAGACTGCAACCATATGGAAACAGCCATTTAGGGGGTTTTCATATAAAGTCCGATTGGTTCATACTGTGCCCACCCTCTGGCCTCCCCCTCCCCCACTCAGCTTTCACATTAGTAATGATGTTCCGCACCCAAGTGCACTTGTGCCATCATCTACGTGGCATTTTTGTTGTGCTACAGTGTAGAAAAGGGCGCCACAGTCAAACACTGCTGCCCTAGGAACCGTCAGTAGTGGGGACTGAGGTGAAGCTCTGCTCCTTGCTTGAGGAGCTGCTGCTGTCTGGCGCAGAGCTCTCTGCTTCCTGCCAGAGCTGCAGGTCGAAGGCAGCAGCTTAGCCGGATCTGGGTCTGTCCGTGATCTGCGATGCCATCTGATATAGAGGCATCAGTATTAAATTGAGACTGTTTTATAATTACTTAAAAACTCATTGCAATTGCCTAAAATAGTGTTTTGGTACAGTTGGTGTCCACACCTGATATGCACTAAGCCGGAGTTCACACAAACTGTACTTGAGACCACCTTATCAAGGACACAGATCCATGCCCTGGTCCGCAGTGCTCACACTAATCAAACAAACTGGACTTTGGGGTCAAGTGTACTTGACTTGGCCTAGATCCCTGATGTGAAAGCCCCCTTAATGGCCCGATAACAGCCTCTGAACCTAATGTTAGGTGTGGCAGACCCCTTCTAACACATGTCCATGAGGCTAAAATCCACAGACAACTGCCATTTAATGTGCTGATAACATCAGAATCTGGTGTGAGTTAGTTTTGTGTTGAGCCTTAAGCTGACGTAAATAATGTGCCGCCTTTTGTAAACCAGACCAATAATGTCTTGTTTGCACTGTGTTCCTCTAACCTGGCTAATTAAAATGTGTAGTTCTCGACAGAAAGAGAGCCAAACAATGAGTTACGACAAGGATAATTTTGTTCTGTTCTAGCCACACAATAAAATTTCATCAAGTCTATTGTAAACCAGAGCAATAATGTGTAGTTTGTATTATATTCCCAAACTGCCTCGCTCCCCACTGTGTGTTACTTTCAACAGCCTTTATATTACCTCCACTGGCTAATACAACTGCTTAATGCTGTTTCCATAACAACTGTTGCAAAGCCCCTGATCAGAATTCCTCTCAAGCTTGCCTTGTGTTTATCATATAAACACCTCATCACACACTGGGCAACACACACATGCACGTCCGTGGACATAAAAGACTTGTACACACATGCATACAAATGGGCTGTCTATTAATACACAAAGTCGCTTGTGTGGAAAATATAAATAAATAAATATAAAACTTGTCCTGGCTTTCTCTGTCTCTCGTCTTGTTCTCTCAGTGACACACACACACGCTGCATGGACAACAGATTGGTGCGCACGCACGCATGCACACACACACACACACACACACACACACACACACACACACACACACACACACACACACACACACACACACACACACACACACATTTAGTGCTGGTCTATCATTGGAGGACAAGGTCTGACCTTCAGAGGGGACCCGCCCCTGTCACCTGGCTGGGAGAGAGACATGAGCGTTACATCTGTCTCTGTCACACTGCAACACACACAGACTGTGCAGGCAAACACTCGGACATACATGAATACGAAAATTCCTCCCATGTCAAAACTACTGCATGGTAGGACACACACACACACACACACACACACACACACACACACACACACACACACACACACACACACACACACACACACACAGAGGGTTGGTCTCAGAAGAGTCTCTGTGGTGGCTGCTGCTGCCCATGTGAGTGACGGCTTTATAATGAAATAGTCACTCTCCCCTCTCCTTCACTCCCTCACTCCCTCTCCTTTTGGTTTGACCTCTTTACTTTCTCTCCCCTCTCTCCTCCTTCTAGCTCACCCACTTCCCTCTTTTTTTCTGTCTCATTTCCCTCTCATCTCCCTCTCGCCAATATATAGAAGTCCAAATGGTGAAGGTTGCTACACGCACACACACATGCACACACTCACGGTAAGGCAAGTAGCGCAAACTTTTTAGCAGAGACCTGAGAGTAAGGAAGAGTCAGCCCCAATCCACTGAGGGAACATCAATCATATTTTTCTAAGACTTCCTCTCTCTTGCGCACCTTACCTGTCCTCTTCCTCCTGTCTAGTATTTGCATTTGAGGAGACGGCCCCCTCTCTCTCAGCAGGGGGGTGAACACATCAAAGACGGCAACAGGTGTGTGGTGTCAAACACAATGCCAGGACCCCCGTTGCGCTAGGGCGTCTTTGGATAAAGCCTGTCAGAGTCCTCAAAAACTCCCACAAAGTGAACCAAGAAAGCACGCACACACACACACACACACCAGGTATATTTGAAATCTCTAATGACGAATGTGTGTTTGCCAGTGGGAGGCGGAAGAAGACAGAGAGAGAGAGTGAGTGAGTGAGAGAGGAGAGAGAGAGAGAGGGCGAGGGGGGGTGTCTCAATGAAGGAGTCTCCAGTGGTTGTGTTAACCCCTGATGCCTCATCTCACTGTGAGTCATTCTGCCCTCTGAGGCTCGTCTCTGCTTGCTATTGTTGATGTTATTGTTATTGAGGAGGTTTGGTATGCTAAGGAGAGAGAGAGACAGAGAGAGATAGACAGAGACACAGAAAAAGAGAGAGAGAGGGGTAGTGGGAGAGAGGAAGAGAGAGAGAAATAGTGTGTGCCACCTCTCATTGGCATAAATACTTGTTTACAACAAGACATAAATTGGCACCCTGTCAGTCAGTCTCTCTATTTCTCTCTCCTTTAACTCCCTTACTCTATTTCCCTCTCTTTCTGTCTCTCTCTCTCTCTTCTTCTCTCCCTCTGTGCTGCTAAGCGTATTACAACACTCCCTGGTTCAGCCCTCTCTCATTACCATATTCTAATTACATTCGTTAAGGGGAGCATTTGGGAGTTTAATGAATAAATTTGAAAGATGGGTCTCCGTGGCGATCTTTAGGTTTGTCTCCTCCTCAACCAACTAAAGATGGGAGCACACGCCTGTGTGTGTGCGTGTTCTGTTTGTGTGTGAGGTAACGCACCTGTTTCGGTATGCCTGTGCGCTCTCAGTAAATATCGCTGTAGCTCCATTTCAGAAGAAACAAACAAATCTAGTTAACTGCTGGAGCTCACGTGGAGTCCTCTTTCTCAAAAAATCAATTCAGAATTCTTGTTTGTCTCCGCCAAATAAAGATTTCATGTCATTTGTTTGTTGTTTTGGAAAAGACTCGGAGCCACCCATGTTGAAGTCATGCATATTTAACTCTCCTCAAGCCTCAAAAACAAACTGCCAAAGACAAGCATCAATTTACAAATATACAAATTGTCTGCAATCTCGGTTTTATCTTTTCTACTGACATCAGACCTGCAGGCTTCACACTGGGAGATGGGCAGGTGGAGTTAAAACAATCATAAGCAAAAGTAAACATTAAAGGTTATCAACCCTGCTCCGGTGACTGGCTTCCACTGTTGTGCAGTTTGATCTGTGTCTGCCTAGGACGAAGCCCTGGGCTGTAGACCTGAATAGACTGTTATTATGGGCCTTGCACTCACTCTTTCAGGGTATTGCAAAATGTGATATACCTTTCACATGGTTTAATAAAGGAGTCCCAAATGCATTCCCAATTCTGATGATTGCCAGCTTGTGCTTCAGGGAGTCAAGGAGTGACTGAGTATACTTCACCTCTTGCTCATAAATAACACATTTTAAGAGCTGACAAAATGATGCGCTTTGACTTGGCAAACTGCCATTGATTACTGACAATTAAACAACACCACCAGCAACAGGAAAAAAGGAGAATCTAATTTAACCCCTTCCCCACAAAACTGAGTTTCACTGCGACTGCACTTGATTAAAATGATGTTACTTTTTTTTCTGTCTTTGGCCTAAATACATTATTTTTGAAATCCCAGAAAGGGTTTACTTATTTTGTTGTTGTCATAACCAAAGATCAGGAGTCAGCACAATTTGGGCAGCGTCTAGAACTTCTTTATTACATCTTGTGGTAAAAAGTATGAATTTGTTTCATTTTGAATCTAGCTTCATGTAGACCAATCCATCTCAAAATTTCTCCATGCGCCTGTACACACCCATAGCTAACAAAATACACAAACAGTGAGATGCTGTAAGTGAAAATATCTGATGAACATATGCTATGCCATTAATAGAGTACAAGTGTCGGTATAGCATATCAATTGATCCGAAGGGGCTCCTCTTCACTGTGGCTACAGTATATTTACAGTGATGATGCATTGTACGAGGTAGAGCCCGGTGTCATCACCCTCTCTTCAAGCACTGTGACTCATGCAGTGGGCGCAAAAGGTATGTTCGCTATCTTTAAACTTCTATATAATGTAAGACACATGTATATAAATAAATAACAGGCGGAGATATGTAACCAACATTTTTACGGTTTAGACTTCCCAGCAGCCCTTTCCCTTTGGATAATCGTTGCCTATGGAAACTAATATGACCTTTGCGAGACATTTTGTTTGCTTGAATCTGGTTTGTTTTCATCCATTAAATGTGTATCATGCTGGCAAAGCCATCTAATAATTGCTCTAATTTAATGCACTTTTAGAGTTTGGGGAGGAGACAGACATCAGTCATTGCCTGCTGGGCTGTCCTAGTAACTTTCCACCTCATATGAACTGTAATGGACTGTGACTTTCTGGTTCCAACATTGCAATGACACCTTAGAGCAGACGGAGACTGGAGCTCACAGCCTCACAGAGGAAAGTGATGATGATGTTGTGTATTGGACAATGTTAAGACTTGCGAGCTGGCAAGCTACATATACAAACATACTGCCAGACATATATGCTGCCAACAAGAGGCAATTATGCAGTTCGGATTAACACTAGGTAATACTTGTTTTTGGGCTGGGAAAACTTGCTGTTGCCATGTTTTTCCTGTCTGCTGGAGTAGGGAGCGAACACTTCCGCTGAATAACAATCTAATTTTTGGGACGCACTGATTTTGCCCAAAGTATTACAGAGGAATTTCAAAGAAGACTGCGATACTGTTAGCAAAAAAACTTTTGCTGTCAAACACCCAAAGGCATGAAAAGAACACTATTCTCAATCTCTGTCACTTGGCCAAGAAACAAGTGAGATGCTCTTCCTTTCATATAAGGTGTTCATCATCCCTCCCACCCACCCACTGCCTCATACTGTACATTCAAACAATTAAATATATGCACTGTCAGTATGCAAATGCGGTATCAGTATCCCTTATATAGTTGCCTCCTCGGAGTACAAGATGATGGATGATATATTACAGCTGAGCTGGTCTTAGACTAATGACACAGCTGCATTACAATACACAACTTAGTACACGGCTAATATTGTGTATGCACGGAGACAGAACACGCACACTCCCATACGCGCACACAAATGCCACCTTGTTTAATCCCCCAGGAATCAGTGAAATTTGATTACCGTGACTTTTACAAACACACTCCATATGAGAGTAGACATTCCATACATCAGCAGGAGGGAGGAGGGAGGAAGAAGAGGGTAGAGACAGGGAGACAGAGAAATACGTGATGTTGGACTGAACTGCAGAAATGCTGGACACACACTGTGGTCTCCTGAGTGGAATGCAACACACACACACACTCACACTGCCTGCACACAGCGTCTCACCCTATTGTCTATTACGATAAATGTATGAAATGGTATATTTACCAGTAAATGTATACATCTCCCAGGGTAAATCTTGTGAATGTGTACATTTCCAGGATAATGTTAGTGGAAAATGCTAGTCCCAGCATCATGAGACTCACAGTTCTTTTGCTATCTTTTTATTGTAGATATTGTGTAGTAGGTGGCCAATTTACCTTCTTCTGGAATAAATAAAATATCTGCGAGACACGGGAGATCCAACTGAGTAACGTGATAATGTCAGAAATTTCAAATTTATGTTTGATATGTTTTTTCATACATGCCAGCACATTTGACCTGCATCATAGTGTGAACACTAAGGCAATCTGAAGCAATTTTATAGCACGTATGCGTCTCAACATTGAGGGGAGACCGGGGTTTGTTGTCACATTCATTAAATTGCACTCCCTGGAGGGCACTGTCACAAAATGTTGTCACTAAATTTTCAAAAACTGGGGTCAGAGGTCACTTACAGGGTCATTTTAGGAGTCAAACACTTGACATTGAGGTGAGAGGAGTTTTAGTGTTTTTCAAGTCATAATGTAAATACCCTGCTCCTCTGTGGTTCTGTTCTAGGCTGTTAGACTGTGGGTTTATAATGAAACAATTATTATCATTACAAAGTATGAAGGGAGCGCTATAGTTTTTTCTTATCTAAGCAACCGCATGTGGTTGTTAGATTAGTCACTGGTAAAAAAAAAAAAATCCCAGCTGGGGATGCTTGTCACATTCTCTTTGGGGTGCACTTATAGGAATGATTGTTTGAAGAGAAACTGTTTAAATTCATTTTTAAGAATATCACCATTTTCATTTTTTCCCCAATAAAAGGACAAAGAGACAACCAACCCCATAGTGTAGAATGACCAACCCAACCATGGGTATGATTGTCACACAATTGTACAATATTCTTATATATATATTCTTGTTTTAGTTTCCTTGTATTTCAGTGTATGTCTTACAACCAGGACATGATTTATTCTCTATTTTCTAAAAACATTTAATGCACCTACATCCATGAGTAAAAACACGTGAATATAAGAAACACGGCTTTAAAATTAAAGTCTTTAATTGTGAAACAAAACTCCATGAGGCCAAATACCAGTTGATGAACACTGTTCACAGTGTGCAGTAAACCCGGCAGGAGAGTGCCATGATAATATGACTTCTCTACTCATTAACAGGGAAACACAGAGATGAACAGATTTACCTTGAGAGATGCTACCAATGAATGTTAAACATTAACCAACTCTGTGGCTGATAATTTACATTTACTGCTACATATTCATATGTACAGTTCCCCACATGCACATTATCGTTATCAAATCAAATGTACAGAGAGCGCCTTGATAATGAGTGAGAAGAAATCAAAGTGGTCTGAAACAGCAAGTGAAGCTGACATTTCTTATCACTATATTGAATTTTTGCTCAGCAATAAATAACATTGATTTTGTAATTAAACAACCACATAATCTCACCAGTTTTAATTAAAAATAGAGCTGCAGTCTGCAAGTGGACGTTAGTGGTTGAAGCCTGTGAGGCCGACGCACTCAGATCCATGAGATATCAACAAAACTGACAATTTGACCTCACAGCAGCTTTATAGAGCCCAAATGAATGCGGTCTGATTCACATTTGCAGCCCCTTTGCAAATAGGTCTGTAAGCTTTGATTGCTGTAGTAATAAATAGTTGGTTTTGCACATACTCTCTGCCAACTTCATTCTTGTGTGTTATACAAATGTTTTCTTAACTGTTTGGATTAGTCATGAGGTAAGCAGTTAATAATGCAGGGTGTAAAATTTACAGATGCAACTTTGCGTGGAAAACACAAGGGTGTACTCATTGGAGAACATCCCAAATATGTGTGCGAATTGTGGTTTCTCTGACTTCAAGCATATAAATATTATGTTGCACTAGAAATAAGAGAGCCATAATCTGCCCAAATATGCAGTGTGGAAAAATTCTGTAGAGACTGAATCAACATTATGCCAGCAACAGCAAAAAAGAAATAAAGAAAAAAAAAAGAAACATAAAATGTGAAACAGACTAAAGCTATCAATGCAGAAATGAAACCAGTGAAGTGCATTCTGAATTCATGTTGAGTAAAAGTAGGGTTATTTGAGTGGACGGCTACAAATCACAAGTTACTGATCAATATGTTATGTTTGGTACAGTGCTATTGCCTGGGTGATACGTTTTCAGAGAGGTTTGACTGAGTAGCCAGAGATATTTTAAATATATCCACAAAATATGTGACATAAAGGCTAAGCTGTTGTAGCAGCTCCCGCCCACTGTTGCTGGTGGACAACTCCATAATGCTTACACAACAATGAAGCAGTATCAATTGTCTGTAAGAACCTCTTAAACAACTCATCGCTGGCTCAGATGCCCACAGAAATGCTCAGTGCATACTGATCATGTGCATTTTT
The DNA here is from genome assembly GCA_035609425.1 of Epinephelus awoara. Taxonomy (NCBI): domain Eukaryota; kingdom Metazoa; phylum Chordata; class Actinopteri; order Perciformes; family Serranidae; genus Epinephelus; species Epinephelus awoara. The sequence continues at coordinate 16,161,708 of CM069296.1, forward strand.
TACAGTAAATTATTGCTAAATAACTGTGCACCTGGAGACTGACACAGAGTGAGCCTCAGCAAACATGCACAAGTAAAAAAGTGGGCATCAGGGTAGTGCTTCCAGTTTCTTTTTAAAACCTGCAGACTAAGCAAATACACACCCAGACTTGATTTAAACAACTGTACAAATATTGATGGAAGGACTTACGGATATTTTGATGTTTTTTTTTTTGTTTTTTTTTTTTTTTTAAATATTGCTGGTTCATTTGCCAGCGCTGTAGAACTTGAGATGGGTCTTCAACTCAAGACTGGTCTCAAGACAACTTTTTGAAGATATCGGTCTTGTCTTGGAATCGAACGCATTTTTACTCGGCATTGTCTCCGTCCCAGATAAAGAATAAAGAGGACTCTGGATTTATTTCAAGACTGGTAAAGACCACAACTACAGGGACAGCACTAAATTGCCTGTACAAAAAAAGGAGTGATGAAGAACGATGGTTAAGTTGATTTTAGTTCCTTAGTGTATGTTTGTATTTGTTTGCTCATAGAAAACAAATGAAAATTACCAAACATTAAATTAATCTCTGCAATGCCTTTTCTACTGTGGGGGTTTTTATGGGACCGTAGATCTCTCATCTCAATTTGTAGAGTGCCTATGGTTTGCATGTTCCACATTTTATCTAATGTGTAGGGTTGCAATGTGATGAGACTTTCACGGTATTACAGAATTTATATGATTATCAGTCAGAAGGACCCTTAAAGGAATAAAACAAGAGTTATTGTTGGTTCAACGTTTTATTACTATAATTGAAAACCAAAACTGTTAATGGAAGTATGTCTAAAAAGTCTCGCCTTAGAAAATAACTAAAATAAACGCAAGTATATCGCTGCAACCCTACTACAGCGTGTCCTGCGGTGTGGGCCTTGCCCATCCTTGGTCTTGGACTTGACTTGGTCTCAACCCCTCAGAGTTTTGGTCTTGTCTCAGTCTCAATACACTCTGGTATGAGTTATGACTTGGTCTAGGTTTAGGAGGTCTTGCCTCCAACACTGTTTGTATCAAACCTAAGACGACAAGTTTGGACTGCATGTGCAGAATGAAAAAAAACCTGAAACCTACCTTCGGAAAACATGAGCAGTGAGTATGAAATATATATTGGTTTCAGAAATCCTGAACTAGGCATATTCTTTTACAAGTCTCTAAGCTCCAGATATTAATAAGTCAGAAAACGAATACGCTAAAGAAAAACTTCATCAAAATCAATAGGGTTCCAGCACCTGTGGTGCTTGATTTACAGTGAGATGTTTTGTTGACATCTTACTGTTATTTGGGGATGTAAACATGCAAAATTGCCTTATGATGTTGTTAAATATATTTGACTCCTAAAGCCCGAGGAGCAGAAAGTTATCAAAGTTAAATAAAGTTATCCAGACAAAGCTCTACACATGCAGTACAAGCGCTCAAAATAGGAGCAGAAGGACCATCTGTGTGTGCGTGCACATGCACACACATACACATTTTAATGCTTTATCTGTCTCCAATGAATTAAATCTAATTTACACAGGACTCAGATATTACAGAGGTTCTATGTGGGGACGTTTAAGGACACAAAAAGTATTGTCTCCACTGCACAGCCTGGCTTCTTATTACAGCAGACACTGCTGGTCATTCACTTCGTTTTTGGTTGGAAGTTAAAACACAAAGACACACTCAAACACACACGCGTACAGGCACACACAAAAACGAACTCAGGCACATACACAGTACCCCCACACTCACAGTCACACATTCCCACTGTTTAATATATTTCTGTGTCTCCAGTTAACAATATTTTGTGTCAAATTATAGTGGGCAAGATAAATAGTGGGTCTGTGCGGCATGGAGAAAATAGAACAGGAGGAAAATGTGGGGCTTCCAGTTGGGTAGGAGGAGAGGAGAGGAGAAGAGAGGAGAGGAGAGGAGAGGAGAGGAGGGCAGATACTAACTCTTACCTCAGACACCAGGCTTTCCCTGACTAGACTTGTAAAACCTGGTTAATCTCAGCCCCTTTGTGAACTTGTGTATGGTGAAATATCTGCATGACTGAAATCCACTGAAATACTGATCCCAACAATCTGCGAGGCATCTCTGCACATGTCCATTTTCCCATGTACAGCCCCATTTGCAAATGAAAAGCTTGCTGGATAATTACATGTATCGACATGGAAATTACATTCATGAATAGAACGAATCTAATTAATTCTTTGCATTGCTGCACATTTGGTTCATATTGCCAGTTTGGTCAGCAGGACAGTATGGAGCGTCTGGAGTTCAAGCGGAAATGGAAGTCACAACAGACACAAAATGATGTTGGGTGTTAATTGGGCTATGCTTGGCTCAGAGAGAGATGGAGAGATAGACAAAGAGGAGGAGAAAAGGAGGGAGGGAGGGAGAGAGAGAGAGCCTGGAGGACTAATTAGTGATTATAACTTGGCGCTCTCCAAACATAAAATATCTCTCAACCCAAAAGACAGAGGAATGATTAAAAATAAAAGAATAGGAATCAAACACAAGGAGCTGTGAAACACCCCTTTGGTATTGTGTGCGTGCATGTCTGCGTGTGTATATACATGCGTGCAAGCATGTGTGAACATGTGTGAGTGTATGAGAGTGTGTGTTGGCGTCTTTGCCCCCTCATTAAACCATGCTTTACTCTGGTAAACGGCAACAGCGCAGAGCTCAATGTCAACTGGAGAGGTTACAGCCATAGGCAGGCTCTGGGACACACACACACTGACACGGATACACCAAGTCTCTCGCGAACACGTTATCTAACAAATGCATGAACGGCAAACCCATTCCATTTTAAAAATGAAACTTGCGCTAAGTTTCCAAAGGCATGTTACTTTTGTCTTTGTTCTGACACAGCAGACAAAATGGAGAGTGTCAGCTTCTCCCGGTCCCATGCCAGCATTAGCTGGACATTAGCAATTCACACATCAAATTCATAAATCAAGGGCACCCTTCACCACAGTATAAATGGAGCACAGAGGCCCGCAACTGGCTGTCTGCTAACTGTATTGCTCTGGGTTTCCATAATGGATCCATAGTATTTTTTCACGTGGTCTGGTAGCTGACATTTAACGCCATCCCTCCTGTGCAACTTTTCCAGACATTTCTCCTGCCTCAGGGAGAAAATGGGAAATATCTCTATGAAGAAACATAGGAATACAACCATGCATGCATATTTAATTCAATGTATCTATTTAATGGCTCACAAACAACAATAATGACATGAATAATAAATTACAAATGCACACACACACTCAGGCAAACTCACAGACAGAGACGCATGCACACAGAGCTTTGTTTGGAGTTCACACAAGCTGAGACACCACAGCACGTGCAGGTGACTGTGAGTGGGTTCCTGACATTTTTACCTGAGATTAAGAGCTTTTGTCCTTCACCAATTTTTTTGGGGTCCGTCGCACATGTTTGGCATCGCAAGCAGACGCACTGACTATGCGAAGTCTCTCTTATCACCTTCGATGTACTGAACAATCACTAACAGCGTTGGTGTCAAACATGCAACATTGATCATACCATTAACAGGAACACACACGCACCCAATCTGTTACCATGGCAACGCCTACCCTTGATGCACAGGAGGCAGATGGGGCAGTGGTCTAAAATGTATATGCTTTTTGATCTGTTTCTCATTCAAGCAATCATGTTAGTGTCATGCAGCGGCACAGCCAGACATGAGCGTGTGTGAACTGTCAACTAGCTGCCTTCGCACCACACAGCCACCAAATATATCACTGCATGACGAGAGCGGAGTTCTACAATGAAACACTGCATGTTTCATATCATATTATTTCATATCATTAATACCAGAATAAAGCCCTCTTCTAAAGATGGTTTCTGCACCCGTACAGTTGAGCGACATGTGGAGCAGCCTCACATGCAGAGGCATTGTGGCACAGACGGCTGTCGACTGTGTGATGTACTGAAGTCTGAACCGACCCGTTTGACAGTTGCATCATTTGAATCATAGTGGGGGGGCTGCTCTGAAGTACAAGCCTTTAAAATGCACATTAGATCATGCAATGACGTGCACAGCCGCATAGTGTGTGAGTGCACTTTTTCTAGGTTAGATTTAAGCTTTCGAATACTCGGTATTCCACTCAGTCTGGCTTCTTGAAATATGAGTCAGGATGTCGGGGGTCCCCACAAGAGTAATCATATCTTTTCATGAGCTTGAGACCATGGACCAGACTCTAAAGTTTGCTTTTGTCTACATTTGAAAAAGTTTGATAGCCTCCTTATTTCAGTGCTCCATAGAATTTGCTGAAACCAAACAAGTCATTCCCGATGGGTGGATAAAACAGGCTCTACCATCAGTCTGTCCACCTGAGTGTGGTTTGTTATCTAAAACTAGTCTATAGTCTATTACCATGGACAGATACACATACACCCCCAATCTATTATTGAACAAAAGGCTCACGCCTCCGCTCAGCCCTTCAGGGAGGAATCCATCCCTCCATCCCAGAATAATTTCACACATCAGTAGATACACAAAAGAGAGAGAGAGAGAGAGAGAGAGAGGGAGGGAGGGAGGAAGAGAGGGAAGGAAGAGAGGAAAGGACAGAGAGGAGGAGGTGGAGAAGAAGGAGGAGAAGTGGATGGGGTAAAAATGTATGGGGTCACAGCTCAGTGCTCGTGGGAGGCCAAGGTGTCGGGGGGAGCCATGCGTGACAAAACAGAGATCAGAGGATCATATGCAATCGCGCACACGGGCAAGAAAACAAACGCACACACACGCACACGGATACTCACACACACTTGCTCAGACATATGCGTGCCAAGAAAAAGGTGAAAATAAGGACATATCAGATGAAGACTTGTAAAGATTGGGTCCGACTTAATCAGAGGCATTCTCATCCAAACAGAGAATGGTAATCTCTTTATCTATCACACTCTCTTCTTATTACACACACACACACACACACACACACACACACACACACACACACACACACACACACACACACACACACACACGCACTAAGGATAATCCTAATTCTACATGCAGACAAGAGTGAGGATGAGGAAACACAAAACCAATTTTTGATTTTCTTATGCATAAGCGCATGGAAATGAAGAATTCTATGAAACCCCACAAAGGCACAAATATACACGCACACCCAAACACAGACACAAAAGTGTGTCTACACACCGAATAATTACTGGGCGTTTTCAACACACCATTTGTCGATAACACATCACCACACTTCATGAGCAACATCTAGACCAGAACGATATTATATTTGAAAACAAACACACACACACACACATTGAGGGGATGTGACTGAATAAATATATTGAAAGCTTCAAATTTGACAGCTGACTTGACAGCCAACAGCTGATTGGCCTAGAAAACCCACGTACTAAAATCGTGTTACGCCACAATCTATGGCAGACGTATAGAGCCCACATGTGTCTTAAATTTGATGACCAACGATGATTCCAATTTCCAATATGTTGCTGATGAAAACCACTACTTGCAGTGTCTGCAAAACAGACAGATAAAAATCAACACACGCAGAAAAATAAATCAATTCTTTTTGTTGCAGCAGCTTCAAAATAATCGACCGCAATAATCTGGAGCTGCGCACATTCTGACACAGACACACTCACACACGCAGGCAGAAACACATACATAGACTGAAAAACATACATGCACTAGACGCACAGCGAGCATACGCACGGCTCCCCCTATGAAAGCGCCAAGCAAAAGGAGTAGCAGACACAATGGAGTGTTTAAGTATGCAGGAAACTTTATGCCTGGGTGGAAGAGGAGCTTTGAAGGAATCCGCTGAGGGACACCCAACCTCCCTCTGAACTGAGCCTGTACCTCCTCATCAGAGAGAGAAAGAGAGAGAGAGAGAGGGAGGGGGAGAGGAAATGAAAGATAAAGATAGAGAGGACTAGATGGTAAGTTGGAGGGGAGACTGATGGAGCGAAAGAGGGAGAGGGCAGGAGCAGGGGCAGCAACAAGGTGCTTTGGTGTAGTCCATCCTGCGCCTTGTGCACAATTGCTCTTGGTTAGGCTGATGTGTGGAAGTCCCTAACCGGCAGCGGTCACGTTGTTCTCAACCGTACACACACACACACACACACACACACACACACGCACACACACTGCCTATTCATGTGAGCACACTATTCAGTAGGCGCCGTGCTTAACTCCCAGTATGACCTTCATTGAGATGGATTGCATGAAAAATGTAATGACTTTCCTGAGAGAAAAACCACAGGCCAAATCAGCTTTGCATTGCATAATAATGCTGGACTTGGTAATCAATAACACAAACACACAAACACACATCCATAATGGAGTGCACAGCCTGCACATGGAGAAAATGTCTCAGCAGAGGCCAACAACATCACAATGGATGGAGCAAACCACCAGTGGTGAGCTGTGCAATGCATAAACAAGGAGCTATTGACGATAAATGCCTGCATCCATTTCCACCCATCAAACACTTCCCTAAGCTAACAGCTTAAGTCTGGAACAACATGCAACTCTGAAAAGCTTTTCACACCCAAAATGTTTAGCTCAGGGTTATCTTTGGCCATGAGTAAAGAGTTGTCCCAACCTAATTTGGCCTCATTTTACATTGTACCACTTAGCCAGCAGCGCAGTTTAAGTTATCTATTGTTCATGCTGCAAATATGATGCTAATTTTGGCCCAGAGCAAAGCAAACTCAGCCCTACATTAATGAGTGGTAGCCATGAGTTTGTGTGAAATGATCAACAGTCGAAGCATACTAAAAGTTCTAAAATGTAGTTAATATTGACTACAGTGAAGTGCAAAAAGCCCTTGAGTTACTTTAACTTAACTCACTTTTATGATCAAATCCTCTGGGTGCATGGTCACTGCTTTTGTTTATACCTCCCAGACAGCTTTCATTTTTTCCCTTCATTTTTTGTTTTGTAGGACAACATTACACAATGTAACTAGAGCATCATTTTCACACATAACACAAAGCAGAAAAAAAGAAACTATGAGCAGAAATGTGCCACACATTTAACAGCTTTCTATGGTTGCATAGCAACAATGTTAGGTTCAGATAACAATCTTTATCCTTCTGACCATAGGGTTTTTGAACCCAGTGGTACTCAGCAGTGGAAACATTCAATCTGTAGCCTCGTTTCTCGTTTCTCAGCCTCTAAGCCGTATATAGTTTTAGACCCAGGAGCCCCTGATTCTTACGCCTCAACCCAGAGTTGTTTGGATTACAAAGCGAAATAGACAGCAACACACCAAATGGAATGTATAGTCAGTGGGATTTTTGGCTGTGAGCTTGGGTTGCTGCTTCTTTTTTTTTTTTTTTTTTTGTTTTTATTTCCTAGTGTCACAGTTTTAGGGTCCCATAATGAAAACCTGCCATTGTGTTTGTTTACCTCCTCTTCATCTCTCAATGTGACATTATGATGAGTCACCACCAAAAAAACACAGAGTTCATCTTACTGCCACCGATATTTCCCTCTTGAGTGTGTCTCTAAGTCTCACCTCGTTGGTGTTCCAGCGATGGCGCTCCTTGGGCAGAGAGGAACATTTGGGTAGACACTCTAGCAGCTTCTTCGGAAGGTAGATCTTCAACTGGCCTGGCTCATCTGGAGCGGGAGGGGGGGTCGGGGGAGGACGGGGAAGATAAAGGAAGATAAATGAAGGATGAGTAGGAAGAGGAGAGAAATTTCTCATCAGACACAGAGACATCGTGTGAGGAGAATACCAAAAAGCCGTATCTCCGGGATCTGGAGGAATAAAATCATAACAAACTTTTGTTGTGTAGCATTTTAATGTCTGGATGTGACCTTAGGCAATGGTATTTGCACAAAGATTTGTTCAGGCCTATGAAAGACACAAGATTTAATTAATTTTGGTCTGTCCAGTACTTGATTTGTGATAAGTTCCTGGGATTTTTGATTGAACCGAAATATAGCTGAAATTTTTTTTGGCATAGCAGTAAAGAGATGTCAGGCTTATACTTTGAATAGCTCAATACGTGTCTTACTGATGAATGAATGCAGCTCACTGAAATAGGATGAAGACAGCAAATTGCACACCAACTACTGTTTAATATTTCCACATCATCTTTATACAAGTGTGTCTTATCATATCTGATTCACTTATGTTTGATTCACAGTAAGTTTGATAAGTTGGCAATCGAGGCACAGTGTACAAACAATAGCTAAGCGTGCAGTGCGCAGAGGGAGTGGCAACGCACTTATTTTTGGATAGCAGGTGGAGGTGCACAGTGCACCTGGGGCCCACCCGGAAACAGATTTGGATTAAGAAGAATCCATTATCATACATTATCGGTGCATTTGGGGTTGGTAACAATCATGGCCAATCACATGGGCATCTCTTATCCCCTTTAAAAGCAATGCTCTCCCCACAGTGTTATACAGACAGTTTGGTAATGGAGTAGAGACTCCAGACTAGCTCCTCCTGAGAGGAAACTAATATTCTTGTATGGGAGCTGGAGAGTCACAAGTGCAGATACACAGAAGCCTAAATGTTGCCGCAGGCAGGCGATGTTTAGTTTGAAGTTTAAATCGTGTGTCTGGACATGCTGAAAGTGCTGGAAGCTCCATTTTCTGTGTGTAATGATGCACTATTTTATTAACTATCACAATGATTCAAATGCCAACCACAGGTGAGGTAACGCTGGTAAAAATCAGTTATTAACCTTTAGCTCCTTGGCATTACCGCCTTAAGGGAAGTCTGGTGATATTCCATTCTTTTTCTTATTTAACAAATCCCATAAAAAGACCCCAAATCAACAATGAATTGATCCTACTAACAAGTATTGCCTGTGTAGCCAAAGCCTAGTACAGCTTATTCCTCTGTGCCATAAACCTCTATTGTTGTCCAAAAACTGTTAGTTTTTCACATCAGTGAGCTACACTGCTGCACTGGGTGACTCGTTCCTTCATTACCATGAACATGCGGCAGTTTATTTTGAGTCAATCCTACAAACACCGTCCTGCTGCTGTAAATACTCAGTAGAGCACCAAATCCGCAGCTCAAAATAGTCCCCAATAAATGCACTACTTACTCCTGTTTGTTGTAGCTGTTTTGGGAAAGTGTTAAGCATTTTTTTAAAATATGTAAGAAAATATTTGTGTCCCGTGTTTAAAGATTTAAGTCTTTAAGGCACAAACAGGACAGGGAAGCATTTAAGAATTGAGAAACAAACCAACACATTGTTGATGCTGGTCTTTTCGTGGGATTTGTTGACAACATCAAAAATGCAGCTTATTCTTTTTTTTCAGTATAATGCGATGTGATTACTGGTGTAAGAATGTATAACAAAGCAGGCAAGCAAAACATGAATAATACAGGCTTGTGTCATTTTTTGAGAGACCAGAATGTCCCCACTACCAAAGCTATATGGTGCTGCTGGATTACCAGTGTAACTGCCCCTGCTGCGCATCTCCTCCCACTGCGGAGCGCGGAGAATCACCAAAATACTGAATAGGTGCAGGTGAAGAAAAAAATCCCACTGTGCCTCAGGAAAGTACTACTTCACCAGCGCATAGCGTCCGCAAAAAGATAGAGCCCCTGGTGTGTGTGTGTGTGTGTGCCTGTTTGTGAGTGTGTGCCCAACGGGTGTGCCGCTCAGAAGTCAAAGAGAGCAAGCACTCAAAGGTTATTGATAAGCATTTGAGTAGAGGGCGTCCATTCATGACTCCCCTGGGAAGATAGGAATTATACTCTACCTGAGGGCAGACGACAGAGTGAGAGAAAAAGAGAGATAGGTGGGGTGGGAGGGTCAGAGCGGGAGACAGAGAGAGGCAGGGAGACAATGAGCCAGAGAGAGACAGTTAATGAAGAAAAAAGAAACTTAGCGAGAGATTTAGAAAGTAAGAATCTTGCAAGGACAAGAGATGGAACAAGGTAACACAAAGACGCAAGGAGAGACGAGCGCTGTAGCAGGACAGGAGTGGGGTCTATGTGTGTGTGCTCATGTAGGTGTCTGAGCATGTGTGTGTTTGTGTCAGTAGGAAGTGTGTTCAGGCACGTATGCTCCCCCTAATCAATTATGCATTTATTAATAGAAGGCCTGAGAAGACAAAATTTCAAACAGCTGAACGGTGCAGCAGCTTAGTTAAACAGCTGAATGGTGCAGCTTAGTTAAAGCCTAATTTCTTTTTTAGCAGCACTCCAGCCTCTCTGCTATGAATGCCAATCAGCGTTTAAACCCCACCCCTCCTGGCTATATCCCCCTCCCCTCCCCCTGCTGTTCTGAAGAATTCTCATCAGAGCCTCGCCTTTGAAATGTACCAGAACCACCACATCAAACAAGCCCGTTGCACATGCGTAGGCACACACACAAACACCCGCGCATGCACACACACACACACACACACATGCACACGCTCATACATGCAAACAGACGCACACATACACACACAGTGTCTGCCGATCAAAGAACAGACATCACAGTATTTGTCCCAGAGTAGCGTTTTTTCACCAGTGACCTTGGTACCGAAATCCCTTTCAAAGCGCACCTTCATGGACACGACCGTCATCTTAACCTATCCTCACATTTACTCTCCCCGCTGACGAGGAATGGAAGACCAACTTTGCAGATTTGTTGAATGCTGATGAGCTTTTACACCCCAAAGGGTTGTATCTTGTATTTCCAACAATCCTGAACCAGCGAATGCGTCTCTGTTTTAAAAAATTCAGCCTGGTTACTGTCGCAATCGTCTTTTCCATCTGTTCCGAATGGCTCTCAGCGGAGCTATACTGTGGTGTGACATGGGGCAAAAACTTCTCTTCTGTTTCTGGCTACCCAGGAAAATGAACCATCCTGGGACACGGGGGAAAACACATCTAAATATGTAAATTCAGTGCCATTCACATTTATATTTGAAATAATAAAACCGCTTCAATACCTGCAATGCTTCATGTGAGTCCCTCAGCAGTACGCCACACATTTCTGGCTGTACATAGATCACTCACTCACTTGCTAATCTAGTAAAAAAGAGTCCAAAAGAGTGACAAAGCCTGCATGCTAATGTGGAACTGCTGGCTCATTAAGTCATATAGAGGTATGCCTGCTAAAAAGTGAAAATGTTCGACCAAAGTGAAACACTGCTTTGGTTGCCTATCAAATGCCATAATTTAGACTGGAATCACACAGAAGAGCGGCCTCCGACTGATGAATATTTTACCTCATAAAACTGTCATCTCCATATTTAACACAGAAACAAGCCAATGCCCTTGTGAGATGGCTGTCAGTTAATTATAAAACTCTCCTCAGTAAAGAGAGAGAAAAACGCTCCAAATGCAACTCTTAACTCTCCCCCTACTGATATTAGGAGGCGTCAGGGGAAATTTTCACATTTTCCCCCTTTTCGGGATGAAATTAATGTGACAGAAAGAAAGGCTCATTGCACAGGCAGCTAGATAGAGGGATGGGAGGGAGGGTGGGAGGGCAGGAGGGAGAGCCAGGGCAGGGAGAAGAAAGGGGGGAGCATAGCATGGGATGAGCGAGAGTGCAGGAAGAGGGAGGGAGAGACGAGAGAAAGAGGGAGAGCAGGGGGCGGAGGGATGGGGAGGAGGGGGAGGATAGAGAGATGGGCGTGCATGCTAATTTTATCATTCTGCTGATAAACTTTTCCTCCAGTAATCCTCCAGCTGGGACGTGAGAACAGATAGGAGACAGGGATAGGCTCGGGAAGTCTCAGCTCATATTAAACAGCCATCCCAAACAGAACTCTCTGTTCTATTCTATTCTACTCTATTCTATTGTTTTTCAGATTTTCTCTTAATTCTTTATTTGCTGTTTTGCGACAGTCTCGTTTGCTCACATCCCTCTTAACAAAATAAGAGGGTCTGGTGCAGGTACGAGGCCATCTGCTCCTTTTGGAAAATGAAAAAGGGGTTGGGTTGTGTGTGTGTGTGTGGCGTTTCCACATACCTACCCCCTCTATACCCATAACCCCCGCCTCCACCTCCACCTCACTAAGCAGCGTGTCTGTCTGCTCCTCCTCACATCTGTTTGTTTCCCTCCAATTTGTTCCCCTAACATACACACACATATACACCGAGGCAGAGACATGCATCTGCGTCATGTCCTCAGAAATCAATAACCAATCAAAGCAATCATTGCCTTTATAGTCCCCCTAACACGCCACAGCAATCACACACATGCCCAGGACACAAACGCATGCATACACGACCATGCGGCGACCCCAGATTACACACTCCATCTCACTTCTAGTTTAACCAGGCCCATTGAGGATTATAGATACATAATGCCATGTGTACAGATTAGGTGTGACAATAAACTACTGATAGCCAAAGTAAGCCCTGCCTTCTCTATGGCTATGTGCAGCGGTGTTTATTGTGTGTGTGTGTGAGTGTGTGCCCGCTAATACTGTACTGGCATGCATGAATAAACATGATGTGTAACAGAGCTGAATTGGAATGACGTCTCAGCGCAGAGACACACTGTGTGTTTGTTTTGTGTATGTGTGAGTGTGAGTGTGTGTGTGTATGTATGTGTAAGTGTGATCTGTTACAGAGCAGATGAGAAGGAGACCTCAGTTCCCGCATCACATCATTCTGCCAGAAGGCTTTTATACTTGCTCCCAGAGTCACCCTGTGCTACAGACAAATGTGTGCGCGCACACACAAACAGTGTGAAGAGTGTTTGCGCGTCTCTTACTGTTGGCGTCGGTGTCGTCACTCTTGGGAGGGGTGTGTCCTGTGTAACCGACGGCAATCCTGACCATTCGCTCTGGATTTCTTATCTTCTTCAGTCCTGCAAAGAGAGAAAAAGAGCGAGAAAGAGACAAAGACATATTTAGGAGACGCTCCAGACTTTGGTTCTCTTGGCCGTCGCACTCCTCACCTCATTCTTCCTTCTCTAAAGCCCAGAAACAAAACTCCATGTGATATGCATGTGGGCTGATCCATTTTCTGATCCACTAACTTGCATCCATTGTGTCCTCTGATCGATTGGCCACAGTAGATACACTGCCTCCATGTGTGTGACTAACTTGTACCCAGCTTTAGTTTCTCTTCTCTCTCATCATTTCTCTGTTTCCCTGACCACTGTTGCTATGATACAAAGTAGACCAACCAGCGCAGAGGGAGATGGTCTTCCAGGCTATATGGTGGATGTTGTTCTCATGCCCACTGGTGTACTCTGCTGATCAGCGCCACGCACATCTGCCAGGTTATGGAGAGAGTGGATGGCTGTCTCCTGCCTTCGTCGCCCCTGCGATTCATTTGGCTTCCATTCAGCACGGTTGAGGCTCGTAAATTATTACATCTCCTCTACACATAACACCGAGGGGGCAGTGGACAAAAAAACCCCTCTCATACTGTGAATGCGTGAGTCTGTTTGCGTGTGTGTGTGTAGGTACAGTACAGTATGGGCAGGGGGATGGTTTTATATTTATGTGGTACAGTGCCTGCTGATCTGCCCATGGGCCATCTGTCTCATCTACAGTTCTAGTCTTTTCACGCAACGGGACTCTCAACCCACGGCCTTCCCTTTGCCTCTGGCTGCACTCCGCATGCTTGCCTGCACACTTCTATGAATGTGTGTCTGACTTTAAGTGCTGAATGCCTGAAAATGTGCTTCTCATATGTATGATACTTCTTGTGTGGCTCAACTTGTCCAAAAATTGCCCATTAGAGAAATCTTGCTCATCATTGCTCCCTAGTGGAGAGCGGGTTAAAGACTCTTCCTGTCATTTTCAGTATCACTTTGCTGAGGAGGAGATCAGAGGAATCAATTAAGAGTAGCCTGATAATAAAACTGATGCGCTGTATGTCATTTTAGCTCCTAAGTTGCTGAGGAACTGCGTTTCATCCTTGACAACACACTCAGCTGTTGTGTTTTTTTGGCTTAACAGGGATGTGTGATATCAGTACTTTGAACAGGCAAAAGAACGAAAGCAATACTCAGAGCAGACTAACAACCAGGGGGTGTTTATAAACAAATGTCAAACACACTGAGTAAGAAATAAAGATTTCATTAACCTATGAGTTGAGACGGAGATAATATTGCCATGGTGATTTTGGTCATCTCTTAAATAATTCATAAAAGGATGAATAACAGTCGGAGCAGTCTGAATGAAGCGGTGGCTGTGTGTGTGTGATGATAATGACCCCGAAGAGTTTAGCTGAGGGAGTAAAAATGTAAACTACATTCATACATATGACCTAAAACTGACACACATATACACCCCCTCCTCCTTCTCCTTCTCCTCCTCCTCTTCCTCCTCCCCAAATGCAGCCAGATTCTCACCTTCACTGCCTTAGCAACCATAAGCACACATCAAATGAACACAAACATAAACACGCACACGCGCACACACACACACACACACACACACACACACACACACACACACACACACACACACACACACACACACCACAACATTGGATTGTGACTAAATAAACGCACAGCTGGTCTGGGAGATTGTGTGCATGTCAGGGAAGGAAATCTAGGATTCAATGGTCTATTTTATGTTTAAGGAGAGATACAGAGACAGATAAACACACACACTCACGCACGCGCGCGCACACACACACGCACAGAAAGCATCTGAATTCCTTCAGCGTGAACCACTCTCATCCTCTCTCATCCCCATCCCTTTTATGCTAAACGCTTCAAAAGCACTCATAAACCAGCTGCTCGGCGGAAACGCTGGCAAGCGTTGGACGGTGAAAAGCAACCCTATCCCGGCTCACTCAGAGCCTACCGACGGGACAACTCTCCTTCCGTTATTTATTTGCTGTCGGTTAACCGTGCTCCACACAGTCGCTGGTTCAGCACCAGCGTCCGTGTTTTCGGGACGGGCTGGAAGAAAGGGAAAGCCCTGCCGTTATCTCTCTCCCCCTCTATGCCTCCATCCCTCCATCGCCTCGACTGAACCCCGAATAGCGGGACTCTGCCACCTCAAATAAAAACCGTTATTTCTCGCTTACCTTCCGGCTTGTTTTCGGCAGCCATTTCCCCTCCGCCGCGCGCCTCATCCCTCCTCCTCCTCCTCTTCCTCCTCCTCCTCCTCCTCGACTCGACCTAGTGGTGGTGGAGGTGGTGGTGGTGGTGGGGGGAGGGAGGGAGGGAGGGGGGGTGGGGGGGGACCACGCGCGTGCACAGAGAGGACAGCTCAAGGAGGGGGGCGGGGCTGAGAAGAAGGGGTGGGGGGGCGAGCCTGCCGCGTCCGGCGATACCATTGGTCCAGGCGGTGAGGATTGACGGCGGGGATCCGTGATGGTGACTCGCGGAACTCTCCATCCCTCCGTTTGTTCCCCGCTTGGCCCCGCCCCCTCCCCCCCTGACGTTCACGCGCACTCTTCCTCGTTCTCTCTCTCTCTCTCTCTCTCTCCTCTCTCACGTCACTGAACGACGTCTGTATTCGAGGACACCTTGACAGCCTCCCACAGCATCATCATCATGCTCATCATCGTCTTCTTCACACTCACACACACAACCGTAGGCCTACACACACGTATATACTACACACACACACACATACACACGCATACGAACGCACGCGCTCGTTTCTCCACATGCAAATCCAGTGGACTGTTGACAAAATGCGATGTAAGGTCGTGTCTCGCCATAAATTATGAACCCCTCTTGAATCGAAATGACGCCTGACAGAGACTCGGGTGCGCGGTGTAGGTTTGTCGATGGGTTGGCGGGTGCTGTCACTCGCCGTGGTGCTGAAGCTCGCGGTGCTGAAAGGACAGCTCCACGCGCGCCTACACAGGCTGTGCGCACTCACTACCTGCTCTCTCTGAGCCGTGTTATTGAATTGAAGTGATGATAGGTCAGGGGAAAACTTAAAGGATGAAATGAAAAACATGCCCTCCGTCTCCCCTCGATGCCTGTTTGGTCTCGAGCAGGAAATGGCTGTATCTTTGCGGTTATATTCTTACGGGAAGTAAAGTTTTCTCTTAACGAGCCTCTCACAGCATCCTCACTGATATTTCATTCTGCTGTATCCTTTCTAAATAGTGGGGTAGCTATAACCGGGACCGTCATGTTCTTGTTTCAAACCCACACTGTCACTCCGTGCCTCGGGGTTGAATATCGCCTTTGCACCAAAGCCTTGTGTTTGACAGAGAAAATCCTCTCCGTAGACACGCTTCACGGAAAACTAAGCTTTCGAATGGTTCGTCTGCAGCTACGTATGCTTTGCGTATAGCCTCCAAGTGCACAGGCACACAAGACTCTTGGCATAGACAGAGTTCAAGCAGGATGAATAACAATAAGGAGTATGTATTAGATGCGTAGCCAAAAAATGATCGATTTAGGCCTAATTTAAACCTTCAAAACCCTGTGTCACTGTCCGATGTAAGGAAAGATGCTGCATACACAAGAGTGCAAGGCAAATGTTATTTCATAAACCACAAAGCTGTAGCCTACAAGGCAGCATTAAGGCTGGTAGACACACATTTCAAACAGAAACTACACAGAAACTACTACAGTGTAACATGAACAAAAATATTAAACTAAATTCTTGTTTTGAGTAGTGGTGGTGGACAGTAGAGGAGACCAGGGTTTATTGGCTACAGGGGCTGGTTTCCACACAGCTCTTCTCTGGCCCTATGAAGGTCACAGAAATAAAAACGTAAAATCAAAATTTTCTTTTCTTGCTTTCTTGACCTACACTCATCTACTATGTTGGTTAAAACATCTGAAAGTCACCAACTTTTTTGTTTAGTGTAACTCTTCAGTTTTATAGTCTCAATAGTGAAAAAGTGGTCTGCGGACTAAACATTTGTTAAAACTGTTGTTTGGAAATGTGTCACGTTTAGTCAATAGACGTATGAATATGCAACATTTGGGTATAAAATGTCAAAGTCTGTGATCGGTGATGGTAGCTGCCAAACAAATCTGGGTCAAATGAGAGCACAGTTAGGGTGGTGCACTGATTTTGAGAATGTAACAGAAACAGTTGTAGCAGTGACTGTATTTTGAGGGATTTAAACTATTTTGAAAGATTAAAAATAATGTTTAAACTGTTATTATTATTGTTGAATGGTCAATGCCAAAAGTAATTGCACATTCCGACTGATGAATTGCTTAAAAATGCTGTTTAGTTAAAAAAAAAAAAATGCAGATATTCTACTAAATGTTCATGTTTTCTGGTTCTTGTTTGAATAAAATGCTCAGATTGTTTCTACTGGTTTCTTCATTTTTTGTAAATACATCATTTTAACCAAACCCATGGTGGGGCTGGCTGGCACACATGCACAACATGACTTCAGTCCCAAATCACCTCATTTTATAAAACATCTGTGTACATTAAAACATATTTATAGATAGCTGAGACCTTCATTTTTCAGTTTCTGTTGGTTAGAATATTCAAACATAAATTATGCCAGAGAAGTACGCCAGAGAGTGAAAAGAGTGTCAACCCACCCCTGTCTCCCCTAAGGAGGCCTATAATTTACTTGAGTACTGCACTTAAGAATAATTTTGAGGCATCTGTACTTTACCAATTATAAATGGTCTACTAATAAAACTGGTCTAAAGTAAACACCCTGTGGTGTATGTCATTCCAGCTCTGAAGCTGATATGGAGCTGAGTCTTATTATAGGACATCCTGCATTCAAAATGTGACTAAAATTATATGATAAAATAACATTAAATAATATTTGTCATTCAAACCACACATTAAAAAGATTAAATTAAATGTACGTTTTTCCCTCCAGGCAAGAAAACACTTGATTTCAGCAACTTTTTTTTAGAAACCTCTATTGGACTACGGTGATCCTCTCTTTATGAATGCACCTGACCAACGCCTATAGAAGTTGGATACTGAATACCACTGTACACTGTGCTGTGCTTTACGATTAATTGCTGGCTGTGGAAGCCTTGTTCATCACTGTACTTTGTATGCCACTGCTAAATGGCCTTCTTTGTATGTATGCAGACTTTTGCATTGGTTGGTTTTTATATATAAGTCTCTGCTTGGGCTGGTTCCCTCTTATTTGTGTACATACATATGTACCCTCACAATATTACTGATGTTGGTCCTCAAAGTTCAAACAGAACTACACAAAAAACCTTTTAAATATGATGTCCCTTCTTCTTGGAATAATTTACAGAAGGTCCTGAAATTGTCTGAGGTGATTACTCTTGGGGAATGTAGGTCAGTTACAAAGGATTGAGAAAATAGCACTCTCGGTCACTGTGATTGCTGCTCAAATTTGTCACTAAAATTGTTTCAGAAAATTGTACATTTATGTATTTAACTGTTTTATTTTTATGTGTTTGTGTTTATGTGTAAGTGGTTGGTGTGTGGCAGTTGTACTTGTCTGCTCCTGTCAGTATTATCATAATGGTGCATTAGCATGCAGCATTTTAATGTTGTTGGTAGTTCAACCCATGCTATTCTGAAAACTAACATGCTTTGTCTGTAAACCCTTTATCTGCCAGACTTTAACTACAGCTGTCAGATCAATGTAGTGGAGTAAGGAGAGCAAATTTTCCAACAGAAATATGGTGGAGTAGAAGTAGAAAGTAGCAAGTGCCTCAAAATTGGACTTAAGTACAGTGCTTGAGTAAAGTACTAAGTTCTTCCACCAATTAACAACATGCCAACGGGAGGCACTCTTCAAAATAAGTACTTTAAGTTTTGATACTTCAGTACATTTTGCTACAAAGACTTAAACTTTTACTTGTAGGCTAGTGGAGGTTCTTTCCATGGTATTCTTATTCTTGCATACGTACCGGATCTGAGTACTTTCTCCATTACTGCAACAACTGAGAAAAGTAAGATAAGGGGAATTTTACTGACAGCAGAGCAACAGAGACTGAAGACAAGAAACTGAAGCTGGAATACCAAACTGGGCAGACCCCAGACACCCAGTAGCCCCAGGTTCACATTGTAGCAATTAATTAGTGATAAAACTACCTGTAACTTTGCGACTGTACAATATCAAAGTATCAACTAACATGGAAATGGCCTTAGGTGGTCTTTGCTTTATTATCTGATTTTGAGGATCTGTCCTAATGATGGGGTGATGTGATGTTTAGGGAAAAATCTGGTAATTTGAGACATTTTTTGGTAGATTCCCAAGACAAAAAGTTTTACTTTTAGAAAATGTTATGTATCTTTGTACTACTATGTATCTCTGCTATATTTCTTTAAAGAAAATCTGTTGCCAAATAAAATACTTGAGAAATTCCTATGACATTTTTGGGTAAAATAGGACAGCTAGGTAAAGTGAAATGGGACAGTCATGTTTGTTTATTTTCTAAATGGTTAAGTCCACTTATCAGTTTAGTCATTTATTCATTAATCATTAATGGAACCTAACTATTCTTTAAAAAAAAAAAAAAACGGCAAGTTTACCACTGTGTTTTCCGTTTTCTTTTGCTGCCTGGTTCCTTGGTGCCATATTGTCTAATGAAAATGAGTGAGTGCTTGTATGCTATAAACATTTTTGGAGGGGACAAAAATACAAAAAATGCCTGTAATATTACAGGGTGGCACAAAATAGCATAACTTTATGGCAGCTGGTAGCCTGCTGTCACAGAAATATGTCCCATTTTAAGCTTACATTTTTGTCCCACTTTACCAGATCTCTCAGAACCCTCTTCCATAAAAAGTTAAATATATTGTAAAAATATTTTGTAAAAATATTTTGATTATAAATCAGTTAATAAAATGCAAAATCCTTCAACCATCTATACCCTTACTGTTTTAGCTACTGCACTGGTATTACCAAAAAGAAAAATCAACATGCCGCATGGTTTCTCTTGCAAGTCCAGGAACCAGTGTTTTTTTGTTTTATCTTTGCTCTGAACATCCTGTTTAAAACGGACAAATCAAAAATGTAGTTTCATAGAGAGCACATGTTTGGTGGCTGGCTGCTTATTTTTTAAGAGCCCAAGATGTAAAACCCTATTTGTCCCATGTTACCTGTCTTCACCCTAATCAAATTACCACACAGCAAACTGGGGCCTGGTAACTAATATTCCACGATGAATAGAGGGGAGAGTAATAAAAAAAGAAATCACACTCCTCACCATCGTCTTGTATGGAGCTGCAGCTGTCAAATCTTTTTTGGCGCTGAGCTCAAACTCAAACACAGCCAGCAGAGGGCGACGGGACAACTTCCGCTCCCCTTTGTGACTGTCCAATCAGCTTCCAGGACACCGGAGGGGTGGGCGGGACCGTAGCAAACGCAAACATGGCGGCGTCCTTAGATGATGATTTTGAGTTTGACAACCAGGACTACTACTCTCTACTCAACGTCAGGAAAGAGGTACGGTTTATTTTGTTGTACAGTGACGCCGAATAGTGACGGACCTTTCGCCGTGAGCGTCGGGTCGATTTCCATTGAGCAAGCGGTTAGCAGGCGGTGCACCAGCCTCCAGTTGGATAGCGGTCTTCTTCATCAGCACCATCATCCGTGGAGGCTGGGACCGGTTGATGCTGCAGAGGCATGAAAAGCAGGATATTTTGGCATCTACTTTACATCAATGCAGGCAGTGTTTGCACCTCTAAGTGGGTGTTTGCAGAAATAATATGTCTGCACCGATGAGCACCTCCTCAAATCTCAGTTCTCCATAAACCAGGGAGACTCAAAGGCCTGGCTGGGATTTAGGCTATGCTTGGACAACGTTAGCTAACATTACTGTGGCAGACTACATAGCTAGAAGCACGTCATCGCACTCTTAATCTCTTGTTTCACGTTAGTGGATTTAAAGCTTTTATAAATGTCTTTAAAAAATAGTAGTACTGAATGCAGCAGTGTTGTGTCAGCACTCAGGAGAGGAGCTGGAATGATTACTTGATTAACTGATAGAGTCAACTGACTGAAAATGAATCTGCAAGAATTAGATTAGATGAGTGAGTTTCAAGCAAAAGTGCAAAACAAAAAAAATGGTTCCAGCCTCTCAAATGTAAAGATCTCCCACTTTAATGTGTCTTATTTATATGATAGCAACTGAACTGAACTGTTCGGACAAAAAAAAATTAAGACTTACAGACCTCACTTTTTCTGGTATTTAGCAAACTAAATCATTGATTAATCAACAAAGTATCCTTCCTCTGACCATAGAGGTTGGGTACAAACTGTTCCATGAAATGGCTCGTCTAATCCCTGACATTTTCTGGTGCTCATGACCAAACACTAGAATAGTTTTTCAATTGTGATGTGTTTTAGTTTGCCATTTTTGTTGCAAAAGCCTGGAAAAGAAGGCAAGGACGTTTGTTAAATGAGTACTGATGATGATCTAATCATATAGGAAGCTTTTGACGCTTTGCTCCATTTTCTTCCTGTTCAGTGTTGTCTGAAAATATGTATGCAAAACTATGGTCCTGGCTTTCTTTTATTTTACGGTGTCTTGTAAGCCCATGCAGGCTGGGCATAACTGTTTGCATGACACAGTAATAAATTATTGATTAATGCCAAATACCAAATGCCAAAAGGTCATTTGGCATTTGGTATTTGGCATTAATCAATAACAAAAATAACTGTTAGCTGCAGCGCTACTCAGGAGTGAAACCTGCCCTCTCTCTTGTCACAGGCTACATTGGAGGAGCTCAAGGCATCATATCGGAGGCTGTGCATGCTCTACCATCCTGACAAACATCGAGACCCAGAACTGAAAAGTCAGGCTGAACAGCTTTTCAACCAGGTGCATCAGGCATATGAAGGTAAGGACGCTTACAACTTTTACATTTATATTGCCATTCTTTTTGGAATAATACTAATGAGATTAAACCGGGCATTGACACAGACAAAATGCCATTTAAAGTATAACAAATCAAAACAAAAACACAAAACACCTTTATGAACTTCACTGTAATTTCGCCTCTCCCCCTAGTGCTGAGTGATGCTCACTCCAGAGCCATTTATGACATCTTTGGGAAGAAAGGGTTGGAGGTGGAAGGCTGGGAGGTGTGTATCTAACGTAACCTTTTTGTCTTGAAGTTGAGTGGCTTTGCTACAATAAAGGCAAGAATTTTCCAATTTTTTCCAACATTCGATTTTGTAGAGGCATCCCAGAGAAACACAGTTTTCTTTACAAAGTCAGTGTTAAATGGGGTGAACGATTGATAAACAAATTATCATTTTTCTGGCATGAAGTATTCCTTAACAATATCTTCATTACCAATATCTTACGGTGATGATGTATTGTAGGTGGTGGAGAGGAAGAGAACTCCAGCAGAAATTCGAGAGGAGTACGAAAGGCTGCAGAGAGAAAGGGAAGAGAGGAGACTGCAACAAAGAACTAACCCCAAGGTTTTCTCAGTCATAACTACACTTCATTCATCTCTCAGCTTCACTACTTTCACTGTATTTCCTGTGTGGGCTGCCACTTTTATGCAGATATACTGAGTAATGAATGTGCAACACAACTCAATTTAGACTGTGAATGGTTTCCACATTCATTTCATTATGTCCCTCACCCTTCTTCCTTCTTTCCTAATTAATTCTGTCAGTCTCTCTGCTTCACACCCTCATTATTCAGGGAACCATCAGCGTGGGCGTGGATGCAACAGACCTGTTTGACCGCTATGATGAGGACTTTGAAGAGATGCCAGGAGGAGGATTTCCTCATATTGAAATTAACAAGATGCACATTTCCCAGTCCATAGAGGTACAACAAAACACACACATTCACTTAGCATTTACCTGACACACAGCTACGTTTCTAAACCAGGGTCTCTGTAGTATTCTCTCTTTTATCAGGGACAACTTTCCTGTCTTTATTCAGGCTCCTCTGACGAACTCTGACACAGCAGTGCTGTCTGGTTCGCTCTCTACGCACAATGGGAACGGAGGAGGCAACATTAACATGACCGTACGGAGGGTTACGTCAGCCAAGGGCTGGGGAGAGGTACATACACACATTCACACAGCTACAAAGTGCATGTGTTAAATGTTAGATGTGATAATACAGATTGTTTTGGGAAATTTTACACTGACAATTAT
Source organism: Epinephelus awoara (assembly GCA_035609425.1). Classification (NCBI taxonomy): domain Eukaryota; kingdom Metazoa; phylum Chordata; class Actinopteri; order Perciformes; family Serranidae; genus Epinephelus; species Epinephelus awoara. The sequence continues at coordinate 16,184,687 of CM069296.1, forward strand.
GTATTTCTGTGCATTTGTCTCTGCAGTTGGAGTTGGGTGCAGGAGACATACTTGGACCTCTCATTGGGTTAAAGGTGTTTCGCAACATCACTCCACGTTGGTAAGGCTTGATTGTTCAATACAGGGGACTTTAATACATGTAGGGGATAATGTACAGTGAGTGGGTTGTTATTGTGAAAGGGTGACCCTGTCTGGGTGTGTTTTCCAATAATGACCCATGCACTGTACATGACCTCACTTATTACAAGGCTACTTACTAAAGAAATGAATAATATCACACAAAACATTGATTTGAAATTGATTTGATTGCTTCTGCCAGAGTCTGTGATCAGATCTGCATCCACAGCAATGGTCTGTTACTCCTAGCAGCAGATAACAGACCGTAGCATGCCGTTATCGCCGCAATCAGAATCAAGTATTCAACAAAGCTGTCTAATAACATATGTTCTTTCTTTTTGTCTCCTCTGTCCAGTTTCTTGACAGCCCAGTGCGGTTTGCAGTTCTCCCCTCGAGGGTTGCGGCCAAGCTGCTCTCTGATGACAGCGCGCCACCTGGACCAGAACACCATGGGTTATCTGCAGTGGCGCTGGGGGCCCAACAGCGCCATGACCACCAGTCTGGTCCGAGACACAAAGAGCAGCCACTTTACTCTGGCTCTGCAGGTACACACAGACCTAAGCACAGATTCAAATGCATATACACTAGGGCTGGGCAATATATCGGTATTATATCAATATTGTGATGTCATACGAGATATCGCAATATTGTAAGTGTTTCTAAAAGTTTTAAAGGCTACTTGTTGTGTTAAAATGTTGTAAAAGCACCAGTAGTCGCCTCTGCACTATCATCACAAAATTGATATTGAAGTACTTGGTTAAAAATATTGCAATATTTTATTTTTTCCATATCGTCCAGCTTTAACACACACTGTAGGGTGGCAGGCAGTGAACAGTGCATGGCTACCTGCTTTCATAAGTACAGTTTGTACTGTGACTGAAATGTTATTTACCTAACCATGAGATTTGCTAATTTTTTCCACTTCATATACTGTATTCATCGTTTATCACTCCTCTTCCTCCCCCAACCTTCCAGCTGGGTGTGCCTCACTCCTACCTGATGATGAGCTACCAGTACAAGTTCCAGGATGAGGACCAGACCAAAGTGAAAGGCTCTGTGAAGTATGTCCATCTGCTTCTCATGCCTCAAAGGACTTATTTTCTGTAAATCAACTGGTTTACCAGGCGGGCAGTTTGCAAAAAATATGTCCTAATCTGTTAATTAGCTGAAGGAATTTCCTCGCATAAGTATTTAAAAGAGCAACTTGACATCAGCTGAAAACATTGATTTCCTGCCTGTGTTAAATTATTCTTTACGTGACTAGAAGGATTGAAAGTAGTTTTTTTAATTAAATTTTCCTGTTGCAGTTATGAGGAATTGAGATAATTGTGAAATGACTGAAGCTTTTTCTGACATAATTAAAGAAAGCAGTTTGTCTTTCAAATCCTAGTAATGTCAAGATATAAGAAAAATAATTGTTTTGTGATCATTAGTGAATAAAACATGAGAGCTCAGGCTTCATGGCCTCGCATGTCCTTTATAAAGCATTTAATTATGTGACCTGCAAATGAGTAATTTCATTGCCTGGGTCCAAACCTTTGAATCTGCCCACTCCACTGAGTTTGACTTGACAATGGGGTCTGATTTGGGAAACTAATTTCATTAAATTGGGGCTTTAAATATATTTCTAGTAAATGTTATTTATACAGCAGAAAGGAAATAAATAAAAGACCATGACAGCACACATGCAGCTTAAAAGAACAGCAGGAAATGTAAAAGGGGGTTGTATTGGCTGTATGATTTACTCTGTCCCTTTCTGCCCGTGTTATTGTCCTCAGTAGCTGCCGAACTCTAACGGTCTCTGTTCATTTTACATTTCTCCCTTTCCAGGACGGGCTGGTTTGGTACTGTGGTGGAATATGGAGCAGAGAGGAAGATCAGCCGACACAGTGTCCTGTCAGCCGCTGTCAGCATCGGGGTCCCTCAGGGAGTCACACTCAAGATCAAGTACTGGCCAATGCAAAATATGATCTCACTCTCTCGCGGGTCCTCGTCTCCCTGCATCGTTATCTAACGCATGTGTGTATTTTTGTCGGTGTCTGTGCAGGTTGGCGCGAGCCAGTCAGACGTACCTGTTCCCAGTCCACCTAACAGATCAGCTGCTGCCCAGTGCTGTGTTCTACGCCACCGTGGGACCCCTGCTGGTCTACATGGCCGTCCACAGACTGATCATCATCCCATATACACAAGCACAGAAAGAGGAGTCAGTACATCTCCTGTCCTCTTGACCTCTGACACTCAACACTTCTTTTCTTTCCTTACCGTTTACCAAATCCTGTGAACTACTCCTTAAGCTGTGCGGTTGCTGAAGACAGCTCCACAGCCCTGAGTCAGGGAGAAATACAACATTTTGATTATGGGAGTTGTTAATACTGCCAGGCATTTCTCTTAACACTGGCACCATCATCACAGAGAGCCTCCACAGTGAATCCCGGTGGGTGATTGTTTATGTCTGCTTTGTGCTTCTCAGAGAGCTGGAGCTGCAGAGGAAGAGCTCAGCCACAGACATCGCCAAGAAGAAGCACGAGGCAGAGTCGGCTGTGAGTACTCACACTCACATGCAAACACACAGTTATTCGTTTTGTGTGCCGGGATCATTGATCATTGTTTCTAGGTTCAGCTCTCCTCGTCTCGTCTGAAAACCTCTCTCCTATCCTTTTCTATTTTGCTCTCCTCCTCCTCCTCCTCCTCCTCCTCCACCCTCTTTCTCCCTTGGCTCCTCTGCAGGTTCTGCTGATGCAGGAGTCTGTGAGGAGAATCATAGAAGCGGAAGAATCCAAGATGGGTGAGGGAACACACACACACACACACACACACACACACACACACACAGACGCTGCACCAGGGTGAGAAACTGAAGCCTTTTTTTAGTTTGCAGCCAAAACTTGGTCGAAATCCAAATGTGTAATTCAAACACATTTCTCATGGTTGCGTTAACAGCATGATCTGCTGTAGCTCCAAGATTCTGTTTTTCTTAGTCTGGCTTCCATCATCTATCGCTGTGAGGCAAGTGATGATGATGCAGCCCATCTCCATACTGCAGTGTTTACATAGGTTAAGCTTGTACGTCTGTGCGCACAACACCAGAGTGTACACTGGTGTAAATCAAGACTATCATTTCAGTGTGTTAATGGATTTCCTGTTATATTTGTGTAGAGGGTGCGTGTGATTATTTGAAGAGTCACTCCATGCAATGTGTTCACAGCACCTTCTGTCCAAGAAGTAGATGTAGGCAACGACTACATTTACACGCTCAAAATATTCAGTTTTTCACCCTCGTTCCAATAAAGACAACATTCCTACTAAACTCTTTACACGGCTAATGAAAATGAATATTATATTAATATTCCTGTTTACATGCAGCCGTGTTAACACGTCATGTACCATGTCTCTTTCATTTCTTCGTGGTGTTGCGATATTTGTTTATATTCAAAAACCTGTTCATAAAGCCTTTCCTGAAGTATAGATGAACGTGTGTTTCTTTTGGGCATGTATCTCTACCCCAGCCTATCAAACTGTTGGCTTGTTGGTTTGTGTACAGCACACAGAGCTGGCTGTTAACAGGCAAGAGGCCATGTGTCGCAAACTGCAGTAAATACTCCAAATGAGAGGCATATTCAGAATGCACTGTGCACATGTCCAAATGCTATTAAAACCTGAGTATCGGCGTATTGCACATTTTAATCGGTTAATGCTGCCTTGAAAAAAGGCCTGTTTCAGAGTATGCAAATGGAATATTCTATTTACAATTAAAAAAATTCAACATACTTTCATATTCTGAATAATAGTGGATTAATAGTGTGCTTCTAAACGTACCCATTGCTATATAGTAATGATATGTAGCTAACATAGTAGCAGACTGTTGACTGTTGTCTTACCACAGCTTGACATAATTATCATAAGTTCTGTGTTTGCACAGCTCCAGGAAGAATTCACACAGTAACACTCCTCAAGTCTGTCATATTCTGTGTATTATTCCAGCCTGTCTGTACTGCTTTCTGTTTTAAACTGAGCATTACAAATCATATACACTAAACTGTTCCCATTTTTCACAGGTTAAAGTTAAAAATCAAAGACTTTTTGTGCACTCAATAGATACATTTCTCACAAATTTTTGTCACACATTTGTTATCTGTGTTAGCAAGCACCTCTTCTTTTCCATGATAATCCATCCACCTGACATGGATAGGCATAACAAGATGTTGATTAAACAGTATCATTACTATACAGGTGAGCCTTGTGATGGTCACAGTAAAAGACCACTGTAAAATGTGCAGTTTTATCTTTTAATTTATCAGGATTTCACATGACAAGCGCTACAGAAATGCATTCTTGGTCCAAAGAATCAGTCAGTATCAGGTGTGACACCATTTGTCTCATATAGTGTGACACATCTTCTTCACATAGAGTCGATAGATCAGAGCTGATCGATCCTCTTCAATTGCTGTGTGAAGTTTCTGGATATTGGCAGGAATTGGAACATGCTGTCGTACACACTGATCCAGAGCATCCTGAACATGCTCAGTGGGTGACATGTCTGGTTAGTAGGCAGGCCGTGCAACAACTAGGATGTTTTTAGCCTCCAGGAATCGTGTACAGATCTTTGCAACATGGGGCTGTACATTATCATGCTGCAACATGAAGTCATGTCAGTGGGTCCCAGGATCCTGTCTCTGTATCTCTGTGGATTCAAACTGCCATCAATAAAATCCACTTGTGTTCATTTTTCGTACCTCATGTTAGCTCATACAAAAACCCACCACCACCATGGGGCACAGCAACATTAACAAACTGATCACCGACAAACTGCCGTCAGGTCGTGACCCTGAGGAAGATGAGGAGCACACAGATGAGCTCCACTCAGACAGTGTCTGGCAATTTGTGCAGAAATTCTTTGGTTGTGAAAACCAGTTGTCCAGGTGACTGCTCTCAGGCTATCATGCAGGTGAAGATGCTAGAGGCCCTTAGCTGGTGTGGTTACACATGGTCGGCAGTTGTGAGGCTGGTTGGATGTACTGTCAAATTCACGGAAATGACATTGGAGACGTCTTATGGTAGTGTAATGACATTAACAGTAATGACAGTAACATTCAGACCACAGTCAACAGCTCTGGTGGACATTCCTGCAGTCAGCCTGCCAATGACATGCTCCCTCAAAACTCGGGACATCTGCGGCATTGTGTTTGTGATCAAACTGCACATTTTAATGTGGTCTTTTATTGTGGCCATCCCAAGGCTCACCTGTGTAGTAATATGGCAGTTTATTGAGCATCCTGATATGCCACACCTGTCAGGTGGATGGATTATCTTGGGAAAAAGTAGTGCTCACTAAGACGGATTTTAACAAATGTACGACCCAAATTTGAGAGGAATACATCTATTGAGAGCCTAAAAAAGTCTTAGAACTTCAACACAAAGTTACACGAAAGCACTGAACAATTAAACCTTATGTTCCTGTCCAGGTCTGATCATCCTGAATGCCTGGTATGGAAAGTTTGTGTCAGACACCAGCCAGAAGCAGGACAAAGCAAAGGTCATTGACGTCACTGTGCCTCTGCAGTGCCTGGTCAAGGACTCCAAGCTCATCCTCACCGAGGCCTCCAAGGTGTGTGTGTGTGTGTTTGTGTGTGTTTGTATGTCAGTGAGTTCATTGCATTATCTACAAATCTGTATGCGTGCATACGCATTGCTTCTCTGTGTGCAGGCGGGGTTGCCGGGCTTCTACGACCCCTGCGTTGGAGAGGAGAAGAGTCTCAAATTACTGTACCAGTTCAGAGGTGTCATGCACCAGGTCATCTCCGCAGACACTGAGTCGCTACGGATACCCAAGCAATGTTAGTATGCAGCCACTTAACCCAGAAGACCCAGTGTTATTATAATATAGCTGCACACTACGACAGTATGTGCATGCATCCGTGTTCAAATTATGTTTATTTTTTGTGTTTTCAGCTCACAGAATTGAGTCCGAGTCCTAGGAGCCCACCACTATTGTAGCACCAGAGGGCAAAATGCAGATAAAAACCGACTTTGTGTAAACAGAAGAACCCAAGAACGGAGGGGACACGTCAACACTAAGTCTGCTTCTCTCCTCTGGTCCTCTTCTGTCATGGTATTAGTGAATCTGTTTATCGAGTTCCTCCACTCCTCCCTCCTCCTGTGGGCCGTCTCCGCGGTTCAGCAGAATTCAGGAGTCAGCTCAGAGTTTCTACAAGGTGTCACCCTTTGTGTCTCCAGTCCGCTACACCTGACAGGGCTGCTCAAATATCTGCCTGCTGCAGGAGATCAGACACTGGCCCTGAACATAGTTTTTTAAATGTACTACACAGAGGGACGTGGTGACCACTCCCGTAAATGCTGAGCTAAAAGTGCACATACATTTAAAGATGTTTCTTGACATTTGTTATGTCAGGTACATACAAATGAGCCGTGCTGTAAGTCTACCCCATATCATTGTAGTCTTTGTCTCGTGTGTGTGTGTGTGTGTGTGTGTGTCATCCTGGTAGTTTTCAATCTTATAATGTTATAACATCTGTCTTTTCACTAACTCGTGTAAATGTTTAGAGTAACACTATGCAGGTCTCTGTGACCCTGATGCCGGCCAGGACTGAGGATCGATTGTGTAACTCGTTTTTTTGTTTACTCGTTAAAACATCTCATCCTAATTTATTATGCCTTTTGGTGACATGTCCGCCGCTCAGGTGTAAACTGGTGCTCGAGACTGCTGTCTGTGAGGGTCGGAATGTGGAAGTTAAGGGAGGGATTGTAAAGGGAGGGAAAGTGTGAGATGCCCTTTGATGGTAGTGATCCACCCACAGAGAGACAGGCTTGAATTCTTCATACAGAGTTTTTAAATAATTCAGGGCGGACTGCAATTTAAAGGCAGAAATTCCACTTCGATTGGATATGCGTCAGTGTTTATCGATTCTGTCTGTGCAGCTGCAGCCCAAACAGATTTTCTTTTTTTGCAATGATTTTAATGAGCGAAGGATATAGTTTGTACCTCGCTCGTGTACATCCAGCCCATAGCCCCAGATAACAGGAACTGCTGCTATGGATTTGTAATAATTCAGCAAAACTGGGGATATGAATGAAGAATACGTTGTGGTTGGGATGCGGCCAGTAGAGGGCGTAGGTCAACACTGTCACTCATGGAGGTGTGCTGCTGAAGCGGGCAATAACTTGTCACTGTAGCTGACCTGAGCCACACTAAAACCATTTTACACATTATGGCACATTTACACGGCTGCATTTATGTGTTTGTCTTTGTTCAGTGTGTGCCCCAGTCCTGTGCCATATATTTTAGTTTTATGCCCCCCCCCCCCTTTTTTTTCTCTCTCTTCGGGGAACTTTGGTTTCATCTGCCGCCATGTTAGTCATGTTGAAGATGCTAAAACAATACTCATAACCTGGCTGTCTTTAAGGTGATAATCCGAAACACTAACTGACCTCTCCTGTAGCTATTTTCCTATCATAGTGGGAAATCTGATATCCTATGATGCACTTTCTGTTCAGATACAGATAGGTGTTGTTGCACAGAACGTTTTTAATATCAAATGTACATTACATTACATTCACATTACAACTGTGAACCCGTATGAGTGGATCGACACTCTAACTACAAAGGGAAACACAAAAGAGTGATAGTAATATATTCTTGATGTTGTTGGGAGAGCCTCTCATGGGCTATGGGGAATAACTGAAAACACTATCAACTACTCTAGGACACAAATGGTACTTTATTTAATACTGAGGTCATTATTTTGCACAAAATGTATAGTATTTAAAACAGTGTAGCTGGTAGGTGTGGGAATCACCAGAGGCCCCATAATACGATATCATCACAGTATTTAAGTCACTAAACATAATTACGATTTTAAGTGTTTTGCAATATGCTGAGTATTGTGATATATTATGATTTATTTCCTTTTTCCAACTGCAAATTTTGCCCCCATAGGAACATTTAGTCAACATCTGTTTTATCTAATAAGATAAAGTTTTCAGTGTTTTCATCTCAATTCATTTTTATTGCAGCAAAATGTGTCCAGAGGACTGGAAAAGCATTTTATTATTCTAGTATGCTACCAGAGTTGCATTGGCAATATTTACAGCTAATTAATATATAATAAAGCTGTGTATTGATACAATATTGCTACGCAAAATATTGGGATACCGTGCTGTTGATTTCCCCCACCCATTCTAGTCGGTGGTCCTGAAGCCTGATACTGAAGCTGTACACTTTTACTGAACAGAGTTTACGTCCAAGAAGTCATGAGTTGACTCTACATGGTGCCCTGCATTGATTTTATTTCTGTTACTGTGACTGACCTGCAAGACCAGAGGGTGTGTGAAGGCTCAGAAACAAAAACTGAGCACTGAGATGGATACGTTTTGGTGTTTAGTTGGAAGGATGTCAGTCTTTACTGTCTCCACACTGTCTTGTGTTGGGGTCACAGTAACAGCAGCCATTTTGCACTGATTCTGTTTGTTGTATTTGTCTCCTCTCATTTGTTTTGTGTATGCTGAGTTTTTTTTTGACAGGTCAGCTGGTTGCCTCTGCTGTACTGCCACCATGAGGTCAGCAGAAACTTTGCACCCTGCTGTTAAACTCCAGCCCATCCTCCTAATTGACCCTCATTAGTATGTACATATTCTGTATGGCTGAGGAGCCTGTGTTCTCTGTCCTGTAAAGACTACAATAAATATGAAGCAATCACAGTCCTGTTTGATTTCAAGAGCATCACAGATGGACCAGCCAGTTGCACTGGGACATAAAGACAAAAAGCAACAAGTTAAAATGGTAACTCTTTATTTACAATAGTTTACAATAGTTTCACAGAAACAGTTTGCACCACAGTACAGACAACGCTTTCTCAATAAGGGGATAGGACAACCCAAGATCAGAATAAACGAGCTGTATCACAATGAGCATTGTTAACATTAATTACACTGATGTCTTAGAGACGCAGACTAAGATTAGAAATTTGTGCCTGAAGATGTCTCCTCAGGTTCTCCTCAAGACATGAACGTCCTGAGAAACAGCAAAAATGATTTTAGGTCTTGAAACACCTTAAACAGCATCGCCTGATGTTTTTTTTTATGGTCTGGCCATTGCTGGGTAGGAACCAGTTAACCAACAATTGTAAATACCAGAAGACACGAGTGCAGAGATGAGCTTCGCCACTTTAAACTCTTAAAAAGTCTTGTGTTCTTTTACATACCAAACATTCATTGTTTGTTAGTCGCTCCCCAGTCGAGTCATTGATTCTGCATTGTTAAATCCCATCCTGGACTAATATAAAAGTTTCTGAGTCTAAAATCACTACAGTATGGCTTTTATATAATCAGAAACAACAGCAGATGGCACATTAATAACGAAGCTTAAGATCCGATTTCCAGCAAGTTTTAGGGTAAAAAGTGCCCTGAATGAACACTTTCTCCATTAAACACACTGCATATGGAAGTAACTGAATACTGCTGTGAAAACATTAGCGAGAGGTGATAAGAGACCGAGATCTGTTCTTCTGACTCGACCCTTCAGAGACAAACAAAACAAACCGACCTTGCCCATGGTTCTTCAACAGATATCCATTTCTCCATCTCACAAAGGAACAAAAACCACAAAGCTTTGTTGAGCCATAGCAGCACATGCATTGCCAACATCCTCACACAGCGTCAACCATTCAAACAAACACACACTCATGCAAAATTTCAACTGGACTCTTGAGAGAACCTTTCCAACAACACTATTCCAGTTACGATAGCTTTTTTTTTCCGATTGAAACTTAAACAGGACGGCCACAGGAGTTCCCTTCTGTAAATAAACATGTCTCTGAAAACTGCCATGAACGTGAAACGGTTGAAAACAAAGGTGGATTTTAATAACGGTTTGGAAAATTAAAGTGTTTATGATAAACACCACCATTCAAACACTGATCAGAGGCAACAGAAAACACCTTTACTGAAAGCTCTGTCGTCTGAATCTCATCAGTTATCTGACTTTTTTTTTTAAATATGTGAACGAACAATTTATTTATTATGAGAAAAAACCCCTCATCTGAAACAGCATTCTGGCGAAATAAGAACACTGTTTAAACTTTTTTGAAAAGCAAATTGTGTTAAAACACCATGTGTGGCCGAGTAACATCTTAATTCAGAGGAGTATCTGAGGCTGGAAGACGGTTTGTGAAGTACAAGGGAGAGGAACAAGCGCTTGGTTCGGCTGTACGGGGGCTTCAAGCCTCAATGATATTCTTTCATAATGTCTTAAATAACAAAGCAGAACAACAAACAGATGAAGCAGATGCAGACTCTACTCTCTTATCCTACATCTTTGTTCTATTGGATTATACCTCAGCTTAATACTATAGCACCATCTGAAGCAATTAACACAAGGCTTAACTTGTTTTCTCATTTTTAACGGTTAATTGTGTAACATTGATAGAGGCATCTATGAGAATTCGAAATCCAGTTTCATCAGAAAGACATACCTGTCCCTGTGACAGAAAGGTCATATGGATTCTTTTTTTAAAAAAGTGAGAAAAGTGCAAACTGTCTTTCCCACAGATCCCAGCATGCACCATAGTGGGTGGCAGTTGTGAGGGTATTCTCTCTCTCTATATGGCAGTTCAAATGTTTCCAGTGTTCACGAGACACCAAGTCCCAACAGTAGAGGTTTGCTGCTATGCTAACGTCATCTACAGACAGACATCCATTCAGTGATTGCCTTACGCACAGAGTCTGTAGGGAAGCAGGAACAAACCTTAGTAAATCTAAAATAGCACTCAAACTGTTTTCTAACGGGATAAGGGCTTGGGATAGGTCCACCAAAGTGTTCATAGAAAATGTGGGTTCATGGCTGACCATGAAGGACAGAGACTGAAGGGTGCAAGACCTGAATTTAAGGAAGGGTCAGTCCAGCAGGTGAGGTTGGTGGGAGGGGCAGGAGTGAAAAGGGTCAGAGTTCAGGGTTCGGTCTCGGGTCAGTCTAGCAGATGCTTGCGCGGGCCTACGCGTGAGCGGTGGGAGCGGCGGGCATCTGCCGTTCCGTGTGACTCTCGGCAGCTCTGGCACACGTACGTCTCTGGGACGTGGCTCTTGCGGATCTTAGCACACGACAGGTGGATCCAGGTGTTACACTTGTTACACTCGATCATGGCGCGGCCTGCGAAAGGCTTCATGCAGAAACACGTCACCAGGTCCCACGAGTCGTCATCTGAGAAGACAGGACAGAGCATACACTGAATTCAGCTTGGTCTCTTAGTCAAACTTGTGACAATGCAATATATGCAACAGTATAAAACTTTACCTGAGTCTACCATGATGTCCTCATCTTCTCCTGATCCATCTTCGTCTCTGAACACCACCTGTTTCCCCTGGCGGAACACTGTTCTGTTCCCCGAAAGGCCCTCCACCTTCTGTACCTTTACCACCCCTTCTTCAAGGTCTTGACCATCCCAGTTTCGACGTTCCTCCTTGGGCTCCTCCTTGCAGGGGGCGGGGCTAGGCAGAAACTGGGGGCGGAGGGGAATGCTGATATCATCTTCAGGCTCTTCTTTGATCGCTCGGCCACCAAAGGAGACGGGGTACGGCAGCTCTGAGACTGTCGAGTGCGCCTGCTGAACCCCGCTTTCCTCACCGGACGAATGCTCCCTCTCCTTTCTCCTTTTCTTCTTCTTCAGCTTGTCAGCTTTCCTCCGATCATCTGGGTGCAGGGTGGTGATTGTGTGCTGCAGGAGCGAAAAAGGAGCATGTATGTCAGAAGTGATGAAGGTGAACATTCAAAGCAAATGACGTGACATCAATTCAACTCACGTCTTTCTTGGTGTGACTGGACAGTGGGGCTCCTGGCTGTGGACGTTTCCTGCTCCTGTCCTGAGGGACCTTGGGAGGGCGCTGGGGGCAAGAGGCTGGGGGTCCCGGGGTCCAGCCATCACTGTCAGCCGTGCTGCCTGTACTGTTGGGGGGACTGGAGCTACTGCGCAGTGGAGAGTCCTGTAACAATAAATGGGAGAAGTAGGGGTCAGTGAGTGCAAACTCACATCCGGAAATACAGCTCGTCATTAACAGATTCATCCACTCAACAATAACATGACCATATCCTGTAATATTCCTGATTACGAATCAATAAATGCATTTGTCCACAGGATTAGCATGATATAATGTATCTGTCCAGAGGCATGTGTGTGGGTACAGTGAAGTTATCATTTTTATTGGTATTAACCGAGTGAGTGTCACTGTGTCCTCAGGAACTTCAAAAGTGTCAGAAATACAGCATGGTTGGTGTTATGAATCCATTTCAAAGAGTGACCAGTAATCAGACTGCAGGCGATGCTAAAGTACCATCATAGCTCATGGCAGCTTGAATGTTAGGCTGCACTATTTTTCCTCTTACATTTTTCAACTTTAATCCAGACCTCTATGAGCTCTCAATCTAATTTGACAACAATTAAGCTGTATTTGTTTTAGCAAAGACGTCTGGCGCATAAAACCATCACTGAGTATCAACAAAATCACAAGACAGTCCTGCACCGTGTTTGAGAAAGAAATTTGCATAGACACAGGGGCGGAAATGAAAACAAATCTAGCATGTGTTAGAGCGAAACAAAGGAGCAAACGGTGACAGAAAAAACTTCAAAGGAACGACCACAACTTCAACAACATTAGTCAGAATCTTGAAATCTCTGCCACAGACGGTGAAAAAAGGAAGTCAAAAAAAAATACTGCACACATATCGGGGAAAAAATGGTGTATCTGTGTTGTCTGTTTTGTGGTTTCAAACAAAGTGACTACGCAATGTTTTGCCATAGGTGCAGAACTGGAGAGTCCCACCACAATCTTTGATAAAAACTGTACCAGAATAACCCCACCACATGAGGGTCTTACCTGTTGGAGTGAAACAACTGTCAAAGCAGCCTCCCTTGATAAAAGGAAGTGGAGGTGCACATTTTAATGACTATACTTTTACTAAAAATCAATGTTTCCAACCAAAATAAATGTGTATAGGTGTGTTATAGGAAGGAACATGGGTATGACTTAATAGACAGTGTGACCAGGACTTCTTGCCATATAACAGAAGGCTCAGTTAAGGTGGTGAAAAACAGGTCAGAGGAGAATCTGAAAGAAGCAGACACCTGCACTGATCCAGCAAACTAACCAGGAGGCCATAAAGTTATACCATTAAGAGATTGACGACTGAAATCTTGCATACAAAAAGTTTTCTTTACATGTGAATTGTAAGGAAGAAGTTAGTTCTTAGCACAGGCTTGCTAAAACTAAAGCAAACACTCTGAGCCAGAGAAACTACAGAGACAAACGAATCACTTTAAGATAATCTCATTGTCCGGCTATCTGTCTCACTGTCCTCAAACAGAGGACACAATTCAATGAAAAAAAGAGAACATAACATCTCGTGTCCAATTCAGTCAACACAATTCAAGATTAAATAAAAGCTATACTACTACTTGACAGTATGCCAGCAGTTTCACTATACCTTTCAATGCAATGCCATAGAGTACTTGATGACCATCATAACAGATATGCATGATTTATGTAAAGTGATTGCATCCATGTTGTCTATAAACATCTGCTTCAAGTTTAAAACATGTGCTTCCTTTCAAACCCATCCAACAATTTTCCCAGTGGCCAAACAGTCCATTGAGAGTCTTTGTAAATGCACTGCCTTCATGAATTTACCACACATTTTGATTTAATCCAACACAGTGCGGGTACTTTTCGTTTCTACTTATCTCAGCTGTTAATTTGTATTTGTTTACATATGCAAACATACTGAAACCCAATGCAGCGGTCCTCAAAGGTGACTAAATGTATCTTCTTAAAATGAGAGCAATAAAGAGATTACATGATAAGTATAGCTTCAGGCACTAACTGCTCCATTACTCACCTCTTGTGGATATGGGATGTAACCGGCATAGGCCAGGACGAAAGTGCAAAACTTGTTAAAATCCTCTACTGTCCTCCTCCTCCTGTATGGCGGACTGAAGCCCTGAAACACAGGCACGTCAGAGAAACATTAGCTGCATCAAACCTATGCGTCCCGACATGGCGTTGACATTAACGCCGAGTGATCGGCACACTATCACAACGTTACTCTGCAAACACACACTCAGCGTCGGCTCTACGCGACGCAACAAAATTGAACAACACTAAAGAAATATCATGTTGACAAACATACGCTGAAGTTAGATCAATCGCACACACATTTCTCTGTGGACTCGTCAGTGAAGCTTCCTACCAACCCCCACCGATTAACCAACTATAAACGACAGCTAATGTTAGCTAGGTCGGCTAGCGATGGACAGCAAATAAGTAACTAATGCTAACGCTAAGATGCTAGCCGCTGGCGAGTGTCGGTGGAGTTCAACTAGCAAAACAAAATCATGAAGCAATACATAAATCCATATTAAAGGCCGCCAAAGAGACACCGAGTCATGAAAAGCATCGGTGTTAGCCAACTGTTGCGGTTAACTGACGATAAAAGCAGATGGCATGAATAACGTTACGCTGCTCAGTAACGTTAATGTTAGCATGCTTCGCAATGATGATGGAATGTTTTCTTTACGATGAAAGGTTAGGCTAGCTCGAGCATCCTCAACCCGACAAAGTGCCGTCTGAAGTAATAACACATTCCTGTAAACAACTTTTAGTAATGAAAGTTGACAGTTTGGGATAAACCTGTCCATATGCGCTGCGTGTGTAGCGTATTTAATTTATGCACCAGTAGATATCATTATGACAACATTAGCACGGTAAGCTAACGCTAACTAACCAGCAGCTGCTACACCGCGCGGTGACAACCTCGAACAAGTTGACGTTTGCTAACGGCGTTAGCCGTGTCTGCAAACTACTCACTGTAAAACAGTTACATAAAACACTCACCTCCGATTGAAAGACGTGGGATGTCGATGGGTTAATGTCACCCATCTTTACCGAGGACTTGACCACCTGGCGTTTTGTCGATAACGTGACGGACTAGATCAACGGACAACTCGTCGCCACCGTAAACACTGACCTAGCTTTTGCTCGCTATACACCTAACGTTATAGCTAACGTCAACGTTACTTATGCTAAAACTCGAAGCAACAGTGTTCACTCAGTGTGCCATCAGCACACACGGTAACGTTACGTGGACTAATACCGGGATCCAAACGACTAATCGGCTCAAAGTTGTAAAACGAGTCTCCCGTAAACAGTAAACGTGACTCCTGTATTTACACCGAGCTGTCCGATTATGTCTCCAGTTGATTCAGTCTGCTGGGGGAGCGGTTCACTTTGGCTGTCACCAGCTGCCTGCCCCCCTCTTCTTCTTCTTCCTTACTATTATGGCAGCTGGTAAACGACACGGTGCATTGCCGCCCTCTTTCAGCGTTTGTAGTGACTTACATAAACACATAACACACAACAGAGGCAATAATGAGTAATATACATTAATAGTGCAGGGGGACTTTTAAAAATACATAGTCTCAATCAACATAGTGTCTTTAAGATAAAATAAAAGTAGATAAAACGTATCTCTCAAACTCTTTTAACTAGGCAAAGCCTCATAAAGGTGCATGACTGGCACCACCATAGGGATAAGATCATTTAGTATGAAGGCTTCTTTGAAGTGCACAATACTGTGATGGTGTAGTGTAGTTTCACTCTGTGTCTCACTTTATGCACTGACCCTCACAGGTCTTACAGAAAGTAGAGTTCTCAATGTAAAGATTAAATGCAAAGTGGACATTGGCCGTACAGTTGAGGACTCTGAGTGGAGGCAGATTTGTGATAGCTCTCGATCATTCTCATTCTCAATCATTCAGCCGTCACAGAATCTTACAGTTTAACCTAATACACAGGGTTTATTTGACGCCACATCATTGCCAAAGGATAGTAGCTACTCAGAGTACTGTCCTAGATGTAAGACTGAAGCAGGGACTCTTTACACATGTTCTGGACATGCAGATGTCTGGAACAGTACTGGAGATCTATTTTGGTTATTAGAAAAATAATTGTGGGGGTGGAGATCCCAACCAACCCAGGACTGACATTACTGGGGGACATATCAGTAAATATGAGAGGCAATATTCTCTTTGTCAGACTAGCGCTAATTGCATCTAACAAATGAATTGCCATTTACTGGAAAAGGGAAGAGCCCCCGAGTGTGTCTCTGTGGCTTAAAGCGCTCTCGGCATACCTACCCTCAGAGAAGGTTATAATCTCAGAAAAAAGCCATTACTTTTTGAGAAATGCTGGGGAACCTTTGCAACCTTTTTATAAAATAGTACCTCTCGTGATTCTGATGTAGCTACATGGTCAAACTCAGGGCTGCACTACAGTCCTCTATGACTCTATAGACCAGTCAAAGTCTGGACAATCTTTCATAAAGGCAACATATAGTGGAGCATTATGTAAAAGTATAGTATATTCTGTGTATTATCTCGTTGGGGTGTCTATCTCTTGTACATACAGGATGTGTACATTTTTTGCTTTGCTTTCATCAGCTTGTTTGTTTGCTTGTCTTTGTTGTATCAGTGTACAGTGCTATAAATATTGTTGTAGTTATTACTGAGATTATTTAACTTGTTATCTGCTTATTTTTCTTTTTTAAATTAGCTTTGTCCATGAGGTCATTTGGGAGGGGGTGGGGTGGTGGATTATTGATTTGTAATTGAAGTGAATCTTGTTTGTGGGGGGAAAATAAATGAAAAACTCAATAAACATACTGTTGAAAAAAAAAAAGAATATGCAGAAATAATTACAAGACTGCCAAAATGGTGAGTCATTTTGTGATTTAATCTTGAGGCTATGTCTTGTTGAGTGGTCCTGGATTAAAAAGTGTTATTACGTGGTATGAATAACGCAACGTGTTTAATTTGTTTGTGTGAATTTAAGTGATGTCCATTGATGGAAGAGATATGCAAACCCTTTATTAAATTAAAAGTAGCCTACTGATATTACACTGAAAATACTGCACTGCAAGTAAAGGTCCTCCATTCAAAGCCTTACTTGCATAACAGTATGTAAGTATAATCAGCACAATGTATTAAAAATATAATAAGTAAAATTATTCATTCTGTAATCAAATGGTTAGTCACTGTTAACTATTATGATATTTTAGGATTATTGCTGCTACATAAATGTTTATCTGTAAATGTTTGAGGTTGCGCTAATTCTAAATTACTTTACACACTGTTTGACAGATTCATCTACAGCATCGCATCATAGTCTATATGATCATCATGTTTGTACCACATATCTCTAAAAAGTCAGATTTTCTTCATGACTAGAGTTATCCCGTCATGGTTTTATGCCTCTGTGAACCAGCCACGTTAAAGTTTACATCCATGTCTATCCAGACCCATATAGTCATGACAAATGACTGTGCTTCCAATATGGATGTTGCTGCAAAGAAGCTACAAATTCTAAGAAGTGGATGCTTCACACACATCTACAACCTGACAGCACAGAGGATCTGTACAATCAGCACAGTTTCAAGGTGGACACCCAAAATAAGTGTCACTTACTGTATTCAGTGTCTGACCAAATGTCTCCCCTTCTGTTCCTGACATACGACGTTGAGTAATGGCCAAAAAAGTATTGATTAAAATGTCATCACATAATAATTTAATCCTATTGGACATTTGTGTCAAATTTTGTCATAATTAGTGCATGAATTCTTGAGTTTTTAAGTTGCACTGACCTTTGACCTTTCACCACCCAAATGTAACCAGTTCATCCCTGAGTCCAAGTGGAGTTGAGATATTGTATTCACAAGAATGGGATGGATCAGGTCACAGCGACCTTGACCTTTGACCACCAAAATCTGATCAGGTCATCTTTGAGTTCAAATGTACATTTGTGCCTCATTAGGAGAAATTCTGTCAAGGCTTTCTTGAGATATTGTGTACCATGAATGGGATGAACATACAACCTGAAAACATAATGCCTCTGGCCACGGCACAGAAGCATAAAAACAACCCTGTTTGTGACGATGCATTTTCCAGTTGATTCAAGAGGTTTAAAAGAGTTTATTCAGCTTAAGAAGTAGCAATATATAATAATAGTTTTCTCAACAGATAA
Organism: Epinephelus awoara; assembly: GCA_035609425.1. NCBI lineage: Eukaryota > Metazoa > Chordata > Actinopteri > Perciformes > Serranidae > Epinephelus > Epinephelus awoara. Next base: position 16,202,882 of record CM069296.1, read on the forward strand.
AGGAACTCTTAATCTTTCAGTTTATTAGAAAAATTCAAAATCAGAAAATTTGGAGATACATGTCTGAAAAAAAGACTGTCAAACACATTTAGTGTAAAAGTAAAAGTACCTCTGAGATGTGGAGGAGTAAAAGTGTGAGAATGCATAAAATGGAAATACTCATGTAAAGTACAAGTACCTCGAATTTGTACTCACATACAGTAAATGTATTTACCTTCCACCACTGCTTTAGCCCCAACCACTTCAAACGGGTTCATTTTTTTTAAAGTCATTAGTAGCATCTTATAGTCTGGTGGTGCAAACTATAAGTAACATACCTGGTCTTGAGGGACCATTTTCTTTGTTGTGCTGATCAACAGAGGCTAGGATCCAAAGTAATACAAGATCTATGAAAGAAAACGTTTTTAGGAGGGTCTAACCCTCCCTAACCCTGTGGCAATGTCCCATCCAAATTCAGTCGGTGTTTTCTTTTGTCCATAATACAATGTTATGACAAAAGAGCTGGTCTCAGATTTATTCTTGTGAACCAGTGAAAAAATATCCAGGAGTCAGAAAGCTCTTTTATTAGTTTAAGCAACAAGAGTTACAGAGTGCACAGTTTTTAAGAGGTCAGACAATTTCCACTGAGCTCACCACAGTGTATAAACTAATGTCCATTGGTCACATTCCCTACATAAGTCGTTGTATCAAAATAAGCACATTGATGACAGTGATAAAGAGTGGTGTTGACAATGTTTAGGTCTGCTAGTTCAGCCTCTGACTCTGTGATGTGACTCAGTATCCTGGTGACACCCTCATCCTTCAGACTAACAGCTAGGCATTAATACTTGGCTTAGACTTTGACTAAATGAATTCAGGCTGTCCCCTTCACAACTGTGCACTTCTGACATTTGGAATATTATATGTGTTTTGAAATATTTTACATCAGGACCGTATTATGATTTGCAACCTGTTGAGATACAGACTGTAATGGAGTGTGACAGACTATTTCATATATATTCTGATTATTATTGATTTACCAGGAGCTTGTCTTGTCTGTATGTGTGTTTCAGTCTTGTCTTGGTTTTTCTGTAATGCTACAGTCATAATTGTAATGGTTGCAGGAAGAATAGCTGCTGCAATGCTAAAACTAATGGGAATCCTAATAAACTAAAGCACTGTGCTCCACATCAGCACTTTCTGAAAGAATCCTCACTTGCTCAGCAGTCAATATACTGACATAAAGCGCTTTCAATCACAAGAAATTATCACAGTAAAAACATTTCAGTGATGTACAAACTGCAGGAAAAACAGCTGAATGGAATATTCCTGCAGACCCTCCAAAAGCCCTTTGCCTCTGTGATGTCATAACTAAACTGCTTCTACTGATACTAAAGCTAGCTGAAGTTTAACTGGCTACAGCTACTACGACTGTTGCTATTATTGCTGCTATTGGCACTGCTGATATCTGATTACCTAAGGTTTATGAAAGAGACAGGTCTCTCTGTTGTCACCTCTACTGCATTTTAATGAAGCCCACTTCCCACTATGGTTTATACATTTTTTTCTGACAACACAATGAAAAGAAAAAGGTAATTTAATCACGTCTGAAATACTACCTGCTAACCAGTAGTCATTCCAAGCTGCTGATCATCAATATCATCGGACAAAATATAGATAAAGAAGGCAACAAAAGCTTTCTTACTGCCACATAGCCTGACCCTCACTGACCTGCTCCTGGTTTTCAAGAGCTCCATTTGGGGTGAGAAAAATGCTGGCCTAGTGAAGAGGGAGGCCCCAGACTGGGAGAAGATTCCTTTAGACAAAGACTACTTTATACACTATTCAGACAGAAGACAGTGAGGAGTTGTCTAAAAATTAAACAGTAAAGAAGAGTCACACAGCATCTGTTACCACGAGTTTATGTATTTATACTTGTAAAACATCCATAAAAAGTTCCTGTTTTCTCTGGCTCTGTAGCACCAAGTTCAATTTAGATTTAGATTTGCATCTTTCTACTGCAGACACATCCTCTTTGCAGCAGTGAACTACTCCTTTAAGTACAGTGGCAGCATGCAAGCTTTGATTGCATGATGAGCAGCAGGTGCGTCTCGATTGCCTGCTGGGCAACAGATAAGAGAAGGACAGGGGGAGGCAGGCCCCAGCCACGCCCTGCAGCAGCACACACACACACACACACCCATAGACAGGGGGAGAGACAGACAGGATACACAGGGGAAGGGAGATATATTAATACAAGAGGGAAAAGGAGAGAGGAGAACTGCTGACCCAAACATTTTTTTAGTTCCCTTTTAAAAGTTGTTTTGGTTCTGCTATTGCTAATGCAACTACCACTGTATTATTACAGCTGATACAAATATTACTAGTGCTACTATTTGCTATTATTTTTCATAAGCTCGTTTAGTGGTGATGTTTTTTATGCAACATATTCTGTATTATTTAGGCTCATACAAATATTACCAGTAATACTTCCACTTATGAATGAATGAAATGTACCATCTTATGGGTATATTACACAGGATTTGCTGCTTCCTGATTCTACACAGTATCGCCAGAAAAAGTGAAAGCTACCCCTGATTCAATCTTGTTTGCTCTATTTGTGTTTTTAAGGGGCTGTGTCAGCAGTTTTTGCAGCTTCCTCTTGAATGCATGCAGCTCATAATCTATCAACTGGTTGCTACCTTTTAATAAGGTCCTGACCTCACCTGTGCGCGGTGCCAAGGAATGTCCTGAATATAGCAAGATAAGAACCAAATAAAAAAAAACAGGCAGAGGGCAGAGTGTCACACACTGCCACACACATCTAGTGGGATCCTCCATGGTATACCTTCAGGTTTTTGTGTCGTGTTATAATGAGTGTGTCTGTGTTGAACTCTTTATAACATATATATAACAAGACATAATTAACAAGCTATTAAAGGAACTGCTTGCAACTGTTCATAATCCTTTATGTTTAGACAAAACTGAATTATGATGGTATTAATTAGACACATAATGAGAGAATAAATTTGCCGTTTTCTAAAGTCTGACAGCAGAATAAAAAAATTTAAAATGGATTTGAATGAAACATTGTCTACATACCCTCTTACAGCTCTTTTCTTCTACAAGATTAAAAAGTAAGGAAAAAGAGAAATGCAAATAATTTTTGCTCAAAAAAAATGATTTAGACAAATAGTTTTTCTACTTCTGAGTGTTTATTGATGGCTCACAAACCAACTTTAAAGGTGTTCCACCACTCACTGTGTCTGGGTGTGTAGATCAGTCTGTCTGTGTCAAACTCTATAGAAGAAGGAAGGAAGGAATTAGTTCAATGAGCTATTAAACAACTAAGTTCAGGAATATTTGTTTTTAACATCTCCTAAAGTCTGTGACATCAGCACTACAGCAAAAAAGATTTGAATGGAACATTGCCTACAGACCCTCTTAAAGCTCTTTCCTACTTGTACAAAAATCAAATGTTGGTGGAAGAGAAATGTGAATTTATTTTTCTATTTATTTCAGAAACACTGGTCCATCTAAGAGCTGTTAGTAAGTTCCTGATCACTCCTGATTCTGACACAACTGCTGTTACTGTTAAAATTCAACACCCCATATAACTTTTGCATGCTTTTAAAGATCTTTATTAGATTGTTTTCAGATTGTTAATATGTTTTGAAGGTTCCTCTTCAAAAGCTTTTTGGTACTGATGTGTCCTCAGCAACTATGATCATTCAAGCTAACACAAACACTAGAGGTACTTGTGAATAAGTCAAATATTCCATCTAAAATTGTGTTATGTTACACACTGCAAATTCACCTGTATTGACGCTCTATACTATAATACAATAATAATATAATGCTGTAAGTCTTTAGAACAGCCATGTTCATATTACTATCACTTTCTTAAATATTGCATTAATTGTTTATCTTTTTCATATGTTTTCATACATTGTGCCTGCACATTTCCAGGAACTAGACAGCAAATGAAAGTGTTCCACTGGTTTCAGCCCCAGGAGTTCAGCAGATATGAACCCTCAGCTTGAAGGTCTCTGATAAATGCTGACTGTGAGATTCTTAAATTAACATCACTTTAAAACTCAGCACTCCTGCCCTCTGTTGGCTGAAATCGGTGTAACATGATGTCGTGTAACACACCAGATGTTTTATCTCGCTCAGTTTATACACTGTTAACAATTCAAGATCCCACTTGGTGAAACACAGGATTCAAACACCAGGTGAACAGAGTATTGTCAGTAGACCCTCCTGAAGCCCTTTGCCACTGTCATGAAGTCATTATAACTTGACCTCAACAGATTAAATATTAGAAAAAGTTTAAATACTTAAAATACTTGTTACTTATTTTGTAAAGAAAAACAATTTTACATTGTTGTTGTTTTTTTTAATTCTGTTGTGGGTAAAAAAAATTGTCATTTGAAGAAGTAAATTAAAGTTGAAAGTTGAAGAGAATGATCGTAGTGTGTGTCTCTGTCTGTGTGTGTCAGTCATAGTGGTTTGAGTGGGTGTGTGTGAGTATGTTCGAGTGATGTTAGTGTGGTACTGTCACATCTGTGGGTTGTAGTGAGTCAGTCATCCACGCCATGATCATCTCCACCACTGCCTTAAATGCAGCAGGTGGGAGACCGCCAGGGTGAGGACCATAGATGGGGGGCCAGAGGAGCTGGGCCATGACGTCATCGTACTCAACGTCATCCACAGACTGCTGGAGGGGTCCAGGCTGGGTCCCTGCTTTCCTGAACAGTTAACAGAGACAAAGAGAGGGGTAAGAGGTCAGACTGGGTCAACTACACCCTTTGAGGCCCAGACCAGGACCCAAGGAAAGCAACTCAGCCTTGCAGCAAATGTTTCCCAGTGGCCACTCGCAGTACTGCAGTAAAAAATCCACTGGCCCAAAAAGCATTTTCTTCACAGGCCACCATTGCAAAGGACACGTCTGTAAAACTGTTGACAGGACACCTGGAACTACAAACAAGATCAATTATGAATCTTTCTATCATGACTTTTAGATCCATAAAGAGTTTTATATTTGTAAAACTTTCTTTAAGCTGAGAAAAGTGATTTAAAAATCAGTGATGTCATTGTGTTGTAAAATCTATGAGCCGAGCAGTCATGGGTGGGGCCGCTGGGCCACATACCTCAGAAGTAAACCTGGAAACTAGAAAACTTTTTTGGTGTATGCACCAGGTGAGCAACTCCATTATAATGAAAAGGCACCTTCTTGGGGTTCGGTATCTAGTTATTAATAAATTCTAAGATCAGACGACCGCCGTCTGCTGGAGTGGAAAGTTATTTCCACTCATGCAAGCGCAGAATGTAAGTACTGGTTGGTTGTCTGATGAAGTCTTTGCGGTGTGTTCATGTGCAACTCTTTGGCTGACACATATTGTCAGGTTTGTAAAGACAGAGGCTTCAAACTTAGAGAAAAATATGTGACTACAAATTTTGCAACTTAAATTGGATAAAGACTATAATACACTATTCAGGGCATTCAGACAAAAGACAGCATGAAGTCATTCGGAAATTTAACAATAAAGTCCAGCCACAAAGAATCTGTTGCCACATCTCGAGCTACAAATGTGTATTTATGCTTGTAAAGCATCAAAAATGTAGATAAAATACTTTAACTACATTAGGCATTCACATCTGAAATGTTTCCCATTGGCACTGAAAACACAATGAAGCTGTTAATGAGTCTGAACTCAAGCAGAATGCAAAGCAGCCGAACTTTGTGGACATGAATGTTCAAACAGTTTTTGGTTTCCTTTTAAAAGCTCTCTTAGTACTCTCATCATTAGTTTACAGCAGAGGAGGAGCCAGCTGCTAATGCTATGTACCGGGACACTGCTAATGCTGCTTGCCGTGCTGCTGTGGCTCATTAGTACCTGTAACTGATGCTGAGACAACAGGCCAAAACACAAATTCAAAACATAAACATGATTTCCGGACTGTCAAAAATGTTTTTTAAATGCGAATATTCTAGCTGTACTATTGTTGTCGGTGAGATCAGTATGTTATATTAACACTATTTCTTAGTCTCTGTGACATATTAGGATGATTTCACAACTATTTGCTTTAGATTTTTTACATATAGCTCCTTTAAAGCTAATACAAGTATTACGACATGCTACTTTTACTCACGATTGAACGAAATGTACCAGCATTACTTTTTCTGTTGTGTTATAATCAGTTTGTCTGTGCTGAACTTGTTATAATAGAAGGAAAGGTCTTCAGAGGGTCCCTCCCTGTTACGATCCCCTAAATCAGCTCGTACCAATGAGACCGAAACCAACTAAACCCCGAACAATGGAAATGAAGCCGCGAAAACTGAACTACTGGACCCACCAGAAAGAAAGGAGAAGGAAACCAAAAACAACTTACATAAGGTCACACACACTCACTACCAAGATATCTGCTAATGCAACAGCTCCTGCTGCTGCTGCTGCTGCTGCTGCTGCCAGGCCAGAATGAGGGGAGGGGGAGCATGTAACACTCCCTAACCTTGACCCTGACCCTGACCCTAACCCTGACCCTGACCCTGAAGCTCATCGAGAGAATGCCAAGAGTGTGCAAAGCAGTAATCAGAGCAAAGGGTGGCTATTTTGAAGAAACTAGAATATAAAACATGTTTTCAGTTATTTCACCTTTTTTTTTGTTAAGTACACAACTCCACATGTGTTCATTCATAGTTTTGATGCCTTCAGTGAGAATCTACAATGTAAACAGTCATGAAAATAAAGAAAACGCATTGAATGAGAAGGTGTGTCCAAACTTTTGGCCTGTACTGTATATTTTTTTTAAATAACATTTTTTCAAAAATAACATCTGTGTTTTGTTTAAAACGCAGTAGCTAAGTTAGCTGGTAAAGTTGTTAGCTGCAGCTAGCTCTTTTTTTGTGGTTAGCCATATTTCTTTAAACAGAATTTATAAAGCAGGTTTACCTGGTAGCTGCTTCAGTGCAGCACATCTGTCACCTTCATCTTTACTTTGGTGCTGGATAGTGTAGCTCAGGAAACACAAGACAACCAGTGGGATAAAGCCGTAAAAGGTGTTAGATGAGCTCGAGTTCTCATCATCATGTGACAGGTGCAACGATGCTGTTCAATGCAAGTGTACTCAACAGTAACATATAATACAGGATCAGTGACTCAGTGCTTCTGGTGTTAAGCTAAGAGTGTATAAACAAGAATTGAAGTAGCTACTAAATGTACTAAATGTCATAAGGTGTTCAGTTGGGAGCAAATGGGGGCAGACAGAACTGCATTAAAAACAATAGTGGACTAGTTGGATTGCTGTTGGAGTATGGCTGTGAAGTATATGGATCAACAGCAAGCACATCTCTAAAAAAATAGGTAATAATCAATACGAGGCTTTGATATTATGTACAGACGCGTTTAGAACAATCCCAGTAGCAGCATTACAGGTGGAAATGGGTGAAATGGCATTAGAAATAAGAAGGATACAGCTATCAGTGAACTGCTGGGTTAATTTACGGGACCATTATCAAGATCACTTAACACAAGCCACTTTAAAACCGTGTTGGGAAAAGGAGAGGAGGGAAACAGTGACAAAAAGCAACAGATGTTGATATAGCTTCAGCCTAACAGTGCCACCAATTCCACCTTGGATATAGCCTGATGCCTCAGTAGATTTGACACTGTTAGAAAAAACAGATATTTTACAGATTAAGTATCTGAGACAAATTACTATTATAGAGAAGCTATGTTTTTTCATTCAAATTTATTTATTGTAAATACTAGACGCCCTGATCCACACCAGCTGGTGGCGGTAATGTACCAAAGCGTTGTTTGCCAACCGCCACTAAACCTCAAAGAAGAAGAAGAAGCAAGAGAAGAAGCTGGAGACAGCTACATCTTCCTGTGCCCTAAAATGTCTAAGTTACAGCAGCTGAAACTCTTTGTCAATGAGCGACTAACAGCGGCAGCAGAGGAAATCTTCGGCGCTGTGGAAAGGACCATATTAGAGTATCATAATGATATTTATCTGTCAAAGAAGAGTAAAGAAGCCGTGCAGCTAATGGTAGCTGGAAGTGTGATGCAGGAGGAGGTGGTGGTGTTCACAGCAGGTTGGTCCTTACCTGTTTGTTATTATTGTTTTAGTTAAAGAGTGTAATGTTAGTTAATGACTGCTAGGCCTGTCATTAGAGAAACATTTGATATTAGAGTCAGTTAGACCTGAAATTACAGTAGCTACAGTGGTGTGTTTTTATTATTTGCTGTTTTTTGTTCCCATTGTATGCACACAAATTTTGGTTGCAAATTTGCAAATCTGTCTTAGTTAACACTTCTCTTTTTTTCAGTGTGAATCAACATATGTCCTTCTCATTGTATCACCAGTTTCCCAGGATGGCGGCATGTCTGAAGCAGAGGCCTCCACGCAGCCATCACACGGTGAATACTGTCAAGTGTTGGTGAAGCAGGAAACATCAGGTCTAGAATGTGTTGAGCATCGGGAACACTGGCTCAGTGAGGACGGAGGGAAACTGCAGGACCTGTTAGAAAGTGATGCTGTTGCTTGTATGAAGTATGAACAGAGCACTGAGTCATCTTCTTGCGGTCAGACCCAAACTGTGGCCAGCAGAGAGGGGGATCTTCTTCCTAGCGCTCCAACTGAGTGGATAAAAACAGAGCAGGAAGTGGATGGCTGCGGAGGGTCAGATTTCTTGCAGCCTCTCTTGTCAGAAAGGGGAGATGGGTGTTATCCCAGTGATCCCAGCTTGAACATCAAAAAACAGACAAACCAGACAACGTTTTGTTGTAAGCTGTGTGGAGAATCTTTCCACCACAGGAGTTCATTAATGATGCATGTTGAAACTCATGCAAACGATACAGCCATTGTCTGTCCTTTAAACCAAGCAACATCTGCAGGATGTGATACTGAACCTTTAGAAACAAACAGGGATGACAATCTTTGCTCCATCTGTGGCAAAACATTTAGCAGAAGGTCCCATTTAAAGAGGCACGCGCTGATTCACACAGGACAGAAACCACACTGCTGTAAAGAATGTGGCAAAAGATTTGCACGACTTGAATGTCTGAGGATACACATGAGGATCCACAAAGTGGAGAGGCCGTACGCATGTTATGTCTGTGGGAAAGGATTCAGGCAGAGGAGCAACATGGTGTGTCACATAAGGACACACACAGGAGAGAAACCCCATCGCTGTGGCATCTGCTCCAGACCGTTTGCATATAAGAAGGACGTGATCAGACACATGCAAGTCCATGCAAAGATGTGAAATCTCAAATTGAGGTTTCATTCATATTCACTGAAAAAAAATAAGCTCTTGTTGATGTACTCTGGGGTCCATCTTGTTTGCTTTATTTTGGCTTTGGATAAGTGTCCATATGTAGACACTGTGACATCACATCTGCATATTTTAAATGCTATATTAGATTTTGTCATCGAAAATGTTACACTGATAATTGATAATAAAGATGTAATAGAACAGAATATGACTCCTTTGTGCATCACATGAAAACCCCATGAAATAAACTGTCCATTTATTTTACATTTAAATTAATAAAAAATATTTTTTACAATTACTGAAAAGTTCTGTACTGCCACCTCCTCTCCGTCCTGTCGACTCCCCTCTGAGGACATTCTGGTTCATTCCCACACACAGTGTTTCCTGTCGAAACACTGAATCGTGAAGCTGGTTATCAGCTGACTCTGTTAACTGGGTTTTCTAATTCAGCTATATGTATATTGACATGAGAAAGGCAGTCAGTTTAATAGCAGCCAGCATCACATGCAGCTTCAACAGTTTATTGAAGCAAAGTCCTTGTACGTCTGTTTTTAAGGCATTAAACACTGATGCTTTTAAGAACCTTGACTTTAATTTGTGAAAAGATGGAGTGCAGTTTTGCAAACAAACACGCGCATGCTATATTTGGCAAAGCAAGATAGTGAAAAAGTGTTATTTTGGCAGCAGTTTCATATTTGCACATCTGTCAGTATGGTCTACAGCCATGCCAGCGGCTCTGTAAGGCTGTACTTGGAACACACACACACACACACACACACACACATGCTCACATCAGCATGCTCACATTGACAGCGGTGAATTTTTTAGCAGGTTTAATGTTTCATATGTTAGTTCTGCATGTTAGCATGCTAACACTTGCTAATTTGGAGTGAATATAGTGTACAGCTGAGGCTGATTGGCATTTTGGGAAGATTTTCAGGTTTTAGTCATAAGCCAAAGTGCTGGACAGAGAAATCCTGACCTTGTGATGGCATGAGGTGAAAAGAGGATCACCAATTAATTACAATTTATCATGTGGGGATGAACATGTGCATCAGATGTTGTGGTAATATATTCAGGTGTTCTGACATTTTGACTACAACTATGAACCTTATCACTAAAATCAGTAGGATGAATCCCCTGAGCCCATTTTTTCAGAGGTAGTCTGATCGTATTTAGGCTATCGGACTGGATCAATTCTGTAAAACGGGTTGATCAAAATAAAAAACAGGAGTCCAAGATAAGATCAGATCATGTAATCCAGTCTTGGTTTTTGGACTGGATGATAAAATGTAATTAACCTTTTACATTGGTATGTATATATATATATATATACATACAATATACAAACGTTTAATTAGATTATCCACTCGATCTGTTTAATAGTTGCTGTGTTAAAGTAAATATGACATAATAAACAATACATTTCTTGATTTTAGAAATCAAGTGTTGCACACTCCATTTGCAAGAAAGAGTGTGTGACACTTGTTTTCTATAATCAAGTCCACTGCCAGTGATCAGCACCTCGTGATAATTGTCTGTGTGCATTCCTTTCAACAAAGGACCTATCATGACTGCCATCACCAGAGCAGCTAATTATTCAGTTTTTAATCAAGTTTAGCAGTCACAGATACTCCCTGTGTAATTCATGGGCTTCACTTGATGGGGTAAACAATATCTAAGAATGACTGATAATCTAAAAAACAATTACTGATGATATTCCTGTGATGATAAATAGGTTTACAAATAAGTAATTGTAACAAGGTAAAAGTGTTTTTGCAAAAAAGGAGTGATGTCAAGTGAAATGCAGTTTTTTTACACTTGCTGCGCCGCAGATGTTCACAGTCCAGTCCAGCAGGTGGCGGTATGGCCCATTTCACCCATTGTATCCTCAGTAAAGACTGGCACTGTCCACACCACACACTACCTACACACACACGGCTCACTGTCACTGTCAGGCTGCAAGATGGCCAACGCCACGCTTCAGTCGTTCAACGTCTTTCTGACGGAGAGATTGACCGCAGCTGCGGTAGATATCTACGGATTCGTTGAGAAGACGATAATAGACTACCAGGAGGAGGTGTACCAAACCAAACTGGAGAACCAGAGGCTGCAGCGGCTGCTGGATCTGGTCTACAAACCAGAGATAAGACTGCACAGGGCAGGTATGTGTCTCAGTCTGCACTGCACCTTACCGTGGGTCAGTTAGCTAACAGTATGGTGAACCACCTACTAACACCGTTAGTCAACGGCTTTGTATTGGCTACACACAGCTGTGTTAGCAAGCCATGCTAGCTAACGTTAACTTACTGTTTCCTAGCTAATGACAGCTATCTGTGAAGACCAAACATTTCCTGTCAGTTTTCAAAATAAAACTTTATGTGTGCGTGCTATGCATGTAGTAACATTACAATATTTATAATATTCGAGACACTGTGGCAGCATGAAAAACAAATTGCTGTCTTGTAAAATTCGGCACATTTTAATACTTCTGAAAAGCTATATGTAGCTAACCTCTGGTAACCTTAGTTGTGGTAAGTTAGGCTCAACGCAACACGACACGCCAAACCTACTTACAAAAACCTGTTAATTCAAGGCGGCTTTATCGATCAGGATATATATGTAGTACTTGGAGAACACAAATATTGATAATAGATATTTGAAGGGTACAGTGGTAAATTCGGCATAGATTTGATCCACTTAATAGTTCCCAGTTTTATTAAATCACTGTTTTAATTTGTCACTTCTCCTCTCTCCTCACTGAAGTTGTGGTGGGACGGGGCACACAGGTAGGCTGGTGGGTGATAATTGCCCTTATGCAGAACCACTAATGGTATCTTTTTGTATGTTTAAAAAAGGTACATGAATTTGTTCAGTTTGTAAAAAATGAACACACATTGTAAGTTGATTTATTGCATACATACATAAATACATGCTTTCTTTTAGCCTTGTTCATATACATGTCATGTATACTGTGCACTGCACTCACACAGCAGTTATGGGTGGTTGCTGCTCATGACGGCAACTGCGTCTTTGTGAAAACATAGTACCCACCCTGTGGTACCTCCCCAGGTTCACACCGTTAGCTCTGTCAGTACTGTTGCTGTTGATAGCACTGTTCTCACTGTTAGCACCGCAAGCTACTGTTAGTCACCTCCTTTGTTGAGAACCGTGTGCAGACAATCCTGCCCAGACTCTGAATCCTCTGAATGTTGTATACAGCTCCTTTAATACTCGCCAATAGGACACCATTAGTGTTACCATAAATTCCAAGGCTGCATGCAAGGTGCATGTGGACGGGCTGCTTAAATGCATTTTCAAACTAAGCTTAAAACAATGTGGACATTTTGTTAAAGGTGAGCATGTGTTAATGAATTTGTTATAACACTATCTTGATGTGATGGCACATACTGTAACTCACGGCTGGGTGATACAACAATATGAGAATGATCTCAATATAATTTCCCTCTAGAGAGTTCAAGTAATTTATTAATTCACCTATCATTTAACAGCTGAAGACAGAGTAGTAGTAGTAACACTAGCTGTGGTAGGGATGTGGAGTTATGCAACCAAGATGTAGTTTGTTTATAGCCCAACATTAGCTTTTTACTTCAGGCGATAATAAACTTGTGTTTGCCACAGAGCATAATTTCTGCAATAATCCAAAATACAATGGAAATATTCAGTAGGCTTTTTGACAAGTGAATCAGTGCGAAGATCACTTCCACATCTGCCTACAAAAAAATCCCTGTCATCCCTGGAGCGCTCTATGCATTTGCTTACTTTATAATGCTACAACAACATCCAACACCCTCATGATGTTATTTTTAGTATGATTGTTTTGACCGTGAATTACAGCACAGTGGTTGAATTTGTCACCCAGATTGTCATCTGCATCAAAGACTGTCTTTTGTTTTTTGTTTTTTTTGATTGAGAAACAGCGAAAATTACACACTGGGGATCTAAAACGTGCACAGTAAATACTGATCACACAGTTTAGATTTTTATTTTGTCTTTTTATTTTGTTTACGTTGTCAGCTAAAACACCTGCAAAATGTTTTAAACTGTCTGCACAAAGTGTTTCTTTTCTGTTTTCTTTTCTTATTCTAAATATTATTTTATTTATTGGAGATAGTTTTATTAAAATTGTTTTGAATCTACCTCAGATTTGTGAAATAATCTACCTTTTGCCAAATTGTCAGGTTTTGACAATAAATAATAGTTTAAACCACAATTAAGCATCTGGTTTCTTTTATATCAGGAGCAAAAATCCCCCTTTGAACTTGAAACAAATTATGATTTGACATTCGTCATGATAATTATTGTTATCCACTGATATGAAAACTTTAATCATGATATTTTCAGCTAATCACCAGCCCAACTGTTTACTGCATTTTGGATCTTTTGAAATTTCCTGCTTGTAATCTTAACCAGGGACTTTGTTTTTTTCTGGTGTCATTATAATACAGCCTGACTGAATTTGGAGTTGGCTTAACTCTCAGTCATTCTCTATGAGTGGCTCGCCAAAAGCGTGTTGGGATTATGGGAGAAAGCAAAGTCATTGACCTGGAGGGGTGAAACAAAGCCGCGCAGTATCTGATCACACCTGAGATCCTTTGTGTGTTAGTTAAATATAGCTTAAATTAGCCAACCTATTTCACTTGTGAACCCATACTACAAAACTCATGGATGCAGCAGAGATAATGTGTCCACCGACACGAGGCTAATGCCAGGTTCATGTCATATCAGAGAAATCAGACTTTTGAGTTTCTGACTTTAAACTAGCTTTCACATCATCATCTGAGTCGTAATTACTGTCATTTTATATATTTTAATCCTCACATGAACAAGTCTGTCATACAGCCGTCTTGATGAAGTGAAACCTTGCAAGTTGTTTACATGGGAATCTTTCTCATGTCTACCATCCATCCCATATGACATGAGTGCAGTGTGAGTGTGAGCACCCTTGAATTGTAAATTTTTCCACACAGTGTAATTGTGCGACACCTTGAAGGAGATATGAAATTCAGCCTTAAAACCAGTAGGAGCTTTAAGGGCACTCAGAGCACACAGACTTCCACCAAGGCCAATAGTCCAGTCTTCTATGATACGCAGATCTGTCCCAGAGTGCTGCTGCTTTCGGTATGTTCAAGCAACTAAATATGTAGGTTTCCCCAGAGGAACACTGGTGCCTGTGAACGTGGTTTATCATCATAATTTTACAATTGTCTTGTCACAAATTAACTTAACAACTGACTACTGAAGACATAAATCATTTAGTCTGGCAAATGCCCCATCTTACAATGTAAACAAAAGTGAAAAATAAGCTTGTGTATCCGCATATGATTTGGATCCGCTCCAAACTTTAATGGATTCCTCCTTGGCCAATGCTGCACCCTTTCACCAAGTTTAATGGAAATGAGTCCAGTAGTTTCTCTGTAATCCTGCTGACAAATGGACAAAAAAACAAGCAAACAGAACTGAAAACGTAGTCAGCATGGCGGAGGTTATAAAGTCCGACATTAATGTGACAGCAGCATTGAATGGAATCATTTGCTCAGGTACCTTGCTATGTGATAACCTCCTCCTCTGTGGTGATGATCACTTCAGTTTCTTTCATAAAGTCAGTTCACATTTGAGATGAGCTCATATTGCTTATGTGCTTTAGTTGTGTGAGCTTGCATCACATGCACTCTGTTGTGATTTCTAATGTTTGGCGTGCTGCAAGTGCATTTTTACTAAAGTTCTACTCACTGTTTTCAACCTGTAACTTGCATTTGATTTCTCTGCTGCTGTTAAGAGGAGCATCATCGCTGGGGATCATTCAAGTTTCCCCATCGTCTAGTTCATGTGTGATCAGAGAAGTGATTTTTCTGGCTGCTACCAAAAACATTTTCCTATCCACTGTTACAGATGCAAGGCAGATCGATTTGCCCACACCAACACAGGAGGTTTGTGCTCAGGAGCAGCAGATACAGAAGAAATGTATTCCCAATGAGGCCAACGAGGAGCCCGTCATCCTGCCCATTAAAGAGGAACTGACCGACCTCTGGACCAGGGCTGGGGAGACACCTGTATGTTCAACATACAGCAACATTACAGACACACTAACTCAGACAGACAGAGTTGGAAAGCATGAAGACAATGAGATGCCAGACGACCTAACGCGAGTTGTGACAGTTGGAGAGCATGGCGAATACGATGCACCAGACAGCCTTATTCAAGTTATAACAGCCAGAGAGCACATGGAGTACGAGATGCCGTCACAGGATGAAGAGCCGTCACTATCCTTTGAAGGCATGCCAGCATACACAAAAAGGAACAACCTGTTCTTCTGTAATATTTGCTGTCAGCCTTTTCTGAGGAAGTTCGAGTTAGAATTGCACCTTTCAACTCATGCAGCAACAACTTTACCAGATCCCACCAACAAAGGGTTCACCTGCTCTGTCTGTGGTCGAGCAACAGAAACCAGGAGTCAAATGATCTGCCACATGAAAACACACAAGCCATTCGGCTGTCACATTTGTGGCAACAGATACAAAGTGAAAGGTCATATGAAAGAGCATTTGAGGACTCACACTGGAGAACGGCCCTACACCTGCTACATCTGTGGGAAAAGCTTCAACAGATCCTCAACCATGAGTAAACACGCACGGATCAAACACAGGGAGAGCATGCCATTCAAGTGCATGCTGTGCAGCCAGCGCTTCCCTGTGCTCGTTCTGTTAAAAAAGCACATGAGGATGACCCACGACATCACCCTCTCTGTATGAAATACTGCTGCTGCAGCAATGCTAATGTTGACCACTGTTTTAAATTCAGATGTTGCACTGAGTGTGATGGTGATGGCTTCTTTGTCGTTTATCTCTTATGATTTTATGTTTGTTGAAGTTGCAGCTGACATGTTTCCCCAAATTAGTACTAATATAGCTTCTCATACAGATGCTCCTGATGAGTCACTGTAATCTGCTTCAGATCTAATGTGTAACACGCTCAGCAGCTATATACTGAAACACTCAGTGTACTGAGCAGTTAGTCAACTGCTGGACCTTGACAGGTGTTTAAAGCTACAGGTGCAAATAAAATGCATCTCAAGGGCTTATACTCTCTCACAAAATCAGCTTTTCACAGTGTGTTTTTTTGGCTTGTAATACATTGCCTGTAATGTACTGTTTTAGAAAATGCAATGCCAATAAAGTTATAGTACTTTTGATTACTGCTACAGTTTTTTGTATCATGTGTTTGGTTGTGTTTGTGTACTTGTGTGTGTTCGAGCGTGTGTATATGTCTGTCCACAGCTGTCTCGCAAACTACTGGACCAGTCAGTCTCACTTCTTCTGTATGAAGCAGAATCAGAATCAGCTATTTTGGCCAAGAACATGTGTACATACAAGGAATTTGACTGCGGTAGACCTGCTCTCAGAGTACCAGTATTGACATAAGTTCTCAAAAATTAGACAAGAAAGTGGAATATACAAAAAAAATATACGTCAGATATACAAAATATACAAGTCTATGAGGTAAAAATAGAGCAAAGATGCAAGTGTTGTTTGTCCTGCCACTCTGTTAGGAGCTCATCAGAGTGACAGCCGGGGGGACGAAACTGTCTTTGTGACCGGTGGTTTTGGTGAACAGTGCTCTGTAGCGCCTACCGGAGGGGAGGAGTTTAAACAGTTGGTGTCCGGGGTGTGAGGGGTCTACAGTGATGTTTCCTGAATCCTTGACAGGTCTTGGATGGAGGAAAGAGCAGTCCCAATAATCCTCTCTGCAGACCCGATTGTTCATTGCAGTCTGTTCCTGTCCTGTTGGGTGGCAGATCCAAACCGGACGGTGATGGATGTGCAGAGAACAGACTGGATTATGGTGGTTTAGAACATGATCAACAGTTCCTGAGGCAGGTTGAGCTGCCTGAGCTGTCGCAGGAAGTACAGCCTCTGCTGGGCCTTTTTCCGGACAGTGTCTATGTGGGAGGTCCACTTCAAGTCCCTAGAGATTGTGGTACCCAGAAACCCGAAGGGGTCCACAGCAGACACTGTGCTGTTGAGGATGGTGAGGCGGGGCAGTGTAGGGAGGCATCTCCTGAAGTCCACTGTCATCTCCACAGTCCACAGTCACCAGAGGACCAGCTGCTGTGCTGACTGCATATTTTTGAGGCACATACTAATATCGATACATCAAGAGTTTAGGAAAACATATTGGCAGATGTTCACTTGGCCTAAGCATGAACATATTTATGAGGACTCCGTAAATTGACTTATTAAAGTGCAAATTAAAAGCTGCTGAGGATCTTTTTTGTTGCAGACTGTATGTAATTTTAAAGTTAGGTGCAGTTACAGGTGCGACAGATCACGCTTTTGATCACACCTCTCTGGGATGATGATTGAATATATGGTTAGGTTTAGGCAGCACCTTGGTTAAGTTTAGACAAAAGATCATGGCTTGGCTTAAAATAAGTACATGACTTACTAACAAGCAACTTATCTCGTGGTAAATGTCACATGCGTCATACGTGACATACTACCACACACTAAGTTACATTGTTAAAATAACTCAGTGTTGACTTTTGCTTTCACACAGGACATTAACACAGCCCTCTGTTGGACCTATCCATTTCCTCTACTTCCAATTATAAGTGGACTTTGTCACACTTTAGTACGTCACCTGACTTCCTCCTTTGCTCCCCTTGTATTTACTGCAGCCACTGAAGGTCACTGCCCAACAATAATATAAATATCAGCAGTAATTGCTGCTTGTACAAACAACCTATGTGGTCATATTGTGGAGGAGGACGGTCTTTAAAATGAAACAGTAATGGATTGTCACTGGGATGTTTTGGTATAACACACAAAAAAAGTTTCTTGTTCGAAGTTTTCCACTCTTGACTGCTTTGCCCCTTCATGAAGTGATGTGACTGAGGCGGCTGATCAAAACTATCTCAAAGGTAAAATTCCTGATGGGTGTGGATTGATGGGAGCACTGTTTTGGCACTGACAGCTGTGATGTGTAACGCACTCCTGTCTTCATCCTTGCAGATGCCAATCAGCCAACTGCACCAACATCTACGGAGGAGATTCCCCCTAAACAGCATGAGTGGAGCCCGGCTGTGTGCGAGGACGAGCCGGGACCCTCGCAGCTTAAAGAGGAGCAGGAGGATCAGAAGGACGAACTGTGGATCAACGGGATCGGGGAGCAACCTTCAGCAGAGGACAGCGACGACGGGGACGCCTTGACGAAAGAACTCATTAAAACAGTGCAGCAGTTAGAAGACTGTAGAGCAGCAGAGGAGAGCCGAGAGCCAACGCAGACCCCTGCAGAGGACCCAAAGCACTCTGAAGAAAAGACGAGCACCACCTTGTACCGCTGCCACATATGCAACTACATATTCACCAAAAAAACTGTGCTTACATGGCACCTCAAGACGCACGAAAGCAAGTCACACGACAGCAAGGGAAACTTTGACTGTCACATATGTGGCAAACACATACCCTGTCAGAGCAATCTGCAGAACCACATGAGAGTGCACACAGGAGAGAGACCCTACAGCTGCCATTTCTGCGGCAAGTGTTTTAAACTGAAAGGACACATGACAGAACACATAAGAACTCACACAGGAGAGAAGCCTTTCAGCTGTCACATCTGTGACAAATCTTTTAACAGAGGCTCAACTCTGAGGAAGCACGTTTTAGCCAAACATAAAGAGGAGCGACCGTACAAGTGTGGGGACTGTGACGAGTTATTTACTGAAAGGCTGCTGATGAAGAGGCACATGAGAAAAGTTCACGGAGTCAAACTGTCTACGAGTCAAAGTCCTGCCTAGAACTTTAGAACAGACGCCATTATTGATGCATGTTCAATATAGTCTTAAATCTGAGTAGAGAACAAGACTAAGTATCTTTTGAAATGTTTCAGTATTAGTGCCAGTGAGTTTTGGTACCAGAAAAATACTTTTTTTTTTTTTTTTTTCAAAATATTGCTTTAAAGATTTTGATTACACTATACTAAAAAAATCATTTTTTGGCCCAAATGAAGCCAAACTTCTCAAGTGTTGAATGTTGTCTTACACAAACAGCCATACAAGAACTTTGCCGAAATGAAATTCAATCTAGAATTGCCAAAAAAAAGTATTTAAAGGGGGAAACAGTGGGCCTGTTTCTTTTCAAAGTTCAAAAAATACATCTTGTTCAGGAATAAACTATAGTTTGTTGATATATAATGGAGCATATAGATATTACGATACATTAAGGGTCACCTGTGTAGGATTTAGTAGCATCAAGTGGCGAGGTTGCAGATTGCAACCAAATGAAACTTTTCTTGTGTTCCAAGTCTGTAGAACTATGGTGGAAAACGTGAATGACTCTATTTAAGAGCCGGTCTTTCATTTGTCTGTTTTTGACTACTGTAGAGCAACATGGTGGAAGAGGACCCGCTTTGTATAAACAGCTCATTCTAACTTAACAAAATACAACAATTCTCCTTTTTTTATTGATTATAAACTAGGTATGGATATTGTATTTTAATTTCTGCCAATATATCCACCTTAATCCTACACAGTGGACCTTTAAACAGCTGGCTATGGAAGTGCTGATTGGTGTGTTGTTGAACTTTGGACACAGCCAGGCTAGATGTTTGTCCTCGCTTCCATTCTTTATGCTAAGCTAGGCTAACTGTGCCCTGGCTCTAGCTTCATGCTCAACACACAGAAATGATATAGTGATATAAAGTCAAACTATTCCTTTGAATCAGGAGTTATCTGATAGAAGAACGAGTAAATACAGTTATGAATCTAATTGATTCCAACCTTTGGTACTTAGGAGCTTATGATACAGACAGTTTGGTCGTTACCAGGAATGTGTTGAGGTTCAATGAGTCCTTGTAGAGACTTAGAAACATAAAACAGACAATGCGTCTGTACTCTACAAAGGCAGGGGTCATGTGATTCTCTATGCGACAGAATACTGGAGGATTTTTAGTACTGCCTTTTTTAAAAAATACTGGACCACTTATGTGCTGGACATTTCAGTTCTGTAACATTTCCTCTGTGTTTATAGACATTGATATGAACCACCAGAATTGCATTCTGCAGCCTGTAAAACACTACTAGAGAAAGTTAAACAGATGTTCATTTAGGTACTAGCAACCCTTTAAATTCAATCTGCTTTTCTAAATCTAAGTAATGTGCACCATTATGATAATAACATGTACACCTGTGTTACATCGTCTGTCAGCTAGTGATACCTTTGTTGTACTGTACAGTTGTTTTATATATTTATATATATTGTACATAGGTGGATTTTGTTTTCTTTTGCCAAAGTTCAGTCATACCTGCTGAACCTGTTGTAAACCAGTGATGTGAACATAAAGAAATGAAGCTAAAAAGAAATACATTCAGATGTGAGAATGTGTAACAAAAATACTGGCATCTTTTGTTTTGTTTTTCTTCATCACATATTTGAGTTATATAGCAGTTCAGGAGTAACCATAGTTTTTGGAAAGGATTTAGACTTGGATACAAACCTACTGTGGAATTCATGGTCAGGTGTCTCTTCAGCTACTACAAGATTTTCTCAAAGCAACACAACAATAAACCAATAACTGATACATATTACTTTTTTTTGCTAATCAACAGTTACTGGTTTTGACTATGAAAACCAGGTGGACTTCGGTGAGGAAAATACTGAAGTGTTTCCTCAGTGTAATAAGTTAACTTACAGCCAAACAGCACCAGGTCTGCCTTGGTGATGACCGTTAGCTGTTGTGCTGTTATCCGCCGGAATGAAACTGTACAAAGTCCCTCAGTTGTTACTGTCATGGGAAATACTTGTGTCTGTTTGTTTGACAGCAGCAACTCACATCACTCTTTTTTTCTCAGCTGCTATGCTAATAAAATCACTCACAGCCACAGGAAGTCTGCAGTGCTGAAGCCATGAACCTGCCATTCAGTTTTAAGTATTTCTCTGCATCATTTAATAGTCGTCATGACTAAATAATCTTTTTGAGTTTAATACTGAATATAATGTAGCTGTCTTCTCTGCCTTGCCCCTTCACTACTGTGCCTTTGACTCCCTTTGGGAAGAGAAATCCATAGTGGGTTGTGTTGACGCTGTCATTGGGGTCCTGTGTGATACACAGCAAGTAGAAGACTGGGCTTGTCACCATGTTGACCCTGACCTGATGAACATGTTCATTACTATGGGTGGTAGATGATGGAGCTGTGTTCAGGGTGGTCGATAACCTCCACTGGGATGAACTAAGAGCAGAAAGGCAGGATGATGAGGTCAGCACCAGTGGCACCAGCATCAACTTGGGGGAAAAAAGAGTGATCAAACTCTGGTGGTTGGTTTTAGTCACAAAGCCACACAGAGAAATGAGATACACTAATGCTAGAGAATCTTAGGTAACACTTTACAATAACCATCATTTATAAATGGTAAACAGACCATTTGTATATGGTAAACAGATAGTTTATTAATGTTTAACCGGTTATTGTAAAGTGTTACCGAATCTTAAAATCCTCCATTGTTCGTTGGAATTTTATTGTCAGAATAGTGAAAAAGGTCCCTCGGGCCTCAAGGTAACATTGCTGTTTTGACTGACCCGCAGTATAGAACCCATAAAAATAAAAAATAAACCAGAAGTGTAAATGACAGAAAATCTGCCCATCCTGCAAAAGATTTTGTTGTTCAGAGTAATGTATGTAACGCAATGTTGATAAAAACACTGCCATGCAACCAGTGTACTGCATGTTTGTGCTCAGTAATAATGACTGTTTGTCTGTGTGACTGACAGTGTATTGATCTTGAACAAAGACGGGCAGGGTCATTCCTCCTATACTGACCTGCTGACCAATCAGAAGCATGGAGGAATTGATTGTAATTGATAGCCCACTGAGGGGACAATGTTCACATACAGACACTTTGAGATAACATTTATATTAATATCCACACATTATCACCACCACAGTTTATTAAATTGTGCAGAAATAATGTGGAATTGTAATATTAATTTCCTCAACAGTTGCTGCAAACACAGTAACTGCTGCTTTTAGTTTCCTCCGCACAGTCGCACAGGTTAAAGCAGAGTGATTAAACAGGATGGTCCACGCGCCTGCAGAGGGCAGCCTATCAGCTGCTAACTCTTACAGTGAAGCTAGTCACACAGAGCTTTACAACTACTGAATATCGGTTTTTATATATAGGAATATATGAAATAAACAGAGTTCCACTGCTTGAGTAATTTGATTACACACATGGTTCTCACATTTAAATAATGACCTTTCATGGTAAAAAAAAAAAAAACCCAACAAAACAAGAATATCATAATTACTATGGAGATATGTTTTTTTTCTGTAGTCCTACTATGACAACAACACTCAAACCCAAAATTCTACTCATATGCTTTTTGTATTTGAGTTTGTATATTCTGTGGACACTTTGGCCTTTTGTGACATTTTTTAAAAGTGAGGTATTTGCACATCCAAACACTTGATGCAGGTGTGTTGGAAACTATCCCTTCAGTCTTTGAAAAAAAAAAAAAAGGTCTCACACACTGCTGTTGCTCAGCATCACACTTTATTGGCTATACTAACTTTCTGTCCCTCTGGAACTTCATAAAGAGTATTGAACACAATTTTTACAACACTGATCTTAAATAGAAAGCGCTCTGCCCATTTTGTGTGCACAGGTGTGGGACACAGGGCACTGAGAAGGTTGTAAGGTTGGTAACATTGAATGAAATACTTGATAGAGAAATACTGGATGTTTAAATTCTAAACTCTGTCACCCAAAGGACTGAATGATGAGATACCATGCATGTCATGCTATAGGGAATATCGTGATTGTGTAGACCTGCTTATGGTACAAGGAGGAGGTTCACTTCAGTACCTTCTTTCGACTGGACTATGGCCAACCGTATCAACACATGTAGTTGTTCAAAAGCCGTCCTATTGATAGGCTAGGCTGAACTTGGGTTATGGTTAGGCGCCTTCTAAATTTTCAGACTTTAAGTTTGACAGTAGTAACATGATTGGTTGATAGAGATGGTGGCAAAATTTGACTGGTTAACTTGAAGAGCAAACGCCAGTCATCAGCTAATTGGAGGAAGCGGGTGGTGTGTGTGTGTGTGCGTGTGTGTGTGTGTGCTCGAGACATTGGGGATGGGTTGGGGTGCAGTAGAAGCAGAAAATGAAAGAGTAAAAGCGAAGGAGCGATATGAGGGATGTTGTAAAATTAGCCACGCTGTCAGAGCAGTTTGCACTTGGCTTCATAAGAATTGTCAACAGTGTGGCAGACTCAGGGAACCCCCCTACCCCTCCCCTCGCTCTGTCTTGTCCTGACTGCAGCGAGACTCAGACTCTGTCTCCTCTCTGCCTGGTGGTCAAACTCATTAGGTGACCTGCCCCATCTCCTCCAGTAGACCTGAAGAAAAACAGCACTCAGACAGTCAAAGATCATCACACAGAGTCACCTGTGTGTGTGTGTGTGTGTGTGTGTGTGTGTGTGTGTGTGTGTGTGTGTGTGTGTGTGTGTGTGTGTGTGTGTGTGTGTGTGTGAGAGCGAGAGAGAGACAGAGAGACAGAGAGACAGAGAGAGCATGCATGAATGGAGCCTGGCTTGTTCCTGGCTGTCACAGATTGCATAATACAAGTCTCCACAAAGTGAGTCACGTTTCCAGTGGGGTAAACGATGTAACTTATTTGGTTGGACTGCTGCTCTTGAGAACATTATTCCAGAGTTTTGGAGAGAGCTTGTGTGGTATTTACTCTTTTTTTCCAGTATAAACAAGACGAACAGATAAAGGAAAATGTGCGGACCTTATCTAAAGCAAAGTTCAAGAGAAGGTCATTTGTTACATTATCATTTGGTCTGTCAGGTTTTATTTGATGACTTATGATATGTAGGGATGCTGACCATTTCAAGATACCACCACCACGGTATCATAATCTATCAGATATCGATATCATGCCAACAAAAATGCTGCTGACACAGTTCTCATACACTCTAGACTCACTCCAGATGATCCAGCAAAATATTTAGTCCAAACAAACAGTCAAACGTTCATATTTCTCTACATATTATCCATAATTTCCTCTGTTTTCATGTAAATATGCTTAATCTTTGCTGTCAAAATGGTGGTTGAACTCTGACCTTTTAATTGACACCTCACTTGAGCCAATAAGAGACTCCATACTAACTAGGTGGCAAGGAGGGCCTGTGTCAACGGAAGTGCCTCCTCTACTTCCTTTGGCCTCAGAGCCAATAAATAGCCAGTGATGGCCCAATGGCTTATGGGTCTTGTAGTTGATGACACTCCTCACCTCCAGTGGAGTATTTAAGTTGTTTATGGCATCATGGGTTGATAAATGTGCATAAATGATAAACAAATGGCTCCTTTGTTGTCTTAAGGGAAAGAAATAAAGATGGCTGCTGTCGTGTGCGTGTGTGCAACAAACTCAAGTCTGCTGGCTCAAAGATTTGGTCCTTGAGAGATGAATTTGCCACTCAGTCCATCTGTGACAATCAAACCTACTTTTGGTAGGCTGATAAAGTAACTTTATGCAGCAAATCCACAAGTTATTGGACTAAATTGTTTTCCTCATTGTGAGAGGGAAGGCTCAATCTCTGTCTAAACTATCTGAGAAGGGATGCAACGAATGAAGCTCAAAACTATTAAAGTCAGCCTAAACAAAATAGAGGGCTCACTTTCGACACTGGGAGACGAAGTCCCTGAGCCTGAGCAGAGTTTCTGCTAATGAGGCCAGTGTCCTCCTGATCCAATGTGTCAAAACTGGAGAAGGGAAATTCTTACCTGAAAGAAGGAGCTGAGAACACTGAGAACAGAAGCCAGGTCTCCAACCTACGCTTCATTTCTGTTCCTGTTCCTTTCAGTATGCCTTAGGTAGGTGTTTTAGGTATATTTAGGTCAACTTTAACCAAGAATCACACCTTCAACATTTCTTCCAGTAAAAAATGAAATATGAAAAATGTGCACGGTAAACCAAAGTCCAAGAAAAAGGTTTTTTGCAACATTATCATTTGGTCAGTCAGGGTTTGTTATGCAAGACATTGGGATAACACAGGCTATTTATTCTGCTGTTATTGTACTACATATAATTTTGTTAATATATTGCTGCTCTCTAGCTGCAGCTATAGCAGCCTACAAGTAATTATAGCAATTCAAATAATGCAGTCAATTTTAATTATTTCTAATTAAATGTTGCTTCTTTTCTTTTTCTAGAATTAAAGTTTAACATAATTTTACCTGGATACTATAATATTTGCTGTTGCATTGCAAAAAAAGTTTCATATGTTTAATTAATGTTCATAGGAAATAAAAACAAAATTAACGACCCAGTTTGATAAACTAACAAATCAGTTCCCTCCAATGACAAAATATGAAGACGTCACTCCTCTTGGCAAAGGCCAATCCCCGCCTGTTTCCATGGCAAACTGTAATCCCCCCCCCCCACCCCTTGCCAAAAGAAAAAACAGCCCGAAGAGGACTCGGGTTTCTCCGGTTGAAGTCGGAATCAGAGCCGAGAGCCCTTCGCGCGACAGACGCATCAATCGGGTCTTGGCTTGCGGTTTGAGATTGTTTACATCCATTCAAACAAGTAAGAAAGAAAGTATCCTCCTGCTGAGATGGACACCGCTGATCAGGTGGGTAAATCAGCGAATGGCGGGATCATCTGGACTCAGACATGTCTGTGATTACCTGCTAAATTGGCCAATGTGTCGTTAATTGGTGATAAAAATGAGAGTGCTTTTATCCTTTGTGTCCTCGTGCAGCTTGCATCTGCGGGGACCTTTCAAGTGCTAAAATTACCTCTGGGATTTATCCGTGTTTTGGAATGGGTGAGTTTGATTTTCTTTTTTCCCTTCTCCTTTTTCTGCATGCAATAACTTAATTATGCAGCGTTAACACATCAGTGAGTTACATAATGTAGGATGTGATGAGTGTCCGTGTGTGGTTTGTATGTTTTTCCTACACTGACTGTCTGATTCTGACTTGATTCACTCCTGCATCTCTCCGGTGCGTCTTAAACTTTATCACATCTGTTGGCTTTTGGTGCCCGCATAGTGGTGTTTGTCACTTCCACACGGTGAGGGGGACCTTCCCCTGCAATCATCTCTGCCATGATCCGTTTCACCGTGACTAAATGGCTCAAGTTTATGTAAGGATTTATTGCTCCGTGAGAACTACACGCCAGGGGAAACCGCTGTGTAGCTTTTCAATTATGCGTATTTTGGATGCGTTGTGCCAACCCTGTGCGTTTTGCGCCCCCCACCCCCAAATGCCCCATTTTACTCCAAGTAAAATGATATAACAGGCATCAACAATAAGAACGGGGTGTCCTAGCTCTGACTGAATCAAAGCTTTACTACCTCTTTCTGTCTGGGTGCCGTTTGTAGTCTGTGTTTATTGTACAGTGCAGAGGAGCCTGAAGGCAAAAAGAGATAAGTGATTTTCTTTGATGTGAGTTTAGAGAAATTACTGTAGCCATGAGGGTATTCAGCTTGTGCACAGATATGATGTTCGTGTGTGTGTGTGTGTGTGTGAGAGAGAGAGAGCTTGTCTTTCCCACTTTTATAAATGCCATCAAATGTGCAGAGGATCCTCAAGCAGCAGAGCTTATCCATAATAAAAATCAAATAAAAACAGATTTTTGTGACATGCAAAAGGAGAGATGAACCTCATCCACTCTTACTTTCATCAGACATGTGACATTTTAGCTGTGATAAGGCAGATGTCTATCAGTGAGGTGAGCTCCCCAGTGCGTCCCTTTCGGCTGTTTGCGTGTGACCAGATCCACTGTGATATTTGTGGGCCAGAGCCAAAGAACAAGCAGATGATCCAAAGCACCATCTGTATGATTAAGATAACACTCTGTCATAGCCCCCTCTCTGTGTCTTATTGTTACTCTATGTGTGTGTGTGTGTGTGTGTGAAGTGGAGGGTAGCATGTGTGATGGTGATGACTGCACACTGTAACACTCCTGTAACATCTGTATTGATCCAAGGATCACCTGCCAGTGTTAAAGGGTCAGTGTGCAGGATTTACATGTTTCTACAGTAGCCCAGAATTGACAAACGCTGGCTCAAGATAAGGCCATTTGTGTTTTTGCGTTGGCCACCGTAATTCGCAGCCCTTCTGCGATGAGAGCATCAGAAAAACACAGATTTCTCAACGTCAAGCTGCTTTATTCAGTGTTTTTACTGGTTTAAATCACCTGGTCTGTTAGTTGTGGAGAGGGGGAGACCAATGAGCTGAACAGCATCACAGAAACACTGATTTGTAATTTGAAACTGCTATACTCTGTGTTTTTACCAATTGAAATCCTGGTGTCCATTTGTATTCGAGTGGAAGAGGCCCTCTGTGGTTAATTTGGCCTCTGGCGAAAACCTCATGAACAATGGACACTGAAGGAACTCTAACCCAGAGAAGTTTTAGCTGGTTTCAACCTGCAGCCCTTCACTGGTAGATGTCACTAAATCCCCCTACATCTTACACACTGTTCCTTTAACAGATGGTTATGGGATCCTGTGCAAGCTACAATTAATTTGACATTTTCTCCCTCCTCCCTACAAACACACACACACACACACACACACACACACACACACACACACACACACACAAACACGACGAGGGCAGGCTACCAACACACCTTCATAACACCATTATAAAAGTGACCTTTTCCTTGCTGTGCCCCCCCACCCCACTCATGACTGAAAACAGGGAAACTTTTCCAACTTCTCTGCTGGCCAGTGGGCTTATAAAACATGCAAACAATTCAAATTATGACCTGAGTATTCTGATTTATTCTGCAACACCAACAGTGGTGCAGCTGTGTGGTTAGGCTGTTCCTCTCTAATACCACAGAGGGAAGGGATCTCCACGAAGCCTCAGTGAGTCTCAGAATGATCTCACATTTTCAGCCTCCATCTGGAGTGTAAATGATGTAACTGCTGTTTGCCCTCATTTGTCCCCTGGTCACTCTCCGACTCCAGCTCCGTTCTGCTCCAGCCTTGAGAGACTCTGACAGTGACAAGTAGTTTTAGTTAGGACTATGCCCAATGTCAGTGTTTTAGCAACCTGACAGCTATAGTTACAGTAAGGGGAAGACCGTAGTTATGGCAGCTATACTATGGATACATACTGTATGATTAGGGTTAGGCAACTTAAAACACTTGGTTGAGGTTAGAGGGCAACACATTCTCACTCTCACCTTGTCGTATATTGACGTTTGATTTCCACATGTGTCGTGCAAGGTAGGGTGGGAGGGTTGGTTGTTGGCGTTCTGGGACACCATGTCAAGTTCTGCCTGTTACATGTATTGTCTTCTTTCAAGATACACTTCTGTTTTAACAGGAAATCTAACGTTTACATATAGTCTCACACTACGTCGGTACAATGCCACAAATTGACATTTTCCAGCCACGTATCACGGCAACATTAAAGGATGTCTTTTTTTATTGCTTTCTGACACTGCAAGTTACTGCCCAAACGCCGAATTTCAATGGCTTTGGAGTGAGACTGGGCTCTTGGGAGAGATTGTGGTTAAGATTCATAAAGATGCAAGTTTAAATGGTTGGTTTGAGTGATCAGATCACAATGTGTTATGGTGTTCGTTTACACTTGCGATCAGAACACCTCAGACGTATGTTAATACCAGATTTAACAGGGTTTTAGAGTGACATGGCAATCACTTGTGAAAAACTGTGTCAGCCACTGTATGCTCTGAGCTTTTGACAACCATGCCTCATTATCAGAAGACCTGCTGTGAATTTCTTCCCACATTATGACACCGGCAGAAACACATCTGTCAGTGCACTTCAGGCAGCCGTTGACATTTACTTTGCCGATGATAATGAACCCTTGACCGTATGGCCGACTGGTCCTGTGGACAAACAGAAGGTTGTTTAAAGGTTATGTTAACTTGAGTCAAGATAGTTGCAGCGGACTAGTAGGTTTCCTGCATCTTCAGTCAGCACTGGGTCTGTACAAGGATGAGGGAAATTCATAATCAGCCATGTCTGCAGGAGATTCTAGAGGATGGTTTTACGGCTCTGTGTGTGCGCGTCTGTGTGTGTTTTTGTGCATGCAGGCTCTTGGCCTGTTTGGCACACTGTCAGTTGCTGGCATATTCTGCTCCAAACAGCTGTAAGGTCCCCTCCTCTCCACCATGGACCAACTCATGCAGAAGCTGTCCTTTGAGATGTGCCCAAACTCTTCACTGCATGTGTGTGAGTGTGTTTGTGTCTTCATATGTATGTGTGTGTGTGTGTGTGAGAGAGAGAGAAAGAGAGAGGGAAGGAGGAAGAGAGCGAAATTGTGCAGTTGATTGAGCACATGATGCAAATGATATACATGCCTTTTTTATGCATTGGTGCATCATCATGGCTGTTGTATCATCTCACATGGGGCAATTTCACAAGTACTGTATCAACTCAGTGGCTTCCTGTACTACAGCAGAACTCAGGCTGATGAGTCACAAAGAGTGAGTCCATCATGAGGCTAATTTATGAGTAAGGGTCCTCCTCTCGTCCAAAACCCAGAACTGACCCACTGTCCTATGATGTCATCCTCGGTACTTTACTGTATGCCATTTTAGTTTGCCTGGGGCAGAGCACAGTGTTTCTTCGTGTGTGTGCAAGATAAGGCTGTGCCACAACAAATTACTTGTCACAGGGGTTTTATTATTGCTTGGGCCTGACTAGGTTTTAATCAAATATAAAATACATCCAGAAAATGTCCAGGAAGTATCTTCCATGTGACCTCTATGTCCCACCCCCTTAGTTACTGTTGCTGTGCCTGTCAGGTTTTCCTCTTTCACACAGCCAAGCAGTTTACAAAGTGAACACGAGCAGGTTCACCAGTTAAATTTCTCAGTAATTTTTTAAACAAGTGGTTGAACAGGCTTCTCATGTGTAGCCAATGATCGTGCAGCGTCAGCTGTAGCTAGCTACTGTAATATAATACAACTGTTAAAACCCTGCAAGCTGTTTGAAAACGTAAAGCTGTTTCTCATCAGCTGATGCAACTTACCATAATACCATGTTCCATTTTGGTGGACAAAAAAAGTGTCCTAGCCTGGTAAGACCATCCTGATGACATGAGCTCAACAGTCTGTTCTCTGTATCAAACTGGCCCCGCTGCCATCCCAAACACTTTAAGTGGGAGGTAGCACTCGCCTTGACAGACAAACTCCATCAGTCAATCAGTGGTGAAGCAACAATGAACATTGGATTTGTACCGGGGACCAGTGTAGCAACAAATTTAGTGACTTATTCACACCATCAGGGTAACAGCAAGAAATTAATTCACATATGTTTCATTCCCATTCATGGGAATTTCTTTCCCTCACCTCTTTTTTCTCCTCAGTTTTGGACAGGCAGACAGGGGAACTGGCACTGTTAAGTTAATTCCCAAAGTCACACAATAACAAACTATCTGCCTGGTGGATGGGCAGTGGAAGGCCAGAGACTCGTTGTGTTCTGTGGAGTAAAAAGACCCTTTCTACCAATGGAGTCTGGTGGCTTTGAGGAGAGCATAACGTTGTGGCATCAGTTTCCTGTTGTAGAGTGCTGTCTGACAGCAATGTAAAATCTGTGAACATATTATAAATATAGTGTACATTTAAACTGATGTTGATTATGTGACTGAAGTATGTTTTGCTGCTGTCCTCATCCGCAGTCACCAGACAGAAAGGCAAATTTGTCGGAGGAATGGCAAAGGGGCATACTCTTGTTCTTGATTGATTGTTGTTATTGACTCTACTTTTGCAATAACTTCACTTATTGCCACTCATCATTACCACTCGCGTTATTATAGCAAAAAAAAAAATCCCCTAAGACCGAAGAACCATTTTCCTCATTGACTACCAAAGACATCTGTAAACAAGGTCAATTATGACTCCATAAACCTGGAAGCTAGAAACTTAATTGCACCACGCAAACAGTTCCAGTGGACTGAATAGATACTATCTTGGGGTCCAATATCTAATTTATGTATTATTATACATCTATGGCTTTGACCTGGAGGAAAGATATCAGTTGGAATAAAGGATTTAATCAGGCAAACATATATTTCTGCTGTCAGAAGTACGCTGAAATGAAGATCTGTCTGAATATTATTAGCCCGTTTGAACTACTAGTGGCATATTGTCAGCCACTATTCAATCCAGGCATCATTCTCATTGTGGCGCTTTCAAAGCAAGCAACAGATATAAATAGAAACACGCTGTTCGATAAAAGCTCAGCTCACAACGGCAGTGCTGCGTCACATTTCCCTACTGTGGGGCCAAAGGATGATCTAAACTTATGTTATTTTTGTAAATGGAGCCTGAAAACACAGAAGAGTCAAACTGGTACTACATACGTTGGCCATTGTGAAAGTAAATATATGGTTCTTATAATTAGGTTCATTCCAAAAAAGCATGAAATCAAAGTCTTAGTCTGGATAATGCGGACATCTTTTGTATTGTAAAGATATTACATATTGGGAGTGGAACTCTAATCTTCAAACACTAGGACGAATACTGAACACTATTTATTTTCACTGGGAACTTGAGTGAGATGGGACAGAATCACTCTGTAGTTATGCAAATACAGCAAAGCCTCACATGAGTAAAATACACCACAGATTAAACTGAGTTTGAATGCAGCAGGATTGGCAAAATTAGATGCATGGTATCTTTGGAAAAACAATCTCAGTTCCTCCTCTCACTCCCTCTTTGTCTTTCTCTCGCTGCCCTTTCGTCTGTCACATTTTGTGTTATTTCTTCATTGACCTATCACGTCAGTAATGTGTTACAGTGTAGTTCTTGACAGATTGCTGCACAGTGTTCATGGTAAACATTTGTGCAGGAGCATAAGCACACACGCGCACACACACCAAAGGAAAACAAGTGGAAGGACAGAAATGCAGATAGATTGACAAATATCACAAGAGACTTGCCAGGTCAAAGCGCTAAAATCACTCAGTTCTCTTTGACAAGGGGACACAGGGCTGGATGAAAGAAAGCCAACTCTTTAAACACTTCAAAAGATGCCATTAAGCTTTTACTATCCATTGAAATGCACATCTCAGTGTCATGACATCTATTTGGGTTACTTAGGTGAATTAGAGCACCACTGAAAATTCTTAAATTCTCAATCACAAATCTGTCAACCCTGACCCTCTAATGTCTCATATCATTAGACGTTTTACACCTGATGGTCTCTTAACTCGGATCTGAAAAAGTCATTGTACAATTTAAGGCATTTTTTGGTCTGTATGTTTTGAAAAAAAAAAATCAAATCTGTGATTTAATTCAACAGAAGCTGTTGCAATGCACAACATTTGTTCAAAGATCCTGAGAACTCTTTTCATTACAAATCTCTGGGTGGATGTGTTTTTCTCTATTGTTTGAAATGATATTCCAATAAGTATGTCTGTTTAAGTCCAATCAATCAATCAATTTTATTTATAAAGCCCAATATCACAAATCACAATTTGCCTCACAGGGCTTTACAGCATACGACATCCCTTGCTGTTTGTCTTTAGGAAACTCAAATCTGGGATGCACTCAAAGAGAACAGGAGGGTTTTTACACTAAACTCAGTCCTGGGCCCTGCAGCTAACTAAGTGACTCTAAAGCAGGGGATCCTTGGCTTTTCAGGGCTTATCTTGAACAACGTTAAACTCATCCAGGCCGACAGCACGTGTGTGCATGTTTAAAGGTCCCGTGTGTGTGTGTGTAAGATTTAGGAGGATTTAGTGGCGGCTAGTGGTGAGGACTGCAGATTGTAACAAGCTGAAACTCCTCCTGGTTAGAATGCCTCCACTGTTCATTGTTCAGGAGCAAATGGACTTGGTGATTAAACCAATAAAAGCACTGAATAAAGCAGGTTCATGCTACAAATCAGTGTTTCTCTAACCCTGTTTGGTAAGTAGCAGATGGGCCCAGCACCTGATGAAGTGTGATCACGTTTTTTTTTCTGATCCAGATGTTCAGGAGGTTTCCTCCCCTCAAAAACAAATGGACCCGGTGATTTAAGCCAGTAAAACACTGAATATAAATTTTAAAGAAAGCAATGTGCTTAGTATTGATACTTGATACCTTTATAGTATTGACTGAAATAACTCAGTATCAGGTAATATCAAAACTTCTTCAGTCAAATGATACCTGCATTTGATCCTTTTTGCACCAGGGGTCTGCTCCCAGACCGCTCTGACTCCCCACCAGATCGGCAAACTTTCTGTTACTGCCGTCCTTAAAACTGATCTACTCCTGGCAAATGGTCAGTTTAACGTCTGCCCGGTTTGCAGGGGTTGAAAAAGTTCACATCCAGCACCAAACTGTTCCAACAAACTCACATTCGCTTCATTTGTGTTTGTCTGTGCTGTGTCCATGAATTCCTCTTATATGATTGCTGCTTATGGCCTGACACTTGGTCACTACCTTTTTATAAAAATCCCAACCTCACCTGCACGCTGTGCCCAGGAGCATCCTGAACGCAGCAAAATAAGAAGAAAAGGCAGAGGGCAGAGTCTCAGCAGATGAATACACCACTACACACTTCTTGTGGGCTTTAAGTGGTGACTGAGAGGGATTATTTTTGCATGAGTCCATACATTGTTTTTTCAAGGAAAGCCTACACATTATACCTTTAGGATAAGCTGGGGTTTAGGGTTGTGGAGGCTGGTGAGCTCCTTGGATGTGACGTGGCCTTTATTGACCGTCAGGTTGAAGCTGGCCCTCTGTGTTCCTCTCAACAATGGTCTGCCTTCTGTAATACAGGCAGGGAAAGGTTAGTCTGTCTTCTCCTGTAGGTGGACATGTCTACTCAGACAATACATCCCACACACACATTGTACATGGAGGAGCGCGGGTGTCGAGACAATATGTGAACGGACAAGAGCATAAAGAAATGCAAATGTCACATAGACACACTGTGTTATTATTATTATTATTACAAAAAAACAATCAATCCTACACTTCACATGCTGTTTGTCATAGACAGCCTGAAACAAGCAAATCCAGTAATAAAACACCATATTAACATAAAAGCCCTACTACTGTGTGACAAATGTTCACACTTAAGACCTGGATCAGTACATTTGAACACGTGTGAACACTGTGTACTGTACGTGGGCATGGTACGGCGATCTATGCCAGGGTGCACTTGACAAGGTGGTCTTGAGTACGGGTCATGTGTTCTTGGGTACAGTCCGCATCAGGTGTGAAAACCAACTGTACCAAAACACGGAGGTGAACTGCGATTTAATACGATTAGCAGTTGCCAAAGGCATTTCTTTGTGCAATGGTCTCTGAAATATGCGTATGCGTACAGCACCTGCTGGTGTCATCTGCTGACCTGCAGGGCCATGGCTGATGAAGAAGAAAGGCAAGGTAGAGGGTTGTTCTTGATATTAGGTGCATTTACATGGATCATTATATTCCACTTACACTCAGATTATAGCCCAACAGAATAAAATACCTCACATAACCAACACGACTGAAAGAGACTGGCCTCCATTGAAAGTAATTTTGAATTAGGTTGAGAGTGGTGGTGTGAATAGTGAAGTAATGGCTTACACTAAATTGTATTAACAGGCGGGCCCACTTCTTCTCTCTATATGATGTTGCTTTATGTTTTGAATTAATTCAATTTTCCCAATAAAGTTGGAAAAAAAACTTCAGTTTAGCAGATTGGGCGCTTCCCAACGATGGAAACCACTTGGTGACAAAAAAAGTTATATTCTGAGTAAATGCTTTGGCGCATGTGAATGCACAGCTTATCGCTTTATTTAGCATCTATGTAAACAGTGAAGTAGAATCTCGAAGCAGAATGATTTAAATCTGGTTTAAGAAATATTGTCCCTGTAACCAGAGCTATTGTCTGCAAAATATAAACAGTAGTAGACATGATGCCAAGGTTGATGCCATTGTTTATGTTTATTTCTGCTGTGAAAAATGGGGATTTACTCTGTTTTGGAGCCAGCCTCAAGTGGCCATTCACGGGAGTGCAGTTTGTGGCAAGGCTGCATTAGCTTCGTTTTTCAGACTTGGAGGTTACTGCTTGATGAAAATGCCCTAGAAGTGAGACAAGGGGACTGACATAGATTTGGATGATCTTTAAAATCTTGTGAGGACATTTCCTCCTTGTATGTATAAACCCAGCACAATACACACACACACACACACACACAGTGGTTGTATTACATTTCCGTTGGGTGCCCCCAGCTTAATAAGTGCAGTGACTGTCGCTGCAGGGCACAGGGGCTGGGTTCCAGCTAGGTCACCTGACTAAGTAGCCATGGAAACCCCATAGGGAGAAGAGGAGCACCAAGAAGAGACACTGTTACAAAAATAAATGGAGATTTTCTGCCTGCTTGTGGTCAGTCAAGCTTACAGAGGGAGAGAGCGAAGAGATAGTGGGAAAGATGAATCTGGGCTATGCAGGGCACAAAGCGCTCCCCGTGCAGGAAGGGATTAGCCGCCGCTAAATGAGCTACTGATTTTGTTCTGTGGTGCTGCCACTGAGGCAAAGATCAGACAGCTTTCACATGAAGGCTTGTGGTCGTTGCTTCTTTGTGTAACCTCTGTAGTCGGTGAAGTATTCAGGTTTTTTCTCACTAATGTAGCAGATCAGTATCATCTGAGCACAAGCACATCTGTATGATGAGCAAAAAGAACATTTGTCCTATGTGTGGAATTAAGGATGTAATAGTAAATTGACAAGATGACTGCTAAAGAAAAGAAGTGTTTTCACAATGTTTAAGTGAATGAAAAACAATAAAATGACAAAATTAGTATTTTTTTCCCCCAATTTCTCAACAACAGTATGTCAGTTAGGGTGATGTCCCTCCATCACTCTTATGTCAAAGATCAGTTTAAATGTTCTTCAGTCTCGCCCTGCTGTGCTTCCATTCCTGATCGGCGTTTGTGCTGTTGTTTTGTACTCAACTAGCTGGCGTAAAATTGCTCATGTTTGCACACTGGCGGACTGCAGCAGCAAGAGCAAGTGAGACTCTGTGTGTGTGTGTGTGTGTGTGTGTGTGTGTGTGTGTGGACTCTGGCTGTTACTACTGCCTGAATGGAGAGAGGGGGATATTTTTACTCTACGGTCACATACATACACATTGCATACCAGGTCCTTAAACACTCAGATAAAGGCACACATGCACAGAGATGTCACACACTCTGAGGCACACATGCAGCCATGCACACACACAAACACGGGCACATGAATTGAGAAACTGTATGAATACGCAAGCATGAATTCACATGTCGCAGGCCACAGTAGCATATGACATGAATTAAGATTGCCAGCCTAAAAACAGCTAAATGCATAAAAGCGTAAGGGAAATGATAACATGTGACATAAATGAATTTATTACCTCACTTGCTTTTATGGTTGTTTAACATGTTCCTCAGAGTTTTTGTACATGGGGAAGGAGACATGCTGTCGTGGCTCAGAAATAACAGCAGTTCAAGGTCAAACCTAGGTGATCGAACAGCAGGCTAACTTTGCCAGATAGAGGTTAGGCAGAGTATCATCGATCTGTGGATCAGGTGAGTACAGGCTCCAGGTTGCGGGGTTCAGGTTCAGGTGGCTTGAATCAGGGCACGAAGCGACCTTGATGGTCTGGGTGGGAATTCACCAAAAGGGGCTGGTGTACACAGGCAGTATACAGCAATATGTCATCCAGAGTAGGCTCTCATCACCTCACCCCCTTTTGTGGAAACAATCCAGCATCCCATAGATGGTAACAGTGTACACAGAGGAAGTCCAAATTTCTTCGTGAAACAAACCAGTTTAAATTATTAACATTATGCCGAAGAACTGCTGTGTAGTTAGTTGCAATCCAAAAACACAGATCTCTAATTTGTTCACCTGCCATGTCCTAAAAAAGACAGAAGGGCTTTGGTTCCAAGCTATGGAGTGCTGCAGAGGTAATGTTTTTCTGTAGGCTGACGCGGAAGGTAGCATTTCCATCACATCATTGCAGGAAAAGAGCCAGGTTCCAGGTTTTTGGACTCATTCCTTTGGGCACTCTATAGACCAGAATATAGTTGTGTCATCGCCAACACTGTGTTCCCTTTTGGAGTAAAGTAATGCATGGTCACATCATGAAAGAAACAGGACAATGTTCAAGCTGTGTGTCGGGTTAACTAAGGTCTTTCATACTGATATGAAGGCACATAAGATGTGTGAATAGCCTTTTCACTGTCAGTGTGGTAAATCATTAAATGACTCTGGTTACTAATGATTGATAGTTAGTCTTAGGTTTAGTTTGAGTTTTCCTTGATGTAAACTCCTGTGCCGTTAGCTGCGAAAGCTAATTCAGGAGGCTTATTTCTGTGTTTAAAATTTAAGTTTATTTGGAAAGATTTTTTTTTTTGGAGTGCTACGTTAGCATGACCTTGAGTCAAACCAGCTCCTAGTATGAGGAGAAGATGCAAATTTACAGGTGCTTCTCAAATATCCCACAACTAAATAATCTGCCCTGCTTCATGTGCTTGTCTGCCCCCTATTCAAATCACACACTCCATGAGGCTGGTTTGTATAGTTTTCAAGAGTAGTTTGATTTTAAATTATAGTAGAGGATAAGCAATTTGAAAGAGATATGCCTCTCTTTCTCAATCTCTGTCTCACTCTCTGTTTCATCTTTCTTTTTCTTTCTGTCTTCATAAAGAGTGTCCTAGATATTTCGCCCTCTCAGTCAGGCAGGGAAAGGGGCTGAACATCTGAGGCGTATTTCTCCTCCTGAGGCAGCCACTTGACACCGCAACGATTCCTATCGGCTTGAATAGAGCAGGTGGACGTTGTGTGTGTGTTTGGCATCTTTGTCTTGTTTGCGAAAATGTCAAGTGCAGCTCATCAGTGAATGCACCTTTTAGGCCGTGTGCCACTTAGCGTGATCCTCACCTCCCCACTTGGCGCTACCTCTGTCGCTTCCTCTGCCACTCTTATCACGTCCTCTTGTTTGAGCAGCGCCTCCGCTTTCTCTTGTCATCCCACTTATTTGAGCTATTTTACAGTCAAACGTTCTTCATTATACCAAGCCACCATTCCTGAAATACCCTCTTCTCTGCCCACTTCACTTTCTATATTGCCTCTCTGCCTGGCTCATCTTTTTACTACGCCTTGTTTGTTTTCCTGTTTTTCACAGTGGAGGGCTGTTTGTATTGGACAGCAGGTCTGATTGCTGGCGTTTAAGCCCTGAAGCCTGTGGATCAGTTTCATAATCCTCAGCCAGCCTCCGCTCTTCTGCAGTGTTCATTCATGTCTCCATTTGAGCCTCCAACCCCGCTCAAGCTACATTTAAGTCTCTTCAGAGATTCCTTGCACTCTAATCCTTATTCACTCACCTAAATCTGTAGATAACATCACAAGTTTTATTCGTTTATTCCTGATTGAAGTGCAATTATACCTAATATTGTTTTTGAAAGAAAATTAAGGTGCTTAAATTAGTGTGTGATCATGAATGCCATGTAGGTCAGTGGAGAAGAGGGCAAATAGGGTGATGTTTCAGAGCTTTGTTTGCACTGCAGACGGTTTTCATTCCTGTACCCTGGCTTCTCTTTCTTCCTCTTTCTGTACCCATCTCTCTCTGTTGCTTTCCCCCTCTCTCTCTCTCTCTTGTTCCCCGAGGAGCCCAGCTGGGAGAGGCAGATAAACACACGGGGGCGCGGGGCTTAGCACCCACCCTCCTTCCACAATGCCACGCTCTCCTGTTCAAAGGCCCCAGCCAGAAATGAGAGGGGCTAAACCCGAGCCGAAAATCACAGGGAGAGGAGGCAGCTGCAGCGGGTAGCGAGAGAGTACAGACATACAAAGAGAGAGAGGGAGAGAGATGTTTATCTGGGGGTGTTTGTGATAATTAGGGGGGAGTATTTATTCTCTTGCTCTTCTGGTCACTTTTCTTCTGCCATTTGTTTGCTCCGATAAGCACACGCCACATTCTGCATGTACAGTATTCGTAAGTTCTTTTAGCTGCGTGTGATTTAGCTGCATTTGTGAATTTGTCAGGCGTGTGTGCAGACGTGTGTGTGAACACATTTCTGTGTGTTCGTTTGTGGCCTCATCTTGCCTCAAATCCAACAGAGGCTAAAGAGAGTTAATCACTTAAAAACACTTCAGTAGAGGAATTCCCTATAGAGGTTCCAGCTGTGCACCATACAGCCAGGTAAAGCGCCATTCAACCTCCACCTGAGGCTTCAAGCTGCAGGAAACAAACCCTCTGTTTATTGTACGGCACTTGGCTTTGATCTGGGCTGACCTAACCCGGCCGTATCTAGCTCAGCCCTTTGTGACCCAGATTATCCTTGCAAAGCATCACCTCTGCTGTGCAATTATGCTTCCTGTTAGCGCTTCAAAACATTCAGCAAACCAACAATCAAGAAACCTTAATCCTATTTCACATCTGTTGAGATGGGTTTTTTTTTGTTTTTTGTCTTTGGTTTGAATCCCTCTCAATGTTGCAATCATTTGACAATAACAAAGAGATCAATGCATTGCTCTACATGAAGATGTGATGGATGATTTGTCCTCAGTTTAATGCTTGCTTTTAGCCACAAGGTGGCATAAACCACCTGATAATATATTCCAGTGCACCATGTTTTCAAGAGATGAGTTTTATGGCTAACATGTTTTTAACCTTCTCATTACGGACTGCATTTTCTTATGTATTTTTTTAGTTGACTTCATTTGTTTCATTTGTTTCCCCCAAGAGTCTCAGCCATTATTATGGCCAGATCTGATGCGATAGTCGTTGAGGTCAGTAAACAGAAAATCTGTTTGTTTAATTCATCAAACAGACCAATGAGCAGACAGAAGTGACAGTACATACGCCATACATGGACAAGAGAGTCAAAATGGTCTAATCAAAGTTGTGAGAACAAAATACATTCTGTTTGGAAACATGGACCAAATGCAAGTTAAAAGTCTTTCTTACCACATCCACATCTTCCTTCCTGAAAAATCTCATATGCCATGCAACCATTAGCATGCTATTAAAGATGACTTGATGAAGCTGTGGTTTCTCTGTGATACATGATATCCAACCAGAAAAGGGCACTTATATTTTCCATTGCAGCTAAAATGAGCCTGTTATCTTTTTATGGCTGATATAAAATGTTTATTAGTGTGGGATTAAAACCCATGTGATGTTTAAATTGGGGTCATATTTCCATGGTAATGTGATGTTTACACTCACTAATTGGTCTGAATATTCCTGCAATGTTATCTCTTTAAATTAGAAAATGTATAAAGATGAGCCAGACATATATTTAAGAATATAATCTCTCTCACTATCGCTCACCCTCCCTCTATGTATTATTTTGTCATGTGGATTACTGTAATTTAAATATGTTGATCTTTCCTGTACACAAAACATCTATTACACATCTGTCCATCCTGGGAGAGGGATCCCTCATCAGTTGCCTCTGCTGAGGTTTCTACCATTTTTTTTTCCTGTTAAAGGGATTTTTTGGGGAGTTTTCCCTTTTCCACTGTAAGGTTTCAAGGACGGAGGGATGTCATATGCTCTAAAGTCCTCTAAGGCAAATTGTAATTTGTGGTATTGGGTTTCTTGGATAAAATTGAATTGAACAGTAATAAAATAACATACAGTATAGGACAAGAGATATAAAA
Source organism: Epinephelus awoara (assembly GCA_035609425.1). Lineage (NCBI taxonomy): Eukaryota > Metazoa > Chordata > Actinopteri > Perciformes > Serranidae > Epinephelus > Epinephelus awoara. Next base: position 16,243,787 of record CM069296.1, read on the forward strand.
AAAACAATTAAGCAACAAAAATACAGCAAGACCAAATCAAAAGAAAATGACAAAAATGCTGAAATGTAAAAACCATTTCTGTTGTTTGTTTAAATCATTATAGTAAAGCTTTAAAGTACTAGGTATTATATTACCCCTATAATGTGATTGGTGTTGTCAAAAGTATGGATTTATTGATATATATCAATTCTTAATATTTGAAATGGTTTCAATACACATTTTTTATAGTATCGATACACCACTACCAGCTGCATTTTCTCACTCTTCCGTTTTGGTAATGTTTGCTACATGTAACTTCAAATTTCGTGTCCTTAATGTCAGTATTCCCTTTGGTATTGAATTGAATATTTTTTAAGGTATTGTAACAAAGTTAGAAATTCCAGTATCGTCACAACACTAAATGTGATAAGATGGTAGCATCACTTGTAAATCAACCCCCCATCATGTAAAAAAAAAAAAAAATCCCAGTAACCAAACTGTAGCCAGCACCTCTCTGAGATATACGGCAGGGTGTCGTCTGCATAGCAGTGAAGTTATATTGTATTCTGCTTGTACAAATATTTTGACCCAGAAATGTTACACTGATAAAGTAGGCTACTCTGTGGTGACAAGATGATTGTGTGTGCATATTGACATATGCCAGATTTAGTTTAGCTCAGTGTATTGTCTGTATGCAACAGGCTCATGAGTGCATCCACACATTTATGGCACATTGTGAATGAGGACACATGACAAAAATACACATTTAATCATTATGCACTTCAATAACATGCTCACCGATATTGCCAGGATGAATGTGGGTAGTGTGGCTGAATGATCTAATGATGCTTATTAAATAGCGCCCTCCAGAGGCTGAGGGGCATTCAAACAAGAGATATCTCCTCCCCAGCTGCTGGCAAGCTGTGCGTCCAGCTGCTTGTAATATGGGAGAGGGGAGGCTTGTGTTAACCAGGCATCAGGTCTGATTATGGTGATCATGGTTGTGAGAAGTCTTGAGGCAATGGGAGCTTTATATGGAAAACTCCGCTGAGAGAGAGAGAGCATATTAAGGACAGGGTGTGTGTGTGTGTGTGTGTGTGTGTGTGTGTGTGTGTGTGTGTGTGTGTGTGTGTGTGTGTGTGTGTGTGTGTGTGTGTGTGTGAGAAGGTTGGATGTGTGTGTCTGTGATTATGTGTTTGCTGCATGTTCGTGTTTGTTGATTATAACAAGAAGTCTGTTTATGTGGCTGAGCCTTACTTTGGTTCGAGTCTTTCATATTAATTCGTAAGATAGTACGTGAACTTGTCAACCAGCTGCTGTCGGCAGCAGTCTTCCCACCAGTGACTCCCTTTACTCCTTAGCAAGTCTCAAATTTCTCACCTGGTGTCACCTGTGGGGCTGCAACTAACGATTATTTTTATTGTTCATCAATCTGTCAATTTTTTTCTCGATTAATTGATTAGTTGTTTTGTATATAAAATGAAAAATATTGATCAGTGTTTCCCAAAGCCCATGATGACATCCTCACGATTGTCCACAACCCAAAGATATTTGGTTTATTGTCACAGATATTTGGTTTATTGTCACAGATGAGCAAAGAATCCAGAAACTTTTCACATTAAAAAAGCTGGAGTCAGAGACTATTTTGTGGGGGCTTTTTGCCTTTAATGACAGGACAGTCTGAATTTTGAAAGGGGGAGTAAAAGGGGACGACGTGCAGCAAAATTCCATGGGCTGTCGCGGCAGGGACACCACCCCACCAGTCACTGGGTACCCCTGGAGTCGGAGAATTTTTACATTTTTTAAAAGAAATCACCCAAGCAGATAATTGATTATCAAATTAGTTGGCAATCTATTTGATAGTCAACAAGTAATTGATTAACCATTGCAGCTCTACTCACCAGTCTTAAATGTTTCTACCTCTTAAACGTGTTGTGACACATACTGGTCCCTGGGCAATTAACTTGTTTGCAGCGGTTCTCATTTTTTATTCAAAAAGTCTGTTCTCCATAAGCTGATGTTTGAGCAGCTGTTTCTTCATTAATTTGTGTTACCATGAACTCTGACTCTGACCTTAAAGCTGTAGTTTGTAACTTTTCACTCTTTTTCCGTATTTGCTGAAACTGCCACTATATTCACACAGCACTAAATTAAACAAAACAGCTGGTGGCACTTTTTTATGTTACTACAACAACATTTCAGCTGGCATACGAACAGACACAGTGACAGTGAAACAATAGTAGTAATAATAAGAATAGGACAAGAATAACCCGATGACATCACACACGTCGTGAAAGTCGACCAGGGATAACTGATGTGGTCTATCGTGTAATGTGTCATGTCTGTCGGCCAAGTCATGGCACGATTTTATGACTCCACAATCGCACAGTGTGACTGTCAGAACGGACAGAAATGTTGTGTAGTGTGAATCAGGCATAACGCAGCTGTCACTGATTTCAAACTGAGCTAATCAAATATGAATTGAGATTCTGCTTTGCCTATTTTTGACCTCAAATGTTTTGAGAAATATATTTTAGTGTACTGTTTAGCTGTAGTATGAGAGAGTTGTGACCCAACCACCTGACTGGTTCTTGCTGACCGTGCCCTGGTCTGACCCTTGTGAATGCCATCAGAGGCAATAGGAAGAGTAGGTAGGACATGATTTTTTTCTCTGTGTCATGTACTTCTTGGAGAAGTGCCAATTAGCAAATAAGACACAAAGTTATTTTGATAAAAGTTACCAGCTGCATTCAACCGTAGCCTCAGCCCCAGCCGTGGATGGCAGATCTATAGGGAAACAATACTGACAAGGGAAACAGAATATGACTTTTTAAGTGTAAACTTGTGGCAGTATAGAATCCTCACATCATGCATCAGTTTGATTTGTGTTACCGTAGAACAGGGGTCAGCAACCTTCACTATCAAAAGGGCCCAAAAAATGTTAAACAAAACTGTGCCAGTGCTGCATGGTCTGGTTCCTACTTGGTCGAAATGAGCTTCCATTAATATGTTTTACAACACAGTAACTACTCTGCAGTGGGCTATGTATGATTATTTGGTACTTAAGCTTTGCAGCATTAGCGGTGAAAGCAAACATGTTTGTCCACATACTATTAAATTCTCAATTCTCATTTTCTTTTTGGATTTGAAATCCATAGCTTGCCTCACTAAGGAGATTCAAGAATAGCCGTCGTTATTAAGATTGGCAAATTTTTAGGAAAAAGCACCAGGCTGTAGATGTATGATGCACATAGTTAACGAGATATATCTAAAACAAGATATTAAAACATTTTTTTGTAATATTCAGCATACAGGCGACACATTTATACAAATGGAAAATGTAAGAGTCATTCTAGGGCTAGAACAATGAAAAATTAAAATTAAGATGTTAAAAAGATACCTGTTATTAATTTCCATATCATTTTTTGTCAACGTCACAGGGAGCCACTGGGGAAGGTCTAAAAGCCGCATGTGGGTCCTGAGCCGCAGGTTGCCTATCCCTGCCTTAGATCCATCTAATTATCCTTGAGGTGTATGGTTTAGGATTTACATTGCAATTTTAAGTTGCACTTACAGTCACCAGCACAGTGCTGTTTTCCTGCGATGCAGCCTGGTGTCTCTGACATAATGGCTCAAGCTTCTTCCACTTGATACATATCATATCAGTTCAGCCTCCACTTGTTTCTATGTGTGGTGGGTTTGTCATAGTTAGGGCAACCCTAGTCCCATCTCTGACCTTGTACATTACTCTGCAACTCACTCACATAGACTTCTCAATACAAACCTTAGAACTTGCCCCCCACTATGAATATACATTATGTCAACAGGCAAAATAAAAAATGTAGTTAAATTAAGTAAATAATGTGTATTCAAATTGTGTTTGTCCCCAAATTGACTTGAGTTATAAAGGTGACATGACAGGGTGACAACATGGCGTCCACATTCAGTATTTTTATACAGTCTATGATCTTATTGCACTGCAGGGCAAACACTCAATCCATTACATTTTTATGAAACTAATAATAACTGATGTTGCATCCTTTCCAATAAATACATTCACACACATATTTAGCAGCATTGGTTTTCAGCCCCCTACCTCTCACAATGCATTTTCACATTTCTTTTCTGCTTCAAGGTTGACTAAACAAACTGAGGTTGTAACCAGCTGAAAGTGTCTTGCCCCTGACTTTTAACAGGGACAGAGGACATAAAACTACAGAGCAGTTTCTCCAGTTGTTGTCACTGGCTTTATACAGTATGAAAGTAGCAATGTTTTTTAAATTCTGTCCATTTTTCATCTATGCACATGCTGCTCTATTTGACATCTGCACTTCAGCTATAAATTGATCTGCTGCTGTTTGTATAATGTGTCCATAATTAATCTAGACCACTTCCTGTTTTTGCAATCAGGTTTCCCAGCCATGGTTTCTGTCAGCTGCAGAGCTAAGAGGTTGATTAATCATTGATGTTGTTTTACCAAACATGAGTACAAATGACACCGCATTAGTGTAGAATTAGCAGGAGAGGAACACTAATAAAGAGATTAACTGAGCACACAGCTGTGTGTAGTCCAGTGTCGCCTCCAGAAACTGCACCTAATGACTAATCTTATTAAAAAAAATAATGGGGCCATAGCCTTATTAGTTTTAATATTAAAGCTTTAGTTATCCTACTGTGTGTGTTAAGAGGTTCAACTTTAGCAAACAGACACTTAATTAGTCTTACACTACATTTTAAGGGGAAGGTTAAACTTTTAGATTGTAGAAGGTAGGTATTTTTTTTGGATGAGGAGACATTAGATAGGTTGTAGTAGACATTTATACTTAGCCACACAAACACACACACACACACACACACACACACACACACACACACACACACACACACACACACACACACACACACACACATACACACACACACACACACACACACACACACACACACATAACACACACGCATTACCGTGACTTCCTCAGGCAGCCTCTTCCAGCTTCTGTTTCTGTACCAGTGCGCTTCTGGGAGTCCTGTAGCATAGCAAAGCTGGATTAAATCTTCCCATCCTCAATGTGTATGGTTATATTTGCTCCGGTAAGTTCAAGTTTTTTGTTGTAGATACAGGTTTTCCACAAACACTGTGGGTAGTGTTTAAATATGTGATCATTCTACTTGTTATTTGTGTCATCAAGCTGTTGTAATAATGGCATTATAACTAAAATTGGGACCTAATAATGAGAGTTTTTTTTAAGTTTTACCTGTAACAAAAGCCAAGCTGCGAGGTTCTGTCTTACTTGTAATCACCAACTTCCTTCTCTAACACTTTGATAATGCATTTTCATCTGTCAGATTACATTATAGACTTTAATATTTTATCTGGTCATATAATTTATACTTAGATAAAAAATTTTCTTGCTCTGTTTAGTTCAGATTCTCCTTCAGTTTATATCAGTTTATAGTCCAAGAGGAAAAATTACTTGTATTGTGGGCCAGTTTGAAATATGGCAAATGCTCAAGGAACAATGTGAACATCAGTTTTTCTTTTTTTAAATAAGCATGTTGGGGAAGTCATCAGGTACCAGTGAAGGGAGCATAAACAGGGATTTCTTCCTCTAGACTGCGAGACTCCGTCTGTCCTAATTCGGCTCATCCCACACACTCACTGCAGCTATTGAAGTCCATATGCTGATGTGGCTAAAACGCTATCAGTTGGTGTTAAATTGGCTTCACGGCAGAGAAATTATTGAGATGTCCATGAGCAAAATGTATAAATGGTGGGACTGCTGATACTCACTGTTAACTACTTGGGCTTGTTACTAGAAATTCATTCCAGTTACAGTTTTAATGTTTTCTGTGGTTCAGTTTTGTGATGTAAAGCACAACTGATGTGTTGTTAAAGCTGCACTAATTATATTAACATTGGATAAACCTATTATGTGTAAAGTGAGAGATGTTGCTCAAACCCACAGAGAATTATCACCCAGTTCAGTTGCCCACAGAGAAGTACATTTACCATGGTTGGAGACATCAACTATAACCCCAGTTGAGTGCTGCAGGGACGGTAATACATCCAAAAAACTTTTACAGGTGCAAGATCAGAAAATTAAATTAAAGTGTGAATCAGAAAATGGATCCACAAACTGTACTAAAAGCTCTTACTAAAAGTTATCATCGCCCTGGTTCCCTCATCAAAAAGCCTTTGGAATTTTTTTCATTATATTTTGGATTATTGCAGAAAATATGTTTTGTTCAGCAAGACAGTCTTCACAGGTGAACACCACTTTTATTATTTTTGAAGATTAAAGTCAATTGCCAGAAGTAAAAGCTAACGTTAGGCTCTACTCGAACTACATCAGAGTCACATGACATCAGTTTCATCACTACCACCAGGCTGTAAAGCCATGTTCAGAGTGATGACGTTCTGTAGTCTCATTTAGCCACTTGTTAGCAGCTGCCTTTGGTAAGCCACATAAAAGCTTCAAAGTTCACGAGTGGGGTACTGACTGATGTATTTGATGTCGTAGAACAAAATGTTAAAGTCTCTTATGCTTGTGTTGTCCATTCACTCCTGCAGCACTTTATGGTGTCTGTCCTGTATGACAGTGCAAATAAAATGTCTTCAAGATGGAGCCGACACAGTGGAGTTGACTGATGTTAATCAAGATGCAGGACAGAAAAGGCAAAATGCAGCATGTAGAGATAGTATTCAGTCTACACATACAATCTATGCTTTGCATCAAACTCAGTGAAAAGCTTCACGCTACGTGTGACATACTGGTATATTGCAGAATATACAAGTATTCAACACAACTGAAGCATTCAAGGGACTATTTATATTGCAGTTTAAGATACTGTAGGGTGTCCTGAAAAGCACACAATCAGTGAGAAAATTGTGTTAACTAAAAACTTTGCTGCTTTTTCCGAAAGAGCCATCAACTGTAGTTCTGTTAAGCTTTAAAGGTCCAGTGTGTAGAAATCAGAGGCATCTGTTGCCTGGATATATGGAATATAATATTCATAACTGTGTTTTCATTAGTTTATAATCACCTAATATAATCATCTAATTTTTGTTTTTCTTCCGTTTTGCAGCTTTTTGCCATTTTTGCATTTGCAACATGTGGGGGCTACTCTGGGCAGCTGCGGGTTAGCGTGGACTGCATGGAGAAGGCCAGAAGCAACCTCAGCATTGGCATCGACTTTGCTTATCCCTTCAGGTGTGTGGACCTCATTCATTGTGTCAGAGTTTGATGGCAGGAGTTTGAACCTGTGTTTAGGCTGATGCTAAGACTGTATATGATGATGCCAGCCACACTGGGACCTGAATGAATGCTCTCAGTGTTTTCTGTCAGTGGTCAGTGTCTTTTCATGTCCTTGATAATCCACTCCTGAGCTTTTCTAAACACAAATACATCAGTGCAATTTGAGCACAATGGGCGTCATTTTTATGCTTATTACAGTTATTAAAGTACTCTCTCTCTCTCTGCCCTCTGAGGTATCGACCCCCATTTTAGGTATCTGCATGGAAAAGTAATTATTTTATGTGTCTGTAACTGCAAATATCAATATGACTTTTTAATGTCATTTTAAATATATTGAACAATAAAATGTTCTTGTAGCCTCACATTAGATTTATGGGCAATTCAGTGTTAACCGGAAATCTGCATAAAGATTTTTCTTCTATGTAAAAATTATGCTTTCGCTAGCATAGTAAATATATTTAAGAAATGTGGTTATGATCAGATTGGAGACACACAGTAGCCTGATATCTGCAGGTCTGTGTGACATAATGTAGGAGGTTAGTGAATTCAAAAATAACATGTGTAGGTGGTTGTGGGACTATTTCTTTAAAAGCAGCAGATAAAAATGAAACTATCTGTATTGCAGGACACCACTTGGGATGAATGAGACAATATGTATTTTCTGTTTTGTGTGAACTGACTCATAAACGTAACATTTGGGTTAGATTCAGAGGCATTCTGTTCCCAAAAGTTGATAGAATTGCAGTGAATAGAATTCCTTTCAGTAATCTGTAAAGAAACATAAAATTATGAATTTATTGATTTCATCTGAGAACATGCTGTGACAATAATTGCTTCCAGTTTTTACTAACTGCTTAGGTATTGTGCTAAAAGTCAGAAGGTTTCAGACAGGCAAAAGTTAAAGACAGGAAATACTCTATATCATCATATATACTTTGAAGACCTCTTGGGTAAAATATATCCTGTGTGTAGTGAGTAGGATTTGACCTCTGTACCTCCTTCTGTGTGTTCCAGGTTGTACCAGGTGTCCTTTGAAGCACCCGCGTGTGAGGGTATTAGGACTGAACGCGTGTCCCTCATTGGAGACTATTCATCCTCTGCAGAGTTCTTTGTCACCATTGCGGTCTTTGCCTTCCTGTATTCGCTCATGGCCACCATTGTCTACATCTTCTTCCAGAACAAGTACCGTGAAAACAACCGAGGACCACTCATTGTGAGTACAGTGGACTCTGAGGGCTTCATTCACCAATATCTTACTCATTTAACAAAAAAAGTTCTTCAGATTCATGGCATGTTTTAAACAGTAGAATTTTTCACAAGTGTGTTCCTGTTATCATGAATCCCAATGTGTGCCAGTTAATCCTAGTCAACATAGGTAAACGCTCCGCAAAACCCCCATAAAAGGGCATGAGACTGCAGGGCTGTGTACTACACACACAGAGATAAAGAAGAGCTGAGAGAATTAAGTCAACGATGCCCAAATGAACATCTGCCGAGGATTGAACACTAGATTTCAAATATTTAAAAAAAACAATTTCTGATTTGACCCTAACCCTAACTCTTGGACATTATATAATAATCTTAGTTAACTGAATTCCTCTGTTTCAACCTTGTACTGACTCTGCAAAAAGAATTATAGACTGTACGAAGCAAGTATTGTCATTTAACCACTACTTTCACAAAGTGATGTTTAAGTAGGCCTAATGTCGTGGTTTCCTGACCTTATTTTCCATGCACTTTGTCTTTTCTCCCTTCCACGCCATCAGGACTTTGTGGTGACAGTGGTGTTCTCCTTCATGTGGCTGGTCAGTTCCTCTGCTTGGGCCAAGGCTCTGTCTGATGTGAAAGTGGCCACTGATCCAGATGAAGTTCAGCTCCTCATCTCCGCCTGCAAAGTCCAGACCAACAAATGTGGCTCTGTGCATGGACCACGCTGGTCCGGACTCAACACCTCAGTGGTAGGTTCACAGGATGTGTGTCCCAAACACCAGGGGATGAATAAATAAGTATATAAACCACATAAAGGCAAATTTTTCTCACTGCTGAAATTTAGCAGTTGAAATATTTTTAAGTTTCTGTATGTGACATTATATAGCAGCAAACCACTATCTGCTATGTGAAGATATAGTAGAGTAATGGCCTCCTGAGCAGAGAATGAAGTCACTCTACCTCTGTGTGTGTTGTAATCTAAGCTTCTCTGTGGTTTGTTGTCGTAAACTGATCCATGTACATGTAAGTGCATGTGTGTATCCCATTTGCTAGCTTGTTGCCACCACTTTGCACTGCTCTCATACTGCAGTTACTACTACAGCGTCATCATGTAAGCGTAGCGCCCACCCTCCAGTTTCCCCCTGGTTAACACTGTGAGCTCTGCTGCTGTTTTTTAGCATTGTTTATGGGGTTAGCACCTTTAGCTGCTGGCCGGCTCAGCCACCTACATGTTGAGACAGTGTCCAGACAACTTTCACATAGAGCTTCTTTAAATAGCTGATTTGTTGAATTGTCAGCTGAAATGCAAACACTGAAAGAAACTGAAATGGCAGTTGAAATTGAAGCACTGAAAGAGCCTCAAGTTTGTGTGACTGAACTGGACTGAATGAAGATGAAGTGTAAAAGCATTGTAAGGAGTTGAAATGTCAGCTGACGTGTGATGGATGGAGCAGGAAGTTTGAGTTAATGTGGAAATCCTGAAAGAAATTGACGTCACATTAAGTGTATGAACTAAAAGACGTCAGTTGAAGTTTCAGCTGAAGAGTAAGCACTGAAAGCAGTTGGTGTAAATTGCAGAGGTGGGACAAGGCATTGTTTTGCAAGTAACAAGTCACATTCAAGTCTCAATTCAATTCATGTCCACTGTAAGGTTGGTGAAGGCAGTGGGTTATGTGCAGATCAGTTAGCCAAAACTGAAGAAAAACTAAAACTAAAGAAAATAAATGAAAAGAAATAAGTGAGAAATTTTACTAACTGAGAAAAAAAATAAAACAAAAAATAATTAAAGGTCACAAACCGAAAATCAACTCTGCACTGGGCTATGCCCCCTTTAAGTTTGGGCCCCTGGCTGCATCACTTCCAGAACTGATTCGTTCCTTTCTCAGTTCAGTTGAGCTCTCAGCAGCGAGCGTACAGGCCGGGACTGGAACTGCCGATTCAGTCAGTGTGAATGATGAATCACTCGTGAGGCGGAGACAGCCAGGCTGCAGGGAGGGAGGGACTGCCTCTCAGGAATACACTTTCATGGGGACTGTTTTCTCCAAGCTAACGGCTAATGTAGCCAGGAGTCAAGCCACATAAACATATACACACACCTCCCCGTTGTTTTAACAGATTTAGTTTCCAGATAAACAAACTTAAAACATTAGGCAGTAGTAATGAGAAGAGTGAGACTCACCAGTCAGTGCAGAGCAGCAGCTGCAGCGATGGAGACTGGGGATGTGGTGTGTTCAAGTGTAATAGGCTTTATTGATCCCGGAGAGAAATAACTTTTTTTACCTTTGCTAAATTGCCACAGCAAGCAACAACTCACGTACAGTATAACACAGCATGTAACAAGTAGTGAATAAAACCCGCAGTTTGAGAAAACGCGTGGCTGAGACCCCTAAAATTTGAGATTTTTTTTTTTTTTTTTACTGTAGGCCTATGTCCCTTTTTAACAAGCTAGAAAAATGTCCAAACCATACAGTACTTGGTTGCAACATAATATTTTAACAACAAAAATACAGCACCCCCCCAGAAATTAGGATTACGATATGTTTCTTTTATGATTCCAATCCATTCCTGTTTTGCTGTGGCTCAGCATTTAAATAACCTTTATCAGACTGCATGGTTTAGTCACAGACTTTTCCAAAAAGTGTTGTGCTTTTCTTTCACAAATGTGGGAATGAAATTGAGTTAAAATGTACAAAACAGTAAAATTTATCTTGCCTGGCCGGGCAGTTCTCTGGGTGCTCAGCACCCCTAAACCTCTGATCCTAGAATCGCCCCTGTTCCAACTCCTGCATATATAGACAGTAGCTCCTCCTACACATGGGAAATACAATTAATAAATCAGCAGTGATTAATTCATACTCATTCAGACTACTTTTATAAGTTAATAGTGAAAAAATATTGCAACACACTCACAAGACTACACACTACACAAGAGTAAAAATGTTGTTAAACTGCTCAAAATCAACCCTTTCACAAATATCTCCCAAAACTCCCCCACATCCATACTACACTTGGCACATTCCCCCAGGAACTTGACTATAAAAGGAATCCAGATGGGCGGGGACTGATTTGGCAGTTCCTGAGTCCAGACCAGAGGTTGGCCAAGTGCAGTCTAGAATAGAATAAGTCAAATAAAGAGATTTTAAACCACTATATTGTCAGACTTTTCTTCCTGACTTAATGTTAATGTGCCTGTGACACTGAAGCACCAAAAACAACTACAGACCTACAACTACCAGGTTTCAACCTTAATTGTGCTAATTACCAACCCCAGACACCTGCCGGCTAGATGGTGTGTGAAAGTGACTGGAGGTGGACAAGCATTGTGTGTGTTTCCGTTTACCATTAGAGGTCACGAGGCATCCCCATGACATCCACACTAAGAAAAAAAGAGCAATGATTTTTTTTCTTTGCATTTTTTATTTCCTTGGGGTAATAATAACAAAAAAAATCAATGTCTTTTTTTAAACAGGCAAAATATTTTTTTCAAATATAGCCCTTTACCAGGCAGATAGATATCACTTTGTATTTGTATTTGTATTTGTATTTGTAGAACAGAAAGAAAAAAATCAAAATGACATACCATGTACTGTTATAATGCTTATAATATTAGTATACCTCAACTCGTTACCATTAAATTTGTAGTATTACCAGTACTAGTATTATTTCCACATATTAATTCAACATATTCATTAAAACAGCAGTTTGAAAACATCTTTAAAATGGTGAAAAATCTACTGATATAATTTCTTTCCTATCAAATATGTAATGAAATACCATTAAGTATATGGTCTTTTTATATTGGAAGAAAATGTAAATTTATTATCTTTACCTTTACCATAACAGGCCATTTTAACCATTTGGTTCAGCTTGACAGCAGGTAGTAGGAAACTGTGATTGCGGAAGAAGATTTTTGTCATTATTCAAAGATGAAGATTTAAGACCTAAAAGGGTTGGTAGTGTCAGGAGTTATGAATGTCCGTTAAAATGCCAGTTGATGTGTGAGCGGTGAAAGCAGATGAACTGTCCTTTGAAGAGTAAAAGATGAAAGTGGCAGAACTGTCAGGTGAAGCTGATGTGTAGGGACGATGAAGAGGAGCTGAAAGAGTCGGTACTTAACATAACTTTGTCTTGTCCTCCCTCTCCTCAGGCTTTTGGGTTCCTCAACTTTGTTCTCTGGGCTGGGAACATCTGGTTTGTATTCAAGGAGACTGGCTGGCACAAGGGCGGTGCAAGGTTAGCAGGCGGTGCATCTGAGAAACAGTCCGGCACCTTTAACCAGCAGCCCTACAACCAGGGAAGCTTTGACCAGTCAGGGAGCTACAACACCCAGGGAAACCTCGGCCAGCCGTCTGAGTACAGCCAGGTGGGAGGGCCCACCTCCTACTCCAATCAAATGTAGCTGTGCCTTTTCGCTTTGTGAGGGCACTACTGCATTTAAAACCAGGGCAATCAGGGGGGTGATTTGAGAGGAGGAAAGTTTGTCAAAAAATAAATAAAAAAGATGGTCATAAAAAAGGCATCAAAGGTGTCAAAGTACAAGTATTGTCGGGTATTGTACAAAATTATTAGATATAGTCTTTTACTCCTTCTCTGTCAGAGGTGTTGTTTGCTGAATGTTGTATTTCTTGTAGTTTGAAACTCATACGTGACGGTTTCTCGCTCTCTGTGCTTGGTAATTGACATTCACCGTTATGACTGGATGTCTTTTTCAAACTGGTTTGCACTGTTGTGAAAGGAAAAAGTGCTCTGTGTTGATATAATACTTAAAGTTTTGAAATGGTTTTGACTCAGTGCATGATGTCGTATGTGTGCTAATATGCTCTCTGTGAAACTAGTAAAAAAAATGCATTTTATCTCTGGAAGTTTACACAAATCACACTGCCCATTACTGAAAGTTTATTGAGATCAGTATTGTGATATGCACATTGTTTTCTAATCTAAGTGAAACTATATTTTGATAATGGGTATTTCTTATTCAGGATTCAGAATATAGTTTCGTAAAATTTTCTGTTATATTTGTAAGAACAAATACATTCCAACTCATGTCTGACACCGATCATGTCAGAAAGTCAAAAAATGTAAAGCAATAACTGTAAACTGCAAAATACACTACACAGGGATCGTGCACGACAAAAGTACAGTATGCAACCATTGCAGCGTGTTGTTTCTGTCCCCATGGTTTCCACTTCATAGTTGCATCTGCACAGACAATTCCACACTGACACTTCACGTGTATAATGTAAAGAGGGTGATCGTCACCCTCATTGTTTACAAGTGGCCGCTCTTGCTACAAATTACTGTGACTGTTTTCTATGCTCTCCTCAGACTACTGGGAAATTATGAACATAAGTTATACCTCTCTAAAGCATGTCCGGAGTTTCCATTTACACTGCTAAAGCCCAGCAAAAAAGCACATCAGTACTACAGTGATAACAGATGACTAGTGAGTAGTGGGCTCATCTGTACATAACCAATTTTGAGCTTTTGTTGTCTTTAAGAAACACAATTCAGGTTTGTACAAATTTTAAAAAATCTGTGCTTTTTATGTATAGTACTATTCAAAGGGTGATGCTCGGGTGCTGTTTGTTTACATTAATATGACTTGTGCAACCCTGTTTCTTGACCACCTAAGCATGTAGCTTGCATCAGTGTTAACAAAGCAGATTGAACATCCATGTATGTATAGTAGTCTGACATCCATGATAAATGTGTACAACTGGCACTTGCAATTAGTTCATGAGTCTGGATATTTTACAGGCATTCATGCTAATAAAAAATGAACACATTTGCCCATAAACAAGCTGTTCTTCATGTGTCTGATCTGTGTGAAAATGTATGTATAATTATGAAAAATAAGTTAGTTTCTCTTTGTTGTTGCATTGTAGGCTACACCTGATTTTTTACAACCACTTTGCCCTGAAGAGCAGTTGACCCCTGACCTTTGACCTGTTGCCTTGGTCCACAGAAACAGGGAGGGTGTGTCAGTTTCTCTTTCTGTCGGTCATCATCACAAACAATTATGTGCAGTATTTTCCAGACAAGACCAACCGTTATGTACATTACCTCATCTGATGTACCGATCTTCACTGCTACACAGATTAACTCAACTATACTCTACACTGACAAACATGTTGTACACAGAGACATAGGCTCCAATATTAAAAATAGTGTTTCCCCTTGTGTAAAATTAATTGTTAGTGTATAAACAGTACAGATCTAAACATATACATTATTATTCTTAATAGTGGTAATGATAAATGGAATGGACTACATTTATAGTGCATTTTTCGGGTCTCAAAGCACCTTTCACCCATTCACACACTTGTGACCGAGGTAAACACACAGGGTTCCACCTGCTCATCAGATAAACCTTCAAATGCACCCACTTTGAAGCTCAGTATCTTGCCCAAGGACACTTCAACATGTAGACACAAGGGCCAGAGATCAAACCGCCAACCTCGTGAGCTACAACTGCCCAGTGGTATACGCCACAAAATATGTACCTAAAGAAAACACAAACTGTGATAATGAGGCCACCTTGTGGCTGCAGCCCATCAATACCAAGGGACTGTAGTAGTAAAGTCAGGTCAAGTTAGATTTATATATAGAGCACATTTAAAAACAACAAGCACTGACCAAGGTGCTTCACACATGAATGATCAAATAAAAATAATCATAGATAAGAGAATGTTAGTAAAATTAATAACAGCGTGCAAGATTTCGATGTAATCATCATAAGAAAAACAGCATTGCACAAATATAGAAACTCATGTTCAGCAGTGTGGTCGGGTATGCCATCATATTGATGATTAAGGGGCTATAGAACATAGATAGGTCTTAAGATGGGTTTTAAATGTATGAATGGAGGGGGAAGATCTATCTGTAAGTGGGAGACCATTCCACAGTTTGGGACCAATAACTGAAAATGCTCCCTCACCTTTAGTTTTTATCTGTTTACGTGGAATGGAGAGCAGTGATTCACCATCACAGCATCTCAACTATAAAGTTACCACAGTCACTGATCTGTTGAGGCCACATTGAATGAAATCGCTGCACCTGTCACGTGACGATGAGAGCTCGAGCTCATCTAACGGCTCTACAGCTTTATCCAGATGTTTCATGGAGCAACAGCTGGTTATCTTGTGTTTCCTGAGCTCTACTATCCAACACCAAAGTAAAGATAAAGGTGACAGATGTGCTGCACTGAAACAGCTACCAGGTATACCTGCTTTATATATTCTGTTTACAAATATGGAAGTTTGACCTCCATTGACTCAGTTTGACCAGATGTTATTACAGGTAGTGATATAAAGTATGCTAGACACACCGTTTCAATTCAATGTGTTCACTAAGCAGGTGACCCAGGTCCAGCACAAGGCCTGTCAGTCCGACCAGGAGGCTGCTGTCTCTCTGAAACACATTTACAGTAGGCCTAATAGAAACATGGCGGCTAACCACAAAACAACCGAGCTAGCTGCAGCTTATTTTCTAAAAACGTCAATACTTTAAATTACCAGTCAGTCCCGTTAGAGTTAGCAGTGGTTTGTGAGTGATGACGTATGAAGCTGGTTGCCATGGAGTCCGACCAAAACTGTATAAATACAAGACACTTGTCAAATTCATCATTTCACTCTGAGACTTTCGAGGAGAAACATTCAATCGAGACTTCGACCAAACAACCAAACAAGCAAGCATCTAAAAGAGGACACCAGTGGATCTAGTTGACTCATTCATCATGGAGACTGTAAGAATATTTAACTGTTTTTAAAACTGCTTTTATTTAGGTCATTTTCTTCGACGCCTCAACTGAATTTCAGCTGTGAGAAACTTCGAGAGCCTCAAAAACTGACTTTCATGGCTTAAATTCAGTTGAAGCGTGGATTAAAATACCTTTTCCTTTATAATAGTCATTTTATTTGACGATTTAACCAAATTTAAGCCCTGAGCAGTGGAAAACTTGACCTGACAGCCCAACAGACTTTAGTGGCTTAAACTCAGTTTACTGAATTTCAGCTTTGAGAAAGCTCCAGAGCCCCAAAAGCTGACTTTCAAACTAAGTGTACAATAAAAACACATTTTTCAAGTCATTGTATTTGACCACTTAAAGAAATATAACGTTAAGCCTCCAGGCAGCTTAAGTTGACTTTCATGCAGTAACTTACCAGGTAAACATGCTTTATGTAACATTATTCTGTTCACAAATATCGCAGTTTGGCCTCATTTGACTCAGTTTGACCAGGTGTTATTAGCTAGCTGACAACACACCGTTTAAATTAAATGTGTTCAGGTCCGGTGTCTCTGAAACATATTTACAGTAACGTTAGGCCTAATTGAAACATGGCGGCTAATCACAAAACAACCGAGCTAGCTGCAGCTAACAACTTTGCCAGCTAATTGAGCTAACGATACTGCATTTTAATCATAAACACAGATGTTGTTTTGAAAAATTGTTATTTAAAAAAAAAAATGTAGTTGGTGATGACGTATGAAGCTGGTTGCCATGGAGTCCGACCAAAACTGTATAAATACAAGACACATCTTGTCAAATTCATCATTTCACTCTGAGACTTTCGAGGAGAAACATTCACGAAACAATTTCTGAAAAAACCGAGCAAGCGACCACCCAAAAAAGGACACCAGTGGATCAAGTTTTGTGATTTATCATGGAGACTGTAAGAATATTTGACTGTTTCTAAAAAGATTAGTTTTTCAGGTAATTTTCTTCGAGGCCTCAACTGAATTTCAGCCTTTAGAAACTTCGAGAGCCTCAAAAACTGACTTTCATGGCTTAAATTCAGTTGAAGCGTTGATTAAAATACTTTCTGCTGTTTAATAGTGATTTTATTTGATGACTTAACCAAATTTAAGCCTTGAGCCATCAAAAACTTGACCTGACAGCCCCACAGACTTTCATGGTTTAAATTTAATTGAGGCGTCTAATAAAAGTACTTTTTCAAGTCACTTTATTCGACGACTTCACGAAATATAAGCCTTGAGGCGCCGAAAGCTGATTTTCATGCAGCGTCGAGTTGGTTCAGTAAAATATAATAAAATATTAAATATACAATAAACTGTTAAGTTGGTGTAAATGACTGAAATGTGAGAACAGAGGTAACAATGCCAAATGCTGAACCGACTGCTGATTTTCAAGCAAATGGTGACAATGTTTAAGACTTGTTTGCACAGCTTAAGGAAAATATAATCTTGCATATTGCACAGTGATTGTTGTTTTAAAGACACCATAGAGGTTCCTCTTTCAGTCTATTTTTTTCAGGATGTAGCCCTCATTCATGCTTCATTTGATGATTTTAAAGTTATCCATTTTTTGGTGAAGTTAGTTTTTCTCATGTCACATAAAGGTAAAGACAAAAACACCTTGACAGTGAGACATCAGTGTGCTTATCTGTGAATTGACTAAGTCTATTCCTGAACTGCATTTCAATCATTACAGTTGTGTGATGTGCCAGCCCCCCTCCACGACCACCCATACTGCCGGAGAGAGCCCCGTAGGACCCCCCAGGAGGAGCACCCTGCTCCCAGCACCAGTGCCAGCACCTCTGAGGTAAAACTCATGGCTTTTGCTGTCTGGGATGCACACGGTTAAAGTGTGTGTCCTTTTGGATTTGTTATGAGTGTGTGCTTATTTGAAATATCTTGAAATGTATTTTAAATGTGTAGTTTAGTAGTGTAGTGTAGTTTGATACCTAATAAGTATAAATGATAATTGTAATTGCCCATACCATCTGTGAATATATGCATTTGTCTACATATTATAAAAGTTCAATGTATGTTTAATGGAAAGTCAACACTTACATCTGTGATGTTTGTGACACTGCAACAACCATGACATAATGTGTGCCACATGTTGAAAAATGTCGTCATTTATTATTCAAGCTCTAAACTAATGCCTCACACAGTTACTCTTATCTTGACTTACAACACTCTCTTGAATAACAAACTGTTCGAAAAGAATTTAAGAAAAAATCTTTCTGTTGTAATTCTACATAAAGCAGCTAATTTGCAATCAGTATGACAGTCAATGGAGACCTTTGATCGTAGTTCTCAATGCCTCAAACTTCAAATCTACTGCATGTGCTTAACTGAGTTAAACTGTAAATGCGAGTCTCCCCCTGCTGGGGACACGGTGGGAGAAAGTTAGTCTCTGTGTCCCATCCTGGGACAATACAGAGACCTACAGCTCCTGCCAGGAAGGCTGTATCTGTGAAAACAGAAGTCTGTGCTAAAGTGTGGGACAGATGGACATCTCAGCTGGCTGTCCTGCACCTCATTCAGCAGAGATAGCATGTAAAGGTAAGACGTATGTCACCCTGCGGTCCAAGCATCACCCAGGACAAGACGTCTGTCTGCACAGGAGATTCAGCTGCATTCCCACATATCCTGCCGGTGTAACTTCCTCCTCTCCAGTGTTGCCATGACAGCCAGTCACATCATAGCTGCACGTTGCTGCGATGTGGTTTTGCCTCTCGTTCCTCATATCGGCCTGTGACCCTCTCCTGGAAGCTGCAGTAACATCTGTCTTGCGGACAGCTGACCCACTGATTGTTTATCCTTCTGCAGGTCTTCATGCGCCGCCCGGATGACGATGTTCTGCCGACTGTGCGTTTGGTTCCGCCGCGGTCCTTGCGTTACTCTAAGTGATCAGTAAGTTTGATGTGTCGCTCGCTTACCTCAGAGACCAGTGTGATTTGCTGTGTGATGAGAAGTGTGGAGTGGAAGTGTGTGCTGGAGCGTTACACGTCTGATTTCTGTTATTATTGCCGTCAGTAAAGGCCTGCTGATTGATCTCTGGCAAGTTCACCAGTAAATAGTTTAGCTGAGGTGGTTAGCCACCCTGATCCTGACACATCTTATCTGATCACTTGAGTTCATCTTGATGGCCTAAACAGTGTCTATGCTCATTAATCATGTGGCATTAGCTGTGTGAATTTTTTTTTTACCCTTTCATGGTACCATTCTGTAATAAAGCAGAGCAGGTGGATAAAATACAATGATCCATTCAATTACACAGATGGACACCAGTGACGTACCGTACGTGTGAAATTTTTCTCTCAGAGTTTAATGTTTTAGTTTATAAAGTGTTCTCAATGATGAAACAGGCGTTACCTTTGTTTCAGATGAGGTGGCACACCACCTCCATAAAACACTATGAAACCCTGCAGCTGTTGAATTTCCACTAGGTGGCACTAATGAGTTAGTTAGGTAATTATGGGACGTGTTGCAGTGTCCCCTGCTGTTGCAAGGCGACTTATTGCAAATAAATCTGACCTGAAGAGGTTATATCTCTCTATACTCAGTTAATATTCATCAGACAAACATTGTATATAAAACATTTACAGCTGTTACATCAAAGGAGTAACCTGGACTTTCTGCCAGTATTTATTATAGAGTTATAGTATTCCTTTAATGATAATGTTTGGTGTAGTAACTCTGTGTTTACCCTTTCATGGTAGCATTTTGTAATAAAGCAGAGCAGGTGGATGGAAATACAATAATCCATTCAGTTGCACAGGAAACAGAGATGGAAACCAGTGATGTACCAGCAGCAGTCTGAAAAGACTATAACTGAACTACTTTGACCTGGTCCCTTACTTTTTGCTTCTGTTCATGGCTTTAACAGGTTGCAGGAGGCAGGAAGAGGCAGAGGGAGGAGAGCCGCTCCAGAGGCACCGAGGAGCCTCCGGAGAGACGCCGACGCAGCCGCAGCCGCAGCCCGCAGCCATCCACCTCTACGCCACAGGCCAGGCCGGAGGACATCCAGCTGGAGGTGAGTACTCCAAATATATACACTGGGTCAAAACCACTGTATCCTAGCTCTGAGGTCACCATACACATTTATCGCACACTACTGCATCTAGCTTAAAGGGTGTACCTGAACCAGTCTGACCCCTGACCTCTCTCTGTCTCTCTGAACGGTTCAGGAAAGGACGACCCAGCCTGGACCCCTCCAGCAGCCTGTGGATGACGTAGATTATGATGACGTCATGGCCCTGCCCCTCTGGCCCTCCGTCTACGGTCCCCAGCCTGGTGGTCTCCCACCCAGTGATTTCAACACAGTGGCGGCGATGATCATGGCTTGGATGACCGACTCTCCCTACAACCGTGAGATGTGACGGTACCACACCACCACCACTCAAACATACTCATAGCCACTCACACACACACTCAAACACACTCAAACATGCTCACACACCTTTCCTTCCAACTTTCTTTTTCATTTCCTTCTAAGAAAAAAACAAAAAAAACAAAAAAAACCCCTTCCTTCCTTTGCATGTACTTTAGATAAGTTTTTAACGCTTTTATTGCATTTAGTTTGTAGTTTTGAATCTTTTTTTTAGTTCAGAGGTAAGTTTCCTTTCAGTGCCTAGACAAGTTTTAAATCTTTCTTTCCTTTTAGTTTAGAGATAAGTTTCCCTCCAACTTCTTACTTTCATTTCCCTCTAAGAAAAAAAAACAAAAAACAACAAAAAAACAAAACCTTCCTTTGCATGTACTGTAGATACGTTTTTAATGCTTTTATTGTATTTAGTTCGTAGTTTTGAATCTTTGTTTAGTTCAGAGGTAAGTTTCCTTTGTATTTCTAGATAAGTTTTTAATCTTTTTCCTTTCAGTTCAGAGGTAAGTATAACTCTTTCCTTTGTCCTTTGTTTGAAAAAATGTATAGAGAAAAAGTAATGATAAGTATTTAAACTTTTGACATTGTAGATGAAGGAAAGAGCTTTAAGAGGGTGTGTAGACAATGTTCCATTCAAATCCTTTTTTTTTTTTTTTTTTTGCTGTAGTGCAGACATCTCAGACTTTGGAAGACATGAAAACTGTTTTCTCTTAATGTGTCTGATTGTTATTATGATTATTTGGCTTTGTCTAAACATATATTATGCTCACTTGAAAGCAATTCCCTTTAAATGGGTGTTTAAGAGCTTGTTAAACATGTGTTATATCATGACATATGTACAATAGGACACATATTGAATATTTGGATGGAATATTGTTGAGGGTTAGGGTTATGGAGGGACCCTCTTAAAGACCTTTTCTATTATTAAATCTAGTGAGGCCAAATCATAATGACTTCATTACAGTAGTAAAGGGCTTTAGGACGGTCTACTGATGATGTTCACCTGGTCTTTGAATCCTGTGTTTCACCAAGTGGGATCTGGAATTGATAAAATCAGTATATTAACTGAACAAGTTATAACATGTGTTAGGTGTGTAACATGACAGGGTGTTATAATGTTTAAGCAAAGCCAAAAAATTACTACAGATCCGAATCCCACTGTCAGTCAAGCTACTTAATAGCAGGAAATGAAGGTTAACTTTTTAAACTTAAGGGCAATGTGCAATACTTGGGGATGTTGGGGCGGGGGGTATACATTTGTCTTCTTAATTATATGTTGTCTGTATATGTGGTGACTGTGCAAAGGTGGACGGTCTCTCGCAGGTCCAAAACAAATTTCTTCGAAGGACGACAATAAAGATCTTATCTTATTTTCTTTTTCTGCTGTCAGCCAACAGAGGGCAGGAGTGCTGAGTTTTAAAGTGATGATGTTAATTTGTGAATCTCACAGTCTGCACTTATTAATGATCAGCAAGTGTTTTTGAAATCAAATTCAAGATTATTTTCAAAATTATTTTGATCAGCCAAAATAGTTCATGTTTCTTTCTTTTGTTTTGACATTGTAGATGAAGGAAAGAGCTTTAAGAGGGTGTGTAGACAATGTTCCATTCAAATCCTTTTTTTTTTTTTTTAGCTGTAGTGCAGACATCTCAGACTTTGGAAGACATGAAAACTGTTTTCTCTTAATGTGTCTGATTGTTACTATGATTATTTGGCTTTGTCTAAACATATATTATGTACACTTGAAAGCAATTCCCTTTAAATGGGTGTTTCAGAGCTTGTTAAACATGTGTTATATCATGACATATGTACAATAGGACACATATTGAATATTTGGATGGAATATTGTTGAGGGTTAGGGTTATGGAGGGACCCTCTTAAAGACCTTTTCTATTATTAAATCTAGTGAGGCCAAATCATAATGACTTCATTACAGTGGTAAAGGGCTTTAGGACGGTCTACTGATGACGTTCACCTGGTCTTTGAATCCTGTGTTTCACCAAGTGGGATCTGGAATTGATAAAATCAGTATATTAACTGAATAAGTTATAACATGTGTTAGGTGTGTTACATGACAGCGTGTTATAATGTTTTAGCAAGGCCAAAAAATTACTACAGATCCGAATCCCACTGTCAGTCAAGCTACTTAATAGCAGGAAATGAAGGTTAACTTTTAAACTTAAGGGCAATGTGCAATACTTGGGGATGTTGGGGCGGGGGGTATACATTTGTCTTCTTAATTATATGTTGTCTGTATATGTGGTGACTGTGCAAAGGTGGACGGTCTCTCGCAGGTCCAAAACAAATGTCTTCGAAGGAAGACAAGACCTTATCTTATTTTCTTATACTGCTGTCAGCCAACAGAGGGCAGGAGTGATGAATTTTAAAGTGATGATGTTAATTTGTGGATCTCACAGTCTGCACTTATTAATGATCAGCAAGTGTTTTTGAAATCAAATTCAAGGTTATTTTCAAAATTATTTTGATCAGCCAAAATAGTTCATGTTTCTCTCTTTTGTTTTGACATTGTAGATGAAGGAAAGAGCTTTAAGAGGGTGTGTAGACAATGTTCCATTCAAATCCTTTTTTTTTTTTTTTTTTGCTGTAGTGCAGACATCTCAGACTTTGGAAGACATGAAAACTGTTTTCTCCTAATGTGTCTGATTGTTACTATGATTATTTGGCTTTGTCTAAACATACTGTATATTATGTACACTTGAAAGCAATTCCCTTTAAATAGGTGTTTAAGAGCTTGTTAAACATGTGTTATATCATGACATATGTACAATAGGACACATATTGAATATTTGGATGGAATATTGTTGAGGGTTAGGGTTATGGAGGGACCCTCTTAAAGACCTTTTCTATTATTAAATCTAGTGAGGCCAAATCATAATGACTTCATTACAGTGGTAAAGGGCTTTAGGACGGTCTACTGATGATGTTCACCTGGTCTTTGAATCCTGTGTTTCACCAAGTGGGATCTGGAATTGATAAAATCAGTATATTAACTGAACAAGTTATAACATGTGTTAGGTGTGTTACATGACAGCGTGTTATAATGTTTTAGCAAGGCCAAAAAATTACTTCAGATCTGAATCCCACTGTCAGTCAAGCTACTTAATAGCAGGAAATGAAGGATAACTTTTTTTTTTTTAAATGTTATTTTTTTTATTATTATTTCGTTTTAGTAAACAGTACAAACAAAACAAGTATAACACAACAGACAACAGACAGGGTCATCAGGAGTCGGGTGAATAAATTTGACATTCAGTCTCCACATGTGGTGAATTGTAAAAGGTAATTCAAGTAAACAAAATAAAATAAAATAAATGGGTTACAGGTTACCAACTCAAACATAAGTTACAACCACAATATAGTAAAAGTGATATTAAACAAAGTTCATTATAGGTAGGAGAGAGTCTATAAGAGGTCAAGATACTGCTTCCATTTCTTCCAACATTTCTCATATTTTCGAGCAGCACATCTTAGAGAGAAGGTAATTTTTTCCATAGTGTGAATTTCTTTAACTATTTCAATCCATTCAGCTACTGTTGGGGGCTCTGTACTCAGCCATTTCCTGGTTATAGATTTTTTACAGCTCACCAGTAATATTTGCAGCAAATATTGGTCATGTTTTTCCAGGCCTGCTGGCATGTTACCTAGGTATATGGTGCTAAAACTAAAGGTAATCTTTAGGCCAGTTATTGATCTGATTTCTGTCATCACATCTGCCCAGAACAGAGCTATCACAGGACATTCCCAGAAAATATGAAAATGACCTGCGGACATGTTACCGCATTTTCTCCAACATTGACTATGGTCAGGATTCTTGGTTTGTGATTTTTTAATTTTGGGTGTTATAAAGAACCTTACAGTATTTTTCCAGGCAAACTCCCTCCAAAGATCAGAACTAGTTATTGTAGACTGTGTTTTACAGATATTTAACTATTCATCATTGGTTAGTTCTATGTTAGTTTCTTTTTCCCATCTGGATTTAATGTATGTTGTAGAGAGACCTCTCTCCGATCTCAGTGATGAATAAATCCTGGAGATCATTTTCTTATTGTTACTACCCTTATATGCCTCGATAAATATCTTTATCAGAGCCATGCCCACCTCTCCGGTAGTTTTAATATTCTTATCAAAATAACTTCTCAGCTGAAGATATCTAAAAAAATCCTGTTTCTCCAAACAAAAGGTTTCTTTGAACTGCTGAAAGGAGTCTAAGTATTTATCAGATATCATACAATAGGAGGTGACGCCCTTAGTTAGAAGGATAACTTTTTAAACTTAAGGGCAATGTGCAATACTTGGGGATGTTGGGGCGGGGGGTATACATTTGTCTTCTTAATTATATGTTGTCTGTATATGTGGTGACTGTGCAAAGGTGGACGGTCTCTCGCAGGTCCAAAACAAATTTCTTCGAAGGAAGACAATCAAGACCTTATCTTATTTTCTTATACTGCTGTCAGCCAACAGAGGGCAGGAGTGATGAATTTTAAAGTGATGATGTTAATTTGTGAATCTCACAGTCTGCGCTTATTAATGATCAGCAAGTGTTTTTGACATCAAATTCAAGATTATTTTCAAAATTATTTTGATCAGCCAAAACAATTCATGTTTCTCTCTTTTGTTTTGACATTGTAGATGAAGGAAAGAGCTTTAAGAGGGTGTGTAGACAATGTTCCATTCAAATCCTTTTTTTTTTTTTTTTGCTGTAGTGCAGACATCTCAGACTTTGGAAGACATGAAAACTGTTTTCTCTTAATGTGTCTGATTGTTACTATGATTATTTGGCTTTGTCTAAACATATATTATGCTCACTTGAAAGCAATTCCCTTTAAATGGGTGTTTCAGAGCTTGTTAAACATGTGTTATATCATGACATATGTACAATAGGACACATATTGAATATTTGGATGGAATATTGTTGAGGGTTAGGGTTATGGAGGGACCCTCTTAAAGACCTTTTCTATTATTAAATCTAGTGAGGCCAAATCATAATGACTTCATTACAGTGGTAAAGGGCTTTAGGACGGTCTACTGATGATGTTCACCTGGTCTTTGAATCCTGTGTTTCACCAAGTGGGATCTGGAATTGATAAAATCAGTATATTAACTGAATAAGTTATAACATGTGTTAGGTGTGTTACATGACAGCATGTTACACTGCTGTCAGCCAACAGAGGGTAGGAGTGCTGAGTTTTAATGATGTTAATTTATGAATCTCAGAGACTGCACTTATGAGAGAGATGTTCAAGCCGAGGGTCCATATCTGCTGAACTCCTGGGGCTGAAACTAGTGGAACACTTTCAGTTCACTGTCAAGTTCCTGGAAATCTTTCACAGGTACAAAATTCAGATGAGTGTAGAAAAGATGAACAATTAATGCAGCATTTGTTGCAGTATAACACAACAGGAGTTTAGATGGAGCATTAGATTTATTCTTGACTAGCAATCTCACTAGTAATATTCGTATCAGCTTAACTAATACTGTAGTTGTTGTATAACAACAAAAGAGCTTTTAAAAGAAACAAAACGCAATTAAAAAAAAAAGATCTTTAACTAGCATGCTACAAAGTGTATTGGATTTAAAAAGTAATACTCGTGTCAGAATCAGGAGTGATCAGCAAGTGTTTTTGAAATCAAATTCAAGATTATTTTCAAAATTATTTTGATCAGCCAAAATAGTTCATGTTTCTCTCTTTTGTTTTGACATTGTAGATGAAGGAAAGAGCTTTAAGAGGGTGTGTAGACAATGTTCCATTCAAATCCTTTTTTTTTTTTTTTTTTGCTGTAGTGCAGACATCTCAGACTTTGGAAGACATGAAAACTGTTTTCTCTTAATGTGTCTGATTGTTACTATGATTATTTGGCTTTGTCTAAACATATATTATGTACACTTGAAAACAATTCCCTTTAAATGGGTGTTTCAGAGCTTGTTAAACATGTGTTATATCATGACATATGTACAATAGGACACATATTGAATATTTGGATGGAATATTGTTGAGGGTTAGGGTTATGGAGGGACCCTCTTAAAGACCTTTTCTATTATTAAATCTAGTGAGGCCAAATCATAATGACTTCATTACAGTGGTAAAGGGCTTTAGGACGGTCTACTGATGATGTTCACCTGGTCTTTGAATCCTGTGTTTCACCAAGTGGGATCTGGAATTGATAAAATCAGTATATTAACTGAACAAGTTATAACATGTGTTAGGTGTGTTACATGACAGCATGTTATAATGTTTTAGCAAGGCCAAAAAATTACTACAGACCCGAATCCCACTGTCAGTCAAGCTACTTAATAGCAGGAAATGAAGGTTAACTTTTTAAACTTAAGGGCAATGTGCAATACTTGGGGATGTTGGGGCGGGGGGTATACATTTGTCTTCTTAATTATATGTTGTCTGTATATGTGGTGACTGTGCAAAGGTGGACGGTCTCTCGCAGGTCCAAAACAAATTCCTTCGAAGGAAGACAAGACCTTATCTTATTTTCTTATACTGCTGTCAGCCAACAGAGGGCAGGAGTGATGAATTTTAAAGTGATGATGTTAATTTGTGAATCTCACAGTCTGCACTTATTAATGATCAGCAAGTGTTTTTGAAATCAAATTCAAGATTATTTTCAAAATTATTTTGATCAGCCAAAACAGTTCATGTTTCTCTCTTTTGTTTTGACATTGTAGATGAAGGAAAGAGCTTTAAGAGGGTGTGTAGACAATGTTCCATTCAAATCCTTTTTTTTTTTTTTTTTTTCTGTAGTGCAGACATCTCAGACTTTGGAAGACATGAAAACTGTTTTCTCTTAATGTGTCTGATTGTTATTATGATTATTTGGCTTTGTCTAAACATACTGTATATTATGTACACTTGAAAGCAATTCCCTTTAAATGGGTGTTTAAGAGCTTGTTAAACATGTGTTATATCATGACATATGTACAATAGGACACATATTGAATATTTGGATGGAATATTGTTGAGGGTTAGGGTTATGGAGGGACCCTCTTAAAGACCTTTTCTATTATTAAATCTAGTGAGGCCAAATCATAATGACTTCATTACAGTGGTAAAGGGCTTTAGGACGGTCTACTGTAAATGTCCCATTCCACCTGGTCTTTAAAGCTTTTTCTTTTGTGCTAATTTTCCAAATGTTTCTTCAGGTGGTAGCAGGAGAGACAACTTGGGAGCCACGACCCGCACCTGTCCATCTGCAATACTGCGAGTGGCCACTGGGAAAAATGTGCTGCAAGGCTGAGTTGCTTTCCTTGGGTCCTGGTCAGGGCCAGGGTGTCAGAGTGTAGCTGACCCAGTCTGATCCCTGACCTTTCTCTGTCTCTCTAAACTGTTCAGGAAAGCAGGGGACCCTGTCTGGATCCCTCCAGCAGTCTGTGGATGATGTTGAGTATGATGACGTCATGGCCCAGCTCCTCTGGCCCCCCATCTATGGTCCTCACCCTGGCGGTCTCCCACCTGCTGCATTTAAGGCAGTGGCGGAGATGATCATGGCGTGGATGACTGACTCACTATACAACCCACAGATGTGACAGTACCACACTACACACACACCCACGCATGCAGACACACACTCCGACTTTCTAAAAAAAAAAAAAAGAGTAGCATATAAAAAACATTTGCTATTTTTGGATTCTCTGTTTGCTCAGAAGGCATGTCAGAGAAACAAAATTCAGTGTAAGGCGTGGTGAGTAACTCATATACAAATAGTCATTTTTCAGATGAAGTTTTCCTTTAATGCTTTCATTCCTTTAACTTTGTAGTTATGTTTAAAGTCTTCTTTTAGATTGTAGATAACTTTAAAATGCTTTATTCCTTCTCAGTACGTAGACAAGTAATGTAAGCCTTTGAACTCTGACACCTTCCTTGACAAACAAATTTATCTGAATATGAAAGTGATTTTATTAACACTCACTGACACTTCTGTTATAACGAGTTGAACACAGACAAACTGATTTTACCACAACACAAAAAGATAAGGTGATATGTTTCATTCATTCAGGAGTAGAGGTAGAGTAGAGGTATGTAGTAATATTTGTGTCAGCTTTAAAAATACTGTTTTTGCAAACTCACAAAATGTATTAAAATCTAAAAAAAAAAAAGTCTTATAAAGCTGTTAAAATGCATCTCACAGTAATTGAATTTTGACATTAGCAGCAGTCAGACTTTAGAAGATGTGAAAACTATTCTCTCGTAATGTTTCTAATTAGTAGCGTAATTATTTATGTTAAACATATTATATATATATATATAATAATATATAAAACAATTCCTAAAATGAGATGTTTATTATCTTGTTAAACTAATGTCTTGTTATATCATGACTTTGCAACATATATTGAGATAAAACTTTGCCAAAGGGTCAGAGTTAGTGAGGGTTAGACCCTGTTAAAGACCAATCCTTCTGTTCAGTTCAGTACAGACAGACTTTCTTGTAACACGACACAAAAAGTTCAGATGATACATTTCATTCATTCATTAGTAGACGTAGTATGTAGTAATATTTGTATCAGCTTTGATAATACTGTTGTTGCCGAATAAGCAACAGCAGCACTAACCTCATTATAACACGATACAAAAAGTTAAGACGTGCGACTAACTACTTCTACTTGCGATTTATGTGAGTGGTCGTAGTATGTCATAATATTTGTATCAGCTTTAATAATACTGTGTCAGGTCCATTAACAACAGCAGTACCAAGAGAGCTTTTAAGGAAACTAAAAAATTTTTTACATCCATGTCCACAGTGTTTGGCTGCGTTGTGTTCTGGTTGACTTCCTGCTCCATCATGTTTTCAGTGCCCACAGGAAACATTTTAGAAGTAGAGTAGCTGTTTTTATTTCGAGATGTGTTTACAGACACTGGGTCTCATTCATGAAAAGTGAGTCAATCTGTGTGTCGATTTGCACATAAAAGCCTACGATACTAAAAACCTACTCTGGATTCAGGAACGCCGCGGGTAACTCAGATTTGATCGTAAACACGTGTGTATGATCATGAATGCCAATCCATCATAAAGTGACAGCTCGCTCCCGGTAATCAGCAATTAGCATAAATCCCCGCCCATGAATAGCCAATGACCACCATATAAAGAAAAAAGATTTTATTTTCTTCAGTTAGTAGAGGTGCGACAGGGAGGTAACAGATGCTGTTAATGTTGTCTCCGTAGTACAAAGAACCATGTCAGAGGTGAAGGGTAAATGGTTTGATATGAAACTGGAGGCAAAGAAATGCATAAGCACACACAAAAAAATACAGCGGTCACCAACAAACAGAAGATTCATTTGTGGGGTTTTGAATGAAGTGGGAACGGGAAACCAGAGATGTTTTGTGCGTAATGGATAAACTCTAAATCAGTGATGGCTGTCGGAATGTAGAGCTATTTAACATTTATTTTAACAAATGATACGGATAACATATAGCCTACAGCATTTTTGTATGCATCGTCTTCAAATTATTTGAATCTTAATAGCCTAAAGCTCTGTTTTATACAACGTAAATTAAACATTTTTCAAATCAGATTTATTCATTCAAATGATCAAAAAGCCAAAAAGCTCCTTCTACTAAAATATTGATGAATGTGGACATGCATTTCCGTCTGCGAACAGTTTACACACAAATTCATTCTGCTCAC
Organism: Epinephelus awoara; assembly: GCA_035609425.1. Lineage (NCBI taxonomy): Eukaryota > Metazoa > Chordata > Actinopteri > Perciformes > Serranidae > Epinephelus > Epinephelus awoara. The sequence goes on from CM069296.1 coordinate 16,274,020, forward strand.
GTTTCATGAATGAGACCCACTGTGTGGCTGGATGGTACTGATAGATTTCTGGACAACCTCACTGTCTTCTATCTGAATGCTAATGCTCATTTTGATGCAGAGATTTATGTAGAAAGTCTGACCATAGACTGTGCACTCTTGAACTCTTGTAGCTCAAACTAGTAGAAGATTTTTAATCAGATTTGTCACTGGTTAATACAAATGAAAAAATAAATGAAATAATGCAACATTTAGACTGATTATAGCTCTCAGCCATAACATTGTAATATGAACAATAGGAAACATAAAATGAATTTGATGATACATTGCCAAAGGGCCAGGGAGGGTGAGACTCTCCTAAAGACCTTTTCTTCCACAAATTTTGGTAGTACTTTGGATCCTAGCCTCCTTTTAGATCAGAGTGTCAAAGATATCTCAAAGACCACCTTCTTTTACTTAGAGATTCTGTAAGATTCTGATCCAGTAGCTTTTTAAAAATTCTGTAAATATCTCCTCACAGTCCCGTTGCGGTTCATTTTGTGTGTGCCATGACAAAAAAAAATAGGTGGTCAGAGAAGAACCTGTCACACACACTGACAAGTGTCTAAATGCATCTCAATAAACTGAAAGTGTACTGCAGACACAGAGAGGAAGAGCACACCTGAGTACAGTAGCTAAAGGCCAGTGTTTATGTGTGTGAGTGTGTGTTGAAAAGAGAGACAAGATGTAGAGCAGTAGACACACTAAATGACTGTGTGCATATTCATATGAATAGCACCTTCAGAGGAATTCTGAACAGATGGCGCTAAGCGGATAGCAGAAACAGAGCAGAAAGAGACGGCAGAGCAACAGTAGGAACAATTGTCATTCTTCTCCTCTGCCTAAGCGTCTTTCATATTGTGATACACAGATGAATTATAGCACAGAGACTAGGTCAGGCACTTATCTATGGCATCCAACAATGCAACACACCCGAACCACACAGCTATTTCTGCTCAGCTGGAACCGCTGCCAGAGCACATCCACAGCTTCTACTGCTGATGCAATAATAACAATGAATACTGTGTTGCACAGGACGTAGAATTCTTTAGCAAAAGACAGAATTGTTGAGTTTTTGTATTTTGTATGTTAGTCACACAAGCATGGAGAAATGGAGGGATGCTTCATGTTATAATTAATTTAACATCAACAGGATCGTTCAACAAACAAATGCTGTCTGTGTCAAAGATGCATTTAAATAAAAATTGCGTCATGCAGAAATGCCATAGTCGACCAATTTGGATAGATGCATACATTTCACACTCACTTGTTAATTAAACCTATCCTTGTTTGCCTGTGACAGCACAAAGCAATGAAACATGATTAGATACCAAAAAAAAAGACGAGCTTTGAAAGTGTTCCTGTGTAAAATGGCATTAGCTCTGGTCTCATGCTGCACCAGTGAGATGGCATACATAATTAGGATTAACTTTAGCATGATGACAGAGGAAAGAGAGCGAGAGGAGAGGGTCATGGGAAGACAGATTTTACCGTCAAAGTCACTCATCCTGGTGACAGATAACAGCACTGTAGTAGTGATCAGCCTGTAATAAACGCAGGAGAAGCACTCTTGTTTGTTATGATACATAGAGTTGTTTTCAGTTCTGTCCAAACCCCAAAGGATTTCCTTTTGTCAGTCGTGTAGCTGTGAAAATCCAGTTAAAAATAGATTTCTGAATACTGTGTAATGTATGCAGAAGATTTTGTGCGATAAGCTTTCAAATTCTAGTTTCCACATCTATGATAAGAGATCCCTGATGAACCATCTTCCAGTTTCAGTCCAGGAGGCAGACACCATCTTCAGATTTAAGAGCAGGGTTTCTGTTCTCACCTCATAGGTTTCTTCGATCATGATGCACCTTGATTGTGGTAGCACCTTTTGCCGTGGTCCTGCTCAGTGACCACTGCCACTGTTATTATTAGTCATATTTCTATTACTGTTATTATTGCTACTATTAATATCATTATTTGTATTATTCATCATATCTCATCATATCAAAGGTTATTGCTATTATTATTGATTGCTGTGTATCCCTGTCTCTCTGTCTCAGTCTCTTTCAGCCCAGCCAGTCCAGGCAGGTGGCCACCCACATAGAGTCTGGTTCGGTTTGAGGTTTCAGCATCCATTCCTCGCTGCCATCATCATGCTGCTTGCTCGCTGCTTGGTTGGAATAGTTGCGTGAATTAAGAGTACTGTCTTGACCTGCTGTGTATAAAAATAAACTCAAAATTGACTTGGGATTGTGAATGATATGTCCTACTTTTTATTGCATGTGCAACATATATACAGTCATGGAAAAAATTATTAGACCACCCTTGTTGTCTTCAATTTCTTGTTAATTTTAATGCCTGGCTCAACTAAAGGTACATTTGTTTGGACAATTATAATGATAACAACAAAAATAGCTCATGAGAGTTTAATTTAAGAACTAAGAACTATTCATTTTCCATGGTTTTCTTGATAATAACCAAAATTACTTAAATTCTTACATCAATAGCTATGGCATTGTACCGCCAAAACCATACTTTTAAGCATTCCATGTTTTCTTTTCTGTTTGCTTTAAACACATGATACACACAAGAGTTAATACTTGATTGCATAACCATTGTTTTTGATGACTGCAGCCATGCGTCTTGGCATGCTCTCCACCAGCTTCTGACATTGTTCTGCTGTCACAGCAGCCCATTCCTGTTGGACAAATTCAAACAAATTGTCTTTGTTGTTGGGCTTGTGGTTCTCCATTTTGAGTTTGATGATTTTCCACAGGTTTTCAATTGGATTAAGATCTGGTGATTGAGCAGGCCAAGGCATGGTGCGAATGTTGTGGTTCTCCATCCAGGCTTTAACTGACCTTGCCGTGTGGCAAGGGGCATTGTCTTGTTGGAAAATCCAGTAATTCGAGGCAGGAAAGAGTTTTCCAGCTGATGAAAGAAGACTGTTTTCAAGGGTAGTCCTGTACATGACCTGGTTCATTCGGCCTTCACACAATTGCATTTGCCCTGTTCCACTCAGACTGAAACAACCCCAGATCATGACTGATCCACCCCCATGTTTTACTGTAGGGGCAAGACAGTCTGGGTTGTAAGCTTCTCCAGGCTTCCTCCTAACCAGTAAGTTGGCTGGAGTGGGCGTCAATTCAAAATTGGATTCATCACTGAAGAGAACCTTAGCCCAATCATCAACAGTCCAATCCTTGTGGTCTCGAGCAAAGAGTAACCGGGCCTTCCTCTGCCTTTCATTGATGAAGGGCTTCTTGCGTGCTCTGTGTGACTTCAAACCAGCTTCAACAAGTCGGTTTTGAACTGTCCTTGCCGAACAAGTCACATTTCTCGACAGTGCCCACTCATTTTTAAGGTCCCTGGAGGTCTGACGACGATTCCTGACACAGGAACGGATGAGTGCACGGTCATCTCGTGGGGTAGAAAGACGTTTCCTGCCACGGCCAGGTAGCAATTTGGTAGTGCCATGTTCAGCTTGTTTTTTGTTGTTGTAATGAACGGCTGTCTTGGAGATCTTCAGTTTTTTCGCTACCTGTCTCTCACTCATGCCAATTTCCAGCAGTGCCAAAATGGCTGCCTTTGTGGCTTCACATAATTCTTTTGTTTTAGGCATTATGTGAGAGCTGACAACTTCTGAGTTGTGCTACGGCTTGAATGTAAGCAGGAAACCACTCTAGGCCTTTGCATGTGCAGTGCTGCTTGTGACATGAAATGGCCTCTTATATACCCTGGGAATCAATTAAGCTTAAGAATGTCAAATGGGCCATAAAGTATTATGTGACCAGCTGCATTTTTTGTTGTGTTCATTGTATTATACGTTTAGTGGTACCAGATATTAGAATGAACAAGAAATTGAAGACAACAAGGGTGGTCTAATAATTTTTTCCATGACTGTATGTACATGGATATGGAGCATTGTTTCTCTGGTGACATTACCTTTTGTGGAGCTATCATCATACATCATGAACTGTGGTGTCTGGTTTTTAGCTCCCTCTGTAGTCTGTTTAACAGCATAACACTTTATAGGTCATGAATCAGATCACTCAGTGAAGCCCTTTTGGAAAACAAAGCTTTGGATGTAGATTCTTCCGTCTGTTTTACCCCTAATGTCCTCAAGACACGACTAGGCTTTAATGCTTGTGCAGAATAACAACTTTTCTTCAAGGGGCCAAACAATTTGTTTTAACAGTAAACAAATATGAAGTTGAAATTATCTTGGACAATTAAAAATCAATCTTTCAAAAATCTAACTAATGCTAAAACATGGGGAGTGGAATTTTATATTTTTTTTCTTAGACTTCAAGTTTTTTTTTTTTTTTTTTTACCGAAAGGCCCTCACATTTAACATAATGAAGATGGGGATAGCAGAACCAACAACACACATACACATTTCGCGCACCCCATGAAATGACAAAAAATTTTGGAGGTAAAACAAATTAATACATTTGTTGTATGAGGACTGTTTTTTGTGAGTTCCACTTTAGAAAAGGATAAAACATTTCAATGTTTGAAATAAATCATCTAACTTTTAACTTGACCAAAAAAAAAAGAAAAAAAGTCACAAATTAAACGAGCAAAATGTCCCCAAGTCACTGATATTGGTTCATGATTTTTTTTTCTTTGAATTTTGGTTAAATGTCATTTTGAGTGACATTAAAAAAAGTCTTAAATCTAACTCGCCTTGAGCTGTAGGAACCCTGTAGACTACCCCATCCTACATTTTGATCTCATACAGACAAATTACGTGACCATTTTTTCTCATAAACAAACAGTGACAAATACAGTAAATATACTGTACATCTTTTATTCTTCTATGAATATAATACACCCACACTTGACACTGATAGTTGAAAATAGGTCTGCGTTTTTACATCTTAAAGTGCAGTGCAGAATGTACAAAGTGAAAGCGACACGTTTATTAGGTGAGATGCATTCTGGGATGTTTAATCACAGAGGGTAACATACTGCTGCTGCACTGCTCTCTGTGGGCTCTAATATTCAACACTGATACATGTGATGACATCTGGTGGAGGAAAGACCTGCTGTGACATCATTGGGGCGTGACGCTTGGAAGTTTAAGAGCCGCGCAACAGCAGTTCTCGTGACTTTCTCAGATTCATGAAAATTTTAATTAAAACTAGGAAGCACTCATTTTGATTTTGAGTAATGGTTAAAACTGTAAACACAAACAAAACCTTATTACTTATCAATAATTCAAATTATTACCATTTCATGTTAATATCATCACCAGAGCTGAGCTATCATTTTGTGTTAAAAGTCAATTTAAGCAATCGAGTCAAGTGGTGACAATCGAATAAAATAAACATCAACACTGAGGAGGCTCTGCTGTGCTTATCTAATATGTTTATAGGATGTGACATGTTACTGCTCCATGTCATTATCATTCTGCAGAGTTTTCATTGCCAGGCCCCACAGAGTCACACTGGAGATAAACTGGCCCTCAGTGGACCTGTATGACCCACTGTTGGGCCTGCTAGAAGAAGTCAGGGAACTGCAGTGACTGTCTGTGGGAGGAAGGTAGGGCCTCCCCACCGCACCTCTGCCCATCTCCACCGACACATTCCCGTTCTCCACGTACGGCCCGTACACAGCCTCCTGAGACAGGTGAGGTTTCATAAGCTTCATGCGGTCTGTGGCGGTCAGGGCTGCACTTCTGTCCTGGTGGTTGGAGGAGAGGAGGTGATGGGGCACCAGTGAGCGCAGCTCTGGAAGTGGGGTTGGGGTAGAAGCTGGGCTGAGGTGCATGCTGGGAGGTGGAGTCTCTATATGTGGTGTTGGCTGTGGTGGTGAAGGAGTAGGCGGAGAAGGTTTCTCTAAGCCTGCATGGGACATCATGGTGGGGAAATGCTGCTCACTGGTTGCAGCAGGAGGTTTACTGTGGCTGACAGGTTTGGGGAACGAGGCTGCTCCATCTGAGCTGCGAGGTGGGTCAGAGTTGTTGCTGACCTGGCTGTCAGCTGGAGCCCCCTTACAGTGCATGTTGCTGTGTATCCTCAACATGGCACAGCGAGTGAAGCTCTTTCCACAGGCGTTACAGACGTAGGGCTTCTCACCAGTGTGTGACCTGATGTGGCGCTGTAGGTCCCCTGAGCCGACAAAACACTTCCCTACAATGATTAAGAGCACATATTGAGTGTAAAACATTGTACAGACATTAGCTACAGTCTATATTAAATTTAAAATTCTTTTTAAAAAAAATTAAGTTTATTCGGTGAGTTTGGTTGCAACCTCTCCTTGGAGGTTAATTCGTTAAGACTAAAAAACAATATTGACCCTACAGCTGGAAATAAACACGAAACATTCAGCAGTTTCACATACTTCTTATGCTTGGGAAGCCTAGCATTAAAAAAAAGAAACAAAAGGCAATTATAGCTGCTGCGCACCGATGGGTCAGGTCCGGGCATTTTTAGGCAATTCAGAGCAACAAGCAGAAGAATTGGAAGACATTTAGGAATTTAGCAACACAATCTGCCTTTTGCATCAGCTGAGGCTTGAACTCGCAACCTCTGAGACTAACAATCAATTTCTATCTCACTGAGCTAATTAGTCAGTCAGTTACAGTTCATGTGTAGCTTCACAAATTGACTAAGCTAGATCCATGCATGGAAAAGCAGATTTCAAACCACTGTAAAAAATTCAGTTATCGAAACAAAAATCTGAAAATACACATATTTCATCTAGACAGCATGGAGATGTTGGTAATTTGTCTGTAACAATGATTGATTTGCTCCATAAGTGAAAAACTGATGTTTAACTAGTTGAGCTATGTGCAAAGTGAGAAGCCTCAGATGGTTTCACGCTGAAATATTGACACTGGATCTTTGTGCAAAGTTTGGTTTATTTTCAAGCATGAGAAGGCAGATTTTCTAGCAGAAAAAAGACTTGAAGATGCTGCACAGTGATCAGTCACGCTCAGGCAATTTTAAGCAATAAGCTGGAGCACAAGAAAATGTTTACATTACAATGTGGATTCTGCACCAGTTGAGGCTTGAACCCACAACCTCTGAAACCTAAGACGGTCATCAACCACTCTGAGCTAATTGGCAAGTAGCAACTCAACAGTGGCTTCACAAACTGAGTAAGCCATTCACTGTTGTGTAGGAGAGCAGCCATCCGTGCATGGAAAGGCAGATTTGAAACCACTGTAAAAAATTCAGTTATTAAGACAAAAATCTGAAAATACACATATTACATCTAGACAGCATGGAGATGTTGGTAATTTATTTTAACAATGATTGATTTACTCCATAAGTGAAAGACTGATGTTTAAAATTGCCATTTTTACATTGACTCCAATTGTTCACATTAGAGCAAAATTCAAAATGCTGTCAAAAATTCATTCAAAATTTTGAGATAAAATTCTGAAATTTGCCACACATCATCTACCATGACTCTAGAATTTTGTCATTTTTTTCTAGAACATTGAAGATTTATTTAGCAAGAATTTGCATGAATATGTTTATAGTACTGTTTACAGTCAAACATTTTGATGTACTGTAGGCTCAATTTTTGATAAATCAGAAATCTGAGAAACGTAGTTTTTGTAGGACAGTCTGAAGATGCTCTGTAGCAAGTTTGGTGTCAATTGAGCAAAAATTGTACAGTTTTTGAAGAAAACAGAGTGATGGACTTCATAATTTTTTAATAGGTTTAAATGTACAAAGGTTTCTTCAGTATTGGGGCTACAGTTTGATTAAAGTTGTGAAGTTGTAGCATGTATGGTTGATTTGTTATGAATTGTCAAAGTTTTGAACTTTAGACGCTTGCTGTAGCGCCACCATCAGGACTATTGGCTTGGGTTTACAGCTGAGGATATCTGGCATGAGACTGGACCTTTGAGCAAAGTTTGGTGGGTTTTCACCCATGGGAAGTATGAATTCCTCGGAAGAAGAAAGAAGAAGATTACCTAGGATTACAATAGTGTGCCCGGACCCTAAATAACAGTCAAAGTTGCTGATATAGTGCGACACCTAAAGAAGTTTAATCATGCTACAGACAGGCCCATCATGTGTATTTAAAGCTACAGAAACTGGATTCCTCACAACTAAGAAGCTAGAATCATCAGATGTTAAACATTTTTGGTTTCAAAAAGTAACTTATCAAAATTGTTGCCAATTAATTTTCTATTGCCTATTTTTTTAGTAATTTAATAGTGTTTTATACAACTACAACTAATAATATTTCCAACACAACAGAGATTGTATCTTACCACAGGTGGCACAGCTGTGTGGTTTTTCCCCAGCATGGCGGGCCTTGTGTTTCACAAGCTTTCTGTGCGTGTTGAAGGATTTTCCACACTGGTCACACGTCAGTGTCTTGTCTGTGGCGTGAGCCCTCTTGTGCTCCTTGAGATTACTCAAGTTGTTAAATCCTGAACGACAAGACGAGTACAGTGAATGAAACATGGGTCTTTTAAACACAAAGTGCATTACAATTTTCCAGCTGGCTTTGTGCACTAAGCAGCTCACAACACTGTCAATTATTAGTAACGGCTTCACTCAAGAATGAGACTATTAGCTAAGAATATAATAATTAAGAGCAGTCATTCACCTCGACCGCATATGTCACACAGGTGTGGCTTCTCTCCTGTGTGGACCACTTTGTGACGATGGACATCCCCTGATGCAGTGAAGCTGGAAAACACAGATGAATATTCAATTTATAGACAACTGTAGGGACTGTTAAGGCTTTGTCATATGAGGAAAATATCACCAAGCCTAAACTCAGTTATTATCCATTCTTGAGAATTGGGACAAGTCATATCCTGCCAAAAAATATTAAAATTATAATTTATCAACACACTAATTACATGTCTGGGGTAAAGCATTATTTTCAAAGGATTTGTGTATATGAAATAATATGATTTATGAAGCACTTTGATCTGCTTTCATTTTTTTAACCTCTAAACTTGCTCTGTGCCAGAAAACAGCCTCGTCCCAGACAAGAATTGACAACTTCAAACTATTACAAAATGTGTTCAAAGCCTTCAAAATCTAAAACTGCACTGCACTGATAACATCAGTGTAAAAATGTAGTTAAAGTATTGCTATATTTATCTTTGTTTGAAAATAGATTTTTTTTATCATAGCATGTCAGCTGTTGCCCTTCTACATCAAAAATAATTGTGCTTTAAAAATTAGTATTTTGATTGGCATTAAGCAAAGTCTTGGCAACTTTGAAAAATAAAATGACTGCTGTGATACAACTTTTTGTCAAATCCGTGAGACATCAACTCCATCAAATCTTACCACTGACATCCATCACGTATGTTCGTCAAGAAAAAAAAAAAAATCACTGGGAGGTTGGCCCATTACAAGGTTTAATAGTTGAGACTTTGATCTTATAGTACATCTTTTCCCAGCCTAACTGAAGAGTAAACAAAAAACAAACAAACAAAAAAAAAGTAAGGTTTTGTCCCAGTTCTCAAGAATGAGTGATATACCATCGTTCCAAGTTTTTATGTCTAAAGGCAGTATTATATAAAAGAGACATTATATTGGCACATCTAAAATCATGGTATATTACCAAGATTTTGGTAATTAATTTGTAGTAATTAGTAGTAACTAGGAAAGGCTAGTTAGTAATTAGTAAAGGCAGACCCACTAACTGACAAAATATATCTATGAAGGAAATTTACATGAAATATAACAGATGAAAGGTTCCCTCACCTTTTACCACATAGTTCACAGATGTATGGTTTCTCTCCAGAATGTCTCCGCAAATGTGTCTGTAAATTTCCAGCCTGTAAAACATCATCAGTTAGATATCTCAATTTTTTTTTTTCATCAGGAGAAACTGTGGCTTGTAATCCGAACAGTACGAGAGACGATACCTGTGAGAAGTTTCTCCCACAAACGTTACACTGAAAGGGCTTCTCACCTGCAACAACAAAAATGTCGGTTTGAGTCTGAAATATTATTACTGTATTACAGGAACATGTTATTGTATATGAGGTGTGATTATAAGGAAATAACGAACAGTACCGGTATGTGAGCGTTTGTGCATCTCCAGGTTGCTGGGGTGTTTGAAGACCTTCCCACACACATCACAACAATACTGCTTGCTTCCTGTCTGCTGCTGTGGCTCTGGTGTGGTTTTCAGATTTTGCTCCTCTTGGTTCACAGGTGGAGGACTGGGAAGTTGTGTATCTGTTGCCGTCTCTGTAACCTGCTCCCTGTCTGCGTTAAGGTCCTCAACAGGAGCCTCTGGAGCTTCAGTCTGGACCACAGACTCTTCTTGATGACTCTCTTTGGGACAGCTGAGGACAGGATCGGTGACTGACTCAGCAAACATCTCCTCCAAAGCCTTCTGAGACCGGAGGTAGTTGTATTTCTTCAGGTACACAGCCTTCTTTGGGCGCACTGGCTTGTTGAGCATGGAGTCTGCTGAGTTGGAGTTGGGGGTGTTTAAATTATCTGAGGGTGTTAAAGAGGAGACAGGGTTCTTTTCAGCTGCTACAGACGTACAGGGAGGATTGGGCTGAACTGTGTTTCCCGAGCACACAGGAGTGTGGCTGCCTCCCTGGCTGACCCCAAGCGGACACTGCTGCTCCCCCACCTGAACCAAAGGGCCTGGGCCTTGATTTAAGGCTGCACTATTAGTCTGGAGTGCACTTTGTTTGAAGTACTGCTTACTGTAGAAGTTACGCAGCTTGTAGCCGTGGACAAGCTGTTTTTCTGTCGGCGCCTGAGTGCTGCTAGCTGTGTCACAGTTTGAGCCGCTATTAGGCACCGAAACAGGCATCCTTTTGGTGTGGTCCATATCGCCACTGAAGCCAGGCCTCTGGGTCTCAGAGGGACAGTGGAGGTCAACATCATGAGGAAGACTGCTCCCCAAGAGGCAGTCGTGCTCAGAGCTCAGCATGCCCGGAAGAGAAAATGTCGGGATTTCCACTGGGGGAGGACAAGGCTTGAGGAAAGCATTGCACATGCTCTGAACATTTGGAACCTGCAAACACTGAGCAATGTCCAGGAGTGCTTGAACATTATCTTGGTTGATGTCAAGATGGGAGGTGTACATGTAGTCCAATATTTGACCGATGCCGCCGACATCCTGGATGACCAAGTTGAACACCTCATTCTTCTGACTGGGGGAGTTTTGGAATAAAGACCTGAAACAGCAGCGTATGATTATTTAGCTAAGTGATAAGGATAGAAATATGCCACTAACTCACTGAGTGTGTTTACATGGACATGAATAACCCATTTATAATTATGTTTTAGAGCATGTAAACAACATATTGTGTTTATGAGACACTCTGGAAATATGAATAACCCATTTTCTCTGCGCTCATGTAAAAACAATATCTTGAATATGATCACAACCAGCATAAGCCTGATAAATGGGTTCTTCATGTCCATTTAATAGTGATGTCACATACATAAAGACTCAAAGGCACCTGAAATAGGAGCTGAAAGCAGCCAGGACATTTTTGTGGGCTTTGAAGCAGACACCTTTGACCACCAGCATGCAGTCACAGAGCAGACCCTGAATCCTCTGCTCCTGCAGCTGCTGCAGGAGGTAGGAGCTGTGGCTGGACAGGGTGTCCATGTTCACTCAGCTGATGGACCAGTCTGCTCCAACTACTCCATCTAAAAGCTGGCCAAGGGGACACATGTCAAAAACAACAAATCTCTCAGTGAGGAGACATTAATTATTCCTATGGTTAGCTAGTCGTTGAAATACAAACAGCTTAAAAGTGATGTAAGCCAGTGGTGGTAACAAATGGTATTTTCACACATACAATTCAACAACCGCGCAGAATCCGGTGTGTCTGTGCAACGAGACCACCCAAGCAAAAATTGGGACGAAACCCGCTAACATGCTAACTCCTAAGCTATGCTAACCGACCACAGCGGTGAGTGGTGTGAATCGATGCTTCACCAAATCACTCAATTATTCAATTTACAGCCAAGAACTAAAGTGCTAAATATTGTTAGTTCAGTAAAGATAAGTCCAAACCTTCATCAGAGGAGTCCACCTTTTATTTGGATGATGGGTCACTTTCCGAAAGTAACAATGTACGTCACTTCCTGGTACGACCTGTATTTCGCGCTGCTTTAAACATGAAACAAATAACGTGACTATTTCGACACTTCAAAAACGGTGACAGGGTAATATATTTCTACGTGTCACTGTGGTTTTTAGCTGCCATTTAGGTTGTGAATAGCACAAAAAATTTTGTTCAACACCCGTTTCCACCCTGGTCGGAACTTCTTTCTGGGTGCGTTTTTACTCGGAGGACTTTCAATGTAGCAAACGTGTGTTAGTGTGGTCACGTGTGTTTTGAAAAGTTTAAGCGACTGGAACCGAGCAGGCGGTTTGTTGCGTTTAAATTACAGCGTACGGCATTTATATGCTTCAATAAGCCCTCTGCTACTTCAGTCATTGTTTTATTTATACACTTGCTAGCTTTGGATGACGTTAGCTAACGTTAGCTTCCTTTAGCTAACATTTGCTCATTGTATCGATTTCGTTTTAACGTATAACTGTTACGTTGGTATCAGTGGTGGTAGTAACGGTATCTCTATCTGTAGATCCGGTTGAATCAAAGTTATCATTACGGCTTAGTGAAAGCAAAATGGTTTTCTTCACCTGCAACGGCTGTGGTGAATCCCTGAAGAAAGCTCAGGTTGATAAACACGTGAACATATGCCGGGGCTGCCAGGTCCTGTCCTGCATCGACTGTGGAAAAGACTTCTGGTAATGATCGAGTGGCTCAGTGTTGTCTCAACATCTGTTTACTCTTGCTAATGGTTGCTTGATATTTAACCTGTGTGTGTGTGTGTTTGTGTGTTTGATTGATTGTGCATCCCTGTGCATGCTGAACAGGGGCGATGACTACAAGGACCACATCAAATGCATCAGTGAGGATCAGAAGTATGGAGGCAAAGGCTACGAGGCCAAAGCAAACAAAGGAGATGTGAAACAGCAACAGTGGATCCAGGTAAAATCCAGAAAATGATGTCCAGCACTGTTACCACACTGTGTGTGTTTAAAGAAAGAGTTTTTGGTTTTTAACTTGACGATTCCTCTCCTGAAGAGAGTCCATGACGCCATGAACAAACCCGGAGTCAGTGCAAAATTAAAAGATGTGCTCCAACAAGTTAGCTCCTATGATAATGTACCAAGAAAGAAGGCCAAGTTTCAGGTCGGTGTTACTTCACTCTGTACCAGTCATTTAATGTATGTGATGAACAGTGGGTGTGTGTGCATGTATGAGGTAATCAATATCAAATTTTGGTATTTTCATCAGAATTGGATGAGAAACAGTCTTAAAATAGCCAACACAAGTCTTCATGATGAAGTGTGGGAGGTCCTGTCTGCAGCTGACAAAGTAAGTCACTTAGCCTAATAGTTACTGTTATTGTTTGACTGTTTCCCTGTGCATCTAAGTATTGTCCGCATAGATCAAGATGGAAAATGCGATTTAGTTTGTACAGTTTAAATCCAATGAAATTCCAATGAATTTCAATAGTTAGTAGCTTCCAGTGATACTGAAGTACACCTGAAACACATTACAGAGGTTTATTTTACCCAGTTAATATATCTAGGTTATCATTTATGTGGTTTTCCTATAACTGTCTGGTTTTAATAAATTCTGTCATCTTAAGGAAAGACAAAAATACGTTTCCCACGTCTTTCATATCCCAACTGACCCTCATTACCCACCCACAATCTGACAGGCTCCTGAGGCCCCCCAGCAGACCAGTGAACCTAAACAGGCTGTGGCTGAAGCGGATGCTACTGAAAATGAAAAGCAGAACGGCCATCCAGATGTTGAGAAAAAGAAACTGAACAAACGGGAGCGCAAAGAGGCCCGTCAACAGAAGAATGGGAAGGCTGTGAAAGGCGCTGAAAAGACAGCTGCTCAGGAGCCAGAAGAGGGCAAAAAGAAAAAGAAGGACAGGAAGAGAAAACGCGGCTCTGAGGAGGACGGAGATGAAGAGCAAGACGGTGCTGAAAAAAAGACATCCAGCAAGAAAACAAAGATAGGTAAGGCATTTTCTAAAGAGATGCTGTTTTATTTCCATGTATTGCTTTTAGTAGTACTGCAACTTTGTGTATTTTAGTGAACACTGATATGACAATGTGGAATGGCTAAATGTTTGAATCAGCAGCTTGCACATTTTGTTGGTCATTGAATCTTGAAAGAAATGTAAATTATTAATATTAGAAAGATTAGTACAAGTGCTCAAATACACTGAGGACATCAATTTTTTGCAGTGTTCTATATGTCCTTGTGTTTGAAAGTATACTCTTTATAATCAACAATCTTTTTATTGTATTATATGATTTTGTTTATTATGTTAGTATTAAGTTGACTATATAACTGTTATACATTTTTGCTTTTAGCTGACCAAGCAGCAGAGGTTGCCGACACATCAGAGGAGACTCAGGATCAAGAAGTTCCTAAAGGTATAATGTGGTTCCAGGCATGACTTTGTACAACATCTTAAAATAAATGGTGGTGTAAAAGAATAAAGCCACCAGGGGTCAGTATTGCTTGTTTTGTTGACAGTGAGGAAATGAACCTCAGTGAATATTCACCCTGTACTGAGAGCTAATTTATGTGTCTGATTAACTTGCAGGTAAATTCAACTGGAAAGGAAACATCAAGGCGGTACTGAGAGAAGCAGATGACCAGGAACTGTCAGTAAAGAAACTCAGGAAAAAGGTGAGGCATGGACTGTGTTTATTACTCTGTGTACATGAGTCTGTAGTTCTTTGTTTGTACAACATGTGACTTCACCCAGCAAGTTGTTCTTGTAAACATTATGTGATAATTAGAGGTGTGTTTTGCATAAAGGTAACCTCAGTATTTTTCAACCTGGAAACTATTTTCCTGTGTTTTTGTGTCTAAGTGACGTGTAGCGACTGAGAGTTGAGAGGCTGAGGCTGGGTGTGGTTAACTTGTCTGACAAGCCAACAAAAGATTTGCTGAGATACAAAAATATGTTAAATAAACTTATCAGTGAAAGGGAATCAACTTATGATAACGTGCACAAACTTATAACTAAGATGATCACAGCGAACAAAGAAAAGTGCGGTTAACAAAAAAATACAATGACCCACTCACCCTTTGTCTCCAACCAAAAAAAACACACGTGAACATGAGATGTTGAAGATTATGAGTGTCACTGACCATATCCATGTGACCTGACTCCCAATAACCACAATCACAAAAAATAATAAATAAGAAAATCCCAAAACACCCACAAAAAACTTTGAATAATACAAAAATATAAAGCATACCAAAACTAATTCATCCCACTAATCTTACAAACCCCATTCCTTTATAAATTAAATCATAGCTCCTACATGACCAATAGCAGCAATGATTTTTGTAACTAGTCGAGAAATAAATGAGGGCTGCAGCTAGCAGCAGTGAAACAAGCTCCAAGGTAAACACTAAGGACATTTGTGCGTCGTCAATTTACACCCACTGAAAGTGACTGTTTTGCCTTTGACAGGCTCAGATTGTTATAAGTGTCTGACAATGTTAGAGAGGGACCTACACAAATAGCCCTTCAAACAAAAGTCTGAGCCTATCAGTGGCAAAAACAAGAATTTGACAGTGCACAAATGCCCCAGAATGGTCACATTGCAGCCTGTATGACAGCTGCTGGCTGCAGAAAATTCAGAATTTGTTGTTTCCATCAGTCACTCAGACATTAAAAACTTGGGAAAACAGGGCCCAGATTGAAAAATACTGAAGTTACCTTTGAATATACTGTTAAGAACTTGTTTCTCTTTACAGGTTTTGGCGGCGTACTACTCTTTCTATGGTGATGGAAATTTTAGAAAGGAGGAGGAGGTGCTAGCGCTTTTCAACAAGAAGATCAACAACAATCCCAAATTTAGAGTCTTGAAAGATAGAGTTAAACTTGTAAAGTAGACCTGTTTATCTCCCCTGTCTGGCATGAAATGTATGTTGCTCATAGACTTTTAAAATTTACGTTTGTCTGCCGTCCTCACTTGGATGTTTTTGTACAGCTGACCTAATCTCAAAGATTAAATAATTTTATAACTGAGTTATGTGTCCTGTTTCCAGTCTGTAGTTTCACTGATCGCAGTGACCTAGTCGGCAGCACGAGGAAGACTTTGTACAAATTGCCTTAGAACGTGTCAGCGTTGTTTAATGTATGAAATGACAATTGTGACAGACGGCTGCTCTGTTCCACATTCCAAGCCCACGGTAAGGCTGGGAAATGGCACCTTATCTGTGGGATTGGATGTTGGAGTGGGGGAAGGGAAACGAGAGAGGTGCACCTGAGGTGAATTTGACTCTCACACGGGACGAAGCTAATGCACATTCCTCGGCACCCTGAACGGGGTTCACTTGGCCAGGGACACAGAAGCTCCATAGAAGCAAGACGTTTGGTGTCAGCCTCAGGTGAAGTTTTAATGCTGTCTGATTTTTCCACCGCTAGAATGAGCAGCCCCTTTACCCTGTACACACACACTCACACACTCACAGGAGGAGCTACAGGAGGAAATCTGCCCAGCTTTATGAAGCTCTGCTAATCCCAGCAGGTTTAACACTGATGCTCATTCATCACACTGCTTACCTGTAATTGTATATTGCATACTTTGGGTTAGTCAAGCTGTTACTCAAGTTTGCTAGTATTAAAATAGTGTTTTCTTGTTCGCAGTGGGACTTGATATTGCTTAATGCTTGTGTTTTAATCCAGACCCCACAGGATACTCCAGGAGAACTGAAACTAAACCTGTTTTTACTGTTGCAAAACAAATCTGAGGTCAACATTTTGTTTCTGCTATTTGATATTGCAGGATTAACTGTGTGGGCATATGGATTTATATGGGGCAGTTTCATCCCTGAACTGTGGTCTTAATGGCAGAAGAATTTGCCATTTCTAAAAGGACAAAAAACTCTGTTCTCTTACACAAGAACAGTTGAACTCCTAAGTGATAAAAAGCAAGTTCAGTCGCACTTGTAACAAACTTGTTTAAACAGATTTTAAAAAGCATTCATGATTTTTGTAAATATAATATATTTTTACTCTGTTGTTTAAATGGCTTTGCATTTGGTGGAGAGCACATTATGACTCGAAACAAAAAGCTTAGAACTTGATTTGTGACTTGTCAATCTTGACTTGGGTACAAATACTTTTTAGATGTACTTGTGACTTGCAAAACAATGACTTGGTCCCACTTCTGAGCTTTACTGCCCAGGGTGAGAACCAGACCAGGGTGACATCTCAGAGTATGAGGTAACACTCTTATCTGGTGCAACTACACAGAACAACAAATGCTCATGGGTGCAAAGTGGCTGATGACCCTGTTGCCTTTACCTGTTAATGAGCAAAAGTCAGATGTCTTTTCTAAAAGTCACTACATGCTGAACAGGACCTACTTTTTTAAAATAAACAAGGTCAGTTAAAAAGGAGAATAACAATGCTGTCCAACAGTATTACCCATTACAGGCTCCAAACACAGTTTTAACTTTATATCTTCATGATTCCAGTTTTATTGCAGGGCTGTGGTATTTGACTTCATTAGTTTTGGATGCACCTAATGTCAGAATGTGGATTGAGACTGTCTGCCACCGAATAAGTTGTAGCAGCCAGCACTGGAGTATTATTCACATGTCTTCACTACACGTGCCCCGTCTGTGCCAGATGGAAAGTGAGAGCGAAATCTGACAAAGGTATCAGCAGTGTCAGACTCCTGCCCGCGCCATGTAAAAGTATACATTCAAGATAAACGCTGGTGTACAGCCAGCTACTATGCATTCTGCAGAGTTTATGAGGGACAGAGAGGATGTTCCCTGTCAAACTGTCCTGTTCAGATATCCTCAGTTACCCTTGTGGTGGTATATTTTTCAGTCTGGTGGGCCAATTAGTTTGATGCTGATTGTGTCAAGATGGTGCATCGTGTACAAAAAACACAATGTAATTGATCTCAAGTGAATGCATCGGACATGGTGTTCTGTAGGAGGGTGCAGATAAACCAAACCAAATGAACAACAGTATTTCCCTTTTGGCAAAAGCTTGATGTAGCAGCATTCACTGTGCATATACTGTACATGTTATTATTACATGTATGCTTTACAGGTTATCTATTGGTGGTCACATTAAGTTTTCTATTAAATAATGTGCCTCTCAAACATGTTTCCTGTACTTGGAAAGCACCTTGTGGACTATGACAGTTTAGGTGAGTATTTAGTTGCACAGGTAACAAAATAACAAAGGATTAAAAATAATTGCAGTGTTTTCAAATGTACACTGCTACTACTATATGTTTTATGAAGTACTCAGGTTAATTTTTTTACTTCTTTTTATTTGCTAATAATTGTAAGTAATTGTTTGTTTATTATTTAGTGATTTTCTGTGGCATTGCATTGACATTTGTGAAACTTGGCTGTTACGAATACAAAAAACTACAGCTGTCGCTTTAAGTATGTCACAAAGAGGCGACTCTGCCAAACAGGAAGTGCCCACTCGTCTAATCACTAGTTAGCATCTAGAGGCAGAGTAAGTTAAAGATAGCGTCAACACGATGCTTAACGACAATGAACTTGTTACGTTGCGGAACAGATTTAAGAGAGATGCGGAGTTTCTCATGCAAACAACGACAAATGGTGACGAAGACGAAAAGAGTAAGAGTCAGACACTTTGTGCTGGCTAACGTTGTTAGCTAACTTTGACCAGTTTTCTGTCAGAGCTAACTGTTAACACCTGGAGGAAACGTTGACGTTATGAACTCAGTGGTACATTATGACGGTATAGCTCTGTTGTTGTTTTGGGTGCTGACATCCTCTCTGTACGTGCTGCTGGCATATTGTCAATATGGTTAATATATGGTTAATACACTTAGAAAAGTAGCTACCTGTATGATTAGATCTGTTGAAATGCCAGTTTGTAACGTTAGTCCACTTGACAGCTTGTCTTTAAACAACTTGAAAGCATTTTATTTCACAAACTAAAGCAGGTATGTACCAGAAAGCTATGCGCTTTTTCTGACTGCCACATATTCAGTCAAAGGGGGTGTTGTATGCTGGACAATTGTCCAGCTTCGAGGCCCAGACTGGCAGACATCCAGCAATTCTTGATTGTTTTGACTGAGCAAGTGTCAGCTCAGTAACTTAATACAGAGAAACTCTACTCCTACACCGTCCTCAATGTAAGGGTCAGCTCACTGCCAGTGTTTATGACATGACTGTAGTCTATGCTGTAAACTAATAACTGTAATATAAGTAACAGAGAAAACATTTGTCAAGTGGCCATCCATTTTTACTCATGGCTGCTTTTATTCCAGTTTACATACTGTCAGTGGTCCCTCTGGCAAGCTGACTTGGTATTGTATTATGTTGTATCCGAAGCAGACCACCAGGCATAACTTTGATTAAAGATGTAGGCCAACTTGTCTAGGGCATTGAGTTCATTGTGAACTCTGCACCAACATGCTGAAGCACTTCAGCAGCCAACTACAGGCTCTGATACGTTTAATCAACCAGTAAATTATAGAGATTAATACCTCTCGGAGAAGTAAGATTATCTCAAAGAAAGCTATCGGTTTCACCTCAAAAGCTCCTTAACCCTGGGAGGTGGGGATTTAGCACATTCTCTGTTGGGGCAAGACATATCTCATATTTGGTAGTGAATTCTATACCATACTGTAACTCTTTCAGTGTATCTTAGTATTGAGTTTTTCTTTAAATCATGCAGTGTTAGTGTTGAATGTTACCACATCTAACTGATGGTTTTGACTGTAGCCAAACTTTTGTGAGTAATTATCAAGTTTAATGTGCTGTACATTTGTTATAATATGCACTTAGATCTCTAGTTGTTTTTTTTAATATCTGGAATGGAGCAAGTTCTCAAAGTAGACCATGAATCAATACTTTTTTTCTTGTTTATTACCTTTCAGGTCAGGAGGAAAAAGATGCTAAACCTCTTCCTCGCATTAACAGACACTCCGTTTTCTGGATCATGGCATCTATAGGTGTGACCTACTACGTGGATTTCCTCCGTAACATCATGGAGAATGACGATATCAAAAGGTGATTGAGTTATGACAGAGACCCCAAAACTCATGTGCAGATCTTGTTCACTTATCTCTATTCCCTATATTATAAGGCAGGTTGTGTTGTGTGTGGTATAGCAGGTAGAATGTTACAAAAGTATGAGATCATTATTCCACTGTGATGTTTTTTTAGTATCCAGTAATGAGAGACCAGTATTAGATAGATAGATAGATGGATAGATAGATAAACTTTATTGTCTGTCCCAACAGTGACAGAAATTTTCCTTTGACAAGGCTTAACAATACACATGATTCACATTTAAGACACATTTAAAACAAATAACTTAAATGCATACACCGTGCCGTGTCAGGAGAATAGCGCCCCCGTGATTTTTTTTTTTGTATATTTTCTTTAAGTTATCTATACACACAGTAAGCCTTCATTAATTTTTGCCTTTTCAACCTGTGTTTTTCCAGTTGGTGGTTCAATGTGGGTCTGATACTCCTTGGGATCTGCCTGTCTCTGGCCATGTTTTGCATTGTGTACCTGGAGTGGTTCAAAGGCATCCGGCACTATGACCAAGAGTATCCTGCCATTCCTCCCATCACCACTGCAGCTTTTATTGCAGCATCTTGCAGGTAAAACAGCAAAACAAATTAATTAGTTAAATATTAATAAACTTCAAACTGCCTAAATGTGCTGTAATCCTGCAATTACACAAGAACAGATAAACTACAGGGCATTCCTTTAGATACCAAAGAAAGTAAAACAGCATTGGATTAAATATGTAAAAACTTTAGAAGTTTATTAGAACACCCGACACACTGTACCTCTCCTATTTAAATGTGCTCAAATGAACAATTTCAAGCTCTTTGGGCACAGGATGAGAGGTGAAATGAGAAAGCTCGTTGAACATATATGGGATTTGTCCAAATTTGGACAAAAAATTTAAGCACATAAATTACAATCAAGGAAGTTTATAAACAGTGACACCAATTCATGTTTATATATATATATATATATATATATATGTATATGTATATGTAGAAAATTATAAAATCTCAAATATGGATTTTCAAAAATAAAAAACTATCGTGTTGAAACACAAAAGGGCCATCACAAAACTGTTGCTACAAAGTTGGAAGCACACCGTTATCTAATATATCGCTTTATGCTGTATGCTGTAACGCTAATAAAAATGACTTAAGGAGCCTTTCTTAAACTGTGAAAAACAGGGTGAGAGCAAAAGTATTTCGGCAGGGGTGTAGGGTATTTCTGGTTTATTAACAAATGTACTATAATACCAGTAATCTCTGCTCCTTTGTGCTGGACAGGTAGCTCTTTGCTGAGATCTGCTGATTTTGATTCTCAGTTGGCGATACTAGAAACCAATTAGGTAATCATTAAATCTGGAGTTGGTAACTTGTTGGACTGTGCTTCATTTTTTGCACAACTGTGTCCAGCATGGGTAGTTTGACAGTCAGTTTGACTGCAGTTCAAGAGCAGTGATTGACATGATTAACAGCTGCCTTAGAGGCTCCACACCTCTGATAGGTTGTTTTCCTTCGGCCGCTGTGGATCTGGCCAGTGATATTAGAAGCACAAGGAGGAGGCAGAGGAACA
Organism: Epinephelus awoara; assembly: GCA_035609425.1. Classification (NCBI taxonomy): domain Eukaryota; kingdom Metazoa; phylum Chordata; class Actinopteri; order Perciformes; family Serranidae; genus Epinephelus; species Epinephelus awoara. The sequence continues at coordinate 16,295,672 of CM069296.1, forward strand.
TGACATAACCTGTCTTGTGTACGACTGTTAGGATGCAGTGACCGTTTCAGCGAATATGGCAAAAGGGTTTTTTACAAAAAAATGACCAACTGTAGCTCTAAGTGTAGATATCATAAACAGATTTATAGTCTGTAACCACTGTATACCCTCACAGGTGTTTCACTCAGTTTCCCTGATCAGACCTCCTTTTGGGACTGTGGTCATATACAGACTGTGCTTGAATCACAGAAATGCTCAGTAATATTACCCATGTTCTTGGTACAATGGGTTGTAAAAAAACAACAAAAAACAACTGCCTAAATACTTGTATTTTGATGATCTGAGGCATTAAAAAGATGCACTTGCTTGACAAGTCATTGACAGTGTACAGTATTTGGAATATTTGCTGGTCTGATATCTACACCCAACAAAGCACTCTACTCCTACTTGTGCAAATTTATCCACCCTCTGTATGTTGGTGAAGATCAGGAAAGACTGATGAGGTTAAGAGTGATCTCTGTCGGCCTCCATCTTAATGCAGTGTGAAGTATGAGAGGCCCCCTGAGACATATTTCATACTTGTTTCACAAGTAACATCATACTCTCATACATACACCACTATACTCTTACACAAACACTAACTCTCTTATATTTATCATCATGTTTTCTTTAATTTACTGTCATTAGTGTAACAGAGGATAATATTATATGTTAGTATGATAGTATGTACATGAAAGTAACAGTATATGTAAAACAAAGTTCTAATATATGTATGAGAGAATAATATTATATTTGAAACAGAATAGTAGCATATGTAAGAGAAATTAGTTATACATGTGAATGCAAATAATCATGTGTAAGGAAAAAAATGACAATGAATGTCAGACACAATGATAGGGTATGTGAATGAGAATAGTTGTTTGTGTGAGAGCGTTTGATTGAAACGGAAATAGTACTGAATTCTCAGTTCATGATTGGTTATTTTTGATGAAGCGAGATTGTGAATTGTGAACTAAGCTTGCAATAACCCGACAAATAGTACCTAAATACGTCGATAAAAAACAGTTAAACCTTGGTACATTTGAGACAACCTGCTGGCAAAATGACTGACCACGATTACGACCTGAGGGCTCTCCTTGAGGCGTGTGATGACGGCAACATCGAAGAAATTGAAGTGGATCAAGCGACTCCCAAGGAACAGAGAATAAATTTGACCCACACGCCAATAAAAGGCCCGAACCCCAAGAAGATGAAACAGCATAAAGAAAGGGAGGAAGAAAGCACCAGTGCCGCAATTCTTCATGCAGTACAAACTTTAACCCGAAAGATGGACGAACAGACTGAATTTTTAAAAAGTTTTGACAGGCGCATCGAAGCCAATACAACAGCAACAAGGAAAAACAAAGAGAAGATCGTTGTGCTTCCAAAAAAAAAGTAAGCAATCTCCAGAAAGAAAACAGCCATCTGAAAATTGCAGCAGATTCTCTGGAAAGGTAATAGACCACAGAAGTGATTTAAAGGGACACTGGCTAATGGTGGCTTTAGAGATAAATGGCATAAATTATGTTTTGGTATGTGTATATGGGTATAACCAAATTGTGCAGAACAGAAAATTCTTTTTGGCTCTGAGCAAACTGATAGAAGAATGGAAAGTGTCATATACAACTGATAAAATAATAGTTGGAGATTTTAATTTGGCGCCAGATCTCTGGTTGGATCGTCTTCCGTCAAAGGGTCAGTTTCATAATTATAATAATATTATAATTGATTTTGTTACAAAAACCAACTTGACTCATTACTGGAGAATGAAAAATCCTATTACTACACTATATACTTGGTTTAATGCATCAAATAATGGCCAGTGCTCAAAAATAGATTATTGGTTAATCTCAGTTAATTTAGTTAATGATGTCTCCAAGTGTGAACTGATCATTTTGTCATCTTGCTGTGTCTCTCTAATGAAAAATGTGTCTATTCACAATTCTATCTGGAAATTCAATAATATTCTTTTGGAAAATACAGATTTTTGCAAAGAGGTCAAACAGCTCCTTGAAGAAATTGTTGTACTGGAAATTTCAGCCTCGGGTAAGTTTGAATGGTTTAAATTTAGCAAAATATTACAAAAGAAATGAACAAATTATGTTGTAGAACGGATTTAACAGTGGAGGAACATGTTGAATTGAACAGTCTTCAATCTCAACTAGATAATATGTATGTGGATAAGGCAACAGGAGCATTTATTTGTTCAAGAGCTTGTTGGATCACAGTAAACAAGAAATCGATTTTCAGAAAAGGTTGGTATGAGAGAGGCATTTTGTTAGTAATGGATTCTGATGGAGGTTTTTTGGACTACAGGACTTGTTTAGAAAAATCTTAAATAAATTGTTCTCAGAGAGTATAATAGGATTTGTAAAGCAATCCCCTTACCACTGATTCAATTAATCCAGAATACCCCATTATATTCGAATGTTAAATTTGTACTACCAAAAGTGATGATTAATGATTGCAACTTAAATAACAAATGTAACAACAAATTGATTAGCGCTGCTTTGAAATTGATAGTATTTTATGATTACAACAGAGGATTTAAAGAACAACTGACTGATAAGGTAACTGTGTCTATGATGGATAAAGCACACTAAATATATTAAAAGGCCTGTTTCCCCAAAGATTAAAGAAACTCATTAAAGATACTCTATAAATTCTACCCAGTTGCAGAATTTCTAAAAAAAAAAAAAAAAAAAAAAAAAAAAAAGATTTAAATTTGAATTTGACCCGTGTACCTTTTGTAATGCAGCAGATGAAACACTAGAACATATGTTTTTCTCATGCCCTGTGTCCAGGAAATTTTGGTCAGAAATAAAAAATTGGTTATTACTTAAAATAAATGACATTCCAGGTTTTTATATTTCTCATATATTCTTTTATATAGATAATTTGATTTTAAATATGATTATTCTAATGGTTAAATATCATATTCATTGTAGTAAGTGGAGAAATAGCAAACCCTCCTTTGACTGGTTTATAAATGATTTCAAATTATTTTTCCTATCTCTTAAGAAATTGTACTCCAGCAAAATAGCCAGAAAGATCTGTGGTGATATATCTCGTTTATTGCTTATTTGATTTATGCCTAAGATTTTGCTCCTCCCTAGGGTTTTGTTACTTAATTGTATGTCTGGTGACTTATAAAATGATGTGCTACTGTTTTTTGTTTTTTTTACTTGCACCATTTAAAAACCCCAGTCTTGTTTTTGTTTTATTTGTATTTTTTCTTTGTGATTCTTTGCAATTTTGCAACATTTCATTGTACAAAAATGTATAGTCCTTACGAGAAGATGTGTGGTTCTCTATGTTTTTGTTATATTGTGCGTTCAATTAAAAGAAAAAAAAAAAAGCTTCACTGTTGTTCCTGGTCCGCCATCTTCTCATATTATGATTGGGAAGGCAGGCCTTGTTCTCGCTTCATCAAAAATAACCAATCAGGAACTGAGAATTCAGTCTTATTTCCATTTCAATCAAACTCTCTCACACAAACAACTATTCTCATTCACATACCCTATCATTCTGTCTTACATTCATTGTCATTTTGTTCCTTACACATGATTATTTGCATTCACATGTATAACTAATTTCTCTTACATATGCTATTATTCTGTTTCAAATATAATATTATTCTCTCATACATATATTAGAACTTTGTTTTACAGATACTGTTACTTTCATGTACATACTATCATACTTAAATACATATAATATTATCTCTGTTACACTAATAGTATGACAGTAAATAAAAGAAAACATGATGATAAATATAAGAGGGTATAGTAGTGTTTGTGTAAGAGTATATTGATGTATGTATGAGAGTATGATGTTACATGTGAAACCAAGTATGAATTATGTCTCAGGGGGCCTCTCATAGTGAAGTGGCAACTTTACACTGCATATTTTTAGCAGCGCCTATTCATTTTATCCCTATGGCACTGGGTGTGGATGTTGAGGGCTTCAGTAGGGCAATAATCCAATCGATTAAGTGATGATAAGTAAATTATAATTGCCCTGTTAGTTTGTACATTAATGCTTTACACCTAGTTGATGCTAGTTAATTGATCAGTTTCTTTAATTGATTGGCCACTTAGCTTTCCTCATCATATGATTAGCTAATCCACCATGTTTAAAATAGAGAACCAATTTTAATATGAATTTGTGTCACTTACACGGCTTATGGGAGTCACTGATTAGAAGAAAGTGGGAAGCTTTGAAATGCAAAACTAGTAAATTTGGATGCTGCCTATGAAGAAAACTTGCAGAAACTTGCGTTTTGGTGGGTACCATGTAACAATACAGTACCTTTGCTTCAAAAACGAAGAAAGTTAACTGCTGTATACAGCTGCTAACCCTGTATGGATGTGAAATGATTACTGTCATCGTTGTATGACATTTCACACGTTTAACCTTTTTTAAAACAGTTTGCTAACTGCCTCTTTTATTGGAAATCAATTCTTTACCACTCTAAAACAGTAGGTTCCAGTGTCTGCACTGTGCAACTTTCTGTGTAGGCTGCTGAGTGGCAGAGAAGAATTGATGTACAGGAAAACTGCTGTTTTATCAGGATATGGCACTACTGTTAAGTTTTTAAATGAATTACATAGTATCAAAATGGTGCATAGATTGCATACTTGCTGATACCCAATCCGGGATTTTTTTTTATACTGACACTGGTATCAGTATTTGAACAACTCTAGCCCCAAGAACACAGTAGGCAGAACAATGGCAGAGAGAGAAAGAGAACTGAAATGTTCAGCTTCAGCTACAGATCCAGATTTTACAGCGTCCCACATTCTTCCTCTAAAGAGATTGTGACAACGTGACAGTGTAGGAGACGCCTGTATACAATAAATATTGTATTGTTTTATTGATCAATTTATTGATCAATACTGATCAATCTGTTATGCATATTTGTAAGTGTCATTGTACTTTCTTTGCAGCTTCAACATGGCTCTGTGGCCTGTGTGGTCCTTTTTCACTCCACTCATCCTCTTCACACAGTTCATGGGTGTGGTCATGCTCATCTCTTTGCTTGGATAAATGTGACGGCTGAGGATGTTTTTTTTTTAAGCTCTGTAATTTAGATTTTCACAAAATGTCCTTTTTTATGGAATGAATAACATTTTATTTGGCCTTAAATTGTCAACATTTTTTTATGGCGTGAAACCTTGGGTCATTAAAACATGTCATTAGAAATTAAATATTTATTAATACCAGTGCTTCAATATGTATTGGATTTTACATCATCTTGTTAACCACAGTTTGGAGTTCTCTCTTAATAATTTTCCTCCATTATTTGCACATATTTTTAAAAAAAAAAAGGTTAAAATTTACAACTGCATCATCAAACTTAAACACCCTGGTATCAATATAGAAAACATACCTTCCAAAAACCTTAGACACTCCAACACCAAAATCAAACATACACACTAACCATTATGGCATTGGCATTATGACATTATAACCATTTGTCCACACACACCGCTCTCCATTTTCAAACATATCTAGCAGCACATTCACAGAAACAGCCCCCAACACTCCCACTACTCTCATTAACATGGCTGTCAGCTGTTTTTTAGCAAAAATGTTAACGGAAGCATATGTTAACCATGCAGCAGACAAAGCTAGCAAACAGCTTGAACATTGCGGAGCACTCAACTCGTGAGCCAGATGATTCCTTTAAAGGGACAGTTCACCCACAAATCAAAAATACATATTTTTTTTCAGAGATGTCTGCCTTCTCTTAGATATAATGGAACTAGATTGCACTCTCAATACAACACAAAAATACGTTTGAAAAGCTCAACAACTACATCTCTTTCCAGAAATCATGATCCAGTTACTCAAAATAATCCACAGACCTTGTTGTGAGCAGTTTAATGTAGGATGTATTTTCTTTTGCTGAACTACACCCAGCAGCGGTATCACCAGGTAGAAAGAAGCATGCATCCACTGCTAGCTCACCTAGCCCCACTTAGCTAGCTAATGTTAACAGCTTATCTATGGAGGACACCATTGTGCTCACACTGTCACAAGCACAAACCTCTCGTCTATGAGTAGATGTGCGCTTCCTTCTGATGCGGTTGGCGGATGTAGTTCAGAGGAAAGAAAATAGCTCTTAGATGAGACTGCTGACAGCAAAGTCTCTGGATATATCTTGAATAACCAAGTCTTGATTTCTAAGAAGAGACATTGCTGTGGATTTTTTCACTTTATTTTTTTGTGCTTTGTGCACCACAATCCCAGTGCCATCCAGTCCCATTATATTGGAGATAAGGCAGACATCTCTATGGCTGATTTTGCCAACACTCAGCAACTCACACCAAAACAATTTAAATTGATAAATGGCACTACAGGTAAAAGGAAAAATATGTCATTTTGATTTGGTGGTGAACGTCTCTTTAAAACTCCTTCAAAGTCAGCAGCATTTGTCTTTTGAAAGATAAGGTTCACTCATAACATACTCACTGCATATATAGCGCAGCACATTCACAATGTAGCTTTACAAGATTATGAAAGAAAATACTGTAATTAATAAACACACAGCAGAAATGATAAGGTCTAGGCTAAGTAAGTACACTGTCAAGTTACCGTAATGGTGGCACAATGTCCAACCACATCCCTTCACCTCCTCAGAGGCCTGGCTCATCCACATAGATTAACTCAAGCTGTTCTTCATCTACCTCAAAGTCAAGTGTTCACTGCATATAAAGTAAAGACTCACAGAAAACATACATTATCACAATACGTAGTACCTATAAATGTAATTTATGCAAAACACATAAAACTGACCAGTAACACAGTTACTTGGACTTATTTTTGTGCCAATGTGAGATTTTTGTAGACTGTGACGGGACATGTTGCCTAACTACACAATGCTACGTCATTATGGTGAAGGTGTTTTCCCTTCTAATCTGCCACATTGCTTATACTCCTCTGCCCCTGCCTTTCTGTCTCTCACACCTAATACACACTGACACTGTAGACCTACACCTGCAGCAGATTGTTCTACAGATGGGTGACAGATTAAAGGAAAAACCAGCATGAGGTGTCTTAGTATGGAGTCAGCTTCAGTGCTCCTTGCCGATCATTACTCCGGCCTTACCCTTATTTAGATACATAACCTTTATTTAATCAGGTAATCTCAGTCTCATCTGTTTGCAAAGAGAGACCTGAGCACAGCAAATACAAAGAAAAATAAACATAGTTGAACATAAAAAAGGACATACAGCTTCAGAAAATCACAGACATCACTAAATAGATGTGAAGATAAACTTTATATTGTTTGGTCTAATGGAGATGATAGCGGAGAGCATTGTCTTACATGTGGGTCCAAAATCTTCATTGGCGTTCAACTGGGTTAAAATCTGGTGACTGCGAAGGCCGTAGCATTTTAGTCACGCCATTTTCATATTTCAACAAAGCATTTAGTGAACCCTCGTGCACAGAAGCATCTGCATTTGACCTGTTTCCAGTCTTGTATCAGGTTTTTGCTTTGTTTTGTCCCATTTGTGGATGTTTCTGCTGAACCAACACAACTGCTGTCTTTAACCATCTCAGTTTATGATTTGTTTTGCTTAAGAAACCATGGCAACTGTATCAAAAATGTGATTTGTTGCGTTGACTATTTGGTAAACAGCACTTATGAGTGTGATGAATGTTTTGAGACTATATCTTTCTTTCTATCGTTCTCGTGTTTAAGTATGTTTCAGTAAACTAAGACTGTGAGCCACAATTTACATTACCAGGACCCTGAAACTGAAGCAGCTAAATGCCATTCAGCCACTGTTTTTTCTTTTTAATTACACCTGTGCTTTTCCTACAGTCACATGTTAAAATGTCCATATTTTTATATAGAAAAATGCCTGTAAGCAATGGAGGAACAAGTGTGTCACCATTTCTAACCGATGATAAAGCCAACATTTTTTTAAATTATTTTGATTTTTCTCAGTTTGTGGTGAAGAATGTGAAGACTTGTATTCTGTAAAATGCTTTTTTCTTTAATAAACTTCTATAACTTATTTCAGTGCTCATGCAAATTGTTGTTATTGCTCGACAAATCCATAGACTATAAAATAAATGGGCATGGCAACCGTGATGTCACCCATTGGTTTGTGGACTCCCATTTTGAAGTCTGTTTGGCATTTCGGCATTGCCATCGTGTAAGTGACCATATTTGGGTGAGAGGCTGCCTGAGGACACTATCAGCCTGTCACTCAAAGAAGCCTGCACTTAATTATACATAACTTAAAGCAGTAATAAAATGTGAATGGATGAATTATATAAAAATTTAATCGGAAAAATTTGAAAAAAAGTAGAAAAGGTCAAGCGACTTTGCTCATTATAATACTGGTAGGAGATTTTAATGGTACAATAACCATCTCAGAAATTATTGCGGTTTCACAGTATGAGTATTACAAATAAAGTTATTATCAGTCAGCATGACCCTTAAAGGCATTAAAACAGAAAGGTTATTTTTGGTTAAACGTTTTATCAGGGTAATTATAGCTTGAAACATTTTTTAATGAAAGTATGTGTAAAAAGTCTCCCTTTGAAAATAACTAAAATAAAGAAAAAGAAGATCTCCTTAAGTAATCCACAGGAGTAAATTCATTTTTTTCATTCTGTTGTCATATACACACACAGTGCTGGATGGGGACTTGAACTAGTGACCAAATGCACACGGTATGCCTTGTGACTGGTATACTGTTGCAACCCTAATAATATTATTATCTGAACTTTCTGAAGTTTGTGGTGTAGATGTCTTTATTTTGTCAAAATAGAAGTCCTCTGTGACGTTGATGTTTTTTAAGGTTATTGTTTGGGGCGGTTTCAACCTTTATTGACAGGACAGGTAAGATAGACAGGAAAGGTGGGAGACAGAGGGTTGATGACATGCAGCAAAGGGCCACAGGCTGAAATAAAACCCATGCCGCTGCAGAGAGCTCAGCCTGTGCCGGGCACACACTCTACCAGGTGAGCTAGAGGTGTTGCACTTTCATGCTTTTATTGGGGAGTAAAAATGCACGTTTCAAATATTTGAAGGGGACGTGTGTCCTGCGTCCCCCATAAGGACGCACAAGGGCATAGGGTTGAGAGTTTTATTGACATATTGCACAAATTGAAACAAGAAGTACTTTACTATTTATTAATGTAATGAGTCAATAAAACAGTGTCAACCTCCTTTTAGTTTAGCTCAAATCGATCCTTATGTTTATTGTAAAGTTGACAGTAAATCCCAATCACACATTTGCTGATCTGTCCTCATACTCCACTTAAATCCAATGAAGCTGTTGAATGCAAACTGCAGAGCGCTAATGCAAACACTTACAGATTAAATCAAAATGTCCAGACTGAGTCAATGGCCCATTAAACGCCCTGTTAATGAACAGATCTTGGGCGACTCTTTTTTGGGCTGATACTCAGTGATTAAAAAGTCGATACCAGGCCTCTGATGTCCTATTGGAGCAAAATGTTATCACCTCTGCGGTCCTCATGACGCCACTCACTCAGAACTTGTTATGGAGGCACGTTTAAACGGTCCGTATTTGTTTTGTTTAATAAGTTGATAATTAAAAGGCCCTGATTACTCCCCCCCCAAATTTGCGTCACACCAATCACCTCTCAAACTATCTGATCAATCACTCTATTGTTGTGCTGATTGTGCGCATCCGCCCCAACTGTTCATATTGAACCACAGGTCATATGGTCATATCTTTGAGAGCTCTCGTGTTCTCCCCACTGACATCCACTCACAAAAAGCCAGTGTGAATTTGACCATTGAAATCTGATTCTTTTTTTTCACCTTGAAAGTAAAGTTTTAACCAAGTGGACATAAGGATTTGAGGAGGTGGTACTTAATTTGAAGGACACATCACGTGCCTCCAGCCTGTAAAACTCGCAGGTTTGTGAAATGCCATCTTCCTTTTCATCTCATATACTTAACACCCGATAGCCACCCTGAGAGGATTCCAGCAGACTTGGAGAGACTGCCTGGCAGCTGCTCGGAAGAGGTGGATTTGGGCGAAGCTCGTTTTTTCCCTGTTATTGTGGATAATTCCGTGCTTAGTGTTTTTTTTTTTGCTTCTTTGGGCAGTGAATGGTTGGCACGGCAAGCCCAGTGATTTCTCTGAAACATATGGGAGTCTCAAGAGGACTGGGGTCTGGGATCACCAAAGGCTGAAACGTAATCTACCATTTTCAGTGACTCAGCGCGCCTGTTGCACGACCAGATCTTTCAGTTTCAGGGTTACAAGATGACAATGCATCTATCAAGTCCATCCTCGGCGAGGCTGGACTCTTAAACTATGCGTGACCACTGAGCCGGACCTTGAAGATTGAATGAGCATGTTTGGCACGGTACCTATTCGTCTGAATCCCCACCTTGTAGCAACAGGTTAGGCACCTGGCCTCCCTCAGACGCTCTTATAGCGCGCGGCTTTGACTTTACCTTTATTCTTTCTGATATTTCTACATGACTCTCACCATGGTGGAGCACAGCGGCTTGGATATCATGTGTCTAAATAAGTACTGTCACAGTTCGTCCTCGTCGTCCAGCTCCGAGCAGGACAAGAAGATGTTCACCAAACTAAAACTCCGTCTGTCAGGGGAGTACCCGAGGAAGAATGCAGAGTTCCTCAGCGGGCAGTACGGGACCAATCTGCTGCTGATCGGGATGGCGCTGATGCTGGCTATCGCGCACCACGGCCCCTCTGTCAAGGAAGAGCACCTGCTGTCCTTTGTCAGCTGCCTCATGATCCTCCAGCTGATCTGGATGATGTGGTACATCCTGGTGCGGGACAGACAGAAGAACACGCTCACCGAGAAAGATGTCCATGCCACCACATGCTGGATAAGAGGTGAGTTTGTAAGATTACGCACAGGATCACAGCAGTAAATGCGTAAAATAGCAAACTGGTGTTTTCCTTTTCCATGTATTTGAAGGTTACAGAGGCCATGTGGATTGTGTTTGACAGATTAAAGCAAAATAATTAGTTTTGCCGTACAATCAAAGTGTGCCACTAATAACCGTTTTTTCTTTTTTCTCGGTAGGTGGTTTGACTCTCCTTGCACTCCTTTCACTGATCATGGACGCTTTCCGAATTGGGTATTATGTTGGCTATCAGTCTTGTGTGTCGGCTGTGCTCGGGGTATATCCTGTCATCCATGCAACTCACACCATAGCACAGGTAAGTTTACAACCCCACTGTCATTTCAATGAAGTGATAATCTTTCAGCAGTGTTAGACACTGTGTCTTTTTTTTTCTGCGCACCACTTAACCGGGTTGGTCTTTGAATAATGTGCTCTTTGTTGTGTTGAGGCCAGTACAGAGTTGCTGCAACAATATAATCCTGTCATTGTCCATGTTATTGGAGTGTAACTGACAAGGGAAATCCTTCTGGTAAATGGACTTATATAATTCTGCTGTCTATAAAATACGTTTTAAGGGGTAACTTAAGTATTTTTTTTTAACCTGGACAGTATTTTCCTATGTTTTTGTGTCTAAGTGATGAATAGGAACAACAGTTTTTTAAATTGATCCAGTATTGAGAGAGACTGCTGCAGCGAAACAGACTGCAATGTGATGATAATGGGAAATTGTGCACCATCAATATACGCCCACTAAAAGTTTTTTTTTTTTTTGCTACTGACAGGCACAATTTGTTATTATTGTTAAGTGTTTGATAACATAATGGAAAGGATCCCTACAGAGACTGACCTTTTTGTTGAAGAGTACAATCCTTTTTGATTACCTAGATACAGCCCTGCATTCACCATCACCAAACCCACCAGACTCCATTTAAATAAACATTAATTTTAGGGTGTATAGAACCACAATATTTTCACATACAACTGCGTGAATTAAGGATTTATTTTAACCAAACTAGAGCTGCAGGTTGTTGGAACAGTGAAAAGACGAACCAATACGGCTTTTGTGACTTTTATATTGTGTATTTCGACTTGGCATGGAGTGTGTTTTACCATGATAAAATGATTATGATGTTTATTTAAATGGAGTCTGGTGGCTTTGGTGATGGTGATTTCGGGGCTGTTTCTGGTTAAACAAAAAGGACATCACTCTTTAACAAAAAGGTCTATCTCTGTAGGGATCCTCTCCAGCATGTTGTCAGACATTTAGAATAATGATTTGAGCCTGTCAGTGGCAAAAACAAGTACTTGTAGTGGATGTAAATTAACAGTGCACAATTGCCCCATTAGAGTACATTGGAGCCTGTTTTTCAATTGCCTGCTGCAGCCCTCTTGCTAAATACTGAAGCAAATTTTGATAATTGTTGTTCCCATTAGACATGAAAACAGAGGAAAATGAGCTCTAGTTTAAAAAATACCAAAGTCACCCTTTAATAAGTGATATGTCAGATAATGTTATGGCTAGCATTTAAGGTTTTGTGTCTTGGTGTTTTGTTTAGGTACATTTTCTGTGGTTTCACATTAAGGATGTCATCAGGAGCTTTGAAACATTTGAGAGGTATGTAAAATGTCTCATATTATAATTTAACAAGACTTTAGTCGCTGTCACAATCATGAAACATCTCACCAGGGACTACGTATGGATGATGACAGCCTGTATCATAACACCACCACATGATCTTAGATTGACTGCTCATTTTCAACTGTTTGTCTCTTCAGATTTGGTGTAATGCATGCAGTCTTTACCAACCTCCTTCTGTGGTGCAATGGTGTGATGTCAGAGGCCGAGCACTTCTTGAACAACCATAAGAGAAGACTCACTGCCCTGGGCTACGGAAACCTCACCATAGGTAAGGGCCAAGGGGTTGATTGCTGGCTTGTACCTGGAAAACAAGTACAATAGTCCACTTGAGAGCTCACTTCAATAGATGAAAGAAAAAGGAAGGAGAGGAGGGTTTGTGAGGAGAAGGGAGGTTAGCTCAGCAGCCCAGTGGGTCTTGTTTGTGTCGAACGTCTCTCTATTAGGTTTCAGGAGACACACAGCGTTGCTAGTGCTGAGGCCCCCTCCCATGCCTTTTCCCCACACTTCAGCCACCACCACCCTCCTTGGCAACCCCCCGCTTGACCTCAGACGGCTTTGTCCTCAGGCTGCTTACTCCCAAGGGTGCTGCAATTACAGTAACTGATACATCTAAGCCTAGGGTTGGGGGGTTCGACTGCTCCTCCTCATATCCGGCTGACTATGAGGCTGGCTGCACCCTGACTGTTGTTCCTTTTTTAATTAAAGGCTGCAGTACCGTAGTGGTGGCCTTTTGGGGGGGTTTGGGGTAGGAGGAGATGAGGGGATGAGGGGGCACACGGCAGGGTTTTGTTTATATGATCTCTAGAGAGCTTCAGTATTACCATAGGGTGCTGCGGTGGGCTTGACAAGGAGTGAGTTAGTATAAAAAGTGTATTGTCATCACCATCTGAGATGCTCAGACATTCAGCTGGTGACTGAAATTTCCAAGTAACATCAGCAGAACATGGTTAATGAATATTGACCATCAAGAGGTACGGTAGGATTTTAAAATGGAGCTTTGTAAAAGATAGTCCATACTAGTTTTAAAAAACAAACATGATTAAAAAAAGTACTTAAAGTCACAGTACTGTAAAAACTGAAATACTGTCTTTTACAGTTACTTCAAATTTAAGTTTCATCACAAATCTAAATGCAACAAAAAACTGCAGTCAAGAAGTGGCTACAAAGGGCCAGACTGCAAACCATAAATGCCATAAATAATCTTAAACGAAGCAACTTAAAGGTCCAGTGTGTAGGATTTAGGGGCATCTATTGGCAGAAATGGTATATAATATTCATAACTATGTTTTCATCAGTTTATAATCACCTGAAAATGATAATGGATGTGTTTTTGTTACCTTACAATGAGCCATTTATAACTACATATTGAGCAGGTCCTCTTCCACAGAGTCCAATATGTTTCTACAGTAGCCCAAAACAAACAAACAAACAAACCAAACACTGACGCAAGATAGGGCCATTTGTGTTATCATATTGCCCATTTTAGGCCCCGTTTATATGACAACGATTTCATCTGAAAACGGTAAACTTTAGTTGCGTTTTGGTCGATCGTTTACACAACAGCAGCGTTGTGGGTGCCTGAAAACGCAACGATTTGAAATGGGTTCCAGAGTGCAACGTTTTGAAAATGGCAGCGTCTCCGTTGTCATGTAAACTTGCAATATGCGGTTCCTTTGAAAACGGATTTTTTGCACATGCGCATTACGATTCCAGTCACTAGGCATGCCGACCGCCACAACAACAATGCCGAGCTCTGTTTGTGCTGCTCACCCTGTTGATTTGAAGTGAAGTGTAGATCTGTTACTGTAGCAACTCCACCTCGTCATCCATCCAGACAAAGTTATCTGTGCATGCTTTCGCCATTGTATCTTCTTTGTTTTGGTTTGTAACCATGGCGTTGTAGAGGAAGGCGCTTCAGCGCAGGCGCATGGCGTCATGCCGTGGTGTTGCTTTGCAAATTTACACTGCCACCCATTGGCCTGGCGTGCATACTGCAGTGTTTCCAGTAGACTCCGCAGCTCCGTGTGAACGGAGATCATTTCAATAACGTCGTCATGTAAACGCAGAAGTTTTTTAAAACGCAAAGGACAGACTTTTCCGTTTTCAATGAAATCGTTGTCGTATAAACAGCCCCTTAGTTCTCCGACATGCTTGGCACATGGCAGAAGTTTCGGTTTTGCAGCCTCACCACTAGATGTCACTAAATCCTTCACCCTAGACCTTTAACAGGCCTTATTTTGCCCTGAATTTAGCGTGAGCTTAGAGATACATACAGTGCCTTCTGGCTTCATTGTTGCAGTGATCCAAGTTATTAAGGTGGTATTTGTGTAGAGTTATGACCCACAATGGCTCCGAGGGGATATAAGGCTATCGGTGCAATATTTTTGCTAAATAAGATTGTATTTATTTTTTTCAGACCTTCATTACATCCAGGGCCAAACAAATAATCATAATTTTATCAAAATCGCAATATGACCTACTGCCATTTTAAAATTGCAGCAGGCACAATATATGTAAATGGAAAATGTGTGTCAAAATATCATTTTAAATTGAATATTGCTGCCGAGATGTCTTCGGACCAAAAAATAAAACATAAAAAAAACATAGATGTTTGGCATGATCCCTGCCAAACCATAATCATTTTAATGTTTTTCATTGAAATGAAAACAATATAAAATGATCATCACCTCTAATTTTGTAAATCATCTCCCAATTACAATATCAGAGAAAATAGTCACAGTCAGATACTTTTTCAAAATGTTCAGACCTAATATCATTTTTGCTCTTTTTCACTTGTGAATTGCTGATAATTCAAACTTTTCAGGCCTCTGAAAATTATTCAGATACTACTAGGGGAAACAATCACTTTGTAGTTGAACTGGCCACAACTTGTAAAATATACAGTATTCACTGACAAGTATATAGTGCTTTGTTAAAAGCCAGAAAGGCAGGGAAACTACACACTACACAGTGTATAGATGTGTGAGCTTCTGATGCTCTGTCTAAGGCAGATCCCAGAGCAGACAGAACATAACTGTGTAAATAAGATTGTACTGTACCAAAAGGTAAACAAGCCTTTGACATTCTAATGTATGCAGACGACTCTGTTAATGTTAGCAGGCTCCAGACCAATAAGACCAGCCGCGACCCAGTCATTGACAACAGGTGGTGGGCGAAGTCCTATCTTCAATTAATCATATCTTAAACCAAAGATATGATCATTTATTTTTGAAGAGATTCCCACACACAGGAAGTCACATTCACTAAGAGTCAGATGTTGGAGTGTGTGCAGTCTTACAGATGTCTGGGGACAATTGACTCCGAACTGAACTTTGAAGCTGAACTTTGAGAGGACGTGTGCAAAAAGGGGCCTCAACATTTGTTTTGTCCAAGGAAACTGTCCTCCCTTTTTCCTCATTGATAATTTAAGCGATCTTATCATTTTCTTTGGTGTCATGGTTTGGAAGCCTCTCTTTAAAGAACAGAAACTCTCTGAGTCAAATTGTTAAAGTCGGCTGATTGGTGAGTCACAGCTTGACCCAGTCTCCCTGTGCTGACAGCCGCAGTGAATAACAGGCTTGATTTTAAATGATGACTCAGACCCTTTGCACAGTGAATGTCACAGCTTCTTCCTTCTCAACAGAGGTTTACAGTCCCAGGATGTAGAGCAAAGTACAATAAAACAGTTTTGTGTTAGCAGCCATCACCCAGTGAACAAGTTTACACAACACTGAACAGATGCTATAGAAGCAACTTTTTTTGAACAAAATGTTTATTCACATTTGAATTATGCAAAGCTCCTTTGTCAGGAAATAGAAAAGAAAGAATTATTCATAGTTTGTCAAACAAACAAAAATTTGAAATCATGGCAACACAAAGAGGAGTCTCCAAAAATAGGTGGTAGTGGTTTGAGCCAAGGGTTAGTTATTTTTTATCCCCAATAAAAATAGATGGCAAAAAGAGAACTAAAGCATCATTGTTAGTTCGTTAAATATTCACTATTAATTTATTCTGTTTTGTACTTATGCTTACTCTAATATTGATGTTTTTGGTTTTTCTGGCATTATGTGATGGATGTGGTTTTGTTAACGTTATTTTGAAAGATTAGACAAACTGTGTTAATTAAAGGCAGCACAAAAATATCTGTATTTCTCATGAATTTGCATCTGTTTTTATTTGTTTTGCAGTGCACTCAGAGCCTCACTGTAACTGCACCACCAGCACTTGCTCCATGTTCTCCAGCAGCCTCTTCTATCTCTACCCCTTTAACGTCGAGTACCACATCTTTGTCTCTGCCATGCTCTTCGTCATGTGGAAGAACATCGGACGGACCATTGACCTTTCCTCAAACCGGAAGAGGCTAGCTACCAAAACCGAGGGCCTGACTGTGGGCCCCATTTTGGGTCTACTTGCACTGGCCAGCACTATTGGGATTCTGGTGGTCTACGTCACCCGTGTTGAGGAATCCCTCCGAATGCGTCAGTCAGCCATTTCCATGTTCTACATTTACGGCATTGTCATGCTAGTGTTCATGTGCTCTGCTGGTGGTTCAGGTCTACTCATGTACCGAGCGGACCACGTGCCGCTGGACACCTCCAAGAACCCGTCGAGACAGCTGGACACAGAACTGCTGTTTGGGTCCTCTATTGGCTCCTGGCTCATGTCCTGGTGCAGCGTAGTGGCTGCATTAGGTGCCACAAGCAATCCTCCTTACCGCTGGACCAACCTCATCTTCTCTCTGCTTCTTGTGCTGGAGAAGTACATCCAAAACCTCTTCATTGTAGAGTCCCTGTATCGCCAGCAAGAGGATGGAGAGAGGGAGGATCCTGAGTTACCAACAGCCCCAGAAATCTTCTCAGTGACATCCTCTTTGGCCCCACCGTTCAACGGCATCATCAACCAAGCCTACGAGACTCCAGAAAGAAACGAGAACGAGCAGGAGGAGAGCGGGCGGGTGTACAGATGTCCGAGGAAACCTTCTGAGGTGCCGCTACCTGTGGGAAACAATGTAAAGGAGCCCCCGAATAGAAAAAGGCAAATCCTGAAGAACATCGCTGTCTTCCAGATAATGTGCAACATTTCGGTAAGCATTTGGCAACCTGATAACTGAACATAGAGCTGTTCATTGTTTTTTCCATCGTCATAGCTCATTGTTTTTGTTTTCACTTTCACCACTCTAACATGGCTGGCAGTTGGTTTTAGAAAAAAAAAAAAAGAATTGTATGTTAATTGCCCAGCAGGAAGACAAAGAGTGGGCAGTTTAATGTAGGAACTATTTTCTTTCTACCAAACTACACCTTCCAAATGTATCACTGCCCAGAAGGAAGCATGGCTGAGAGGCTTGTGCTTGTGACAGTGCAAGATTAATGGCTTAATTTTCAGCTGAGTTGTAATGTTGGCTAGCTCAGTGGTGCCAGGTGAGCTAGCAGTAGACGCATGCTTTCCTCTGCACGGTAATGCGGTTGCCAGGTGTAGTTCGGTAGAGAAAAAAATAGTTCCTACATGAAACTGCTCACAACAAGGCCTGTGGGTTATCTTGAGTAACTGGATCATGATTTCTGGAAAGAGACATTGCTGTTGAGTTTTTCCAAGGTATTTTTGGTACTTTGAGCGCTGCAAGCTGCATCTAATTCCATTATATTTGAGACAAGGCAGACATGTCTACGGCCAATTTTTCTGATACACTCTGCATCTCATGGCAAAACAATCTAGATTTATAATTACAGAGGAATAATTTAAGAGGAAAAAAATATGTATTTTTAATTTGGGGGTGAGCTGTCCCTTTAAAACTTGTGGAAGCCAAAGCAGAGTTAAGAAAGAGTGAAAGTTGCTAGAAATACTGCTTCTGTTAGATGTGTTAACAGGCAGCTTTTTGTAAAGACATTGAGTGGGTGATAATATGTCAATGTTGTGAGGTAAGGTTGTTGCACAGCCCTCTAGTGGCCAAAAAGGTAAATGACTGCAGGTTCAACTAAATAAATATAATTTGTTCTTTCAGCTGTGGATCCTTCCTGCCTTTGGCTGCCGGCCACAGTACGACAACGGGTTGGAACAGGAGACATTTGGCTTTAGCATATGGACCACAGTTCTCAATTTCGCCATTCCTTTGAACCTTTTCTACCGCATGCACTCAGTCGCCTCCCTCTTTGAGGTGTTCCGCCGGGTCTGACAGAGGAGCAGATGACTGACGACGCCAGATAACATGCACAAGAACACTTGTCACCACCGGCTCCCGAGAGTGTCTCACAGTGCAGGTCAGCCGTTCAGGAGGCAGTCTGGGTCACACTCCAGCAGACTTGAAAACAAGCCGTGGAGACAAACAAACCGTAGATCCCTCAGTGTGGGGATTACAGAGGAAGATGAACCAACGTTCCTTGAAGAATTACCTTGTATAATGCAAGGCTGATTAAAAATGTTTATGAAAAGGACCTTTGGTTTCACGCATTTAAAAAGGACCCTTTGTACTTTTTGTTCTATAGTCAGATTTCAGTAGGTTTACTTTACTGGTTCATCATTTAAAATGTATATGCTGGATCTGACACTCATATGTTATTAGTAGCTAAATGGTAGATTTCTCACAAAATACTACAGTAAGCCACTGAAACAGCTGTTCGTCTCAAACATCTTATAAGGTATTAGTACTGTATTCAACAGAGCCACAAGTGCATTGCTGTACCACTTGACCCGTATTTTATCTGCATGTGAAATGTTCATACTGGATATGGATATGGTTCTCATATACGTCTGTTAGTAGTTCAAGTTAAATGAACAGTATGCAACACTTGAATTAAATGATAGTGACAATCTTAGCACTATATTTTTGAATAATCGTTATGAGTTGGACTATAGTTCTCTGCCTCTCTCAGTCATTTATTAAGGTTCATCAATGTCTGTTTGTATAATGATTCTCTGTTCTCTCAAGTTGAATGGTATGTTTAAAATTATGTTACTAGGTAGCACTGTTTTGATTATACCGGAGTCCTGTGATCTGTATCCACACTATATTGAGAGGTGAGATTTGTTGAAATTTGTTTTTCTTCTTTACCCTGATAATAATGAATTCATGTAATGAAAAGATTTAACATAGTTCAAATTAGGTGCATCTAAAATTTAAGAGTGGTGAATCTTCTGTCACAGTATCTCCAGGATTATTACTCCCATAGAACAGGCCTATTAGGCACAGGCCCCAGGGCCTGACGTGTCAGGGCGTCGCTACTCTTCACCTACAAAATGTCACTCAAATAACATATACCAGCCAGGAAGACTCAACATGACCACAAAGAGATGCAAAGTAAATACAAAAGGGGGAACCCAACCACAAAGGGACACATAGTGACCAAAAAAAGAAACAAAATCATTACAAAAAGATGACCCAAAGTAACACAGGATGACCTCAAAGAGACACAAAATTACTATTAACAAAATTATTACAAAGAGACAAAACAACAACTAAAAAGAGGTAAAACGACCACAAAGTTTGTGTGTCCTGTCCCCATGTAGGAGAGGTGGTGGGGCCCACTGTCCTATAATCCACCCATAGATACACTAATATAAAAGAGATGCTGCTGTGATGACAGCTGCGACACCAGACTAGAGATTGCATGTTTATACCTGAAAAAAACAGCAATAAAAAACAGCCCAGTCTGTGACATTACTTGTTTCTTTATCATATAAACAGACTGTATACTTGTACTGTACAATATGAAATCAATGTGTCATTTCAGTCAGACGTCCAGCAAGTTCTCAACCTGGTGCTATCCGCTGCATGTCTTCTCACTACGTGCCAACTTGTGGTAAAAGCCTTGTTTGTTTTTAGGTGCAAACTGCAATATTATATAATCTTTGTAAAAAAAAACCAACAACTGTTGTGCTGATCAAAATCATCATTCAGACACTGTGATACGATTTTGTGAAATTCTAATGACATGGTGCTCATATGAAATTATGTGTGCATGTATACCTTCTGAAATAAAGAATAGTTTTCTTTTTTCATATACAGCACGTGTCACATTTCTGATCTGCTCTTCTTCATACTGAAAATCTCTGCTCAATGTTTTTAAGTTTTCACTACTTCTGAATAAGCAGCAGCTGTAGTGCACATTTGCACCACAGGGTGGCGCCACGTGTTAATATTTTCCAGGAGTTTGATGGGACAGAAGCTCCTGCATTATAGCAGCGCAGATTATTGCGCCATCACTTCTTCACTAAGGGGCCTGCTGCTTCTCATGAAAATCTTAATCAAATATATGAAGACACAGATAAATTTAGTTGAAAAAACACAAGTATACAGGATAATAACCAACAGAAACACCCACGGACACACTTCTGACTTAAAATGCATTTCTAATGTTCCCGCAACTTTCAAGAATATAAATATTGAAACACAATAATTAATATTAGTCTGTAATTTTTCTTAAATACAGCAATAATATTCCACATAAACGGTATTAGACAGACATTATCCTCTGAGGCCATGGTCAGACAACGTGTCCATGTGCATCTCACTTCACCATAACACTTCCCTTGCTGTGGCAACATCTTGTTTGTATGAGAGGAATTAAACGTTGCGCTGGGCACAAGTTGCCTCCTGACATCCCGAGATTATAGGTTACTCCAGAGAATTTGGCATTGGGCGTCGGGGGGATTATTTTTGACGTAGTGTCACAACGATTTGACAGGCACGCAGACACGTCTAAAAATACCCGTGACGTTTCAAAGCCGGAAACGGCGCTGCTGCTGCTGCTGCTGCTGCTGCAGACACACGGACGGAACGGAGCGCGCTCGGAGCTCGTACCTCCACATGTCCGCTCAGAGTGTGAATGTGACTCACCTAGTCGGGGTAACGCTGAAAAGTGGGGGTGGTATGACCTCCATCCAGACGGCGGTCATCAGAGGGCAAAAGACCGCAGCAATAGTCACATAAAGATTGATTTGTCCATATTTAAAAAGACCTTTTTTTATTGAGGTCAAATAAAAATGTTATTAAGACTAAAGTGATAGCTTTTCATATCAGACTGAACATGTGTTAAAATTGGCTGTGGTGGCTTTACTTTGCACTGGAGTCCTACTTTGAGCTACAGGGAGGCTAAAGCAGATTATGGTGCAGTTAAAAAAAAAGTATGAATCAAATTCGGGCTCATTCATGTTTCAAGGCAGCATTAAGATCATGTAAGAGCTTAGATAGATAGATAGATAGATAGATAGATAGATAGATAGATAGATAGATAGATAGATAGATAGATAGATAGACAGGCGTGTGGGATCACTGCTTGCTGAAGGGACTTTGAATACGTTTGCTTTTCAGCACCATGGACAGCTCCGTCAGTGTTCGTTGGTTGTGTCTGCACTGCAGTCTTTACAGCACATAGAATATATTTAAATGCACCCAGAAGCTTTTTATTAATAGCTTTATTTATGTACTTCTCACACAGTCTGATCCTGCACAGAAACACTGCCTATTGTTACTCCTGTCGCTGCAGTATTGTGTGATGCCACACATGGACAATGCGCATGGAGAGGATAAAGAATTCATACTTGGAGCACAGCTCTCCACTTATGTAGGGTTTGTAATAACGCACTTTAGAGTCCTTCAAAATGTTTAGGGCTTCTTCACACCCCTGTTTTAACGCATGCTGGGCGTAACACCACGCGCAAAGGAGGCGTGATGCTCTGCGCCCAGCCCAGGTTGGGTTAGTGCGCGTTAGGCTGTACGGACTCCCTCCTCGCCCACACCGCGCGCAGGATACCTTGGACTGAGTGATTCACAGAAGAAGCCAGGTCAGACGACCGGCAAGGCTGCAACATGCGCTCGCCACTGCGTGCTGCGTTTCAGACCCTCAGCGCACCTGGCACGTCGCTCGGCTCAGTTTTAGCGCGCTCACTTCTCTCTTTCCCTCTGTTTTGCACTCCACATCATGCTGGCAGCCAAGCGGGTCAATGGGGACAATACGGTGAATGGCTGATAACTGCGCCCGTCCCCGCGCACGGAGCAATGGACTGCAGTTTTACTTAAAGAGCCACATGGAGAACCCAGCCAAGTATCTCTCGTCGGTGCAGGGGATTGACTCTGTGCCGGCTCCCCTCGGAGAGATTATGTGGAACAGCACCGAAACGGAGTCGACTAAGGACCGGAGGAAGGACATGGTGGTGCGCACGGTGACGGGCTGTCTGCTGTCCCTACTCATCCTATGGACCCTGCTTGGGAACATCCTGGTGTGCTCCGCGGTGCTGCGCTTTCGCCACCTGCGGACCAAAGTCACCAACATTTTCATCGTCTCCCTGGCTCTATCGGATTTATTCGTGGCCGTCCTGGTGATGCCCTGGAAAGCTGTGGCAGAGGTGGCGGGGTACTGGCCGTTTGGCACTTTCTGTAACGTCTGGGTGGCGTTTGACATTATGTGCTCCACCGCATCCATCCTCAACCTCTGCATCATCAGCGTGGATAGATACTGGGCCATCTCGAGTCCCTTCCGCTACGAGAGGAAGATGACCCAACGTGTTGCCTTTGTTATGATTAGCATCACTTGGACGTTGTCTGTGCTCATTTCATTCATACCGGTCCAGCTCAACTGGCACAAAGCCAGCGGTGACGACATGGCTGGGACGCACAACTATTCCACAAGTCGACAGATAGAGGAAAACTGCGACTCCAGTCTGAGCAGAGAGTATGCCATTTCCTCCTCTTTGATAAGTTTCTATATCCCCGTGGCGATTATGATTGTGACTTACACCAGAATATACCGGATTGCACAAATACAAATTAGAAGAATAGCCTCCCTGGAGAGAGCGGCAGAGCACGCGCAAAGTTGCAGGACAAACAGAATAGAGTGCCAACACCACAACACCTTGAAAACGTCGATTAAACGGGAAACCAAAGTGTTCAAAACTCTTTCGGTGATCATGGGTGTCTTTGTGTGTTGCTGGTTACCTTTCTTCGTCCTCAACTGTATGGTGCCGTTCTGCGACAGACCGACAACAGACCGGGACGCGGGTCTGCCGTGCGTCAGCGAGACGACTTTTGACGTCTTCGTGTGGTTCGGCTGGACCAACTCCTCCCTGAACCCCATCATTTACGCCTTCAACGCCGAGTTCAGGAAGGCCTTCGCCAGCCTGTTGGGCTGTCGCAACTTCTGCTCCAACACCCCGGTGGAGACTGTCAACATCAGCAACGAGCTGGTCTCATATAATCAAGACACCCTCATTCACAAGGAAATCGCCAACGCGTATGTCAACATGATCCCCAACGTGGTTGAATGTATTGAGCATGAAGAGACTTTTGACAGGATTTCACAGTTTTCTCACAACAATGACAACGCCACCGACTCGGTTTGTGACTTAGAGGACTGCCAGGCAGATATCAGTCTTGACAGGATGTCACCGTTCACACCCAATGGATTACACTGACTCCTCTGTGTCCCCCCCCCCCCCGTGCGTATTTGGATGTATTGATAATAATGTCATCGTTCATTCAGCTCCGTTGTCCCAGAAGCTCCTCTCCACGGGGAGCCCACAGGTCAGGATCTACTATTGAACAGCGCCGGAGACTTGCTCGTGGACACTTCAGCAGGGCGCGTGTCTCTGTAGCAACCAGGCCACCCTGCCGTCGCTTTGCGTCATATACGAGATGTGATGTTGTCGTCCTGTTTTAACAAAGTGATGTATAGGTGTTTATTTACATGACAAGTGAAGTCTGTGTTCATTTGGTTCAGTGTAGTTGAAGATGTTGTTTACTTGAAGGCTTTACTCGGAGCGTCTGTGTCTCATGTCCATCCACATGGAGAGAGAGAAAATGTTTGTAAAAACTCCCTTGAAGATGATGGAAAAACCTTCTGCTACTTAAAAAACACCTCGTGTATCCAGTGCCCGCCTTTCCACTGAATATGAAAACTGAGGGAAGCCTTACAGACGGTGCATCCAAGATAGTTCTACTCAAATGCAGTCATTTCAGCGCCTTATCTTATTTAAGGAAGTGTTTTGAGACATGACAGGAATGTGTTTGTATGAAGTTACACGATGCCAAAATGCAGTATTAAAGTGTTTACCCGCTGCACCCACCCCAGTGACTCCCCCAGCACACCTTTCTCTGCACCATATGGACTATTATGCAGTTTGATGGAGGCTCAGATGGCCGGAGGCTTTGATGGAGCAAAAACATGATGTAAAAGGCACAAAACCAATAACCGTGTAGAAGCCTGTTTACACTAGAATCACTAATCGAATAATTTTGACTAGAACCAGCAGTCATTTCAACTGTGACTCTTTTCTGTGACCTTTCACTTCTCATTGAGGCCAAAACTGACTGGTTCGTCTTTATCAGCCACAGTCAGCTCCTACTGACCTAACAAAAGCAAAGAAAAGAAGGAATCAAGGCTGTCCTGAATGACCAAAGATTTCAAGGAGTAGATCAATAACTCCGACACAATGAGGCCACAGTGTTTTGTCAGCTAGAGGAATTGTTGCACAAAAACACAAGAGGCCACTGGGCCAACACACCTGGATGTCATACATCACCTCTCCAACACCTCTCTCTATCTTTGTACTGTACAGACGACCTGATCTGAATGTATTCTACTGTCCTTCAAACAGTGACGTGTGTCATCATTTGTCTAATAAAATGCTGTCATGCTGAGAGGAACAGTGCTCTGGTGTCTTCCTGAAGGTGACATTAGAGTTTGTGGGGTTTCACAAATGGACAGACTTTGCAAGGTTGAAGGATTTTCACTTTTAGTTTGACTTTCATTGTTACCCGTACTCAACGGTGACTTTACTCTCATGCACATCCATCTTTAACCTTTATTCTCTTTAAACTTTTTTTTGGCAGTTTGCCGTCTTTTGACAGTTTGACAGCAGCCACAGCGAGAGAGGAAATGTTGGCAGAGAAACAGAGAGGGATGATATGCAACAGAGGTCCCTAACGGACTTACACTGGTGACGTTATGTTTATGTGGTCGTCCAGGACACTTCCTTGGAGTGACCTGTCCTCCGCAGGTTCAGACAACTGATATATGTCTTCTGGCAGGGGCAGATAGGCTTCAGTCCTGCTGATAAGAGACAGTTGTGTATGTAAGTGATAAAAAGAGCACAGAAGCAGCTCTGCACTTCATAGTGGTGTCTTGGCCAGTACTCACAGCTTCATTTTCTTTGAACCAGTATCAATACTTTAATCTAGAAAGATGAGGAAAACAATACATCAGAAACTACTCTTTGTTGAACTGCCAGCAGCATCTGTCTGCAAAAACCTAAACCCACTGTGTACAAATCCCTTCACTGTCCATCTTATGTATGTCCATCTTGGCACACATGGGTTAACAGACAAAATATGCAGCTTTTTGTATGTGAATAAATGTGTTCCTAAACTGGACTGCAGCACCTAATAATGTCATAATTTCCTGGAAAAAATGTAATAAAATTTGCACTTATCCTGATCAAAAAGTGAGATAACTCATTAATGTAATAGAATGTCCCAGCTGATATTGTAACAACATATTGTAATGTAACAACATATTGTAATGTAATACCTTCCAAGATGGTCTTTTTTTCTCCAAAACTAATAATGTAAGAAGTTTGATGGATTTTGTAATAATGTAAATATATATATATATATATGTTTTTTTTTTTTTTTTTCAGAAATTTAAAGTGTGCAAATACACCAAGTTTACAATATGGCTAGTGTCATGCTAGCCTTTCTGTAGACGCTAACATTTGACACTGATTTCATGTGTTAACTCAACTCAAGTTTACAACAGATGTAAATCCGTATCAATGGGCAATTAACCTGATCATACCCCTGCTGATTGGTTGTTCTGCAAGGATCGTCCTTTAGAACAGAGAGGATCTTTGATTAGGCATCATTAGAAGTTGACAAACGCTGTAGAGGATGGCTAACATTACACAAGCGAGCAATTAAGGCAAAATAGCCAGGTACATTTTTCATCAAAATTGTTACAAAAAAACAAAACAAACACACAAAAAAGAGACCCACCTGAAACAGTATCACATTACTGGCAAAAAATGTTATTGCAAATACAGAGGACTTTATTACATCATTAGGTTTTATTATATTTTCAATCAAGTTAAGTGCAAATGTTATTACACTTTCAGAAAATTAATACATTATCAGATGTTACACGGCCTTTTATTGTGAACACTGGCTACTTCGACATCAGGCTCAAAGCTTTTCTTTAAGTTACAGATGAGTGACAAGGCAAACTGATAGCAGGATCAACAATTCAATTTTTCTGAGGGCCAAAAGATGCTAACTGCATCTGTAAAAAATAAAGAAAAATAGTCTGTGCAAACTATTTATCTCACTCTGGTCTACATTACGTCTGTATAAGGAAGCCATCTGCTGCAGTATGTTAATGTGCAGCATGAAAGACAAAAAATGATCCTAAACAATATAACTCAATTTGCATTTTTAAAATGTTATGTGTACTTTCTCTGAATCCAAGTTTTCATATTAGCCCATGCATTACTTGTGCTGCATTCACTGTCATTCACAGGACACACACAGGCAGTGGAGAAAGAAGAATTGAGAGCCTTGAGTTAAAGGGGAACTTTGTATAAAGTCCTTCGTCACTTGGGTACAAGAAGTTTCAAAATGAAAAAAAGAAGTGGGTGTGTGGTGTGGAAAGAATTTACTTTACCAGACTTCTGCAGGCCGCTCCTCATCTCAGCTTGAGCCTATCACCTGGGGGCTACATTAGTCAATACAAGCATAACACACCCAAACTGATGATGGAACTGTTGGTGACCGAGTTGCATTATGGGTAAAGCAGGGGCCAAGTTTTAACAAGGAGGCGGAATGTGTGAAATAAGAAAAAGCAATATCTACAGTTCTGCAGCATCGAATTTAACTGTCATCCTTATACACTGTTGTAGGAGTCTGATGCTAAATAGGTGGCGCATTCCTTTACTGTATGTAAAGGTAGAAAAATACTCCATTACATCCTGCATTCAAAATAAAAAAATAGAAGAATTACAAGCAAAGTAAAAATAACCTATTCTGCAGAAAATGCCTCCTGCCAGTGATATATTATCACACATACTGAAGCATCCATGTATACTGTAAGCAGCACTTTACTGATGTAGCTGGTTGAAGAAAGTCACTTTACTGTGATGCCCCTCTTCCTAAAGCTGACACCCAACTACAGTCTCTTCTATTAGCTTGCAATGTCAGCACTTCCACAGCACACACCCATACATTCCCACACTATCTATCTTTGTCTATTTGTGTTTACACTTAGTTTGAATAAATTACATTTATTTGAAGTGAATCTCTTGCGTGGACTCCTTCATTGTCACATTTTTGAGCCAGTTTGTGGCTGTTAGGACATTTAATCTACAACAGTGCTTTGGATTTTATAAATTAATATGTTTAAAACTCTCTAAAATATGTGTAAATAAATAATAAATGAATGCAGTAAAGTAAAAAAGCAGTATTTTCCTCTGTGACACAATGAACTAAAGTATTAAGTAGCATAAAATGGAAATATTCAAGTAAGGTACAAATGAAGCTCAGCGAAAGTTCAATCAGGAAGACCTTTCTCGTGCTCACCCTTTTCTCCATACCACTCTCCACTACTCCCTCTAATCAGCTGACTATGGGCGTTCACTCCTCTAGTTATCCAATCACACTTTGCCACAGTCTCTCAGCCAATAAGGATGCCACTGCAAAATTTTAAATCTGCTCTCTCTTCTGCCGATGTCAGCCATCATTTTAGGCAGCATCTTCACACCCTCCTCCACCCCGGTCACCTCCAGCCATTGTATCCAGAGTCCAGGACAAGCTCTCAAAGACTCATTCCTCTACTCATCCAGATCATCGACACTTCTCCATCTTCCTCTCATCTCATCTTCACCACCTCTACCACCACCAGTGTCTAGACCCCGGGGGGGTTCCCTATTCAACTATGGACTCATCACTCTCCTTAAATCAAACCATCTCTACGGGGTCTAATCGCCAAAGACTTTCCACATTCTTATTCATTCGTTCACATGTTAATAAATATTCTTTTACCATAAAAACGTGTCTCTCCTGATTGAAATACCTCAAAATTGTAGGCTATGTATGTTTTATATTGTTGGCTTATGATCATCAACTGAAGCATTTTATCCAGCATTTTAATCTTGAAGCTGACTGAAGTGTTATAAAATTTAACCACTTTATATACTGTCAGGCTCTATAATTTATAGTATTGCATTTGGGTTATGGGTTAATTATACGTTTTATATGTAAAAATAGCAAAGTAACAACTAATTTAATGCCTGTTCAATGAGATGGAATAAAAAAGGACATTATTTCCCTCTAAAATGTAGGGGAGCAGAAGTATAAATTCACATGACATGGTAATACTTAAGTAAAATACCTCAAGAATTGCAGGCTGTAACTCTTGAATATGTTTTAGTTTTCAGCCCTGAACATGGGGACAATTCACCCTGGAAATAATGCCTCAGTGTGTCTCCTAGCAAAGTTAATCATCATATTCAAGTCCTGTCATTTTTTTCTGAATGTAAAACACAGTACAAGTGTTTGACTCTATTCTGAAAATGTGTAGAAAACCGTATGATATAGGTGTAATACAACTGCATCTGCAATTGAGTGAGGGAAATGTAATCTAGACATAGACATGCAAATGAGCCATAACTCTAAATGACGCCTCTGTTCTCCTGTGGAGTTTCTCTCTTGGCACATTTTCAAGAAATTAAGACAATCTCTTTTTCCCCCTTACCAGAGGCAGAATTCACACAGCTGCCAGGGGAATTGGATTAAATGACATCGAGACGAAAGCCCTTAACTGAAACCCTGAGGCAGTGCCTCAGTGTTGTTCACCTCCCACCTCCGTCTTGTTGCTGATCAGTTTTTCTCTCCTGAATGATGAAAGATGGGAGAGGATGAGAGGTTCTGTGGATCAGGCTGTGTCAGTCACACCTGAAACGTAAGTGATATCAAGGCAACAACTCGTCGAGCTGTGATTAAACTCAAGATCACAGAAGGCGCTGGTGCAGTTTTGATCAAACCTGGAAGAGTGATGCACTTTGACACTGCATTTTAAAAAGTGTTTAATTGAAAAGGGGTTTAATTTCAACTTCTGCAGCTGAAACCGGAGTGATGATACTAAGTACTATTTCATTCAAACATACCATCATGCGCTGAGGTATTTTTTGAGCATTCACTGACTAAATGAGTGCAAAATAAGACAGCAGCAGCATTACCGGGGGATGAGGTGTTTACTCGTGCTCTGTGTTTTGTCCTTGCAGTGTGGAACAGATATGAAAGGTGGTTTGACCTCGATATGCAGCTGTGACAGGAGGGCTGGAGAGGAAGTGGAGGGAGGCTTAGGGGGGTTACACCATCCGTCAGGACACATTCATCAAAATCACTCTCTTCCCTTCCTGCACACATACATGTCCACACACATGCACATACAACACACACATTCAAAACACATGGATATGCACTACTGTTAGAGGAGATTTGCTCTGAATCTCTCTCTCTCTCTCTCTCTCTCTCACTCACACACACACACACACACACACTCACACACACACACACACACACACACACACACACACACACACACACACACACACACACACAAACATATATATTTTGTCTTTGTTCACCTCTCCGTTCTCAGCATGCCTCCTTCCTTCCATATCTTCAAATGACTTCAATCATCTAAGGGAAAGTAGAGAGGCAGTTTAGCTCCCCGTCTCCTTCACCTCTCAGAAGAGCAGGGTCAACACTGTGAGAGACGCCACTTAGAGCTTATTGTGGCTGCACTGTGCTTAGTAAAGGTACCACTTAATCACTTTTAATTTAGTTTGACCTGTTTCATCAGATAGCTCATAACTTACCTGGGAATAACTTTGGCAATGTTAGTGTCCCGCCTCCTCCTCATACACCCACACTCCCATGTTCCTTTTAAAACCTTGTCTTAATTTTAATGATTGCATTTTTGCCTCTCATGATAAAAGGAACTGTCTCACTGAGGCTTTGTCTGTGGACCTGCATCGTTAAATGATAGACTTCATTTTGAACACAATGCCATAACTGTATAAGAACAGGTCAGCTTTGAAGATCAGACATTTTGCTTTGAAACTCCTTCTTTCACCCCTTGCTGCCATCCCATCCGCTTCCTATCTCTGACGCAGTCTGCAGTGTTGAGTTACTTTCATTGAGCTTGAACTGAGAGAAAGACTGGTGTCTCTTTCCCCACAGGCAACTGGTCTACTCCGTATGTTAGCCCCGTGGCAGAAGTAAACCTTCTGCTCTGCCCTGCTGATACAGGATGCCCAAATATACAAAGACAATGTTTGGAGGATCTGTTGCTCTGATACATCTCATTTCTGATATCTTCCCTTTTTCCTTTCCCCTATGGGCTATTTCATAATGCAATATATATATACACACTTAAATATATGTATATATGACCATACAGTTTTAAGGGTGATAATGCAATATTATTGCGATTTTGACTGGAATTATTTGAAAGCCCAAAATGCACAATTGTAAAGCAAAATGAAATGTATCGACTTATATACTGTACTTAGGGAAGCTTATTCCTTTAAGCAAAGAACTAAAAAAATATCAGAGGTTCTCTCATATGTTTGTATCTTATAATTCTAAAAGCCATATCGAAACCATTTGAAATTAAAATATATTATGCAAATTAAGAGAAAAAAACTTGATAATGAAAATAACCGATACAATTTAATATTCTGACTCTATGTTCCTTTATTTCAGCACTTCTTTTCCTATATATTCATGACTAAACATGTAAGAATCTAAGCTAAAGTTTGGAGAAAAAAAAACATGCTTGGGGATTATTTATTAATACTTTAAAAACCTCACACCATTCCTGTAAATTCACCTTCACTTCACCTGAAACACCTATCTAAGGTATACCCAAAAGAAACTAACTGCTGTTTTTCATTTTATTTTTAGTACAGTCATTCTGTCATTGAGTTCTATCAGTTTCAACACACTGAAATAAAAGTTTTGTTTTGTATTTTGTCTTTGCCTGAATATTTGGTACTGTACATGACTAGAACTGGGCTGGAAAAAGAAGGTAAAACAATGTCCTGAATGTGTGATTATGTGTGAAAAACAGGTACACACAGAACGAAATGTCTATTTAGGAGCTTACTGTACATACAAACATCTCTAGAAAGCCTAAACTGATAAGAAAGATTGCTTTTCCCCTTAAAATAACAGAGGAGCAATTTGTTTATTACTGGGTTTGTTGAAGGTGGCAGTGCTGTTTGGGCTGAGAAAGCCTGTGAGTTTATCTTCTCTATCTCCTTTAACTTTAGCTTATACTGGAGTTATGATATTTAGCATGTGAAATAGGGTATGGTGAATATGCTAGGAAAGGTAGTATCGGCACGGTCACTACCTGGAGCTCGTATAAACGGAGCCAGGGTTTGTTGAAGGTGGCAGTGCTGTTTGGGCTGAGAAAGCCATGTGTAAGTAAGGTAAAACTCAGCTAATGAGAACATAAGACTAAACATGGAATATTCTAAGACAAAAATTGATTTCTTGGATCTTACTATCTATAAAGGTGATGAAGACAGTTTACACACTACCTTATTTCGCAAACAAACCGATCGTAATTCTCTTCTTCATTACCATTCATTTCATCCCCCACATAAAAAAAGAACATCCCTCATGGACAGTTTCAAAGAATCAGGAGGATTTGTGACTCTGACCCTGATTTTGAGAAACAGACAGAAGATCTATCTAAACGATTCAGGGAAAGGTTCTATAGGCCACATGTCATCACTGCTGCTTTGGAAAAAGTTAGGCATGTTAACCATAGCAATTTATTGCAAAAATCACACAAACAAACGAGAAACCCCTCTAATTTGTTTTTTGTCACTCGTTATGGCACTAAAGCTCAAGAAAATCAAACGGATCATTAATTCAAACTGGTCTATATTAAAAAGTGATGTGAATTTGAGAACCATTTTCCCTGAACCACCAGTCATATCCTGTAAACGAGCTCCCACTATTAAAGATACAGTGGTACGCAGTTATCTACCAACACACAGGGAAGATATGTGGCTAAAAAAACCCTCAGGTACATTTAAATGTCTTATCAATACATGTAACCACTGTCTGAATGTTATTCAAACAAAGACATTTATGGATCTGAAAACAGAAAGAAAGTACAATTGCAACACCACATTTGTTGTATATCGTCTAACATGTCCATGTAATTGTTTTTATGTAGGACGCTCCAAGAGACGTCTTAAGGACAGACTGTCAGAGCATAAATATGCAATCAGAACACAGAATGAGGACTATCCCATGGCTAAACACTTTAAAGAGGTACATACCAGTAATGATTCCTTATTGAGGATGGAAGGTTTGGAATCCATTAAGGAGTCCATCAGAGGTGGTAACCGCCTACAGAGACTCCTCAAATGGGAGACTTTTTGGATTTTTAAACTAGATGCCATGACCTATCCTGGCTTAAATGAGGAGATTGACTATAGACCTTTTCTATGAATTTTAAATGCTGCAATCTGGAATGATATTACTGTCAGAAGCTTAGAGGGCTGTCAGATTATTTGTGTTTTTTTTTTAAATGTGTTAGATTTACTAATTGATCAGTTTGGTCGGTTTGGCTGTTTTTGTGTGGTTGCTTATTTTGTATCTTGTTTTTTTTGTCTTTTTCTCTGGGACTGATATGACCCCTTGTCCTATTTTAAACATCTGTTTTTCCTCAACTGAAGTGAAGAGTCTGGTATCACTGCTCTGATGGTTAATTTGACTTGAGTTCTATCACCTGTGTTAATTTAACTTGAGTTCTATCACCTGTGTCCACTCACAAATCAGGACCCTGACACTCCCAGTCGAGCCTATAAATAGGCCTGCTTTGAACATCATGTCTCCATTTGTAACCCTGATGAAGGCCCAAGAGGTCAAAACCAGTCGTTTTTTTTTTAAGTGTCTTTGCACAAGCCATAATAAAATAAAGGCTTTTTAATGAAGTAATTAAGCTACCTTTTTTCTTTCCCTGCTCCATGCAAGAGTGCCTGATGTTTGTTTTTCTCTTTGGTAAGATTTCGATCCCGCTTCTTCAAGAGCACCTGCATTTTTTCCTTGAGTTTTTGGACAATAACAATTGGTCCTTGAGCACACCACTACCTCTCTTCTCAAGGTAAAAAAGGTTGTTGGGTCGGTGCGGGGAGCAGTGAGAGCTGGCATTAGGGGAGTGTCTCTGAGATGCCAGAGATCACTGTCTAGCCTCCTGGAGGTGTCGTGGGACCAACTAGATGAAACACTGGTGAAAGGAGGTTCCCACCCGATGACCCCAAAGACATGTTAGTTATCACTGCTCACCGGTCTGTATAGTTAAGCCTTGCCATAATAGCTTATCATAGGGCTTAGGAGGTTATTCACTGAGTGCTGATCCTTTCTCTGGAGCACAAACGTCTTGTGTTTATTTGAACTAAGCACTTGCATAACAGCCTATTATGCCAAGAACAAGTTAACCCATAAGCCACTGGGCCAATCACTGGCTACTGATTGGCTCTGTAACCTCACAAAATGAAGCTTACTTTTAATACATGACCTTGTTGGTTATTTAAGCCTATATTGAGAGTATGAAAGCTCATATTGGCACAAGTGAGGTGTCAATAAAAAGGTCAGAGGTCAACCCACATTTTGATAGCGATGAAATGGCATACATGCAAACTGGAGTTATTAGGACAATATGTCGAGAAATATGAACATTTGAAATGATGTAACAGCAGTTCGTGGATATCTGTGGATGTAATCATGTGTTTGAACTAAATATTTTGATAGATTTAGGTAGTCTGGACCTTTGGGAGTGTATGAGGACTGTTTTTGTTGGAAAATAATCAATCTGTGGATTAAAATAACGCTTGTAAGTGAGTTTATAAGTGTTTGGTTTTTTTTGCCTGACAGAAGTATTTATTGAACCTGCTGTGGTGGCTGTATCTTGAAATGTTCTGCATCAGGCAAACCACAATGAATGTAGCTTTCAAACAATAGGTCATATGAGCAAACCACTTAAGCACAGCAAATACAGCAGCTGTTTACATATCATAATCATCAAATAAAACCTAAAATGAGGACCCATGAACGGGATGTTAAGGTCAACATTCATGTTGTGCAGAGATCTTTAATCACTGGGATTGTTCAGGTCAAAAGTATCTTCTGATCTACGTTAAGATGCTCCTCCCGTTGCGAGCAGGAAAACGAATTGTTCAGATAGTAATAAACACTGACGGATAATCTATTCATAATTACAAGATAGCATTTACATAATTATGGTATCAAATTGTGGGATAGTTTTTATGTAATTATGAGATGCCTGGCAGGAAATAGTGTGGTACTAATTCATGGTACTGAAGTCACAATTCAAAGAAAGGGACTCTGAAATGTTTTTTTTTCCCGATGATGCCATGTGCTTTTGTGTGGCATTCAGTTCTATTCTATCAGACATCAAGTAATGACATAGGTAATGGTGAACAAAGCCAAGGCTGGAAATTGTGTACCCAGGTCTTGATAGGTTGTCAGTGGATTGCTTCATCAAAGGCACCACTGGGCAAATTACCTGCACTGACTCGATGTGAGAGCGAGGGCAATGAGGCAAGAGTTATATCGTTTTATGGGAAGGATGAAAACACTTACTGTATGCGGTATAAAACACTCCCTGCTGACCAATGAAAGCTTGAGAAGAGAGAGAGGGACTGAATATTTGTAGGTACAAAAAGCTGCACTTTACCAACTTAAACCCTTACTGTGGTTGTAAATCAATCATCTGGGGATCTTCAGTGACTCAGCACCCATTGGCATTTCCTCACTGTCATCTGTTGGACAGTCACAATTTATCGCTGCTCCGCAGGGAATTAGAGATCATGAGGGGGGTTATGTGCACATTTGTGGCACTTAGGAGCTGAATGGAAAGATGGCCGTCAGTCAGCCCAGACTGACTGGTACTTATGAACTCAGTTAATGTGATTTAATTTGGTTTGAACTTATTTAAATACTGTGTCACTCATACAAGCCTCAGGGGCTGAAAAAGTAAGCCAACAGGGAAGTGTCAAAAACTGCAGTTCCTCTGATGGCCACTTGAGACTGGCTCCAAAAGTGATTCATTTCACATAGACCCCCATCTTAAAGATTTAGAGTTTACATTTTTATTAAGGTTTAAAGGGGTTCTGTGCAAAATTCAGAGCATATACGTTGTCTGCTCATTGTTCCCAACATAGGTGTGGCTGAGCCAGCGGCTGGCAGCTAACGGGGCTAACGCCATAAAAAGCACTTAAGAGCTACAGTTGTACAGTGGGTGCACACTTTTGTGACACCATTGTCATGATATCAGTGGTAACCTTCATATAAGAGCAGTGCAAAGTGGCGGCAATGAACTAGTCAGTGGGATACACACATGCGTGCACAGCTGGACTAGTTTGCTGGTATATTTTTATGCTCTGAATGTTGCACACAAAACCTTAAAAGTTAAACATGATTAAGGGTGGGGACACTGACAGGCTGCCTGCTAGGTGTATGAGTCAGACTCACTCCTCCACAGCTCCACCCTCTTGTCCAAATATGGTCACTCCTGGGCCCAAAAAATCTAAGATGACAATGGCCAAAATGCCAAACTTGAAGCGTGAGTCAAGAAACCAATGGGTAACGTCACGGGGGCTACATTCATTATTTAATACGGTCGATTTGATGTGAAAATGCTATTCATCAATAATTCAATTTTGTCTTATCTTTGATCTATCACATTGGTACATTTTCTTCTCCAGTTGTGTTTTGGGAAAGCAGAAACATCAAACAACAACAACAAACAACAAAGAACTTGCTGTAAGGTCTAAGGAAATGACTTGCTGTCAGACAGGTCATCCAAGAACACACAAACATGCTGCTCCGGTGCGCTCCGAAAATGAGACAGTGACAAATGTGACAGCAATTACTGCCGTGAAGCACAATGACTCATTAAAGCCATTATTTCGGAGCAGACCTGTATGAGTCATTGTCTCTCACTGGTGTGATTTCATCCTGAGATGATGGACAGGGTTGATTTATGAGCAGAGGACTGAGACTTTGTTGCAGCTGCTTTGAAAAAACCAAACTGAGCTGCTCCGCTGAGTGTGTGAAGGAAAATGACTTTGTAAACATTATGACATATTTCAGAATAATTTTATGCTTGGCTGAGGTTAATAAATTAGTATTTTGGCATTGATATTAATGGTAGTTCACAAAGTGACTTCTGAGTTAACTTCCGCTACATGCACTCAGTCAATCAGTTTTTCTTAAGCAACATCCATCCTGGCTGCGGCAGACTGCTTGTGAATATTTTAGCATTCTTTTATTAGTGTTTGGGGAATCTATGTGTGAAGGAGGAACCTGGGGAGAAGGACTCGCATTAACTGTGATCAGACTTGATCATGTACTGTGCTACAATCTGTTTCCACAAAATGCAACAGCAGATTAGTCTCTGTTAAATCTGCATTATAATCTAAATGTAGACCACATTTACAGATGAACAAGAGTCTGCAGAGATGCTTCCTCTTACTCTCATAGTCACCAATGTAGTTTAACACATTAGCATGCTAACATTTAATAATTTGCATTGAACAAAAAGTATAGCTGATGGGGTAAGCATCTTCTTCTTGGAATCATGAATGTCAATAGTTGTTGATTTCAGTGTGGACCAAAGTGGTGAACTGACCTACAGACAGACAGTGCCATTCCTAGAATCATGCAACTAGCATCATGGCTAAAAATCTTGAGGCTAATTCACTGGCAACACATTCTCACTCCGACCTTGTGACATATTGATGTTTGGTCATGGACTTTCCATGTCGACATGTGACGTGCAAGGTACCCTGGGTGACATTCAGGGATGCTGTGTCAAATTTTGCCTGTCACATGCATTGTCTGCTTTTGAAGTACATGTCTGTTTTCACAGGAGATATACAGTTTGCATACAGTCTCTTTCAAAATAAATGTACTTTGTCAGTACAACACCCCAATTACACGATTTTTTCCTTCAGCAGCAAACGCACATAGTTACGTGTTTACATGGTTACACACGCAGGTGGTTGGGTTTAGGAAAAAAGATCTGGGTTTGGATTTATATTCAAACAGGAAGCAAACACCAGTCTCCAGGGTGAGAGTCAGTACGTGTAAATGCAATCTCCAGAAGTAAAAAGCTAATGTTAGGACATAAACAAACCACATCGCAGTCACATGGCTTCAACTTCACCACCACACTAAGGCTTAAAGCTGCGTTTGGTGTGATAATGTTCTGTAGTCTCATTTTGCCACTTCTTAGCGTCCTCCTTTTCAAAATTCATGAATGGGGTATTCACTGATGTATTTTATGTCGTAGAACAAAACGTGAAAGTCTCTTCAGCTTGTGTTAACCACAGACCTTTTTTTCAGGTGTCTAACCAAAAAAACATTAAAAAAACAATGACTTCTTGACAAGGTAACCAGAAGTGCAAAAATGCTAACTCAACTCTGGGTTTTATGACTCATGCTGTTCCACTCTACACAGTATGTAACCATTATGGATTCAACACTGGATGGAAAAATTGTGGATAAAAGTGATGTTGTTTGTTGTCAGTGTAAAGCTTAACTGCTTTACAGAAACTTTAGATTGGCAGTTAACTGCAACAGCCAAGGATCCTCGAAGGAACAAAACATCAACATCTGCAGCGTAGTTTCGTTTAAGTGGCATAAGCTATGATTTAATAGATTCAAACAAATTATATGTCACTATGGGTTTGTTCAATCTAATGTTTTTTTTAAGTGATGCCTTAGTGCATAGCCTTTTTGCCACTGACATTATGCAGTTTCTAGCTGTGGCATTGTTCATTTCAGTGTGCGATCCTCATGGATTTAGAAAACTGAAAATGCTCTGTAAATATTAATTCTGCTGCTGCTATAACCCAGCTGGCCACCACCATCATTATACGTTGATATTTACCGAGTGACCAAAATTCAAGGTCGTTTGTTGTAGAATACTGGTGAGACAGGACTTTAATATTTCATTGTTTTTATATTGTGTTGTTTAGTAACCAAAATCCAGCGTTTTCCAAATGTCTCATGCCAACATCATTTTGATGTAAAATAACATTTAGTCACAAGATATGAAGAACAAAACCCAGCATCTTCAAAACAAATGAAGTTAACTAGTTAACTTAGGTTCGGGAGCAGGGTCACGCCTCAACCACACCTCTAATCACCTGACAAGTCTATTTATACCAGGCCAACCCATCCAGTCCTGTTTGTCTCAGATCTCTCATCAGATCCTCAGACAGACAGTGCTCCACGCACAGCTTAACAGCATCTCTGAATAAAGTCAATTCTGCAATTAGATACTCACCCACCATGGACGCCGAATTGCACATCGGTCCACCTGATTCCGACAGCGATCTCTACGACGACCTGTACGAGACCGGTTATCCTCCTCCGGAGCAGCAACCGGACCGCAGCCAAGCGACCCGCAGGAGCCGGCTGCGTTCGGTGGTCAACGTACCACAATCTCGCCGCTCAAGCTCCACTAACGAGATCTCTCCTACGCCCAGCAGAACCCGGGCATCACATCCACCTTCTGCGAGGATCCACCACACCGGCCGCCGTAGGAGGGATCGCGGAGGCCGGTTTCACCCCTCCGCACCACCTACCCATCGGCAGCCTCCTTCACGTCGGCGAAGAGCCTCCAGCCCACAACCACGGCACCCTCGCTCTCCGCCTCCACCTCCGACCCGGCAGTCTCCACGTCCACAATCACCGCCCGACATCAGAAACTGGACCGTCGCCCGCCCCCAAAGGTTCCTGAAGGAGAAAGGCATCTACTTCCACCGTACCGACAACAAATCCAAATTGTTTCAACTGTATTCAGCCTCCATCGCCGCTGCTTCGACCACGCTTCCCGTGCTTCCGGCTTCGACGTACGGGCCAACCAACGCCGGCGTCACAAGCCGTGACGTCACTCAGGTCACCCCGCCACGACCACAACCTGCAGCACCAGCCCCCCCTAGCGGGGGGGAGGTTGTATGTCCCCCTGTGCCTGCTCCCTCTGTCGCTGACTTCTCTCAGCTAATCTCAGCTTTCTTTTCATCCCTGTCTTCGCAGGCTTCACAAAATCCCCGTGCACACGCATCCTTTCATCCTATCATCCCTTCCTCTACCCTTCCTTCAGTCATCCAAAACAACATGGCTTCTGCTCCCCCATCTTCTCTCACCAGCAGCACAGCAGGTCAAGAACCCAATGCAACAATGCAGGGGGCTCCACCACAAGCTGCACAGCCTGCTTCCCTCTTTCCGACTTGTCTATCCTTTCCCCCTCCTCCCCTTCCCCTCCCTACCCCCTCCCTTCCCCAACACCCAAATGTTTTTTCCAATTGTGCAACTAACCACACTCTCGCCACAGCAGCACCACCCAGCCAACCAGCTTCAGCCCTCTATCGCCCTTCTCCCGTCTCTCCCACCTCACGCCACCAAATTCTAACTGGTAATTACGTCGATCTAGCCCAACTCCTACAGCCATCCATTATAGACACCAGTCAACCCAGAGAAATTCACACTCACTCCGGTTACACGCAGCACCGCAACCCTTTACCATCTCGTTCCAAAGACCTGACCCCCACTGAATTTGCTCTGGCCTTTTCCTTCTACAGAGATGTCATCTGCTCAGCCTTCCCCGCACGGAGACCTGAGCTAGACGACTACCTGTCAATAGTGCTTGACATGGCACTACGATTCGGAGGGACAGGGTTTTACTCTTACCACGTCCATTTCGCCAATCAAGCAGCCGGCCGCATACAACAATTCAATCAAGCAACATACTGGGGCACTCTCGATTCCGAGTTATACTGCCGCATCTTCGCCGCCTGCACATCCCTCTCCTGCGACTTGTGCGGAGCCCCCTCCCACCCTGCCACCACATGCACAGTCAGCGCCCCACCGCCTCGATCACGTCCTTCTTCTTCACGTGACACCTGTTGAGGTAAACATCCTCGCCACTGCTCTACAACATCA
Source organism: Epinephelus awoara (assembly GCA_035609425.1). NCBI lineage: Eukaryota > Metazoa > Chordata > Actinopteri > Perciformes > Serranidae > Epinephelus > Epinephelus awoara. Next base: position 16,336,250 of record CM069296.1, read on the forward strand.
TCCTGATAGAATGTTCGTTGATTTTCTCATCAATGGCTTCACACACGGTTTCCATCCCGGTATGGAAATACTTCCCGACACTTCACATATATGTCATAACCTCCAGTCCGCTCTCACAGAACCCCACACTGTCGACACCCTGCTGGCCAAGGAAGTCAAAGAGGGTTTCATGATAGGGCCATTCGACAGTCCCCCATTTCCTATATTCCGCATCAGTCCCATAGGCATCGCAACTCGGAAATATTCAGGCAAAAAGAGGCTAATCATTGATCTATCCTCACCACACGGCTCACACATCCCGAGCATCAACAGCGTCATACCATGCCCAGATTTCTCCATGCAATACACAAACATTGACCATGCCATCACCCTCATCCGTCTAGCAGGACGCGGGGCCTGGCTTTCCAAAGCCGACATCACCAGCGCATTTAAAGTTCTGCCCCTTCACCCAGACTACTGGCGTTTTTTCGGCGTTTGCTGGAAAGGAAGTTTTTACTTCTCAGTACGCCTCACCTTTGAATGCAGAAGCAGTCCTAAGATCTTCGACTCACTCTCAGAAGCCCTTTGCTGGATCTTGATCAACAACTACAAACTCCCTCACGTATTACACCTCCTTGACGATTTTCTCATCGTCACTCCACCATCCTCAACCCCTCGCCACGAGCTCACTACCCTCATCAAAGCCTTTTCGGAACTCGGCGTTCCTCTTTCCGAAGAGAAAACCTCAGGGCCCAACACATCCATCGAGTTCTTGGGCATCACTCTCGATTCAGTCTCCTTCCAAGCTTCTCTTCCAGCCGAGAAAATACAACGCATCACCTTGCTCCTGTCCAACTATCTCCTAGCAGACAGATGCACCAAACGCCAGCTGCTAGCCCTCCTTGGCCATCTCAATTATGCCATCCGCATAATTCCTCAGGCAAAATCCTTCCTCTCCAACCTCCTGACTAAGGCAGCAACTGTCCCCTCACTCCACGACAGAGTCACCCTAGACGACGCCTGCAAAATGGAAATGTGCATGTGGCAGCATTTCCTGTCCTTCTGGAACGGCATTTCGTTCTTTTACGAAGACTTCCTCACACAGCCCGAGGACATCCAACTTTACACAGACGCAGCTCCCTCCAAAGGTTTCGGCGGCTACTACGGAGGGAGGTGGTTCGCTTCAGCTTGGCCCCCAGAGTTTAGCTCTCTCGATTCAGAGTCCCGCTCTCCTTCATCCGCACTCCACGAGCTATATCCCGTTATCATAGCTGCCATTCTTTGGGGACACGAATGGTCAAAAAAATCCATACTCATCCACTCCGACAACGCAGCAGCCGTAGAGATAATCAACAAAGGGCGATCTCGCTCTCCCATCATCATGCAGTTCATGCGCAGACTCACACTAATCTCAGCTCAACAACAGTTTATTCTCCAGGCAGCTCACATTCCCGGTTATCACAACAGCATTGCTGACTCATTGTCTCGCTTTTCATTCCAGAAATTCAGACACTTGGCTCCAAACTCAGATCTTCATCCCACATCAGTCCCACCGTTTTCAGCCACAATATTCAATTAGCTCCACAGCTAAGAAATCTCACAAGCGCCTCACAAGAGGCCATACTGAACAGCCTCGCTCCCAGCACTCTCTCTGCCTATCTAACCGGCTGGAACTCTTTCAAAGCATATCACGTCACCTACCAGATGTCATTTCCCTCTCTCGACATCACATCCATCTGCAACTTCATCACCCATGCTCATTCCATCTTAAACATCCGAGCATCCACCATCCAGACCTACCTAGCAGGGATCAACTGTTTCTACAAACTCGTCACTGGCTCCCCTTGTCCAGCTATCTCTCATTCACACGTTACAATGCTAGTCAAAGGCTTGCGTAAACAGGAACCCGCGCCTCCGACTAGACGCCTACCACTGACCTCCGACCTTCTCAGCCTCTGCATCCACACCCTACGTTCAGGCTACTCGTCCCCGATGGTCGACTTAACCCTCGAATCCATGTTCCTGCTGGCCTTCTTCGGGTTCCTGAGATGCTCCGAATTCGCCCCAACTTCTTCCGCTTACAACCCTTCTCATCATCCCAGTATGTCCGACATAACCTTCCATACCTCTGACTCTCTCATATTCACACTCCGAAGGAGCAAAACCGATCAACTGGGCATTTCCTTCCCCATCTACCTCTTCTGCCTTAACTCATATCTCAGCCCATATGAGCCACTGGCAAAATACATCCACTCCAGGTTTGCTTCCAACGCATTACCTCAACACCCACTATTTGTCACAGACACAGGAAAAATGGCCACCCGGTTCTGGTTCCAGAAACATCTACACAGAGTCCTCCGCATTTCAGGCATTTCTTCCGAACATTACTCAAGCCATTCCTTCCGCATCGGCGCAGCCTCCACCGCAGCCAGAATGGGCATCTCCGATCAAACCATCCAGGTCCTAGGTCGCTGGTCCTCACAGGCATACCGCACATACATACATAACAACCTCAACGATCTACGTCAAGCTCACATCCAATTGAGCTTATAAAAATCCAACTCTTTTGGGGGTCCATAATCAGCTCGGGCAGGAAAAGCCGAGACGGAACCCCCACACTGAGTCTCCTTCTGCCCAGCGTCCAGCGTACCCTCAGGACCAGCCTAGCTGACGACATCCTCCATCCATCTTTGCCCCTCCCCTCTACATCCACTCACCATCAACATCACCTCATACCTCAGAACATTCATTAAAATGTTTAACTTCATATCGTTGTGGCGTGATCCTTGCTAGTGAACATACTGTGAATGTCCATGCAACATAGAATTCTAATGTCATTGGACAATATTAGAAAATATCGTCAACTGGATTTTCATCCCAACCAAAGTTTAATGACTGTCTGACTGTCCTTTTGATGTCACACTGACATCTGGTGCCAGCTGGGAAGGGAATCTCTCCCCTGTTTAAATCTGTGTGCAGGTATTTTCAAGGACAAAAGAGTGAAAGTCTGATCCCACTGGTGCTCCTAATAAGTCTACCCTTGCTTCTGACAAAGTTAACCATCAATATTTCCTCCCACCACAACAGTCCATCCCTCTGCCTGCTATACTGTTAGTGCCTGCAAAGAGCATCTGTCCTTTCTTCTGAGAAAGAGTACAAATTGAATTAATTTTAATGGACATTTAGCCTGATCAATAATTGAAGTTCAAATAATATACTTGAAGGATATTTCTGCATGTTAGTGTGATGAAGAGTTCAACCTCTGTAACTACTCTAATATAATAACTTTCTGTCACTTTACGTTTAATTAATAATCAATACTCCTGGTATATAAGTGAATTGGGAATTTAAATTGCATTGCATTACATTATGATTATGTACTATGCTAACTTTCATTATTTTTCATGCTGTATGGGTTCAACCCAGCATGGGTTATCAGGAATATAATATGTCAATAGCCTCAAGTGGATAATTTCAGTCGCAGTTTGAAGTGAGTCATTTCCCACCATACTTCCACATATGTACGCACTTATTCAGTCAGCTTATTCACAATGAGGAGAACATTGTTTATTGTCCTGTATAATCGCTTTTGACAGAAACAGGTTGGCTATGATACCATCCACACTGCTGGGTGGACTGAATGCCTCGAGGACATTAGCAGCTTATTCAGTATGATGTGCTGCAAATGGATTGTCAAGTTTTCAACCCTGCTTTAACAAAGAGCCTTGCACATTTGTGCACTGCAGAAGTATCCGAAAAAACTCTCTCCTGGTTCAGTGCATGGCTCCTGAGATGACACGAACAGATGCTGTTTTACATGTTGCTTTCATTCTCTGCGTCTGCGAGAGAGACTCATAACAGAGCCAGCAGTGTGTGTGCTGGACCTCAGCTGTACATCTGCTCCACAACAATCACTCAGTATCAAAACAACACAAACATGTCTACACGCATCCTCCAGAGATCTAGGGAGAGGTTACATGAGCAGCCATTGTGTCAAAAACCTCAGCTACCGTGCTCTCCAGACTACGCTCAGGCACTGATTGTTTAGATCGACATTTCAATCAAAAGGCTGATTAGTCTCTAGTTTATGCTGTCTGCATGCATGCAATTATAATCTGAGATATTTTCCTGCCAGTTGCTAATTGTCATTCAGTCCCGCAGGACCACTGTCGATGATGTCATCATCAGATCAGATACAAACAAAAGTGAGCATGCAGTTTATAGATGTGGGAGGTTGACGACTATACTGTATCCTGTCTCCCCTGGTCCACATAGTGATCGGGTAATTGCTAACAAGTTTGGGTCTACTGACAAACAGTTCTTGATGGAAGTACACGAAACTTATGACAACTGAATTGTTCATTAGTCTTAGGTCATTAGGGTGAGGTACAAAATGTAATATCACCCAGCAGCCTAGCAAACAATCACAGGGCAACTCATTTCTTTGACAACGAGGAGCCTGTTACATAATGTGGAAGATAATTGTCTCACACGCTGCTGATCTTAAAAAAAAAAAAAAAGATCATCCATTGTTGGACATGTATACCCCTATGGGGTGCCATTTGTAAAATGGCTCACGCTGAAAATAACATCAACATTTTGCCACATTTAGCTTCAAACAATGTTTAAAACGGTTAGCCCCACTATTAACCACATATTAGCTAAATATTTAGTTTCACCCAGAACATTTCGATGTAACATTTAGATTTAGATTTAGCATTTAGATTTAGATTTAACATTTATATTTATATTTATATTTATATTTAACATTTAACATTTAGGTGCCACATTTAATATTTAGATTTAACTATTTAATATATTTCTAAGTTAGCAAATATTGCTGTAAATGTGGTAAAAGGTGACGTTAAAAAAATTCACAACACTATTTTAAACATTGTTTGAAGCTAAATGTGGCAAAATGTTGATGTTATTTTCAGCGTGAGCCACTTTACAAACGGCACCACTCCATATACTACATCATTATTTTCTCATTCTTGATCTGACGACAGAATAGTTGAAACTGGCCTCTGGAGGAAGAAGGTGAAGCTCTTCCACCATATACACCTACGACGTCACAGAAAGTGATAGGCTGTTTTCAAAGTCCCTGCTACACTCCTAGGTATATGGCAAAGACAGCAGGAAAACAAGTATACTGTATGCTTTATGAAAGGGTGCTGAGTATAAATAATTCATTCGGTCCTGCAGCTAGGGAGCAAATTAAATGTCCAACGTGAAATGATTCTTGCAGAATCCCTTCACAAAATAAGCAGGGGCCTCTTTCTCACACCATGTCATCATTTGAAGTAGGAGCAGGGTGGTGGGGGAGTGGAAGGAAAATAGAGGTGGTGTAACTGAAGCTGTGGTGGTGTGCTGTCTCTCTGAGTGCTGACCTGTGACGACATGGGGGAATCAGCCATGTTTTATCAGTGGCAGGTAGGATGGTAGTGGCTTGTGCTTTGCTGCTTTCTGAAACCGAGGAATCGGGTTGCAAGCCTTGTCAACTGACACAGCAGCGGATGTGTATGTGTGTGTGTGACTGTGGGGAGTAGGGGAAGTGTGTGTGTGTGTGTGTGTGTGTGTGTTTTCTCCTAGAGAGCATAGTGGTGACTGGGAAATGTGCAAGGTCAGGCAAAGGTGAGACTATGTTCAATGCAGATCAGAAATTGTGGTGCTCATCAGCTGCTGACTCCCATCAGATAACCAGGGGAATATATAGATATGAAACACGGTTTTCTGTTCATCCACCAGCAGCATGCAGTTGAATCAGGTGCCTCTCACTAGGACAACAAACTAACAAGTTAACTGGATGAATTTGCAGCCTTAAATTGTGCAAAGAGAAATATAGCCATATATAAGTTTCTTAGTGCTCTAATAACAAAATGCCTTGAAATGTTACAACCAGAATCAAGTGATTCAGGGAACTTTTATGGTGCTAGAAAGAACATGCTGCATCTCAGTATGAAATATTCTAAGTCAGCTGCCTTTGAAATGCATTTAAGAACCATGCAGGCAGTGGTTGCAGGGGCATGGTATTGGAGGAAAAAGTGGGACTGATTAATCAGGTCCCCAGTGGGAGGGGGCCCTCGAAAAGCTTGGCATGAAAATTGTATTTCATTCGCAATTTTTAATTTCCAAGTAATTTGTGCTGTTACTGAATTAATGTTGGCAGAACACATCGGTTGTTCGGAACTTTTTGTCACTAGCACTCTGTAGTCCCAAGATGACAATCCTCAGCCATGGCATTGACTTCTTATTTGGCTCATGATATGTCTCATATCATATCAAAACACCATGGACATGTTAAGATGATTAAAAATTGATTTGGCTTAAAAGTGGCTAGGATCAATATCTTCCTGATAACAGGGGGTAAAATAATGACTTGTGTTGGGTGAGCCAACTCAGTAAGAAAATCCCACTGTCCACTCCCTGCTCAGTTACAGACAGCAGACAGACAGACATAGTCAGCTCGTGAACACAGTGGAACATTACAAGGAAGATATTTCCCTCAGGAGTTGGTGTATAAAAACAGAACTAAAAGGAGAGTGAATATAAGACACCAGACAAATGCTAATATTGCTCTGTGTCTGCTGGATGTGTAATCAGGCAACCCCTAACAAACATAACATGTCAACTCAAAAGATAGTACACTGTTCACTGTTGTGTTCACAGCTTGTTCCCTCTTCTCTTAAGTTGTCAGAAAAATTAATTTTGTATGCTTACAACTTCAGTACAACTTCAAGGTCCCCCTATTTTAATTAAGAATTTCGGTTTTCTAATGTTTCATACTTCACTGCATTTTAGAGGGAAATATTGTATTTTTTCAACTTTTCAGATTAAGATTTTATACAAATTGGATGAATGCATTGTTGATTGGCTAATGATCCCTTACAAAGTCTGTGAGCTGTTAGCCACCAAAGACTGATTTTCTCCTCTAGACTTCTGTAATGTTTTCATTTAAGAAATTGTTTGAGGCCCAAATAGGTAAAACTGTCTGATACTTCCCTCTTTTGAGTCCCGTTAATCATCTTAAGGCCCCTAAGACTAGTGTGACCCTCTGAAGGGGCTGTGACCTCAGTTGGAAACCACTAAACTAAACTCACTGTATGTGGTTAAAACTATAGCTCCAGCTTGAGAGGCTAAAATGCTGACTGATGCATCAGTATTCAAACAATCTTACACTACGACATTTCCGTATAAGGAGTATTTTTTTGTTGTTGTCATTTTGTGCAGGATTTAGTGGCATCTAATGTCAAGGCTGCAGACTGCAACCAACTGAAACTTCCCCAGTGTGCTACATACGAGGAGTAGGAGAACGCAAATGACCCCATCAAGAGCCAGTGTTTGATTTGTCTGTTCTGGGCTAACAACATGGCGGACTCTATGGAAGACAACCCGCGCCATGTATAAATTAACAGCTCATTCTGCGGTAATGAAAACATGATTCTTATTTTCAGGTGATTATTCTATTTCTGCCAATATATCATCCTAAGTCCTACACACTGGACCTCTAAGTACATTTCACTGATAATACTTTACTTAGAGTGAAAAGCTTATTTTTATATTTCCCAAAAATAAAGTATTTCTCTTATAAAACCTTGTGGTGTAACATTTTTACTCAACAAAAGGATCTCCCATCATGACAGAGTTGTTCAGATCCATAGGCTACATTTTAGTTGCATATACACAGTGATGGCAATTTGATTTGGCCTGATTCTGGGGTTATTCATGCTGAGTCTCAGCCAAGTGAGTCAACCGGACGCTACCCAGCTAATCTTATCCGACATGCCAACTACAGGCTGATTCTGGGCAAGGTAATTTTGGCTACCTGGGTATGATCACTATAGAGACAGATTCCTAATTTGAGTCCAAGGAAGATTCACATAAAGTGCAAATTGGCTCTGCTTAAATCATTAATGGAACCATTTAGAGGTTCAGGCGAATCTTTAGCCATTGATAAATCTTTAAAATGTATTTTTTTTCTCACAACGACTGGGAAAAACTGTGGAAAGGAAAAATCATTTTTAGGGTGACATGAGAAAAGAATAAGTCATCAGCAACAGCAGAGGAAAAATTGAAAGATAAATTAGATCTGAAAGAGCTGATCCCATTGTTTCAAAAAATAAGATCAATTTTTCTCATCCACTTCACAAATTGTATGCTCAGTAGTGCAAAGCATTGCCTTAGAAATGGAGCTTTATATTGCTTTGCCACAGTGCAGCGTCTCATTGAGCTGCTAAGTGAACTTTATGTTAACTACAAATCTGTATGTAGTATTTATGTAAGGTGCATTTCCATCAAGGAGAGATGAAAGCGCATAAATAGACTCTCATAACACCAGAAACAAACACACATCCATTTATCAAAGAGCTCATACTGAGGAACCGATGGGTAATTTGTTACTCTTTGTTATCAGATAATGTTATATACTTACATTCAAAGACAAACAGAAATGCACTAATATTCTAATACAATGACTTATGGCTGAACAAACATGACTGGCACCTAATAAATGAAAGAAATGAGAGATGATGTTTCATGGGGAAACATGAGGACGTCTGATGACAGAGACATGAGACAGAAGCCAGGACTGTCACCATGTAGCTGACAAATGTATTTCATTGCTGCACTTTGTGTATCATTATTTGAAGACAAATTATGTATTGCTTCAATACAAATGTGTTTAGTTGTGAGTCATGGCATTAATGTAATGATTATAGGCTAATAGTCTGGTTTTGAAAACTAACCGTGACAGCTGCTCGACTCTTTTACACAGAAAGGACATTAAACACTGGACTCAATCAGCACGAAGGACTTTTAAAATTCCAGTTAGTACTCTTCTGTGTTCTAGCAGCAACAATCTAAATCAGAAATCCAGAGCAGAAATAGAAGTGCCTGTGTCGGCACGGTGTCACATTAAAAATCTCAGGGCTCCTTCACTCCAGGCCAGTAAATCAAACCTAATGGTCTCAAGTTTCAGGAACTGCAGCATGTTGATAAGCCAGCCATCCAGCCTTTTAAGTGATTACACTTTCTGCATTTTAATTCTTTTCTCCTAACATAAATCAACTATTAAAATTGTTAAATTGAGTATTTTTTGTTATATACAGATAAGCAATTATGATTGTTGAGTAATATGTATGTTGATGTTGTCCGGGGTCAAGTCTCTGATCATGTACAAGACGATATGTGTACAGTAGCGTGCACTAGGACCCATCATAATAGTGTGCACTGGGGGCCATACTAACTATCTTACGCCACTGAGCTAAAACATCTGTGTAGTATTTCTCCACTGGCGGAAGCTGGTCTTACGGTGGATGCTATCACAGTTTAGTCTAATGTTAGCAGCTCTGTCCTGCTCTTTATTGGGAAAATTAACTCTTAGTGTATATATGTACATAAAATACGCCTAGTTTTACATTTTCCCTTGTCATATCTCTACACACGCAGTAGAAGAACAGTGATGCTTCTTTATTTACATTTGTTTTATGAATCATCAGCTGATGAGGATGTAGTTACCATTATTTCGCCTGGGACATGCAGTTTAGCTTCAGTCATTAGGCATCATTGATCCAGACATTAGGTGCCTACTGATGACTCCTTTTACAGGGTTTTAATTAAAATCAGCTGGAAACATTAATGTGTCAGCTACAGGGGGTGTTTAAATTCAGTTCATATAGCCAACCTTAGCTTAAAGAGCTAGCTACAGCAGTTACAGCTATTAAATCTACCAAGTAACATATTGTTGTGTCAGCCGGCAAAAATTGATGGTGTCACCCAGAAACCAGAGGTGAGCTTTTTTGCGCCTTTGTCTGAAATCAGGGGCTGTTCTTTCAAAAATGTACATTTCAAGTGGTAAATCTGCCACTGTTATCGCTATATTTGAGCTATACGACAATGCAAAGCTTGACACATGAAGCAGCTGTAACTAATGGGGAATTCAGCAGATCCTCACATGACCTGTGTGTCTCACTACACAGGAGTGTGACAGCTGAAACCTCACTTGTGTAAACCTTTGTACGACTAGGAAAGTGTCGTCACTTCACTTCTGTGAGGATGTCAGAAGAAAAGCAAGACAGAGTTCCCCATTTTCAGTGTCTCTCCGTTACGGTTTAACCAATTCTTGGGCCTCAATATCCATACATACATATACACGCAAAAGAACTATGTGCCACGTTTGATTCCACCTTCAAAACAAATCTTGTTGCTTCTTCCATTTGAAGTCATTTGCAAATATAAACAATATAGAGACCCAGAGATTACTTTTCTCTCCATACTTAAACTTTTTTTTTAATGTGGGAGTCAGTCTCACGGGCAGCTAGTCCAAAATGCATTAAGGATCCTCGCTGGTAACAGAAACAAAGACAAGCACCTCCTCCGTACTGGCTCACTGACAGAACTGATTTTAAGATGCTTTTGTTTTTCAACCATTGAACGAATTGGCACCAGTTAATGCCTTCAACCTCCTCGACCACTATTCCATCTACAAATGTTCTGCAGTCTGCAGCCTCTGCAGTCCATGTGTCCCATGTTTTGTTTGAGTAAACATTAGCTGTTTTGAAAGGTCTGGTGAGTAGGATTTAGTGGCATCTAGCAGCAAATGAAACTTCTCCCGTGTGCCATGTGCGTAGGAGAACTATGGTGGCTAATGCAAAAACAAGAATGGCCCCATCTACAGCCAGTGTTTGGTTTATCTGTTCTGGTCTATGGTAGAAACAAGAGGAGCAGCTCTGCATGTAGAAATGTCTCATTCTGAGATAACAATAACGCAATGATTATTAGTTTTATGTGATTTATGTGAAAACGTGATTTGGAATATTATATTCAATTTCTGCCAGTATATCCACCTGAATCCCACACACTGGATCTTAAGCCCTAAGTGTGCTTTATAAATAAATTGACAAGTGGTCAAGCAGTTTTCACTCCTCATTCTTTCTTTATCAATTGAACTAAATCTCTAAATGGGATATCTCATCAACTGCCAATTACTGACAGGGAAATTTAATTATCTGGTCAATCAAAATCCCATTTCCAGTCTTCACCTGGGGGAGTTTAGGGATCATTAACGGCCCTCTCTTGTTGAAGGCAAATCTTCTTTTCTCAAGGGCACATTATGCATTAGCTGACACCATGGTCTAGAGTGGGCTGCAGGGAGGGTGTCAGTGTTTTGCTCAAAAACATTAAAGCCAGCTGTACACCGATTATAGTAATATAATATAAAAGCATGCTCCTGTTAACATGCAGGTCAACTAAGGTGAGGGATCATATGCTGGAGAAAGGATACATTTCAATATTTAAATAAGCGCCTTATTGGTTTTAAAAATCCATGTGAAACCCATTTTTTCTGGATTCACTCCTCTGCTTCAGAAAACTTTCTGCTGACCTGCCGCAGTATGTCAAAGTGTTTCAATGTCACAATGTACTGCACACCTATTAAAGGATTATTTTTACATTTTGGAAAACAGTGTTCCCAGATTCACTTTCTTGCCGAGAGTTAGATGGTGGAACAGCTAATTTGCGACAGGGTATAACACTTTATATCTTCTGGAGACTGTGAGGTGGCCAGACAACCAGCATGGCCTTCAAGAAGTCACTGCTCCTGACCGAGAAAGAGTGCGGCACATAACCCCGTCATACAATTTGATTGTGCAGATTACACAAACTACCCTCACCAACCATGTCACTGCGCAGAACAAAGCATGCATCTACTGCTAGCTCACCTAGCACCACTGAGCTAGCTCACGTTAAACCTCAGCTGAGAATTCATTTCCATTTTTACATCTTGCACTCATCTCAGCCTCTCGTCCATGAGTAGATGCACGCTTCCTTCTGCGTGGTGACACCGCTGGCGGGTGTACAGTAGTTTGGTAGAAAATAGTTCCTATATGAAACTGATCACAACAAGTTGTGTAGATTATCTTGAGTAACTAGGTCATGATTTCTGGTAAAAAAAGACTGCTGTTGATTTTCCAGATGTATTTTTTGGCACCTTGAACACCACAAATCGATAACCATCTAGTTCCGTTATATTCAAGAGAAGGCAGACCAGCTATTTCCCTGTTTAAAGTCTTTATGCTAAGCTTAGGTAAACGTATTATGGCTTCAGCTCCACATTTAATGCTCAGTGGTATCAATGTGGTATAATGTGCTTATTGGCTTTCTGCTGAGTTAACACTCAGCAGAAAGCCAATAAGCACATTACCTGAAATGTCAGACTAATCCTCTGAATAAATATTGATGATTGCATATGTTTATAGTTACTATCGCTGGTTCGTCTGGCCTGTTAAATCAAGGCTCCGGCTGCCTTCCAGTGAATCAGCATATTGTCGTGTGATATTCTGACAGGTCCAAGCATTCATCTCTGACAAAACAAAAGCTTAAGTTTCAATGTGACCCTGAACCTTTATTTCACTGATCAAGATCCTCTCATCCGAGAAACAGAAGAGACTATTTTGCCCAAGCGGTTTTAGTAACAAGTGATACTTGAAATGTCTTTGTTCAATATCTTGTTCAGAGACCTGCTGCCTTTCTGACAGTTTGAGCTATTTTTTGCTTTCTAATGATCTATTTTTAGTTTGAATCCCTTTTATTGTCTGCATCCTCCAAGCTCCTCCTCTTTTTGATTTTCCATGTCGCCGTACGTTTCTTTGACATTGGATACTTTGATATTCTTTGCGCCTTTGATTATTTTAATCCTTTTGATTTGTTTGGTCTGTGACCCAGACCAAACAATCTCTTAAGCTTTACCAGTTTTTGATATTCATTGTTTTTTTTCCCACAGTCGGATATAACACTTTAACAAAGGCCCACAAACAAAACTAAGCCCTTTCTATCTGACAGAAGATCAATGGGTGCATCAGCCATTAGTTGATGGGAGAGCTACTTTTTTTTTTTTTAATTTTGCTTGGAGTTAATTTTGCTTCAGTAAAATCATTGCCAGGATGTGCGTCATGCGTGTATTGTCTGCTACATAATCTGTAGGAAAACTCCAGCACTCTAAAGCAATTCCACACGGAGACTGCACCGTGACCTAACATGACACCGTCCTCTTTTGTCTGTGTGTGTGTGTGTGTGTGTGTGTGTGTGAGCTTCAGTATCAAGCGTGAGGATTTGTGCACAAACCTCTGTGTGCATGCACTGTATGTGTAAACACTTAACAGATCATGTTCCCTGCAGGCTGTAATTAGATGAAGACTGACCCACCGTACAACAGTGACTAATGTTCTCCAGAGCATCGCTGGTAACACAAGCATCAGTCCCACGTGATGAAATGTGTGTGAGACTGAATCATGGCATCATGAGGTAAATACAAAAGATTTTGTAGCCCTGGTACATAATTCACCTCTGGAGAAACTGAAGTGTTTTATCAGTTTGTGGTGTATGATGTGGAAATGATCTTGTCTTAAAGGAGTAGTTCGATATCTTGGGAATAATGCTCACTTGCTTCTTTCGCTGAGCGTCAGATGAGGAGATTGATTGATTCTGTATTTTAACCTTAAGTCCCTCTCCATGTATGTTTTAAAGTATGGAAAAATACATACACTAATATTTTATTTTTTAACCCTTATTTGGGTATCTACTTGGGTTTTTGGTCAACAGTGGAATCCTCAGGGTCCATTCACATCCAAAAACTGCACACTCTATCAAATTTGCTGTCAATACTTTCACTATGCTAATGCAAACTCTGCTCTCTGACAAGGCAGCTCTGCACTGGAAGTTTCAGGTTTCATTGCCGCTGTTGTGTCTGCTCTCCCTTTGATACATGTTGCCTGTATTAGACAGTGATTAGATTTCAGATTGGTGACATTCATTTGAATGACAGATTTTAGGGAAAAGGACAGATATTGCCCTCCCACTAGAGGAGAAATGTGAAATCACCTCTTGAGTGAAAAACTTTGCACACATACAAGTCAGTATGGTCAACATCGTTCATTTCAGGGCACATAAGCATAAGAAAAACACATTTTTGAATGGATGGGGACATCAAGTAAATGTTTGAATGCATAACTTTTATTTGTATTGGATTGTTTTGATAATGTGGTATTGTTACTTTTCCTGAAACACATGATTTGAATAAGCTTTTCAACACAGGTCTACAGTGTATTGATTGTGACTTCTATCCATGCAAAGTGGTAATTGTGCCGTAATCAGTGTTGTTTGACCTTTACTAACCTAATGACCTTCAGCTGCTCAGTGTTCCCCACCTGACCTAGCCGTGGATGAGAAAGACAATAACACTGAAACCTCAGCTGTTTACAGCTGCTGCCTCCAGCTGACAGGTCGGTGGTTTGTCGTGTCACTTTAGTTCTGTCTCTCTGGGTGTGGGCAGTAATTGTTGAGGGCGACTGACATCTCTTACTCAGGTCTTAAAGTGCAGCTAAGTTTGAAAACATTGTAGCTCATGCTTAAATGCTGACGCTGCTTTCCCTCCAATGTACTCTGTCAGGTCTATTGTTTGCTGCAGCTTTGTGAGGAAGGTATTTTGACAAACACCCGTTTTTGATCAGCATTTTTTTTTTTCTTTTTTTGTAGAATATGATGATTCAGCAGCAAGGAACATATTGCTCTTATCAGCATACTGTCTAAGAAGCAGCCATTTTTCTCTCCTACTTTGATGATTTTTTGAGCGGAAGTTTGCTTAAAATATGTACATATTTGATGAAAAACTAATTAAAAATAGACAAAATATGCAGGGTTGAGCATAATGATTAAAACGTAGGCATTAGTTTATGTGCACCAGAGAGCATAACTGTGACGATCAAATATTCACCACTAACATCAATTTCTGTCAAACCTCAAACCAGCTCTCAATAACAAAACGGTAGTCCCAAAATCGACTGTGTATGTTCTTTGTTATATATTGACATTTGTGATGTAACCACATGCAACATCCTGCTCACTGGCTTTTAAGTCTCTCTCTCATGTCCATCTTGTGTAAACAATCCAGCTGAAGCGGCGGCGTCATTTTCTGTTTCACTGAAAGTAGGCCACAAGTTAAAGGAGAGCAGGAAGATCCTGAGCACTCTGTCTCATCTCTGCATCCTGCAGTCTTACAGGGTTACTGGTAACAGGCTAACAAGGGGCACTCCACTCAAGTTACACTTGCGGAAGCATATTATTTCCCAAATGTCCACTGTAAAGATCAGGTGACGTCCAAGGAAAATGAACAGCTCGAGGAGGTAACCCTTACCCTGACCCACATAATGGCCCGTGAGTGACAAGTGAACAATGAGGATATGTGGCAGGGTCTGCCGATGGGACAATAAAGAAGTGATAAGCAGTTGATATCATTCGTCAAAGGCACATCTGGGCCTCATATCCTTAATCTCCCATGTCTGAAATCCTATCTTATCTCAGTTTAAGATGGCATTCAGGATTTTTAGCATTACAGAAACAGTTAGGATAGGAAATAACTCTGGGATTTCCCATGTAGGAATCGTAATTTAGGGTAGCATAGGCCCTATCTTAAACTAAAAATAACCGCCAAAATGGCAGCAGCACTGTTGTTTGGTCTGTATGGCAATGACAGTGAAGATGGGGTACTACATGAACACTGAAATGTAATGATTGAGGCTACTTAAACCATATAATGACACTTTGAATTAAATCAGTTAATTAAGTAAGTAGAATGAATATTTAATTCAAATAATAGAGAAGAAAACTTTGATATGATTTGTGCCTCTGACTCCTTGAAGCTAAAACTGAATGCTTGTCTTTTTTTTGGTCATGATCAAATGTGGTCATAGTTTTGGTGAATGGTGAACTGAACCACCTTATCCTGGCTGAAGGCTCTGGACCCCATGGTGGACAGACAGGCAGAGGGCACAATGAGGCCGACCTGAGTGTTCGGGAGGGGGTATTGATGTGGAGGAGGTCAGAGAGGTACGGGGGAGCGAGGTTATGAATGGCCTTGAAAGTGTGGAGCAGAATTTTAAAGTCCATGCGGTATTTAACCGGAAGCCAGTGAAGTTGTTGCAGGATAGGTGTGATGTCATTGATGGATGGAGTTATACAACGGTTTCCAAGATATCCTATGAAAACAGCTTGTGGTATGAAAACTTACAAAGTAGCACCCCAAGAATGACGTTACATACTTAAAGTTATGTAGGTTAGGTTTAGAAAAAGAAACATAGTGACGACATACTGTAAAAAGACTAAAAGTTTATTCAAAGTTCATGGTTTCGAACACCAGTCTCCTGGGGAAAGTCCTGTTTCTTGTGACCCATCCACTATCCAACCTGCGTCCTTATGGGCACTGGTCACATGATAACAACCTTCCAAAATACTTGGGTTATGCACAAATTACTGGTTCATCATTACGTGGTACATGTACAAATTTTGGTGCATTACTTTTAGTCAGAAAACAGTGCATAACAAAAGCTTGACTAAACACAATACTTGATCTACTCGAACGTGAGTGTTGTTCACTCTGGATACAGTTAACAACTGCAATCCAGACAACATGGCTACCTACTGCTGAAACTAGTTCATATGGATATTTAAAGGATGTCTATGGACCAATCAGTAAGTGTTAGAGTTCAACAGAAAAAAACATTGACATTCATATGCAAATTGTGCCTGTCAAGTTTGAAAAAATAAGTCTGAACATCAGCCATACGGCAACAAATTTGAAGCAACGTATTCAACTAGTCTTGGAAAATCTTGGGAATCTTAATTTATTTTGACTGTTAACTGCAAGATTCAGATTGTGAACTATAACAGGAACTAGCTCATTTTAATCTGTGTAAACTGGCTGGCTCTTATGAAGTATGAATGTGCACAACAGTCATAACACTTTAATCAAATATACAGGCAGTCTCGTGTACAATCTAATTGGCATGGCAGAACATACTTAGGTTTTCTTAAGATAAGGAAGGAAGTCTGGCATATAATACGACACAGCCATGAGTTTATGATTTGCTTCTGCAATAGCGAGATAGGATATTTCCTAAATTTCCAACTTAAGATAAGACAAGCAGTTAGGATATTTTTCCGTAATGAGGCCCCAGGACTTACAATCATGACAGTGATGGTTGTTCTGCATCTGTGGGGCAGAATCTGACATGAATGATTTAAGAAAGAAAGACAGAATAGTGAGAAACGAGACAAAGCTGGCTGAAAACCAGTCAGTGTGTGTGTGTGTGGTAGTCAAACCGCATCATTTTTTAGTGTGGATGACACACAGCCTCTTCAAAACCTCTTTATGTAGCTCTTCATTTGAGGGCTTTGTATTGACAGAGATAAGAGCTTCTCGTCAAAAGAAGTGTCTGGAGGGTCAGTGAAGTGTCACATCAGTCAGAGGACGTCACCAGGACATCAGACCCAAATATATCACCAGTCACAAGACATCATTCTTTAAGTGTAGCTGTTCTAAAGCGCAGACATCACAAACAAGTCATTCCTGTCCTGTTTGTTTAAGATATATTCTGTTTCTCTGCGAGCGGATATTTGTTGTTTTATTTTCTTCTTTTCAGTGCTTTTTATTGTAGTTCCTTTTTTAATCTGTTTATTATAAAATTGTTTTTGAAAAACAAAAAACACACAAATGGTTACTTATCTTAAATACACAGTATGGAGGTTTGTTTGCATGAAATCCATTAATGTTGTAGTTATGTTTAAAGCCATACTCAGTAGTTCAGTCCATTTGTTATTAATACTTTCATGGACTTGGGAACAGAGCCTCATATGTCCTCATTTTCTCTACATTTTCTGCCAGTGCCAGTGAATGCATATTATGAGTCTCCAAAAGAAGACTTTGTTACTGGGGTGAACACTGGCTTTTTGTGACAGGAATCACAACATGTTTTCACAGTGTGAGTAAAATAAGTCTGAGTCTCACAGTTACTCCATGTAATGCATTGCTCTGAGAAAATTGGTAAAAACTAGAAATGATGAGCCTTTACATGGGTTCTGCTGACCATGTTTTCTTTCAGGATCCATTTTCTGCTTTTCTGAACCTGAGTCATCATCTGGTTGATGGATTTTTCTGCAGTAAACTATCAAGAAGCCAGCTGTTGAGAGACCAACCTGTCTCTTTTTCCACTTTATGGATTCAAACTAACGTTGTGTTTATGCTGGCTGATATCTTATGCGATTGTTTCCTCCTTGCTTTGTTTCATGCTGTTGCATCCTACACACTGAGTTCAGTTTATTCTTTTTTAATTCAACTAATTATATTAGATATAATTATAGATTTAATAATAAAACCATCTGCTTTTCGTTGTACTGCCCACAAGGGCCCCAGAAAATTTAGGGCTGGGCCCTGGACTCATACCCTGTTAACTTCTCCCGGATCACAATATGAGAGTCTCTTTTCTGCCTTGCAGGCACACAGTAGCAGTTCCTAATTACATCTCTTTAGAGAGCCAAATTTGGCCAGATAAAAGTTCCAGTGTTTACCTCTTAGTCTATCTGCCAATAGCTGAAAAATGGAAATGATTTAAGGGCTAAAATATTTTTCAATGGGCCATAAAGCTACATAAAACAAAAACAAACACAAAGTGTTGAGTACCTGCCGCAAACACTACAGCTCATGTGTCATGAAAAACTGATCTCTCCTCACCTCATTTTCTAGGAAGCACCACTTATCGGTCTAATTTACTTCCACTTTGCTCTTCGTTCTATGCCTCCACGCCAACATTAGCCGTGTCCGGAGGCATAATGTTTTCAGGTTGTCCATCCATCCATCCATCCATCCATCCATCCATCCATCCATCTGTCTGTCTGTCTGTAAGCCCATCTGCCCCATTCTCATGAACACAATATCTCAAGAGCACCTGGATGGAATTTCTTCAAATATGGCACAAACATCCACTTGGACTCTACAATGAACTGATTAGATTTTGGTGGTCACAGTTCAAAGCATCCCTCTCATTTTTTTGAATGCGATCTGTTGAGAACACTTTGAAGAAATCTGGCACAAACGTTCACCTGGACTTAATGATAAACTAATTAGAATTTGGTGGTCGAAGGTCAAGGTCACTGGAACCTCAAAAAACATGCTTTTGGCCATAACTCAAGAATGTATACACTAATTATAACAAAATTTCACACAAATGTCTAAATGGATATAATGATGAAGTGATGACATTTCATATCCAAAAGGTCAAAGGTCAGCTTCACTGTGACATCATAGTGTTCTGCAAAAAGACTTTTCAGGCCATTATTCAACTTCATATTTCCGGGACAGAAGGGGAGACATTTGATGAGATACTGACTTGATTACACTAATCTTTGATGTCCGCCTTGAAACTGTGCTGATTGTATAGATCTTCTTTGCTGTTGGGGGGGAAGATGTGTGTGAAGCAACCATCTTTTAGGTGGATCTACTCCAGCAATGTGCTGCCACACATCTGCAAGCTCTCTTTGCAGTCAGCACAATATTCTCCTCTGTGGTGCCTGGCTCTATAAAAGAAGCATAACCGTAACAATGGTGGACAGTGAGGATCAATCAAAGAATTCTGATGCACTTATTAACAGCCATATGTTGCATGCCACCATCTATGTGCAGAATTGATGCAAAACAAAATGTGGATGATCAAGTTGTTGTAGTGATGAGTGTTTGTATGGAAGATATTTTCAGAAATCCATTCAAGGCGGCAGCTGATCTTTTATATTTTATTTGCCAACATAGATTTTTAGTCACATTTTGCAAGCGACAGGTACTAATTTTGGAGCCTGGCCACATAATTCCTAATTAAAACGCATTGACAGAAGTGCAAGGTGTGTTGAAATGTTTCCCAAAGCTAATCAAATATCCTGTGGTATAAATTCTGCTTGGTAAACATTAATGAGGACCATACTATTCTTCAGGCACTACTACATGAAGGCTGGTACTTCTGCAAAAATAAATACACACCAGAGAGCAGAAAAACAACAGAGCAGAAAAAAAATAGAGAAAACTTGAAGATTTGATTGACTGTTGCAGCATGTTTCGGATGCCTCTCTTAAGTATTGTCTTTGAGAATGTGAGAGAGAGAACCTAAATTACAGCCATCTTGGCACTCTTTGCTCTGCGTGCAGAGTTAAGGGTGAACTGCAAATCACGTCTACACCTATCTAATCTAGTTCCAAATCCCCTTGAATCTTCATGTGAATGTGAAGTGCCCATGTGCTCACCTTGACATTCATATGATGTGTCTTGGCCTGTATTGGAATAATAATAATATTCCTCCTAACCTGGAGAATTTGCAAACAACTGAATGGTGGGGAAAGCCGATTTATTTCTGCGCACTGAGAGGCTTATTATATCTGTGGCTTTCAATGGTGAAGGTTAATATGCTGGAATTTCAATTAATTATGCAAACAAATTGGAATTTTATCACTGCAGTTGAATTCAAGTGTCATCTGGCTATTACAGTGCCCTGAGTGACTGAGGTGATGGCAGCAATTGGCCAAGGTGCCGTGAAAAGCCAACCAAAGCCACGATAAATGAGAGGAGTGTGAATACAACTTTAATCCATTTACGGTGATTTCAGGTGCCCTTCACAGTCGTGCCAGTTGTGCGGTGGAAATCTGCATTGCAAATCTGGGTGTCCAGTGTTTTCTCTTCACTATAGCGGTCAATCTCATGTTTACTGTGCCTGATCAAAACAGCTCTCAGGTGCAGGATGACGATAAAGAAAGATGGATTTTCAGGAAGAATTTAGCCCGAGGCATCAGTCATCTTTTAATATATACTGTAGCAGTGTGTGTGTGTGTGTGTGTGTGTGTGTGATGAAAAAAAAAACATGCTAAAGTGTGGTGAAGCACTACCAAAAACAATTTTGTTTTTCAGCCTATCAGGCTCTTGTTAATAAGAATATGGAAGGCTTGTTTGTGCCGTTCTTTCAGCAGTAATTCATTTGTACACAGAGAATTGTTCCCTTGGATTCACTGTTTGATTGTGGATTATGTTAGGCCATTGTGTTAAAGCGTGTATGAGTGTGTGTCTGCATGTAAATCCTGTGTAAAGCGACAGAAGGCATTGTGTCTGCTGCTGGCCTTTGTTCTGGTGTACTGTTCCAGCATATAAACTGCATTGTGCCAACATAAACCCATAAATAAAACGGGATAAAATTAGCATCTCACACAAAGAGACTGGATTTTCAGAGGAGCAATAAACCAAAGATATGAACAGGTTGGTAGCAAAACCCCCACTCTGACCAGTGGTGCCCCCAAGAGCCCACCCTCCTTGGTAAAAGTAATTAGAGGCCAACGTTACTGTCCTTAAAAGGCTGTCATGAGCTCATATTTAAGCAAGTGCGAATGTAGTAATATCATGTGAAACTAGACCTAAAGAATCCACTGGTACCAACCGTGTCGGTATAGCTTGTCAGGAGGGGGCCAAAATAATGTTCCAAAGGTAGGCTAAATTTTCATGAGGAAACAACAGGCCATTTTCAGAGGAGTCATTTGAACTCTCACCTCAAAATACCTGAATGAAAACAGGTTCTGTTGGTACCCATGAGCCCCCCCAAAACATGTAGTTACTGATGCATATACAGAATAGGGGTGTAATGGTTCAAAAAATTTCACGGTTTGGTTTGATATGACACAGATGTGTTGATACAGCAAAAAGAGAAACTTTGTTTTTTAAATTGTTTGGTTATTGTAAGTCATTTATTTATTAAAGCTAACATTATAAAGTATGGTCTTTTTTTTTTTTTTTTGGAAAATTTTATTTTCAAATTTTCAATTTAACAATTCATAGTTACATTTATTTCCACAACAGCATGTAGATAGGTTTAAACACAGGAAGTGAACAGCAGAGGCCAGGTGAAAGTCCAGGGTTTGTTGGACACACACTGGAGACTTCCCAGCCTCTCATATTACGTTGTTACTGGCAGCGTTTCAAACTAACGCCATCCAGTGGCATTGCAAACTGACACACCTTTAGGGCGCTGCACGGCATTATAAACTGATACTGCCCAGCAGTGTATCATACCGCTATGAAATGTGCTTTTTTGTGTCTGTGTTTGACACTAAAATCACATTGGATTAGGATTTGACAACCTAGGAATGACAACAGGCTGAACTATAAACTGTTAAACCAGAATGCAATTCCTTAACTATCAATATTTACATCATTTTCAACTAGTCTATATACTTTAAGATTAATTAAAGTCCTAAATTCAGTTATGACTTTTGGTTTTTGCGTGCCACCCCAAGATTTTCTGTGGCCCCATTTGGCCACCCCTATGAAAAATTCCTGGGGTGCCACTGACTCTGATTAATTAATGAGTCCTGTTATAATGATGACAGGAAAAAAAATGTGTTTGTCTAGTTTTTAGATAAGACAGCTCGTTCTTCTCCCTTTAAACTTTACTGTAGGATTCACTGTGAGTGAGACGGCCACCACATTAAATATTTATGAATAACAACCCCTTTAACAAAAAAAAAAAAAAATATATATATATATATATATATAAATGAATGCCTTCCTTTTAAGTCCCCTCTGTTGTGTTGTCTACTGATGTGATTTCCCTAAAAGTTACAGGATAATGAGGTGGCTTACGTGACAAAAAGTAGCACTGAGTTTCGCTTTGCTTTTATGACGTTGTTTTATGTCAATCGTACATTTCCTCTGAGATCCTTGTCTTGAATATATAATGAACACCAAACTGAAGACTATCATTATTCAAAAAAGTAAAACATGGAAGTTTCACTCACATAAAGTGAAGTGAGTTCATTGTGAATGACTAAATTTGCATTGTGTGCTAGCTAAGAGACTGGCAGTGGTCCCATAATGAAGCAAATCCCTCCACAAGCTGCCACATTTAGCTCTGTCTCTTCACAGGCCCCAAGGATTTTAATGGCTGGATATTTAGCTGCTCTAAGAGTTGCAGTTTTGTCAGTATGTTCTTCAAAGAGCGCCTGGTGGGTGTTAATCCTGCATGTCTGAATAACTTGAAGAATTACTCCCGAAAATCTGATGGACAGTTGGCAACAGTCAGCAGAAAGCTCTGGCTTATTATTTTGGGCAGACTGGGTTATTCTGCTTTTTAGGGCTGATACATAGACAGAGAGATTTCCTCTCCAGTCACATGAGCACTTATTTCTCTAATATTTTAAATCATCCGACTGTGTATTAGACGGACAGGTGGCTTTTAGGTATAACCTAGAAAACCGTGGCCTAAATCCCTGGCTTATCATCTTCCAGTGATGCACACACTCATGCACACAAACAAACACGCACACTAAGCACACATAGCAGCACAGGAACACAGCTCTCAAGATCAAAAGGGTTGCACTACATGATGCCTCTGGTGCAAGTTTCCACAATAACAAAAAAAAAAAATCACTCATGTTATTGATTGTTCTTAAAAGGAACCCTTTAAGTTCTTTCTTCCTCACTGCAGCACCAGGAAACTGGAGAAGCTGGGGAATTATGTGCTCTGAACATTTTGTCTGAGTGTACTGCATCAATGTGACAGCTCCTTGGGATGCTGGGGGCTAGTTTGTGGCCTCTTTCTATCCACTGTAAGCCCTCGGCCCGACGTGGTGGAGCATCATTTCATAATCGCTGTTTCCTGTTTGTTCTGAAAAGCTCTCTCTATACTCTGTCAGTCAAACTAACAAAATCTATATTTCACACAGCAGAGGAAATCATTAAATCATTCAAAGGGATCTGTTTATGCTGCATGCACCTGTTGCTGTGGGTGTGAGAAACAGATTAGTCCCATATGAATTTATTTCCAACCAGTATTCAATATTGATGCGCTTAAAGATTCACCTCTGGGTGTGCTTGTGGTCATTTGTTGGATCTGCTCTGTTTAATCACTCTGATCCTCATGTACATATTTGTAAAAGGAGACAACTGGGAGGCTGAATGTGACTGCAGCTTTAAACTAACAATACCAGGCAATGAACTGAATGGACAGTTTTGTTTTTTATGGATATTGGTGACAAATTACAGGAATAAAACAACACCAAAGCACCTTAGTAAGGTGCAAGAGTCTTGAGAACAGCTTCGTTGCTCCTCAGCATTAATTACCTGAGTCTCTGATCTTCCTTACTGGAGGGAAAACACCATTCCTCTATATGATATTCCCTTACTTAGTGTTTTGACTCACGCCTCTACAAACTGTCTTATCTGTGTTCATTTGCCTAATTTGTACCAACCCCCTCCCCAAAGCAGCGAATGTCTAATCATAGCTTTGCAACTGTGACTCGGCCGGACAGGCCTGTCAAGCTTTGGATTTTTCTAAATGTTGAAGCGGAGAACACAGAGCCATGTTTTGAGCAAAGAGTTTGATTGGTTGCATCCCTTTTCCCCTTTCCAAAAACAAAAACACGAGAGCTAATGTTGCTACCATTACTTCCAAAGCTTATTGGGAGCATGCGCCAGCTAAGTATTTTGTTAGCTCAGATATTACAGTAGGTCTTTGTAAGAAAAAGCTCAGATCAGGACTGGACCACCCACTGCTTAGGTCTCCACTGGACGCAAGTAAACTATCCTAAAAATCTTTAAATGTCCAAAATGCAAGCATCAGTTGATCGAGTATCATTATTGCATCACTTCCCTTGGCTTTCACAATAGACATCAATGAGCTGAGTCTTTGCCTCTCTCAGCCATCCACACGCCATGTGATTGTAGGCCTCCAGACCTCTGTAAGGTCTTCAGCTGTGTATGGGCTTGGTGAAAAAAAACGAGAACTGTCAGGTCGTCATTCCAAGATAAAGGAGCCGGCCTGTACAGAACTTCATCATCTATTAAACTTTGTTTCTGAAAATATCCTGCCCATTCCTGCTGACTAGGTCCTTCTCTGGAGGTTTAAGCAGCTTCAGCACATTATCCTGAACTTTACTGTGGTTTTAACATCCTAAAATTGGCTTATAATGAATATTCATCATGCAATCCATTCTGTTGTTTACATCCCAGTACCTCCAAGGTAGCTGCACATCCAGGTTATAGTCCAAACCGTATATTTTCCTTCTTTTCTAAAAACAAATCTCTCAACTTAAAATCATAGTGACACCAAATATCCTGAGACTAGTTAAGGAAAGTTGTCCAAGGTAGCATTAAAAATCCAACTAGAATCTAAAGTTTCAGGTCAGATTGGTGGAGCTGGTGGAGATTGGTTCATGTGTCTTACCACAGCATCCTACATCGAAGACACTGGAAGTCTGAAGTAAGCGCTGAGGTGGACTGGCACGCAGACTTCCTGTCTCCCAACACATTCTCATTCCAACCTCGTCACATATCGATGTGTGGTCATGGACTTTCCACGTCGAGATACGACTTGCATAGTACCGTGGGTGTGTTGGTTGGTGACATTCTGGAACACCATGTCAAGTTCTGCTTGTTACACTTGTAACAGTACCATTTGTATAATGTACCAATATCCCTAATTTCCATTTTTTCCCTTCAACAATAAATACATGCAGTTATGTTTAGCAAACAGTCACTCGCGATTGGGTTAAGGAAAAAAGAATCAGCTTTGGCTTTGCAATCTTACGGGAAGCGAGCACTGTCCTCCTGGGTGAAAGTCATGGTTGTTGGACGCATCCACCATCCATCCTGCCTGCCCTATTTGGACTTCTGCCATTAACTTTTGTTGTAGTCTTGCCACATGTCCCCCTGATGCTGCTGGTGGCTGTCCGTGTATCATGCCGATGGGAAAGGACAGTTTTTTTCGTCCGTATCTGACGCCAGAAGTCACTGACCAAGCGCTGCATTTTGGTAACTTCGGAGTAAGACGGGTTCTGTCTCTTGGCAGCATTAAAGACTGGCCTGTCGTCTTTACACACTGCTGTCAGCAACCACTCAAGCTCCAAAAGAAGAGGTCCACTGGGCTGCGGTGGCTTGCCTCAGCACAGCGCCATACACCACCATGCAGGGCTTAAGAGCGGAAATGAGTCTTCCCCACAAACCAAACGCCTACCATTAGCACAGGCTCTGAGAGGTAAGGGCTATGCCGGGGAAATTACCTTAGCTTTCCAGAATAGAGTTCCAAAACCACTGCAAGACAGCTCAACACACAGTGAGCATGAATTTGCCATCATGAAGTAACACCCAGCTGGAATAGGTGAAGAGTGAAACTTCCTTCAGATCTTTCCCAGTAAACACTAACTTGATAACTTAGACAGGTGTATAGGCAGATTAAAACCATATTTGTTGAAAATAAAAGACTTCAGGACACCAAGGTACCTAGATAGAATTTAAGCCTGGTTTTAACCTATCAGCGGAGGAGGAATCATTCAGATATTTGTACAGGCACCTAAGGCTGGTTTAAACAGTGATCCCATTGCAATATAGTTTCTAATCATCAACTGCTTATGTTTAATATTAGACTGGAAATAACAGGCAGAACAACAACAGAAGTAATGATGGTAGACAGGAGACTAAATAAAGGAAAACCCTGATTTAATGAGTGGAAAAACATGTCAGATACTTCTTTGTAAGGCATGACGGCTCACTGAGCACTTTCATTAGAAGGACAATAATGTGACTCATATGACCTTCATAACAGTAATTCTGCTGAACTGCTATGACAATAAAGAATGTATGTGTATTAATACACAATACATGTATTTAAAGGAAGTATTTATTGTAGCTTTAATAAATACGAAATTGCTTTTCTAAAAGTAAATTCTGTTATTGTTTCTTCTTATTACTTAAAACAGCATGATATTTTTTTATGGCATGCACACAGTTCTCACTGTTTTGTTCCAGCGCTCTTAAAAACAACACAAGTTTTCTCAAAGTGTCCCACAGTAGGCCCAAATAACCATTAAATAACTCTGAACAGCCTGTGCAGCAGAATCTAGGTGTGCTCAAGGCTGCACAGTGGTTCCAAAGGTGTAATTTTTACCCCCATTACTGCTTGCAGAGGATTGACATTATTCTTACATACAAAGTGAATGCAAATGGGCGATTGAGCGTATATTCGCCTGAGAGAAAAATCGCTCGGGCTCCGAGCAACAGAGCGATTTTTTGCTCAACGATGAGATGACAAATCTCATCTGGAGCAGTATTTTGCTGGGTCCTGTCGCTTGCAGCTCAATGCTGATTGGCTGCTGTAATTTCTCGTTTTATTTTATGGAAGTGATCAATGTAAGTGCACTTGTCCTAGAGCCGCCACGATGGTTTTTATAGTGCAAATAACTCTGTTTAGATAAAACCTACAAGCTTCTCTTCCTATGACTTTCCCTAAAAATGTGTCTTATATGTTTTCTGAAGCCTTTAAGTTACAAAAATGAAGCAGACCGCTGCTGAAAATTATACATTTTGATACATAGGTAGGCTATACATATTGCAAAACTCTGTAAAAGTACACCAAAACATACATTTGCGTTTCCAAATATTTTATTACACAAAAGACGAAGAAATTATGATTTTTTTTTTCCTATTTTGGCACATACATACAAAATCCTCCCGCTCCTCATTGAGGCGGCTCCAACACCGCTCACATGCACACTCAGGCATCAGAGCCTCTGCGCTACAGCGATAGATGCATTGGCGCTGTCCATGGTGCTTAACACTAGGACCGCCAGGATTACAGCGCCCCTCCAACTGCCGCAACATATGTAACTTCATTGTTTATGCTGCCTGTGTGCTCAGAAGCACACCAAAAATGCATTTGAGTAATTTCCGAGAAGTTATGAAAAAAAAATAAAAAAAATTACAGACTACAGTGTAGAATAGGACTGACAACCTCTCCAGTGTCTCATGTCAATTAATTAACACTATTTGTCGGCTTTTTATAATTCCTTTTTTTTTTTTTTTTTTTTGCTGCTGCGCTGCTGCTGCGCCGCCGTGTCTCCAGTTGAAAGGGGTGATTTGCGAAATACATTCTACAATAATAAATTAGATTAACTTTTGGTCTATAATATTGTTGGCTACATTACGCATTTTTAATTAAAAAAAATTAAGAATAAAAGGAATAAACACCGAAACTTGGAAACTTTTTTTTTTTACTGATACTCCTCCTCTCTGACATACTAACACACACACACACACACACACACACACACACACACACTGAACACGCAATTGAATGAATGAATGAACATTGGAAGCGGTTCAGCCGCAGTCCCGCCGGCTGGCGCAGTCACTGTTGAGATTCGTTTTTTATTATTAACAAAATGTTTTTTTATTGACCGTATGAATGGTTTTGTTTTCAAATAAATACTTGGAAATGAAAATGTATGCTTTGGTGTACTTTTACAGAGTTTTGCAAAATGTACAGCCTACCTATTTATCAAAATGTATAATTTTCAGCAGCGGTCTGCTGCGGTCGGAGGTATAAATGCTCAGAAGTGTAGTGTTTTTCATTTTTGTAACTTAAAGACTTCAGAAAACATACAAGACACATTTTTAGTAAAAGTCATGGGAAGAGAAGCTTGTAGGTTTTATCTAAACAGAGTTATTTGCATTATAAAAACCGTCTTGGCGGTTCTAGGACAAGTGCACTTACATTGATCACTTCCATAAAAATAAAACGAGAAATTGGAGAAGATTGAAAAAATTTCCATCTATTGTTGCTTTTAATTTGCAGCTATACTTCTAATGAAGCTGTCATGTCATGACAGCCAAGAACCCCACACCCCCTCCCCTCCCTGAAATTCCCTGATCGCTTCAAAGACGTCATCAAAGCGAAAAAGCGAGTCTGTTGATTTCTGCCACATTGACGAGCGATTGCAACTGAGCGATGAAGCGATATCAAAGGGGCGAACCGAGCGACAGCGAAAAAAAACAAAACAGGTGTGAACACAGCTTTAAAGATCATTAGTGTCAACAGGGAATATTTGTGACTTGTAGACTCATTTCCTTAGAGCGCTATTGCCTGATATCCAGTCACAGGGTATGGCTTGATTAATACTATATGGTGTCATTATTTGCTTGAACTGCATGTTATTGTGCAGGATGTCACTCATTTAAAAGAATAACTGTGGTTTGACATGTCAGAAATTGGGTTTATTTGCTTTCTTGCTGTCTGTAAAATGAGAAGATTGATACTGCTCTCTTTTCATCTCACTGTCGGCAAGAAAGTTAATAAGCACGTAGCTTTAAAAGTCAATTATTTCAAAGGGTAGATTTGTTATTGTTGAATTAAAGTGTTAATTTAACAAGATCTCCCCTTTGGGGTAATTTTTAATTTTTTTTAAAGTTGTTTATCTGAACACCAAGCCTGCAGCTGTTAGTTTTTCATGCCCTCAGCTAACAGATCTCTTCCTTTCTGCCAGCTGAAAGCCATCGAGCGCCAAACCAATCTTTTCCCATCACGGCAAATTCTGCCCCCCCCCCCCCCCCCCCCCCCCCCCCCACGCTCACTACTTAATCAAGGTCAAGGTGCATGACTTTTAAGTGTAAAACTTCAAACAGCCTCAATCTCAGGTCTCACTCTGTGCCTTGGGCCTGTTCTAGATGAGCTTTCGATGAGACTGAGGGAGACGTGAGTAAGAAAGTGTGCCCCAGGATTTCCTGCGGGAGGCAGATATATGTTCAGACCTTATACCTTGTCTTCCTGCTCAGTTATTACACTTGATATCACATGTTGCTGAAGGAGATTTCAATGGACATGAATTACTGTTGGATGCAGGACAAAATTCACTTATTTACAGTCTTTTCCTGAGTGCTTACGTGCCAGCAGTGATTCTTGAGGCTATTGATGATATAAATATCGTCACTTGTAGCCAGTGCATTCAAGCGTGCTGAGCTGAATGCACGTTCTCTGCTTTACATTCAGTTTGCAATTTAATAACACACTTCTAGTAAAACATTGGTCTTTACATTGCTTCGCTATTTTGCAAATTGCCTTTTCACATTGATACATGTGACCGGTTTAGATAATGAGTTATCTGACAAAGCAGAGCACAGGCCACAGGTGAATGTTGTTAATATGTTGTTAATACTAGATAGAAAGATGTCCAACAATCACTGACTTTCACCCAGGAAGTCAGCGTTCGCTCGTAAGATTGTAAAATTCAGTTCTGTTCTTTTTTCCTAAAGGTAACCGTATGCATTTGTTGCTGATAGATAAAATATCAATTGGTGGTGTTGTACCAACGTAGTGCGTTTATTTTGAAAGAGACTGTATGCAAACTGTACACTTCTGTGAAAACTGAAGTGTATTTGGAAAAGCGACAATGCATATAACAGGCAGAACCTGACACGGCATCCCTGAACGTCAAACAACCAGCGCACCCACGGTACCTTGCGCGTCACATCTCGAAGTGGAAAGTCTATAACCAAATGTTGATATGTGAGGAGGTCGTAGTGAGAATGTGTTGCATATTCAGTAATGTTTTGCTGGTTTGGTGTAAAGTTTTGTGGTTAGCGTGTAGACTTTTACAAAAATAACCTATAGCTTCAGAGGTAGTGCCAAAGCAATCAGAAAAAAAAAACTTATCATCCCCTTATTCTGAATATATTTTAAGTGGACTGTCAAAAATTGTCACAAGATGCAAAGTTTAAATGAAGCTGTGACAAAACCGAAGCTGGAGGCAGAATCATGTCTAAAATTTGTGATTATGTTAAAGGGATGACTGTTTCAATAAAATAAAATAAAAAAGAACAGAATAGATAAAGGGGAATTAGATTCTTTGTTACAGGCTCTTCTCTCTGAATGTTATCAGAGCAGAGCGGTCCTTTAACTCCCTTATGCCAACAGTCGACAGGATTTGTGTGCTGCATTGCTTCTATCATCTCCTTCTGAAGAAAGTCAGAGGTTAATGACCTTCCTCTTCTCCTTCTCTCCCACACCATTAGCTGCAGAGCTTTAACTAGCTGTCAGTCATCTCTTGCTAAATATGAATTTGACTGACCTCAAGCAATTCAAGCTCAGGGAGAGTGTCAGACCCCCGCAGGTTCAGCAAGGCTTCAATTTGTTTTTTCTCTGAAGGACGTTCCCTTTTCCTCTCACGGTGTCATCACGTGTGTTGAGAGTTAAATGAGGGATCTAAAGACAAACTGGGCTTATCATCCAAAAAAAGATCAATAATGGCGTTCATTTGTCACCCAGCTCATCAATGGAGAGTTTACTGTGTGCTCAAATCAATGGTTGCTGATGTATGTATTGCAGGGATCTCCTCATCAGGGTTTAATGAGATGCTGGGGAGAGATTTTGTACCAATTAAAACGGCCACCTACTTGTTTGTTTTGCTTTAAGTCCACATCTGCATCCACATCTGGTTTCCATGGTTATATTATATTTGGAGTCTTTTCAATTTAGGGCAACTCAACTCATGTTTTTCGAAATGTTCACACAGTGTCTGGCCCCCAGAGCTAATATTAGCATTTTGGTTTGCCTCTTCTCTGCCCTCCACTGCTAAGGCATGTGTAATTGCTGCTATATTTTCCATCACAACAAAGACAGAAACACAGTTCATCTATTATTCATCACTGCTCTTGACTCTCAAGACACCTTCCAGTAAAATGCTTCCTTTTGTGCACTTAAAAACCAACACCGTACACCCTGAGAGCTCCAGCAGAGAGAATATAAAGACTTTTCCCCCTTTTTTCACTGCTGTATCCTTTAAAAAAAACATTTAACGTTAATGTTTGACAGGTAAATTTACATATTAAAAAGAGCTTTTCGGAAATCTACCGTGGAGTACATCAGGAAGCTGTTTACCATGACACTTCATATCAATGTCAATAAAGTTTAGAGCAAGTTCCTTTTAGTTTTTACTGAATTGTTGCCAGCTTTTAAAGAACAGTCATTTAGAGGTAAAACAATGCCAGGGAGACTCGATAGCTGCTTCAGTCAGCATTTCTCCGGGGTTAAGAGAAAAAACATCTCTCATTATAGTTGTGCAGGGACGAGTGGGGCAGAATTAACTGCGAGAAAGCCTTCAAATAGGCCATTTACCCTGCAGCACAGTGCATATATTCCATGTCATTTATTGTTAGACAGGAAGAGATTAAAAGTAACATCACGTGTTACATTTAAACTGGCCCGACTCTGGTTTACTGCAGGTTCCTTTTCTGCAGCACATAAAGACAAAATCACTTTACGATACAAAATAAAAACAAAATCAAGCAACAGAGGCAAGACAACAACAAGACACAAGTAGTGTGACAGATATGGCAGAGGAGAGGGCTTAATAAGTGGAGTGAGCGAGATGGTATATGAGATGGTTGAAGGTATTTCTTTTCATCAGAAAGTGTTTATATGCCTTTGAACGCTTAAAGATACAACATCAAATGCTCCTGGATCTGTGGCTAAAGGTGCAGGTCATGTTAATGAGGAGTGCAGCTCCTGTTATGATCTCTCTGAAGGTGCTTTATCTCATCTAAAAATGTATTTTCCACTTTTCAGCTGCTTCATGAAGTGACTGCAGCGTTAAACCCGTCCACGGAGAGTCTGGAAAATGAAGACGGTTTTCATTTAATCCGTCAGAAGGAACAGCGCCTGTGCCGAGCACCTAGAGAGACATGTGTCATTTTGTTACCACCAACGTGCTCAGTTCAGTTTGCCACATTTGAGAAGAAATGGGCTGCTGCAAAGGCCACTGCAGCACTAATGCTGAATCAATATCTGAGGTGTTGCTTTTTTTTTTCTTATAAAGACCACTTCTTCATGATTGGATACAAACTACCACACATACACACACGTGACACCACAAATCAATATCAGGATTGCTTTTGAGATAACAGGACAGTGACCTCTTTAGCCTATATCATGGATCAATGAAGAAATTTGTACCAGCAGTGCTAACTTGTACCTGTGGCGGTGTTAGTGCTAATCTGGTAATATATTAAAAAAAAACACTTCTTCTTCACCCTTCTTCTTCTTATCACATTTTCTAGCCATTTCAGACAACATTTCAGCAAGCGCATGAATAGAGATGCGTGAGCAGCCAGGTGAATCTCTCTGGTTAGTAAAGGGCAATTTACCATGCCAATAAATAGGCTAGCTAACTAATTATCTGTTGGACTGTGAGGGAGCTACTATGTGAGAAAGGGGAAATTTGTTTCTCGTCTAATTTCATGCAGGCTATTGTCTCTGAGAGAGAATAAGAGACAACAAGTGAGGGGGAGCATGAGGAAGATAACAGGAAATTCGTTTCTATGTGTTTTTCCGTCAATAACATTTGATTGCCTGGTTGCACACACAGCCCCACTGCATGCTGGTGATCAGGGCCTAAGGCTGTAGCAGCAAAACACCTGAGTGTGTTGCATTTAATAGGGCTGTGTTTGATTGTGAACCCAGGAATGAGCAAGGATACAGAGGTCACATATCCACCTTATTTTCAGACATGGAAGTAAATATTGATCAACTTCCGTTTTTTTTGTGCGTGACTTCCGGTCAGCCGCTTTCCCTCATGTGCTGTGTCCTAAATCATTCACTACTCCCTACTCCCTACTCACTATATAGGGAATTCCCTATATAGAGGACTATATAGTGAGCTCATTAAAACACTTTCGGACACTACTCCGTCGCGAAGTTAAGTACGTCATTACTGTCGCACAATTCAAACGAGCCAGAGTGATGTCATCTGGTGGGTTTCCGAAATAAATAATAAATTCATTTGTGTGATAAAAACCTAATACTGAGCGTATTTTCCCACATGAATTAATACAAAAATAAATACACTACTACACTATTACGTACATTTGTATGTATTTCCCTGCTGCACCGGGTGCTCCTCCTCATTGTCCACCACGTCTGCCGTCTGTTATTGGTGCCTCCGCAATGCATCACAGTACATATTGCTTGGTTAGTGACCATCGGTTGTACACTACTTTTTGCACTGCATTGTGGGATATTATGAGTCCACTATATAGGGTATATTAATTTACACTAAACATTCGGACAGCACTACAAAATGGCGAACACACTATTTAGTGCACTATTTAGTGAGTAGGGAGTGATTTCGGACACAGCCCTGTGTACACTGCTTTTCTATCTTTTGTTTTCCTTTTCTTTCTTTTTATTATGTCAGCGACATACACTCCTAACACAGGGCTGTGGCGTTGTGCTGTGTGATAAAACGGCACATTTCAGAGTGGCCTTTTATCGTCTAATCAGCATCTTGATATGCCACACCTGTGAGGTGGGATGGATTATCTCGGCAAAGGAGAAGTCCTCACTAACACAGACTTAGACAGATTTGTGAACAATATTTGTGGGAAATGGTCTTTTGTGTATAGAAAATGTTTTAGATCTTTGAGTTCAGCTCATGAAAAATGGGAGCAAAAACAAAAGTGTTGCATTTATATTTTTGTTCAGTGCAACAACAGCTTCTTCTTGGAAACCTTTATTCTTTTTTTTTTTTGCTCAGCTTCTGATGAGAAGTGACAATTCAACACCTTGATGTTGCATCATCCTCAATTGCTTTCTCTTGACACAGCATAGAGATTGTCTGATTGTTGCATCTTCTGTGGTAAAGCTGAGAAGAAAACTCCCCTTCTTGCAGGTTTTAATAAATCCCTACAGGTAAGGGGAGCATCTGCTCTCATGAAACACAATCAGAAAGGGGAGAAAAGCAATCTAAGTGATACAGTCCCTACCTTGAAAGAATCCCCTGCAGCGAATTCAGAGAGAACTCGGGACTGATCCATTTTCAAACATCGCTCTTCTATTCTTCTTGAGAAAATGCATTTTGGTAATATTCTCTGGTGATGGGGTTGGTTCCCCAAATGCTGCACAGTAAAAGCAAAAAAACTGAGTGACTGATAACAACAAATGACACTTTGTACAGAATTGCGAACATAAAAAGGTTATCAGTCAAATCATATTAATAAAAACATTAATTCCATGTTATTGTAGATTGAGTTAGGAGGATCAATGTTTCAGTCTAAACATTGCTGTAATCTATTAACTCTATTAGATTCTATAAAACAAATGAGTATTAAGCTTACACAATCACATCTTTAATAATGTCTGTAAGTCTTAGCTGTGCTCCCACTGTGGCTCTACTGTTGGTCATAGCACTCTGCGGGTAAGTTGAGGCCACTACTTTGGTCCATCTCAACAACTATAGGATGGATTGCCATGAAATTTTGGTGCAGACATCCATGGTCCCCAGAGGATGAGTCCTGGTGATCCTCTGACTCTCCTGTAGCACCACCATGAGGTTGACATTTATACTTTTTAGTGAAATGGCGCAACAATAAAACAGGTCGCCATGGAATTAAATACACGTTAATGTTCCCCTTAGGATGAACTGTGGCAACCTGATGACCATCTGACTTTTCCCCTAGCACTTCAATACTAATCGCATTCCCATCAGCCTCAGCTGTATTTTGTGTTTAGGGTTAGGCAAATATTAGCATGCTAACACGCCAACTATGATGACGAACATAGTAAACATTTTACCTGGTAAACAACCCAGACTAATATTGTCATTGTGAGCAGGTGAGCATTTAGTCTCCTTGCAGGATGAACGATAGCATCAGTAGTTTCAGCCCTAAAACGTCTTACATTAAAGTGACAAAGCCCTCTAGTGGATGTGGTGATTGTGACTGGAGCAAAGGAGGAACTCCATATTTTACGGTTTAATTTGGAGGACCTGTTGCATTAAGCTCAAACAAGGTTTGCCTAGTGTGGCTTTAGACTCTAAATGCATTTCCTGGATGAGTGGCCTCCTCAAAACCAACAGAAAGCCAGGTTTCCTTTGATTTTCAACTACTACATGAACTGTGTATGTTCCTGGAGGTTCTTATTTAGCGTCCATTCACCTAAAACACATATCTAAGGCATACCCAAAGTTAACTGAAAGCTGTTCTTGTTCCATTTTTAGTACATGTACAATCTCATTTGAAAGGTTACACTGTTTAACCCCAACAGTCAAATCACTAAGTGCTTCTGTCATTGAGTTATACAAGTTTCAACACACTAAAATAAAAGGGTTTGTATATTTTCTTGAAAAAAAAAAATGCTGCAGATGACTAAAACCGGGAGGTATTAGTTGGAAAACACATTAGGACCATGGCATTAAGCCTCATCTAGTCTACATTTAAAGTAGATAACAATATCATAGAACATGAACATTTTACCAGTTTTTCTAAGGTTTTGCTCAGGCTCACACATATGAGTAAACCAGAGCGTAAAATTAACTTTTTACCTCATCTGCCATTGGCTAGTGACCTCCAAAAATTGACTGGCCAAAAATATTTTTCACCGGCCAAATAAAAAAAAAAATCATACGTTTTTATTATGAAAATCCAACTTAAGCATCACTTAAAGAATACAGTTATGTACAGATAAAATTAGATTATTGCTATTTGATTAGGTCATATTTCATTTTAAGGTGACTGCTGCATCACCATGTATTAAAAATATTCAAAAGTGCAACCTTTTACATTGACTGAGTGAGCCAAATGTCTGTCTCACAACTTTAATAGGAACGTTCTGTTTAAAGGTAGGCCTCCTCAACTCTACTGTCCTCGTGGCTCAGGTAATCACCACATCATCAGCCTCAGAGTCAGACATGTCTGAGTCTGTGTCAGCAACCTGCTTAGAGCGATCCTTAAAATTAGGCCTCCGACCTCTTATGCAGTCAGTGTGCCACAACTCGACAGCAGCACTGGGATCAAACTTAGAAATGGGTGGAGATGAGAGCTGCATAAGCAGAAGGTCAGACAGTGTGTCTGCCTTTAAGCTTGACCACCAGTCTGATTTCACCTCTTTCATGATGTTAAAGCCCCTCTCGCAGTCTGCGGTTGATGCAGGGATGGTGAGGATGAGGTCTATCAGTTCCAGGACATTAGGACAGGTGTCCCTATGAAGCTGGTTGACATTCTCCCAGGTCAGGGTTGTCAGCAGCTGGCGCTCAAGGTAAAGTCTGGCTTTGAACAGGGTCCACTCATCGGGGATGTGTTCAGGAGACGATAGAACAGGGGAGAAGTGGTCAGCGAGCACATCAATTTGTGCAGGACTTTGTTACATACTGGCAGTGATGTCTTAATAGACTTAGTTGTTCTGTCCACTGAGCTTGACCTGATGAACCCACCTGCTTCACCCTCTCTTGACTGTGGCCAGTTCCTGAAATTGATCAGCTTTGTTGCCATCAAAACATCTGAGCTGCCATCCTTGAACCTGTCCCTGATGCTCTCAATAAGCCTGCCCTGCAGCTGCTCCTGACATGAGATGAGGACCATATCTTCACCTTCCTGATCACTGATCACAAAATCCCACTTCACTATACTACACTTTTTCCTTACTACACTACACAAATGTATCTAGTATTTATTTGCACAGTGAGCAAAACATTATCATAAAAAAGCCATACCTGGTCTTGTAACTCTCCAATACAGCACGTGTGGAGCTCAGACAACTGTGGGCGTCAGCGATGGAGATGTCCGACTTCTGCAGAGTCTGCTGATACTCTGCTGAGATGGCTCAGTGTGTCATGTAGGAACCCACTGAATCTAATCGCAACAGCTTTCTTGGCAGTTGCACTAAAGCTCTTCGCTTTGCACTGTTGCACAGCACTTACACCTTGAACGTCTGGGGATGTGATCTGAAATTGCATGTGTGCAGGCACACACACAAATGGTCAGTCTAATGAGTTCAAATACTATGGCAAAATGTGATTTTGTTTGTTTATCTTTGATATAATATCACACAACTAGAGAGTAACTAGTTATTCAATACTTTGTGTAAATGTTAATATGTCGGTGTGAGTGAGTGTGTTTGTGTGTGTGAGACAGAAAGAGAGAGAGAGTGTGACAGAGAGAGGTTTTCATCACCATTTTGAAATATGAGCCCTACCCAGTTTAAGTGATGCATTATGGCTGGGTAGCCTCTCAGGAAGAGGTCAATGGCACGTAGGAGGTGGGCCAACCACCTTGTGCCACCGACTCTTGTGTGCATGATAGGTGCCAATTCCAGTGCTGCAAAGTTGTTCTTGAGGTGAGAGCGATTTAAGGGACTAGCATGGTAGAAAGTGTACAGGCCTGTGAGGAGCTCTTCTACTTTTTTGAAAAGGACTATGTTTTTTACCGAATCTTTAAAGCTTAGCTCCAACCTGCGCGCCATACAGTGTACTCCAACTACATATGGTCTGTCTCTCCTCAGACGCTGGACCACCCCTGTCCTCGCTCCAACCATCAGTGCAGCTCCATCAGTGGCTACTGCCACAAGCTTAACGTCCCACTGTTGACTGACCTTATCCATGACATCTTTGATGGCCTTTGTTATGTTTTCTGCATCTGCCTTGTCAACTGCATCAATCCCAACAAATTTGGACTCAATTTTTCCCCCACACTGCTTCTAACATAGACCATCTCCTGCTCCTTCACAGCACTATCCGTTGAACCATCATTCATTATACTAATAAATATCACCCTCCCCAATCTGTCTTCATTTTTTTCTTTCCATGTCTGCTATATAATGGAGGAACACTCTTGCCTCTACTTTATTCCTATAGGTTTCCCCTACTGGCAGCTCTTTCATCTCATCCAGCCTAAAAAGATAAGAAGAGGAAAATATTATAATTAGAGTGGACAAAGTCAATGTCACCTGAATATCTAATGCAAATGATGCGGTCTAAATTCACATGTATCACATGGACTGGTCCAGATACCCTAGATCTGGTGCCGGTTACACAAACATTGCTCAAACTGTAGCTCAGGACTGTTACTGTGTAACGTTACATATTACTTAGCGTTCATAAGGTAACGTAAACAGGAGACAGTAGCCGACGAAAAGCGTCATTGACGTTTACGTTACGTTAACTAATATACAACAGTTCCCACAAATTTCACAGTGACTTAAGAGTTAAAACACTTACTCGCAGATCCACTCGAAGTCCGCCATCTGCCTTCCCTTCTTTGCCAATGCATGTACGGTCCTGTACATGGTGAAAAGTTTTCGTTTTGTGGGGTCTGGTATAACTGTCACTGACTTGATGACACGGGTTGAGCTCACAGGCTGCAAGGTTTTTAAGTTGTCACTGTGGCATTTTGACTTTTCATGGTCCCTTATACTTTCCAATTTCATGTTCGTTGTGCCAACAACAAATGGGTTTTGCTTCAGTTTATCCTTCGTGTGTAGCTATCTGTTCCTCTTCTTGATCGTCTCCTACCTCTTTGTTTATCCTTTTTGTTTGTCAAAAGTATAGCGCGCCATGAGGGTCAAAGTAGCCTGACAGTTGGCAGAAATGGTTGAAAGTATGAAAACAAAAACTCTCATGCAATTCAAAATTTTCCATTGGCCACTGGCGGGTGTGTGCTTTTGTTTTACACGCCAAACTAATTTTGTACCCGTCATTGGCGCTTGGTGGGTGTTAATTTTATGCTCTGGAGTAAACCATTTAAATCCAGCAAAACAACAGTTGTTTACATGTCATCATTAACAAATAAAACCTTACAAGGGCCCACGGGCGGGCAGCCACATTACTGATTAATGAATGGTGGATACACATCTTCCATCTATACAAAAGCTGAAGCAACATAAAGACATGGAAACACATGTAATGTTTTTAACATTCTGGGAAAGTCAAAA
Source organism: Epinephelus awoara (assembly GCA_035609425.1). NCBI lineage: Eukaryota > Metazoa > Chordata > Actinopteri > Perciformes > Serranidae > Epinephelus > Epinephelus awoara. The sequence continues at coordinate 16,375,606 of CM069296.1, forward strand.
ATTATAACCTGAAGCCTCTGACAGCCAGTTGGCATGGAGGGAAGGGTATCCTGCTAGGTAGACCCAGGCAGTGCAGGGTGGAGTAATTCAGATGAAAATATTAGATCTGTAAAAGCAGCTCACTGTGCAGTAAAAAATACCTGTATTAATTATGTGTGACTTGAAGGCTAATATCAGAGGTGGTACATTGACAAAGTGCTGGTAGATTGACTGTTAAGCTCTTGTAGTCATCATTCTGTCTATAGGGTCATTCTAGGTCTCCTATAAAACTTGGACTTAAGGTTGGGAAAGGAGTTATGAATTTTGAAATAAAAGTGCCTTGTTTTGTCAGAACTTATTTATAAGCTTTGTCCAAGAGCCTGCTGGATAAAGGTAGCATTGCAGGAGCTTATGTACAAGAAAAAAGCTTTCTTTTCTAAGTTCTGTTACTTTCCGTAACGGTTTTTGTCTCACATGACAAATGGGTTAGATTGTACATTGTTGTCGTGATGCTGCTCTGTTGAGTCCAGATCCAAGTCCAGATGAAAAAGGTCTGTTGTGTTTTTTCTCCTTTCCCTAGCTGCTGCCTCATCCCAATACCGTCTGAGAAACTGCTGCATTTCTCTTTATTACTCATATATCTACATTTATTCCCTCTCCTCCAGGCACATTTCCACAGTCAGGCTCTCATTGTTGATACCCCGTGCTGAGCTGCCTGGCGTTTCCAAGTCTTGGGCATTAAATCCTAAACCAGATTTTATTATTGCAAGAAATAGCTTTTGCAGCGGAATAATGGATCCAGATTGGGAGTCAAAATGAGGATTTAAAAAATTCTCTTGATAATAATTTGCAAAACAGAGATCTTTTATGCCAATAAAAAATGAAATGCTGGACACATACTGTGAGATATAAGCACACGTAAGCCCAACTTATAATTTATTTCAAAAAAGTTTTTAATTGTTTACTTCAGTGTGGCCAATGATTCCCAGTGCTTTTTCACAATAAACTGCTGCAAGATCTATTTCACAAATATGCTTTCTTGTTACTGAAATAATGGCCCTACACAATAAATAGTTTCATGAAATAAAAGGCTCCATAGAAATTATGTAATTTTAGAGGTATTGTGTGGAGTTTTTGACCACCAGTAGCACAATGGAGTAATTTTGAAATGAGTAGTTTCAGTGTAGAAGGATCTGCAATCATACACACACTTCTGCTGTTTTGTTTGGCTGATTTTTACGCGGTGGTGGTAACATGGCAAGAACATGTTCAGGCATAGGGAGGGAAAAAGAAGAGTGCACCTACATACCATTCTCTATTTGTTTGCAAGAAAACTCTGTAGTTAAAAAAACTGCAATATCTGATTATTTTGGCCATGCAGACACAACATTGACATATTATCACCTATTAGGTTGATATAGTGAGCTTTTTAGCAAACAGTTACTTATTCACACATCCAGCACTGGAGGAGCAACATTATAATTCATTTCGGGTCGCGTTTGTTGCCCACCTTGGTTATTGTAAATCTAATATTCATTGTCTTTTTAACTTTTGAGCACAACTCCTGACGGAAATATCTGGCTCTTTAGCTGCTTATTGCTCCACACAGTATGTTCACCAGCTTGTCATTTACTGTGTGTGTCTGCTGTTTGGTGATGAATAGGTAGTGTACAGCGGGTTTTCAGAGTTTTTCGTCTGAAAAAAAGTTTCCTGCTGCGGCTAAAAATGACACCGTGAGCAGTGAGAAGAAGCCAAAACGGAAAAGTAGGGGGCCAAACAGCTGAACAATGAGCCAAATCCGACTATAAAGCTCTGTAAAGCAGAGGTCAGCCTCAGAGTCAGGTGATAATTCTCTGTAGGTTCATCACTACGAGCAATCCCTTTCACATGGGCTGTGTCCCAAATCCCTCACTACTCAGTCCGCTATATAGGGAATTAGCCATTTTGTAGTGCTGTTTGAATGTACACTGGGAATTATTGTACCATCTAGTGGACTCAAAGTAACCTATCCTGCAGTGCATTGAGAAAAGCAGTGCACAACTGATGGTCACTAACCAAGCACTATATCACAAAGGAATGGACCACAGACTGTTTAAATAATGGACATAACAACTGTGATGTCAGCCACTGGTTTGTGGGTTAGAGTTTTGAAGCCTTGAGCTCGGCATTTCATTTTTTCGGAGCCAGAGGTGACCATATTTTGATAAAAGGCTAGAGCTGTGGAGCAGTGAGGGGTGGATCTGACTCACAAACTCTAGCAACATCTCACAGACTGTCTGTCATTCAAGCATAATGCGTAATGTTTGGCCCTAATAAGATGTAAATGGGTGAGTTATTACATTATAGTTATAAAAATCAACCCTGTGTAGAGTTGTTATGAATGTTGAAATTAGCAATAGAGACAAAGACTGTTCTTTGTATCAGGCTGTACACATGTTTTTTTCTGCTGTGAAGGTGGGCGTTTTTTAACATGGGGTCTACGGGGACTCAAGTGGACGTTCAAAGAACTGCAGTTTTTGAACCTTCACATTTGGCTTCATTTTTCCGCCCTGCAGGTTGCCACTTAGAACAGACAGACCATATGGGACAGATGTAAAGACAGACTAGAGGTGAGAGAGCAGCTCAAATTAGAGCTTAGATCTTGCCCAAAAAATCCAGCACGACCCTACCCAAGCTTGTTCATGTTCAGCCCGGTTTCAACCCAACATTCTTTTTAAGGATACAAACATGGACATTGAAGGCTGACTCTCGTCTTTCTTTCCATGGCAAGCCTTTGTCATGTGCCTCTTAAGTGTCCAGGTCCCTGTGTTTTTGCTGTCATATACCAGCGTCGTGCTGCACTTGGTACACTCAACAAAGCCGACACAACTCCAAGTACGTCTGACAGTGTAACATCATATGTTTAATTTGAGCAGAGCATTTTGCTGAAACACACTGTGTGTAATATCATGTATTATCGCAAACATGCATGTCAGTAGTTGTTGTGGATGGTCCACCAGCTGCCATTTGTATTGTATTTTTTATTGTGTGACAGCAATGACGTAATTGAGGATGCAGAGAAAATGATCTGAGGAGTGTTCAAGAGTGTTTTTTCATGTTTCTGATGAGCTCACTTTACACCAGAAAAGTCGTCAATGAGGAGTCACCACAAGCTCCATTCAGCAGTTGTTGTGGAGAAATACAGATGTTCAAAATTATTGTTTTCAGTGCAAATATTTTCCAAATATACACCATCAGTTCTGTAATATTTAGAGGGGCTTAACAAAACTAGTCACTGAGTGAATTACCATTTAGTGCACAGAATATTGAACCAAATAATTGTCATTTAGGGCACGTCACATGCTGTAGGGATTTAGCATGTAGACAAAGGCTAATCCAGTGTAATTACTGTGAGAGCTCCCAGTCAGATGGTGCTCCAGCAGGCGAATAATGCTCATCAACAATTAGGGACCTTTAAAGCAAGATGTTTATGCATCTGACAATTTATGATCATTAATGCTTTAATACTTTAAAACTGATAAAATCCTTGAACACAGTCTCAAGATAAAAGTTATTTTGCATAAAAGCGGACATCATTTGCGGGGATAATAATGAGAAAGCACTGGGTATTTCAGAGGGGAATGTGAGTGAAAGACTCCCTGTGTGTGAACATCAGCCAGTCTATTTGTGGACCTGGAAGGAAAGATGTGGCCCAGTTCCACGTTAACCTTCTGTTTTGTAGGTTGGCGCAATCAGCAGCTGTACAGATGGTGTACTGGCACACTGTCATTTGAAACTTTTTCAAGAGATGAGTGGTATTTTTCTCACCCATTAGGCCAACAGACCCACCCACTGACCTACATGCATTTGTCTGACTTGAATCAGTGCGGAATTAGAACCGCTGAGTTTGTGTATCAGGATTATTTTAGCCATTATATTCCTGATTTGTCAGTGTTTCATAGAGAGTTAAATTATGTCTTTTTAAAATTATCACTTGTGCTCAAAATGTCAGCTTTATGTGCAGCACTTTAATATGGCAGCATTTGCATTAAAGTCTCTTGTTTATTACATTTAGGATGCTTATCTGGAGGAATTCACAGAGTGAGACTGATAGTGTGTGGCAGCTGAGCATTGATTGGATTTTAAGTGTCTGTTTGCATTATGCAGTGTTTGTGAAAGTTGATGGGAAATTACTCTTATTTTCTGTCTCCAAGTGAACGCAAGCAAATTTAAAAATAAACTTTGAGACAGCAGAAGACACGTATAGTCTCACTGCAAAACATTATCATATGACGAGATCAGTAGCCAATAGGGCTGGGTATTGTTTCAAAAAAGACCATACCAGTACCAGTACCCCTAAAGTAATATTGATAGAGTACTTCATTTGATGACTTCATTTTTTAACTTCATGCAATACCCATACAGTGAAAAGAGTGGTGTGTGCTATAGCCAAACTTTTTTGTTAATTTGGTGGAATCTCAACATGACAGCACTTGTCAGATACGTACTGCTGCAGGCGTGTGAGCTCTGCACCAGGGACAGAGAGTCCGCCTGCACCTACACAGTGACAGGGCTAACTTTTAGCATCATACAGCTTATGTTACCTAATGGTTGTTACAATACGTTCTCACTTCCAAATCCCACATATTGCCGTTTAGTTGAACTTTCACGTCTACATATTACGCATTAAGTATCGTGGGTGTGTCTGTTGACATTCTGGTGCACAGTGAATTTACCCGCGTTACATGCATTGTCTTTTCTGTTCACAGGAACCGTTAAGTTTTTGCTTGCTAGTTGCATACACTCTTTTTAAAAATAAACTTACAACATTGGTGAAACATGGCGTATAATACTGTCACCCAAGGATGCCTTTTTCTTCTGCGTCTGATGTCAAATTCACTGACCAAGCGTTGGCATCTGATGACCTCAGAATGAGATCGGGTGTGTTATTAACAAGTAATGACAGTAGTCGCATTTCCATTACAGTTTTGCGCAAAAATAAATACGATATTTCTAAAGTTTTGACAAAGTACAATTATGACTTGCAGGTGTTTCCATTAAAAGGTGTTTTACGCAAGAGCCGTAATTCTTGTAAAATCTCGTCCGGCGAGACTCCACTTTGTTTGCAGAAGTAAGATGAACATTCAAAATCTCTTGCGAGTTGGAACAATCATCTCAGTTGCCACTGCTGCTGTTGCAGTAATCTACAACCAAAGACGAAAAGAGCAAGTGGTATTCCAAAGGCAAAGTCCTTATGTGTGGCAGCGACCACGGATAAAGGATTTCTGGGAGAGGATCGTGAACAAGGAATCCACCAATGTCATGTCTGGTGACGTATATTTGCAGAAAAAGTTTTTCCATTACACTCTTGTGATATATTTCTATGTTGACACGTCTGAAAAACTACCCCATGAGAGCGTAGAAACTTTTTCTCAATATTTGAGAGTTTTTCCCCGAAATATAGGTGTTTCCATTACCAGTTTCTTTTTATTGTGATATTTAGGTTTTGTGCATTTCTTGGGGTAATGGAAGCGCACTTATTCAAGCCTTTTGGGTGTCAGTGCTTGTTTGTTGGCCGGCTCGGTGTCGCATGTTAGCCACTGCTGCTTTGTTAACTCATGCTAACTGGGCAGACATCAAACTGACAGGAAGGAGAGCTGCTCTGGAGACGGCAGCAACAGAAAGTTTGCTGATCTGGCATAGAGTCAGGACAGTGTGGGATCAGACCCCTGGCGCAAAATGGCTTGAACACAGGTATCATTTGACTGGAGAGGTTGTGATACTACTTGGTACTAGGTTATTTGGGTGGATACCTTAAAACTACTTGAGTAGTCAGACATTCCATTAGGCCAACTGTACTTTCACAAACTGAAAATCAATATGACCAACAGCTCTTTGGCTCCCACAGTGCCCTCGCTTAAATTATTACTACATTTTTATAGAACTGTTGACACAAAGCAAATGTCCACCTTCAAAGGCTTATGGCTTGTGGTTGTCTTAAGAAAGTCCAAAATAGCTCATTGGAGAGAAGCATGAGCTTGGGCTGCTCCCTTTATGAGTTTGGTTACAATAAAAAGATCTTTATTCTTCTACTCTCCCCCAGACAATGAGGCAGGAAAATAAGATTGGGAGGACAATGTCGGCTAGACCAAGGTTACTTTGCTCATCAAATGCCCAGATTATTCTGCAAAATGTAATCTTATAACGGAACAATAAGAAAATATGTACTCTATCTCATCCGCTGAGACGGAGTGGAAATACTGATGACGGTGAGCTCAAGCACAGACGCAAACACAAACTATTAGACCACTGGGGGCTTTTGAAAGCTTTCACTTATCCTTATTGAAGCTGAAACAGCCATTCAACATCTCCAGATCAGTTAGGACTGTTAAAAGACAAAATGTACGATGCCCTGTGGTATTTCTTGATTAAAAAGGTTATGAGTCAAAAGACGTAGTGCTTGTTTACACTGCAGACATCTGCAAATTTAAAACTTGATTTTCTGCCCTGTAATAGCCATACCTACATTCCTCTTTGTTTGTTCATGAATCCCTAAATCAGTGAAAAAAACCCTACATCTGCTAATGGCTCTATATTAACAATGGGCCAGATGACTAGGAGACATGTGGCAGGTGTCGCTCATATTACAAACCCACAGAAGGTAAACAAAGTGGAAATTAAAGGATTACTTCACTCACAAAATGATCACTTTCAAGTACTCACTCTGTTACTTTGAATTCATGAAAAACAAAACCATTTTTCTTGCACGCCTCCTCGGTGAATGAAGAAAATTCATTAAAATGAACGGGGGCCACATTTTCCTGAATAAACAGTGTCACACATGCATGAGTAGCACACCTTGGTGCATGCATTTAAGGTCACAAATTGAAAGTACTGAGCATACCACTAGATACGTTTTTTGTTATTAATATTTTATTGAATTTTAGAAAAGCATGAGGAGGATTTCTATTTAAATATAGTAGCCCAGTGACATAGTGTTTTGCGGATCAATATGAAGGTCTGCATTTGTTCAGCTCCAACTGCAGATTTCCACTAGATTTTGTGCTTTGGGCCCTGTGCCCTGTGGCAAATGAACCATATAATATACACCTATTAGGTTTATCGTGATAACCCGACAATCTCCACAAACAATGTTTGAAAGCTAACACTGTACAGTTTATAATTTTACAGATGCGATATTAATCTTTTTTTTATCACAGTAAGCAGGCACAGTAAGTGAGCTTATGTGAACTGAAAACCTTATTTCAGCAGAAATTGGAAATCCCGCTGTAAGAAAAGCTTTGGAAATCAGGTGACAGGAGCCATGGTCCAAATATTTCTGGGTTTTAGGACTACAGATTGTTATGTTCTATTTCAGTGCCCATCTGAGCCATGTCTGTGTAATCCTCGTCTTACTTACAGTGTGTCAGCAGCTTCTGACTGTACGAACACTCTTTTCCTGCAGCTACAATCCACCTGCTTCTCCCTTCGCTGCACAAACTCTGACAGCGCAACACGGTGACACACAGAAATCACTTCCCTGACTTCCTGAACAACATGTAATTTCCACTTTTGGGTCTACCGTCTCAGCTTTTGATACTCTTCCACTCTACTCTTTTTAACTGTCTTCCATTGCAGAGACAGCAGTACATATGAATCAGGACCTCAGAGTTTTTTTTACATGAGGTCAAGTGATGATTAAGGGCCTGTGGTAAATTAATGTGATACCAAACAAGTAGGTCATTTGGCTGTGCAAGAAAAACAACAGAGCAGGAGCCATGAGTCCAGGGTGACGGTTACATTGGCTCAGATTTTACATGAATGGCATTCATCTGAATGTTTTAAATAATTACCAAAATTAGGTTGGATTTCCTGTCCATGATAATAAGGTGCCTATTTATAAGATTTATAGATCTCTAATTTCTAATCCTAGTGGTGTTATCAAAAAAGACACTAAGTGTTTCCACCCTCCAGGTTCGTTTGATTAAGGCGTAACTGACACTTTTTTAATCTCTATTAATTATGTCATCTAGTTGAGCCTTCTTCTACTCCAATAGTTTAATGGCACCCTGCTAGAGAATTAGCATCATCATGTACCCAGCTCCTATTTTTATAATAGCAGTGGATGGAAATGTGCATTAATTTAAAAAAAAAAAAAAAAAAGTATTTAGTTTTGTCTGTTTTTGCCTGTTCCGCTAAATTTGGATGGAAATTTGACTATGAGGCAGAGATGCACACATACAGATCATAGATGCAAAGGAATATTTAGATTACAAATATTCAAAACAGTTAAAATTAAAAACATAAACGTGCAAGTGCCCTCTTGTGGACAAATTATCTGATGGCATTGCTATTTTCTAAAATACCTCAATTTTTGGTAACTAATCAGCCAACATTTCAGCAGATATGTGCCCAGCTGTTTCATCTGTCAAACTCAAATGGACACAGTATCTACAAGCAGACTTACAGTGTATCACTCAGTGTCAGCTGTGGAGTGTGTCCTTTGATGCAGCGCTTTAAAGCAGCTGTAACACTGTATGACCTTTTCCATGTCACAGTGATAAAAGCACTTTCTCCTCACCACAAATTACAGTCATGATTTACATTTCCCAGCATTAGTTTTGAGAGGGTGAAAGTGAGATCATACACATTTTAAAGACAACACAGGACACATGCAGAATCTCTGAGACGTCCTGGACACATACACCTCATCCATCAAAGCCATGGTCATTTTGGAAAGTGCAACATCGCCCATTTTTGCTCACAACTCGTGTACACCAGTAAAGTGAAATTGGTTCTGTATCCCTGTGTTTCCAAACAAATAGCAGAAAAAACTGGCATTTAATGTTCCTGCAAACCACAGATACGTTCCATTTGCATGCTATTATGTACCGGATGCAATAAAACTTAATGTTTTAAGCACAAAAACTACTGGGATGATCCACGATCGGGTGTTGGCGCCGATCAAATTATTTTTACACAGTCGGAATCGGTAATACAAGAGCGGAGGAATTAAAACAACAAAAATGGCCAGGTTTTTCATCTATGTTTTTCATTGTTGCCTCTGCTTTCCAATGTAGCTATTAGCGATCCTGTATATTTTATAATTTTTTTTTTTTTAATAAGACAGTCAGCTGATGGCTTGCTCACCTCCAGACACTGAGGTAGGACCTTCAGACACACAATCTGATAAAGGTTATTTAAATGCTGAGCCACAGCAAAAGAGGAATGTATTGGAATCATAAAAGAAACATATGCACTTTGAATTACTTTGTGCACGAATTGTGCTATACAAATAAACTTGCCTTGCCTTGCCATATCGTAACCCTAACTTCTGGGGGAAGACAACTCATTTTGATACAGCAGCTCCTCAACATACACATAAACAGTAATATGTTTCTGGAGTAAACCAGCCCCCTATAGTGAGTACCAAAAATACTAATAAGAATACTAATAAATAAAGTCCTCTCTCTGCTCCTCTCTCTCTCTGTTTGTACTGTAACCAAACAATGCGTTTTATATCTAATAAGAGATAAAGTGATACATTGATCCAACTCCCAACATCATTCTAGATAGATGCTACTAGATATGCTACTTTAGAAGTGTTGATACTATGACACATGCAAATGTAACATATTTGTGGTTTGCAGAAACGTAAAGTGTCAACATTTTCTTCTGGCCACTGGGCTGGCACTTCATAGCTTGTAGCTGTGTGAGTGAAAGAGAGCAGAACTAATAGAGTTATCACGTACAAATCCTCAAAATGCTCAAAGTCTAAATGATTTCATCTACATCTAGGCTATACCCTGACAGGTGACCAAGAAGCTGAGTATTATTGCAGAATTGTTTGTCCTAGTTTTGAAGAAGAAACCCCTTGATGTGAGAGATGTGAGCTCCAGGTAGCTCTCTCCGTGTGCCTCCTGAGTGTCATGAAAATGTTATTGCTTTCAAAACTGACATGAAGATCGAAAGAGCTTCTTTCTGTTGTCCTCATTTGTAACATTTGAGCACAAGTTGTCTTCGAGAGGTGACATAAAGGTCAGGAAGGGTCACTGGTCCAATCCATGTCAGAAATGAACTGTCACTGCCACTGTCTCACACACAGACACACACCTGCCTCAACATGCCGCTCAAGCATCGATCCCGTTCAGCAACAGCCGACGATTCTGTCTCTTTTTCTTTTCTTTTTTTTTAAAGGCCCTGAACACCCACACAGATGTTTTTGGTTAATCTGGCTGACTGGACCTTTTCTCAGGACTGTTTGTATAAACTGTAATTGGCTGACATCTTCCCGATTCTCCCGCTAGCTTTGCTGCACCTGCTTATATAGAAATAGGGCAGGATATTTTACAAACATTCCTATTTTGTAACCTCATAACTTCGCGTCAAAGTGCTGGCCCACCTTCAACCTGAGCAGAGGTCTAATCGGCCAGAATAACTGAGAACACCTGTATGGGCGTTCAGAGTCTTTAATGAGCTCCAACAGTTGGGTCCTGTCAGTTCTGCAGCTCTGGGACAATAATGTTGACTGATTGAGACAACATTAAAATGGAAATCAGATGTAGTTATTGCAACTGGCAGATGGGATGGAAAATGAGACAAAGGGAAAACAAATATTTAAAATAATACATTTAATGAGATCAGAGATATGCAGTTGATGTCCCAGTCCAGAGAGGACATTAGTAAACACAAGTTTCCCTATGACTGCATAAAAAGTGTTTCATGATCTTCAGCAAGATCAGGAGTTATCTCGGCATGATAAATGACTACTCTGTGATCCTTACAGAGCAGCCTGTCAACGCTATTTCTCTGATGTTAGAAGTAGGTTGTGATCATAAAAAGAAGTGACAAATACATACAGATTTCTCCCTCCAGTACAGCCTCATTTTTACACTGCTGAAACAGTAATGTAGGCTACAGATAAAACTCTTATCACAGACAGTGATTAGATATTACATTTTATTGTTGGAGGAGAGCTGTGGTTGTTTTCAGTCATTCCTTTCCTGCTTCCTTTGTATTCGTTAGTTTTCCACTCTCAGGACACCAAAGGTCTGTGAGTGGAGGACTTTTGTCTTGTTGGTGTGACATACAAACATCTTAAATTACATCACAAGTCACCTTAATTTATTTTAAACACAAACTCATTGACATTTTGACTCACTGACATGGGCAAGTGTAATTGTTGTGATGGGTATTTTTAGCCATGCTGGCAGCGGGGCACTGGGGATGGCAATGTCAGTCGGCCTACTTTTGCCTAGACTGGAATATCAACAACTGTTGGGTTGATTGTAATACAATTTGGTACAGATATCCATAGTGAAAAGATGATAATGAGTTTTCCTTTTGTGCCAATATGAGGTTCACATTTGTGGTTTTGAGTTTAAGATCTCAACACAATTGGATTGATTGTCATTTGGTACAAACACTCATGTTTCTCATGGGATAAATTGTAACAGCTTTTGGTGAGCCCTTACCTAGAGCTGTTATCAAGTTGATTTTCTTGTCCAGCACTTTGATTTATGAGCAAATATCTGCAAAACAAATGATGTTCCATCATCCTCAGCTGTACTTGTTGTTTAGTGCTAATGCTCAATCTAATCATGATGTTATCAGCCCATGAAACTGCAGTGATTATAAACCTTATGGGTCAGCAGGGCCCCTCTTTACCTACTGGTAGGTTCACATTGCTGTTATCGGCCCATTCAATGGCCAGGTTGTTAGATTTCACTTCCACTTTTCTCTGGGTTTAGGCGCTAAAACGACATGGCAAGTTTAAAAAAAAACAACAACACCACCATGCTCAGATGTGAATACTGGCCTCACATGGGACTCAAACCCCAAACCTCCTGGTTGAAAGTCCTGTGTTTGCAGTTCAAGTTGCCTCTGAATTTTCTTGCTTGTTGAATCAATTGTTCATTTAGGATTTTTGTGGGTGATATACATTAATGTTCATGGTAGAAACTACAATACTGGTCATTATTGTTTTCGTAGATCAGGTTGGGAGGTTCTTTGTTATAATGACAATACCAGCAGTCCTCTCTGTAACACTGATAGGATTTCTGCAACCTCAGCTGCATATAAACCACAACACTCCCACCTCTTAACCCGTTTGACATTCCCGCTGAATCGGTTGGACATTATGTGCCATGTAGCTTGAGAATTTATCGATAAGTAACTCAGTGTAACTTTGGAGAGACTTAAAATGATCTGTCTGCTGATCTATCATGACTATTTGATTTCCCCGCACACTGTCAGAGGCAATTTATTGCACAGAAAGTAATCAAGACAACAGCTTGTGAGTTTGCGAGGAAGGCTGATGCTCGTCTATTTACATGCTGTCTTAAACTTTGTTGCTCTGTTTCTCTCTTTTTCTTGACAAATTGGTTTGTGACTACATTTTCTAGTTCTTCAGTGTTTCAGTGACATCAGTACTTGAAAAAAATTATCTAATCTATTATACTGGGCTTATAATGCATATAGAATTTGAAATGTGGAAAACCATCAGAAAGGGATTTTTTTCCCCATGATATAGCTGAGAGTGATTCAGAAAACTGACACTTCTGTTTGACTGACAAACAGCAGAGTCAGTTTCTATTTCACACAGGCTTGGTCCTCCAATGGGCTTTTTAAGCTTGACCTTGACGGGCTGGTCCCTTTGAAACATGTCGCTGACCCACGTTTCGCTGTCCTCAGTCCCCTATTTCTGACTGTAATGCAGAACAGATGGACTGTCCTAGGTATTGTCAGAAGAAAAGGATTGACTGACTGACTAGTTCAATCAGCTCTTTGCTTGAAAAACAACAGGTGTGAGACCGCTCAGCTGAATGCCCCCCCGTAAACTATGCCACAGAGAGAGAGGACAAATTGCATCACTGTGCATTGTGCACGTCTTGGCATACTAAGCAGAACCACACAGGCTCCCTGAGATGCTCACAGCAGCTGTTCATCTGTTATAACAATGGGGCTCATGCCAGGCTTCTTCCAAGACGGAAGGTTGCACATTGTCTTAGTGAAGTGTGTCACGTGTCCACCGGCAGGATGGCTGAGATTCTCCCGCACACAACATAGGTAGAGGACATCACTATAGCAGGTCTTGGGTTGGCCTTGACTTGTTAGGTGTAATAACCTGTTGGATGTTCGTAGATTCTTCCAGGTCAGAGCTGCAATTTCCCTTAAAAAAAAACAAAAAAAAGAAAAAACGCAGCCACTTTTGAGACCTTGCTCTTAGCGTCTCACCTCCATCAGCGGATGGTCAGAGGGTGAAATGTGATGCTTTATTCTGCATTTGATAGGGCTGGACTAGCTTTGTATTAGCTACCGTTTATGTGTTTTTACTGCCCAGTGGCACTTTTTCTTATCCAGTGCCGATATTTTTACAGACATACATATATTTCTACAATATATGTTCACAGCAGCTATGCTTTAGTTAGGTCAGGGAACAATCATGGTTATGGTAAATAACATATGACTGAGGTATGGTTAGGGTTGGGCAACTAAAACAACTGGTGAAAGACACGGTTAAGATCATGGCAAACTTTTATGCAGATCTGCAGGCTATTCTCATGCACTGTTTGTATGTACACACATGAAAAGTAATGCACCAAAATTCATATATATCTACAATAATCATGAAGCAGTAATTCACGTGTAAGCCATGTATTTGGTAAGGCTGCAATCACATGACTAATGTGCCGATGGGAGTAATTAGAGAGTAATGAATGTTTCGAGCACAAGGCTCTTTCTCAAACTGCTGCCATTTTAGAAAGAGCCTTGTGTTCAAAACATCATAGTGCAAATAAAAAAGTCTTCAGTGGGAGCTGAGACTTGGTGTGCGGCACATTTTCTCTGTTTTTCATGACTTTTATATGTATGTATACAGCACCCACTCCAAATGGACCTTGGGATGTGCGTGTTTTTTGACTATTTTTGCTTAAGTAATAAGGGAGTACTCAGAGACAGGTTGGGGTGGTGGATGATTCACAAAACACAGGGCTTTCCTCTCAGGAGACTGCTGTTAACCTTTTCAAAGCTAGGCCTATTTTATGCTCGAAAAATGCATACCCATAATGAAATTAATGTATCTCTGCAACCACAAGGTCTCTTTGAATACTGTTGGTGTCATGGTAAAGGGAAGATGTAAAAAGGGTTTTTACAGCCTTGTAGCCCAGGTTCTGCTGTTAAAGCCTCTGGAAACCCAAATCCACAATAGCCTTCTAACTACATAATTTAGGGTCTGATGTACATAATATTAAACATGTAAAAACAATTAGAAATCAGTTTCCATCCAAATTCAAAATATTTGTCTTTTAAGTTTTTGTATATTCTTGAAATTGGGTTTGACTTGGCCGTGGTTATCTCTCAGATTTATTACGCAATAAATTCCTAACCAATCATAAATCATCGGTCAGTTGTGTCATCCTGCCCCCCAGTGGCAGCGCAACAAAACCTTTCTGCTCCAGCTAAATCTGCCTGCGACCCAGCGGAGGCTCTGCCTCCGGCGGGCTCCCAGCAGCACTCGAATCAGGTTGACCGGCTCCAGAGCCCGGACAATCTGAGCCTTTGCAGCTCGTGGAGCTGGGCTTGCCCCCCGGGCCCGGTGCCGGTGTCGGCTCGCGGGGAGGGGACATAATGTGCACCCTTCCTCACCCCTAACCCCAACCCCAAGCAGTTAGCTTAGCTACGCATAAACATATCCCCAATCGCGGAGGTGATGCTGCTGGAAACAACACAATTTTAGCCAGAGGGGAACATTATTTGAGGCGGGCAAATACTTCTACACAACGCCAGAGAGACGGCCGGCCGGCACCGGTCTCTCCCGCTTTGAGGGTCAGTGTGTGTGTCAGAGTAAAGACATATTTAATCTATTAAGACTGGATGTGTTTGAATGAAAAAGGCTATTGTCAGAAAAACGGAACAGATTTATGTTTTCAATGAAAACGTATCTCAGTAAAGAAAGGCAAAGCGCCAGCCTCCCGCTGTCATTCATCTCAGCTAACACTGCATGTAAAAGTTACGCTAACTATTCTACGAAGTAACATTAATATGAATCACAAAACATTTTGAAACTTACCATTCAGTGACCACCTGAAAGGAATCATTTTCAGCTTCTGCTTCATCCTCTGAATCATCAGAGGGCTCAAAACGAGGGAGATGTCAATCAGTGTTATCTGCCACGCCCACTCTGTCCTGGCAAGTGGTCTAAACAGCAAATTGAGCTGTTTTTAAACCAGGTTTTCTAATAGTTATGAATGGTTATTTTCACTCAGACTTTTGTAGATGATTAATGAGACACTCGACTTTGATATAATATATGCATTTTTACTATTTCAAGCTGTGTTGCCAAAGGCTTTAAAATGGTCCATAATATCAGTACTACTTTCTTGCGCACTCTTCTCTCTTTTTTGAAAGTGGTATTGAATGCATTTGAATGCATCGGAGTGGAAAATCTCAATAATGTGACAACACTAGTGTGTAGTCAGTTATGTGTGTTTTGTACTGTAGGAACTCTTTCATCCACGGCTGGCCGGTAGTCTTCTATGCTGTGCAATAGGTGCAGCAGTGTTGTCTGCTACAAGCAGCATGCTTATTAGCATGACTGACTCATTAGCATGACACCCCCTCCCTCTGCAGTGTTGAGAGGTGCCGTATTGCTGCCTGACTGAGTTGCCTTTCCTGGACTGTACAAGGTCAATCAGCCATGAACTGGAGCAGCAGATACTAGCTTTCCGCCTTGGGTTGTCGGGTCCTAGAATGGTGGCCTGTTGCCATGGTGACTGATGCATACATGTTCAATTGTGTTGGTGTCACAGCAGCGGGTGCAGGCGTCTGGCTTCAAGCCCCCCTTTAAGCTTTTGAAGCTCATTAGAGGGTGAAGTCTATGTGAAACAGCTTGCTCTTGAAGCCCTCTCACCATCTCACCATGTCATTCAAGAAGTTGTTTACTTCAAGAATGTTGCTCTGCTAAGAGAGTGGTGCCATCTTATAGAGGCTGTTTTACATCCTGATAATCAAACTGAATTGCTATAACTTTTATGAATTTATCCTGACAAAATGTTCACGTATGTAATTTTAAATTAGGGTCACTTTTCAATGGAATGTTAACTGCAAATAACTAACTTTTTAGGACAATACAATACAATAATATTGTGGCAATTTTTTAACCTGGGTAGCTATCTATAGATGATACTAGGGCTGGATACTCAACACCTTTAAGGTGTTGACAGATTAACCCAATATCTCTAGTCTCCATTCAAACCATACCTCCATTTGATCCCTTTTGGCACTGTGTCTGATCCTGGACAGTCTGGACTCCGCGCTGGATCAGCAAACTTTCTGCTGCTAAAGTTTCCAAAGCTGTGCAATAAGTTCATCATCTGCCCTGATTAGCAAAAGCTAACAGAGCAGCACCGAGCTGTTTAACAGTCCCCACAAACCTTTTGTTGTGGCCATCTCTGCAGCTGCTTTTCTCAGCGACAGGTCAGTTCAACATCTGCCTGGTTAGCATGTGCTAACACAGAAGCAATGGCTAACATCCAACCCCACAAATTTACACCGACACTGAATGGCTCGACTCTGTTGTTAAACTTATTTATAACCGCTAAGTAAAATTTGCCATGTGATGCTTACAGTTAGCCCCATCACTGTGTGCGTACTGACTCTCCCAATTGTCTGCAGATGCAGAGCTCACACTCCCACAGCAGCAGCTACATTCCAAATATTCTGTGGTGTGGTGAAGTTGAGTGCTGTGTATTTGCTGTGTATGGCAGTTCAACGTGCCGATTCAATGCCTGGGTTATCACTCAGTTTAAATGATGAGGTTTAAATCCAGAGGCAAATCAACTCATTCTTGTATCCCTCACATGGCAGATAATAATTATCTTTTTGATAAACACAGACATTTATTTAAGAAAGTTGCTCATCCTATCACAGCTATCAGTGATGAGAAGGTTAAACACTTTCCATTTAGCTTGGTCAGCTGTAGTGAACAAGAAAATCTAAGGTTATCCTCTGAGTCTAGCACTTCCGGTTTCCAGAACAAAAAGACTAAAGGAGCATCTGACATCCGAGATGCATTAGTAGCTACAGTTCAGGCCGGCAACAGCTAAGAAAAATTGTGTATGTAGCAAAATACAGCATCATTTTTGAATGAATACTTTACTTTTTTAAAACCATGAGCTGAAAATGAAGATATATCCCACCCACAGATGAGCTGGATATTTATTTAGACACATGCACAGGCTCCTCTTCACTATGGTCATCTGGTATCTAGTTGTTGAAGTTAGGGCCAAGGGACGGGGGTGAGGCAGACAGCAGGAGTGAGCAAGTGGTAGACACTACATTTATAACAACTTGGCTGCTGCTTGTGTTCTTCCTGATAACATGACCACTTGAGGCTGGCGCTTAAAACAGAGTAAACAGTTTTGGTCTTGGCCAATTTCAACATTCATGACAACTGTACAGGGGGTCCGGTGAATTTTTCTTGTATAAGTCACACGCTTACATTTTATTAAGGCTTAAAGTTAAACATACTTAAGGCCGGGACTCTTGATTGACAGGCTGTCTACGAGATGTCACTGCAAGCTATGGGTCAGATTCACCCCTCGCTCCTCCACAGTGCCAGCCTCTCGTCAAAATATGGTCATTTATGGTTCCAAAAAACCACAAATCAATAGGTTATGTCACGGTATAGCAACATCCATTATTTTTACAGTCGATGGGGGCTGAGGAAATACAGTTTTTGGCACTTCCGTGTTGGCTTCATTTTTCAGCTCCAGTTTGACACATCAACATCTGTCACTTTACAAATGTTGAGGACATTTAATTCAAATATCGACAACATGATTCGGTTTAAAAGATATTAAAATCAAAAACCTTGTTTTATTCAATGTGTTTTAATACCATTATATTCAAATAAAATGATTTTCTTTATTAAAAACCAGATTTAATCTTTAGAAAGTGATTTTCCAAAAATAAGTCTTGAAAAAGGGCCCTTCGTCTTCGTATTCCTTACATTAAGGGGAATACAGTATTATTCAAACTTCAAGTGAATGTCCAAAACATTTAACTGCAGGTGAAATGCATGCTTTTGCACCTTTGTAGAACCAGGCCTGGTTCCAGCAGTCTGAGGTCCTCAGTTGCCCGTAAACAGACACACACACTCAAACTCCCAGACACATTTACTGTCTCAATATTTACCTGAGGGTGTCTAAAGTGCTCAAGCTCCAGTGAGCACCACTGAGACTGAAGGAGAAAGCAGGTGCTTCAGGGGCACAACAGCCCTCTAATGGAACTGCCAGTAGAAGGGCCCTTTAGCCAAATTATTGTTTTATTAAGTGCAAGTGTCAACAAAGGTCTTGAAGCGATGGCCCCCACAACAAAGCAGAAATTCTCTCAGTATCAAGAAAAGCCCCAAACTCTCCTGCTGGGTGACAGAGTTCAAATGATCAACTCTCAGGTCAGTCTGCAAAAGATGGATCAAAAGATGAATATAGCACGTAAACAGCAAAGTGCCTCAAGATGAAGGTGTGGGAGGATGGGATGCAACAGGTCAATGTTACTTTGCAACAAGAGCTGTAGTTAAAGACTGTATCATATTGTAGAAAATAAATCAGACACTGATTAAGTTTACATGCATGCTAGCATCCTGGATATCATCAGGATGCAGATGACAAATGACATAATGATAATTAACATGCTGAAATGAAGTCAGAGGTTGGACACCGGTAATTCAGATAATAGACTGATCATTGCTTGTCGCTATTTTTTTCCCATTAGCGGTAATCAGATGGGAAATCCAAATCCAACAGAGAGTGGGGAATACAGCAGGCTGGGAGAAACCAAAGTGGGTTAATCCGCCACTCCAGAGGTAATTCAGTCAGTGCAGTAATGACAAAATGGCCGAGGAGTCTAATACACACCTGCACACACTGAGACTATTTAAATATTGTTAATAATAATGTAACAATCATGCATGCATGGAGATGAATCACCAGGCTTTTTTTGTGTGTTCCATGTAAACACTGTATCCTGAATATGATCAAAACATGGATAGGAGGCATTGCTAGGACATTAGGATGCACGTAAATCAAATGAGAAAGAAATGAGAATGACCATGTGAAAGATAAATTGCACTTATTAATCACGTTGAATCCTGTAGACTGCATGAGGAAATACTTTATGGAGCAGAACTGTTTATGGTTTTGATGACTGTACAGTAAAAGGGACATTAAGCATCAGCATGCTGTAACTGCTTTTTACTTTGCATAAATAGCGTGGGACCCACTCAGACAGGCAGCCTCCTGCATTATGAACAGAGCAAAGATGCCTGTATTTAAGTTTGAGTGCTGAGGTAGACTCTATGGAGGGGGAACAACAGCACAAAATGGCCATTAATAACTGAAGTGACACACCTGCAGAGCAAAGAGCCCAGTCAACCTCAACCCTCCAGGAAACAGTCACAGCCAGTCTGAGTCACATGATGCAAAAAAACGGCACCAAAACTGTTTTTTTTTTGGTCGACCAGACTGAGTCAGAAAAGGACACTACTGCACTTCAGCTATTGCCACCCACATGTCAAAGAGAAGGAGAAAATAGTTGTTTTTTGTGTGTGTATCATTATTATTATTATTATTATTTGTGCAGCCTCCACTGCACTGACTGAACCGCCACATTTGGACCACTTGGATCCACCATTCAGTATCAGTGAGTGAACTCTGATGAAACGGATAATGGTTATGTGGGTTGAGGAATCACAAATAAAATATTTCTGGGGGCGTCGGTAGCGTAGTGGATAGTGCCGGCGGCCCATGTATAGAGGCGATGCCTCGCTGCAGCGGTCACAGGCTCAACTCCGGCTTGCAACTCTTTGCTGCATGTCAGCCGCCTCTCTTTCTCTCACCCTATTTCACTCTGTCCTGTTCATTAAAGGCAAAAAGCCCAAAAAAATAATCTTTAAAACAACAAAAAAAAAAGAGGAAATATTTCTGTTGCTTTAGCACCAGTGGCCTCCTTTAGGGTCTGATGGATACATTTCATTAAGGGTATCCTCACTGGGTAAAGGTAGACAGGAAATAGCCAAAGAAGGAGACTGGATAGAAAGGACACTGAATTGTTTGCTGTGGTTATTTGTTGTTAGTAAGATCTGTCCTCTCATTGAAATATGCTGAGACCCTTATCCATGCTTTTTTGACACTTGGCTGGATTATTCTAATGTTCTTTTATCAGGGTTGCCTAAGAAGAGTTTTCATGGTCTAAAGATGGTGCAGAATGTGGCAGCTCGTATTCTGACTGGATCATAGGTATGACCATATAACTCCCATGTTGGCCTCTCTTCATTGGCTACCTGTCCAGGAAGAGCTGATTTTAAGGTGACATATTTTAAATGGTCTGGCACCTTACCTGACAGAACTTATTGATTTTTATGTGCCCACACGGCCTCTTCACTCTCAGGGGAGTCTGTGTGTCCCAAAGGTCAAAATGAAGACTGTCAGTGAGCTGGCTTTTTCTTACCACGCACCGACACTGTGGAACAACCTGCCTCTTGAAATTAAACAGGCTTGCTCGATTGAGGTCTTTAAAGCAAAGCTTAAGACCCACTTGTTTATTGCTGTGTATTGAGTCTTAGGAAGCTTGCTTTTCTTTCTTTTCTTTTTTTTTTATGGTGTCCTGTTTTAAATTGTGTTTGTGTTTTTACTTGTGTTGTGCATATTTTTACTAAATTCACCTGTACAGCACTTTGATGTAAAGTGCTCTATAAATAAATATATTAGTATTGTTATTAGGGGCCGGGCAGCCTAAGCTGCCAGGACCCTGTTGTTATCCTGCATGTTCTTCTTCTTTCCTCTTCTTCCGAGGAAATCATACTTCCCATGCGTGAAAAATCACCAAACTTTGCACAAAGGTCCAGTCCCATGCCAGATTGCCTCAGCTGCAAAAACAGGCCAATAGTCCTGATGGTGGCGCTACAGCAAGCCTCTAAAGTTCAAAATTTTGAAAATTCACAACAAATCAACCATATGTGCTACAATTTCACAACTTTCACCAAAATGTAGCCCCAATACTGAAGAAACTTTTATACATTTAAACCTATTGCAAATTATGAAGTCCATCACTCTGCTTTTTTTTCAAAAACTGTAAAACTTATTAAACCTATCTCCTCCCACAATTTTTGCTCAATTGACACCAAACTTGCTACAGCGCATCTTCAGACTGTCCTACACAAACGATCCTCACAGATTTTTGATTTATCAAAAATTGAGCCTACAGTGCATCAAAATGTTTGTAAACGGTCTTGCTAAATACATTTTCAATGTTCATTAAAAAAAATGACAACATTTTTGAGTCATGGAAGATGATGTGTGGAAAATATCAGAATTTTATCTCAAAAACTGAATTTTTTTTTTTTTTTTACAGCATTTTGAATTTCGCTCTCATGCGAACAATTGGAGTCAATGCAAAAAAACATCAGTTTTTCACTTATGGAGCCAATAAATCATTGTTAAAAGCAAATCACCAACATCTCCATGCTGTCTAGATGCAATTTGTGTATTTTTGGATTTTTGTCATAATAACTGAATTTTTGACAGCTGTTTGAAATCTGCCTTTACACACTAACAGATGCTGTCTTGCACACAGGTGACTGGCTTAGTCAAATTGTGAAGCTACATGTGATGTTTCTGTTTGTCAGTTAGCTCAGTGAGACAGAAGATGGACCTCAGTCTCAGAAGTTGTGCGTTCAAGCCTCAGCTAAAGCAGATCAGACATTCTAATGTGAAAGTCCTATGTTCAGGCATCATGCTATGTGGATTAGAGACTATAATAATTATGATCCAGGCAGTTTTGCGGAGAGACAAATACTCTTTATCAACACTTTTCCCTGTTATCCCTTGTCTCTTTTCCCTGTTTATTTGGCTTAGCTATCAGTCAATATGCAGAGTCTATCCAATAGCTACTTTTACATTTTAAAAAATGTTTTCATCTTTGTCACCATGGATAATGTTTAGCTTTAAGCTAGATCTGGCCAGTTTGTTCATAATTGCTAGCAGTTCATGTTATTCTTACTTTCTTTTGGAAGAAATACTTTCATTTACTAAAGCTGAGAAAAATTTGTTCAAACTACTTTGTTAAAAAAAAAAAAATAATAAATTGACAATGTAAATATATATAGAACATATAATACAGAAAAGTCACATGCCTGCAAAACTGTTTTTTTTTTTTGTATTACCGTACACACAGAGGACTGTAAACAGCTGGGAGGTGTGAAATGAAATAACCCCTCTCTTACTTTTTTTAACCTGTGATTAACTTCCCAGTGGAAGCCCTAATAATTCTTTTCAAAGGTATAAATGAACAGTTTACTAAGAGATGGTAATTACTTAAATGAACTCTCCTTTGAGCTAATGTAGAAGCAGGACTTACACAGCTCCCCATACTGCGCCCACTCCTTCCTTTGCATAATGGGGAGTTGATTTAACAACATTCCCTGAGAGGATACCTAAGGCTGGACAAACAGTAATTTATCACACACAGCATTGCTCTATGGTGCCTCTTATTAAATGCATAGTATTTGTGTCTTGGCTGCAATGAGCTTTCATAATTACTCTCCCACCAGCAATCACCAGCACATCTTTCTGTCAGTGAGCCACTAACTAAGGGTCCTGAGATCATAACTTCTCCAGAGTAACATGCTGGAACTCAGCTGTGAGAGACAACACTTTGAATTATTATTCTCTTCACTTCTCTGCCTGCTTGCCAGTTGGACAAATGTCTGTCTGTGGCACTAGTTAGCTGGATATATGATCTGAAATTAAACTGAAAGTCATGAGGCAATGATATTTACCCTCTTCTGTAACACCATTTGAATACATCGACACCCCTGACAAACACACCTTTGTATCTCTGTCTGTATGAGAGGGCGGGGTGTCAGCCCTACCGGCAGTGAACTTTGAAATATTGAGTACACCCTACTGTGGAGCAAACTGTGACTGCTGTCCAATACTGCTTGTCTGCCTCTGTTCAGATCACCTCCTCCGCTGGCTCCTGCCATCTGGTGGGAAGTGGTTTTGGCTCCTTTTAGATTTGGAGAGGCTCCAAAAAAGTGTCCCTGTCAGCTTTACTCTACTTACTCTACTGTCT
The DNA here is from genome assembly GCA_035609425.1 of Epinephelus awoara. Lineage (NCBI taxonomy): Eukaryota > Metazoa > Chordata > Actinopteri > Perciformes > Serranidae > Epinephelus > Epinephelus awoara. The sequence continues at coordinate 16,398,697 of CM069296.1, forward strand.
GGGTCCTCTCTCTCTCTTGTTGTCTATAATGGGAAGTTACCCAAAATGTCAGCATTGGGATTATAATCCTGCAAAATATGTCTCTCCTCAGAAACATGTCTGCCCCCTTCTCATTATGAAGCTGCTTTGGTATGATGACAAAGATGAAATCTGACCAAGGTGATGTTGCATGCTGCAACAGCTCGTCTGGTTCATTCAGAAAATAATCAGTCTGCAGCTTGTTCAGGCATGCTTTAGTCTGGTCTTATAGGAAAGGTAGTGTTTCATTAGAGGTGCTATCATAGAACTAAAATGGATGGAAAGGACAATGAACAGTTTGATGTGGTAATTCGACTTGTACAAAAAAAAAAAGCAATAGTGTTTAGTTGTTGGGGACTGTAAAGTGTGTCACTCACTTTTCTTATACCTTTCCTTGTTAAGCATCCAAATTTCTCTGTTTAATTAAACTAAGTCTAATGTTAGCTTAATTGCCTTGTTGACTCATAACCTCAACAATACAAAATCTCTGCAAATGATAATTATTTTATACTGAATATTAGGTAATAAATACAACATAAAAAAATTGCTTCACTGTAATAAGAGACATAAACAACAGATTGCTGTAAATTGAAACACTGTAATTTTCCTGAATAAATCAGCCATACAAAACATACAAAATACCAAAATGTATTAAAACAAAAGCATGGATTTTTATTTTACTGATCACAGTCAAACTGTTTTTTTTCCCAGGGCCTCAAATATAGTATTAGATGCTCAGAGCAACTGATGTAGTATAAAAAGCAAGAAGGTCAGCATAGACAGGAAGTCGGGTAGCGGATTGGTCAAACAAACACAGACTTTCACACAGGAGACCACTGTTTGTGTCTTGTGTGAAAAGAGAAGTCAGCATCAAGTTGTTTTTTTTTTAGCTAAGTAATATGGTTTACATCACATGACGTACTAGTTAACTTACGTACATAAGTTAAATTAGTTTCAGTGCCTCTCTCACTGGAAGACAAACCCACTAACATCTGGCTTTTGTTTTCTGGTGGGATTTAGTGGGATGGTTACAATTGGCATTCACTTAAAGGACAAATGACTCTACAGTAATCACAGGTAATTATCAGCAGTCTCAATCAGCTCCCATCTGAAGAGATGGAAACATGACACCTGGGAGGACATGCTAATTTTTGTCCCTTTTGCGATGCAATGCTATGATGGGCATTGCCTTTGTAGTTAACTTGTGCACCACAGATTAGGTCCATGCACAGACATTGTCCTAATTTAGTTGGCACTGAATCTGAAAGAGAGACTGAAGCGGGAGGAAAAAAATATAGACATTTAACATTTTCACCGGCCTCCAGGCTGCCTTCTTCTGATTACTAACCCTGTTTTCTGGTGTATTCCTGACATCCAGTGGCACACCAGTAAAAAACAAAAGAAAAAAAACCCAGAATACTTGTCTACTGCATACTATAATACTTAGTTTAGCCAAAATGATGTTGTCACAGTCATTAAATAAATATGTACAAACAACTAATACTATCAGTTTATATTTCAATCTTGCGTCTCCAAAATTAGCGTAGTTTGTGCAGCTAGAAGGAACTCTCCATGTTAGCGACATCGTTTCCATTCATGCCAGGCTTACTTGACAGAACCAACTCCATTTCATGGCTTGGGGAGGGGACAGGAATTTTGTTGATCTTGTTAAAGCTCTGACTGATGTCCATAAATGTTTTATTTTTGGTCTCAGGGAGGACAAAGTAGAGGTAGACAGATCCCAAGAAGCAGACCACCACAAACACCAGGAAGGCAAAGGTCTGCAGCATCTCCTACAGAAACAGAAAACACATAGACAGAAATTAGACAGAGCCGATTAATCTGTATCAAGATATGTTGTAAAATGAATGAAAATATGTTAAGCAAGCACAATGGGTTAACATTTCTTCAAAAGTAAAATGAACAGACAGCACAAAATTTCATTCCATTTATTTTTTTTTTATCATTGCATGTGAACTATTTGATGATTACAGTTCTCCACCAAATCCTGGCATTTTTTCAACGATCGCAAACTCTTGCCAACTCCAGAGAGACGTCGTCTGAAGCATCTGTTTTGTCATCTGTTGCTGGGGACAGCATAACACCCTAATGATTTTACACATAAAAGGTCCCAGGGGCTTGTGCATGTGGATTCGGTTCAGATTTTTGAACAATGTATGTATGTGTTTGTGTGTTGAAAAATGTCCAAGCACCCAAAGTCTGAAAGCTAACCTTGTCCAGCATGTTATGCCAATAATAGAGATTAGTGACAGATTTAAAAATACACACTGACTGATTACCCAGAGGGAGATTTAGAGTTGAAGAGAGGGTTTGTTTGTGTGTGTGTGTGTGTGTGCGTGTGCATGTGCATGGGTGTGTGAGAGAGAGAGCGAGAGAGAGAGAGGATGAATGCGACTTGACTGACCCTCACCAGTGTCCCACTGAGCTATAATACCTTGCTCATGAAGGGACGGAACTCAAATGTGGCGCTATGTAACCCGTATTAGAAATGCAGTGTCCAAACAACCATGACCTCAATGAAGAACTACTTACTGCTTTTGATTTCAACTGTTATATCACCACTGCTGTTAGTCTCTGCTGTTCTCCCTCTGTTGAGTGTATTTCATAATAGCACTAAAAAGATAAAAAAAACAACAAAAAAAACAAAAACAGAGCATCGTGCAAAGGGGCCTGACCCAGTTTCCATGCCGTCTCTGTGACGTAATGCTCATCTGCAAAGTTAGCAAGTTCCTCAGAAAACACTGCCTTTCTTTCCCAGTTGTCATGTGAGATGAGTCATGGTACAAACAGGACATGTCTGCGTCCACTCCGTCTGTCATTAATCAAATTTTAGCGAGCCCCCTGGATTGAGGAGAACGAGACAGTCCCGACTTTATGTCTAACAAACAGTGAACAGGACAGAACAGGGCCAGATGGCATAGGACAGAACACAAGGTTATGGAATAGGACAGGACAGAGGTAAACGAGAGAGGAAGGTTCAAACATCCACTGTGGACATTAAAAAAATGTCCTGGTCCAGTGACTGTCCGGTGCTGGGAGATATACTGTCACGGTCACTGGTTTCTGGGCCAACAGTGTGTCATCATCGGTGGTAGGGATATAAACTGTTGGTGGGAGGTTATTTGCATGTGTGTGGGCTTTTATAGACTGTGTTGAATCTTCCCAAGGGAAGTCACACTCAAGGTCAGCATCTGCGATGCATAAGAGACTGTGCTGTACATAAGATTAGACCATTAAAGTCCACCCTGTGCTGTTTTGTGGATTTTATGGATTACCATTATGTCAATACTTTCACATCCCTGGAACATGAAAAAAGCATACAGTCATTTAGCATCATAGTTAAAAGTTCACAGTATACTAATGACTGTCATCGGATTTGATGGCTCATTAGTCTTACAGATGTCATCAAAGAGAGCCTCTTGTTATTTCCCCATTTTATATTTTAATATAAGTCAATAAATCATCTGCACGCCAACTGCATTTAGTTCAATGTTTAAAAGTAACTGGAGAAGCTCATTAAATGCAAACAAGCTGCTGAATGACTAACAATGACCCTCCACGCTGATCAATACCTTTCAACAGATAATTTCAATATATTTTCCATGCATTTTTAAAAGATAATTCAGTTGGTGTTTAAAAGCTTTGCTTAATTTAAAGCCGGGGTGAGCAGTTTTATCTTGGGCAAAAAAACAACAGCTTTCCAGTGCTTTTTAATTCACGCAGACTGAGACTAAGAAATAATAGACTCCTGCACCTCCTCTTAGCTCTGTTTTCAGGCTGTAGAGCATCAAAGCTTTGGCTTATCACAGGTCATTTTAGGTAGAGGGCGCTCCTATTGGCTGTTCTACAAATGCAGATGTGCTCCCACATCCCAGATGGTGAAAGCTTGATTCAGTGGTGGAAAATCATGCAGAAATAGTTGCTATTCCAGCATTGGCAACAACTACCTACACTGCACAGCAATCTACAAAAGGGAGGCAGACTTATCAAAAAGAGAATCTAGAAGAGAGTCTGACAATAAACGAAATGAAACACGTTTTAGAGATTGAGATAAAACATAACTGATAGTTTTAGCCTTCTGCTAACCAAAGCTATAGGCTTCAAATTCACATTTATGTAACTAACATGAGCAAAAGCCTTGAATCACAGTTTGTCTTCTGCCTCACTCACTGCCTCTACAGACCACTTTGCTGGGAGGAGAGCAAGCAGCAGCTCTGGAAACACATCCTGAATCCAGCCAATGCAAACTCCAGCTCTGGGGAAGCCCCGACGACCAATCAGATCAACAAACTTTGTGTTGCTGCCATCACACAGGTTAGGCCGAACACTTGAGTTCACACTGGCCAGAGTAAAGCCACTACAGCTGCCAACCTGGGGTCAGTCTCTGGTGCTGCAGCCTCTCCTTCTCAAACAATCCACAGCGGTAGGGAGTGAAGAGAGGGGCCGTGAGGTGGCTAGCAGCTAATTCTTGTCTCTTTTGTGGTCTGATAAACAGAGAGAGAGAGAGAGAGCGAGGCAAGGATGGTGCTGAGTCAATGAGCTCTACAATGAAATAAGAGTAAATTAATCAGTGTATGGGAAACACTGGGTTACTGTATGAAACGTGTGTATATGCCTGTGCTTGACTGGTGTGAGTGTCTTAAGACAGAGAGGGAAGAGCAACAGGAGCAGGGTGTATTTTTAAATTCTGCCTTTTCCCCCCAGAAAACTGCCTCCCCCAGCTAAAAGAAGAGGGAGATTTGTTTTAACCCATAAGCCATATTGAAAAATAAAACATTTGTAGATACATGGTTTCACAGGACAGTGTGCTTTGTTGTGAAAAGATAGATTTCACAGCCTTAAATTACTGTGAAACAGCACAAGACAAGTCAGAATTTAGCTGAAATTCAAAGGTCAGTGAAACCAGACGGATCCATTTGGTACCTGTTCCGGAAATTGTTCTGTCAATCAGTGAAATCTCCATTTCAACCCAACGTTCGCCCTTTAATGGAAACAATCAAAATTAAAATCCCACATGCATATTCCAGTAATGTGTTTTTTAATAGACATACAGGATAGTAATAGAGATTCCTTCAGGATGACTGGAATGCATCACTGTTAATTTTATAGCCGACACTTGTCTGGAAAGCTAATGGCATTTGCACCTCATTGTTAGTGTTCTCATATTTCCTTTTTTTTGCACTACAAACTTACAGGAATTCATCATGACATGTAAAAGGTGCCATCAGTTCTATTGTAATGAAAAAAGGAGCAAGGAGCTTGCTCACAGACTGTGCACAAGAGTCCTTTGTCTCTATTGTTGTCAGCTGATATCTTTCACAGAATGTGTGCCCACAGGATGAGACAAAGGGCCAAGAGACAAGCAACAAAAGGGCGGCTAAGTAGGAGATCTATATGGAAATTTTAAATAAGACTATCAGCGTAGCAAACTGCAGTCAGCCGCAGACAACCAACTGATGGTGCTTGACATTCAGCACAGTGCTATGACATCAAAATCTGCCTCAACACGGGTTAAATGAGGTCAGCTGCTGCACTGCTGTTGAATAACACTTGATAATTTCCTCATGGGAAAATGTAAGAGGTTACTGTGCCAAATAAACTGTGCTGTTTTGTAGATATGACTATCACAATCATACTCTTTGAATGCAAAAAGAGAAATGAATTTACTGAATTGAACAGACAATTGAGTTTGAATTCATCCTCTTACAGAGAATATTGTAATTTTGCTTCACCTTTGTTGTGCTTTGATTCAGTTATCAAAATGGATAATTAGTCCTTTCATAAAACTTTGTTTAATATTAAGCAGAGCATACTGCTGCTCTTTGAAATGGAGACACTGAGATTTCCTTGCAACCCCTGGAGCATAACAATGCTCTGCATTGTCCGGGTAGAAGTTAAAAATAAAACCTGACTTCAAAGCTCTGAAATGAGAAGCAATACATCACTTAATCATCCTCAGTTCTGCTGAAATGATTGATGCCAGGAGCTCAAAGGTGGGGTCAGGGGGAGTTTCCCCGTATCAGAGACAGTGACAGGTAGTTGGCATGAATTCCTGTTTGAAGTGACTAATGTGTCTTGTTGGAAAGGCAGTCGACCACAGAGTGATGCTGAAAAAAATAAAAATATCAAAAGAAAAGTGATGCATAAAAGACATGACTACATGATGCGGTTGTGTCTTTTGTGTCTTGCTCCTATCTAGGAGGTGTGTGGGGCCTTTCCCATGTCTGAGTCCAAGGTCCCAATGTCTTATTATCTGTCCATGACTGTAAGCTGTTTGGAGTTACAAATAGCAGCTATGTCATGTGCTTGGTCATGTATATGCATGTGTGTGGGTGTGTTTGGGTGTACGTGACTGTATGCTCAAGGACCTCTTGTGGTTGTGGTGATTTACAACTTATGAAAAATATGTATTATCAACATTTTTGTTTCATACCCTCACTGACTGCTAACCCCTCCCTCCTCTTGACAAGCCAGGAGGAGCTGCAGGTTCTCTGGAAATTGGCTGAGGTAAAAAGTGGTTGTGGTTTGAACCAAAGCATCCGCATATTCATTGCCTACCAGATGTGTTATGCTCCACCTAATTTAGGCACGATAAAAGATGAAGTAGCCCTCATTTTTGTTATCTTTACGACCATCTTGACTGTAAGGAAGCCTGGAGGGGAACAAAATCACCAGTGCAGCTTCGCCATGTTCCAGCTGCCATGGCTGCCTTGTACTGTCTGTGATATGGCATCATACCACACCAGAAGGCTTTCAGAAACAGAGCGTTTTGCAAATTTTTTAGACTTGCAAATTTTGTTGATATGGTCATTTTTTCCTTGAGATTTATGCTTCTACTGTAAGTATGGGCTAAATAGTAAATGCTTTCCCTTTTTTGGTCCGTTTTGTTGTCTGCTGGAATTACAGGGATTGTCCACAGAGGCTGCAATAAGGGTGACCGCTCAGCTACCTGGTGGAGATCTGAACTCTACTGCGTACACGTTTCTTGTTGTTTTCTGACTTTATCTTTTAAAGTTGATTATTTGGCATCCATTTATTATACTGAATAAAAACTATTAAAAATGTCCACTTTGGTCTCTTAATACGTTTTATTCATTTCCCAAATGTATTCCCCTTTGCAGTCTGTTTGCCCCCCATTGAAAAGCTTATAAACCCAGCCCCCACAAGAAGCCAGACTGACACCTTGGTGGTGGCCTGTCACAGAGGTAAGGGGATGTGACAGTGCAGCAGTGTGCTGTCTGAACAGAGGTCAGAGCTGGTTTCAGGTGCCAGTCAGTAACCAGTGAGTCACTGCTGTGATCCTGTGTGTGCCCGGGAGTAAGCGGGCACGGCAAAAAAACCCAACCAACAAAACCAACACTGCTATATGGCTAAAAATAACCCTCTGTCGCTTTCTCTCTCTCTCACACACTTGTCTGCTCCTTCCTCGCCTTGGTCAGCCTTATCTCTCCCACTCTTTGCCTTTGCACATCCATTCCTACATGTCTCCTGTGGCATCTCCACTTGTCTGCCTTATTACACATTCAGCTCCACTTCTATTTGTCCTTGCACTGACTGACATCTATTGCCATCTGTCTCATTGTACATCCATCAAAATGAAGGAGCTGTCTATTCTCTCATCACATTATATCATTCCTCTCTGTCTTACAATCTGTCCATGACACAGTCAGGCAGAAATGCTCATATGTTCATATATAAATGAAGATATAAAAATATAAGTTCACATATCAGGCATAAAGGAAGGAGGTGGCTGTGTAGAGACACAATAATGGGATTTATAATTAGTGTTCTGTGGGTTTGCTGACATTCTCCAGATGAGGTTTCACCACATACCACTTTAAATCTGGCACCTTCCTGACAACACAGTGATCCCACTCTAATCATGCAAACTAATGAACACTGATAAGCTTATAGGATTACACATACCATAAGTCACTGACACTTTGTCACTGGAATTCAACAGGTTTCTGTAAATGTTTCAAAATTACTTCCATGATATCACTTTTCTACTCATGGCAACAGGTAGCTCCTTCCTGGTTACAGTGTCAGAGCACAAGAAAAAGTCTTTAAGGCTTTACAGGGGAAATCTGGATGCTTCAATCACTTACATGTTCTTGAAGAAATAAGCTGGTGGAGAGATTCTGTTACAGGACTTTACAAGACTCTAGCAATTGTACAATATATTTAGGAGAATGTTACTATTTGCACAAAATGAGGATGTTAAAAAACTCTGTTGCTGACCTGTGCCTCCTCTTGTTTTTACATTGCATAATCATTCTCCATTTTAAGTAGGTTTTTTTGTAGTATTTATGTTTTGTGTTTACACAAGAGAAGTGACGAAATCAAGTGTAGACCTTCGTATGTCTTCCTTTGGCACATTAACTGTGTGTTGATAACTGGCAGTGTGCATATTGAGTTAGCTTGATGAAATGATGACATGAGTCTTGCGGCATGGATCTAGAGATGGCAATGTTGGTGTTGATCATTCAGGTGAAATATCTTAAAACCATTGTATGGATTGTCATGAAATTTTGCACAGCCATTCATCATCCCCAGAGAATAGAGGATAAATCGCAACAACATGGTGATCTTCTTACTTCTAGCACAGTCATCTAATTGAAATATCAGTGTGGCCTAAGCATCTTACTATATAATGACGAACACTCTGTCTGTGTGTGGGTGTGTCTGTTCCACGTTTTTCTCCTCACTGACTTGGTCAATCCATATGAAATTTGGCACAGTGGTAGAGGGTCATGGGAGGATGTGAATGAAGCAATATTACATCAACTGGCCAAAGGGGGGCGCTATAGCAACCGACTGAAACTGCAAATTTTGAATGGGCATATGTCATGCCCCGTATGTCGTAGAGACATGAAACTTTGCACAGAGATGCCTCTCCTCATGAGGAACACATTTGCCTCAAGAACCCATAACTTCCAGTTATATAGATTTTCCGGCATCTCTTCCTAGGAAGTTTGACCAATCTGCATGAAACTCGGTGAACATAATCTAGGGACCAATATCTAAAGTTCCCTCTTGGCAAAAGTTGGAAAACTCACTAAAACTGAGCTTCTATAAGGCAATGAATATTGTGGAGGGCGTGGCTCATCACATAAAGATGTATAACATCTCAAGGGTTTCACCGATCACCACGCAACTTTGTAGGCATATGACCACACATAATCTGAGGGGACCCCTCCATTATTGACCCCATCAAATAAAATGGGGGCACTAGAGAGCTAATTTCTTATCTAGGCCTAACCGCCATATCGATTTTTACTAAACTTAGTAGAAATGTATAACACGACGCCTCAAGGTGACTGGAGAAATTTAACTCTAATTGGCAACTAGGTGGCGCTATAACAACAGAAAAATGCTTAAAAATGGCTAAAATGCAACCGATCGCTGTGGCTCCCCCTGTGGCCCAATGTTTGTTTGTTTTCTAATTTTTGGTATGACTAAGTCATGGTATGGTATGCTGTGCATAATCACAGAAACTGTCAGTATGTCATCCTGTCAGTCAGTCATTCTGTCTGTCCCACGTTTTTCTACTCACTGACGTGGTCAATTTATGTGAAACTGCACATAGGCATTGAGGATTGGCGTAGGTAGAAGGTGACAAAGCTACTTTTTCCAAAAATTACACTATTAGTATATTCTTTTACAAAGTTGCTTTTAAGTGAATTGTATGCATTCACCCCACAAGTTACTGCGCACGCGTGTTGATATATGTGTCCACCTCAAACGGACATCAGCTGTAGCCAAGCAGCGGAGCTACATTGTGCACGCGCGTTAATATATGCATCCACCTCAAACAGACATCATCTCAGCTGCAGCCGATAAAGGCAGGCTTATTAATTACTTAATTACATTTACACTGCTACAACGTGCACATTGATGTCAAATTCACATGCTAACCAATTGCCATGTTGTGTAGGTGTATGTGCTCGTGGGAAATTGCCCCATACCCCTCAACTTTGTGTGTCTGTGTGTTCGTGAGTGTAGCTAGGGGAGACTTTAGATATTGGTCAATCGTACTATCAAATTCACAAAAACTCTGTCAGAATACATTGCTCTTCTTAATGGGTTCAGTTGACTATTTAATCTAAATTTCCTATGACCTGTATCCCAAACACACACCATGTGAAACTGTACGTGGGCAACTGTGCACTCAATGGGTATGTTTAAGAGTTATGTTTAAGACCAAATACCTGCTACACCAATGACACCCCCATCAGCCTCAGCTGTACTTTGGGTTTAGTGCTTATTAGCATGCAAACAGGCTAAAGTAAGATGGTGAACTTGCCATGCATGAATTGATGTTGTCAGCCTCAGTCAACACACCTCATATGTCACTATGACAACTCTGACTGTTCCTTATGTTTTTATTGTCTGTCTTGCATGACATACTGTACACTTTAGTAACTATTGCCTCTTCAAGTGCTTCAGAAATATATATGAATTCCTACTCAATTACTCAGAATATTCTATTTCCTCACTTGGAGATAAAAAAAAAAGTTGCAGAGCGTTGTTCCTGTGTGCTTCTGGAAGGCTACACCTCTGGTCTTCGTCTCCCCTTTTATTGGTAAATGTCCACTGTCATAGTTGCTGCTGTCAGCAGATGTGTACCACGTGCTTGTGGTAGAACATCGGATACAAACAATACATGACATTCTCATCAAAACATTGTTCTACAGCATCACCAGTGTTCAAAAAATCCACAGGCTACCTTCAAGTGTTTGCATCTTGACACCCAACACTCATCTGCCCCTCTGTTTTCTTGTATTTTTTTGTGCACTGTTTCTGTTTCATCCTTGACAATTGATCCCTCCTGTTAAATAAAATAAATAAAAACTAAGAAATTACTATCCGTACATTTGATATGCCCTTTTCAGCTATTTTAGCTCACTCTTTTCCTCCCACACATGACACACTGGTGCAGCTGGCTGAAAGGACAAAATTAGGTTTGTCTGCAGGGGCTGCAGAGAAAACGGGCAGAAAATATCTGACAGAAGGTCAACCCAACGTCAGTACAATGTCCAGCATGCCGCAAGCAAAGATTCACTCTAATCTCAAACTTCTGGGCTGACTTTTGTCTAACTCTTTTCTGTTTCTCTCTATGAACATGTCCTTCAAGTTACAGTACCAGTAACATTGTCTAAGTGCATTTGTGTGAGTGCGTATTTGACTGGAACAATTCATATCAATGGTCCAAAAAAGAAAAAGAAAATTAAAAGTAAAGGTTGCAGCAGCAGCCAAGAGGTGTAAATCTATCACCGGTACTGGATTTAACTGCTAATTGGGTCCCCTCTTCTTCCCTCAACCTTGCAGAAGCCCTTTCCTTAACTCAGAGTCACCTTTTAGTGTTTTGTTCACCACGACCATGTCTGTATCTGAAGTTCAAGAAAGTATACCTAACTTCATTCAGCTTTGTTATATGTAGTCGTAGTATCCAGCTGCAGTAGAAGTATACCATTTCTTGACGTGAGCTGCGATGTGAAAACTGCATGTGCACTTGTGCATAAACAGCAATGAGACATACAGTTCACCCCATTAATTCAAGCTGTAAGGAAATAGGTGTGCTCTAATACAACTTAATTAGAATCTCCTGTGTAGTTCCGTCACATTAGCTTTATTGTCGGATACAGCACGATGACATGTTAATGAATTTCTGAGCTCCTGCTCCTGTTCTCAGAATTTAACAAGGTTATATACTGTGCTCATGTCGTTTGTGCTTAACCTCAGCAGACTGTGACTGTAACTGAATCCTGCTTGCAAAAGTCCTGATGAATGCCTGCGGCAAAAGTCCTGCATCCATCAAGCTGCAGAGACTAGAGGTCAGACTCATTCCTGACTTACACAGCCATGATTCTCACGCTATTTCTAGGGACAGACGAATGTTTGGAAAATTCAACACAAGACGGAAGATGCAGAAAAAGAAAACAAACAGGCGATATCCTCGTGATTCAACTAATTTTCAGCAGTAAGAATGATTGAAGAGAAAATATAGCTTCATGTAACGTCACAATCTGTCTAGGCACGGGTAAATCTTGATGCATTATAGATTCTATAATTATGTTGTCTGGTTCCTCAATACTGAATATGCAACAAATCCATTCATAAAAGTGTATTAAGTAGATATACATGCAGAGATTTAGGAGGAGTCTTCAAGTAAAAATTACTTTTCAACAAAGCAATCTAATCAAAGTGTGTTCCCAAGAATGGAGACATAATAAGGTATGAAATAAGGCTTGCTTCACTCTGAAGTAAACTATTTGTGTACCTTACGCATTCATTCAATCATAAATTGAACAATATGAAAATGTCAAATCCCCTACAAATTCCCCTTTAAACTCTTCAATAAAATTACTCTGAAAGATGAAAGCCTTGAGCACAGCTTCTCAACCTGCACCATGTACTTCCATTAATACTACATTATTGTTTGCAAACAGATAAAAACAAGCCCCCGGCTCTCTCAGCAAAGAAATGGCAGATTGGGAAAGTGAAGAAGTGCCTGGAAAAGTTAAGATAACTGTAGGTTTAGGAGGGCATGAACTTCAGCGTACATCTCTACATTTTTTCAGCTCACGAAGATTGAAATGTCAAATGCCATTAGGATCTAATGAGGGACAAGTGGGATGTTTTAACCGAGGGCAAAGTTCTGCTATAAAAAGCAGCGCTGAACTATATGTCCGCGGCACAGAGGGCAATTATAAGGCAGACAGTAGGACTTTGCTCATACTATGAAATATAAAACTGAATATGTTAAATTCTATCTACTAGGTGGATAGGTAACATTATAGTCTGAATGTCCCTCTAAGACTTTCAGTTTCCACATAATGACGCGTTGTGTTTAGTTAAAGCATTTTATAATGAAATGTGTGTACACAGTTTTATTCCTGCTTAAAAGGATGAATGTTAACATAGGACATAACTGTTTGCATGTGTATGTTGTCATAAACCCATATTAATTATTACCTGACTCTACAGGTCCCCTCAGCTCCATGAAGTGTTTAAGCTCAGTGATTTCTTTCCAGCGCAAACAAATGTAAGCACTCGACTGAATGGACTTCATAAGTGGTTATCAGCCTCATAGATATGAGGTAGAAATGGCCTGCTTGCCCTACTAGTGGCTGTGATTGTTGTCATCAAGTGCAAAGACAGTGACCTCTAGTGCTTGTAGTAATTATGATGGGAGCGAAGGAGGAGGTCGGGTGATGTGGTATAAAGAGCGATAAAGCCCACGTACAAAGGTAGTCAGGGAGGATGGGTGGATTACTCATACACAGGACTTTCACCCAGGAGACTGCTGTTTGTGTGGTTGTGAAAGTCAATGTGATTTATAACTTATTTGAACTGACATTCAAAAGTTCATCACGTTACATTATGTAACGTAACAAACTTAATGAACCCAAACCATGTTTTTTTCTTCTGAATCTACTAGTAGGTGTAGTGAGTCCCTTCTAACCCATAGGCTGATAACCACAGATAACACCCATTCAGGCAATCCTAAAACCCTGAAAAAACAAAACATAAAAACCCCACTGCACACCCCAAAAAAAAGAAAAAAATTGGATGCTCAAGAGTCTGTATGATATCCTAAAATAATGCACACATAACACATATCCTACAAATTAGCGCCCCACTAATGATGATACATCGTTTAAGTAAAGTTACTTAATTTACATAAAGGAAAAGAAACATGGTTGGGTGTCTTTAGGTTTAGGCAAGTAAAGGTACTGTGGTTAGGTTTATAGTAAAGAAATATGGTGAGGACCAGGGGTCCCGTTAACCGGATATTCTCGGTCACCATTTTATTTATATAGTTATGTCTGCAGGCTCGGTGACACAAAATTAAAATTGTAATGAAGTGATTAGGATATTGAAAAATGTGTTCGGTTATGCACTGTTGTGTTATTTTAAATTATAAACACAATATTTTCTCCTCACGTTCTTCAGTGCGTGCTGTTGTTATTTTATTTTGACAATTGGCTGGATTCTCTAGTCTTTTCTGTGTCCGACTTCCTGTTTGGTACGATCTGCTCTATCCAGCTTGACAGAAGCGCTTGCGGCTCGCGTGATAAATAGACCAGTTCCGTGTCCGGTGTGTCTGGAATGGCACAGGTGTATGGATGTCTGTTGATTTTTTTGTCCTTATTAATGCACACTTTATAACTTACTTGTTTATTTATTAAAAATGAATGAATGAAACTAAATATTTTGAATATCTTAAAGGAAAATTAAAATGACTGGTAAAAATAGATTATGACCAGATTTTTATGACCCTGATGGTCAAAATGACCGGCGATGAAAAAGTCTAGCGCAACGTCTGGTGAGGACGTACCTTAAAATTACTCACAATTCACTTACAGTTCACATTGTTCCTAACTCCCGTCTCCTAGGGAAAGTCCTGTATTTTGTGACCCATCCACCACCCCAACCTGTCTGCTCTTAATAGACTGCTCAGGACTACTTTTCGTAGGAAAATGCACCACAAATTAATGAGTAAAGCCTGTGCAGGCTGCACCATAGTTTCCTAGTTTCTAAGAATAGAAACCAACGCAACACCTACATTCATATAAAACCAATGCATGAACAAAGGTCTAAGGTAGCGCACAGAGGAAAAGCCTTCAACATAAACATGCAGCCTAAAAGGGGGGCAGCTAATCCCTAAATAACACGTTTGATTCATAATAAAACAGCTCACACACCAGACTATGTTTTTTGGGACCTTGGGAGACTGATTTGTTAGAGAGAGATTGGAAAGGAAAAAGACAAAGAGACATTCAGACGAAGAAAGGCACAAGCAATTTTTATGGTTGCTTGAACATGCAGAACAGGTCAAAGGAACAGCACATGAAGTCTACTCATAGATTCACTTAACTAAAGTCCTTGGGAAAATGATGTGAGTGCACTACAGAGGAACAGAAAGGAGGAGGACACGACACTTAGGGGGAAAGGAGACATAAAAGGAGCACAGGGCTGGTGAACATGTGCGTGGGCAGTGAAATAAAGAAACAAACTTTCTAGATGTGACCATTTCAAGCCAAAATGTCACATTGATTTCTCCTCCTTGCAATTCAACCTCTATGCTTGTGTATGGTATAGCATTTACTTTATAAACAGACAGAGCTGATGTGTACTATAGGTCAAGGTATCTAGAAAAATGTTGCATTTAATGTATAAAGTGATGATTCATCTGACTGAGCTGTCATCCAATCATTTTTACAGGTGCATGACCCGTATTCATCACGTATTGGTTGAGATAAATGAAAAGGTTTGACACGCAGATATAATGAGGCGTCAAAGTACATCACAGCGAGTTGGGATGAGAAGTGTTCTCATTTAGGACACCTGCCGACACAGACTGCTTCAAAACATAGAAAAAAGAGGGGAAGGTAGCACAATGCCAAGAGGTGAGGACAGTAAATACAGTGTACACATACAGGCTGCGACACACCCGCCCCCCCCATTCTCTTCTTCTTCTTCTGTAGCTCAATAAAAACCATCAGTAACGATCAAACACACATAACCAGGCTCATTATCTTGTCTCCACATTCTAACTTCAGATCAGATAAATCCTCCAGGCTATTTGTTAATAGTAATTGCTTCATATTGCATTTACAAAGTCCCTTCTTTCTCTACCCTTCTTCATAGGTCATCTTATGAACTTACAGTAGCTCACTAAAAAAACAATTGTTTTAGCTTCACTCATGAAGCAGCACTTAATGGGTTGAGTCCCTAATGGTGTCTTGGGAATAGTGGGAGTATTGACAAAGAAAAACGGCCATGGACCAAGATTTTCATCAATAAAAACACAGGGTCTTTATTTAGGCCATTAAAATCAATTTGCAGTATCTCAGTTTGTTTGATATTGAAGTATAGCATGAAGGGCTTGTGGGAATTGTAATGTACTGGACACACAGTACATAAAAGGCGCAACATGGTTATTTCTTCAGGAAGCATTTGTCAGTTATGCAATATGGTGAGCGATCTCACTGCAGCAAGTAAAACTGTTTTCAGTCCTGTGATTGTGAAACAAAGGAGAGCTCTGCATCACAATCTATGGCTGGTTACACAGGAGCACACTGCAGACAGATGGCTCAGATTTCAGGATTAAATGTGACAGAATATATCCTGCTCTCTTTGTGGGTGGGCATGCCAGTAGAAATGAAGTGCCATATGAAGACACTATTCACTACAGTTTACCATAAACAAAGAGCTCAAAGCCTCTCATAACAGAGAGTAAATAGAGCAATGGGGATAAAAAAAAGCCCAGTTGCCAGAACAAAATGTTGGCAAAGTATGTTTCTGCAAACCACGGATATGTTTGTACATTTTACAGGCATATCATAGTTCAGATGATGTGAGTGAGCTGAGTTTCTCACTCACATCAGACTGGATGGCAAATGGCTTGATACACTGGTGAGACAGTAGGCCTTTTAAACAGGAATTGTGCAAATTTGCAGGAAAGCCCAATCAGTCTTCTTTCAGCATTGGCAGTATAAAAACAAAATCGGGGAGTGCGGCAAAGTGCCGCCTGCCTACATTTGTTTATACAGAATGTGCCTTTTTCGGGGCAATGGGGGGCGTGAGCAAGTGACAAAATGTGTGGCTCAGCGTGTGACGTAAACAGTGACGTGGGAGGGAAGCTACAGCTGGTCAGTCCTTCTGCAATTGTCTCACAAGTTGGCCCGTTCTTCACTGTTCCTGTCATCTGACGGTTAATGGCCTCTTCGTTTGCACGGGCAAGGAGGGCGAGCAATACCTTGTCTCCTCAGTTGCTCATCTTTACAGTGTCTGCCAGGTTTGCGTTTACCTCTTGCTACTAGCTGCTCTCTAATTCCTGCTATCAGCTGTTTCCTGTTAATCCACCGCCAGTGGCTCGCACTGAGGCGTCATCAACAGCTCCTGGTGATGACACCGTAGGCAGGCAAGCAGGTCATAGGCCAGCAGGGTGCTGGAGAGTCTTGCATAAGTGGTGAAGAACAATCTGGTAAAGAGTATCTGTGACACTGGGTTATACAGTATATGCTGGGGTTTATATACTGGCTGTGAGTAATGAGGAACAGGTGAACTGAGTTGCCTTGATGAAGTGGGTATGGCTAGAGCTGAGGTATGGGGAAACTGGGAGGCAGCCACTGGCAGCAGACCACTGTTAAAGACCAACAAAAGCAGATTCTAACCTAGAGTTCATGACAAATGCAGCCATGTTTGTAGCAACAGGGTAGTTTAAGCCAAAACATGATTTCAGTCAGAACCACTGTAGTCAAGAAAACTTTATTTCCATTTGCAGGAATATTTTTGACAATATGACTCTGTTCTGGGGCTTCTAAGCCTTTCCTAGAAAGCCTAAGGCAGAGACAGCATACCTCCCTGCCCTTGTATGTGCCTGCGTGGAAAGCCTAAGGCAGGGAGAGCAGCAGCAAAGACCCCCAGGAACAGACCACAGCAAGCATCAATGACAAACAGAAATGACATTGATAAGTCAGACACAGCATGAAAAGGAGGAGCTGGGGTGGAGGCGAGTTACAAAGCGGCTTACAGAGGAAGCAGCAACAGTAGGCAGGCCAGAGCAGTTTAAATAGGGCGCCCTGAATGAGATTCGTCAATTGGTTGCATAGAAAGGAATCATGTGATCTATCAGCTGCTCCATCAGTTTATTGGGCTGTTTGAG
This sequence comes from Epinephelus awoara, assembly GCA_035609425.1. Classification (NCBI taxonomy): domain Eukaryota; kingdom Metazoa; phylum Chordata; class Actinopteri; order Perciformes; family Serranidae; genus Epinephelus; species Epinephelus awoara. The sequence goes on from CM069296.1 coordinate 16,416,413, forward strand.
ATCAGCTGATGTAGCTGGGATGTGAACTGAGCTTGACAATGTGTCCTGCCTGAACTAACACTATGCTTAAAGTATTTTTTGTACCTAAATCTAATTGCATGGTAACCACAGCATTGCCTCAACATTAAAGTGAAAACTGAAATGTAAAGTTTTATCCTATATGCTACAAATATAACATATCTCCGGTTTGAAGAAACCAAGGCCAACATTTATGCTGGTGAATGGATTGATAAAACACACATGAGCTGCTGACTACGCACCTGAGTGCCCTGTAATTAAAAAAGCAAACTGTGATGCCAATATTACTTTGGTGTTTGTGCTGAAAGTTGCATTTTTGTAATCAGATTTCCACATAGATTTTCAGTTTAATGGTCACACATTTTGATTTAGTAATAAAGGTTGGACTAAAAGGTGGAGAAGCACAAATCTCCAGAAACAAGAGGCAGACCTCCTGTTCAGGGCGAGTCCTCTGCACTTGCAGGCTGTCAGCTATGTTAAGTAGAGATATTGTTGGTGCAGGCCACTGTGGATAACCTTTCCTCAACAACAAACACTCAATACTCTGTCTGGCTCGAAAATGACTTCACCGGTGGTCACACACACTGAATCCCCACTCAGCCGGATGCCCCACAGCAGAGCCAGCGGAGTTTTTACTCAAGGCACACAGACAATTTAATATTCTCACTCAGTGGTTCAACCTCTGGGCCTGGCTCGTGAGCAACTTAATCAAGATGCTGCCAGTCTGCCCACCAGCATGATGGAAACTATTCCAAGTATTCATACTTGCTGCACAAAATTGCACACGTTTATAATTGGTGTAACAGCAGGCAAATTATTGTTCTCATGTGTTGTTCTTCCTGCAGGATATGACAGATGAAGGCAAAGCTTCCTCTGCTGTGCTGCTTCATGTAGGCAGGGGCATCACTGAGTATTCTCTAACACCCTGGTACTGACCTGGGATCTGACCTTGGTGTTGTTAGACACTGTCACTCAAAATCCTTTTGAGAAAGTGCAAAAGAAAGTTCTGATGCTTGTGTTGGCCGTGGCTGTCTCGGTCCACCAGTTTGTCCTGTCTCTGCATGTCAACAGAGCTGGTGGTGCTCCACCAATCTCAGTTATGGCCTGAACTTCCATTAAAAACTGCCCACTTTTTTTGCTCTTGTACAGTGGTCTGCTGGTTGGCAGATGTCTTACCTATGTGCCATGCCATCCATCTTGCCTTCCTCATATTGACAAACTCAGCTCATATACATATAATCTGATGTCATTATTATGAAACTTACAAATGCAATGCGTAGTTTGGAGAAATGTATAATGCCAAGGTCTTCATGGGTCCCATATCCTCATTCTACACAGTGTTCTGCCACATCACAGGCATTGTTGAAGGGGGTGTCAATTCAGGACATTTGACCCCTCAGATTCAGCGTAGATTACCTTGGGAACTTAATCTCTTTGGGGTTATCTGTCCTGATAGTGAGGTTGGTTCGTGAGGGCAGCAATACAAGAACAGTCCCTATCTCCGATTAATTTCAATAAGGCAGCTGTTCCCTTCACTTACAGTGAAGTGCTTGTGTTTTATGTGCTCTTTTCAAGTGTTTGGCAGATTCTTCTTGTTTTATACTCTCCATACTTTGAGATCTACTAACTGATGAAATGAGTGCTTTGGATGCAGCAGTCAGCTATGTCTTTTTCTCTGTGTGTTCTCTAATGTTTTGTTACATTGACACATCTCAGTATCAGTGGCACAACCATGATTACAGTTAAAGCTACAGTTCCACTTCAATTATCATTATCATCAATTACAGCTCATTTAGCTCATGAAGTTTGGCGTTTTTATGTGAGATTAAATAAGAGCACGATGGAGATACATCTTGGATATCACTGCTTCTTGGCTCTTTATGTTAAATTTGAGTTCTTCTCAGTTGACAAGAAAATTATGCTGTTGATCAATACATTTAACCAGTTGTGTATTTGTATTTACATATTAGTTTATAGGAATAATTTAATTTACTGTATTAGAATGTTGTTCTTCATACAGAAATCTGTCATTATGGAGCATTTGTTAACATAATTCTGATAGTTACATAGTACATAGTACACAGTGGTTGCGCTTGCAGATGTGTATATATGATTGAATATATATTATATCAATATAGTCAAGTTGTGTTACATAATGCACACCAGTGTGCATCTCTCGTCTTTCACACTCCCCGCACTGCTCTCCCCCTCCAGACTCCAGCAACACTAAGAGAGACACGTTGCTGCTCCTCTGTTTAATCCATCTGTTTATTAGTCTACAGTGTGACATCAGTCTATGAGTTGCAGGACTATGCTTAATCAGTCTGTGAGATGAATGACTGCCACTGTCACTTTTGACCGTGCTGAGCCATGCTGCGCCGATTTGCATCTCCATCATCATGTAAGCAGCGCCATGCCACGCCAAGCTGCGCCAGAGATGGAGGTATTGATGATGTCTCGCCGACTGCAGCGAACACTCGACAACCCAGCTTCTCCCCCTCAAGCAAGCCTGTGTGTTGTGACACTGAACTCACCTGTGTGCAGGAGATCAGTGAGAAAGGCGTTTTTAAAGTCTCTGTGTTCAGTGCTCAGAACTTTTGTAGCTACTAACTGAATCTCTGTGGTTTGGAGTTTAGTTTCACTCTTGCGTCCTGTTTTTATTTTAGATATCTGCTTTATTTTACTGTTTATGTTCGCTATCCAGCCTATGAGAAGTTGTGTGAAGTTGCTGCTCGGAAACCCAACATGTCCTTATTTCGATGCTTCATAATACAATTTTTACATAACAAAATAGCAGGGGACTTTTATTCAGAAGAAGCTATAGGATATTAAATGAATAACTGAATTAGTGAAACTTTATTAGTGGCTTTTCTCCAATTAGGACAAGTCTAATAATATTGCAGGGAGGAAGAGTGGAAGCAGAAACAGCCACAGTGAGATGTTGATGAGGAGCAGCAAACAACAGACCCTTACTGCACCTCTGCAAACAACACAGGTAAACTTCTTTTACCTGCCCTGCTGTGGAAAAAAAACATGCAGCAAAAATAACAGGGGACTTCACCCAGCCCTATGCACTGTGTAGCACGCATTTCACACACAGAATTCAAATGCTAAAAAAGTAGCGTACGATAATTATGGTAAACGCACTGCACTTAGATAGTATTTTTCCAGTCTTAGTGACACTGGTGCCACCTGCACATCAGTAATCATTTATGCACACTCACACACTGATGGCACAGCAATTGGGAGCAATTTGGCCCAAGGATCCTTTAACATTTAGATTGCAGAGGCCAGGGATCAAATCATTGACCCTCCAATCCTGAGCCACAGCTGCTCCCTTGTAGTGCGCTGTATAGTAAACTGGAGGTGATTTCAGGTGTAGCCCATGAGTGAACTGTCTGAATAAAAAGTAAGGGATTCACAGCTTGACTTGTGGCTTCTGCATCAGTAATGCAACATGAACTAAAGCACTAAACTTAACTTGAGACTCAACAGTTCACCACTGTGGAGCTGCCATCCATGGAGGACCTCTACACCCAGCTTTGCAGGCAGAAGGAAAACAGGATCATCAAAGACCTGAATCACTGCAGCCACAAACTGTTCTTCCCGTTGTCAGTCTGCTGGCAGACGTTCCCACACCATTAGGCTCAGGGACAGCTTTATCCACAGACCACAAGATTGCTGAACTCTTGAACACATCACTTGACATTTTACTCACTGCACTGGTACACATAACCTAAATACTACTTCTACTACCTGTTTATACATGCACACACTGTAGTTTACATCTATATTTATTTCATCCAGTCTATATCACAGTTAATTCATTTGTTAACTACTGCACACCACCTACCTCTGCACTATTTTATGTATTATGTCTTGAATTATCATCTTAACTTGCGTGTTTTTCTTTTATACATTTTGTAGTAGCATTGTTGGAGGGAGTCTGAAAACAAGAATTCCATTGCCACTGATTTCTTCACTGTAATTGTTGTGCATTTGACAGATACAGACTTGAAACAATACACAATCTATCCATCAAGTGGCCAAACAGGTACCTATATCCTCTCATACCGCCAAACCCAATTCTGAATTGTATAAACACTACGTACTCTTACAAAGTAACTTCACGAGAAGATTGTAAAGTTAAAAACACTGAAGTTAAAAAAGTATAAGAATAAAAGAGTGAAAGTAAGAGTCAGAGAATGAGAAAAATAAGCTGGGAGGTCAAAGAGGGGGAGAGGAAGAGGGAAAGAAACAGAGAAGGTAAAATGAGAGGAGCAGTGATGTGGAGCCGCCCGCAGCAACAGCAGCTTTTAGAAGGTGAAAGAGGACCCTGCAGTTTCCAGGAAAAACATTCCTGTGTTAGACACTAATAGGCTCTTCTGTCTCAAACTGTTGTATTTGCTCATTTAAAAAAAACCAACACAATTGCATATGAAGCAGTTTTAAGATGCTCATAAATTGTAACAAAAAAGGATCAATGACTGGAGCAGGAGCATTAAAGGATTATATAATAGAGTGCCAAAGTCTGGCCCCCTTTCATGTTAGTCTCCGTATCACTAGCTCTCAACGCTCGGTGAGTTTTTGTAAAGATTGTTTCTTTTATCGTGTCTTTTTGAAAAGTTAAAAACATTAAAATGGGTTTTTCACTGAATATTCTCAGATAAACAGGTATCTATTTCTGTGCTGGCTGAAAAAACCCACCAGAATGTCTCCTTATTCAAACCAAAATAAACGAATCATTTTGTGTAATTTGTAACAAAAATCTACAGCTCCTATGAAGTTTTGAAAGTGCTTCTGTACCTAAAACTTTGTATTCAGCTTTCCTGTCATGTCTCACATTTCACCCGTAAAACCTTGCTTACAAGGCCGAGCAGCAAAAGCAGCCCGTCAGCAGCAGCACAACAGCCAGTGTCCACACTCCCTTCAACCACAGTACCGACAGAGCTTACAGTCCATACCCAAAATCAGGTACCCAAATCAATATGTGTAAAACGTGGAAAGCAATGACTTGAAAAACACATCTGAAACATGTAACATAATGCACCTCCAATAAGTCACAAGAGAAAGATTTTAAAATGAACAGTCAAAGCAGAAGCAGCAGAGGCCACAACACACTGGGCCAGATGGATTATGTACACACAAAACCATGTGTACGCCTTTTCCCACACATAAACTGGTATTTATAAAGAAAGTGGGGTGAGAATGTGCGCACCTCATGCATTCTTTAGACCAGGCATACTCTCAGCTTTAGCTGAGATAACTGAGGGTGATGATGAGGATTAGACTAAATATAGGTTGTAGGACAGATAAGTTTGTTTTTAGGTTGTTAGCTAATTCCACTGATCATGTTACCATATTTCCTGCTTACACAGTGTTCTGCAAAATGTCAATCAAAAGTGTATCTATAAAGTTAATTCCAAATTATTTATAAGGGCTGAATGTCATTTTTATTTGTATTTAAATTAATCTTCCTGATAATGATCTTTTAATTTGATTTTTGTAAAGTCAGCTTCAATATGAGTGCTGTAAATGAATCATTGATCATCCTTCTGACGTTTCATATTAATGATGATTAAGATTAAGCATGATGATGGTTTGCAGGAATGTAATGGATTAGGGAGGCTACAAATACTCACAGCCATGCCTAATGATGCCTGTTCTGGCTGGTGGAGAACCTCTCTGATGCAACACAGAAGGAGAATGCACTTTCTTTACTGTATTTCTTGTTGACAGGTCTTTTGAATTGTGGAGGGTCACAAGTGTTCATATGCAAACAAGTGTAAAAGGGCACTTCTATATCTATTTATGGAGAACTATGGGCGTGGAAATGAGGCTTGTGCCTGTGTGCCCAGCCCCACAATGACTGAGATTTATAAAACACAATCAGACGTACGCAAGGCTTTATGAATTGGATGAAAAGAATACATGCGCATATTTCTGCCTTTGTGCATACACACAGTTTTAGTCGTGAATCTGCACAGAGTTTTATACATCTGCCCCCCAAATTTTAATTCCCTAATACGGGCCAAGCTCTCAACACACTGGATCCCACATTTCCCATAATTCATCTCAATTGTAATAGCCCTGATGACATGGGGTTATTTTCCACACTTTGTAAAACTCACTCCAGAGCCATGGAAGACATTACAGTGTATTCACAGGCTGAGTAATACATCTAAAGATGACTAAACTGTTCACAATGGGTAAAATGGGTACAGTGCCCCTTTACAGTATATTTTACTGCCAATATCTTGCAGTTATGAAAATCTCACAGATTGCAAAACTAACAAGAGAAATAAAAACTGTGCGTCATGATGCTAGTTGAGCAGTAAATGCAAAAGCTTGGTGGAACAACCTTCATGACTTAGCTGCGGTATAAATATCCCAGAATGCAATCAGCAGATGACAACGTTATAAAGGACAGCATCTAAGGCAGCTCAGTCACGTCAATAGGCTAACACTAATTTTAAGAGCTAGTATTAGATTTTCTTTTGCTAGGTGGAAAATGTTTTTAAAATTGTTTTTAAATTGCAGGCAGAGTTGAGGTTGGCATGAGTTACCATGGTTATGCATCTCCAATCGGCAAAGAGGCTCTCAAAAAAACAGTGTGGTAATTACAGCCCAGTGCATCTGAAAAGATACATACTACCATTTATTCAGACAAAAGTATGAACAGTGCACATAATGGGTGTGCACTGAATAGTATGCCACTGTGGACGCAGTGGCAGAGCATGTCTTATATTTTTAGGTCAGGTCAGAATTTTGAAGCACTTGTGAAGAAAGCCACTGGGCAAATATCAGTAGAGATGTACGCACTGACCAGCGATAGTTCAGATTTTCTCGCACAGTTAGGCTAAGAAATGATTCAGCAAAGGACATCTGTGACTTGTTTGTATAATCCAGTATATTAAGTCAGGAGCACTCTGGTCATTAACTTAATACCATTACTGTGAAAAGCTTGTAAATCAGCAGGGATCTCTGACCCTTCCTAGGACAACCATTAGAGCTCAGTAGTTGTATAATGAGGATATAAAATACATAATTTTATGTGACAGGACTGCTGAAACATTGAACAGCAAGTATGTTGACTAATGAGAGTCCAAAGAGGAGGTGGAGGTGCTGGCAGAGAGCGGGCAGCAACAACCACCCGACAGCATGGTGTGACAGGCAGCAACTGCTGGGATTAATGAGGGGCTGACAACTTTAATGGACTGTGAAAGGCTGAAGTGACAACTGTGGCTGGTGTTGGTTTAGCTGACAATAAGATGATGACAAAGCATGTGTAACACTTTACTTAATAGAAGCATTACTTGTCTCTGCTGACATTGTGACCAATATGTTTGTGGTCCTTGTTTTATCTATTTTTTTTAATCTATTTCCATATCAAATCCCATTTATGTGTGCAAATTTAACTTGGCCTTTAAAATTGAATATGATTCTGAACTGACTGGGGTCCAAAACCTGACCCTTGACCCTGATACAGTGTGTACATGTGCAGCACACATTTAGATGAGGTTACTCACTTGGATGAATGGAAACAGGAGGCCCACAGCAAAGTTGGACAGCCAGTTTACTGTACCAGCGATCATGAAGGCAGCAGGTCGGTAGGACTGTTCAAACAGTTCCCCAGTCAGGATAAAGGGGATGCCACCTAACAAAGAAGAAAGAAGGGCATCAAAATTACAGAGTTACAGCCCTGCAGTTCTATGCCTCAATACACCAGTCAAGTTTCTTTTACAGTTTACATCAATGTCTATGAAAACATGGATGCTTCACACCCATTGATCCCCCAGCAGCAAAGAAGATCTATACAATCAGCAAAGTGTCAAGATGGACACCCAAGATTAGTGTTATGATTCTGATTATTTGTTACGATCTGACCAAATATTTCCCCTTCTGTTCCTGAGATAAAACATTCAATAATGGCCAGACAAGTGCAGAACATGATGATGTTACAGTCAAGTTGACCTTTTATCTTTTGGATATGAACTGTCATCACTTTCTTGTTTTATCCTATGAGACATCTGTGTTAAGTTTTTTCAGCATATGAACTTACTTAGCATATTAATTGTTGAGTTATGGCCAGAAGCATATTTTGCGAGGTCACACTGACCTTGACAATTGACCACCAAAATCCAATCTGTTCATCTATGAGTCCAAGGAGACAAATGTGCCAAATTTGAAGAAATTCCCAGAGGCTGTTCTTGAGCTATTGCGTTCACAAGAATGAGATGGATGCAAGGTCACAGTGACCTTGAGCTTCGACCCTTGACCACCAAAATCCAATCTGTTCATCTATGAATCCAAGTCAATGCTTGCGCCAAATTTTGAGAAATTCCCTCAGGGCGTTTTTGTGATCACATTTACAAGAATGAGACGAGATTGAGAATGACAGTGACCCTAACCTATGACCACTAAAGCTAATCAGTTCATTCTTGAGTCCAAGTGGAAATTTATGCCATACTTAAACAAATTTCTTGAGGCATTCTTGAGATATCGTGTTCACATGGATGGGATGGCTGTACATACAACCTGAAAACATAAATCCTCTGGCCTCTGCTGCAGAGGCATGAAAACAGTTTCACTCTGAGCATCATTATGTACTTACAAACGACATCAAGTGGGGAAAAAAAGTGCTCAATGTTTCCTTCAGCCGCAGAGTGAACGTTTGTTTAACTCAGCTAGGACAACAATCGCACCAAGTTGAAACTACAGAAGTGAACTAGAAAAGTGCACGGAGTACACTGCAGATCTCAAGTGTAATTGGGGGGCATGAAGGTGGGGACCAGGGAGCGCATGGCAGGCTGTGTGTCCAGTGTATTTCCATGACATTAGTGGAACCAAAGATATACTATGCATGATTTTCCGAAAAGACAATGTATAGACTCATTAAAAGGCAATCCCTCTCAGACATCACTTAAGTCCCACTACAAGTGTGTGGCAGTGTGTTTATCTGCAGGGACTCTGCCTTCTGTCTGTATTTTCTTCCTATTTTCCATATCCAGGACATTTATCGGTATATACTCCCATGGCACTAAAAGGTCGGGGCTTTACAAAAAGGTAATAACCAGGTGCCAGAAAGTAAGTGGCAAGCGTCCAAGAGACAAAGCACCGAGAAAACACACACAGCGAGGCGAAACATTAAATGAGAGTGAGTCTGGGGTTGGCTTTTACTTTTACTGGTGAGCATGTTCAGAAACAGCAACTGACAATCCTGCATAGCATACCTTTAAGATGCACAGAATAGCTTATAGGTACTGTAATCAAGTATCCTGCATGCAAATTTATGAATCCTAGGATAGCAAAGGAATGACCCACCCTACTCTCACTATGATTGGCTAGTGCTGTTAGAGATAATAACGGTTAGAGGGTGTCAAAATTACGTGATATTATCTTTTAATTTGTCCTTCCCTCTCACCACATCGTGTAATAAATAGCATAACACCAAACACCATCTTCCTGTCCAGTTCTTCATATTACTGTTTCATAGCCACTTAGATGCAAGATACAATCAGCAGCTTATTTGACCACGTTGAAATCATGGGTATATCCATATTAGTTTGATTTACAAAATGAAAATAAACACATTTCATAATTGACTGATAGAATACATCTGTTCTTCAGTCCAGGAAAAAACAACTTAATACACAAAAACTGAATGTAAAAAATGACTATGCTGCAACAAGCTGCTGATTATTTCAAAACATAAAAATAAAACTGATGATTTGTAGAAGATAATTAAATGATTCAGTTTGTGAATAAAGCCAGATTGAGTTGTGTAACTGTGTTTTGATAAGACCTGACATACCACAATCACAGTTTAAACATTTTAATATGATCGTCCCCTTGTTGAAAGTCAGACTTTCCTCCAGCCTCTCCTCAAGTACAATGTGCAACCAACATTTCCAAACCTCCGAGAGCAGACGTTGACATTTGGATGTTTTGGTGGGTGATGACGTCAAACTAGGAGGCTGAGATTGAAAACCTGGCCCACTGAGTTCAAATGTAAAAGGTAGTAATTCATCTTGACAGATGTTTGCAAACTCAGTGGAGAGCACTGGGGAACAATTCAAAACAGTATAGTCTTAATTTAGGAGGAAGGTTAAAAGAATAAAGTCACTGCAGCAGCGTTAAGATACAAAATGATCCCAAATCTTCCCAAATGACTGACACAAGCTGCTGAACGTATTGAACACGTTCTATTACAAAAAACATCAATGCAGGGGAATCAAACTTTTAAAGATGTACTTTTTCAAAGTTCCCTTTGTATCTGCAGACAGTCTTAAGGCAACAGTAATGAGTTGGAAGTGGGCGGAGGGACATTTTGAGACGTTTTAAAGTAATTTTTTAGATTTGCCCGCACTCGCTCAATCAGGGAGAATAGCTTTTAGCAAAGGGACTGAGTGTGTCCAGCCTCGATTACAGTTTTCAATGAATGTGATTTTTTTCCCCCAACATACACAGGTTGTACTAAAGATTCACTGAGTCATTCATGAGTGACTCATTCCTCTGACTCCGTCCAAAGAGGCATACTCATTATCTTTAAATTTTGAAAACTGTACATCACATTTACTTGAAGGTTCAGTTTGTCATAATGAGAAACACAGTTGATTGTTATACTGATGACCTTGCGTTGGTTGTTGGACCAAAATGCCAATCCAAAGGTTCTGTTTTTGACGACCTAGGAATTAATTAAACAGCTGTGGAGGAGTGAGGGGTGGATCTGACTCAGACTGTAGCGATGCCTAGTAGACAGCCTGTCACTTAGGCCTTGTTTACACAGATACTGATACAAATAAAAACAGATTTTTATTTATCCCTCATAAAAAAAATTCCAGGTTTCAATTAGCATGCCAGGCCAGTAGGTGGCGATACGCCATATGTCAAACACCATAGAAGAACGTTCTGCACATGCAGTGATTAATTTTTCTCTTGGCGCTAGTGATAAAAACAATGATAAACTATATTTTAACCTTATGTAGCATAGTTAGCTGCTATGCACTTACTAATATTGGGCACAGCAGACTTCTTTGTGTGCCGATGTAGCGGTGATGTTGATGCAGCAGTGCTAAGTTCATTTGTAAGCTTGTAAGCAGTCCAAAAAGTGCTGACAAAATGTAAACAACCCGGCATATATCCACCATTATTGTTGTGGTTCCCAGGTGCATGTGCAAACTGGGTTGCAACGCCATCGTTTTCCAAAATCTCCGTCTATCCTGTTTACCCGTCTCCATAAAAACGGATATTTTTCGTCAAGAAAAACGCTGGTAAAGTGTAAATGATAGGTGCAAACGCAAAGATAAATACCAGCTTTCAGAAATATACGGAACCGTATAAACAGGCCCTCAAAGCAACCTCACCCTTAATTGTGCATAACTTTAAGCCTTAATAAAATCTAAACGAGCGAGTTATATTGAAATTCACCCCCATGTGCAGTTGTCATGAAGGGGTAAATTAGCTATAGAGACAAAAAACGTTTTGTACCAGGCTGTAAACATGTTTATTTCTGCTTTAAAGTTGGACATTTTATCATGGAGGTCTGTAGGGATTGATTTCCTCCTGGAGAGAGCCTCAAAAGGCCATTCAGAGAACTGCACTTTTTGGCACTTCATGTTGGCTTCAATTTTCAGCCCTAGGTGGTTACTGCTGGATAAAAACAAGGCAAAAAACGTTTGTATAGCAGCACCATGGCCATGCATCTTTGTAGAGGCACATCCTTGTTTGATAATGACCAACTTAAATGACTTGTGCTGAAAAAGAAGTCTGCTGCCTTGTCAGACGTCTAACTCTGTGTGTGCAGGCAAGGGCACAATTATACACTTTTCACGCAAGACTCATCTAGACAGGATTTCCAAACTCCTCTGCCCCCTCAGTTATGGATGCAAGAGGAATTCCACTGTTGAAAATGTAATGGACAGTGACATTTTCAGCCATGTTTCATCAGAGAATATCCCTTCAGGCTTGCTGCAGATATTATGCAACAGCAAGCTGCTCAAGTAAGCCAACCAGCTTCTCCAGCGGTCAGCTGTGGGGGAAGATGAAGGTTAAGAGAGGTTTGGGCTGCTGGTGACTGGTGGTGGGCGTGTATACGGTGTTTTGCGCTACAAAACGCGATAATGGGTCTATGCTTTTGTAAAGTTTTTGCTTGAATATGTGACTGATAACATTTCAAAGTTTGAATTTACACATGAACAGTCATTTTTTAGAAACTGCACAAACAATAAGATAAAGTGCTGGAAGAGAGACACAAATAAAAGCACACAATATTATTCACAGCCCGGACACAGGAAGTTATGTCTTATCTGGACTTCGTTTTATCTGGCTCTTTTTGAATAAGCTGCAGCCTGACAGCATATTGGTATACAGGTATGGGTGTAGATAGAGTTCTTTGTGGTGCGGGACATGTTGTCAAATGGTGTACAGTGTATAAGCAAGTTTAGGGAGCTGGCTAGCCACATAGCCACAAATTTAACAGTTTTTTTCTCCACAGTGTTCTCTGCTAAACTGAGATACATTGTTCCTTTGGTGCCTGTTTGAGTACATTACGTTCATCGTTAACGGTGAATGTAATGGCTTAAGACATTAGTTCTGTAACATTATGTACTGCACATATGGCTGCAGGCAGTCCTGCACCCTCTGAGAACACAAAAATATCAACTAAGGTTATAGAATTGTGCATTGCATGAATCTAAATCTGCGGATGCTGCATTTTATCCACATAGCAGGTTATTTGTTGTCACATGATTGCCTCTGAGAGAGAAGTTAATGAGCTACAGGCCACACGAGCATTTTCATTCAGACCTGAATAAAGGGCAATATGGCTCACATTAGCCATCAGCATCCTCTTAGGTTTAACTGCTTGCAAAAATAAACACTCATTATTTGAATAAGATGCCTTGCCACTTAACAAGTGTTACCAGCTGATTACGAGTGACTGTGTGTCACTGGTTCCCTTGGGAGCACAGTACATCGACAGTCAGGAGGACAAATGTGGAGACATGGTTTATAGTCCAGGTGATCCGTGAAAATCATGTTCACTTTTTCATGAAAGCAGGACACTTGGTATAGGCCTACTTGTACAGTTTGGGTCCCTGAACATTTGCAGATATGTGGCCATCGCAAAAGCACCCTGTGGCGGCCATTTTACCTTCTGCTAAAACCAAATTCTGTATTTTGCAGCATATCGCTGAACCAAACACGATAACACAGAATAGGTGATGCCTCCCACTATGTTTTAATGGCCAAGGATTACAGTGATACTATATACAACATCATTAACTGTTTAGATGGTGAATTCAGTAATGTCAGAAGGGAATCAAAGTATCTGAGAACCTAGACTAGACTTTTTTATTACCATATGCAATACAGTGACTGAATAGAGGGGAACAATACAGTAGATACCCTCTTTAAAATCTGTGTTTTGCGTGTGTGTGAATGCAGCACAAGTGAAGCTCTCCATGAGTTCTTTTTTTCCTCAGCAGCATTTTGTGAGTTGCAGGGTGAATAATTGATCTGTCGCTCCATTCATCTGTTCATAGCTGATCGGATCAGATTGATAGAGAGGAGCAGTTTCTGCAGAGGCGAGTTAGACCCAGTTTAGACCCAGTAGAATGAATGGTTACGTGTCATTCTCAATGCGCCTGACATTCTGCTGCTCCACATGTGTCAAAAGTGCATTCCCCACACCACAGTGTGGTGCTGTAAATAACCCAGGAGTGTATATATGTCAGCGGTGCTCCCAGTGAACGGTTCAGCCAGAAAAATAGAAAATCTATTCGTGGCGGCAGTTGTTTTGATTGTGGCAGGCTGCCACTAATAGATGAATATGTGGGAATCCCTGAGTATTCAATATGACTTGAGCACCTGAGCTTCAAAAGAATGTGTCAAACACAAAGATGTATTATTTATTTCAAAAACACATTTTACTGGTCACTGTCTCCCTCATGGTCTCCTCCACATTGACACAGAGCTGTGCACTTTGAGGAGGATTCTCTGCATTTGCAATGCCCACAGAAGCCTTTCTTGCAGCCACAACTTAAGAGCTCAAGGATGGACTGGCTTGCCTGTGGAAGCCTTGACAACAATGGTCTCCAGTCGCTCAGGTCCATCCAACCTAAGTGTGTTGAAGCTGACATATTTGATGCTACCTCAAACGCTACCGACTCAAAGTCCTGCTCCTATACATTCTCACAATAAACACGCATGACACGATCAAAAACATCTCACAATCCAAACCTATGTAGACTTGACATCGTCTTTAAGCACACTGTTGTACCAATCTCTTTTTTGTCATGTGCACTTAAGGCACCATATCTGTCATAAATAACTTTTACCTGTGTTCAAGCACAGAAAAAATATTACATTTATATTAAAAAGTAAATGTAAACATAAGAACTTAACTTGTATTCCTCTTGTCGACAAAATAAATCTCGATCAAAGTTTAAATACCAACTTACTGAAACAGTGCAGCAGCTCTAATGACTATTTTTTTTACATTATGCATTATCTGTAAGACATTAGTGGGTACAGCCTCCTCAGATGTAAGGAATCCCGCTAACAACCCATTTATAATGATGAGAGCAGGACAAGCTAGCAACAGGAAACATTAGGAAGAGATTTTTTTCTCTGGATGCAGCCACAACAGCACTGATCTCAGTTCTGCCCGGAGAGGACAAATCCCCTTCGCACATGATGCAGGCAGGGTGGGGCGGCTAGCCAGCATGGGCATTTTGTGTGTCTGTGTGCGTGTGTGTGTGTGTGTGTGTGTGTGTGTGTGTGTGTGTGTGTGCGTGTGTGTGCGTGCATGCGTGTGTGCGTGCATGTGAGATTTTAGTTTGTGAGTGTGCTGGTTAGATCTGTTCCAAGATAATCCGCTCAGTACAAAATAGTGTTTTCCAGGGACTTGTGGACCTAATAATAAGTGAAGCCTGTGTGTGCAGGAGAGAGAGATGGCAGAGAGAAGAGAAAAAGGTCAGGTGAAAAATAAAGCAATATTTTGAGAAATGCTTGATAATCTCCTTTTTTTTTTAATACACACTGATAAATCAGGCCTCATCTTGCGTTACAAGTCTGTGTTAGTCAGATCCTGTATTTATCATATTTTACACAATTCTGATCCAAAATGTAGTAAGTGGTATTTTCAGCCATAAACCTGAGTACACTTGTTACCAAATCATGTTTCATGTAAAGCATTTCTGGGGGCATGCTTGGGGGAGCCTAGGGACTGTACACTAATAAAGCCAGCATATGTTTGTGGAGGGCCTCAGAGGAGACAGCATGTGTTGAATAATGTGGGATTAAAGTATGCA
Organism: Epinephelus awoara; assembly: GCA_035609425.1. Classification (NCBI taxonomy): domain Eukaryota; kingdom Metazoa; phylum Chordata; class Actinopteri; order Perciformes; family Serranidae; genus Epinephelus; species Epinephelus awoara. The sequence goes on from CM069296.1 coordinate 16,431,745, forward strand.
GGTTTGCCTTCCAGCCAAACATCACAGCAGCTCACTGATGAAAATTCAAGCAGAGAGTTAACAGCTAATTAAATGAATAGCCTGCTTTGTTACAGCACTTTGTATTAAACCAATAATCCACCTTCTCTTTTTTTTAAATTAGCATTTAACAAATTAACAACAAAACATTTACAACATTTACAAAGGTGAGAACAATGGACTATTTTAAATTGAATTCAATATTGTTTTCCAAGTGTCCTCCAAAAAGGGACTATCCAAGTCTTGCTCCCAGAGTGTTCTTATATTTTCCGAAGGCTGCAAACTCAAGTTATTTATTAAAGAATATATATGAGCAATCAATCCTTTCTGATTAAGATCAAGGGACAGAAGTTCATTAATAATATTAGGTAACGGCTCATTAGGGAAAGAGGTGTAACTTTTCCTGACAAAGTCCCTGAACTGTAAATAGCGAAAGAAATTGGGAGCAGTTAAAGCAAATTTTTGTTTGTTTGAGTTGATAAAATGAAGCAAACATCCCTTCAATATATAAGTCCTTAATAAAGCGAATTCCATTTGAGTGCCATGCACAAAAAGCCAGATCCAGATTAGCTTGTGTGAAAAGGTGATTAGTTAAAATAGGCGCCATCAAGGATGGACCCAGCAAACCAAATTTGTTCCGAAACTGTGACCATATTTTTAAAGTCTGACAAATTATTGGGTGTTTAGCAAGTGTGTAGGATTTGACAAGAGCAAGAGGGGAAGTAGCTAATGAGTGTACTGGGGCCATCTGAGACTCCATCCTCACCCAGATATGAGCTGATGGGTTAGAGAGACTTTGGGCCCACTCATTGATCCTCTGGATATTACTGGCCCAATAATAGTGGAGGAGATTGGGTAAACCCATTCCCCCACAATACTTGGGCCTTTGCAAAAATGCCTTGCGAGTACATGGTTGCTTACCATTCCAAATGAAACAGGAGAGACTCTTATCAAATTGTGAGAATACCTTCAAGGGGATTAAAATGGGAATGTGCTGAAAAAAATACAAAAATCAGGGCAAAATATTCACTTTTATTAAGTTTATACGACCAGCTATGGATAAAGGCAGAGTACGCCAGTGTTCAAGGTCCAATTTGCATTTCTCAATTAGAGGAGAATAATTAAACTTGAATAATTGTTCATAATATCTTGGAACAGTAATGCCTAAATATTTAAATTGGGAGCTAACTTTCTTAAAAGGGAGTAATGTGGCCGAAATATTAAGTGCTGAGGGGTTAATAGGGAAAATTTCACTTTTTTGCAGGTTTATTTTATAGCCTGATAATCTTCCAAATTGCTCAAAAATGGCTAGGACTGGGGTATGGAAAGTGTGGGATTAACTAAATATAGCAAAAGGTTGTCCGCATAGAGCTACACCTTATGGGTGATATCCCCTCTTTTTATTCCTTCATAAGCTGTGCATTGACGGAGAGAGCTGGCCAAAGCTTCTATGACAATGTCAAAAAGTAATGGGGACAAGGGGCACCCCTGCCTAGTTCCTCTAAAAAGAGGAAAATAGTCAGAGGTGTCCTCATTAGTGCGGACCAAAACTAGCAGTAATGAATATAATAACTTAACCCATGAAATAAAATAAGCCTTAAATCCAAATCTATGTAAAACATCAAATAAAAAATCCCATTCCACCCGATCAAACGCTTTTTCCACGTCTAGGGTTATCACAAGTTCAGATATATTTGTGTCAGATGCAGAATAAATATTGTCAAAAAGCTGACGAGTGTTCAAAAAAGAGTGTCTGCCTCTGTGGAACTTGCCGAGCTCAGTGCACCTTCGCAGGGTATCATGCACCCAGAACCGACGGCGGCGTTTGGCCCTCAGACGAATCTGGGACCTCAGAGCAGGTACAATGCAGAAATCGTGGTGATCTCAGCCATGGTCGATGAGAGAAAGAAATGGCTGAAGTAATGTTGTTATTATCTAGTGAAAATGGGCGGGCTTGTACTCGCGCGTCTGACGCGATAACGTAAATTTTACATAAATGGCCCAGCGTCCAAACTCGAACGAGTAGCGTGATGAATTTTCATTTTCATGTTCATCGCGTTTGGTGGGAACACAGCATTATAACTTAGCTATAAACCCACATGAGAAGAGGATAAAGAAAAAAAGAAAAAATGAGTAAATAAATAAAAAAAATTTAAATCTTAAGGGTTGAGGTAATACTAGTACTAGTACTACTAATAATAACAACAACACTTGTCGTGGACAGTGATCATTTAAGGGAATTAACAAGAGGAGGAAAAAAAAAATCTATATGTATATCACTGCAGACACTAGCGTTTGAGTAAAAAAAAAGAAAGAGAAGAGAGTTAAGTAAATATATATATCGCTCCTGAGTTCAAACTAGTGAGCCATATGCAACATCATTAAGTTTGTCCATCAAAATCTCACATTAGATGACTGTCACTTCACTTATTTATTTAAGCCAAGACAGGACTGTCAGCACACGTCATAAAAGTCACTGATAATGTTCAATGGTTATATGACGTTTGGCGCAAATGGCCAGAATGGAAAGGTGAATAATATAGTCTCTCAGCGACCATAGCTCGCGGGGGTCCTGATGGGCGACCTGAATGCATGGCGCACGCGGTCCACCTCAGGTTTACGAGCAAAGCTCTCTGCTCCAAAAGGCTCGACCAAGAAGGCTTCCATAAACATGATGGGATTATTTCCTTCGGATTTTTCGGGGATCCTGATGACTCGGATGTTTTGCTGGTGGGACCTGTTTCCAGATCATCCAGCCGGGATTGCAGCTTCTCAGTCTGAGACTTTAGGGCGCCGACCTCGGCTTCCAGTTCGCCAACTCTGGACAGGCCGTCCTCCATATCCTGAATTTTCTGCGTGTTAGAGCTCACTGCAGCATTCAAAGCTGTAACTGAGTTACGCAGTTCAGCCAGGATTTCTTGCTTCATTGCTGCAACGTCGGAGCGGATATCATACAGGATATTTCTCAGTGGCGTCCTCGTCCACGTTAGCGTTTGTGGCTCTGGCGGTGTTGGCTCTGGTAGACGTCTTTGCGCACATTTTATTGATACAAGCGGCCAAAAAGCAGAACTCAAACGACTTAAGTGTTCCCAATGCAAATAGCAACTTAAATAATAAATAAAGCAACGTGATGAAATTACCAAGGAAATACAAAAGACAATACGGAGGAGCAAGGCTCCGACTTCTTCATGCCGTCATGACACCGGAAGTTGAAAAAACGTCCTCAATCCACCTTCTCTTTTGTAGGAATTACAAAGGCCTCCTGGAGATTCGCCTGCATATATGACCGTTTTCCCTTAAAACCATTCATCGAACAGATCTATAATGATGTTGTGTTTCTACTTTAAGGCCTATTTGTATTAAAAATGTATTTCCTTACAGGTTTCACTTAGAAAAGTGTGTGTTTTATGTATTATTTTTCCCCGCTGGAGGGGTTTACATATGTCAAACTGGCTAATATAACATCCATTAAAAGAGCTGGAATTTTAAAATTTTGAATATGTACTTGTTGTATGTGCAATACAGAGCAGATGGTCAATGCATGCATCTATTCACACAATGGAAACAACACATTCTAGTCAACCCAACTGCCAGAAAAAAAGTTGCTAATTTAGGCACAAAACCACTTACTTATGGTTAGGAAAAGATCATGTTTAGGCTAACAATACCCAGTTTTAGGGGCCCAATCCTGGCTGGAAAAGCACTGATGTCTCAGTAAAAACAATCGCTTGTTGTGGCACTGCCACTGCTGGAAACACTTTGATGTGTCATTAAAAAACATCTACATTTGGGGCCTAATAAAACACTGTTGGCTCCAAAACCGGTCTGCATCTTGGCAGACATCTCGCCTAGGTGACATGCGATCCACCATCCCCTCCACCGCCCTATGAGTCCGTTGATATACTACTTTGCTTTAGAAACGCTGATGTGAAGGGTGCAAATGTAACACATCAGTTGTGGTTTGCAGTAATGTACAATACCAACATTTTTTCTAAATGGCGCTTTGCTAGTTCTGACATTCACATCACCTAAATAGTGAAAAAAATACAATGAGCGTCTTTTATAATCAGCACTTTTATGGTTTTCATTCTAGCCATCAATTAAATAACAATTTAAAAGCATAACTCATTTTACTATCTGATAAAATTAAAAAAGACCACTCATTTTCTGGGGTTGGAGGACCAGAGCTGGACAGCTTTACTAATGATTTTTTAGTGAACAGATGGTTGATCATTTAAAAGCCTAATATGAAAGAGAGCGCAAATATGATAAGACAGAAATGAAACAGTGATTCTTTTTGGTTTGGATTTGTGACAAGAGCTCGTGCACTGCCTTCTGTTTCAGCTTGACCTCCTGAGACATCACATTTTAGGCTGGTTGTCCGCACTCGACCAGTGCCAGTGCCTTGATCTGTTGTGCCTCAGGCGGAGAGGCACAGATGAGATGAGAGGACAGCGGTGAGAAGGCAGCACCAGAGGCCAAAGCTTTTCCCACTAGCAACTGGTTCTGACAGGGGTTTTAACTAGCTCATTTGTGTAGTTCATCACTGTACTAGCAATCCTATTTCATGGCTGAGTGAATGTCAGGATTATAAAACGCATTTTAATACCATACATTATAAATTCAGAAATACTGATGATTAGATCTGATTTTCTGGCATATTTTTCTCAAAGAAATAAATGGTTATATTTGTTTTTTCTTAATCTAAAGGGATTTTCTGATAGCACCGTTTGCCCTTGTAGTGACTCATGTGGTCTGCTCCATTGCTCACAGATGTGGGCTTGTGATATTATCCAACACCAGCACACACTCTATAAATAGAGATTAATTATATAATAGGATAATAATGTCACACCGGCAGAATACTGCCCCCCCACACAAACACATGAAACATATTGGTGGAAATAGAATATAATATGGTAAGTATGTTTTCTTTAGTGTGTAGTCACCTGAAAATAAGAATCATGTTTTCATTACTTTAGACTGAGCCGTTTATATCTACATAGGGAAGCAGGTCCTCGTCCATTGAGATCACCATGTTGCACCACCAAGTTTGTACAGTAGCCCAGAACGGACAAACCGTCACCAAGTCTGACCTCCGTGTATAATTCTGCTCCTGGTAAAAACCTCCTGAACATCTGGATCTTAAGTTATCAGGGAAAAAAGGCAAACACAGATTAGCAGGTGATTGGCTAAATTGCCTGTCTTCAACATGCCAAACAGTGTCAGAGAGACACTGATTTGTAACATGAAACTGCTTTATTTAGTGTTTTTACTGATTTAAATCACCTGGTCCGTTGGTTTTGGAGAGGAAGAGACCTCAGCAGATAATTCGGCTCCTGGTAAAGACCTCCTGGACACACTGAACGGTAAAAGAATTCTAACCAGGGGATATTTCAGCTGGTTGCAAGCTGCAATCCTCATCACTAGATTCCACAAAATCCCCTAAATCTAATGCCCAGTTCAGACCAAAGATTCACGACAAGACAATTTAAAACATGCAATTACTTGCAAGGCGCTGGTCTGCAACGTTACCTGAAAACCTGCCGGTTCACACCAATGCAACTAGATGAGACAGTGTATCATCACTATGCAACAACTCTCTACTTCTGTACTGATTTCCAGCTTTTCCAGCACATACAGCAAGCAGCAACACACCCTGAGGACGGGCTTGGCTCAGCAAACACACCGTCTGCAGTCATTTTGACTTGACCAGCAGACTTCACTATGAGCCGATTGCCTGTAGAAACAGGTGACGTGCTTTACATTCAAAAACCAGCAGTCTGTGATTTGACCAGCTGAGCTGCAGGTGACACCATCAGCTGGCTTGAGTCGAGCTCAGTCTGGCCAGTTCACTCTGCTGCAACTTTCCTCTGCAATGTTTGAAAATGGTTTTGTCTCATCGTGAATCTTTGATCTGAACTGAGCTTCTCACACTGAACCTTTGAGCACAGCATGTTGCACCAGTATTTAACTTGCCATACAGCTGAGCACTATGATAGCATTTGAGCTTTCAGAGGTGTAGAGGTGTAAGTTCATTCAGGTAGACTTTTATGCCTCTCATTCGCTCTCTCAACCAGCCAGACCAGATTTTTCCACAGTCTTTGTGAGTCCATCTTATCATTGCTGTCGAACTTTTAAAACGATCTCCTCTCTGCTGCTGCCAGCTGTCATTTCACCAGTTCTCATCACATCCAGCACCCAGGGTTCCTTCAATCATCAGAAGCACCGCTCCACATCACATCCATCCAGATCTTCATGCCTTCACCACTGCCAGTGTCTAGATTTTATCGTGGAATATTATTTTATCATGGCATCTCTACCCCCTAAAAAATTTATGAAGTTATAATGGGGTGATCCCCAACCACTCCCTACAGTTCTCAACTTCATTGTGCACCATATCAGTGGATTTATTTCACTCCTAAATGAAGCCTTCTGGTTGAAACAATGTAAAATAAATCAGTTTTCTGACTTTGACGATTATAGTAAATAGCAACCAAAGGAAAGTGTTCAGAAAGGAACATTTTAACCAATGCACAGATAAACTAAAGAAGATCTGGCGAAATAATGAGCTATGTGATGACTAATACTGAATCTATTAAGAGATGAGTAATGCAATTGAGGGGAGGTATAGAAAAGAAATATGCTGACATTGTGACAGTAATGTTCCAACCACCTGCAGCAATCAAAACACAGCCAGAGAGAATAGTCACTTTTTATTTTAATGTGACAAAGTGTGATAAGCAGAACATGATCTGCACTATTACACACTGACAATGATAAGAGTGGGGCACGCAATGTTTGAGAAACTGTGTTGACAAGCCGGGTTTGATAGCAAAATATTTGGGTGCTGCTGCTCTCACTGCACACCTTTTCAGCAGATAAGCAGTGTCAAGACAGCAGATCACCTTCTGTTGAACGAGCACTCTGTGTAAACAGATTTAGAATTCATCCTCACACAAATACAGAAAAGCTGCAGGAATCTAAAGTTATATATAAAGACTGGAAGATAAATTATTTGCTTTAAACTTCGTCAGCTCATGCTTATTGTAAATGCAAGCAAATCATCTGTAAAATCTTCTGAAATAACTTAACAGTTCCCTCAAGTACGTTGTCTAACACTGTTCATCGCTGTAACTCATAAATAAAACTGAGTGTAATCACTTCCTTTTACGAGGTGTGTAAACTAGCTGTCAAATAATGGTTAGAAATTGTCATTTCAGGGGCGTCGGTGACTTAGTGGGTAAAGCAGGCGCCCCATGTACAAGGCTGTTGCTGCAGCGGCCCAGGTTTGAATCCATCCTGTGCTGCATGTCATCCCCCCCTGTCATTTCAACTGCATCACATTCAGATGTTCCAACAGATATTTAGGTAGAGTGAGCAGGCTTCCATGGGTCCTCATTTCTGATTGAGGTCCGCCATCATTAAGGACATCTCAGCAACACAGCTGCTGCGCACATGCACATCACACACTGAGTGCTAGAGGGAGCACCAAAACAGCTAATAATCATTAATCACAATCATAAACTGAAGCATCGTTATCCGGTGATTTGCTACGAAGTGGGACAAATTTAACAAAGAACCGTGTTGAGTAAGTTATTTGGATTGCAAAACATTGTGAGCAGTACCCCATGTTCCAGCTTCTTGTTCCCTCTGTCACTATTTCTCTCTCTCTCAAACACACACACACACACACGCACACCTTTGACGGTGCTCAGTCCCATCTCCATCTGTGTCATGTGGGGAGTGCCTGCTTGAAACTACAAAGTTGCGTGGTGATTGGTGAAACTCTTGAGATGTTATATACCTTTATGTGATGAGCCACGCCCTCCGCAATATTCATTGGCTTATAGAAGCTCAGTTTTAGTGAGTTTTCCAACTTTTGCCAAGAGGGAACTTTAGATATTGCTCCCTAGATTAGCCACACCAAAGGACAAGCCAAAATCTCAAAGTGCACACACCTTCTACAACATGTGTTATCACTCTTTTCACGACATAAGACAATAAAAGTGAGAAAAAATAAGACAGGTAGCTTTCATGATACTCTCTACTTTTCTCTCTTTTCTTTCAGTGGTAGTTCGTCTTTGCTAGTGTTTTGTTTTAATTTGCTATGTACAATAAAGCCATCCATTGTTCCACTCATGGCTTTTTCTTTTTAATGTTACTATCCCTCACACTGGCTGCCAATCAGGGCCTTTGATGTGTCACACACTTAAAATTCCCATGCTTGAACAGTGACTAATACTGTAGGTTAGCCAGAGTTTGCCTCTTTATTAGGAAATGGGTGTGTACAACATACTGATATAGTTGATTAAAAATGTATTCATGATTTTTTGTACAGGTCCAGTTGAATGTTGCAATAATAATGTGTGGTGATCACAAAATCCCCCAGCACACCTGGATTGGCATCACAGCACACCAGTAGCACCACATGAGAGAACCAGCCAGCACCGGCCCTGCATATCTGTTCTCCTAAGGCTGCCCTGAGGACTGAGGAGTAAAGAGGATTCCTATGTGGAAGTCTTTTTTTGGACAGACACACCTTTTTAATGAAAATCTTATGATTGGATACTGCAGCTGTTATGTTGGATAAATGTTGCAAACAGTGATGAAAACATCATCACCGGAGCACTGCAGATCTGCCAAGTTATTGGCGCAAAAAGGACAAATAACAGCAGCAACTCAGGTGTCAGAATACTTCAGTTTAAAGATGTTTAAAATGTCCAATCCAAATCCTTGGCCTTTCTTTCCAACAAAAGGAAAAACCTGCTCAAGCTGGTAAAGCAGAGCAAGGGATAAATCCAGAGGAGACGACATCTCAAGTGTACTCTTCCATAGTGAGTGCTTCGGGACCCCAAGGAGAAATGAATCCTTCCCTGTAGAGGACAGGCTCCTGGCAGAAGATCAATGTCACAGTCATAAAAAGTGTGTGAAGAAAACACTGTTTCCTGCTTTTCAGTAAACACCTCTCAGGGGTGTGTGAACACGAGGGGAGTATTACACGAGTCAGTCTGACAGGAGACGTCAGCGTTGGGAAGCATTGGCAAGGAATGACAACAATCAGGACTGTGCTCGTCAGGAGGCTCCACTGGATGCAATCACACCAGGGACAACTGAGAAATACAGGGAATTCTTTAGATTTGTGATTATGACTTATGCTTTTTGCTAAATGTTGCTTGATTTTTCCACACATAAAGCTAAATGACAGTATGGTAAGTTGCCAATATTCAATATTAGCAATTGGCAACTGGGGCGGCACGGTGGTGTGGTGGTTAGCACTGTCGCCTCACAGCAAGAGGGTTGCCGGTTCGTTCCCGGGTGTGGGAGCCCTTCGGAGTCTGCATGTTCTCCCCGTGTCAGCGTGGGTTCTCTCCGGGCACTCCGGCTTCCTCCAACAGTCAAAAGACATGCAGATTGGGGACTAGGTTAATTGATAACTCTAAATTGTCTGTAGGTGTGAATGTGAGCGTGTCTCTATGTGTGAGCCCTGCGATAGTCTGGCGACCTGTCCAGAGTGTACCCTGCCTCTCGCCCAATGTCAGCTGGGATAGGCTCCAGCCCCCCCCCCGCGACCCTCAAGAGGATGAAGCGGTTAGAAGATCAGGATGAATTGCACATCTGTGTTTAAAAAGATATTAACCAATCAAAAAGATGATCAGAGCCACAAAGCACTAACCCACAAACAAATAATTCCAGGTGCTCAGGGACCATTCCTCTCTCACAAACTCGTAATATTTTCTCTTTCTCCTCTGATTAAACCTTGATGTAATACTGGCTGCCACACATCATTAAGTTCTACCTTGGCTTGAGTTCAGTGTCCTCTCATCACCTCTGTCTTGTGTATATTTTGCTTGCAGCTGAAAAAAAGCAGATGCCACTCTTGTCGGGACATGTTCACGTCTCACCCCTGGTGTCTCTCAATACCTGTGTACCTCTCACAACAGTAAGTCCTGTTGCCCCAACATGTGTTTGTTTCCACACTGACATCTGAAAGGTGATTCATTTTGTTCAATGGTCTTCTGTCCTGCGCTCTATGGCTGTCAGCGCTTTGTAACCCCCCCCCCTCAATCTCTCCTCTATTTATGGTCTTTTCTCTTCCCAGGAGAACCAACTGTTTACACCATCCAGCTATATGAGGAGACCACAGGGTCTGCTCCACCATACTGTGTTTACAATGACGTCAAAAACAAAATAACATAGCTCTCCAACAAAAAACGGTGGATTTATCTTACCTTTCTGTTATCATTTCAAGCCCACACTGTTCATAAAAGCGTAAATAAAAAAGTAATATTATTTAGGGTTTACAGCACAAATCACATTTGATTCAACTTTAGCTTTTACAATTAAATCTGCATGTAGCTGAAAACCTTTGTTACATCAGCAGCACAGATTATTTGTGACACATCAGCTGTGGTTTCATTTGTTGCCCATCAAAGGTCCAATAACATCCATATCAAAATATTTCCCAAAGCCATGGTTACAAAAAAACATAGACCCTCAAGGATGGTCCTTGGTAAATGCAGCACTCATTTCATTGTTATGGATCACAGTGTCATAAAACATCATTCACACACACGCACGCGCGCACACACACACACACACACACACACACACACACACACACACACACACACACACACACACACACACACACACACACACACAGACATATACTGGACATATATACTGGACATGATAGGATGTATCTTGATCTGATTTTCATGTCTTGAAGGTTTCATGTATATTTTTTTTAAGACTAGCTCTGCTTTAGGGCACAGCTGATGGGGATCCTTATAAATAAAAACTAAAAAAAACAAAAACTAATTCACTCTCAGACAAGGACTGCTGAACTCCTAGCTGAGAGATGGTGAAGATCCACACATAACTCTTAAGTCCAAATCTGAAGAAGTAGTATTCTTCGTAGAGTTCAGCAGCCGGACCCATTTTTGGTGTAAAGCTTTGTGTTTGCTTTGGAGTTGGGTTCAGTTTTAGATTTTCTAAAGGGACAGTTAACCTCAAAATCAAAAATACATCTTTTTTCCTCTTGCCTGTGGTGCAATTTGGTTGGTCACTACCTGTATCACTGTACAGAAGAAAGTGTGCATCTACTGCTAGCTCACCTAGCACCACTAAGCTAGCTAACGTAACAGCTCAACCAAGGACAACCCCATGTTTACATTTTGCACTATCACAAGCACAAGCCTAGAGTCCATGAGTAGATGCACTCATCCTTCTGCACAGTGATACAATTGGCGAGTGTAGTTTGGTAGAAAGGATATAGTTCCTACATGAAACTGCTCACAACAAGGTCTGTGGATTATCTTGAGTCATGATTTCTGGAAAGAGACATTACTGTTGAGTATTTCAAATGTATTTATTTTATTTTATTCTATTTATTCTTTTTGCCGCCTCGAGCACCACAAGCTGAGTGCCATCTAGTTCCATTATATTCGAGACAAGGCAGACATCTCTACAGCTGATATCCTCAACACTTGGCAACTCACGCCAAAACCATCTAGACTGATAAATAGTACTACAGGTAAGAGTAAGAATATTTTGAACTGTCCTGAAAACTCTGACTTTGCCAATTGTCAAAGAGTGCTGTGTATTGTAAGTAGATACACAAAGACCACTGGGAAGTGGGGAGAAAGACAGAGTAGCAGTTGCAAGCTAATGGTCAATAATGGATGAAATAAAGCAAAAACTTTGATAGGTGCAAAGTAATATAAGTGGTAATTGAAGCTGTCAAATAAATGTATTGGAGTAAAAAGCAAAATATTTCTCTCAATGTATTTAGAAGTATGATGCAGTAGAAGACTGAAACACTTGATGCATTTAATTACATTCAACCATTCTAAGTGTATCGTTCTGTATGTGAGATAATACATGTGTGTGTGTGAGACCTACATAATAATAGCATGATTTTAAGAAATAGCTTTAAGTTGCTTTTTCTAAAGCTGGAGTGCGGGATCTTTACATATACGTCTGTTACATTCAAGGCTGGGTTTACAGAATGCTGATTGAGCCCATGGCCAGCAGGGAAAGCTCTTTGTATTTTTCAATATACCGGTGTTGTGGTGTATGTGGTGACTTTCCTGCTCCAGCACACCATAAGCAATGCGTGTTATGTCAACCATCTACAGGAGACAGGACGGAGAGGGGGAGAGCAACAATAACAACTGAAGCAACCAGGGAATATGGTGGAAAATACTAAGAGGCCTCCATGAAAAGTTTCTGGAGCGGATGCTCAAGATAAAAAAGACAGTCAACGTTCAGAGGAAGGATTAAAGTCAGAAAAAGACTTTAAGAGAGTGCTTCAGGGCACAGGGGAGGTGCAGCAAGCTCACCTGCAGGCAAACATCATAAGCACATGTTGACAGTGTTTATGTAATTACTCTCATTACCAGAGGGGAGAGAGAAAAGTGTGACACTTAAATTATGCCAAATGACTTCTTGTAATCTAAAAGAGATGCTTTTATATTGCAGATCCCAAAACAATAATGCTTAATGCAGCTTTAAGAGCTCACTGAAAATACTCAACATGCAATGTGCTTTAGTGTTTGATGAGTGAGAGGCAGCAGCAAGCTTCTTAAATTAATCACCAAACATCAACTAACTGTCAGAGCCAATAAAGTATTTTAGTATTAGTGAATAAGTATTTCATTTAAATCATGGGACACATATTTTGATGGTAAAATGTTTTCAAGAAGAGGCTAAAGAAAACAGAACTAGAGGCACATTTCTATTTGGTGATCTGCGTGTTGACAGTGAGGGCTGAGCCATTTTCTAACGTTGATACACTATTAAAATTAGGACAATAAAGGGGTCAGTGTGATTTGACAGGGGGGAAAAAAACTATCACTAAACGTGTATCTGGCCTTGGTTGCTTTTCCATAATCAACTCCAGGCAGCATCTCATCATAACGCACAAAAAAATATCATTTGCATTTTATCACACAAATAAAATGCAGAAACACCAGCTGGGCTTATTTGTTCGCTGCTGAAGTGAGCAAATGTTGTTGTTCAAGTCGTGACCAGATCATGCCATTGTAAAGATGCTGAAGGTAAAACATCTGAGACTCATCTTGATTTGAAATAAATTAATGTGTCCCACAGCTTGCTGTCAGTGTGAAACTGAAGGCTACAGGCTACATGTAAAAAGCCACAATGCTAAGGCACATACCAAACATGCTCTTGCCATCCAATGGCTTCTATTTAAAGGCAACCTGTTATGCTTTTCTTTACTTTCTGTCAAATATAATGTCACAGTGTTAGATGTTCATATTAAACATCCCCAAATTTTAAAATAAGGAGGTAAAAGTACGTAAACGTAATCCCTGTGGGCAAAAAAAGTCAGACTTTTCTAAAATAATCCAACTGTTTTTCTGCACATTCAAGATAAACTGACGTGGATTATTTATATGGTCATCTACTCCAGGCACACTACTGCAAGTGTTAACATTACATACACTGCTACATGTAGCTACATGCTAATGTCAGGGAAATATGTAAACTTAGCTGTGGATGTTAATATTGCTGGAAATGCTGACCAATCAGAGCAGACTGGGCCTTTTCCGCTGTTTCACGTGATATGCACTTTCTTCTTGCTATGACACACTGTCGCAGAGAAAATCCACAGAGAAGAACAGGTGTGAATTTGGACACACTATGCGTCGTTCGGGCCCATAGGGTTAAAGGTTTTAAAGTCCGAACTATCGAAAAAATACGCTTTCACACTGCAAAAGTCCGAACCATGATTTTATTTGGTCTGGACCGAGACCACCTATTTTGGTTGGACCAAATTTAGGGTCTTTGGTCCAGATCATGGTCCGGGGGAGCTTTCGCACCTGTAAATTTGGTCCGGATCAAACGGAAAAGTCCTAAAGTCTGGAACAAACGAGGTAGGTGTGAAAACACCCTTAGACAGAGTGAATACATACAACATGACTAAAACTGTGTTTTTGACCATTAAAGCACGTGAACATGTTCCAGTAGAAACACAAAATTTAAGTATGAACCTGAAAACCTAATGGGTCACCTTTAAGGTAAGAAAGCAAGAGTCCCTATTCACATCAAGTGTTCTTCAGCAACCTGCCTATAACTCAATACATGATCTAACAATAATTAGTAGTTAAAGTGGCTGGGCGTGAATAATATTACAAATAAAACATAATCATTTTATCTTACTACTAAGTATGCATGGGAAGTTTGAGCCGATACTGAAGTTTTGAGAGCTAATCATCTGCTTTGATTATATGAAACTAAACAACACCCACGGGAGGTTTTTCTAGGATAGTATCAGCTCAAGCCTTCAAAGGGTGGCGCTCTGGGTGAGATTCAAAAATGCTAACTCAACAAACATTTAATTACTATAAAGAAAATAAACCCACAGTAGGTTGGTCAGTGTGTCCAACGAGTTTTAAATAATTAATGAAGATAACAGTTAAGGTAGCAACTGTGCACGCTTGGCATTAAATTGTTTGATAGACAGTCCAAGACAATGAGAACACAACTAAACATAATCTACTGGCGATATGAAGAGCTCTTATGCCTATATTTTGCATATATCACTACATTGTTTTTCCCCTCTTCCTCTGAGTCATGTGCCCCTTCAGCACCCACAGCATTTACCTAGACTGCCTATGCCAGCAGTGAGCCTTGATGTAGGAGGAGCGGATCGGACAGATTGCAGGGAAAAAGACAAAAAGGAATGTACAGTACACAAGGGGTATATTCGGTTTAAGTAAAACTAGTCCATACCCGGGGATGTGTTATGTAAAGAGGAATGAATAAAAACAGTATATTAGAGGAGATGAAAAATCGGGGCACTGTATATGCACTGTAGAGCATAGTTTTGGCTGACGGCACGGAGGCACGTGCGTACGTGGGGCCGTGCGCGGGCACACAGGTACACACATACATGCGCAACACGGAGAAACAATGAAAGAAACAGTGCAAAGTATACGGCACAATGTTTAGTTTGTAATGTTTGTAGGCTAATGTCAGTAAAGTGAAAATACGTAATGGTTGGCTCGCGCAGACAGACACAGATGTGCGTTCGTTCAGTAAAATAATTACCTTAGTCTTCAGCAAGTGTTGGTGCTTGAAATTGCATGTCCCAAGTGGTTTACATTTAGTTCAAATTCATATAAACCAAGCACACCTTTACAGACAGTACACAAAGCTTGTTTTCAGCATGTTGTGTCCCACATTTACTGCAGTGTGTGGAAGGTTGCATGGGTCAAACACTGGGGGTGTGCTTAAGCAAAACCAACAAGATTGTAATTTGGTGTTTGAATCTATAATGTAAAGTTTTCTGCATGCACATCCTCTGCTTTCATTGTTTCAGTGTTTATTCAAAGTCCTGCCCTTTGGAAAGTTAGTCTTCAAAACAAGCTCAAAGCATTTTTATTATTCTAATCAGTGACAGATGAAAAACAACAGCCCTAATTGATGAGGAAAACGACGAGCGCTTCTCAGAATAACTAAACTCAAATGTATTTTTATTTTTACTAATGTCTTACTGACACTGCGGACTCCACTGTCAGACATTTTAAAGCACCTTATTAACATCTAACATCATCTGCTCAAAGTGAGAAAAGTTAAATGTGACAACACTTTTTTTGGGCGCTGTGGGGCCGTTCAGTATCAGCTTCCACTGATCCCTCGTTCTCTCACTGAAAAACAGAAATGCACGCTTTTTAGATCACAAAATGGAAGACATAAAAGGAGTGAGACAAGAAGGAAAACTAAGGCCAAGAGATGAGTTTCTGTCATACACAAAGCAGAGCGGATATGAGCTTTTGTCAAGCTGGGAAATCAATTTGATATATAACGGAAAAACTGCACAGGCTTCTTGAAGTGACATGACAAACCAAACGGCACACAGATTTAGGTGTTTAGTGCGAGGGGTGGCGGCATGGGTGTGAAATGTTTACTTTCATGCGAGGCTACACTCTAATCTCTGTTTTATGTGACAAATGAGTCACCAGGATTTATCAACATCATTTTTGAGCTGTGAAATGAGCACAAACCAATTACACATTACGATCATTATCTGAAAGTACTTTGATGAGCGAGGACGCCTGTTCTGAGTGTCTGTGGTGTTACTTTCACATTACCAGACCTTTCTCCACACAAGCTTTGCACTGCTGACAGAGCTGTCTTAAAGGACAACTTCGATATTTTTCAACCTGGGCCCTATTTCCCCATGTGTATGTGTGTGTATGATTCATGGGTACAATTCGTTCTAAAATTGGTTCAGTATTGAGGGAGGCGGATGCAACCGGGAGCTGCGAAACGAGCTAAAATGGTAACGGGGGCAAATGCGTCCCGTATAAGTTTGCGCATTAAAAGTGCTTTTTATCGCCACTGACAGGTTCAGATCGCCAATAATATGAGTGCTATGAGTGGAGTCAGCTGTCAGTCAGTGTTGGAGCAGAGAGGGGGAGGGCTGCCCTGCTGGGTACTGTAAGTGAGTATGTGTGTATGAAGTGTATGTGTTACGCTAGAAGAGTCAGAGGACTGAGTCTTTTATGTGCTACCCCCTGGAGTGTTACCGGAGTTTTCGGAGTGCTCAAATAAACGGGCCTTTTTCCCGAACGCAAGAAAAGGATGTCGCGCAACACCCCGTACAGCTTTCATATGCTGCCTTTGTCGGACGGCGAGATGCTGAAGTTGTGGCTAGTTGTGCTACAAATGGATGCTAACACTCCTGTCCAGACACCACTATCGGGTCTGCAGTGCTCACTTCTCCCAAGATGACTACCGCCAGCCGAAGAAGAGAAGACATTCAATCCTGAAACACCTCTTCCTCAAGAAAACGGCTGTCCCACGAGTAGAGAGAGCTACAGACACAGAGGAGCAAAGCTCATGACGTCACACAGCCCAGAGGTAAGGGAAACACTTAGCATGCTATTTACAGAGATAACACTGGCGATCTGAACCGGTCAGTGGCGAAAAAAAGCACTTTTAATGCGCAAACTTATACGGGATGCATTTGCCCCCTGCATCCGCCTCCCTCAATACTGAACCAATTTTAGAACAAGTTGTACCTATGAACCTATGAAGTTGTCCTTTAACACACACTCATGCATACAGACATATTAACACTCACGGAGAATCGAACATTGCTTAAGTTGCCTTTAGACTGTAGGACAACAATTATTATGCATGTTTCATACATGTCTCACTATGATGTAAATAAAAATAAGCATATGAGAGCAGAGGAAGCTGCATTTATGTTTCACTTTACCTTCATTGTTTTCCCATTTTGAATGATATCACTCAATCAAACTGGCATTATTAGTGATTATCAGCGTCATAGATGTGGGTTAGAAGGGCCCTCCTACACTGACTAGTATGTTCAGAATGCCATTATTGCCTGGTGGCATCAGCAGCAGTGTTGTTAGGTTTCACTTCACTTTTATCAGGTAGACGCAGAGACTACATGGTTAGGTTTAGAAAAATCATTACGGTTTGGCTTAGTAAGTAAGTTATGTGACATATGTCAAGTGACTTAGGCCACATAATTAAAATAACTCTACATTGCCTCTTGGTTTCACATGGGACGACCTGGTCTCCAGGGTGAAAGTCCTGTATTACCATGAACCATTCACCACCCTGACCGACCTCCTTTTGCAGACTTCAATGCACTCTATACATTATGTCTAGTTTTGTTTTGTTTTTTCTCAAACTGTATTCAAAAATAGCACTTCTGACATGTTGTGTCAGCCAGTGTATTCTGCTTCATTTCATGCTGCATTCTTATTTGTAGATGTGTTTGTGGATGTAGGTCGTAGCAGCAGTCACATTTCGAGTGTTGGGTCCCAAATCTCTGACACTGTTAAAAGTTTGGGCTGCTTTTGGTCAGCAAAACTCCAACTTCACTGTGACATCATAGTGTTCTGCATAAAACACTTTTCTGGCCATTACTCAGTGTCATGTATATCATCAGTTGGTGGGCTTGTCTAAAGTGTGATCTAGGACCACTGTTTTGTATTGACAATGTGCACAAATGTTTCTCAGATGAACCACAATCTCTCATGGCTTTCTGTAGAGGACATACTGCAATGTAGTTTTCTGGTATTAGTATTTCATTGATCAAGTAGTGTACATCTGGATTCGGTGTCTTGCTCAGGGGCACCTTGGCAGTGCCCAGGAGGTGAACTGGCACCTCTCCAGCTACCAGTCCACACTTCATATTTTGGTCCGGACAGGGACTTGAACAGGCGACCCTCTGGTTCCCAACCCAAGTCCCGAATATACAGTACGTATCAGACAAAACAGGCCAGGTCAGGATATCTATTACCGCCTAGACAAAGAACAAATCTCCCTTAAATCTTCTGCAATTTACGGCGCCATTACAGGATGGAAGTCATTACCAAATCGCATCATTAGAATAAAAAAAAACAGAGTCACTTTCAGGAAAGCACTTAAAGTACTTCATGCAATTAACTATATAAACAAATAGTAGATGTAATGAAATTATGTAAGTTATGTAATCTTGCTTGCGGGTTTTGTTCCAAGTGTCTCAACACTTGATATGTGATTCAGTTTTTGTTGTTTTTTTGCCCTTTTTTTGTATGTCAAGTGACATTTGAATGTTAATAATGTACATAGGTGTTTGTTATATTGTATTATGTATGTGTTGGACTGGGATTCCAATTAACTAAATTATACTAAACACCCAAAGATGAAGTCAGACCTGCTAATACAGCCTAATGCAGAAAAATCACATTTGTTTACCTCACAATTGTTATGCCATAACATAAAAGCTGCCACTGTGGGAACTTTCCAAACTTGTGAAATCCTGTCTGTGAGTATTATACAGTTGCAGACAGGATTTCAGTCTCTCACCTATACCTTAAACAACATGCCCCCATCAGTGCAGCCCCGCTTGCCTGTTATAATACAGACCTGCCTGCTTAAGGAGAAAAAAAAGCTATGCACAAGGGCTGAAATTTAAATCAAAGAAATTCACACTGTGGAGCAACAACTAGCTACTGCTGCTACAGCTGAGTCACTGCTGTCACCCAAAGCTGCAGGACCATAAAGTATGATGTAGCTGCACCAAATGTTGAGTGAGACACAAGCCGAGAATATTGTTTCCCTCAATGAGATAGCAACTACAGAATAACACTGCATACAGCATAAATCAAACAGAACCTCTTCATGAAATAATTAGAATTTGTGGATAAATCGGCACACAAACATTTTACTCAAACCCACACTGGATGCGTAACACGTTCAAAGGCAGCTGTTTTTAACTGCATCGATTCGACATATGGTGATGACACCCTATCACCTTGTAAATGGGAAGAACATTCACAGGATGTTAATTATTGTGAGTTACATTATAACACTGCCACAGACACATCACATTAGGAAAACCAATACCCGCATCTTGAAAATCTCTGGAACAAAATGACAACAAGAAAAGCAAAATTGAGCTGTTAGTAACTAAAGTAAAACTGGGCATATGGAGGGATCAGGCCGCAGGTGTTTGTTGTCACATCCTTACTGTCAAAGACGTTAAATTAAAGTTGTTTACTTTTAAATGGTCACATACAGTATGTCACAGCCACTTAAAGAAACATCAGGGACAAGCTGCTCATCTCAAACTAATGATCACATCAGTGCATTTTAAGGGAAGTGCCAGTCTCTGCTGCCCCTCATGGGAACAGTGACGATTTGCTCTGTGTTGAAACTACATGTTTTTACTTATGGAAACGATATAAGGGACAGCTCTCTGAGGACTATAGGTAATCCAATAGGAAAATATTTCTCCACTGCTTCTCCCTTCTCAGAAGGTTAACATTTAATGACCTCTGTCAGTGTGCTTCCTTATACAGTAACAGCTCCAGCTGTTAAAATGTATACAAGGCTTATCAAAATGCCAGCTGTCATCCCATTCTCCGTGCAGAATGCAGAAACAAGGCCGAATCTGCTCTTGTTAGTTCATCTGGTCTTGTTAGTTTTTCATATATAGGCATCAGCATTACAAGGGTTGCACATTGGCTCGGGAGAGGGTTGTTTCTCTGTTTTGACAAAGTGGCAGAATACCACACACTCGACAGCAGAGTCAGAAAGAGAGAATCAACATTTTCTAGTTAATGAGATGACAGTGTCAGCCTGCTCCAAGAAGAGAAAAAAGAGCCAGGAACCTTTGACTTTTGAACCTATGACAGTTTCTTTGTTGTAAATTGCAACTGTTTTGTGGTCTAAATAATTTCAAATGTCAGCTTTTTAAACAACGCTGTATAAGATCTTCGGAAAACACACGGCTCTTTTATTCATGTAAAGTAGATTAGCAAATGCCTTGAAGAAGAGGAGAGACTGCTGCTGTGAGGCCAGCCCTGTTGACGCTAAAGTGGGTCTGCACCATTATTATGCCGGCGTATGTCTGCAATAAGTAGGTGGGGTCTGCAAACCATTTGCCGTTGGCTGATAGATTACACTCCATTTAAACAGCTCTCCCAGCCCTCGCTATGACGTGTTAAGTGGTTCACCAACGCAATGAAATGGAGCGGACCCAGTGAGTGAGTGACTTTGTCAGTGATGAAGTTACAGCAATAGTCAGAGTGATTGATGACGTGAATGTTGATGTTTCCCCGTTGGCCATTGCTCATACAACGTGAATAGGGGCTGACACACTGACAGAGCTGTGGACTCTGACCATCATGTATTCTTCTTTCCTGTGAACACTGTGGCAATATAGCACAGTGGAATTAGCGGGCTGGCTAACTAGCCAACTGTGGTCAAAATGGCAGTTTTGGATGGAGGAAAGAGAGGACCATCACATCAGTCTGTTTTATTTATTCAGATGTTATTGACAATGTATGTATGACTGCTGTATGACTGTGTCTAAGTGTACCGTTTTTCATTTTTAACATGTATTTACATTAATTTTGGGGCTGCACCGCAAAAACAGGGTTAGTATATGGATGTGTAAAGAGACTATGCTGTAAAGTCATGTTGAAATTCAGTGACTGGGTATATGCTGCTGCTTCAAGTTTCAAATTAAAGTTCTTGTTTTAAATTAAAAGCCCTCTAGCATTTCACACCTGGTCGTGCCATATTCTAGAGTTTGACACAGCCTTGTTTTACTGATTGTCTGTTTCGTGTACTTCTTTCACAGTGACAAAATTTGTTTTCAACTGTAGCTTTGAGAAAATTGAAATACAAAAAAGAAACTATTATGCAACTTCAACTTACCTTTGCTGAAGTATGACCTCCATACCATTCCCAAGGCTGTCTCTATAGTGACAACTTAACAAATGGTTAGCTTATAACCTATACAGTGACTGACAGCCTCCAGCAGTGAAAAGACCCAATTAACCCTGACTATACTTATCTGCACTATGGGTACTCTTCACTAGTTCTGGTGTGTGGCAGAAGAATAGATCCGTCTCAGCTTACAGCAGCTGAACTTGTCAATCATCTGACTCAAACCATCTGAGTATCTGTCTGTGAAAGATCTGCCAAAGACTCCTCACCCGTGGCTCCATCAGCTTCCAGTGCCAATTAAAAGTGTGCTGCATGTCAGAAACAACACATACAGTACTGTAGTTTGGAGGCTTGAGAGAGGCTTGTGAGAAGATGTATCAGCTGTGTAAAAGGGCATTAGTAACAGGGCATTAATGTTTCAGCTGAGGCAAGAATTTCACTGTTGCTGTGGCAGAAGAACTATGACTGTTAACTAACTATGACTTTTAACTTAAGTTCAGGGTGACATTTTTCCACTCAAACTATATGTTGACAATCTCTTAGGCATGCAGAGATTGTAGGTAATGTTCAGTTTGGTCAGGGAGGACTGGGGCTCTGCTCAGGCAAACCGGTATGGAATAAAGCAGGTCTCAAAGATAAAAGAAAGCTGGTCGTGGAACAGATATGTAGACAGGAGGAGATAATAAGGAGTGCAAAGGTAGTGGCAGCAGGGGGAACTACTAAGCAGGGTACATAACTCCTTGAGATCAGGTGGAGAGATCCACTTCCTCTCAGGAGGAAATCCAGGAAGAGGAAGGTTATTTAAGTGTGGGAGTGGCCTATTTGAATCCCTTTTGTTTGAGATGCTGCAAGGTGAGTGTGTTTGCTGATCCTGTAAGTTTATTTATCTCCTTTAACTTTAGCTTATATTGTAGTTATGCTATGTAGCGTGTGAGATAGAGTATGGTGAATGTGCTAGGAAAAATAGTATCAGCACTACTTCTGCCTGGAGCTCGCATGTATGGAGCCTGGGTTTGGTTAAAGGTGGCAGTGCTGTTTGTGCTGAGAAAGCCATGTGTAAGTAACGTAAAGGAAGTTATTGGGTCGGTGCGAGGAGCAGTGAGACCTGGCATTAGGGGAGTGTCTCTGGGATACCAGAGATCACTGTCTAGCCTCCTGGAGGTGTAGTGGGACCAACTAGACGAAACACTGGTGAAAGGAGGTTCCCACCCGATGACCCCAAAGACATGTTAGTTATCATTGCTCACAAAAAAACTTGCAGTCGTCAAACAATAAAGCTGTTTGTCTCAAGGATAATGCCGTGACCCAGAGTCATCCAAAAACTCTTGGAAAACACATGAAAGAGCCATATACCATAATTTTGGTACCATATACCTTCATTACAATGAGTATAGCTAATATAGTTAATTCTAAATTAACGCTAGGACTGCATCATACTCGAGGAAAATGTCACTCAATTCAGTGAAATGGCTTTAAAGTGTTTTTACATTGCTTTAGTATCGCTCAGCCCTGTCTCCTACAGATTACCTTCATATACAACTAATTAAGCAGTAAATCCACTTTTAGGGAAACGTAATGCAGAGAGAATTACAACTGCTATTAACATAATTAGGAGATGTTGGCAATTATTTAATTAATTGATACTAATTGTATCAGCAAAATGTTCACTGACAAGGAATTTAAGTTGTTCTCCACCATAATAGGCAATCTAAAAGAGCCCCCGAGTCCCTAAGTGACTATTTATTTTTAACCGGCTGGATCAAGGACCTCTTAAAGCATTCAGTCCTGCAATGCAAGGAAATAAGCTGATCACTGCAGTTGCTTCATGTTACTGAAATCATGATCTTTTCCCATCATTAACCAAAGTGCTTTTGTTGCCTAAACCTTAGACAGGAGTCTGGACACATACCAAAGTTCTGGTGTCAAGGTCCTGCACTATTAACACCTGCCATTCTCTGCATCCATCTCCCTCCAAAGCCTATGTGGTGCATGAATATAGTGTTTCACTGCTTGACAGAAATGTTGTCTCTGAGCATAATCCAGTCAGCAATTACAGTACATTGCCACATCAACAACATACGTATATTTACAAACGTAATTTCTGGGAGACAGGGTTGTATTCCTCTATTATTGTGTCAAGAGTGGACTTCGATTGCACAGAGGAATGAGGCTCCTTAAATAGCATCTGCAATAAGATACTATATATTGTTGGTTTTGTTGATAATAAAAATGTAAAATAACACCGCTTTATCCTTTACTTTTTTTAATAGCTGACCCTGTGATACATGAAATTTATCTGACTTCAGTGATTTGTTGCAGTGGTGCTATATATATAGATGGATTTTAAAGGGCTCACTCTCGCCATCATTCCACCTAATCATGATCTCAAACAGCAAACAGCCCATCTGACAAACTGTAATTCAAAACGTCAATCACTTTGCTGCTGGAAAAAATAATTTCTCATGACTTATGGATTCCATTAAACATTTCAGTGTGCAGTTTTATGAGTTGTCTATTTTCCATTTTGCCTTGCATCTTGTTGCATTTTACTCGTAATCTAAGCAAGTCTGTCAGTTTGCCTCGTAATAGCAGCACTACCATCTGAGTGCTTTGCCCACACTCCCAGGGTTCCAGCATCATCCATCACCGAGTGACTGCTGTGACCGCCCGTGATATTACCCTCAGGTGCAGAGGCCTTTAGCAGAGCTCGTCCAGCCTGAGGCAATTTTTTTGCCTAATTCCACGACTGTAACATATGATGTTGTAGAAAAATATCAAACACTGCATACGGTAAAAACGGTAATAATGCTGTGATGCCACAGATGTGTGTTAGGTGCATGTGAAGATAATAACATAATAAACTACACGTGTTCTCGTGGAATGAATCAGAAAAATTGACCCACACTTTTGCATCATACACAACTGGAGGTGCTGACTGACAAAAACTGAGTGTTATCTTTGATATTCAAGAGGCACACAACAGTTGTGTGTGGCTTTGTGTGCACCAAGAATGTAACCGCAGCAGGTGACAGGGTGTCAAGTCAAGAGGAGTAAGAAAATATCCACACACTTTGTGATATTTTAACAATAACAATGCATCAATTTTTAATTGATGGTTTCCATCCAAAGATTCAAGGCCGTGGTTCATTTTGTGTCCCTGCTTGATCCTTCAGGGTTGTATCTTCAGCCATTTGACTCTTTTACTTCAATCACATTATGTCGCCCTGCTTACAGTATGGCAAATAGCTTGTTTACAATCACGTGACCACTGTGATGCACAATAGTCAGATGGAGGGCAGGAACTGATAAATCCATATATTGCTTGGATATAGTGGAAAGTGACTACATGGAAGGGTTGGATGAGCCTGCAGGCAGAAAGTAATGTCAGGAAATTGAAACTCATGTCGGATGTGAGCCAGACAAAACAAATAAAAAGTGTTTTTTACCCACAATTTCAACAGTTTGCCTGGTGTGGACACAATTGACGTTAAAAACAACCTCATCCCACAGACCTTCTAACATTAATAACATTAGCACACAAGAGTCTAGAACATGACTTTTTTGTTTTTTTGCTATTCAGAATAGGTGAAATCTTCATTGTAGGGCTGTGCTTAGTGTATTGCTTCGCCCAGCACCTCCTTGCCCTCTCACTCTCTCTATTAACACACTACGCTATTACAGTGCAGACGCTCTGCTGCTTGCGCTCCGCTTTGCTTACATTCTTTTGTGGATATACTTGTTTTTTTCCTGCTAAAAGCTACAGAAAGTAGATCCTGGATACTTATAAAGCATTGGGACTTTAACTTGTGAAAGATACAGAGGACTACTGCCATATTTTCACCACTTTAGTACTGTGTGAGCAGGGCCGAGGCACAGTGCAAGCCTTTTTGCTGTGTCTGTGACTGGAAACCTGTGATTAGGACAAGGACAAGATGGCAAAATCTGTGAGCTGCACAGAGTGTGAGCGACTAACCGAGACGATAAGGCAGCTTCAAAAGAAGATTGAAATGCTACAACAAATTCGTGAGAGTGAGCAATTCATTGACTCTGTGGCAGCTAACATACAAGGTGCTGATGGACAGACTTTTATATATGGAAATACAACAAATGTGGAGCATACCATCAGTGTTTTGGCTGACAAAATCCCATGGATATGTCCTAACACCACTAGATCAGCTGCAGAGGCTCCCAAACTGGCCTTCCCTAACGACCCTTCCTACTGGCACAGGACTGGTGCTCGACCAAAAGCATCAGCTCCAGCCAGGACTTGGGCTGACGTCGTTAGACGCAAAGGCAAACCCAGCAGGAAATCAGTCAAGAGAGCCCCAACGCTCACCCCTCCACTTGAACTCTCTCTACAGGTACGATGCACTAGCTCCAAATGAAATGTGTGACAATACCAACTACACTGAAGCCATGCAGGCCAATCACACCTCTGGTATTAAAACCACTGCTAGACCCAAGGCCAGAAAAAATTATGCTAACACCACACCTGATCAGCCAGACACCATCCTGATCGGAGACTCAATAACCAAGCATGTAAGAATGGCAAAGACTGAAAATCTAACAGTGTCTGTCAGGGAGCTAACCAAGTTGTTGCCAGTGATCCTCTCTACACACCCAAGTAACATGAGGATCATCATCCATGCTGGGTCATTTGACATTCTACGAAGAAAAATTGGCTCTGAGATCCTGAAAAAAGACTTTTCCCTGCTCCTGGAGAAACTGAGTGACTGTCAGTCACAAAATGTGTTCATTTCTGGCCCCATTCCAACCCTGGGGAAAGGAATCGAGTCTTTTACCAGACTCCTTGCCCTGAATACATGGCTGACATCGGCATGCTTTACTCATGGGATAAAGGTTATTAACAATTTTAACATCTTTTGGAACTGTAAGGATCGCTTTCAGCGTGATGGGATTCATCCGAACATCACTGGATGCAGACTACTCAGGGCCAACCTACGTCATGCTCTTGGAATGCCATACCAAAACAAGAATGGACAGATAAGAGCCAAGGACAAGTACGGGGCACAGAGAAGGACAGCCTGCATCTCTCCCCCTTCACCTGACCCTTTGCTCCACATCACCCAAGGCATTCAGAGGATGTCCCTGTCCCAGTCAGGGATCCAACAACCCCCCTCCTGCCCTTCACCACAACCACCAAGGAGCCAATGTCGCCAATTACTAAATCAGCCTACTACCACCTTAAAAACATTGCAAGAATAAAAGAATTTCTGTCTAAACCAGATACAGAAAAACTTGTTCATGCTTTCATTTTCAGCAGGCTGGACTATTGTAACGGTGTCTTCACAGACCTGAGTAAAAAATCAATCAGACAACTGCAGCTCGTCCAGAACGCTGCTGCCAGAGTCCTCACCAACACCAAGAGAGTGGAGCACATTACACCAGTGCTTAAGTCACTGCACTGGCTTCCTGTGTGTCAAAGGACAGACTTTAAAATCTTGTTACTTGTCTATAAAGCACTAAATGATCTCGGGCCTAAATACATCTCTGATTTACTTGTACGTTATGAAGCATCCAGACCCCTCAGATCATCTGGAACAGGTTTACTCAGTGTTCCCAGGATCAAAACTTTTCTGCACTGTCTTTAACTACTTATTGTCTTGCTTTTAGCTTTTGTTTTTAAGGATCTATTGTTCCTTTAATGTTTTCTCTTGTAAAGCACATTGAATTCCCTTGTGTATGAATGGTGCTATATAAATAAAATTGCCTTGCCTTGCCTTGCCTTACTGCAGCGGGAGTGTGTGCTCCACCCCGAGGACATTGAGAATTCACCCGTCCTGCACACACACATCGACTGGGCTATTTGTTAACAACATGTTTCCCATTAGCCATCACACTGACAACAGAGTGGAGCCATGTCTGTGTCAGTGTGAGTCTGTTGGGACTGTTTACCAGCTCTGTGTTAGATGATGGCGGCTCCTGCTGTGTTAGCTTGTCCAAATAACCAGGCAGATGTTGAAATGATTATTCCCATGTAGGTATCCTCGCCTCTGCCTCTGGGTTATTATTTTGTTAAGGGCTCTCATCTCCCTGGAGCAACATCATGGAACTGCCCAGGCTGTGCAGCAGCACTCTGCTGTTCCACCATCTCCCACTGTAGTGCCAGTATGATGTATTCAATATACATTTTCAACTGATAAATTGGTCAAAATTCATGACCAGTACATTGCAATATATTGAAGTGTAATCCTAAATCGTGAAATGTAGCCTATCTCATTGCCAGGTTTTCACTAATACACAGCCTTAGTCAAGTCCCTCCCGAATGTTTGTGATAACCAGTTATCAAATGCCTGAAAAAAGGGTTTCATATGTAAAAAACAGACACACACACATACACACACACACACACACACATACACACACACGCAAAAATGTAACTGTTATTACTGGGAGCAATAAAACTCATCGCCTGTCATTTATTGCATGTAGGTCTATATTGAGAGAGAAAAGTACACAAGTAATGCGTAGGTAAGAATATGTAGGCAGAGCAGTTATGCATAGATTTTAATCAGACGTGGCAGCTCTGACAGAAGGTGGAGATGTCAGCTGTGTCAAAATGTGAGATTTCAAAGAGGACAGGTGTTTTACATCTGCTCACACCCAGCATGGCATACACTTTCAAGAATGGTGAACTGAGGAAGTGGAACAATGTTAAGATGCTTTGATCATAAGCGACCACACCACATGCTAACACCCAAACACAAGCTGGTGCTTTTTTCCCCACTTTTACAGTGGCTGATTCAAATGCGTAACACAGTCACACAATCCAGAACAAGTTCCCAATCTTTGCTACAGACCTGACTGCTGCAGAGAGCAGTGACTTGCAGTACATTAGACTTTTCAACATCAAGATTTTAATTGAACTGTTTTCACTGTATAATCATCCTGGCAGGCGACGAAGCGGCCAGTCACAAATCCAAACACCTGTACTGTGCCCTCTAAATTGTGCTGAAGGAGAAAAACAGAAACATTGCCATTCCTCTTCAAAAGAGCGACCTCAGACACAAAATTAAAACTGATGCCAAATTGTCTCTTTGTCCATAAGACATTCATTTCTGGAACACTGCTGTCAGAGAAACCAATGAAGACCCACCACCTTGATCTAACACCTAATTTATCTCAGTGTGAAGCCTCACCGGATGAAATGAAGGGTGCTGCTTGATGAAAGCAGATCTCAAATAGGTCAGTAATGCATGACATACAGTGGACAAGGCCAGATTCAGAGCAAACATGACTATACAGAAAAGGTAACACCTATTGTACATATGTACACAGTGTACTCATCCATGTGAGCATCATGTAAACAGAACCATTTATCCAAATCTAGTCGTCTAGTTTGCTAAGATATTCTAATTTATGGCACTAGCAGCTGGTAGTTATGATAGGCAAGTTTTAAATTGGCTGTGCTGCAGCCACACACACACACACACAAACTGTGGCCTCTACTTCTAGGGTGGTAAATTGCCATCTTCCTCCGATGCATTTAAATTGATTGAGTTTTATAAAGGCTCTAATGGAACATTCTGTTACCACCCTGCCCAGTGCTGTGCTGGCAGTGCACAAATTTGGCAATGGCATTACTGGTCACGACAGTTGTATCCAACAGGCAAACAAATATTATGTACCTTCTACTTGTTTGGGAGAGGCGTCATTCTCAGTTGGTAAAAGCACATACAATCCAAGCCACTAGAATCCTACACTTATCAGAGCAGGTGATACCACATGAGAAAACCACCACAGCACAAAGTATAGGTATAGATCTATAGGGCACAATACCAAATAAAACAAAAACATATATGATTCAGATTTCATTATAATTTTTTAAGCACAAAGTATACCTGCTCTCTTTACTTCCACTGTAGATCATGACGTCATTTTATGTTCTCTTGGTATTGTTCTACAAATGTTGCCGCAATCGGGCAGCAAATGGCAATGTACTTTGTTCAATAGCCAGTGGTATTGATAGGTAGGCGGACTGACAGGACACCTTCAACAGGTAGTCAAAGCTGGGATGTGGATAACAGAAACTAAACTGATGGGACCATACAGCAATGTGACAACACAGACAATCCAGCAAACAAGACTCTCATCTATGTAGAGGAGCTAAAGATTCAGCTGTTTAGATAAGAGCTGATTACAAGGGCAGTATTTCACAGAGGAGGAAACACTGGGTGTATTGGTGCATAAAATAAAGATAGTGAGAGAAAGTTAAATAAAAAATAAAAGCAAGAATTGTGAAGAAACATTAATACAGAATAGCATATATAAAAGTAGAAAACTGCGCTTAGTAGAGTGCAGATCTCTGCCAGGCAGTCGCCTGAGCTGTTCACAGCCACTCTAGGCAATTCTAAGTGCAACAGACCTGCAGCAGGAAAATCATAGAAGATGATAAAAAACACGCTTTGTCTATTTTTGACAGAGATGCACATTGCACAGAGTGAATTGATTTCTTCTGCTAACAGACACTGAGGGCTCTAGTTTCCTGGCGCAGCACAGGGTGGCGCAGGGTGGCGAACAGCAGCAGCACAACCCGAGGCGCGCTCAGTTTGGTAGTTTGGCAGACCGAGGTGCGCTGAGATGGGTGTGGCGGCGCAGCAGGGAGAGGTGTCGACAGATCCAGCTTGGCACAGTGACAGTTTCGTGCCAAAAGGCTGCGCCGAAGGTGCGCTAAAAGCTCGCCAGCTGAAACCACGTCTACTGTCAGCACAGGTGGAGCACATCGACTGTCCCGTCACATCTGATGTCAGATCAATGGGATTGGCACCATTTGGCACATTTGGCACGCGTAATGGAAACCCAACCTGATTTGATTAATACAGCTGCAAACTAATGAGTTCACATCCCTCTCAGCCAACCACAAGCAGCCACAGCATCAGATAGTGAGTATATATTCAGCACCTGCCATCTTAGAAAAGCCATAACAAAAGAAACAGAGTGAGACTGCAAGAGAGAAAGAGAGAGCACGTGCGCACGAGAGAAACACAACATTGATTTACAATTGACCTCCTCCCAGGCTACCCTTGCATCATCAGCCCGTGGAGGTCTGCTCGCAGTTCCGTATATTCAGACACTGCGAGCAGACCTCCCGAACCAAAACATCAGTTTCCTCCTGGGAGAAGTTTGGCTGTCTGACGCTGCTGCTCTCTTCTGCCATGGCGATTACGCCTTCACGCGGCACATTTAAGGGCGAGGAGAGGGGCTCATTTGATTGGTGTGATGTGTGTAAAACCCACTCCATTCCTTCTCTCCTCCCTCTTTCCAACTTGCACAGGTAGGAGGGACAGAGGTGGGAAAGAGGAGTAGCTGCGCCAGCGCACACGGTGTGCGTAACTAGAAAACTGAATGTGAAATAAAGATAGCCCATGAAGTAATTATAAGAAAAACGTATTTTAATAACTAAAACAGTGCCATGAACCTTTGATTGTCCTTCATTACTTGACTCTTAATTGTATTAACCTTGTGTGTAGGCCAGGGCCGTGCCGCCCATAGGGCAGGTTAGGCAAATGCTAGAGGCGCCAGCATGCCAGAGGGCGCCAGGGAGTGAGGTGTTTTTTGGGGGGGTTTTCCCCCATTCTATTCAGAAATTTGACAAGAAAACACTACAAAATAACAACAGTACATATAGCCATACATCTTTAAATAATAATGAAATAATATTTCTAATTTAAATTTCTGCCTGCCTGGCATCCTTCTGCCTCTCTGGTGGGCAGCACCAATTTCGCCAAGGTCCCTGACCGCGCCCCCTTCGCCCCACTACCTGTAGTCCTCTGTAATGTGATGCTGCTGAGTGACAAACTGACAGCTGGGTGCCATCGTCATGAAGAGTATTTTTCAGTACTGATCTGTGTGAAGGAGTGAACATACAACGTCAGACTTAATTACTAATGAGCAGAACCTACAGCCAGGCCAGTAAGGTTGTTTACCGTTTGTCGAGCCAAGAGGCTGCATAAAGCATTTTCCACCTAAGTTCTAACATGTGTTTGAGTTATCTACAAGTTTACTGTACTGTTTGTCATCTAGTCGCTTTCAAATGTCCGCCACAGACATTTACACAATGTCATGGATAAACATGGGTAAATGCATGGGAAAAGAATCATCACATATCACCTATGATAATGGTTTATTCATTTAAAAACACATTGTGCTTGTTTAGCACACTATTTCATGTAGTTTTTATCTGCTGGGGGGTCACGTAGGGGAGCGTAGCACGACAAAAATAGAAGAGCCTCCTAAAATTGTCGTGAGAGAGTTGTCACGTCGCTCCCTTTGCTGGTGCAGCCGCTGTAATTGATTAACGGGACAGTTAACACTACTAACAGTGTGAGTTAATGTCTCTGCACATGTTGAGCTTCCAGCTATGTTAATACAGACACAGGCTAATATAACATGATGAGTTAGAGCTGTTCGGACCACTTTTGGACTTGTTTGGCCACATATTTGTACTGAGAGGTCTTAGGATCCGTTCTGCTACGTCGGCTCCTTCTTCTTCTTCCGGTGGACCAGGTGCGTTAAGTGCGTCTTTACAATGCATACCGCCACCTATTGGACCAGAATTGTAACGACAAGCTACATTCACAGACAGTGAGGCCCATTATAATGTGTTTATGAGCCAGCTCGAACAGGTAGCGCCAAAAGCAGAAACATCTATATGTGGCGGAGATAATTTATTCGTGGCGCACCGCCACAGATAAATGAATGTATGGGAAACACTGATATTCATATAGCCTACTGTATATTTATGTTTTCCAATTTTCAGATTTGGGATGTTACAGTTGCATTTTTTTATATTTTGGCTGTTTGCTGTGTTTAAAATGTCATTAGATCAAGGCAGGCTGTAATGATAGGTGCTATTATGGTAATGCCATGATGGTTTCACAATCAACAGCTATTTGATTAATATATTGTAAGTTTGTCAAATATACGTATCTCCTCTTTTTAGATGCACTTCTGAAGTATTTGTGCCCCACCTCTGCAAATCCTGGGCCTACTAATGTAACTGCAGCCACCTCATCCACCTCAGCACCAAGTGATGCAGCCTCAAGTGCATCTCCCTCCCACACACAAACTGCCAGTGGAGAAATAAGATTATTTAGAGAATGTAGACTGTTAAGAGATTAACAAGTTTTTATTTATTTATTGTGAACTGTAAGTTAATATAACTTAAGTAATGTTTATGTTCTTTATTGCAATGCAACATTTATTTAATTATTAATAAAATCCAGACATTTTTTCAGGAAGTTTTTGAAATGTTTCTTCAGTAGTTTTTGAAAACCAAGGTTTGAACCGAACTGTGAGTCGGTGGGGCGCCAACGAATATTTTGCCTAGGGTGCCAAATTGGTCAGGCACGGCACTGCTGTAGGCTACAGTACAACTAAGTAGAAAATAACAACAATTAATTCAATTAAAACAGACAAAAAGAGACCATTTAACTACATAGCCTGCTTACTTACTTGGGGTAAAAGCACAAATATCAAAGAAAAATTACCAAATCAATAAAATCTACAAGTCTGCAACATTGTGCAAGCTAAACGTTCCACTACTGAAACGCTCCTAGTGTGGTATTATGCCATATGGTGGATGGAACAAAACTGGGTCATAGCCATAGTAGCTGAAGCGCAGCGCAGCTCCTCATGGAATTGTCCACAGCTCCCTTACAGTCAAGATGGCAGCAAAGATAACAAAAACAAACGAATGATATTTATCCCATGTTGTGCCTAACTTTAGTGGTACATCAGGTATGGAATTAATCTGGAGATGTTCTGATTCAAAACGACACCAAACTTTTGTATGGATGCCAGTTTTGAGCCACAGCAAAGGCCAAAATGTGGCCTACAACAGACAGTAAGGCTTGTTTTGTTTTTTTTTGCGTCTTTTTAAGCAAGATTGATTTGCAAAAAACTTGCAGCCCCAACAGGCTGGTTAAGAGGAGTGAGAAGTTAACAGTCGATGATGGTATAAAACAGTCAATAAAACAGGTTTTTCAATGACAATGAATCACCGCAACCATGAGATATCCTTAAGCACACAGTCATGCATGTGCAGAGAAAATATAAAGCTGATTGGTCCAGTAGTTTGGGAGATTATCTGCAGACAGACAAATACACACACTTACACACACACACAGCAAACCAAGTGCATGAGCCCTTCCAGGCTTGCTCCTGGCACAGATAAACATAACAAAATACATAAATGTATAAAATTGAGCGGTGCAGGTTTTAGAAGTGGTAGCTTGTGCAGACATGTGAAAAACAGTTTGACGAATTAGCAAAGCATATTAGCAAAGGCTATAAAAATTAACGGTGCAGGTGTTGTGGAAACATATTCACTTACAATGACTTAAAAATGGGTTTTATGGCTTGCTGGAGAGTTTTAAAAAAGCAGGAAAGGAGGGAAGGAAGATCCGACAATAGTTATTAAAAATAACTGTTCAAATTATTGAAATGGTTCTGAATTGCAGGTTGCAAACTTACTGTAGCTGCCCCCTTCAAGTGAAAGCAAGATATACATATTTATTGAGCGTTACAAACCAGAGTGATTATTCACATATTGCCCTCTTTGAATACAGTTAGATAATCGTGGGATTTACTGGCAACTGGAAAGTGAAATTGCCTTCTCTAAACAGTGTTACAGGTCATTAGTTGTCTTCAGAGATCTCTATCACAAGATGACTAACCTCACACAATACTGACAGTGTTTTATCTCTCTGGTTATTTGTAGGTAAGCAAACATGTAGTCATAACACCTACAGGGTGCGCAGGCAGATGACAATACAAAGTTGCATGTGAATATATAACAAAATACGTCATAAAAACGTACACTTTATAGATAAAAGATATAAAATATATTCAGTGTCTAATTGTATAACTAAGCACTATCACAAGCCTTCATCACCCAAATCCCAAAACTACAGTGACAAAAATCACATTTGTGATGTCATAGGGTATAAAGTCAAAATAAATGGAGCTGCTGCAGACAATGATATATCTTTAAATGTTAAAGTTATGGCTGAAATTGACACCACATATAAAGATGTTTGCCGAATTCATATATCTCTGGAATGGAAATCAGTTGGTTGCCTACCCTTAAGTGATTGTTGTTGTGATTTGGTCTATATGGGTAAATGCTGTGTCTCAGAACTCATTTGGGTATAAAAAAAAAAAAGAAAACAAACATTCAGTGGGTCCACAAAATCAATCTCCCATTCACTGTTTATGAGGTCGCTCCAGATTTTATACTTGATGACAATCACAAGTCTGAGACTCTGGTTTCTTGGTTTCAGACGGAGTTCACGAACTTCCCTTAGAACCGTGGACATAATATATGTGACTTCCCCTTTAAATTCATCATTTCAAAACAAAAATTGCCCTGAATCTCTTTCCATAGTCTTCGCGGTTTCCTCCAACTTTGATATCTGGGCCACTGTTTCCATGGTAAAAATGACTTCAGAGGAATGATGGCTCCTCATTTATCCACTCACGAGCTCAAAGCACCACTGGGGTCATGCCTCATGTGAATTTTCTTCTCTTCCCCTCCCAGTCATTCACCATCCTAAAGCACTGAGGGGCTTCATTTTTTCCAATAGGCTATAAATCATCATTGTGCAGGGGAAATCAACGAGAAAGGGTTTCCCTTCCCTCAACGATTACCACAGAGGTGCATCAAAGCTAGGCACTGAGTGATCAAAAGCTGGTGTTACATATTAATAGGGGACACTGGTAGCGCTGTGCAGTCTACAGTTGGTTGTGTCGATGTTTCGGTATTTTCTTTTTCTTCTTTTTATTAAAGAACACGGTCCCTACAGAGTTGGGAAAATCAGAGGTGCTTCTTCTGGTATTCTGTATGTGATGTTGGTGAAGTCTTCATTTTGCCACACTTTGTACCACTCCACTATCGTCAACTCATTCTGATACACTCAGGCACTTTATTGTGTTAACGCTCCCTGGAGACATTATTATTCAGATAGGATGTACTGTCTGATGACAGCGAAAGCCTCACCTTGAAACTCAAAGTCAACCACACACCGAGGCCCACTGTGCACACTCACACTGTCCCCCGTGCATCTGCAGTGCTGTGATATGACTATATATATACTGTGCGGCTCCTATTTAGCACACTAACATATGTCAGTTTTTACCACGTGACTTGTTGGCTGATCATTCCAATTGTTTACATCTAAAAAGAACTACGAATACAGCTCCATGTCCCTTGCTAGTAGTAGAGAGGACCTGAGTGTGTTATTCAACCACTACTTCACTAAATTACAGCCAAATATGAATAACACAAGCTGATAAAAATCGGCAGGCTATTTACTCAGTCTCTTTTTAGGGCATTTTCAAGTGAAGTGGAGCACTCAAAAAGGACT
This sequence comes from Epinephelus awoara, assembly GCA_035609425.1. Taxonomy (NCBI): domain Eukaryota; kingdom Metazoa; phylum Chordata; class Actinopteri; order Perciformes; family Serranidae; genus Epinephelus; species Epinephelus awoara. The sequence continues at coordinate 16,467,378 of CM069296.1, forward strand.
GTAGGACAGAAAATGAAAAATCAAGCAAGAGAATAAGAAAAGGCAGATATCTCAGCCAGTAATTTAGGTCAGTCATTTTACCTGGCCCAGAGCAAAAGGACGCAATCACAGCCAGTATACAGATGTAACTGAGGTAGGGCATCCATGACAGACTGTCCTGGATAAGAGAACGAAACAGATTGTATGGTATCATAATGTTGGCAGAAGTTATGACTCGATTCTGACCAGGAATATCACAACAAATGTATCAGGGAAATTAATAACTTAAAGCGCCAGCCTACATTTTATTTTGCTTTTGTTTAAGCATGTACATAACCCTTATTAAATTATTTTGTTGTCATGTTATGATGATCAGTGTTAATCAAGCAAGATATTAACACTTTCCAATGACTCACAACATAGGATTTATAATGTTAGAAATATACGTGCATGCAGAGGTGATCTACTGTATAATAACCTCATCTGTGGGAATTCGGATAGCAGTCTGTTCACAGTATAATTGGGCCACAGTACAAATCACTTAGGTGCATTGAGACACCTTTTCACTTACAGTGTGTCTGGAATGAGGCCAGTGAAGAGGGCTTACCTGGAAAGTGAGGAACACTGTGAGTAGGCTGAAGAACACGGCCATGGCAGAGAAACCAAAGATGAGGAGGGGCTTCCTCCCGATTCGTTCTATTACCAGCCCCTGGGAACAGAAAAAAAAGCAGCATATTAGACATATTTCAAGGTGTTTCTGTACAAAGGCTGTGTAATTACAGACCTATATTTGCTAGCAGTGCAGCTCTGGGAATGGCAATGTCAGTCTGTAAATTGGTTAACCACTTTGGTCCAGACTGAAATATCTTCTCATTAAAGTTTGTGTAGACATTCATGTTCCCCAGAGAATCTGACTGACTTTGGTGATCCCCTGGCTTTACCTGTTGCGACACTATGAGGTTGACATTTTTTTCTGTGAAATATCTTGACATCTATTGAACTGATTGCCTTGAAATGTAGCACAGATGTTCAGAGGATGAATCCTAATGACTTCAGTGGTTAATTAACCATCACCACGTCAAAATTTCAACTTGCCCATTACTTCAATTCATGACCAAATATATGCAAAACTGATGTTATTCCCATCAGCCTCAGTTGTACTTTGTGTTTAGAGCTAATTAACAAATGCTAGCATTCAAACATGTTAACATTATACATGCTAGGCAGGCGCATGTTAGCATTGTCTCACTGAACAAGTTAGCATGCTGGCAGTAGCATCTATCTAAAAGAACTATTGTGCCTAAGTAGCCTCACAGGGGTGCCTGCAGGGCCTTAGACTGTTTGCCATGGGACTGTCGTGATGAAACATAGAATAGTTTTAGAATATTGTGTTATGTGTTGTTGAGGGGTTTTTTGTTTTGGCATCTGATAAACCTTAAAACTCATTAATCTGTTACTTTGTTGGGATTTCCTGGAGCTCTAAGAATATAATCCCCCCTTTTTACTTAGGGAGTGACAATCCATCGATGATGATCAATGTATTGATTCAATGGGCAATGATCCAATATCATTGATGCAAAGTAAAAACATCAATCCATATCGTCATCTTTGGGATATTTTATTTTGAAAATCTGTGTCACCTTCAAACAGTGCCAGGTAGATATGAAAAGCAGCAGACGATGAGGATAACATTATTCAATCTTGAGAAAATACAAAGTGTTGAAATATCTGAGAGAATACGCGTCGACAAACAAAGCACATACCATATGAAAACAATGCCGTTATAAGAAAAGGACATAGGACAAACTTGCTTGGCCGAGCATCTCACTCCGCTAACTTGCTACAGTAACATTAACTGCATTGTTTCAGGAATCTTTGGCTGAAAAAAGTGCATGCAGGCTGAAATCTAAATGTGCTATTCTGTAGGGAGATGCATCAACTTAAACCAATGGTGAATAAAAGAAAAAGCATAAATAATACATGTAAATTGTTAAGCGATGAGCAGAGGAAAACTCTGCCAGCTGTTAGGATCTTGTATGCAGTGTAAAAGGGCTTGAGCCAACCTTGAACTTTGACAGTAATTACTGAGTTGAATTTTGCACTTTTGTTTAATTATCTTGTTATTAATTCATGTTTTATGACTGCTGGGAGAAGTTTGCCTTCAGGGCTTTCAGCCAGATAACCCTGGAGTTTTAGGAAAAAAATCGTGGTTTGGGTTAAAATGAAAATATTTCTTCCAGAAATAACTTTTTGACAGAGAGCTCTGAAGGCTAATTTATTCCATGTGTTTTTTTCTAATGTTTGTTAGTGGAGTCAGTTTAAACTTTACAGCACTCAAGAGGTAACAATCACTTACAGGAATTTCTGTATTGTTTTTACATTTTATGGTCAAAAGCAAAAAAGTGGTGGCTTCTTTTGTGACTGGTTTTGTTAAATATGCATATGATCACAGGACTTCGAATTGAAGTAAACCAAAATTCTATCGTGGCAGACATTGTATATCAGCCAATATCGTATTGTTGATATAATATTGCATCATCAGGAAATTGGTGATTTACACTTCTCCTTTTGACAGTGTCTGCACCAGAACAACTAGGAGGGAGGGATTATTTTAGCTTGTATTTCAGAGTAGGTTCTCTCCTAGCACCAAAGGAACTACATGCTATGAAAGTGTAACGCAATTGGTCCAGAGGTTGTAAGTGTAAGGTGATTTGTTGAACACGAGCCAAGCAGCACTGCCATTTTTGAAAACCTGTTGGCCATGTAAACAACAGACAACGCAAAACACAAACAGCAGCTCCTAACTGTTGAAGAATTTTCAGAGCAGATGATTTAATAGCTGAAGAAGACGTCAGGAGACACACAGTATTATTCAGTGAAGACTTGATCAAGGATAATCACAGCTCAACATACAGAGTGTGACACTGTGTTTGCTGCCGAGATTTTGAGTGTGTCCTTGCCCAGTTCTTGCATTTAACCCAAACAGTATTACATTGCGAGTTACTCCACGTTCCAAAATAAGGTTATTCTGTACCGGCTTTCTATGGTTTTGTGAAGTTTCTACTGGTTACTAACTTTAAACAACACCTGGGTCTCTATAAATCACCTCAACTGCTTCTTACAAAATGCACATATCTATAAAGGAGCTCTTGTCTGTTGATCCGGGGCACAGGGCAATCTCCCTTCCCCTTAACCTTGGGCTCTGTAACAACAGAGCCAGCTAGGCACCCTTATCTGGGTGGCTGTAGCCTACTCACCACAACTGGGAGACAATCTCAACAACACATGTCAAATAGCCTGATCTTGAGGCCTCTTTTAGGCCTTCTGCTGACCTGACTGTTACCTAAACAATCATCCATTTCCTTTACTGACCAAGGCTAAAGGCTGTAACACAACAAAATTCCTTCACACTGATGAGAAGAAAATTGAAGAAAACATGATGGGATGGACTGACATTGAAGTCCAGGCTTCAGAGAGCATACATGAAATACAATGCAATTTGGACTTGTCAAAGCAGAATGTGAGGATCTTTGATAGCTGGCATACATCACTTCAGCGTTCCTGTTTTCGGTCTGAACGCCCACTCAGTATTGTACAACATATTGAACTGTTGAAGATGTGTGATCATTCAGCACGTTACAGTCTATTTGAGCGCATGTGCATTTTCTCAGCTTTCTCTATCATACTGTGTGTGCCATATGGTAACATTCTATGGTATGACAGGATATGATTGAAAGTAAAGATTTGCTGAGGGAAGAGGGAGCACATCTCATCTACAGTATTTGCTTTTAACCTTCAAACCAGCAGTGAATTCTACTGAAAGTTGGTGGTGAAGAATACTCTATACATTATGTATCATATAGTATATGCAGAGATTTACTCATACCGAGTACTGCATGTGGCTCATCAATAATTCCACAGCCACTTCTTGCTCTGCACAGAGGTGTTTTTCTAGTTGGGTCATGGATGCAGTGAAGGACACAAGCTGGAGGTCGTACTCATTCATTGCCACACTCAAGCCCAGACTGAGCCCCCAAGCAAAGCCCTCGCCACAGCTGCGGACCTTTTTCTTTGTGGCCTCAAAGCATTAATGTATTCATGACACTGCCCTCAACTCACCTAACCAGTGGGATTTCACAAAGCTGTGGAAAAAGGTCACTAGTATTTGTATGGGATATATACCTACAGCGAGGGGCTTCTGAGTGGAGAAAGGGTGGAAAAGATAACTTGAGGTGTTTTATCATGTGTGTGTAGCGTAGGAGAGGCATGGGGCTGCCTCACAACGAGAAAACGTGGTCCAGGTGGAGTTTTCCACTGTTTTAATGTTTACGTCAGCCATTGTTTTCTTGAGAACAGTTTCTTGTTGGTTATGTCCAAGAATCTGTCTGGTTTAGATCTGGATTGAATCCAACAGAAGCATTGGAATTCACTGTGTGTGTGTGTGTGTGTGTGTGTGTGTGTGTGTGTGTGTGTGTGTGTGTGTGTGTGTCCCACTGGTTCCCGAAGGCATTGTGAAGTTTCTCTGCAGCTCCACACAGACAGAAGTACACACACCCATGAGCGAAGCCACAGCTCATTAAAGTGTCTGAGGGTACAAGAGACTGAATATTAATAAGCCTGTGTGTGTGTGTGTGCGCACGTGTGTGTGTGTGCGTGAATAAGCCTGTTACGTAGATAAAGAGAGGGAACAGAGGTGAAGTGTCTGTTGACTATAGAAATGTGTGTTATTACTAACGACAATCCTTAATTCTTTCATCTAGGTGTTCACTCCGCTTCGTACATGAGGGCTCTTGATTAACTTTTGAGTATCATACACTTGTCCCTCGGCTTGAATGTGTGCATTAAACAGTCTGTGCTTCGTGACAATATGCCCAAATACACTGCTTCCATGGGTTCTGCACAAAAACTTCTGCTAATGTCTATATTTCAATGATTTTACTGTGAGTCATACCACCTTCGAAGAAAAACCCCAGAAACTTCTAATTCAAAGGTCCCAGAGGGAAAAAAAAAATCAGAGATAAGATCTCTTGAAGTTCTCTTTTGTTCCTCCTGGATAGCGATGAGATTAACGTGAAACAAAAACAAAAAAGACTGTCTCATGTTGCTCGATTTTTCTCCTGAGAACCAGACTCCTCTGATCAGATCTACGTCGATCTGTACAAGAGATCTCAAATAAGTTGTAAGTGACGGTCAATTTAACACTTTTTTTTTGCTTCTCAAACTTCAGCCAGACTGATATCAATCTCACTTAAATCCCTTTCCGGACTCCAGAGTCTTAAATAGTTCCCTTCACATCTTCATGTGTTCATGTGTTTTAGATCTGACTGATGACAGACCTATCTCAAGCCTCACCCCAGCAACTTTTCTTTGACACCTTGCACAGTAGATAACGTTTGTTTGCTTGTTTCACTGCATGAGGATTTGCATATTCAGAGGGTTATCCCTGTCCAATGTCGCTGCCATTTCCTGCCATACTGTAGTCACAAAACTCCAACCCTTGTATGGTAAACATGTATTTGAGGACCAAGATTTAACTGTGATGGAATTTAGATAAGCATTCAGAAAAATAGTACGTGAACAGGCAACACCCAGATGGTGTTATGCTGTGAAGCACCTGCAGCAATTTTCAATCTATTCTGGAAAATATATACATCAGTATGCTTAGTGTGAGCTCGTTCTGCACTGACAGTTTATCTGAGCGGAGCACCCACGATGCCAGTCAGGCTTCAGGGCTCATCAGTTGTGCTCATCAGGTGGTCACGGTGTGGTTATTTGGGGTAAATCTCACCAAATGATCCAGACAAAGAAGAAGAAACCACACCAGTGTTTGACTGAGCTGTTTTTTGTGAACACATTATAGACTGTATATATGAAATGGATGCAGTGACTGTGACGCCACACATTGGTTTGCGGACTGCTATTTTGAAGCCTCAAGTTTTGAATTTGACCTCTGCCATGTTGCTCATTTGAAGCCAGAAGTGGCCATATAAGAAAAATGGTTGGCTAGGGTGGAGCTGAAAAAGCACTGGGGATTGGATCGTCTGAGCATCAATCAAGCCCCATGTGGTGGGCATCAAAGGACAATCAGTGCATATATAGGAGGGTCCCAAAAAGGTAATGATACTAGAATGACTCCTGTAAAAAATAACTATTCATTTTATTTTTTATTTTATCTGTTAAAACTGAAACAAAAAGGGCTTGCTATGCTCATAATGTTATTTATTATGTTTTATTTATTAAGATTATTCTCACTTTATCTATTTTTTTTGTTGTTTTTTCTCCACATAGATTATAGTTTTTACATTTAAAAAATGTTGTTTGGCCTGACGCTGTGTGGATGTTGAGATATGTTTACAATTCAATAATAAAAATGTTGTTATGAAGTTTATATAGCAACGTTATTGCTCCAGGGGCAGCACAAGCGGGTCGTCAACTTATTGGAAGTTTGGCGGCCCAATTCCCAGCTCCTCCAGTCATGTTTAAGATGAATGTGAACATGTGAATGTGGCATGTCATGGTTGTAAGACTAGAAAAGTGCTATACAACTGCTGTCCACTTTCCAAGGGAGAGACATTTGAGACCTTCACTGTATAGTTCCATGACTGCTCCAGGTGAGAAACACTGAGTCATAGAAGAGATTTAATCTTATGGAGAGCGAGATCACCCACTCTTCTCTTTTATGTCTGACTTAAATCTCAAATCTGTCGATAGCTCCCATCTTAATGTCTCCCCGTTGGCCGCCTTATTTCTCCAGGGGAATTTCAGGAGAAATAAATGGGACTTAAATGAAACGGAAATGATCCACAAATGAGAAACAGATTTTTCTCTCATTTCTTTCTCCGAAGCAATAGAGGATGTTATACTGAGACAAAGAATTTTCTTCTGGGGTACGTGATGCAGGAATTGTCGTACTGTTTGCAAACAATATCATGAGCAACTGGTGAAGCCAACCTCAGATTCCATGCCGCCAAGTTTTACATAGTTTAGTTAACTATGACTTTAAAATGAAAGGATGTTTTGCTGCCTCTTGCAGCAGCTGTAGACTGAGAAAAATAGCTTCATTCACTGGGCTGACAGTCGGCAACTTTTAAGGTGGACCTTTTTTTGTAATGTTACTCAATGCATGAGTTGACGATGTGAATCCATGAACATACCTTCAATTTCAACAACAACTTTGATCATCCCCCTTTTTTTTATTGTCTCCTCTTGGGTGACATACTCTTTTAGTAATGAGTGGATCTGCAAGCATTTTTTGCTGCCTGTTCTGTGGACATAAACCAGGTGCAGACTTCCACCTACCGATGATGAGGACATACAGTGAGTGCTGGATGGAGCAGTGAGTGACAATGACTGCGCCCACATTTAAGGGTACTGTTTGTGATGGAAACACTAAACGGACCTAGGGTCAAGATACCATGTCTGAAAGGTTACTTTTGGTTCCAATGGTACTTCCACGAAAGTGTTTCACAGTCAGCCACCTGGTCCCTTCCTTTATATAAAGTCCCGACTTCACCTGTGCACTGGCAGAGTCTCTAAAGAAAAATACACTGCCACACTTCTAGTGAGCCATAAGTGATGATTGAGAGGGATTACTTTTGATGAGTTTATTTTATAATTTGATGATGTGTTTCCAGTGTCTGTCCATTTTCTGCACATAACACTATGAACTACTTATGAAATCAGAATAAATGACCACCCTAAATGACCATAAATGCAACCCAATATCCCACCTCTGGCCAGAGTCAAAAGAGGCCAGACTCTGCCGCATTAACAGACACTGACAATAAACCTTTGATTGTTTTCACACTAGTGACAATCAACAGACAAATCACCTTGTAGGACAAAGATATTTAAGGAGAAAATGTCTCTCAGATTGTGTTATAGATCTATATAAACTGCTCTGCTTTCTGTTATTCCAGCTTATGTCTGCAGTTGCAGCATAGCAGAAGATATCAGGGTTTGTGTTACTGCTTGCAAAGAAAGTCATTTGCAGTTAATTGTATTTGTATAGCATGGAAACAACTTCCACAGGCAGAATTAGTCAGGCTATAAAATCCATCAGTATTTATTAAGTTTAGTCAGTGTGACTACTGTTCTTTCATTTTCTTGCTACAATAAGGCCAGTTTTGTGTTTCGTGCCAATTTGTTTGTGTTTTCGACTTAAACTTGCCGAAGGGCTACAGATTATGACGACACGGCTGGATGTGTGTGTGATTTAATGTAGGGTGGCACACACTCCACAGTTCTTGTGTTTTAGCCAGCCACATAGTGACAAGTGTGCGGCAGTGAAAGGGCGATGGCCCAGTAGGGCACTAGAAAGGAGGGCAAGAGGTCAGTGGACAGCATTTTGCATCAAATAATCATGCATCCTGACTGTTTTTTCATATAATGTTTCATAAGATGTTACAGTGTTTGGATCAGAATATACTGAGCAACAAAAAAGAACAAAATGCAATAAAAGAGTTAAACAAAGCTTCAGTAAAGCAGAATAAATAAAAGTCTGTGCTTGTTGCTTAATGACACATGTAGATTTAATGAGATGCAGAATTCAATGGCAGCATCAATGCACACAAGGCCAATGGAAAGATATGAACAGATGCAAAGGGACATGAAAGGACAAAATTTCACTCCAGGCGGCATGAACTTGTGCACATCTTACTACCAAGAAAATATTCATTGTTATCTTGAGCTTTGTGACGTCACCTTATTAATGCATGAGATGAGATGAGAGCAAAAGAGGAGAAGGCCTGGAGGAAAAATAAGAAAAACAACTTGGGCCAGATGCACTTGTTGTCAGATTTATAAAGCTCCACATATGCCTGGTACTGTTTTATAAATCTCTGGGTGCACATCAGTCAGCCTTATTTTCACCCCCACAGGTAGCCATAAATGAATATAGACATGTTCTGGAACACCTGTTTGCATATCAATACTTGTGACCGCTCCACCACTCAGGATTGTGTCGTGTCACCATGACTTTTGTGTGTTCATGCTGTTCATACATCCGGCCCCTAGAGTTGGTAGTAAATTTTAAAATCGGTTTTCCCAAACTGTCATAGACAAAAACTCACAGAGTAAGTGTTAGGTGTTAAAAGGTTGTACTTCAGGCTAACATAACACAAAGGTACAGTAAACACAGCAGGGCATATACTTGCTTTGTGCTGCGTGCGTGTGTGTGTGTGTGTGTGTGTGTGTGTGTGTGTGTGTGTGTGTGTGTGTGTGTGTGTGTGTGTGTGTGTGTGTGTGTGTGTGTGTGTGCACCTCAGAGCTCAAGCCAATCTCAAATAAGGAGGCAGATTATTCCGAAGCCACGGCCTGACTGTGGTAAAAGCCTGGACTATTGTCCTGAGTCTTTCGGGGGATTAATGGCAACATTTTTACAAAGATGTGAGGGTCCAGCAGATATGAGACAGAAATTCTGTTACACAGTATAAGAAGGTCTCGTTATGAAAAACTCTGTTGACAAGCGTGTCATTTGTAAGAGGCTAATAAAAGACAGCTGATCAGCATTTTCCTGTATAGAGAATTACGAGGTGGCTGCCTCCTTCTGTCAGTTAGGTAAATATCTGCATAACTAGGACTTGACCATGTGCTACAGTGCCTTGTATGTGCCTCACTGAATATACTCACTCTATGCATCTGACGTTAATGTTTATTAGACAGCACACCTTTAAGTCATTACAACAATTAAGATAGAGAGGCTGTAACATCATTTCTTTAACACCTTCACAAGGATTATTGTTTATTGCATTTAGATTAAAAAAGTAAGTCAACTTCAAATAATGTTGGGTTTTTTTTAATTTGTTGGAAGGATTTTTCAGTCAGAGGTGAAACAACCAAGATATGATGGGTTATAGTGTAATTTACTGTGCCCGCCCCATTGACACCAATCTCTGGCTCCAGTGCAAAATTTAAACGCTGTCACTGATGCCATGTCCTTTCCTTCTTTTATAGCTTCCTTGCAGCGCACCAGGAAAGGCACAGCCAAAAACTGCCAAAAAGGAAGAAATGAGCCATCTGTTTCAGACAGCCACAGCAAATGTTCAATGGTAATTTTACACACGTCAGTCAGACTTGGCGTTTGTGAATGCTACTCCATGCGTCTCTATATGTGTGTCTGAACGCCATGTTGTACTGAGACTGCAAAGTTTACACTGGTGAATTGTAAAGGAATAGAGTAGGGTTTTTTTCCACTTCATCAGTACACCAGGATATCTGAGGTCGGCTGAAACTGTCAGCTCATTTAAATCAGGGTTTAAAACATTACTATTTACTGCAGCTTACCAGTGAACTAGATATGTAACTTATTGTTAGGATAATCTGTAGCTATTGTTTTTATATTTGTCTGCTGTTGCTTTGGCTTTATGTTTGCTTTTAAATGCATTTTCTGCACTGTTTTTAACTATTTATTGTCTTGCTTTTAGCTTTTGTTTTTAATGATCTATTGTTCCTTTAATGTTTTCTCTTGTAAAGCACATTGAATTGCCTTGTGTATGAATGGTGCTATATAAATAAAATTGCCTTGCCTTGCCTTACACAAGTCCAAACAGACATCTGTAAAACTTATCAATTCATTACAATACATGAGCGCATTCAGTATCCAGGAATTCACATTATAGACATAACTGTTAAACTGTGTGAGAATTTGGTCAAAATTCGTTAATAATTGTTTTGTTTTGTTTTTTCCAGTCACATAATGATTAGAAGACGTTGCCTGTAAAAACTGCCACCTTTAGCCAGTTGAAGGCATAGTACACACGCATGTGTGTACAAATGATAAGGCTAGTACCACCTCTGCCTCTTTTCGAGCCAGGGAAAACCCTATTTTTGCCCTATCTTTAAGGCTCTATTAACTTGAGATTTGATGGTAAAATGGAGTGAGAGAGGGGAAAATACTAACACTAAAAAAGTGTCCGGCATGGGTCTAAATAAGGTTACATGATATGTGCTTCTAAGCCCCTGGGCCACCTCGACATTCAGAGATTACTGTTCCTTAAAGGCAGTTTCCTGTGGCCTCCATACTCAGCAACAATTGTCTTGTAAATTACACTGTATCAGTGACCTTTCTGTGTGCACAGGTGTTCACATCGCTGATCCGGTTAATCAAAAAAAACAAAAAACAAACCAAAATAGCCAGAATGAGTCATCCAGCCGCCCTGTATATCTTCTACATTGATTACACCGCTGCTGTGGCCTTTCCCAGCATGCATTGTGACAGGTAGAGTGATAGTAATGGGTCGCAGTGAGCCACAGGGCTTACACATACAGTCAAACACATTTATAGTTTTCATTATGACCAGTTTCCTTCCTTTAAAAATCTGTGTCCTCCATGCCACAGTCCTCTGATATTAAAGATACCCACAACAAGGAACTGATGTCCTTGTGTTGGAGGTGCAAAACTGCCAAAGGCATCTGTGGGATTTCCTTAATAAGCTGCTGAAGACGGAGGGTGTTAAGTTAGCTCGGGAAGAGATAACACGTTTGGCTGTCCTGGTCTGAGGACAGTTTAATGATGTTACACTCCCAGTAGGTGACTATTGAATTGAAGCATGCATTTCGATCAATTATCACATAAATCGATTATTGCAAAGGCCTGTGAAGGATATCTTATCTGCATTACTGCCTGTTTATGTCAGTCAGATATGCTGTTTAATGTTTTCTGTTATCATGGTGTGCAGTGACAAACCTGAATTGATTAGATTTGATTTTGATTTCATTTCACTTTATTGTCAGAAAACCTCAAATTTGTCGTGTTAAATACACAAAAATACAAAACAACATCTAATAAAACAACAAAATCACACAACAAGCACTACAAATCACGGCAGATGATATGAAAAGTGACTGCAGTGCATTCAATGGCATCATTCACACATGCTGAACAAAAGATGTGCACTTTTATCTTTTTTTGACATTCAAGGAAAGTGTAAATGTTAAAAAAAAATTTCACCTGTGCTACAGTCACTGCTTCACCTCTGGCACCACATAGGCACATTCAATTCCATATTAAAGCTTTAGTTGGAAACTTTCATTAAAAAAACAAAAACATAACTTTTGATATATTTATAATAACTTTTTTATATATTTGCTGAAACTGTCACTATAATCACACAGTACTTAAAAAAACACATTCCCCTGCCAACTCTATTGCCTTGTAGGTCTTCCAATGGCTTCACTGCATGTGAACGAAAACAACCAATCAGAGCTGAGGAGTATTCAACACAGCTGTCAATCATGCCAGTAAATGCTTGTAAACTGTGGTCAAACTATCAAACTTGGCAGCACTTATCAAATATAAATCAATATTCTGTTACTGCTTGGCCTATTTTTCACCTTAAAAGTTTTTAGAAATGTATTTTACTGTACTGTTTAGCTGTAAAATGAGAAGGTTTTTGACCTGGCTGCCATTTTGGATACAGTCGAACCAATACAAAGCACCACCCACCAGCTAGAGCAAAACTTTCTCATCACAGCTAAACAGTACACTAAAATATGTTTGTGAAAACATTTGAGGTAAAAAACAGGCAGCACAGTTACAGAATCTTGATTCATATTTGATCAACACTGCCTACTTTGACTGTTTGAATGTAGTTCACGAGCAGTGATTGTCATGATTGACAGCTGTGTTACAGACTCCTCAGTTCTCATTGATTGTTTTCAGTGTGCCATGGTTGTTTCTTGCAAACGTCATTAGAGGCAGCAAGAAGAGGAGGAGGGGGGACGTGATTTTGTTTTTTGTTTTTTTTGTCTCATAATTCTTTCAGAGTATAGTGACAGTTTCAACAAATATGACAAAAAGTTAATTCCATTTAAGTCACCAGCTGTAACTGTAAGTCACATATTGCTACAACCAATCAAAGTGATCTCACGACCAGCATGGAGGGGAGGCTGAATGTGCCACACAAGCACTGAATGTGAGTAAGTACATGCCAGGCCGTCTATGACACGATGCGCAAGAATAGTTATGTAGAGAAATAATTTGGTATCACTTTCATTCTCTTTAAAGTAAAGTTGACTGGACTACTGTGCGCAGCTTCCTTACTTCCAAAATATATAACATATTAATGTGTCACAATCTTATTTTCATGCAACAACGCTTAAGCAACAGCCCTCTTCTTCTGTCTCGTCTGATATCATAGAGCTTAGATCTTAATTTCCCTAGGGAGTAATACTAGGAGAAATGGTGCTGTCTCGGTGTACTCGACACCCAGGTATTCCCAGCACTCATTAATATCATGTACAGAATGTAAAACGACAGGTAATCTTTTCTTAGATTTTGCAGGTGACCTATTGTGAACATTGCTTTCCCCTCTTGATATGTCAGAAATTATATTTTGTGTGGTGGCATCTTTGTGTGCTGTGAGGGCGTCACTAATGGAATAAGGTCAGAGCTGCAGTTAAATGCACACAGTGGTGATTAAAGAAGCATATATCAAAGAATGTGGGGATTAAATCTCACCTTATAAATGTTTGCCACGCTAAATGGAAAAAGGTCACATTTTTAAAGCCAGGGTTAGACTTTCATTTTAATATTATAAATATTTGAAGCTCCTGAAACCACAAATCAAATTAATCTTTCTCACCGGATGTCAAAGTGATTGCGAACAGAAGGCCCATACAAATGTTGTCCGTTCAATGGCAATTAAATATTAACGCTGGTCTGTAAAACTCTTGAGGCTGCTCTCAGAAAGAAAGATTTTCAGTACTCTGCTTTTTCCCAAAGGAAATTCTGTCTGTCAGTGGCTGAGATACTGTTACAAATTAAAGCAGTGAATGGTTGTAGCATCTTGTTTGCTTAAACCGACATTAACAAAAATGAGCAAAAGTCAATCTGTTAAGTAATTAACACATTGTTGTACAACTGATGGACATGCAAGTTTAATTTAATCATTTGTGACTTCTCTCTGTATGCCTGTCAAACAGATGGTGGCTCATTATTCAATATCAGCAATATAAGTGGTGCTGTGCTCAGTAAAGGTGGTTGGGGGTGACTTGGCTGCGGCTTAACGGGAGATGCTGCAGGATTGGAGAGAGAACTGATATCTGTAGGTTACACAGTGGTGTTTGAAGTCAGTCACCTGGCAGCTAAGTCACTCAGTGAGATCCTCTCACTGCTGTAAATAAAAAGATTTAATGTGCTTGTGCTAAGAGAAATGGCAGAATTAGATAGAAGCTGAAAAAAGGCATTGACACATTCATTAAATGCAGAGAGATGGTAGTGTTTAATCCACACTGCATTTTGTACTGCGTTCTTATTTGAAAAGTACCTCTTGAATCACAGTTAATACATCCTGATGAGCAGATGTAAACTGAGAAATTAATGAGCCCTTTTTAACCAAAAAGTCCCAGGAACTGAAGAGCCCCAGATCTTGGCTGGTGGAAAGTGATATTCACTTTAGTTCATTTCTATTTGCACATCTCAAAAGCACAGAAGAAGCAACTTAGATCAAGTAGAAATTAGACAGATTTAGTTGGGACGTATTTTGGAACATGATGAGAAAACAACACATAGTGTGACGGCCCCTCCCTTTACTCTGGAGGTGTGTGGGTTTGCTGGTTGCTGGTTGGTTTGCTTTGCCTTTCAGGAGGGACCGTCATCAGCTGATGCGCTGCACCTGGGCCCGGTGAAGCAGTTATATTCTGATACCAGCTGGCTGTCTTCCTCTCATTCGATCCACGCCGTACATGAGGGCCCTGCGGCGCGGCCGTGCCTTTTCTGTTGCTTTTGGTTTTGTCACGCTCACACACACATGCATCCACACACGCTTACACTACTGATTACTGACACTGATTCTCACGTATTATTTACGTTTATGTTAATAAACGCATTGATTATTTTGAACCTACCCTCCCGTTTTGTTGTTGCAGCCTAAGAGCCGGGTTGTAACAAGTGGGGGCTCGTCCGGGATTTGAACCCTCTGCGGTCCATCACAGCAAAGGTGGTGGTGAAATCACTTACTCAGTTCATGTCCATTTTTGGAATACCAAAAGTTGTCCAGAGTGACCAGGGCTCAAATTTTTCATCACATCTTTTTGCCCAAGTATTAAAGCAGTTAAAAATCCGACATAGTATGTCGTCTGCATACCATGCACAGAGTCAGGGAGCATTGGAGAGGTTCCATCAAACCCTTAAATCTTTGTTGCGTAGTTATTGTGTTGAGTTGAACCAGGACTGGGAGGAAGGGCTACCGTGGCTCCTGTTGGCAGCCCGAGAGGTAATTCAGGATAGCAGCGGTTTTAGCCCAAATGAACTCGTTTTTGGCCATTCAGTGCGGGGACCGCTAGCGTTACTGTATGACGCTGTGGCACCACCATCATCAGATCCCCCACCAAAATTAATTGACTATGTGAATGGGTTCCGGCACCGGTTGTACTCAGCAGGGGAGATGGCTAAAGAGAAGCTGCTCTCCGCTCAGAAGAAGATGAGCAGCGAGTATTTAGTCCTGGTGATCAGGTCCTGGCATTGCTGCCATTGGTCCATTCACCATTTCAGGCCAAATTTTCCGGTCCGTTCACTGTCCTGTGTCAGGTGACCGAGCAAAACTATATTTTATCTACACCAAACCGTAGAAAACCAACCCAGCTCTGTCACACTAATCTTTTAAACCCTACTATGTTCGGAAGCCCAAGCCTCTGTCAGCCGTCGCAGCAGCGGGGGGTCCATTGACAGCAGGGGAGGACGATGAGGTTGCAGCACCCGATGACGGGCTGCTGCGGGGTAGATTAAAGAACAGTGAGTCATTGAAGAATTTGAGTTTGCTGGTGGCTCATTTGTCTGAGGAGCAGAGGGTACAGTTGTCTAGTTTAATCCAGCGTTATCCAGGTCTGTTCGGGGACACGCCAAGTCGTACACACCTGGTGAAACATGACATAGATGTGGGAGATGCACCTGCCATTCGGCAGCGCTTCTATAGAAGTTCAAAAGAAAAGCGCAAGGTCATGGACGCTGAAATCCAGTACATGCTTGAGAATGGTATCGCTGAGCCATCATCCTCTAGCTGGGCGTTGCCCTGCTTGCTGGTCGAAAAAGACTGATAAAAGCCCAAGGTTTTGTACGGATTACCGTAAGGTGAACGCAGTCACAAAACCTGATGCATACCCACTCCCTCGAATAGAAGACTGTATAGACCAGGTTGGTGCAGCGCGTTTTGTGAGTAAATTTGATCTACTGAAGGGATACTGGCAGATCCCACTCACAGACCAAGCAAAAGAGATCTCTGCCTTTATCACACCCTCTGGTTTATTTTCACATTCAGTGATGAATTTTGGTTCGGCAACGTTCCAGCGGCTCATGAATATGGTTGTGTCTGGTTTGGAGGGTTGTGCTGTGTATTTAGATGATGTGGTCATCTTCAGTGATACATGGCAGGAACATCTGGCCCGTATCGAAAGCCTTTCCGTGCGTTTGAGTGATGCCAAGTTAACTGTGAACCTAGCAAAGTGTGAGTTTGCGCAGGCTACAGTTGTCTACCTCGGTAAGGTTGTGGGGCAGGGGAAGGTGTGCGCTGTCCAGGCCAAGGTGAGTGCAGTGGCTACGTACCCAGTTCCCACCACAAAGAAGGAACTACAGCGGTTCCTGGGCTTGGTAGGGTACTACCACAGTTTTTGTAGGAACTTTTCTACTGTGGTAGCCCCTCTCACTGACCTGTTGAAAGGGAACACTCGTTTTGTTTGGTCATCTTTGTGTCAGGAAGCTTTCGAGAATGCAAAATCTATGCTGTGCTCATCTCCTGTCCTTGCAGCTCCTCGGCTGGATCATCCCTTTAAGATGCACGTGGATGCGAGTGACGTGGGGGCAGGAGCGGTGTTGCTGCAGGCGGACTCTACTGGGGTAGATCGGCCCGCGCGGGAGTTGCTGGGGTTGCTGTAATCAATATCTTTATCAACAACAGGTCAGATAAGGCGTCGGTGACGTAGTGGATGGTGCCGGTGCCCCATGTACAGACGCTTCGCATCGCTGCAGTGAACGCGGGTTCGAGTCTGGCTCGCGGCCCTTTGCTGCATGTCAGTCCCCACTCTCTCTCTCTGGGCAAAAAGCCCATAAAAATAATCTTTAAAAAAAACAAAAAAAACAAAAAAAAAACAGGTCAGGTGACTGTATGTGATGTCAAAGGGGTTGCTCACAGTGAGAAACTAATAGCAGCCATCCCTTCATTTTGCTCACTTATTATAAAAAATAATGTAAATTAAACATTGATGACAACAAAAGGCATTCCTAACTTCAGCTTAATATTGCAGTCTAAATGAACGCTGTTCACAAGTTGTGGCAGTTAAGAAGTTTGTGTGTGGCCAGTCAGCAAAGTTCAGCATTGTTACATCCAGTTCATAGGACATTTTTTGCAAGGAACTATGGTCCAGGAATTTTAATCATATCTATATATTTAAAAATGCAAGAAAGTTCCAGAAAAATACGTATTTCTGTGGTCAAAAGGGCTATCAGGCGAAATCATCCAGTCTGTAATGTACTTATTGTGTGAGCAGATAACAGCCTGCACACCTCACTGAGTGTAATCTGAATCAATAGTATGTTGCCATCAGTAGGTCAGCATTCCTACAGCAACAGATAATTGGATTTAAATCGAATATAGCAGAACATTGACTCCTTTTCTCTTGTGTGGACACCTTGTGTCAAAGTACTGTAGTTTGTTGCTAGGGAGCAGAATGTGTGACGGAGATAAGATTACACTACAGTGGGACTCATCTCTTCGGTACATAATGCTGTTATATGTTAGGATGTACATGAAATACAGAAAAGCGGTTTGGTCAGTGGTTGTATTATTAGGAGTTTTTATCATTGATTTCTTGCATGTTTTATATTATCATTAGTTTGTTGCGTACAGTAATTATTGCACAGAGGTCATCACATATTGCTCTGGAGTGGAATGCTGCATTATCTGCCTGACAAGCCTCCAACAGATACACTCCCACCTAATTAATAACTAAATACTTGTTGGGCTATTTGCTACAAAGTGCCCTCTGCGCCATGACTTAGCGACAGATATTCTGGCAATGCACTGAAATCTAATGAAGGGATAATTGTGGTCTCAGATTCCTTACAACAGCAAAACAGTCTCCCTCTGTAGAGTATTTACCTCAGGAAATAATGTCCGTACACCACAACCACCACACTCAGAGTGAAACCTTCACAGTTTTATATCCTCTATACGATAATTACATAGTAAAGATACATATTGCAACAGCCGTGTCCCATTTGGGAAATATTTTAGAGAATAATAGAAAATAAAAACAGAAATAAAACAAATCCCAAGTGCAGAAGTGATCTTTCTGCCTGTATTTTCCTTTTTTCTTCTTATTTTCTGTGTTCAGGATGTCTATGGGCGTGTACCCCCACAGCGCTCAGGTGAGGTCGGGGCTTTATAAAAGGGTAGTGACCAGGTGCCAGACTGTAAGCAGCAGGCATCCAAGAAACACAACTGAAAAAATGCAAATATAAAGAGGCGAAACACCAAGTGAGAGTGAATCTAGGGCTGATTTTTACTTTTACTTTTGCTGGCGAGCATGTGTAGAAACAGTAAGCGACAAACCTGCATAGTATACCTTTAAAGGTGCTTTGTGCTACTTTTTGTTAATGGTGTGTTAAGACAAACAAAGGTGTGGGAATAGTTTAGCTGCAGCTTCGAAAAAAAGGGTGGAAAAATGACGAAGCCGAAAACAGAGCGGTCTTTTTACTTTTTACTTAAAGGAAATAAAAAGGGGTACATAACAGACTGCATTTGGTAGCTTCATTTTTCTTATTTCTTCTTCTTCTGTTCAAAAAAAAAGGTTTCTTCTTTTCACTCTTTTGTGAACACCAAAAACGCCATCTATTGGCCATTCTGAGTAATAACACTAATGTTAACTCCATCAATAAATGCAATAACTCCAGAGTAATCACTTGCTTTTAACTGTGTTTTTAAACTCTGTTTACTATTTATCTTTTTAATCCAAATAATAATAAAGTATTTAATAATCAATGAACTTAAAGTGCTTTTACCAAAAAAAGATACAACATCCTCCCCCCCATGAAGACAGTTCATAAAATTAAAGCTCTAGGGGGTACAGCAGTTGAACTGGTCTTCTTAATATTGTCCCGTCAGATGTGCGCACAGCACACGCTCTAACAAGTCCATCTCTTCCTGGAAAAAGCTCCTTGACGATTCCAGTCTTCCAGATCTGGCGCGGCGTCCTGTCCTCTCCAATGAGCACCAGATCTCCCTCCTTGAGAGGGGTAGAGTGTGAGTTCTTATTGGCGTGCGCAGATCTCAGCTCCAGTAAGTACTCCCTTTTCCATCGAGTCCAGAAGTCAGTCAGAAGACGCTGGCGATATTTCCATCTCCGTGTTAGCTCCTCTCTGCTGGAACTTGGAGTGCGGCTGGCAACAGGAAGGGACTTGGGCGGTAATGAAGTGATCCGCCTCCCAATGAGGAAGTGAGCCGGGGTGAGGGGCTGAGGCTCTTCAGGTTCATTGTAGACAAAGGTGAGTGGGCGTGAGTTTATCGTTGCTTCTGCTTCTGCCAATAGAGATGTCATCTCCTCATAACTCAGTGAAGCTCTTCCCATAACTTTCTTCAAACATGTTTTAACTGACCTGACCAGTCTCTCCCAGAAACCCCCCCACCAGGCAGCACGCTCTGCAATGTACTTCCATGTGATGCCCCTTTCAGTGAAATACTTTAAGAGCTCAGGCTCCTTGATGCTCGCCCAGAGCTGTCCAAGGTCCTGAGCCGCTCGCTTGAAGGTTCTGGCATTATCTGAATACACAATCCTGCAGAGGCCTCGTCTGGATATGAACCTCTTAAATGCCAGGAGGAACGTCTCTGTTGACATGTCGGACACCAGCTCCAGATGAACTGCCCGTGTCACAGCACAGGTGAAAAGTGCTATGTATGTCTTTTCCACTTTGTCTTTTTTAGTCTTGACATACAGAGGGCCTGCAAAGTCCACTCCCACAGTCTCAAACGGAGGTGATTCTGTAATCCGATCCCTCGGCAGGGGCGCTGTTGTCTGCTGCATTGCCTTTACTCTGTATCTTTTGCATGTGGTGCAGGTTGTAATAATGGTCTTTGTCATTTGTCGGGCTCTTGGAATCCAATATGCATCTCTTAGTTGCATTAAAGTGTCTCTCGTACCTGAATGCATCACTTGGTCATGGCAGTGTTTGATCAACATTTCTGAGAGTCTGTGATATGAAGGCAGGATGTGCGGATGCCGCTCGCTGAAGCTCATGTCTGAGTGTTGTAGTCTTCCTCCCAGGCGGATCAAACCGTGCTCATCCAGAAACGGTTTCATGTCTCTGATTCTCGAGCCTCTGTGAATGTCTTTTCCTGTTTTTAATTCACCTTTCTCCCTCTGGAAACCTTGATTTTGGGCCTCCAGAATCCAGTGTCTTTCAGCTTCAGCCAACTCCTTGGCTGTCAGCTCTCCTTTCCTTTTTTCACTTGAACGCAAGTTATGTGTGAATCTTTTAATCCATGCTGTGACTCTGAGAACTGTCTTTAACTTACTGTAGTTTTCCAGCTTTAACAGTGGATCTGGTGATGTTGGCTCCATGTTGTTGAGCTGGACGGTGACTTGACTTGATCTGAGCTCAGTCTTTACCTCCTCATCACAGAGCTTTTCATCAGGAAACACTTGTTGCTCTGCTGATCTCAGGAACTGCGGCCCTGACCACCAGAGGCTCTCCTCCTTCAGCCTTGTGACTGACAGCCCCCTTGTAGTGAGATCTGCTGGATTGAGTTTTCCACTACAGTGGGACCAGGTTTCTGGTGTGGTCAGGGACTGAATCTCCATCACTCTGTTTGCAACAAACTGTTTCCATCTGTGCGGTGAGCTGGAAATCCATTGAAACACAATCATGGAGTCTGTCCACATCCTGATCTGACTCGGTTGCATGTTCAGTGCTTGAAGCAGATTGTTCCCCATTCGAGAAGCAATCAGAGCCCCCATTAGTTCAAGGCGTGGGAGTGTGAGTCTTTTTATGGGTGCAACTCTGGATTTAGACATGACCAGTCTAGTCATGGGCTCTCCCTCAGCTGTCTGTCCTTGGAGATAAGCTGCTGCACCATAAGCCATTTCACTTGCGTCGCTGAAAACATGCAGAACTTGTGCTTGACTGTTTCGCAGTGTCTCTGTTCCATACCACCTGGGAATGATGATTTGATGGAGCTGGAGGAGCTCCATGCACCACTGCTGCCACCTTTGTGAGAGATCATCTGGCAGCTCTTCGTCCCAGCTGATTCCTCTTTGCCACATATCCTGAAAGAGACATTTTACTCTGATTGTGAATGGCGTCAGAAATCCCATGGGGTCGAACAGTCTGGCTGAGGAGCGCAGGACACTCCTCTTTGTGTTCTCCCTGTCCTTGAAAATGTCCATAAGGTGCTGAAGGTTAAAAACAAAGTCATCAGTCTCTGGCCTCCACACAAGGCCGAGCACCTTTAGCACACAGCCGCTTGTCTCAGGATCCATGGCAAAGTCATAGTCACTCTGGTGCCACTTAGCTTTCAGTTCAGGGGAATTTGTAGTCCACTTACAGAGGTTCATGCTTGCATCAGACATTATTTCCTTTGCACTTGCTGTCAATGCATAAGCCTCTTCAACACTGCTTGAGCTGGCAATAAAGTCATCAACATACAGAGAGTTTTTCAGAGTGTCAATGAACTGTGTGTGGCTTGTTTGGTACCTTTCCAGGTGATTTCTGATGGTGGCTGCCAGCAAAAACGGACTTGACGACACACCGAACACCACACGTGTCATTCTCAGCACACGCAGTTTTGTACCTTCAGCATCAGGGCGACCAGTGAGCCACAGGAACCTCAGCACATCTCTGTCCTCTTCTGCGATGGATATCTGTAGGAAGGCCTTTGTGATATCTGCCATGAAAGCAATGGGACGCAGCCTGAATCTGACGAGGACGTTGAGGAGGTCAGGGTTCAGGTTTGGTCCTGTGAGCAAACAGTCATTAAGTGATGGACAGCCATTCTCATGCGCAGAAGCATCAAAGACGACCCTCAGCTTGGTTGTTGCCTTGTCCTCTCTTATCACTGCATGGTGGGGCAAGTAGTATTTGATGTTGTTATTTTCTGCTCCAGCTGTGCCCTTGGTCTGTGGGACATCCTCACATATCCCTTGTTGCAGGTAATCATCTATTACATCGTTGTATCCTTTGAATAGTGCCACATCAGCTTTCAGTTTTCTTTTGAGACCTTCAAATCTTTTCTGGGCAACTCTCAGGTTATCTGGAAGCTCTGTTCTGTCTTGTCGCCATGGCAACTTAACTTCATATCGCCCTTCTTTGTAGGTGACTGACCTGTTGAAGTGCTCTTGAGCCTCTGTGTCTGCTGCCCGTTCTTCATCTTTGGAGGAGATGCCAAGAGACTCTATTTCCCAGAATGCACGCAGCTGGGTTGACACCTGCATGGTCTCTTCAGTGCAGATCTTCATGCATGAAGCCTCACTCATGCTTGACATGGACACTGGGCCTTGTACTGTCCAGCCAAACATTGTCTCTATGGCAACCAACGTGTCTGACAGTCTTTCAACTCTACCAGAAACCATTTTCCAGTAGAAATCAGCACCTATCAATACGGACAGTTCCAGATCCTGGTCAGTACTGCCTGATACATCTGCTGATGCCAGTCCTCTTTTTTCCAACTGTTGCTTAATTTGCTCTCCTGGAACCTGCATGATGGCAGAGCTGACTTGTGGAGTTTCAACAGCTTCGATGACAAGGGTTTTCTCTTTATCACAGATGTTTTGCAAAGTTAATTTCACAACATTTCGTTCCATTGTTACTGGGGGATCACTGCCAAAGGTGTGGAGCTTTAAAGTCTCTTTCCTCACAACAGGTAATCCTAATGCCTTGACCTGCTTCTCCAGGATGAAGCTCCGCTGACTCCCACCATCCATCAGACAGCGTACTTTCCTCTTCCCCCTTGTTCCCTCTGCCAGTGCTGCTACCGTTTGCAGGAGGACTGTACTCGGCTTTGCTGTGCTCGTCTTTACTGTGTGTGGGGCAATAGATGAGATGACAGCTTCAGTCGTTTCTTGAGCGCTGCTCTGGGTTTCACTGCGCTCACCTTTGTCACACATTGTGGGGTGATGTCTCCGCCCACACACATCACACAACACTCCCTTGGTCTTACAGAACTTGGCCATGTGTTGCTGTCCTAAGCATATGAAACACCGTCCCATTTTCTTCAGCTTCTCTTTGCGTAGGTTAAGTGTGCCGTCTGTACACAGTTCAGGTTTATGACTTGTGCTGTCACAGAATATGCATCCAGGAGGGGGCTGTGAGCTGCTGGCATAGAGCATGGCGGCTGATGGCAGACTTGGCTTCCTGAATTTTCCACTTGCTGCCTCAGGTTTGTATCTGTGCTGGCTGGGAGACTGTGATTCCTTGCTGTGGCTGCCTGCTTTTGTCAGGTGCATGGCACGCTCTCTGCTCTCAACTTCTTCCTGCAGAAAGGCAATGAGCTCTTTGACTTTAAGCTCGTGGTCTGTGCCTATTTTGCGTGTGTAATCAAGAGCAAGATCATCTGGAATCATCTGCAGTAATATGGGACACAGCAATCCTCCATACGTGCTTGACACTACTCCCATAGCTTCCAAGCCTCTGATCTGGACTTCACACTCATCATAAAGTCTTCTGAGAGCAACAATGTCTGAGGATCTTTTTACTGGTGTCAAAGCCAATAATTTAGACATGTGTGCACTCACAATCAAGTCTTTTCTTCCAAATCTCTTCTTGAGCATGTCTATGGCATCGTCGTAATTTCTCTCCGTTATCTTTAACCCCGCGATGGCTCTGGCTGCTGGACCCACCAAATAGGACTTCAGGTAGGTGAACCTTTCAGTTTTGCTTAGCTCATTATTCTCATGGATAGCGGTCTGAAACTGATCCCAGAATTCTTGCCACATCGATATTTCTCCGTCGTATTTGTTTATGTACAACCTAGGCAACTTTACCGTGGCTCTGCTGGGCATCCCGCTTGGTGTCGTACTCCC
The DNA here is from genome assembly GCA_035609425.1 of Epinephelus awoara. Classification (NCBI taxonomy): domain Eukaryota; kingdom Metazoa; phylum Chordata; class Actinopteri; order Perciformes; family Serranidae; genus Epinephelus; species Epinephelus awoara. The sequence goes on from CM069296.1 coordinate 16,491,363, forward strand.
GTCGCTCCGCCGCGGCGAGGTCCGCTCGCCCGCAGCGGCGGCTTCTCTTTCAATCAATCTCGTGGCTCGGGACTTCCAGAGTGTGAGATGGTCTTGGTACTCTATCGTCTTGGCCATGTCCGCGGCCAGCTCGTCCATCGGTATCTCCTCTTCTATCTCTTTATCCAGCTCTCTGAGATTATCTTCCTTCACCAATAACATGGACAATAGCTCCTGTATGCGGTCATGACTCGCATAGTCCTTGTTTACTTCCTCCTCGATATTCCGCAGTAGTTTCGTTGTGGATGCTCTTACAACTCCGCGTCTTTGTTTGAGTCTCTGCAACCGCTCCGCCATTGTTTCTGTTCTGGCCGTAGTTGCAGCTATCGGCTAACTGTCCCCGTCGTCGTCGTAGTCGTCCCGTCTCCCGGGTTTCGGCACCAGTAAATGTGGGAATAGTTTAGCTGCAGCTTCGAAAAAAAGGGTGGAAAAATGACGAAGCCGAAAACAGAGCGGTCTTTTTACTTTTTACTTAAAGGAAATAAAAAGGGGTACATAACAGACTGCATTTGGTAGCTTCATTTTTCTTATTTCTTCTTCTTCTGTTCAAAAAAAAAGGTTTCTTCTTTTCACTCTTTTGTGAACACCAAAAACGCCATCTATTGGCCATTCTGAGTAATAACACTAATGTTAACTCCATCAATAAATGCAATAACTCCAGAGTAATCACTTGCTTTTAACTGTGTTTTTAAACTCTGTTTACTATTTATCTTTTTAATCCAAATAATAATAAAGTATTTAATAATCAATGAACTTAAAGTGCTTTTACCAAAAAAAGATACAACAAAAGGGTTCCTACAGTTTAAGGGAATTTAGATTTAAGACTTTTTTAATCCCACTCAAAATGAAATTTAAGTGGGAACATATGAAAAATAATCAACATACAACAGTATTATATTATCATAAAGCAGTGGTTCCTAACTCTTAATTCACGTTCCCTGGGCTTGGGCAGTGACTTGCAGTGTCAGACACTGACAAAGGAAAGCCGTCCTTTAATGTTGGCATGATACACGTTCGGTTGCTGTTACAGTTTTACGGTGCCCGGCAGCTTCAGGGTGGAAATGCGAGAGAACAAGAATGAAAGTTAAGACGGCAAAAGTCAGCGTAGTGCAGGCGGGATGGGTGGTGGATGGGTCCATCAAACACCAACTTCCACCTGGGAGAGAGGTGTTTGTGTCCCACAAGATTATAATGCCAAACCCTGTTCTTTTCTCCTAAACCCAACCACATGCTTTTGTTGTTGGAAAAAATATTGCGTTATTTTGAAAGTGACTGGATGTAAACGGCAAATTTCCTGTGAAAACAGAAGTCTATTTTGTAAGAAGACAATGCATGTAACAGGCCTCCCAGAACATCAAAAATCAACGCACCCAGGGAACCTTGGCAGTCATATCTGGACGTGGAAAGTACATGAACAAATGTCAATATGCGATAAGGTGAGAGTGAGAGTGCATTGTTTATGGATATTTCATATTATATTCACTGCATGGCAATAACACTACAGAGCAATCGATAAGCTGCACAATTAACCCAAATACTGAACACAATACCTGCAGGAAGGTCGTGCAAAACGAGTGATTTGGATCAATTATAAACAGATAATTTCTGCATATTGCATCAGAACTGAGATTTCCCAATATTTTTAAAGAAAATTATTTCACCGTTTACTTCTCCCTGATGCTTGGCAGGGATTCTTTCAGCTCTTAGGTTGTTTCAACTGCTTAAACTTTTTCATGCAGGATGAGGCAGTTTAGCAGAGAGTGAAGGCTCTGTGAATATTTCTTGTGTTCATGTCCTCACAGTGCCCTTATCCTGTGAGATGTTTTAATTGCTTATATCTCAAATAATAATCTAAATTTTAAAAACAATTTTGTTTAGTTTTTCTTTAAACATAAATGGATAAAAGTGTGCGATATTGGTCTACGGTATATATATTTAAAGAGTTTTCTTACACCCTTTAAAATCAAGAAAGCCTAGCAACCCTATGGGAAGCTTTCCAACCACTAGCATGTGTACAAAAATAAACTATACCTTGTGATTTTTTTAAATCAAGAGCAGCGTTATGAATCAGACATGTTTGGGTGATTTAAGGTAGCAATACTCACCGAGATGATAGCAGCCAAAGTCTCTATGGCCCCGGTGCTCAGTGTGATGTAGGGTAGAATGTTCTCGGCAAAGCCTGCTTCCCGAAGGATCCCATTGGTGTAGTACCAGATCTATCAAAAAAAGATATGCATATTAAAAATGAAATAAAAAATTCTCAGCTGTCAACTTCAGAATCAGCAACCTGTGCCACTGCAGCACAGTGAGCCTCCGTACCATCACCAAGTCACTCTCAGACTATAATATTTTCTGAAGTCATTTGACAGGTCTGATGCTGATAGCAAATCAAAATAAAGACCTCCACAGTGATCTAAATTAAATTCCTGTCTTCTTGCAGTAAAAATGTATGCAAATGGAGTCATGTTCATATCTATGATAATTCAGATGAGCGTTGTTATTTCCAGCTTTGTTTTATATTACTGAAAAGTCCATCAACCTATCAAATGTGAAAATTTGATCATGAAAGATTGAGCACAAATATTATTCTTTGAAATGCATCCTGAATATGAATTTGATGAAAAGCTAAAATTCCATTTGCATGCATTTCATACAGCCTACGATCAGTCCAAGAGCAAGTGTGTTAGCCCACCTTAAACACAGGGGTTATCATTTTAAAAATGACCAGTTCTGGTTGCATCCCTCCTGCTAGTAGAGTCTTAATAGACGCACTTAAAGGTCCAGTGTGCAGGATTTAGTGGTATCTAGCAGTGAGGTTGCAGATCAAAACTAACTATCTCTATTCTGTATGACAAAAACAACATGGCCGACTCAAAGAGGACTCGCTCTATATGTAGCTATAAACTGTTCATTCTAATGTGACAAACAAAATGATTCTTAGTTTCAGAAAACTAATGAAAACATAGCTTTAAATGTTACATAACTTTTTTGACCATATATCCCCCTAAATCCCACACACTGGACCTTTAATGGACACAAATTTGAAGCTGCAATACTTTCTGTAGAACATGAGCTCACTTGTCTACTCAACATGAATTTAAACATCCAGTGTGAAGGATTTAGGTGAATACATATCGGCAGAAATTGTAACTAATGTTTTCATTAGTGTATAATCACCTGAAACTAAGAATCATTGTTATGGGGTTGGTGGCCCTATGCTAAGGGCCATCCAGTCCCAAAGGAGCACGAGTCTGGTTCGCGTGGCCAGCAGTAAGTCGGACCTGTTCCCGGTGAGGGTTGGACTTCGCCAGGGCTGACCTTTGTCACGGTTCTGTTCATAACTTTCATGGACAGAATTTCTAGGCGCAGCCGAGTGGTGGAGGGTGTCAGGTTCAGTGATGGGAGGATCTTGTCCCTGCTTTTCGCGAATGACGTGGTCCTCCTAGCTCCATCCAACAGTGACCTCCAGCTCTTGCTGGGACGGTTGGCAGCCGAGTGTGAAGTGGCTGGGATGAGAATCAGCACCTCCAAGTCTGAGGCCACGGTCCTCAGCCGGAAAAGGGTGGATTGCCCACTTCGGGTTGGGGGGGAGGTCCTGCCTCAGGTGGAGGAGTTTAAGTATCTCGGGATCTTGTTCACGAGTGGGGGTAGGATGGAGCGGGAGATTGACAGGCGGATTGGGGCGGCGTCAGCAGTGATGCAGGTGCTTAACCGGTCCGTTGAGGTGAAGCGAAGCTCTAGATTTACCGGTCGATCTACGTTCCAACCCTCACCTATGGTCACGAGCTCTGGGTAGTGACCAAAAGAACGACATCGCGAGTACAAGCGGCTGAAATGAGTTTCCTCCGCAGGGTGGCTGGGCTCAGCCTTAGAGATAGGGTGAGGAGCTCGGACATCCGGGAGGGACTCGGAGTAGAGCCGCTGCTCCTCCACATCGATAGGAGCCAGTTGAGGTGGTTTCGGGCATCTGGTAAGGATGCCTCCCGGACGCCTCCCTTGGGAGGTGTTTCGGGCATGTCCAACCTGGAGGAGACCCCGGGGCCACCCCAGGACACGCTGGAGGGATTACATTGCCCAGCTGGCCTGGTAACACCTCGGGGTTCCCTCGGAAGAGCTGCCGAAAGTGGCTGGGGAGAGGACTGTCTGGGCTTCTTTGCTGAGGCTGCTGCCCCCGCGACCCGGACCCGGATAAGCGGAGGACGACAAGTACGAGTATGAGTATAATCACCTGAAACTAAGAATTATTGTGTTTCCATTACCTTGGAATGCTCTCATCAACATACAGCGCTGATCCTCTCCCAGAGTTCACCTTATTTCTACAGTGGCCCAGGATGGACAAACCCAACACTGGCTCAAGACAGACCCATTTGTGTTTTTGCATCTGCCATTGTGGTTCCTCTACATGCTTGGCACATGAGAAAGGTCTGAGTCATCTCTAGAAGTCACTAAATCCTGCACACTAGACCTTTAAAAAGAAAACAGTGTCTTTACATTGTACATTTTTGCCATTCATGGAGGGCCCATTTCTTATGGGAACAGAATTAACATAATCTAAAGTCAGTTTTTCTCACTACAGTGTTTTTATTTTTATTATTTTAAGTACTGGGCGACAGCAGTAAGCAGCAAGTCTTATCCTCATGCAGGAGAATTCCTGGCATCTACTATATGCCAAAGATTGACAGGGTCGATCACATAATTGGCTAACAATCATAACACCCAGCAAGTGCAGTGCAACACATCAGATGGAAGATGGTTACACATCTCTCCCCATTTCAAAGAGAGCATGACAGAAGCACTTAGGAACAAAATATCAATTCTACAGATGCTACATTTGCTTTTTGAAGATTGCTTCCAGTGTCTACAGATTCTCTCTTCTGTGTTGTACTAATTTATATATCAAGAGTAAAACTGTCTGTGTAAACAACCTGGCATGAAAGGCATGCACTCTGACTAGTTTAATATGACACATAACTGCAATGATGGCTGAAAGAAGAAGAAAGAACTCAGTGTTGCAACAGATAAGAAGGAAGGAGCAGGTAAATGCCTCAGCATCCAGACCGCCTACCAAGAGACAGCGTTCACTGACGACTCTTTTCAGAGAGGCTCAGGCAAAAAATATCCAGGTATATAGTTTAGGCTAATTAATATTTTAGTCACATCAGAGATCTGCATTTGATAATAAAATGAATTGAAGGTTTTTGCAGGTCTGTGATCACAGTGCAGGCAGAACTCCTTTTTCCCCTCAGCAGCAGTTTTGAGTTTTGAGTCAGGGGGTGGATAATTAATTAGTCAATCCGATCAGAGTTTATTAGATCAGATCAATTGATGAGAGGAGCAGCTGTTTGTGAGTGAAAGCAAAATATAGACCCAGCACACCGAAGGTTAAGTTTCCCTTTCACTGCCCCTGGCATTTTGCTGCTCTGTCTGTGGAGCAAATAATAACCAAATATATATTTCAACAGTGTTCAGTGAACGGTCCAGCTCCAAAAATAGAATATCAAAATGTGGCAGCAGATGTTTTCATCATGGCGGCCCACCACATATAAATGTGTGGGAAATGCTTGAATACTTGGGAATTTGAACAACTTTAGTGCTCCTTAAGGCCAAGACACACTGAAGCGACCTAAAAGAACTAGCAGCGACGAAGCCCTTTGCTATGTCACCTGATGTCGCTGTGTCTTGGCCAAAAAAGTTGCACACGAACACACCGCAGAGACTATAACCAACGGTCAACGTGCATTTATACTCTGCACTTGAGTGAGAAGAAATAACTCTCCACACCTGCAAATGACAGTCGTCTATAATCCTTATTCAAGAGGGGAAACCGAATGTCTTGTTAGCATATTTACAACACAATCCAATGTTGAAAGAACAAAGGAAAACTACTGTGCGCCAGTGAGCAGAAACACAAACCACCAGGAAATGTTTCTATAAAAGAGCTCAGTGGTTAAAGAAAAATAATCGTACTTAAGTCACAAGTTTGTTTTAGTCCAACTCCCTCTTGATTTAGCTGTTGTTTACTTTCCTCACTTCTGTTTCTCTTCTCGTGTGCTGACCTGAACTGCCAATCAGACGCTTTCATCCACCTATGGGCTCCGCTGTATCGATGCTGATTCAACATGTTGAATTGTCCGAAAAAAGCTAACAGGGGTCGACAAGGGGCAACAGTGCGGGACACAAGAGCAACAGATGCTCACCAACGGCCCAACTTCAACTGACAGCCAACTGTTGGCTTGGTATGTCAAGGCCTTTTCTTCGGAAGTGTTGATGTTGTTCCACGTCTGCTTCACTTTGTAAATAGGAAACAGACTACAAACAATGGTATTAACAACATGCCAGTGATGTGTTTTCAACTTGTGTTGCTCGCTTGATGCCACAAAATGCCCAAAACAAAATCAGATAATGTAACCTTAAATAAATTTGCCTGACATAACACTTGCTAAAATCAGGGGACTGGGGTTCAACAACACATGTTAGTCTGGTAAGAAGGAAGCACAAATAATCTCTCTCTTGTCTGAGTCTCACAAGTACAACAGGAAACACTTCACTTTCCTGCCACCATGGCCACGGCACAAATCTGTCTACCGAGGCCCAAAACTGATTGAAAATTTTCAGGTGTGACTTGAGGTATGACAGAGCACCTTCAAGAAAGTCTCTTGCTAATACTGTATGCAGCACATTTGTCATGAAAATGGTATTGAAAGGTTTACCTTTGATCAAATTTTTACCACAATTTTGCATCACTGATTCTTTCCATAATTATTTTTTTTAATTATATAAATACCAAGGAAATTGCAAATGTTTGTACATAAGATTTAAATAAAATTTAAAGAACAGGATTCCTCTGACAATCTGAGAAAAGTGAAACACAAGGGCTGGATCTTACAGCATTAAGGCCACAGAGCTGATAGCAAGCCATGGTGATGATGATGGTGATGAGCTGCCAGCGAACAGCTCGGCTCCTCAGCAGCTGTAACACAGAGGCTGTTTGTAGGTTGTCCTGAGCCCGAGCCTCCGCATGAACCTCCTCCAGCTCCTGGGACACATCCTTCTTCCCCAAAAACCGCTGGAAGGCTGACACACACACACACACACACACACAATTTGTTTAAAACTAAACACTCACTCATACTAAACTACGAAATGTTTTCTATAGCTTTATCAAATGAGTGAACTCCTATGTAATCTGTTTCTAACCATGAATTATTCCTGTCTCTTTGGCTCTTCTGGCTTCCATAAATTGAGTATTATGGGTAATGCAGTCTTGAAGCCCCCAGGTGGTACTGATAAGTGTGGATATTAAAAGTACCCAGTGGAGATGTCGACATCTTGAGTTGGAGAATCAGCAGACTTACTGATTGAACTTCATTGCTTTATTTATATGCTATCTCTGTGATCATGCTAATGAGCATGAATGACTAAAACTTGCTTTTATTTTTAATCTCACCTTCAATGCTTAATTCATTCATCAGTGTGTAAATTACAAACTTTTAACCAAAGGTTCTGTGTGGAGTTATTGACCAAGAGTGGCATGTAATGAGCAATGTTTTTAGTCTGTCCCAGTTATGTATATATATTGTGATGTTTTTGCATCTTTGCCAATGTTTAATGAGGATGAGTAAATGCTTTTGACACACTTGTTAAGCCTCACGGATACACACAAGGCATGTTGATGAGAACAATGACTGTGACATACCTGAAAAAATGTCTGGATTTTATTAATTATTAAACAAATGTAGCATTGCAATAAGGAACATGAACATTACTTAAGTTATATTAACTTACAGTTAACAATAAATTTAAAAAAAACAAACTGTTAATCTCTTAACAGATAGGGGTTCGAAAAATGTGATCTTATTTCTCCACTGGCAGTCTGTGTGTGGGAGGGAGATGCACTTGAGGCTGCGTCACTTGGTGCTGAGGTGGATGAGGTGGCTGCAGTTACATTAGTAGGCCCAGGATTTGCAGAGGTGATGCACAAATACTTCAGAAGTGCATCTAAAAAGAGGAGATGCATATATTTCACAAACTGGGTTTTACAATATATTAATCAAATAGCTGTTGACTGTGAAACCATCATGGCATAATCTTAATAATAATCTGCCTCAATAAGTCTGCCTTGATCTAATGACCTTTTAAGCACAGCAAACAGCCAAAATATAAAAAATGCAACTGTAACATCACAAATTGCACAAATGTGAAAAATGAAAAACATAAATATGTATATATAGTATATATAGTATATGAATATATGCCTGGCTGGTCAACAGTGAGTGGTTTGTGCAGCAGCACACTAACGTTAAACATTAAAAGAAAAGTTAGGCCAATATATTAAATTATGTTGCTTATTCATTCCCCCAAACACTTTGAATCTTTCTTTCCAACTTTCTCTAAGATGGGAGCAACATTAAATGACATTAACTCTAGCTGAATGCTGAAAGTGTTCCTAAAACAATGAAGTCGCAGTAACATTGACGTTAAGTAGTAGTAGCCTAACCGCTAATCATTATCAATGAGCTGACCTTAGCTTGCAAGTGCTTCAGTAACTGTAACTTACGTTGTGTTTCTGCCATTTTAAATGAAGTGTTTCATCACATCACATCATTACCTCGGTCTTGTTCACGTTTCTCCTCCTCTTCTTTTCTTTGTTTTTGTACTGCGCCCCAGAGGGCTTTAGCCTCTTCATGACGATGGCACCTGACTGTCAGTTTGTCACTCAGCAGCATCACATTACAGAAGACGGCAGGTAGCGGGGGGAGGAGGGAGGGGGCGCGGTTGTGGCGAAATTGATGCTGCCTGCCAGAGAGGCAGAAGGATGCCAGGCAGACAGAAATTTAAATTAGAAATATTATTTCATTATTATTTCTTATGGCTATATGTAGTGTTGAGTTTTGTAGAGTATTCTTGTCTAATTTTTCGAATAGAATTGGGAAGAAAGAAAAAAACAATAAAAGCCACCTCACTCCCTGGCGCCCTCTGGCATGCTGGCGCCAGAGATATAGAGTGCCGAAGTCACGCCCCTTCCGGTGAAGCTCATGGCACCTTAGATCGGAAAAAATATGAATGGCAGTGAATGAGGAGAGAAATATTATCTTTTGGTCCCGTTTGAGTTGTGACATGAAATCCAAATATGTCGTTAATGAATTTAAAACATCAATTTTAAGGTCAAGAAAGTCATACTTTGTGGTAAAACTGTTGAAATATAAACTTTTGAAAAAACGTAATTAGAAAAACTACACAGGAGGCGGCATCCCTGCTGAAATTTCACTGTTTAATGACTAATTGATTTATGATTGAAGATGTCTGTGTGTTTTGTGCCAGGTTGCAGTCACTCCAAGCTGCAGGAAGCGAGCAAAAGCTATGACGTCACATACGCAACCTCCTCCTGTGTACTCTTGAGTCTTTCTAATTAAAAAGCTTATATCAGTTTTACCAAAGCTAACATCAGGACGCCATCTGTTAAAAGCCTCCCGTTGTCGGATACGACATGAAACTACTCCAGTTAGTTAACTAAGACATGTGAAAAAAATAGTTTTTTCACGGACCATTTATTGAGTTATTGAGTTATTACAGACCCCGCTAACGGCTAACAGTTAGCCCAGCTAATCTACAGTAACCATTGTGTTTATAGACTTTACAAACATCAGATTAGTCTAAACGGTGATATAGTGACGTGAGGAATGTGAGATATATATATATGTATACACACATATATACATATAGCTAAACTCAACAAGGTAAACAACAAGGCGATTCCTATTTACACAGTGGGCAAGAGTGCTGGACTGGAGGTGTCACACAAAAAAACAGAAGCTGGCTGCGTTCTGTTTTGCCTCCGTGTTTCCGTGAAAAATAAGGTGAATAGCATTTGCCTAACCTGCCCTGTGGGCGGCACCGCCCTGCTGTTGCACTTGCAATCAATGGTGCTACCTGCGATTGGTAAGATGGTAGGAAGTCAATACAGCAGAGATAATTATGTCACCAGAGCAAGATTTACACACTGTCATGGTGTGGACAGAGCTGACCAGTATCTGGCAACCATTTGCAGTGGGCCAGTTGAAGGTTGCTTGAACTTGTTCTACTTAAATGTGACAGACTGAAGGGAATAGTTGGGTGTGAAGGGACCTCTTTCCTCGCTCTAATCCTTTCTCCTATACAGGTGAATCCCCGTGGTTGTGGGAATTTGAGGTGGGTACAGGCTGAGGACACAACCGAGAATAGCAAATCTCTACACGCCAGTAAGAACTAAAAGCAGGTCATTAGGATGTGGGAGTGCAGTGGCGCACAGTGTGAACAGTGACTACACAGACAGAAGGCAGAAAGACCTGACAACTAAAGCCTAGTCCCAAGTCTCCATAGTGGCATGGTGCAGCACTTGTAATGCGTGAACCCTGCATGTGTGTGGGCTGTTCATGCTACACTACGCTGGGCTGGATTTTGATACCGTATTTCTCAAAAAATAAAATACTAGAGAAAAATACAAGCCTAAAACTTAAGTGTGCTGCAACAGATCATCCTACTAACCAATATTTCATGTTTACCAGATGACCAAATATGATTCTAGTATAAGATATTTACCTTCTGCATCTACGAGAAAGAAATAACAAAAACCAAAGAAGTGACATATAACACATGCTTTAACTTAATTCATCAACAGTGTACAAGTGCAGAGAAAGCAGGACTCACCTAATTTACCTGGTGGTACAAAGAATTACAGAACAATGGGCTTCTGTGTGCAGTACTGAGGTTACATTAATGCCGAGAGTAAAAATGCAGCATGAATTTAATATCTTTCCTCAGGTGATGTACAATATATACAGAGTGCTTTTAAAAGCACCAAAGTACTTGGAAAATGGCAAATCTACAGAGATGTAAAAAAACAAGGGGAAAAAAATGAGTAAAAGACAGAAAATAAAAAGCGTTACCCTGAAATGTTCCTGTGGTACCAGAATAAGTTGCCCACCATGAGATCTTACCTCAACATAATTATCATCCCAAAGACTGTATGTAAATGAGTCTCCAATTGCCTCTCCCTGCTGACAGAAATTATGGAAACCTGCTTTAATCCAGAATCATACTGGGGCTGTCACTGTCGGTAGAATGGCATCATATTGATGTTAATATGATGGTGGTGAGATGTGCCACAGTGACATTGTCCCCACTGAGTCAACCTATTTCATTTTCTCTGCAGGAGAAGAGTGGGCCTGTAATTCATGTCACTGCTGTGGCCTGTGCACTCGCAGCACATACAACTGGCTGACGGACCAAACACTTGAGAAACGATTCTACAACAGTAGGCAAATTTAAGAAAAATCAGGTGTTGAATATTAAATAGGGTCTGACGAGAGAGTTAATGTGGAGGCTTTTCTGCTTAAATATGAAGGGTGGCACTATTCTGATTTTTTTTTTAATTTGTCAATAAGCCCAATGAGAAGACCAAAACTATAATGCATAGTCCGTCTCTCAATAGTGTCCAACTGTACAGTAGTGTTCCTGCCAACCCAGTCATCAGTTACATTTTTACTTGGGCTTTCAGCGCTAATGTGCTAATTGTGAGGTGATTATTTAGTCTCTTTGATGCACACTCTTTTGTAGTCAAGTGACAGCGGCAGCTTCCTGCTTACTGCTTCCACAGTGATGGAAAACAAGACACCACTGCTCTTCTGAATGGCTCCTTTCACTTTGAAAAACTCCCAGAAGGTTCAGTTAACAAGTTAAAAGTAATATCTCGTGTGCTCACCAAAGATCTTCAAGTTTGAGCTTCCACCTATGAACTGAGCAGGTGCAGCTACTCAGACCGATGAGCAGAAGAATGAAAGAAGTTAACTACAGCACATGCTTACTGGGTGGAAACTGATTGCAGACCTGCATTTTAGATCCTTTGTTTGATTTATCCTGGCTTTATGTGAGTAGTGAAAAAACTTATAGCTGCTAGGCTAATTTTTACCATGTAAAATATCATAGGATTGTGCTATTTATATTAGCATGTTGTATTTGTGTGGAAAACGTATCTAGTGTAAGACAATTGATTTATCAGTGAAACTTGTGAGTTGTAATTGAGTTGAATATTGCTGTTGTTGCTTGGTTTATATGAGAACTCCGCTAGCCACTAGGTTAATTTATATAATGAAAAATGTCGTAGGCAATGTTAGCTTGTTGTATTTGAGGGAAAAATGGGTCCAGGAAAACATAAGTGTTTTGTTTGTGTTTTGTTATAATGAAGCCGATTTGTGTACTTTTGTTTGCTGCTATCAAGCCATGTTCAATGTGTGTTTAATGTGTGTTTTAAGTTTGTTTTGAATCATTCAGACTTTACAGCACTTCACAGAAACTCCACCGCCGACTAGTGTTTTGGAGGTACTAAAAAAAAAAAAAACTACTAAAAAAGCCCACCCTGGATCCAGAGGTGTTAGCCAACTATAGACCAATATCTAATCTTACCTTTATGTCAAAGATCATTGAGAAAGTAGTCGCAGACCAGCTGTGTGATTTTCTCCAGGATAATAATTTATTTGAGGAATTACAGTCAGGATTTAGAGCGCATCATAGCACTGAGACAGCTCTAGTTAAAATTACAAATGACCTTCTGATTGCTTCAGACAAAGGACTTGTCTCTGTACTTGTTTTATTAGATCTTAGTGCAGCGTTTGACACTGTTGACCATGAAATTCTGTTACAGAGACTGGAACACTTAATTGGCCTAAAAGGTTCTGCACTAAGCTGGTTTAAATCTTATTTATCTGATTGTTTTCAATTTGTTCACGTTCATAATGAATCATCCTTACGTACTAAAGTTTGTTTTGGAGTTCCGCAAGGTTCTGTGCTTGGACCAATCCTATTTATTCTATATATGCTTCCTTTAGGTAACATCATTAGAAATCACTCTATAAATTTCCATTGTTATGCGGATGATACACAGTTGTATTTATCGATGAAGCCAGAAGAAAGGGATCAATTAACTAAACTTCATAATTGTCTTAAAGACATAAAAACCTGGATGAGCACCAATTTCCTGATGTTAAATTAAAAAAAAACTGAAGTAATTGTTCTTGGCCCCAAACAACTCAGAGACTCTTTATCTGATGACATAGTTTCTCTCGATGGCAATGCTCTGGCCTCTACCACTATCGTAAGAAACCTCGGAGTAACATTTGATCAAGATCTGTCTTTCAATTCTCATTTAAAACAAACCTCACGGACTGCATTTTTTCATCTGCGTAATATTGTGAAAATTAGGTCTATCTTGACCCAAAGAGATGCAGAAAAATTGGTCCACGCTTTTGTTACCTCGAGGCTGGATTACTGTAACTCTCTACTATCAGGTAGCTCTAGTAAATCATTAAAAACTCTTCAGCTAATTCATAATGCAGCAGCACGTGTACTAACAGGAACTAAGAAACGAGATCATATTTCTCCTGTTTTAGCTTCTCTGCACTGGCTCCCTGTAAAATCCAGAATTGAATTTAAAATCCTACTGTTAACTTATAAAGCTCTAAATGGTCAAGCTCCGTCATATCTTAGAGAGCTCATAGTGCCATATTATCCCACCAGAACTCTGCGCTCTGAGAACGCAGGGTTACTCGTGGTCCCTAAAGTCTCCAAAAGTAGACCAGGAGCCAGAGCCTTCAGCTATCAGGCTCCTCTCTTGTGGAATCATCTTCCTGCTACGGTCCGGGACGCAGACACCGTCTCCACATTTAAGACTAGACTTAAGACTTTGCTCTTTGATAAAGCTTATAGTTAGGGCTGGCTCAGGCTTGCCTTGTACCAGCCCCTAGTTAGGCTGACTTAGGCCTAGTCTGCCGGAGGACCACCTATAATACACCGGGCACCTTCTCTCTCTCTCTCTCTCTCTCTCTCTCTCTCTCTCGTATCCTATTACTGTATCTTTTTTTACTCGGCCATTCTGGATGTCACTAACTCGGCTTCCTCTCCGGAGCCTTTGTGCTCCACTATCTCTCAGGTTAACTCGTATTGCAGCGGTGCCTGGATAGTGTGACGTGTGTGGTTGTGCTGCTGCCGTGGTCCTGCCAGATGCCTCCTGCTGCTGCTGCTGCCATCATTAATCATTAGTCATACTTCTACTGCTATTATAGACATATGATATTATCATACATGTATACTGCCTGATACTAATATATACTTTCAACATGTTATACCACAGTAGCCAGAACTATAACGACAGTATTATTACTTTCATGAATGTTGTTGTAAGCAACTGTCATTACCGAGGATGTCATACAGATTACTGTTAATTTGTTATGCTGATCTGTTCTGTACGACATCTACTGCACGTCTGTCCGTCCTGGAAGAGGGATCCCTCCTCAGTTGCTCTTCCTGAGGTTTCTACCATTTTTTTTTTCCCCGTTAAAGGGTTTTTTTTGGGGAGTTTTTCCTTATCCGCTGTGAGGGTCTAAAGGACAGAGGGATGTCGTATGCTGTAAAGCCCTGTGAGGCAAATTGTATTTGTGATATTGGGCTTTATAAATAAAATTGATTGATTGAAATTGAGGTGTAGCTGCAGAGGGACACAGACACACCACCACACAAGTATATTATGTATTACAGGGACGTCCTCAGGTTGGAGGAAGCAATAGTTTCATGCATACAGGACCTGTACAAATCAGAGAAAGCGACCAAACTGGAGCTCCTGCAAAGTGCAAATGCTGTTGCATTAACTGGGGACCACTGGATGTCAGTGATTGATATTTAATAAACATTACCAATTAGATTTAACCAGGTAGCTTGTTACAAGTGTGCAAACACGATATAGCATTGGTAGGGTCATTTGATGAGGAAAAATAGGAGTGACTGTGTCACAGGAGGACTGATATGTGTGAAACTGCAAAACAAAAAATAAAACAGCTGGATTCAGTTCCATGCTTGACTGCAATCAGAAACCACAGCCCTAAGCATCCAGCCTTCAGCCACTCTGACAACAACTATAGAGAGAAGTGAAAGAAACAAGCTCATACTGTGATGGGTGAAGAGTTATGATTGAAATGGTGTGTTGAGAGGGTGAGACCTCATGTCATAACTTTTAGCCTAGTCTTGGCACAATAACAATGTAAATCCCTGAATGCCTTGTATTCACTGGTACACTCAAAACAGATAAACTGTACACACTGTGGTCGAGGCTCCTGAAATTAAGCACCATCACACTGACAAGCTTTTCGTACACAAAACAATCTCATCTTCAACCTCTGTAACCTTTAAATGGAGGGCAGGACCACTGCAGACATACGACATGACAAGAGACGAGATGGGATGCAAGAGAACATGCTGTTCCTGTCGGATACTGGATGATGATAATGCAACATTACAGAGCTACCCCTCAAGATTTGTGTGTGCTGACAACAATTTCCCAACCGCAGCGCTGTTACACAAGCCAACATGGATCTGCAGCGCCGTTCAGACTCGTGCCAGCAAAATGTTGGCTGGCAGCAGCAGTGGGGAAGATGTGATGGGAGTTTTGGCACATTGTTCTCTCGCTCACCACTTATGTTTTCCTCAAGGAGCTTTTCTCACAACCAAGATTATTTTTTGGGTCTTTTGGCCTTTAATTGATGGGACAGATATGAAGTGTGAAATGGGGAGAGCGAGAGGGAATGACATGCAGCAAGGGGCCACAGGCTGGAATCGAGCCTGCGGTTGCTGCTCTACCCACTGAGCCACAGGGTACCCCTTTGGTCACCATTGTAATTTGTAAACTTAACATGCCGTTGAGTTATAAAGTTCTCTTCTTGCTATCTTCAATTTTTGTCTGTTGCTTCAGTTGAAGAGAGAAAAGAGTGCATTTTCCTGATTTCTATTTGCCAAACAGACTCAAGGTTGTAATTATTTATTTGTTGAAAGCAGATACAAACAAAGACAGATGGCAAAACAAGAGAGTGAGCTCAAAATTGAAGTGCTCCATCAAGAGAACTGCAAGCACCATCCTTGAATCCCAGACACTTTGAAGATAGTTTGAAGATTAATTGCACTGCACAAAGTCACAGTTACTTTTCAAAGAGACACCAGAGTTTGTCATCATAAAAAGCATTAATAAGCAAAAACAGCAAGGGGCTGCAAGTTGGATTTGAACCCGGGCCGAAGCAGCAGGGACTGAGACTTTGTACATGGGACGCCTGCTCTAACCACTAAGCCACTCATGCCCAATTTTTCTGCTTTTTGATAATGTTATTTTATCATTAGCAACCCTGTCAATTTCACATGTACAGTCTATACATTTTGGATGGATTCATAGCATATTTTGTATTGCCAGAAACTTACAGTATATACAGTAAGAGGTAAGGTAAACAAAACCATCATATTATTATATATTATATTATATTATTATATTATATTATCCAGTGATCAATACCACAGAATATAATTTAATGTTCAAATGGATTCCGTTCTATCATAGATTTAAAGGGCCAGGGTGAAGGATTCTGTGGCATTTAGTGGCGAGGTTGGAGAACAGAAACTTCTCCTGTGTGCCAAGCGTATAGGTTGTCGATGCAAAAACACAAATGGCCCTATCTAGAGCCAGTGTTTCATTCTTCCGTTCCAATTCTTACAACCAAAATACATGGGGAACAGATGTGACACGACACGTCTGTTCCACGTCCATTATAATCAAGAAAAGCTGCGACACTGACCACGAAAGCTGCGCTCGACTGCTCTGGCACCACGCTGCTCAATGTTATTTTGGCGCAGCTGGTCTGTTTAAATGTCTTTAGGCGCGGCTCCATGGCCCTCCAGCAGGTAAAAACTACATAGCAGTGGTAGTACATGGTAGCAGTTGTGTAAAAATCGTTTAAAAATGATAAATATTAATACCTCGTTGTGCCAGAGGCAATGCAAAACAGCAGAGCAAACGTGTGTTTTTACAAATCACGTTAAAATAAATCAATCAAATCGATGCAACCTGTTGTCAAAATAATCCAAAAAATTATTTCAGTAGAAGGTAATATAGCCTGCGCTCCCAAACCCTGCATAACCGACTGTATTATCATTTGCTAAAATTCAATATACATACAGTGAAGCTAGCAACAACCACACACTACAAAGACAGAGTCTGTGTAGCAGGCTAAAAAACCTGCTCTGACCCACCTATGTGATTTGTCACATCGCATATATTGAGTTATTTTCAGGTGATTATAAACTAATGAAAACACAGTCATGAATATTATATACCATTTCTGCCAACAGATGCCCCTAAATCCTACACACTGGACCTTTAATGTATGTTATGAAATCACAAAGACAAACAAAAACAAAAAAATTAAACTAAGGCAAGAGACAAAAGATCCACAGACTGTTTAAAGCTCCCAGCAACAATTATATATAACAATGGATGTTTTGTCTGATTCTTGCTTCTGTTATTAAATAACCAATGGGATGTTCCACATTACAAAGAACACAAGTAGTAGCGAGTAAAATGCTCGCACCGTAGAGCTCTGTGGAAAACAAATCACTGTAGCATATATAAACAAATCTAACCTACAAGTAAAAAGACAAAAACAGCAACTTTCACTGCTTAATAGCTCAGCTAATACCTGACATGTCACTGGATACAAACCACTGCAGCAGCATATTGAGTGCCAGGTGGCCAGCGCATGCCGTTATAGCTTTTAAGATGTCTTGCTCTCCTGATGGCTTTTATTTTTTCTGTTAACCCACTGCTTCAAAAATCAGCCCTTAAGCATCACCAAAAAGTTTGTTAATATAAAACATTAAACATATTAAAAGCTCAAATCTTAGATATTTTAGACCTAGTCGTACACAGGTATTTTAGGTCACTGGGTTTTTTTTAAGGTGGCCCACATCTAGCTCAGCTAGCTCTGGTGTGTTATTCAGGTTAAAGTGGAAAGAAGCAGCAGATCTGTCGGGCAGCTGAGTGGAGTGGAGCCTGAGGAGGAAGCACCAGTTAGCCTTGGTTTCATACAGGCAGATTCACTCACTACAGGGGTGAGGTAATAAAACCTCAACAGCCAATCGGAGTGATCTCTCTCACAGACAAGCTCCGCCGGCGATTCAACTATCTTAATCGGCCAAAAAGCCGCCGCCGCCGAAGTGCAGATGGTGCGGGACACACTGCAAAAACTAGGGCGACAGAGGCTCACCGACGGCCCGACTTGCCTTTAGGGTCACATCACCGCCTGTTGGTTTGGAGTTTTTTCGGCAGAATTTCATTTGTGATTTTTTCGTTTTATTTATTTTATTAAACGCTTGAGTGTTCTTTTTTTTTTTCTCAAAATACCCATTTAGGTGTGGACTACCCTTGGTCACTTGTAGGTTCAAAGGGCCCTCCACACCCATCAACCCAAACAGCTGATTATCAATTAATTATTCTGATTAGACCTCCTCACAGGACTGTGTGGGCATGTACTGATTGAGCTTGACATATATGATGCACAAGTTAGGACAGGACCCATTTATCACTCTTATTGATGGGGTCTGGTGATCTCATAATTCTCAGCATACCTTCACTCAACGTCAACCCAAGCAGAGGTCTAATCAATCAAAATAAGTCCTACCACATGATTAAGTGTGCAGAGCCTTTGATAATCTCAAATAAAGTAAGCTACAGTTATACAGTAAAGCTGCAAAACATACATTATTACTGCACTTCACAATCTGTACTCACATTTGACACTAATCAAAAAAAAAAAGAAGCTGCCTTTTTTCTGTACGATTGTGTTACAAGTGGAATATTAGGTGACTGTATTTTGAGGACTGAGCATGCAATTTTGTGTTTCAGACTTTGAATGTAAGGATGACATTTTGTGTGTAAAGGTAAGAATTCAGCAAGTTAGTTTTGCATTACAAAGAACACGAGCAACCAGTCCGTCAAAGACTATCCATCTATAATGTATGGACATGGACATCAAAGAGTCCAAACCACCCCAGAGATAAAACAGATGAAAGTCATATCTGACGTCACATTTTTCAACATGCTTCATTAACACATGCAGTTGAGCTTCGCCTCTTCTACCCCATGCTGTTCCTTCTGTCACAACATTTCAACATTCAAAAAGATCACACTGTAGTTCCTCCCATAAAGACTCTGGAATCTAAAAAAGTGGGTTGAGTGAGAGGATGCGCATTGGTTAGCTGAGAACTGA
Organism: Epinephelus awoara; assembly: GCA_035609425.1. Lineage (NCBI taxonomy): Eukaryota > Metazoa > Chordata > Actinopteri > Perciformes > Serranidae > Epinephelus > Epinephelus awoara. Next base: position 16,510,514 of record CM069296.1, read on the forward strand.
GAGACACAGATAAATGATTTCACACATGGTACATGAACATTGCATTGCTTTAAGTGATACATCCCTTAGCTTCAAGACTTCCCTGTCTGTCTAGACAAAATACCCACTAACACCCACTGGCATCTGGCTTTTGTCTTTAGTGAAAACTTTACAATCGGCATTCAATCCAAGGACAAATAACTTTGCAGCAGTCAAGGGGATTTATCAGCCCAGTTGCCAGGAGTAAATGAAGAAACAATGTCAAAATTCATTCTGCCATCAACTCCAGCTATGATCAACAGTAATGGCAACATGACACTCGGATGGACAAGCTAGTTTTTGCCCCTTTTACAGTGCAACCGTCAGTAACTTCTGTGAAGTTAGTCATCACAGTTTTAAAGAGAGACTGGATTAGTAACATATAAACTAGAAATACTTCCTTGTGATTGTACGCCTTTGCGAACCAGTCAGATTGCAGTTACAGTTTACTTTCATGGCTGTCCAGATTCATATGTTGCCATGACAGTAGACGGTGCTTCAAATAAGGATGTTGCGGCAAAGACATTACAAATTCGAAAGCTTGGATACGTCACACACATCTTCAACTCAACAGCACAGAAGATCTACACAACCAGCACAGTTTCAAGGTGGACACCCAAGATCATAGTCACCAATTCAGTATCTGACCAAGTGTCTACCTTGCTGTTCCTGAGATACTGTATGACATTGAGCAGTGGCCAGAAAAGTGTTTTTGCAGAACATTATGATTTACAGTGATGTTGACCTTTGACTTTTTGGATATAAAATGTCACCACTTCATCATTTTATCCTATCAGACATTTGTGTGAAATGTAATTGATAGATTTGCTAGACTCCCTGGCGCAATTACATACTGCCTCTCAGGAGGCAAGACTGCTGATTTTATTGAACTGATCCCGGCTCTCCTGGACATCCACCCCTCTGTCCACACTGCCATGTGTCATACGGGCACATGTGACGTCATGACCAGGCAGTCAATCAAACTACACGATGAGCTTGATTGAAAGCTTGGGGAGGAGGTGTGTCTTATCTGGCCCCACTCCTGTTATGTCAAAAGGCTCTGAGCGTTTCAGAAACAGTCCACACAGAAACAATCTTATCACAGTCAAAACCACGTCTTCTATCCCAGCTACTAATTCAGCTCACTTTTGCTTATGCTTAATGTAAGATCTCTTACTAACTAAGTCTTTTATCTGCCAGGATTTTATCATGACCAACAATGTTGACTTTTTTATTATCACAGAATCCTGGATTCACCCTGATGACTGCTCCCCTCTAATTCAGTCTTCCCCCTAACTATTTATTTTTCCACCAACCAAGATTGACAGGCCGGGGTGGCAGCCTTGCTCCAATACACAGAAATTTTAGTCTCGCTTGGTCGTTTCTCCATGTTTGAGAGCCTTGGTTTTATTCTAAAGAATACATTGCCCATTTTATGTTATTTAATCTACAGACCTCCTAAGTCTAATTTGGGTTTTATCCAAGAATTCTCAGACTTTATATCGGTCACTATTTTAAAATATGATAGGGTTCTTATTTTTGGTGACTTCAACATACATGTGTGCTGTCCTTCCTCTTCACTTGCTTCTGATTTTATCAAGCTTTTACAGTCATTTAGTCTGATTCAATATGTGAAGCAGCCCAGCCATGATAAAGGACACACGCTTGATCTTGTGCTCTCTAATGGTTTCTGTGTGGATGATGTGAACCTGGTTGTAGGCCCCTGCACGGGACTGTTTTCTTCAACCCGCTCCCGCTGAATTTCTGACCATTACCGCCCGCAACCGCAACATGTGTATTACACTCCCGCCTGCTCCCGCAATGTGTATGTCCACTCCCGCCCGCACCCGCAAAACTCTGAGAATTTATGCCGGCACAATAATAGAGATGCGTTGATTTTGTGTCTTCTCCTGTCCCGCAGGAGAAAACACGTCATTTTATAGGCTATTAATAAAGAGATTCATGGGGTTGTTTGTTTTGTTTCCCTGGTCTGCATGTCTTTTGACGCACTGGTCAGGAATAGCGCTCCTATTTCGTTGTTTTCATTTATTTTTTAATGAAATAAAGGCTGTTTCATATTCTATTCTCCTCCTCTGTATTTATTTATTTTTCTACCTTTATATAATCACACAGTGATTGAGGTTAAAGCAAGCCTGGCGCCAGGCTGAAGTTACTGAGGGGCGGTTAAAAATTACGAGGGGGATGCAAATCTTTATTATGCAACATAGGTTCACAGTGAGTTATAAAGAGCGCGCAGTCGTGCATAATAGTCGCGTATAATGACAGCTTGTCGCCGGTGAAAAACAAAAAACTGCACGTCTTCTTTCATGTTTGTCTCAGGACAGATGGAGCTGACAGACAGACAGACAGGTGGAGCAAGCGGCAAATTGGTATGAAAGGTGGTTCAGGGCATATTTGTCCATTTACAAATAAATATAGAGTGGAAACGCTCATGCATGTGCACCAAGATCCCACAGTGTTTTTCTTAGCCGCCCGTTCCCGCCTGCAGCAAAGTCCAAACCGCCTGCTCCCGCAATATTTGCGTTGGGTCCCGTGGGACCCAGAGGAACCCAGTCCCATCGCAGCCCTCTACCTGGATGATTTTGCTGTCACTGATCACAATGCAGTGCTATTCCAGGGTCCACTCCTCTCTCCAGACCCCAAACCCACCACTCTGATTCGCTCCTACCCCCTTAATTTACTCTGTGTTCCTCGCTTTTGTGAAGCTTTTACTGCTTTGAGCACAGTTTTTAATTCAGATGTTCAACATGGACTCAATGTAGAAGAACGTGTCAATGTCTTTAACGGTTCCTGCACAAATATTTTAGACTCCAAAGCCCCAGTCAGACTTAAAAAACACAAAATCCTCCTCTATGCCATGCCATGGATGAATGAGGATTTAAGGATTTTAAAAAGACAGTGCCGGAAGGCAGAGAGGAAATGGAAAAAATACAAACTTGGTGCCAGGGCCGGCTTAAGGCGATATAGGCGGTTGCCTAGGGCGCCACATTGTCTGGTGGGCGCTGGGGGAAAAAAATTAAAATGATATTTAAAAAATTAAATTAAAAAATGATAATAATAAAAATTCGCCAGTGGGCGCCCATCCTATTTTTTTCTGGAGGTAACAAATGAACAAATACAGAAAAAAAGAAAGAGAGAAAGCAAGCTAAAAATACACTTTGCACACCTGTTCCTCAAAATTTTTCATCTGCCCTGCGCCTGCACCTGTACTGTGCACACTGAGAGTGGGGTATGTGTCAACATCTGGTCAAGATAGGCAGATATTTACGTTTTACCTGCATTTCATAATAATGAAAATGTCCAAGCCTTTAGGTGCGGAAAAGGAGGAAAAGGACTCGGTGCACCAAGCATCATTTTTGCAGTGGACACAGAAGTGCCCCCAATATGTCAACTGTTGCGCAGCGGCCTGTTTGCAGTCACCTGGCTGTTCATACCATTGGCACATTTCTCCACGCTGGTCAGCGAGCGATTCTGCTCCTCTGCTCTCTTCTAATCACATGTAGAGCTCTGTCTCTGGCTGCTTGTGTGTCTCTTTGTGTGTGTTTGCTGGTCTCTCTTCCTCTCATTTTAGACATAACTGACAAAAGTGGAAGCATGGGGTGCATATTTTATCATTTGTCATGATCAAATCATCAGGCAGCACAGCGGTACTGCGGCACTACTGCCTCACAGCAAGAGGGCTCCTGGTGGGGGAACCACCCGGGGTGAGTGAGCCCCTCTGCACAGAGTCTGCATGTTCTCCTCGTGTCAGCGTGGGTTTTCTCCGGATACTCTGACTCTGGAGGGTTTACCCCACCCCTTGCAAAATGTCAGCTGGGAAAGGCTCCAGCTCCCTGTGACCCCAAACAGGATGAGCAGTTAGGGAAAATGAAAAAAAAAGAATCAAGATAATCGATATCATATCTGGTACAGCCTTTGTATTGTTCATTGATTATATGTGTTTTCAAGCCAGACTCACTCACGGCTCACAGAAAAAAAACAGACCAGATGCTGAAACTATCGCTGCAGATTGCAAGCCATGGAGCTCAGGGCCATGGCACATCCAGTGAGAACAGCCACATTGCTCAACTTGGGCGGCGAAAGGAATGGGCAGCACTCCATGGATTATCAGCGCGTTTCAAGGAGCTTCGGCATCTAGTTTGAACCAACAAACCCACTATCCACCGTCTGTCTTGTAGGTGACACAATATTAGGTTATTTAATAAGCTATTAATGAATTTATTCATTTATTTGGCAAAGCACTGTGTTCCTAAATCCTAGGAGGAATGATATGGGCACCTGACTTTTGTTTTAAGACAGAAAAATTGTGAACCTATCCTTAAAGAGTTTTGCACATTGAAGCCTGAGCCAAAGCAAACCTAAAATACTGTAAAAGCCACAAATCTCAGCACTGGGAAAGTAATCAATGAGCCCGTGGTCTTGCCTAACAACTCTATCAATGCTCTGCAGATATACTATGGTCATTTGCGCTGTGGTACCTTGACACTTTTCCCCCTGTGGAATCATTTTGTCAAGCTCCAGATGTGTGTGGATGTGATTTGTGCACAGACCAGATAGTTGCTGGTAAAACATAACAAGCCCAAATGTATTGTTAGGCCTTAAAGCCTACAGTGAGGCAGCAGGTGTGCATTCTGCAGATGTATGTGAGAGGGAGGGACGGCATATTTGTGTCTGTCGTGAATACAATACCTCTTTCTGCCCCAGCTTCATCCTTCCTCTCTATTAGTAGATAACGAGGGCTCTCAGGGAGGAAGGGCAGCACGCACAGCTGCAGCATAGCGGGAACCGCCAGGAAGGTAAAGAGGTAGTTCCACCTGGTTTCCTGTAGTAAAACATCCACAAAACATCAACATCAAACTTCAGACGTGGTAGATGATTTATACCATACTGTAAAAGAAGTCAAACAAAAGTCATGCTCTGTGAAATACGTTTGTGCATATCATAATCTCAATGAGAATTTCTGCAAGAGGTGATGATCACTTTTAAGTGGCTCAGTGCAAAATTCAGAGCATATGAGGTTTAACATGGCAACAAGCTTGTAAATGGGATACACACATGTACTAACATGCATGCACAGCTGGACCTGCCACAACAAACCACAGAGAAGCTCATGTTAAAACAAACACAGAGGGAGCGTGACTTCATTCTCTGCTCAGGATGTCATCACTCCACTATATCTTTTCGTAGCAAATTGTGGTTTGCTGCTATATCAATGTTCTGAATGTCACATACAGTCGAGAACCTTTAAATGTAACATAACAATAAGGGACAGTTGCGTTTAGAAAACAGGACATTGGCTTAAAGCAGTGCTTTGAATGTGAAAGCTTAGTATAATGCTTGTGATTTTCGAGTGATGCATTCCTTCATGCTAATGTTTCCTTAAAGCATGAAGTTAAAGGCTGCAAATTAGCAATAACAGCATTGTGTTATGTGTGCAAATTTGTAAAATATCTGTCTAAATTTTGTAACAATATTACTGAATAGATAAATAATAGAATGAAAAAGCTTTTATGGTTTCAGTTTTGTCTCCATAAAAAATTATAACTGGGTCACGGTCCAAAAGTGGGCCTCGCGCTCATTCTCAATGACTCACAGCGAATTTTCCGGCCCAGAGCTTTTACATTGAAGTGCTGTTTCCTGCTGTAGAGTGAGTGACTAATGGATAGCTACCTGACAGAGACAGCAAACAAGCTTGACATTATGGCCAAATGCAAGTATGATGCTGAAAGTATTAAACTATGTGGACCTTGAACGAATGACTAAGCAGAAATCTGGACCCCGAGACCAGTTGGGAACCACTGATTTAGAGTATGTTACAACAGCAGCGGCACAGTGGTGCAGTGGTTAGCATTGTTGCCTCACAGCAAGAGGGTTCCTGGTTCAAACCCAGTGGGGGATTTTAAATCATCATTTCTGAGACTAGATTTTAACTCAAAAAATGTTCTAGGTTAAAACAGCATATTTCTTTCGATACAAAGTATTTCTTGAAGGAAATTCATTCAATGTCAAATATCTGACAGTGTCATCGTCCTCCAGGGCTTGTTATTAAGAGAAAGAGGAGCGTGAGGACCAGTTGGTGTTGATGACAGTCACCACCATCAGACACCATAAAGGATGTCTGACTTTTACACTGCCAAAACACACAGACATGTGCAAACCTCATACACAGTATTGCCCTTAGGAAACATGACAGGACACACAGCCCCATCTATTTGGCAGATGTATGCTTCGTGGTCTCACTTGAGCAAACATGGGGGGGACATATGTAGTTATGCAGAGACTGTGGAAAGGAGGTGCCCTTCGGAGAGAAAATGTCAGGTCTCAACTCAAAAGAAGTCTGTTGGGGATTCAGATTCCTAACATTTACTAGGTGGAAAAAAAACCTCTCAGACTGCAAAACTTTCTAAAGAATGTAATTCACTTTTCATTGACAATTGTGATGTATTCAGCCTGTGCTGTAAATTAATTGCATACTCATGTGTCATACAGTCTGCAGCAACTGTCCACAAATGTTACACTTTAAAGGGACAGTCAAACCCAAAATTAAAACTATGTTTCCTTTTACCTGTAGTGCTATTTGTCAATCTAGATTGTTCTGGTGTGTGTAACCGAGTGCTGAAGATATTGGCCGCAGAGCTGTCTGCTCTCTCTTGAACATAATGAAACTAGCAACACTCGCAGAAAGAAAAACTCAACGGCAATGTCCCTTTTCAGAAATCATGACCTGGTTACTCAAGATAATCCACAGACGTTGTAATGAGCAGTTCATGCAGGAACTATTTTCTTTCTGCTGAACTACACCCAGCAACCGTATCACCACACACAAGGATGCGTGCATCTACTCCTAGCTTACCTAGCACCACTGAGCTAGCTAACATAACAGCTCTGCAGAGGAGGATGCCATTTATGTTTACATCTTGTGCTGTCACAGTCATGAGCTTCTCATCCATGAGGATGTATAAAATTTGCAGTTAACAATAATTAAAAATGAGAGGGGAAGGGAAGACCAGGACCCAGACTGAGAGAGTAAGTCAGAAAGTGATCCTGTGCAATGTTGCTGAAGTTTTGAGCTTGATTATCTTTCTCAGTAAGGCCTTTTAGAGAGTTTTCTTGGAATAGGAAAAACATGGAAGATGAAGGCCTTTTTGCCTCTGACTGATAAAACAGGCTTGGAAACAGTCCAACTCTCCTCTATGATCCTCTGTGTACTAAATCCTGTGTGAGCTGTGTGAAGGTGAAAGGCATGCTGCACTGTAGGAATGCTGTCTTAACCCAGCTGGAGATGAGAGTGGGCGCTTGGATTAGACCTCTCGGAGGCTGCTGTGACACACCAAGAATTGAATTCATGTTGTAAAGCATTGATTTCTCTGGTCTGTATTATACACACCCTAAACAAAATCAATTTTTTGCCTAGTATTATTTTCTGGTACGATATAATACAAGTCGCTGATGTTAACTTCACTTACAAACTGATTATTTCTATTAATAAGCACGCCCCAAAAAAATAAAACTACAAAAATGCAGTCAGTAGGGTGCAAATCTCAGCCAGGCAGCCGTTAGAGCTGATAGCGGCACTCAAGACAATTCCAACAGATGCACAGCAGTGCATTTCAGATCATTCCAGAAAAATATGCGCCTCGTATGTTTTTGACTGAGCCACGGCACACTGTCTAGTAGTATTCCAGATTAGCTGCGGACAGACAGATACACACAGGCATACACACATATGCACAGACACAAACAAAAAAGTTGACCGAATGCTTAAACAAGGGAGGTTTACAGCATGGAGAACACTCACAGGAGGAGTGATAACAATTCCAACATTCACACAGCACATACAAGGCCTAATAATCAGGCTGGGCTTCTCTGCTTCACACACAGACACGCACAACTGGGCCAAGCTGGGTGAACCAGCCTGTGTTTCCCTCCTGAGCCCTGATCCCATCATCCCGGTGATAAAATAAATCACAGCTCAGAAAGCTGTGCTATGACCTGCAGTGATACTGAATGAACTAAACAAAGCAGACAAATGGTTTATTCACAAGCCTCACACCTTTTCCTTTTAGTGATCTCTGAGAATCCATGAGGCTGCAGGGTGTACATTGTACATTGAAACACATCTTTTTTTGTCTCGAGCAGAGGAAGGAAACAGAGGAGAATATGCACTTCATGAAGCTCACGCTGCTGTTGCAGGAGGACCACCACAAAGTCAGTCAGGGGATTAATGTGAACAGGTAACCTCTGAGACAGAGGTAATGAAAATGTCAGGTGGCCCACATCTGAGATGTATCCAATTATACAAGCCAGTATTATCTGTGTCGTGTCAGTCTTAACTATTTTATCGGGCCTGGCTATTCCCCAAGCAAGAAGTGACTCTGCTTCGTACAAGTCTTTAGTTTGGTAGAGGCAGTAACAATTAATTGCAAATCTTTTTTCCCACAGTGGGCGGTGGCATTAAATTGGCTGTCAATCACTGCTAGCTGGTTAGAAACTAATGCATAATGATTACAAGGTGCAATATAGGATAAAAACCTTGAGATTACCCGATATTTATATTTCTGTTAACCTGGAGGAGCAATAAAGTGGTAAGTATTAATAAGAACTTTTTTTTCCCCTTATAAATCCAGCAATGCATATGGCATGCCAAATGATCTGAAGTTTAAAAACTACACCTACACTGAAAGCATTCTGCTTTTTCCTTCATCATTACTTAGTAGTCTGCCCATCACCATTCTCTGGAATTATTGTAAGTCTGTAAAAAGGATAAACACAATACCCCTTCCACATTCAATTCTCACAAAATGAAAATCTTGTTGGTAAAATCCTCACGTCACCACAATCTCAGCCTGTGGAATACAGGTGGAGATCTGCCAGGATCAGAAGAAAAGCCCATCATCCCTCTGCCTGAAGCTGTTTGTAATGAATGTCACCTCTGATATAAGCCTATTTTCCTGGTGCTTTGTCAGAAAAGCAAATTGACAAGTTGGACCAAGCAGGTGTCTGCTCTCCCATTCTTAAATTATTAAAGCAGGGCCCCTTATAGTTTCAGGGCTTGGTATTCCTCTAAGATTTTAACCCTACAGGAAGGTCAATAACTTACTTAAAGTGGCTATAATTGATATTTTTAAACACACAGTGTGTGAAAGAGATAGTATCTCTGGGATGCTGGCGTGATAGCTGCTTTAAGGACAGGGACTCCGATCAGAGAGTAGGGCAGGGAGAGTTCAGTCCAAAAACTTTAATGATCACATTGGGCAATTACAGGTCAGGGATGAGCAAAAGGTATTGTGGATACAGGTGAGGGTGCGTGTGTTAGTTTGTGCATGAACGCACACAACAGGCATCCACAGCTGCTCATGCTTACACAGTGTATCTGATAACAGTGTGAAAACAATGTGACAATACCCATGTCTCCATTTAATAGGCCCTCAGATTTTAAGCAAACATTTTAAATGCCGTACCAAAGAAATACAAATTAGATGCGTTTCCACTGACTGCTATAAGGAGAACAAACTAGGACCCACAAAGCATATGTATAGCCAGTGGTAAATGTACCCCTGGGGCTACAGTGCGCCTTAGCACCTCCTATATCAGCAGTGCCAATTTGTTTGTGCTTATTCTGTGCAATACTCATTATTAAGGTCCTGCTCCATGCCGGAGCATGACTGTACAAAACTGTACAAAATGACACAGGTATAAATACACAGAAAACTAATCACAAGAACGAGACACAGCTGGAGTAGGACAACAAAGGAGGGAAATGGAGATTTGCTAACAACGAGGGTGTGGAGGGGAACACCAGGGTGGAGCAAACAGGACTAATACAGAACAGGTGTGAAGAGAAGACTCTGGGAACAGGGAAGGACTAACAGGACAGGTGTGACAGAAAACAGGTTGGAAAACACACAAAGACAGGAAGTAAAACCAGACATGACACATGAGGGGAGAATCTACAAAATAAATCAGGAAGCAGATTAAACATCAATCAATAACATGAAACAAGGAACACAAACAGAAAACAAAGTCCATGGGATAACAGAATATTAACAAACCCAGGATCCTGGCAATTCAACAACAGCTGAATGTTTATCAGATATTTAGTCTGATGAACTTTAGTGTTTTCAGCTTGTCTTGCACAGTGCAGTTACAATGAAGGGCCATGTTGCAAAAACACTGAATGATCAGCTACTCTTGTTCTGCAGCTTGTTCCTTATGTGTGGATGTATTGGATACTGTTTACTGCACAGTTAAACTTCACAGAGCTACATATACCCCACATACATGGTACCTAATATCAAAGTAATTTAGGATACTATATAACTCTGGTGTTTGACAACGAGTGTAGCAACCATCTAAAATACGTTGCACTACAGTGACCATCCCCACTCCATAACAATCCATCGGTTTTTTTGTCCAAGTCCTCTGAAGCCAAAGGCAAGTGTGATGGATGATATAGAGTAGCCTATAGATAAGGGCCCATTAGGGTGGCTGAGTGTAACCTTATGGGTGAAAATTGCGTTTGAGGCATGCTGATGAGTTCAGTGTCTCTGTGGAGTTCAGTGACAGACTGGCTATAAGCCTGCTCCTGCTGTAATGCTGAAACAAACATGGTTCCCTTCTGGGAGAAGGTCAATGACAACGCATGAAGGTTAGAGTAATTATCATTTGTCAAAACTTATCACCATCTTGCACCCAACGAAGTGACAACTTAGACCGGCTCGCATTAACAGAACCCTCTGCTGAGAGGAAACCTGTTTGAGCCTCGCAACCACGGTCTTGCAAAAAACATGGTGGCATTATCATTGGATATGTCACGGATGTCTGTGATGCTCGCGCTCAAATGACAAGGAAACAGGTGGTCCTGAATGGTACAAAAGAGGTGACATGAATACATAACAGAGACTGCGTTAAAGCTCAATATGATATTTATAAAGGTGGTGGTCTGCAGGTGGAAATGATGGATGGGCCAAACCAATACTTATAAATTAAAAATGAGTGCCCACTTTGCTAGAAGCCTGAACACTATGCCCGTGTGTAAATGTCAGCGCAAAGGGACTCAGAAAGAAAGCAGGAGCACAGAACTTGGTCAAATCCTTTAAAAATACAACCAAGAACGAGGGGATTTGCAGCTCAAGACATATTTCACATTTCAAACATTATCAATTTCTACCCTCACTTTGGTTGAAGGTAAAAATATATTGATGTGGAGAGGAATAAATTTGGTTTGAAAATATTTTACTTTCTATATTTAAAGGTTGGACATCAAAGTCAAGTAGCTTAAAAGGTGGTAGTCCTGTTTAATCCAAAGCATGAATCATAGCATAGAAACACATAATATATTTTTCTTTCCGTTGAATTAGACAATGGAACCGAAGTGGAGAAGCTAACAGAATACAGATAAATCACAATGCTCAAGCCTTCACGGAATATAGACATGAGCGATAATATAGAAATTACATTAAAAAAAAAAAAAAAAAAAGGAGCTTCATCCAAAATTCGCTGGCTTAGAAATATGTTTGCTGTTCTTAAATCATCATTGCTGGAATGAAAGCAAACACACAGCTGGAAATCTGCAATACTGTGTTCTGCACATATGTCACGGTACAAAGTATAAGCCCCAAACAAAACAGGATGTGGATGCAACCTAGTTGTTTGTGGCTTTGAAGTATGTTATCATGCGCCAACAACTGCACAGACAAATCCAGATGCTGAACATTCCCATGCCATCTTGTCTCAGTAGGTGTGCAGAAACAGCTGTTGCTCTGGTTAATGGACTAATCATTCACACAGTTCACAGTCAAGGCAAACTACAAGGGTTTCTGTCTTCTTAAACCCAGTGGGTTTTTATAAGTTAAACTTGCATCAATTTACAGTCTGTCATTCTTTCAACAACAAAGCACTCATAGAAGACAACAACATTGCAATGCAGCCGAGAGGACGAAGACTTGTGCGGAGCTATGGAAAGCAGAGTCACAGTGGATAAAGTTTCTCATCCAGGTGGTGTATAATGTGCTCACCAGCCTGTCAAACCCACACTTGTGGGACAATTTCGAATCACCAGCATGTCCACTGTGATCCAAGCATGAAAAGAGAATGTATGATGCCGAAAGACCCTAAACACCTGATGATTCAAGGAACATCACTGAAGATGTTTCCAGAGGCATCAATGTACAGCTAAAGTAGTTTTATCCGATTTATCACACAATCCACATCACAAAGCATCATCTGACACACTTAATTTTCTCTTATTTAAGGTCATTTTTACAGTTTCAAATCTTGCACCTCCTTTGCCCTTACGGCACTTACGTCCACTATCTCCACAGTTTTTGTAGCAAGAACAATGTCATGCTAACCTGTGCTATATTAGCCTGTCCCTCCAGGATTTCGTGTGTTACGATCACAACAGTTAACGCAAATTCAGTCACTCCCCATGAATTCTGCACAATCTTGCAATTTTGTCCTGACACCGCAACTTCACCGCAAATTTGACTATTTGAAAAGGGTAAAAAAATTTTTTAGAAAAGCTGCCGTGACATAAGACATTTCAAGCCACAACAATCACAAAAGGCGCTTGCAAAGTCCTGGAGGGACTGATTAGCCAAATCTACAACCCTATAAGCCTGGTGATTACTACCATGGTAGTATACCTTTCACTGGAATACAGAAATAATATTGTAAAAAATGTCAGTATTTTCTGATTTTATCATTTATTTAGTATTCTTATCTTAAACATATTTCATATCAGGGCTGTAAAGGTCATCTAATCTCCTCAATTTAGGTTTCATCAATGAAGTAGGTAGTGTCTTTGGTCTAACTGCTGCTAATATTGTTGTTCACTTAACTGTTATTTATGGTATGTCTGTCTGTCTTTTAATGTGAGGACTATGGATGGAAATTAGCTTCTAGCTAAATCCGGCATATTTACATGACGTGATGTATTTGTACCGATTGTTCATTAATATGCACTGTCCTCTTCAAATAAAGTGAAAATTGAAATTAACAGGGATAATGAGCTTTAAATCACTCACAAGCCGCTATTGCCACGGTTTTGTGTGAGTTTTAACTCTCAAAAACAGAGGAGCAATCAACTTCCCATGACACAGATCTGTTTAGTAAGACATAGATTTGGTCTGACCTTGAGGACCAGCAACAGCAATGACAGTTCACCCTCAGATATTAAGTCACATTTACACAGATCACGGCTCTCACGCTTTCTCAACAGACTCATCTGCCAAAAGATGCATGCTTTGAATTTGGGAAGCAATTTGGACGAAATGTATTCAGTCATTAATTTTTAATACCGTGCCAAAAGTAGGCAGTGAGTTAAAGTCAACAGAATATGCCAAGAGTGGAGTGCTTTATAACATTGGCCTTCTCTTCACATTACACAACCAAATTTGGCTTTCAAAGCGTGATTGCCTCAGGCTAATGGCTAACGTCTACTTTCATCCCTTAAAGATAAAGTGAACACCTAGCACATGAAAAATCAAATGTGTAGATGAAGATTGGATCCCTGTCATGAAAATGCCTCAGTGGTAGCCAGAGTCAAAATTGCGAAACCTGTGGCCATTAAGGCGAGTGGGGGGAGTGGGTAACATTTTCTCCAGGGTAAACAAGGTGCGATTGAGAATTCCTGTTACCATCTTACTGAAACGACGGACAGATAGCACCAATCAAATACTGTGCAGGCTAAATACGTGACTTTATTACACAAGTGACTGCGGGGGGGGGGGGAACTATTCATTTGCCTAGAAATAAAGTGATGGGAAATCATTAACTGCCAGTGGAGGAGTCTTCTCACACTTGGACGTCAACTGACATGACTGTAGCTGTAAAGTGGAGGATTTCTGCCACTCGTCTACCATGAGGCCTCATCAGCTCTGGAGACGTCCTTGACATTTAAACCTAATCGCACCTTGATGTCACATGAAAGGCAGGTGGGATCACATCACGTGTTAAGATCAAATGGCGGACATGAGAGTTACAAGAGGTACAGCAATTAAGCTGCAAATTGGGGTGAAACGGAGGGGATGTCAGGACGGCACTGTAGGTAGCGGATCAGAAATTGAGGACACGTCCACCAATTAGAGAAATACACAGGAACTGATGCTATGAAGAGAGTTGTCCACAGATTCCATTGGCAGCAGCGTGCCAGCAAAAGATGCAGAGGAAGAGCACAAGCCAGCAAACAGCACAGGCTCCGTATTCCCCAAATGAACTGACTGTATACCTGGGGCCAGTTTTATATAGTACATAGTCACTTTTTATCCCCATCCTTTCCTCAGCTGTCCCTGTAACTTTAATGTTTAAACTGATAAACTTGGTTCATTGGTTTATTGGTTTATTTGCCTGCAACACGTTCCAAAAAAGTCGAAACAGGAGCATCTTTTTTTTTTTTTTTTTTTTTTTTTTTTAAATAATTATTTTTATTTCATGATCAAGGGTCTGAATACAACACATTTCATACTTAATTGTTTTGTATAAACACAAACTCTTCAAAAAGTTAGAATTTATAGATGACCCAGTTTACCTTACATATCTACATATCGTACAGTTGTTTACATTGTCATCGCAGGTAATATCCCTTCCCCACATACACCAACATACACAATCCATCTCACACACACATACACACACACACACACACACACACACACACACACACACACACACACACACACACACACACACACACACATATACTTATACAAGAAAATAATAGAAAAACAAAAACAAAAAAGAAGGATAGAAAAAAAAAACACACACATTTAAATAAATACAAAGGGCTCCTTAGGTTTATGAGTACTGGGTGATACTTGCGGCTCCACTCACTTACAGAGCTTCATAAATTGGGTTCCATATCTTGTAAAAATGTTTCTCATTATTACTGTCTTCCAACATTGTTGTTTCTATACTATAATTCTATAATATTTCATTAAAGTTTTCCATTTTTGAAATATAGGCGCTTCTTTATTTTTCCAGTTTTGTAATATTAGCTTCCTGTAAAGCAATGATGAAAAAAGAATCTGCCACCCAGCTGGGTATCTTAAATCCTCAGCATTTTGCAAGAGACAAAATGTTGGTGAGAATGCAACTTTACAATTACAAAAACTTAAAATCCATTTTTCAATATTATCCCAGATCTTTCTAATTTTTTCACAATACCAAAATGCATGTATGAGGAGTCCCTCTGTGTTCTACATTTTAAACATCTGTCAGAGGAGCTGGTGTCAAACTTATGAATCTTGTCTCTAGTATAGTATATTCTTGTCACTAACTTGTACTGAATTAAACATAAATGTTCGTTAATGGTGATTTTCCCATTTGTATATACCTGTGCATTTGGGTCTTTGTAGACTGTTTTAACCATATTAATAAATGTTACTGGAAATTCATAAACCTCTAACACCTTGTACAAATAAGACCATTACAATCGATAGGCTCTCATGAAATGATTTAAAATATTAAATGATTTGGTTATTTGTATAGACCAAATCTTTTGTTTCATTTCTTAGAGATATGGGTTGGCTCCTCAAAACTTTTTTGACTAATGAGGTTAAATGTTTACCTGATTTATTAGCAGATATGTAATTAAGCTTATTGGAATTGTGTCTAAAATCGCTAGCTTTCTTGAGTAATAAGCTGTCCAGTTTCCATTCCTGTAGTTCTGTTAGCAATCTACTGTTGACTTGTTTCTTTGTGTTTCTTCTCCAAATAATTTATATGTTCTCGCACTTTGTTTATTTCATTATCAACTACTCTTCTCTCTTTTTTGCTGCAAATCCTACCATTATTCCTCTTATATAAGCTTTGAATGCATCCCAAATTACCCCATTTTCTGGCCTGTCTTGAGGGTCTCCCCCCTCTACATTTGTTTGAATAAATAAATAAATGTGTTCTTTAATATGTTTCAAAAATTCAGTATCCATTAAAAATTTCCTGTTCAGTCTCCGTATCCTGTGAGACGATATATTTTGTTTCGGGGACATAATGCAAGTGACTATGGCATGATCTGAAATTATAATGTTTTGAATTTTAGTAGATATTACTCTATCCAGGCCTGTCTTGGATATAAATAAGTAATCTATCCGACTGTAGCTGTTTTGGGGGGGTGAAAAATATGTGTAATCTATTGTGTTGGGATATAATATTCTCCATATATCCTGCAGTTCATTAACAGAAATTTCAGTAATTGTTTTGGTGGATTAATTTTTCTGTATTTGGTTGAGCTGTCATGCACACTGAATATGTTATTCAGGTCCCCCCCTAATATGATCACACCTGTTGGTGAGCTGTCTAACACATTTTGAATTTGATTTAAAAACATCATATCTGAAATGGGAGGTTTATTGATGAGGATACAGAGTTCTATTATTAAGAATCTACCATATACATCAGCATGTTGGGAGATCAATTTAAAAGGTATCCTGTTGTTAATTAATATTCCCACACCCCTACTCCTAGAAGAGAATGTTGCTTCAAAAGCCTCACCCACCCATTGCCTTTTAAGGTATTCTATTTGCCCTGCTTTAAAGTTCCTGTTAAAAAAACAATGACGATGGACAGCTTTCCTAAGTGATATAGGACTTTATGTTTTTTTGTACTTTCCTGTAATCCATTCACATTCCAGGTTGCAACTTGGAAAGTAGTCGGAAGAGTTTGTACATGATTTTTATTAGCCATAATCTATATCAAAATCATGAGTTATAACCTCAAAAGGTGGGCCACAAGGATCACACCAGCTAGAATCAAGGGAACCTAATACACACTCATAAACAGACGCCTTAAAACTTAAATACACTTGAAAAAACAGCTGTAAACCCCTGCTCTATCTTGGCGTGTAAAGCAATGACCTAGATACATGCTTACGCATGCACACACACACGCACGCACACACACACACACACATATAAAAACACCCACTCCATCCTACAGGTAGGTTACGAGGGCTATTACACATTTTCCACAACTTCCACTTTTTTTTTTTAAAAAAAAAAAAATGTAACCGTAATCCCCCATACAAAGTTGGTTAAATTTACATTATAAACGAAAGCTCTATTGAAATGTTGCTCCTCTTATGAAGTGCAAAACAATAAATAAGTTTAATCAAACAAAAATGAGTGGGGGAAAAAGGGGGGAAAGTCCCTTTAAGACGTTTTACAGAGTCTATCTACTCCACTACTTTTTTTTTCTTTCTTCCCTTCCCTTCCTCTTTTCTTGAGGGCTTAATTTAAACCAAGAGTAACCTAATCTTCCAATAAGAGCAAGTCAAAACACACAATTAAATAGTGAATAATTAGACTACAATGTCCATACTGTTATAAATTCATGTACACTTTTACAACAATTTATTGATTCCATCCATTTCATCCTTCAACATTAACAAAGGACGAAAAAAAAAGAAAAAAGAAAGGAGGACAAAGAGAGGAAAAGAAAAGAAAGAAGGAGAGCGTGAGAGGAGCATGCAGGGCATGAGAGGTCGGAAGGGCTAAGGCGCTCCTGACAGCGTGACAAACAATGGATTAAAACCCATAAAAAGGTCCATATATTAACTTATTTCTCCACGTCCTTGAGTGAGAACATCTGCAAGTCGAAGAGGTGAAATTAACTGGTGACAACGAGTTGGTGTATCCTCGCGCAGTTGATGTTAACGAGACAACAAGCGAAAATGCCGTAATCAGGAGGACTCAGCTACAATGCCAGGTTTGACGAAATAGAATCAAAACTGGATAAATTATTGAAAATAAACTCTTCGACAAACACACTATTGAACTCTGTAGTTCAGAGAGTGGATGCACTTGACACAAAAGTGGAGGCCCTGATGGGTGAAATGCACAACCAGGGAGTCAAATTAGACTTTCAGGAAAATCATGTCTCTGAGCTTGAGAAGAAATTACAACAGGTGATCGACCACATTGATCAGCTGGAAAACCGACATTGTCAAAATAATTTCGGCTAGTTTAAGGCTTCTGAATGTGCCAGAGAGAGAAGAAAAGGATATGCCAATGATTGCCTTTTTGGTTACATTTTTCAAGGAAAAATGGAGCCTAACGCTGAAAGAAGAGGATGTGGAGAGAGCACACTGCGTTGGGGCAATTAAGGCCGCGCAAAATATCCTCGGGCTATCATATTCAAGCTGCATCATTATCAGAAGAAACTGCTGATTATGAAACTGTCCAGAGGAAAACAAGACGGGAGTAATATCAGAGTGGTGACGGACATGTCTGCACAGCTTCATGCGAGGAGGACTGCATTTTGGCTGTTAAGAGAAAAACTACATCGGCTGAGTATTAAAACCTACATTCGACACCCGGTAACCTTATGTGTGGAGGACGAGGGGAAAACCATGAGCTTCAGATCCCCAAAAGGGGCCAAAGAGAGCTGAAATGAAAATACCCTTCCATTAACTGACTGCATAGGACTTCAAAGACTTAGGCAAAACAGCGGCGGGTAAGAGAACTATTAAAATTACTGCCATGCTAAAGTTCTATATGGATGGGGTTTGACTGAAATGTTGGCCAAACATTTGCTTAAAAAAAAAAAAAAAAACCTATGGAACTGATAAGGACAATGGTGACAAGCTGACTTAATGGAATTAGGGGAGATGCTTTGATGAATCATTTACAGGATTAATTATGGAATATAGACTGAGTAACGCACACACAGACTTAAGTATTTATGACGGTGAAATATTACCACCTTGAGGTTTTTTTTGTTTTTTTTTCTCTCCTTTTTGTGTTTTTGTTCATAAAGAATATTATAAGAGCCTGTATAAGATAATTTGGATGAGAAACAACTGAGAAGAGGCTGATTGGATTAGTGGGTGGAGACGGGGGAGCACCTGTTGTTATTTATGTCGGTTCCTCTTATCTCCTTCTCTTTTTTATTTGTGCGTGTGTAGCTGTCATTTCAGTTTAGTTTCCCCACGTTTCGTCTAATGTAAAGAATTCAACCCTACTAGGACATTTTCTCACCTATTAGGCCATAATTTAGTTATTCGTGGGACAGGAGCATGTTTACTGCTGTGTTACATCAGATTTTCTTTTAATGACACTCAGTAAGTGTTTGGGAACTGAGGACACTAATTGTCGAAGTTTTGAAAGTGACCTTCTCTCCTATTCTTGCTTGATAAACAGCTTGAGCTGCTCATCTGTTTGGGATATCCATTGTCATATTTGCACTTCATAATTTGCCACACGTCTGGACTGCAGACAGGTCAGTCTAGTACCTGCTCTCTTTAACTATGAGCTACGCTGTTGTAACACATGCAGAATGTGGCTTGGTGTTGTCATGTTGGAATAAGCAGGGACATTCCCAAAAAAGACGTCATCTGGATGGCAGCACGTGTTGCTCCAAAACCTTATGTACCTTTCATCATACATGGTGTCTTCAGAGATGTTAGTTAGTTACCCATGATGTTACCCATGATGCAATGGGCACCAACACACCCAAATACCATCACAGATTCTGGCTTTGAACTTTGAACTTAGAACAATCTGGATGGTCCTTTTCCTCTTTAGCCCGGAGGACCTGATGTCCATGATTTCCAAAAACAAATTGAAACGTGGACTTGTGTCATGACAGCACACTTTTCCACTTTGTGTCAGTCCATCTCAGGTGAGCTCGGGCCCAGAGAAGTCGGTGGTGTTTCTGGATGTTGTTGATATGTGGCTTTCACGTTGCATGGTGGAGTCTTAACATGCACTTGTAGATGCAGCGACGAACTCTGTTCACCAACTGTGGTTTTCCAAAGTGCTCCAAATCCCAGGTAGTTATATCATCTATAGAGTCATGTCTGTTTTTAATTCAGGGCGGCCTGAGGGGTCAAAGGTCATGGCCATTCAGTGTTGGTTTTCAGCCTTGCCCCTTATATGCAGAGATTTTTCTGGATTTTCTGAATCATTTGATAATATTATGGATTGTAGATGGTGACATCTCATTCCTTGCAATTGTATGTTGAGAAACTTTGCTGTCAAACTGCTGGACTGTTTGCCCACACAGTTTTTCACAAAGTGACCATCCTACATACATCCATACATACATATATACATACTCCTACTACTACTGTCTTTAAGTTGTAGCAGTTTTATTGTTTCTACTTTTTTTCTACTAGTTTTTGATGTTATTATGAGAATATTTATGGTTTTTGTAGGTTTACATTTGTAGTATCGTTATATGAAAATGCATGCAGTCTGCATTTATTCATCCTCTATTGTACAAAATGTAATATTTATATTCAAATAAATTCTGTATTGTGGAATTACTGTTGCTATTGCCTTTATTGTTGATGTTTTGTAGTGCACCTGATTTTGTTTGCTAATCAGTCCGTGATTCTTTGAAAGGCACACCTGATGGTGATTAAGCACAGAGCAACTCTGATGAAGCAACATGCAAATATGTACTTCACTCCTTTCTTTGTTTTTAATGGAAGCTGTCAATAAATTAAGAGTTACTCTCAGTATCCTGGTGTGGGCTGGAACTTTAATTTCCTTTTTGGTTCATGTGGTTTATTTTGCACCACCTGGCACTCAGGAGAGAGGCACGGCTGTGCACGGGGTATCTTCAGTTTCTGAGATGACAATATGATTGATTTTTCATTTGCTTTCACCAAAGTAAGTCTCCTAAAATTATTGTCATGAAGTTGGTAGTATAATTTTAATTTTAACTCATTATCCATTTTTTAACTTGATCTCAAAATAAGTGCTTGGACTGGACAGCATATGTGAGACTGATTCCTCGACATCATTAAAAACATCTACACAAGTTGGTTTGTTTAAGGCCAAAGATAAGCTTACTTTTTGGGCTAAGTAACAATTCATCTGTATACAATGATATCTGTATTCATATTATATATTAAGACATCTGAGGTTGATATATGGATGCTGATAGATATCTACTATATGGGCAGCATACCAGTTGTTGTATTAGGTTTTAGTTTATTATACTTGGAGTAATTCTGGAAAGTCATGATTGTGCTATCATCACCATCTATTAGGTCATATATGAATAAAATGTCTTTATTTAACTGAGTGCCTCAGTTTTTTTAATTTTCTTTCTATCACTTTTTTGATCCCCACACCGAAGAGCACCAGAAGCACACTTTTTCCACACCCGGCAGCACTCCATGCACCTCATGTTGTACTGTCTTTATTTAACTTTTGACCATTAAACCATAGTATTTGTTATAAGATATTGTGTAGTCTATCTGGGGCAGAGGGGGATACTAATACAGCGTCTTCCCCAACAACACATTCAAGGAAATGAGTCATTTCTTAAGCTGGTTAGTGTCAGTAACTTTACACTGCACATAAGGAAAAAGCACTTTTTTCAAATATGGGGTAGAAGCTTCTGAATATTCTTGATGTTGATTAGGGCATAATTTTAGCATGAAAGATTTTAAAGAATTATTTAATCCTTTTAGGCTTCAGAGTTTTACGCCTCACTCTTCAAGTTCATTACGTAAGTATGCTCTTTTGATTTTATCTGGTTGATTATTCCATATAAACTGTTCATTTAACAAAAATCTTCTGAAGGAATGAGTGAGAACATTAATATCTGATACTGTGTGTATGTATATGATGTAATCTCCAGAGGTTTTTTTGGGGGGGTTCAGTTTTGTGGGATACATATTCATTATATACTGAGATGTGAGAGATACATTAGTGGGTAGATTAAAATGTTTACTTTTCAGTGATGCTGTACACCTGATTATGCTTTTATCATAATTTGGCTTCAGTCCTGGCGTCTTTCATTATTACTCCAGGTCTTCAGTTAAGTCTATAAATGCACATTTGGTATGATTGTGAAATTTGTATCATCAGTGACCATTTTTATTCTATATTACTAAATTCATAATTAAATGCCCCTTTATGTTACTGTTATTCTGTACTTTTTGACCTAAAATCTTTTCAGCTTAATCAAATAAATTGGGGATAAGAGGCAGCTTGGTTTCAGACCCCTTTGAAAATATACTGTTTCTGAAAATTCACCATTATTTATTATTGTACATTAGGGCTGGGCGATAAATCGATTTTATCGATTAATTCGAATTTGTAGTTTTGGCCGATTTGTTTGAGTGAAAATTGAGTTTCTATTTAAAATCCACCACCGCCGCTCCACGCTGGGCTTCCGTAGTTCAGAGTGGGCTCCCCCCGCGCGCTTGGCAACATGGCAGCGAGCATATGCCTCACTTTCTTCCCGGGGCGCATCCGTCTGACGTCACACACCACACCCGGCGCGCTAATGTCTCATACCTCCTTCATCAACTACACACATATACACACACACAAGCCACACACATCAGGCTCAGCCTGTAACATAAGGCTATTTAGTTTGTTTAATAAAAGGACAAGGTATAGACCTGTTCTATAGGAAAGGTAACCTTAAATGACTTCTGCTGTGATCCAGTATGATGGTAGGGGAAACACTTCCGTATGATAAGACAGGGGTCCGGTGGAAAGTGATCACAGATGTAGTCGCCATGTATATTGCAAGAGATATGGTGCCCATATATAGGCTACCATGGAAAAGCTGGGGTTTATTCACATGCTGAAAGTTTTGGACCCCAGGTATGTGCTACCAGGCCACAATTTTATTTTTTTTTTAACTAGGAGGGGAAAAAATCGATTTAAATCGTGAATCGGATTTTTTGTGAAAAAATCAGAGATTTTTTTTTTAGGCCATATCGCCCAGCCCTATTGTACATCTTTGAGTTTTTATATGATGGTTTTTGCCCAAATTATTCTTGACTAACCAAAATTGAAATAATGCAAACATTTGTATGAGAAGTCTAATAGTAATTTATTGAACGCTTTCTAAAGATCTAATATCTAATATTTGTCAAATGCTATACTTCATACTCCTTTTTGGTCTGAATGAATGATGCTGTAGGTGACACCTTTTAATACAAGTGGATTTCTGTATTACAGCACTGTGAAGTGAGTGGCCTCAATTTGTTTTTAGATTTCTTGGGTCTTATACTGTCCCTTCGTCTGTTACGTGATTTTGACCTGCTTCCTGTTCATTCACTCTTTCCTTTCATACCTGCCTTGCTTTGTGTGTTTGTCTGCTTTTGGTCTTCCTCACTTCATTGCTGGAATTCACCAGATGTGAATTTCTTGTTCAGTTTTCTCTGTAATTGCACATGCCAATGTGGGAACGTTAATGTAGCAGTAAAGGGTCTGATAATTATGGACTGGTATTCCATGCAGGCCTGGGCTTTTAGGAGTGTTAGTGGCAATGAAAGCTCTTTCTCTGTGATCAGTCCTTCACATAAACATTTTACTTTAGATGAAGTTTCTGGCTACATCAACGGTAATTAAGGGTCTTTGCTGGTTTTTAAAAGCAGAACTGGAGGATTTGGAAGGAAAATACTTTACAAAAATATTTAAGTTTCTCTCTGATAATATTTTGGGGTCTTATAAAACAGTAATAATTATGAGTTCTGTGATTTTTCTACTTTGTTTTTATAAAGAAAAAAGAGTTTGGCTTGATTTTCCTTTATTTTCTAGTTCTCCTTCCTCATGCTAAGGGGAGTATAATGTTTACATTCATATAATATTTGTACTATATTATATTTGTGAGCCACAAGCCTAGACGATTAATAAGTTTGTTGTGTTTACTTCTTTCTCCCTGAACTCTGCAATAACCTCTGGCAGCAGTGTCAGTATCATTTTAGATTCTGATCACTTCTGTTTTTTGTTCTGTTTTTTTATGATAAACGTTTAATTAAGTTTTTGGAGGCCATGGGAATACCAAGTAAATTATAATATATACATGTGTAACTTAACACAGAGGATTAAGACATACACTACGAAATAGACAATATACACATATATGTACAAATAAAACAAATAAGTGGAAGTAAAGTGAGAGTACAAAATAAAGAAAAAAAGGGAGGCAGTGTTATAAGCATTGCCAAATAAGCAAAAGCTTGGTGTATATAAGAGTATGTGAACATGGAAGGATGCTAAGTCATAGATTCTTTAAGGGCCATTAATGTTATAAAGAAATCTTTCCAATTCCAAATAATACTTTTCTATGCTGCCCAGCAGAGAAAAGGACACCCATTCATATGCCGCCACCCTAGCAAGCAGGTTGTACCACTGTGTAATTGATGGTGCATGAGCTGATTTCCATTGTTGAATGAGCAGTCTCCTCCTCAGCATAATAGTGGTCTGGACTCAGTATAAATAGACTGAATTGTATCTTTTAAGGCTGATGGGTCCCCCAACAGAAATAGACGGATGTAAAAGGGGACCGCCTGACCAATAATTCTCTGGATAGAATCATGAGCTGATGTCCAAAAGTCACGTCCTTTAGGACAATCCCATAGGACGTGGATTAATGTTCCTTCGTCAGGGCACTTCCAGTACCAAGGGTCGCCTTTAATCTTAGCCCTATACAGTCTAATACTTACACCAATACCAATACATTCTGTTGATAATCTTGAATTGAATTAACCTTTTGTGAATATCACAAGACACGCAGGATGTTGGTCCTCTCATTTTCTGTGAATGAAGTTACGAAATCTGTTTCCCACGCAATTTTCAGGGAGCTGGTAGTGCTGCATTTCTGTAATAGCATAGATTTATAAAGTGAGGCTTCACGATCCTGACCGTAGCTCGAGATAATAAAAGAAGGGGTCTCTGCATTTTGGGGGGCCGACGAGGGCTTAAAAGTTGATAGCCAATCTTGTTGTTTGTGCAACTTAAATTTGGCCTGCAATTCATTGAAAGATTTGAGGTCCTGCTCTCTGTAAAGGTCCCCGAGTACTGCAATACCCCTCTGCATCCAGTCCCTCCTGATCACAATTTTAAAGCTTGTCTTAATTCAATCACCAAAACTGCATTTTCATTTAAAGTGAGGGTGAGGCCTCTACTGCACCAGCAAGATGCTGAGAAGCTTGTTGATGCTTCTGTTTCCACACATACAGACTATAGTGAGGCTGTATACTCTGGCCTACCTTAAGCATCCACTGCAAAACTACAGATCATTCAGAATGCTGCTGCCAGCACTTTAACAAAACTTAAAATAAGAGAGCACATAACTCCTGTTTTATGTAACTTACCCTGGCTCCCTGTATCTTTTACAATTGATTTTGAAGTCCTTCCACTAGTTTTAAGGCACTTAACAGCCTTGCCCTCTTTTATATCATAGACTCCCTATGGTTTAATGATCCTCAGCGAACTCTGAGATCTTCCACGGCTGCTCTTTCAACTGTTCCCAGAAACTTCTGGGGATGCTTCTTTTAGCTACTATACCCCAAAAATTTGAAACACTCTGTCTTTAAATATTAGACTTGCTGGCTCAGTGGACAGTTTTTAAATGATATCTCAAAATGTATTTTTTAATACCGCCTACAACTAGCAGCTGTCTGTTTTTAATATTTTATGAATTTCTCTCATTTTCATTAAATGAGTGTGGTATGCTTGTATGGTTTTATTCCTGCTGCTGAATTGTTAAGTATTGTGTGCTGCATTCTGTGCAGACTGAAGGGTTTACTGTTCCTACATGTCACTGAAAAAAGTCCCATCAAAGATCTTTGTGGCCTCAGTGAAATCCTTGTCCTCTAAGAGTCATTAATTTAGTTTCCAGTGGATAGATTTTTATCACTAATTATAATTTTGGTGAGTTATGTAATCATTTTAAAGGAAACCAAAAAGTCAATTTTCGCCAAGTAAGTCTCACCTGTCGTAGCTTGTTCACCCTCCAAATATTTACAAGATCTGATGAAGCTAGTAAAGTTTTGATTGCACCATGGGCTCTTGGAGGATGACTGTTATTCTGTAATCCTCTCCTGTCTATTCTATTGTCTAAAACAGAATTAAAGTCACACTCTTTGTTTTATTTTTTATGTTTTGCCATGCATTTGTGGAGGTTTTTTTTTTAAATATATATTTCCACTCTCATGTGACTTTAAGGTTTGACGGAACCACAAAGGCTGAGACATCACAGACCACACAGCAATGAACTTATTCAACTTATTCCTGAATGAATGAGATGAAGCTACATCTTTTCACGTATTCACCCAGCCTGAATAGATGTGTTCCAGCTCTTCAATATATGATGTACTCTTGGCATCAGGCCTGGAATTTTGTCATTTTAGGGGCAAGGCCATTTGATCTTTCGTGTTGTCAATTTTTTGAGGGCACAAAGGCCAAAAGCCAGGGCAGCAAGGCCATAAAATAAAACAATGATTTTAAGTCCACGTTCATAATGAATTTAAGGACTAACGATGTAAAACTATCTGTAAAGTGAATAAATAAAACAAGCTCAAGTAATAATAATGAGTATAATAAGTAATAATGTGATTTATTTAATAGCACTAATAAACCCAATGTGTTTTAAATATAGAACAACCAGATTCATGTATTTATAAGCAAACTATCTTACATATTAGGCCTAAATATTTTTTGAGTGTAGTATATAATAAACTGATTCACTGAACAAGACTGGCTTACAATTATTTTTGATGTGTTGTTAGATAGCTAACAAACAAACAAACTACAGCAGAGCTATTCAATTACTATTTCAACTGGGCCACATTTCAAAACCAGATAACGTCAACAGGCCACATTTTTAGCAGCAAGCAACCGATACACTTTTTTTTTTTTTTTGCATACACACATATATATATATATATATATATATATATATATATATATATATATACATATATATATATATATATATATATATATACACATAGGCATGGCCCTCCTCAACATGATGCAGAAACAGACTAAAAAAGAGCTATCAATGCACAGAAGCATAATAAGTGACATTAACAGTATCTAACAACACACACTATCTCTCTACCAGCATCTGCCTCTCCACACACACACATTAAGTGTGTGTGCTATACTCCCTGAGTAAAGTAACTCAAGTACTTTTGAAGTACTTCCAACGTCCTCTAGGACCTCAATTTTCTATAATTCATCGAAGATATTTCAACGGAATAAATTACTTAAATTACTTGACTTATTCGTACTTCAAAAACAACATCAATAAGTGATTAACATAGGGGGGATCAAAATAAAATAAATAATTGAACTAAAAATCAACCAGCCACCCTCCTCCCCTGACAGTCCCTTCCTAAGTAAAGAACAGTCCCTAAAGTGCACTCAGATTTTTGGACCGTTACCTGCCACAGAGAGACAAATGTGAATGGCTCGCTTTTCCTCTGATACGCCACATACCTGTGTGCCGCCATGGCTCGGCTGTTCAGGTACTCTTGGGCAGTCATACAGTAACAAGTTATTCACCTGTCTCCGATAAGACCTTATCATGCGCCGTATTTGACATGAATACCTATTCCTGTCCGTGTCTGTGACCCCGCCACACTGCCGACATTTTACTCTGTCCGTCACTGCACGCTGTTTGATTGCCTTATCAAAACATGCTGCTATTATTCGGCCTTGCTTTTCACTTATTCGGCCAATACTACTTTTATATTCGGCCGACTATAAAATAAATGTTTTGAAGGAATGTAGCGGAAACACTGAAACAGCAAAGGCACTTTGTCAACCCACTGAGTTAACGTTACTGTCAATTAGCATCAAGCTAGCAAACAATGGGGTCCATGTCATTGGTTCGACCTCCCATTGGTTCGACCTCCCATTGGTTCGACCTGTCTGATCTGTTCGTACTAATGGGAGGTCCCATAAGTCCGACTGTCCGTTCTGACTGTTCACCTCCATTCGGCCGCGGGAGTGAAAGGCATGCACTGTATCTACAGGCTGTTACATATTATTAGCAACCAGCAATCTGATCTATTGAGAGTTTATAGTACTGTAGTGACGCATAGCCTAATTCCCGACAGCAAGATTGGCTTTTAAAATAATAAAAAGTCTATACACGAGCTACATTTCCAAAATCATTTCAACGAGGCGGGGATTTCTGTTATGTTCTGAACGACCCCCACTCCGAAATTGATTTTCAAGTCCATATCAGTTTCCTGCATCAAACACTGCCGCCCGCTCTCCGGCCGCACTCGCACAATTCTGAAAATCGTTGTAGGCTACTACAAAAGCTTGAAATGAACATTCAACTCATTGTTTTTTATTGAAAATATGTCACTGCTGTCAGCAGGAGCGGGGATTTCAGCACCACGGACAGCGCGCGTACAAAGACTTGACAAGCGTCTCCTTTAAATGTGTTTGCTGCTGGTGAAATTATACATAATAAATGAAGACAGTGACATATTTTCAATAAAAAACAATGCGTGCAATGCATTTAGTATGCAGTATTTATTGCACATCAAATTAAAAAGTGTTTGCCACTGACTGTGTAAATCAACATTGCAAGTTTTACAAAACGCATGGTGGGTACTACCCCGGCTGGCTGTAACCCAGGGGAAGGTTTCGGTCCACGCTGTGTTAAATCTGGAAGCATATTTCTTTTTTTCTTTTTCCATTTTTCTTTTCTTCAGAGGAGTGTCAAGTGTCTCTCTTTCTCTATCCATCTCTGTCTGGGCGCTGAACTGAGCGGAAGACAGAAACCAGCGAGTGACTGAGTCACGTCACCGGCTTGCCTCATACGTGCAGGCAGGCCAGGGTTGGCAGATACTGCGACAAATATCCCCCACAATATTACTTGTTTCCTTCACTGTAAAATCGGGAGATTAGCGGGAGAAATTACTGACCTGGAGCATCGCAGGAGATAGGGTTAAAAATCTGGAGTCTCCCACATGAATCGGGAGAGTTGGCAAGTATGAGGATTGCAGTGTATGCCATGGATAAATAAACTTTCCATGTTCTTCATTTTTAAGTCAAACTGAAATTATGGTACCAATCACCCTCCTATTACTGAAAGGAAGAAAAAACATCTGGAGATATATCACACATCTCATTCTGTTACCTACACTGTATGTTTCTCTTAGTAGACAAATGACAAGAGTCTCTGCAACAACAGATCATCTAGTAACACAACTAAAAGCCTCAAGCCACCGCCAAAGTCATGACAGGTTCACATTTTACTGGTTGTAGCTTTAAATTCAACATCTAATGTTGAATCAATACAAATTACCTACCAGCAGCATCCACAATGCCTGTATGCTGGAGGCAGAGCAGAAATACCTTAATGCAGCTCATATGTGATTGTTAACATTGCTGGCTCCAAAGCAAACTTACACTTTACTAAAGTCAAGAGAAAAAGCACTTAATTCTAACTCGACATACAAAACCATTAAATCTTTTCCACAATCTTTACCTAGGCTCCACTTCGTTGTCCCAATATAAGTTTTCTCACTCCAGTGATAGAAACTATTGCACAAACTAAACTCCAGTCTTCAAAACGTCCCATCAGACACCAATGCAAGCATAAAGGTAGCATCATGTTATTATAGTCTACAATCTCTATCCACACTGACCTGACCCAGCAGCTCGGGCAGCCCCAGCACTTGTCCTATGAACACTCCCAAGCAGATGAGGATGGAGTTGAACTGGCCAATGGAGCCTCGAATATGTTTTGGTGTAATTTCTCCCAGGTACATGGGGAGGGCGCTGAGAGCTATACCTGTCAAAAAAAAACACACACATTCAAATCTTGCTATGAAAAGGACAAAAGACAAATGCATGTTATAGATATATAGGTATAACACGTGTTGCATCTCTGGCCACACCAATACTAAGCATTGCAGTATCCTTTAAGTGTTGAGAAAACTCTCCTTAAGCTAAATAAACACTTTAAAAATTATCTTGGATGGTGGGAAACTTCTTCCACCACTGCTATGAATGGGTAGAGCAGTGATACCAGGAGAAAGTATCCCTCCAGTGCCTGGATTCTTTCTGAATCTGTATCTGAATCCGTATTGTTTTTCTACAGAAATGCACAAACAAAGCCATAATTGGACACGTGCATTCAGAGAGGATAGTCAGACCTGTAATCAGAGTCCTACTGACAGGTTGTAGCTCACAGATCATTCAGTGCATTCAGGTTTGTCAAGGGAGGCACGCTTGATATCTGCCAATCCCCACTGATGTTTCTTTCTCCTTGGGGGCACCAGCTCTGGAGACGGACCCCCAGTCAGCAGCCACAGCAACTTGAATCCAGCCAGTGCAAACCCCAGCTCTGGGGTGACTGCACAGACCTGACTCCCTGCAAGGTCAGCACGCTTTCTGCTGCTGTCACACAGGTTAGACCTTGCACCTCGCTGGCCACCAGCCTGCTTTGACACCCGGCACTCGGGGGTTTGCAATGGCCAAAATCATGTCGCTATAGCCACCAACCTAAGGTCTGTCTCCAGAGCTGCTGCCTGGTCTCCACAGGCGGAAGCAGTCCACAGCTGCGGGGAGCGAGGCGAAGAGACTGTGGAGTGGGTAGCTTAATAGCTCTGTGATAAACACAGAGGGAGAGAGTGGGGCAAGGAGGTGTTGAGGAAATGGCGCTGTAGGCAGCGGAACAATGAAATGGGATTAAATAAATCAATGTATGGGAAACACTGGGTTACTGGATGAAGCATGGGCAGCAAGTATGTGCAGGTCGTCTGGTGAGAGGGGCTTAGGGCAGAGAGGGGAAAGCTGCAGGAGGAGGGTGTATATTGAAAGGTTTTTTTTCCTTTCTTCTTCTTCTTTTTGCCTTTTCCAGATTTCTGCCTTCCCTAGCTTTAACCAAATATATATCTAAGTTTCAGGAACTTTGTGACATTCATCGGAGCACAAGTACTTTTTTTCTTTGTCTCTCATGTAGCACTTTGCTTTTGTACACTGCCCAATAAGTGGTGAGTATAAAAACATACTTCTCCAGTCTGGTAAATAAAAAACTTACCTGAGTCCACCCCGATTATGAGTCGGCCAATGATGAGCATCTCAAAAGATTTGGCCCTTTCACCCAGGGTCAGCAGCAGAGCAGCTATTACAGCAAAGCCGTTATTCAGCAGCAGGGTTCCCTTTCTAAAATCAAGAAGACAATATGGTTGTTACCAGACAGAAACATTATATATAGGCATAGGCAGTGGTGGACTCAGGCTGTCTGAGGTTTGAAGGCCATCACTGAGGGCACTTTATCAGGTTTTATCTACCAACATCCCCCAACGCCCTAGTCCACAAGTGGGTTCTTGTTATCTCTGTGCAAATATTAACTTCAGTTCAATTTGTCAAAATGAATGAATGAAAACAAAAACAAATAACAACAAAACAGGGATCAGAAAACACTGATGGGTAACATAACATTTTAAAATAAGTAAAATGCAAGAGTGGAAAGAAGTATCCCAGGCACAGATTAAATTCATCAACACTTTCTTATTTTGGAGAGTTTTAAGAATGACATTTCAACAATGTGCAGAGGTAAGAATGTTTTATAGAGCCTTTAGAAAAAAAGAAATTAGTGGCATTCACGGGTCATAGAGGATGAAGAAAGGAGTTGAGATACACTATTCTTCAGAGCCAGCAAAGCAGAAAAATCAATGTGTATTCTTCAAAGGAGGCTCCTCATGATCAGTGAAGCTTCATGTGGCTTTATGTCTGAGGAGAACCGAATAATGCATGATCAGTTCAAAGTTATCGCCATATATTCTGAAAAACTGAAAGATGTTTTGTGTCACAACAATTGAGAGAATACTAACAAATGTAGACATATACAAATGTCACTCTCAGGTCAGAAGTATTATGCCAAATAATTCATGAGCAATGTCATTCTCAGCACACTATTCATGTCTGCTATTTGGGTTCTGGATGAACTAAGACACAGCCGATGATCCTTCAGAAGACCTGAAGGTCTCTTCTCCTCACTAGACTCAAAATATGGTGAATCACTAACCTTAACTCTGTCGTTACTTTAACCCAAGGTGTGTTCTTTCCCTCTCCCTACGACACCTCAGTATCTAAACCTCAACAGGAATTTTCAAACATTTTGGCATTTCTTTGTGGGGCTGCTGCAGTGAAGAGTGTTACTTAATGAAGTATTTCACTGCTGGAAAGATCTTTTCATAAAAC
Organism: Epinephelus awoara; assembly: GCA_035609425.1. Taxonomy (NCBI): domain Eukaryota; kingdom Metazoa; phylum Chordata; class Actinopteri; order Perciformes; family Serranidae; genus Epinephelus; species Epinephelus awoara. Next base: position 16,542,487 of record CM069296.1, read on the forward strand.
TGGGCTGTCTGTGCTGTAAAAAGACACCAATACTTCTGAAATTGGTGATTCATGACCGGAGAAAACAGAGAAAAAGGATCCTTCTGCTCAAGAGGTAGAAAACTTAAAACCACCAGAATGCACTGCGCTGCTAGTGGGTGACATAATGTCAGGTCCAGGGGCATAGCCATCATTTCAGAAGTGAGGGGGACAAATTGTTCAGAGGTCTATTGAGTGATTTATCATCCTCTCGCATTCAATTGCACCTCTCCTTGGCAGCTAAAGAACCACATAACCACAAACAGGCACAGTACAGCATCAGGGGGCCGACTTTAGTTCTTTAAAATTATATAGGCTACTATCAAAATCTAAAGTTTTAGATGAGTTGACACAGAATGACCCTCGAGTATTTACAGGGTAAGTAGCCAAATAATTAAGTGCCAAATACCTGTCTGGTTTCTCCCTGTCCCTCTTCTATCTATTGCAATAATAAAGATAATAAATGTGCAAAGCAAAAGTTATAAATAGAATTAAGAATAGTTGTGGTGACACAGCTGTGGAAATTAACCTCAAAGTCACTTTTATGCTATAGATATTTTCTCTCAGCCAGTTATAATCTCTCCTCACCTGTGAAGACCCTGCATGATCATCCTTGCTGGCCTCTGGTCCCCTGTCTCCTCCCTGACCCTGCTCTTTCTGTTGTGGCAATAAAGATTTAAAAAAATATGTGCAAAGCAATAGTGAGCACAAGTTTTGCGCAGAAATTAAGGAGGAGTGGGTTTATTCCTAGCATGAAACTAGCTGGCAAGCGATTTAACATAGGTAACAATAACATTAGTATCGTTGTCAACTAGCTTAACTTTATATATTGACATCTATTAATTAGTCATCATTTTGCTAATATTACATGTAACAGCATTACTCAACTTACACGGTTTGTCTGGAAGAAACTGTGCAAGGTTTTTTGCTTCTTGCTGGCTGGTTTGCTAAACATAGTTAAGACACTACCCAGCAGCACACATCTGGTCTATGCGAATGATTCTGACCACAACACAACAGCATGTGTATGCGCCTGGCGCCGTTTACTCATGGTGCGTTTAAAGATGGCTCGGGAAAAAAACACGTTACCACATGTTAAAAACAAATTGAACGGTTGTAACAGCTGTAAAAGGTGCAGGGGACAGAGGGCACAGATACGGGAAGTGCGGGGGACATGTCCCACGCGTACCCGCGTCCCATTCCCATGGACAGCTCGTCCAATTTGACACAAGAAATTATATGGTGGACGGCTGTTAACAAACTAGAAAATACATTTGTAAGTATATTTCTAAAAATATTCAAGGAGACGCAGTAATAGGCCTTGGTTGGTTGGTTCATATGTATCAACACTGCTTAGTTTTACAATCTGATCTCAATATTTTCAGCCTCCATTTATACAATACAGGAAACAGTAAGACGCCCACTTCCTGTTCACAAATTCTCAAATTGCAGCCAAACAGTGCACTAAAATATGTTTCTGAAGATATTTTACGCTTTACAGTGCTTCTTCCTATCACAAGAAACAAAAACATAGGAAGACTCTCGCAGGGAGTGTCTTGGCACAGGCATGGCTGTTGTTTTGAATGCTGAAGACTGACACGACTTTTCAGTTTGTACAGCAGCACCATCAAGAAAACTTCCATTCAGCATGTTTTTGGTTGCAGAACATGTCAAAGAAGGGCGCCAACATCTGGGTCAATGGCAACAGAATCCCTTCAGCAAAACAACTTTGTGGCCTCCTGGGGCAAAGACTGGGCAGGACAGGACTGTGTTGCCATTGTCCCGCTGAGACACATGGGACAGCAGGACTAGTTCCATCTCCAGGATGATGTTCTGTGGTGGCAAACGGCACTATCTGTGTGAGACCACAGCTCACAGTTTTTCCTGACTTGGACAGGGTATGGAGGGTAATAAAAGAAAGTGAGAACTGGAAGCCTGACAATGAAGGATGAAGAGCACACAGCAGTATTGTCTCCTAAGCTCTAAAAGAGGCAGCATTGTAGTTTCAGCCAGGCAATGAAAAATATATGTGTGTTCTATACTGGGATGACGCTTAATCTTGTCATGTGTTTGCACTGAGCCAGGAAGGGCAAAAGGGAAAAAGTGCAGTGTTTCCTCTAGATTACTTTCACAGCTAGTTGTAAAACCCATTTAACAAGTCAAGGCAAGCTGTGTTTATCCTCACTACATGAGCTGATTTGGCCACTGGACCTCTATTTGCTGAATCTTATTATAGAGTGAGAACAGAAAGATTACTACACACATATATATGAAGGTGAATAAACTATTATAAAGATGTGAAAATTACTTTCAGATGATTAGAAAGCACATATCGAAAACCTTGTCTCCAAGCTGAGGGTTAAATTGGGCTTTTACCTTCAGGCAAGGAGACACTTGATATATGCAACTTTTTAACCTTTGCTGGATTATGGTGATCTGCTTTTCATGAATGCCCTGACCAGTGTCTAAAGAAGCTAGTTGTGGAAATCGCATACACCACTACTCTGTATGCCACTGTTGAATGTCCGTCTTTGTATGTCCGCAGGCTCTAGCATTGGTTGGTTTTTATATATAAATCTATTCTTGGCCTGGTTCCCTCTTATCTATCTACATACATGTGCAGAGACCAAAATCAATATGGCCTTCGCTCTCATAGTATTCTTCAAATGCCGGTTCCGAGGGTGAGAACAGAACTCGGCAAAAAAAAAAGCTTTTAAATATGCTGCTCCTTCGTCTTGGAATAATCTTCAGGAGGATCTGAAACTGGCAGAGCTGATCACTGTGGGGGAGTTAAAGTTGATTTTAAAGGATCAAGAAGTACACACTTTTAGACTGTTCCTAAATCATTTTAGAAATTGTACTCAAATCAAATTTATTCTTGTCCTGACTTTGTATCTCGTGTTAATTGCATACTGTGGTTTTCAATCACTTGTTGTGTATGACAAATGTATATGTCTGTTTGTCCATGTTGTAACTTGTAACAATGCTTTATGCTGCCCTCCTATCCAACTTTAATGGAAAGAAAAGTGATCACACTTGTCTGTGAATATATCTCAGCGCTCTTTATTTCTCAACACTGCATTAAATGCAGTACTTTTGTCCACATCGGGATCCTGTAGAAGAGTGACTCCAGTTTTCCAATCAGATGATACTTGAGTAGTCAGGTTCTTAAGCCCGACTTGTTTAATTATGATCCTCTGAACTGAAATTGTGCAAGAGCAGGTTACCATGGCAATCTGCCGCAGCTAAAGTGAGTGAGATTCATGATATCGGAAAGTCTGGCTTTACCCAAATTTGTCTGGCTAATCTGCTAATCTAATTCTAGGATTCAGGTCCCAGGCTGATGCAATTGTGTTGCATGAATAAGACTCGATTATATAAGTTAACTCACCTTCCCAGCGCTTTGATGATTACGGAGACAGACAGCGCTCCAAGAAGGCCTCCAATGGCAAATATGGACACGGTGACAGACCAGAGGAGGGTGGCTGTCTCTGCTGTAAGAGGCTCCCCATATCTCTCATTCCATGTCTTATTGTAGAAAGCCTTAATGTACTGCAATACAGGAGAAACATGGAAGAAAGACACCTTTTAAATTCACCGTTCATTTAAAAGGCAAATGATACAGTTCGCACAAAGTGTAGTTTTCACTGTGACGACTCCACACACGAGTCTACAAGCTGCCATTGTGCAATATAGAATGTGTATGTATTAAATATTTCATACAGGTATTAACTTGCCTATTAAATATGTCTGTTTAAATGTCTTAATGTGCTGGTGGTACACTGCCTACAGTTATCCCTCTGCCTGTGAAAATAGCATGTAATAGCAGGAGATTAACACTGAATTAAGCCATAATCAACTCACATCGCAGACTGTGTACTTTAATGCACACACATAGTTTCTAAGTGGTAACCCTGAAGAGCAAACTAAGCGACTGTATTAACTGAATAGGTTGAAGTCCTGCTATATAATAGGTAAATGAATGGCACCTCAAAGCACTGAAGCTTTGACTGAGGTGTCCTTTTCATGGATGAATCACTCATCAACACATATTTTTCATTAATCTTGTATTTGCTGGCATTTAATGGCTATAAAATGAACTGTGAATGAATATATAACCACCAGACATAATTCAAACAGTATCCTTGTAAAACTGGCAGTAAAAGGACACAGTGCAGAGTACATTTCTCCTCTTAGCCCCCGACAGAGCTGAAAAGCAGAAGTGGCACTGGTAACAGTCATTCCCATTGTCTGCTATGACTCAGAGGTGGTGTGGCTGTCCTTGCAAGTGTCAGCAGAACAACTGTGAGTGCCTAGCTTGTTTAGCATTGGACTCAAAATTTAGTGGCGATACAAAGGACAGCCAGCTTTAATCAGCCTCCTCCCTGTTTTCACTGCAGTTCAGGCAGCCAGCTCATATGGAACAGATTAATTATTACCAAGGATCTGACTCTGTCGTTCCCTGCAAACATGCACATGCTCAGTCAGTCATGAGTTCAGCCAAATTACTCTCTAATTCCCTGTGTTCAAGCAACCACTGTGAACTTATATAATTAGATGAAAAGCATAAATCAAAATGGCAATTTAGTTGTTTTTTTCATTACTTTCAAAACTTAATTAACTGTTTTTCACCATGACATGAATTTGCCATACCACTTTAAAATCAAAGTCACAGCACAGAAAGTGAAGATGTGCATTGCATTTCAATGTTCAATGTTTACACTGAGGAGGAGCAAGACAACTTTGTTGTTCATGTCAAAATGAAAAATAATCAGCTGTCTGATCACATCTCGGGGTGGGGTCATGGGCAGACATTATCTGTGCTGACATGCGCTGCCCTCAGCTGGACAACACTGAAATGCAATACAGCTCCTCACTTGGTTTTCTGTGTTGTGAATTTGTTCATTTAAGGAGGCATTTTAATTTCTCTAGCATTTTTAAACCATGTCTTATTTATTTCAGGTGCATTTTATGGTGCTTCCTGTTGTCCCGTGTTTGAGTCAAAGCATTTAGGTCAACAATACAAAGAGTGAACAGGCTGTGTAATGTGAGCACAGTTTGTCCCAAAGCAAATGTTTTCTGTGGCTACTGACTGTCAACTGATAGTTTTAGTCACACTTTAGATTATATTATTTTGAATCTGGGGATCTATTGCCTCTTAATATCATCTTTCCTTGGAACCTATATGTCGCTTATGCTGGCGAGAGATGTGAGTGAACCACGACCAAATTATTATTGTTTATAACTAAAATGACTGCCCTGTGGTCATAATCCTCTGCAAACCTGTGGTAAACCTGAGGTATCACATTCATATAAATGAGACAGATGGACACACAGATGCGTGGACGACCTGAAAACTTAATACCTCCAGCCACAGCTAACACCGGCGTGGATGCATAAAAATGCTGCGCAGTGAAGATAGAGACATAAACCAGACAATGCTGCTGCTGATGGGCAGTCAACCTGCATTAGGATTGTTCATATGAGTCAGGGTCAGTCTGTTTGTCACTGTTAGAGGAGACTCCTCTTTCCCTCTCTGTCTCTCTCTATAATAGAAAACTAATAATAACAGTACTTTCAGTGGCATTGTTGGTGTCCCCCTTGAGAATTGTTCTTAAGAAATGCGTATGTTCATCGCCCAACACATGAAGTATCTGCCTTTGATCCCTCCACTGCTGTCCCAACAGTGTCCTTGTATGGAGTCTTTGTCAGGTATATGTGGAAAAGAGAAGTAGAAACCCAGTTAAAGCAAAGAAATCTGGCCTTGGTATATCAAGTTTCTCTAATCCCCTACCACGACTACGGAAATTGGATTTTTAACATTATTTATTTATTTATTTTTTATAAAACTAACTGCATGAAGCCAACAGCACCCCAGTGTATGGTTTGCAAACCCAGAGGCAAGATTTCCATCACCTTTCCACTTACTTGTTCAGGATGAAGCAAGTATTTGCTTTTCCTACAGGAGGCCAGAAAATATGCCTCCTCTCTTAAATGAGTGGAAGTTTGCCATCTGATCACATATTTGAACTCTGAGATGGTTAGAGTTTATTAGAATTTCATGGCCTGTTTTTTAACACTACTTTTAATATTTCTTTGCCACTTGCCGCAGCATTTTACGATTGGCTCAATGATGGAGGTGTTAATTAAACTTTTTGGCTTGGATAGTTTCTGCTTAGTGCTCCTGTGTGTTATGCTATTTTTATTGCACCAAACTTTGGCATTTTTGAGAACTTGTATATTCTATACTTTACTTACAGCTGAGGACGGGGTTGAGAGCACACAGACGGTTGGCAAGCATACAGTAAAAAAAGCAAAGCTGCCAGTTAACTCATTTTGTAGGAGTTTTGTAAAGACAGCGGGAGAAATGGTGGAAAGAACATTCTTAGTGATCAGCTGGTGCTCCTGTGAGCAGAAGCTATACAGAGAATAAAGTATAAGCAGCAGCTCTTCATATGAACTGGAGATTTAGCTGCACTGGCAGAGGCAGCGTTTCTGGCTGTATTTCCTTCATTGTCACTGGCTGTTGATTGAGTTGTGCAGAGAGGGATTTTGTGCATTTTTGTTAGACAAAAGGAAAAACATTAGCTCATCGTTTTGATTATTTGAAGGTTGCGGTAAATAATGAACATTTTACCAGCTGAGATGAGAGGAGGTGTTGATGGAATATAAGAGCTTTTTCAAACCTTGTGGTTTAATGATTGAACAACTGAATTATTTCAATGCATTGATTGCACATAGGTCAAACTTTTATAACTGCAAAACAGAACAAAGACAGGGGCTCCATTTCCAGGTAACGATTGATCTTCAGAGTTCAAAACATTTTCTAAGAGTGTTTTTCCAAACTTATAATGAGTTTTTCCAGAGCAGCACTTAAGAGCGAGTGTATGCAGATAGCATTATGTGCTTCTCAAAGGTGTCTGAATGTGATGCTGAAGATGATGCTGGATACACTACGAAGTAACCTTGCTCAGCTAATAGTCTGTAATCCATGCTATTTTTTAGAAATACATACATTATAAAGCAGAAGTTCTGTGAATGGCAAATTGCTGCCCTTTATAATTCATGTTGCTGGGTGTAAGTCAGTTTAATGAAGTAAACTTTGATTGATATGCTGCTCGAGGCAGACACAACAACGGTGGATTATATAAGTTTCATGAATAGGAACATCGGGTCTTATACAGAACTGTTCCATAAAGGCAGCACACCCTGACTCCCAACTTATCAAAATACAGATGCTTGGTTGGTGGCTGTAGGCTTCAAACTATCACACTATAGGCACCCCTCTAGGGTCAGTTTTGGACGTGTCTGTTTCCAGTCGTTACATGCATGTCTTTTCAAAATAAACTTCCATGTTGACTTTATGTTGTACCTGTCCAGGAGAAGAAGAGTAAGCTCCGAGCTCCAGGGGATATACTCCAGATGAAATTACACCTCTAGTTCTTCACATTGATAAATTAATCAGGCAAGAAGAGGGAAAGCATGATTACAACAGAAACTGGTGGATCAATTGTTGAATTAATTTGTGTTTGGAACACAGGTGACTCGCAAACATGGCATTTGTAAATAAAAAGACACATTATTTTTTAAAGAGGCAGCAGATAGGATTCAGGTTTTTTTTTAGTCTAGCGTCACCTAGCGTTAGCAGTGTTGCTCGCACTGTCGCAAAGACCAAATTGACTGTGGGGATCAGAGATAATCAATAAAATGTGGGCTGTGAAGCCACCAGTATACCTCTATGTATATGTAGAATGAGAAGGTGTGTGGACACTCTACTAAATAAATGAGTAAAGAGACCAAGCAACAATTATCAGATTTATCTGAAGAAAAAACAAATAGTAATGCAAATAATTATAGCAGAATGCACAGTACCAGTACAAACAGCTCACAGTAAATGATACCAATATGCACAGCATCAGTACAAACAGCTGCCTCCGTGAGAAGAGAGCCGAAAGAAGGGAGGGGGGGTATCACTGTCCGAGGGCTGCCGTAGAATGGCAACAATGATGTCAGCCAACCAACACTCGCTACCTGGTCCCTGGTTGTGGTGATTTGCGATGCTGGCCTGCTAGGTGCTAACTAGCAGCCAGTACAGTACAGTCCTCTCTCGTCTAGCTAACATTTAGCCGTGTTACTTACTGATCCATTAGAAAGAAAGCTAGCTGGACATCGGTTTTCAAGCCTCTTTGGTCACAGAGCTCCCTCCATCTCTTGAACGCCTGACTGAGGTTTACTCTTGTTTTTCCTCTTTTTTTTTATCACTCTCCTTTTTGCTCTTCTTTGCCTCCTCAGACAGAGGAGCTTGTTTTCTTTCACTAGGCCATTTTTCACTTGTCTCCAAACCTTGTCCGTCTGCCATTGTGCTTGTGACGCAACTTTTTTTCCGCAAAATTTTGCACCCAGTGGCAGAAGCTTATTACAAAGATTGCAAAGCCACTAAGTAACTTATGTAAACGCTGATAGTCTGATTTTACTGTGGCCACTACCCTGTGCAACCCACATTATTTTCATAATGATATATTTAGGAAAAGATGCTGTCTGTTGCCTCTTTAAGTACGGTGAATTTCCGACACAAAGCTTTTATATTGAAGTGCTGTTTAGAGTGAGTGACAAACAGACAGCTACTTGAAAGAGACAGAAAACTAGCCTAAAGACATGGCCAAACTCCAGTATGATGCTGAATGTATTAAACTGTGTGGACCTTAAACTAATGAAGGAAGGTTTGAACGATGGATTTTAAGATCGTCTTAGCTTTAAATGAGGCCTAGGTTTTGACAATCAGGCCAAGAGTGAACTGAGATGCTACGTGAAGCTACAGGATTATGGTTCAGTGTGAGAGTCAGCTCTTTTGGTGCAAATACAACCAGACAGTTTCTGTAATGAATCCTAAGCCTCCTGTTAAAGGTTAAGACTTATGAATATGCAGAGCTAAGGTCTTGAGTAAAAGCCCGACACACTCAGAATTAGTGTTTAATGCAATGGCTTTGTAGAGCTTTGGCTGCCCATAAGAAGGTTTTAACTTGGAAATGAAGAGGTTATCTGGGAGGTTGATTATGTATTAAACCACCTTGGTGCTGCTACACCAGGTGCTGCTGAACAAACTATTAATGGCCCCTTTCAGAAATAATAAAAGGCCAGGGCCACAAGAAAAAAGACGCTTTCATGCTGTGTTCACACTGCAAGCGGCAAAGCAACAGCGTGGACAGGTACATTATCTCTGAGTTGCTGTTAAAGTCTGGCAAAGTGCTCATTAACGTAGTTATGCTGTCATGGGTTTGTTTGTGTCTGCTATTTGCAAAAGGACCCCGACTGAACACCATCTAAAGTTTGTTTTCATTTTAAAATCACATCTCGCTGCCACCTTGAATCTCTGTGTGCACTGAAATACACAGAAAGCTAGCACAGCGTCAGCTAAATAGGCTACATTAAACAGCACCACAGTCATTTAAAAAATGTATGATACTCTACTTCTGCCCTGTAAATAGTATGTAGCACAGCTTCACTGAACTGATCCTGGAGATCAGACAATCACCAATTAGACTCTCAGGTCAGAGCTGCCGGGCTTCCGCTCTCTCCCTTTCATCCTCCAAAATGCTCACTGAATTCACCAATCACAGCTAGCCCTGTGATGTGTGGCTCACTCAACTCATAAATACAGCCTCTAATTAAAAGAAGAACCCCGCTGTTTTGTGATCGAATAGTTCTCCCAAAGTCCCATGGTAGGAATGCCAAAGGGTTTTTTTTTAATATCCTTGTGTCACTGTGTCTAAGTCGGCACATTAAAACAGCAGGTTTCTAACAAGTCTTAAGCTTTTTACGTAATTCTTTCTCTGTGTGTACAGTGGGTGTTACCTGAGGGCACACAACAAATATAGTGTAGTATGATGAATCATTAACTTGTATGATAGTACAGTGTGAGAATGTTTTCATGCATAACCTTGTGCTTTCCAATTAGAGGTTTAGAGGCTTTTGAGACCTTCCTGGTCTCAGTTTCATTAAAGTTTGCCAACTGAGGTTATAAAATGTTGAGCCATCCCAGAGGAGTGGTCCAAGCCACATATCATGTAGCAATTATTCCAATTCTAGTTTGCTAGGGACCATTTCAGTCCCCACCATTTACTCTCTGATGTCACTGTGAGCATCTCCAAATGGCATTATGCCAAAAAGATTAAAAGGTCCTGTAAACAAACTTCAGCTTCTGAATATGAGACATGGGGTCCATTATGAAGACAACATATATCCTGCCAAAGTTACAACAGTTCTTGTTATTTCTCATGAGAGATGTATGTATCATTTTTTTGTCTGTGTTCCTCTCACTGGTTTGGCGCATGCAAGGCAAGTCATAAAAAGGTGACTCACGCATCCCTGTGCAGCAATCAGGATTCAGCCTCATTTGAATGAAAATGTGGAGACAGCTGAGAGGTTGTTTGCTTCTGTTATCAGGCCACTGTCAACAAAATGTTATCATGGGGTTTCTGAACACAACATTGACATGTCCTCTACTTCTTTCAAATTGCTCCTAAAAGTGCAGTTTTTCAGAATCACTGTCTCGGTTATTCTTCCGTTTTACTTACTTACTTACTTGTTTTTATTGTGTTTTAGTAATTAATACGTCCCTTGTAAAGGTGTAACTAACTAGTTTCATCAAGATGTGATATTATACCAATTCTTCAGACAACAATACAATATTTGCCGATATCACAATTCAGGGGCTTGTGATCGATATAAGACGGTATCATATGCCCATTCAAAACAAACAAAATAAGTTACATAAAAAGCTGCCACCCCCTTTATTTTTTATATTTTGCTTTTGGCCTTAAAAGATAAAAACAACACAAATACTTGAAGGCTGAATAACTGTAATCGGTTAAGGTAAAGTTTACTTTAAACTGACTCCACTAGCACACATAAAACAGCACATGAGATATGTTTGCCTTCAGGGTTTTCTGCCAGAAAAAAAAAAAAATCTTTTCATTAACCCAAATTATGATCTTTTTTCCTAAAACTTAAGGGTTAACCCTGAAATCAAACATCCCCCAACAGCCATTAAACATGGATAACAACAAGATTATATGACAAAAGTATAAAGTTTGGCTCAATAATAAAATCCAAGGTTTACAGACAGTTCAGTTGTTTTTTGCTAGTTATCCATTACTTGCTTAAGCCCTTTTACACTGCATAAATTAGCCTAGCAGCGAGTGGAGTTTTCCTCACAAATTACATGTATTATTTAAACCTTTTCCTACCCTTTGTTGGTTTAAGTTGCTGCATCTCCTGACAGAACAGTAGGTTGAATTTTGTTTGTGGGTTTTTTTTTTCCGCTTAACATTGTTCAAACAGAGTAGCTCATATTGCTGTTGTGAGAAGTTAGCGGAGTGAGATGACTGTCCAGGTTTGTCCTGTTTCCAGAGCATTTAATCACATAATAGCATTGTTTACAAGTGCTTTGTCTGTTGACAAGTACTTTCTCTGAAATCCAAAATACTTTCATAAATACCGTTATCCTCATTGTCTTTTTCTTGGCTGCTTGTCATTATCTGACTGTCACTGTTTGATAATGACAGAATTTCAAAATAAAAGCATAACATTATGCTAAACATAAGCCATCGATGATACTGGCTTGTTGATCATTGAATCAATACATCAGTTGATTGTTGCAGCTATCTTTTTTATTGTTATTTTAAGTTGAACACATCCAGCAGTTACAGAGCAACATTATTTTCCTGTGTCTGGCCACCTGGTGATTGTATATTGCTCTTCTTTTAGCTCTGTTTTGGTCTCCACCTACTTCTGAGGGAAGTAGCTCTTTCACTGTTAAATGTCTACAGTGTACAGTGGATTTTCAGAGCTTTTTTCGCTTTTTCGTTATTTTTACTTTACAAACAGTACTGCTTGTGGGGTGGCTGTGGCTCAGAGGTAGAGCGGAAGATCGGAATCGGAAGATCGTCGGTTCAGTCCCCAGCTCCTCTGGTCCACATGTCAAAGTATCCTTGGGCAAGATACTGAAACTCAGGTCTTGATGGCTGTGTGTGAGTGTAAATGGTCACTGAGTAGTAGGTGGCACCATATGGTAGCCTCAGCCACCACTGTGTGACTGTGAATGGGCGAATGTGACTTATAGTATAAAAAGTGCTTTGAGCGGTAGGAGGAGTAGAAAAGAGCTATACAAGTGCAGTCCATTTACATTCAAAAACCCCAAATCAATTAGAAATTTGGACAGCAGTGACATAAATAAGGCTCTAGTTCAATCTATTTTAGTAAGAGCTGAAATCTTTTTCTGCATTTCGTGTGTCATTTCCTCTACTCATATTGCCAGCTGTAGAGCTTAAGGTACAATGTTTGAATGCCAATTAAATAACCCGTGAGGCATTCAATTACCCTTAAACAAACACAAGACCAGACTGAAAAGTATGACCTCAGAAAAATGCTGTTCCTAATTCATAAGTGGCACCACTCAAGTGGACTGGTACATAAAAGCTATTGAAAATTGCAATTTCAGTTTTACAGACTGTGAAAATGCCTCGTCTAGCCTGAGCAATGCAAAACACACAATTGTCTTGGTGCCTGATTTATTTCCTCTCTCTAACAAGAGCCCTGTACTAACAATGGTCCAAACAGTAAACACACATTTTAATCCAAATACATTTCCTAGTCTTTGTCCTGAGAGTTAAGACAGGGTCATAAAAAAATTGGAATGAATCAAACCCCAAACACAAAAACAAACTTTTTGAAGTGATGATGATGCAAAGAACAAATTGCAACAATTAGTTAACTACATCTAATTACAAAATATGAACTGGCTATCTGTAACTCATGGATGGGCCTTTTAATCTAAACTAATAAAGCATTCTGGTTACTTATTTATATGTGTTCAATGGACCTAAAGTGCATGTATTTGGTTTAACAGTGGCTCACTGGATTCAGTTGAATGTGTGTTCAAAACACATACATGTTGTAGATCATACAATGCAACATCCTACCAGATTTTTTGGGAGGGACCAAAACATACTGTCCATTATTTAAATGACCAGTAATTGAAAGTTCTACAGCAATGAATAAGTTCTGTAATAGGGTTTAGTGTAACAGTGACAATAACAATCTATAGGTTCTGAAGCACCATCTAAATGAATGTTTATTGATTTTCCAGCAGTGCTAACAAATGGAGAGAAATCAATGTTGCCTCTCAACAAGCGGACTCACCAAAGCAGGAGCATTGACCACAGAGAGGTTGTAGCCGTAAATGAACGACGACCCCAGGGCACCGAAGAAGGCTGCGCTGAACAGACACGCTGTGACTGGCTGCTGAAGAGAGAGCACATATGACACATAGGTTCATACAAACATGAACATGTTAGAGGTCTTGTCAATGGCAGTCACCTCGTTGTCGCTAAACGTCAAGGTCTGAGTGAGGGGACTTCAGCAGAGGTCGTTTTATATCAGGCAAGGTATCTACTGTACAGTGTACAATAGTGTACTGGGTTAGTCCCTTCAATTTACCCTTGAGTGTGTCATTGTTTAAGTAACATGAGGCTTTGACATAGGCTGAGCACTTTATTAAAAATGATAAAGGCAGCTGTCATACAGGGTCTGTCAGTGAAGTAAGAACTGAACTATGAATGCACAGTATGCTGTAGTTCTCACCAAAAATGTTATGCTAGTGAGGAGATACCAGCCCTGTCTCCTAGAAATTATATTTATATACAGGTAATTTAAAACAGCAAATATGTGTTGAGGGAAACGTAATTCGAGCTGCTCCATTTGCTCAATTTTTTGCATTTTTATTCATTGATAAAAATACTGAACTACATCCAATTACAACTGCTGAGATCTGTACCAAACAAGCATGTTCCCTGACATCTGGAATATGATTTGTACGCCAGGACATCTGTGTAACACCACAATGCTTATGCAAATTACATTTTCTATTTATGTAATGAGGACATGTTGCTTACTAAAGTATCTGGCAAGTCACAAAAATGTTGATACTGATTGTATCAGCAAATGCTCACTGACATTTTCCACCAAAATCTTGCAATACGGTGACTACTACTAGCATTATATTTTTATTACGTTATTTATTAACATTTAATCAAAATCACATTTTCCCCTAACCTTAACCAATGTGTATTTGTGTCCTAAACCTAAGACAGGAGTCTAGATGTGAACCCAAAGATCTGGCGTCAAGCTCCTATGTGCCCCATCCTCACCCTGAAGCCTACACAGTACAGAACTGTAGTGATTTGTTACCTGACAGAAACATCTCAGGACATAATTCAGGCAGCAGTTTAGTGGCATACAAACTTAATTTTTAGGAGACAGGGTTGGGACACACAGAACTCATCATCTAGACAGAGTGAATAACATTGGCAAGACATATGGGTCTTATTAGATTCAAATGATTCTGTGAACAGTGCAGGTACAAAAATTAAGCATGGCAAAGTAGCAGTAAATTAAAGCCCATAACACAGTAGAGTCATTCATTCATTTTCCTTAACCTGCTTATCCTATTCAGGTCCACAGAGGGACTGGAGCCTATCCCAGCTGACATTGGGTGAGAGGCGGGGTACACCCTAGACAGGTCGCAGGACTATCACAGGGCTGACACATAGAGACAGACAACTATTCATGCTCACATTCAATTTAGAATCACCAACTAACTAAGCAGCATGTTTTTGGACTGTGGGAGGAAGCTGGAGTACCCGGAGAAGGCCCACACTCGGGGAGAACATGCAAACGTGCAGGCTCCGCATGCTCTCTCCCACCCTGGGGTTCGGGCCCCCGACCCTGGGTTCAAACTAGGAACCTTGTTGCTGTAAGGCTACAATGTTAACCACTGCACTGCCCTGTCGCCCTACAATAGAGCCAGACAGAAGGAAAACCATAATGGAGGCTTTGCTACTCGGAGAACCTCACTATCTAAAAGGGTAAAATTATTAAGTTTGTTCTATGAGTGGCACAAGAGAAAAGGCCAGAGTGTCATGCCATTTGGGAGAATGAACATACTGAAGTTTCATGGAACTGTACCAATTAGCCTACTGGATATCCCCTGTGCAAAGCTGACATTTGGGCTGATGGTGCAGAGTATTAATATAATTGATTTATACTCTGGACTCTGGGGAGCACCTACATGCAATATTTCCATTATATTTTCATGTGTCCAGTATATAGGTTGAAAGTTTGGTCTGATATGACAAAATTAAAGTTAGAAAGTCACCAGAAACACTGGGTGTCCTCCTCTAGGGACTATGACTATCCACAATGTACAGATACCATAACAATATGGTCATTGTATTGTTGTGTCATGCTATGGACCAAAGTGTTGGACAGACTAACCTATTTTGGCCAACGCCACACCTCCAATTAACTCCGGTAATAATAATAATAATAATAATAATAATAATAATAATAACTTTATTTATATAGCACCTTTTAAAAACAAAGTTTACAAAGTGCTTTGACAAACAAAGCAAAATCAGTACAATCAACAATATGACAGCAGCAGGTAAAACAGCAACAACACACAATATAGCAGAGGCAGACATATACAACATGGCAGCATCAAGGTAGCAGCAAAGAATACAGGAGAAAACAGCAAAGAGAATAAATTAAGTAAATACAATATAACTAAAAAACTAATAAATAAACAATACAAGAAAAAAAGAGGAGAACGACGACATCACATAAAAGCAAGTCTATAAAAATGGGTTTTAAGAAGTGATTTAAAAGAAGTTACTGATTCTGCAAACCTCATATCCTCAGGCAGGTCGTTCCAAAGCCGAGGGGCCCTGATGGAAAAAGCTCGGTCTCCCTTGGACTTCAGCCTTGACTCTGGAACAACCAAAAGGCCCCTGCCCGAGGATCTAAGGCTGCGCACAGGCTCATATGGGGTCAACATTTCTGTTATATAGCTAGGGGCCAGACCCAGACGTGCTATAAAAGTGATCAGTAAAATCTTAAAATCAATTCTAAAACAGACAGGGAGCCAGTGAAGGGAAGCAAGAATAGGGGTGATAAAAAATAGTAAACCAATTGCTAAAACCAATGTGTGCAATATTATGTAACTGCAAAATGATTATGGCTCACCTTTTCAAGTGGTGACATAGACTCATACTTAAAGTTGTTTTGAACTGATTTTCAACCAGAATTTAAATTGATGGTACATTTACATTTTTTTAAGCAAATATTCCTATAATCCTATTTTCACTGAATTACTAGTTTTTTAGGGGATGGCAATGTCAGTCCATCACTTTGGACAAGACTGAAATATACTCAAATGTTTTCCATAAAATTTTAGTACAGACATTTATGGCCCCAGAGGATGTACTGCAATCATTTTGGTATTGCCCTGACTTTATCTCTAGCGCCACCATCAGGACAAAATAATTATTTTTCCAATACTTGGGTTTATGACAAACTACCTTCAAAACGGATAAAATTCCCATTAGCCTCGGCTGTACTTTGTGCTTTGTGCTTATTGCTCATGTTATTATGCAAACATGCCAAGCTAAGATGGTGAACATGTAAAACATTATACCCATTTAAACTTAGCATGTTGTCATTGTGTGCATGTTTGCACGTCACAGAGCCACTGCAGACTGTTACGCAGTGGAAGCTACTTATAGTGATCACAGTACAGTGATCAACCCATATGGATAGAAAAAAACCTGTGATACAATCATTCCCGAATGCAGGGGCATAAATGTAGACAGTGCAGGACTGTGCTATGTGCACAGTAGCATGTACTAGGGCCCATCATAATAGCATGCACTGGGGCCCGCTGTAACTACCCTACGCCACCGCAAATGCTTTTTAAATAATTTCCCTATAGTAATCAAGAAGCCTTGTCATGTATAAAAAGACTTGGAGAATATGGGAGAAAAAAAATCCAATCTTTACTCCCATGAAACTCTGTCTAATTCTTCTGCTTCCAGCCGGCTACCCGAGGCTGGTGCTGCCTGCGCATTGAAATCATTACAGGAAGAGGAGTAATTTTCTTTCAATGAAAATCCTTGTCTCCTAGAAGGTTATTGCTGGTGGTCCTGGAGCTAATGATGGAGACAGAAAATGAATGCACACGTAGAAAGCTCCTCTTGTTAAAGCCACCCCAGTCAAGTGAATGTAAAATAGTGATTAAAAACTAAAATAATGATTCATCATGCAATTTCACTAACAGCTTGAAAATATTATATTAATATCTTGGACAAAGTGGTGAGGTTGAATTTCAAAAGGGATTTATTACAATGCACTCTGAATCTGCTAGGTCCAGTCTACGAGCAATACACACTCTGCTGTGTGTGTCTTACACACTGTTAAGTGAAGAACAAAGAACTTTTGTATGCATAGCATTAACATATACCTTACACTGACAGGCCAGGGGTCAGAGCAACAGCCTGGAGGCATAGCTACATGAACCAGCAAGTGGAGATAACACAGCAGGGGTGAAGAATTAGAGTTGAAAGTAGAAGGGGAAGATGGTGTATTGGGAGCAAGGCTAGGGGGAGGTGGTGACCACACCATGTGGGTAGTATGTGTAAATGAACTGTGGTTATTTTCCCTCCGCCTTGCTGGCACTCAGATCTTCCTGCTCATCAAATCTTTGCCATTTTGTTTCTTTTGGAAAAATGTGCAAACCCGCATTATGTCACCCACCAGCAGGGCCGGTTGTTGGTCTGGTGCGGTGCAGTGCATTCTGGTAGTTGTAAATTTTTTACCTCTTGAGCAAAAGCAAAAGCCACAGCCCTTTTCTTCTGTTTTCTCTGGTCTTATAACACCAATGTCAAAAGTATGTGTGTCTTCGGACTGCACAGACAGCCTAGCGTTAGAAAAAGACCATGTTCCCAGTGGTGAAATACTTTTTTGAGGATTAGAGCTCAGAATGATGAGCACACGATGTTATCTGCTAAAATTAAGTGAAGCAGAGCAAAAGAAGCCACAGTTCATTCAAAGTATCTCCCTGTCCACTTATTCAGATTTGTGATCGGACGATACTGCAGTTATCAGCGATAAGTAGTTAAACTTGATGTGTTAAAGAAATCAGTTTGGCACTTACGGCTATAAGCAGGATCTGGACAGGGGTTTAGCACATGGTGTATGCTGTATAACCTTTATAATAGGACTGAGTTTAACAGACAGTGGCAATGAGGCAGAAGAGAGCAAAAGCAGGAGCTGAACATGAAGACGGAAAAATGTGATTTCTGTAAGTTATTTTAGCAGGATGTCTGTATTTGTCTCTGACAGTGAGTAAACTTGGAGGCAACCCACTAACAAGTGTGTTAAATCAGTGCTGTTTCTGCCCATATATTTTCATTCCATTAGACAAGGTAATGGCTCACTGATAATAGTATGCTTGCATTATGCCCTTGTGATGTGTGTCCCTTGAGCTCTGCCTCAGTAGAGTGCTCCTTTTCGATCTGTTACCATTTAAACAGGCATATGAAGCAGCACTTCTCCCACCACACTTGTTTTGTATAACGAGATGTCTTTAATTGTGATCTTACAGAATTTGAAAACAAAGTGTGCGCCAGGAAGTTAGAGCATCGTCAAGACTGGACTTGGAAGGGCTTGGAAATGAACTCATTACGACATTTGCCATGCAGGACCCAGCTATTCATGTATAAATGTAGAAGACATTATGTCGTTATTCGTCTGCCAACACATCACAGTGCCACTTCTAAAGCACACCAAGCATCATTCATACCTCTCCAGCCTTTTGAGGGTCACATGGTAAAACAAACAATGTTGATGTGGAAATCTGTACACAATGATTGTTAAACCAAGCACAAAAATTATTGAGCACTCATTTGTGCAACAACTGTAGAGGCCGCACATAATAATAACAATCAGTCAGTCAGTGCTGACTTTAAATTAGACTCTATACAATTCATTTTAATTATTCATGCGCAAAAGATTTGCTGCAGCACTCCCCTCAGCCTGTATTTCATCCTCACAGGATCATCCAATCAAAGCCAATCATACACTTTAAAATGGTGACATATACTTACTATGTATACACTATATTATATCCCATATGGGGTTGTCTGTACGCTGTTTATTAAGTTATCAATGCACAACTTAATTTGCATGTACAGTTCTCATTTTTTTGTGCTTGCAACAAAGACACATTCATAAACAAGGACAAAGTGATATCAAAATACAGTTTTTTTTCTCCCCTAAAGTGCATCTACCCCTGCACATGGACTGCTCAACCAGTGTGCTCATCCAAGAGCTCAGTTTAGCAATCGTTATGCAATCCCTGCACATGTGCATGGATTTCCACATGATTATTTTTCCTCTACCATGTGACCCTTGGGGAGGGCTGCGTACCAGTCAAGAGGTTTTAGGAAAGGAGAAGTCGCTTTATGAACTTGGAAGCTACCGAGAAAGGATGGAATATTAGCTTTAGCATGTTTATTTAAACAAGTGGTGCCAAATGGATAAGACACGCAGTTCATCCCTGATAAGATTAGAGTCACTGCCTGTGGTCAGGTCACTATGCCAACGATAAATGGCTTAATACTGCTTGAACAACTTATGTATGTTTTCAAGTTAATGAAGAGACAAAATGTTAGTGTTAAATTCCAAAAACACAGTAAATGAACAATATAGTGATTAAAATCATAGTCACTATTATAACAATAAGATAGATAAGATACGATACGATACCATGCGGTGCAATGAGATACGATACGATAAGATAATGAAGAAACATAGTGATTAAAATGATACTATCATGACAATAACATAAGATACGATAAGATAAGATAATAAATAAACAATATAGTGATTAAAATGATACTATTATAACAATAAGATAAGATAAGATAATATACGATACAATAAGATAATGTCTTCAATACTTAACATTAAATGGCTTAACATTTTAATTTAATTTACGTCCAAACAGTTGATAAAATCCAAGTTAAATAAATGTGTTTCACTGTCCCTTTTTTTCTGCTGTCTATCTTTATTACTTGGTCCTTGTTCATGCTTAATGTTTTATTTTTATTCCAGCTTTAACCCTTTGGATGTGCTCATATCATTTTCCATTTTCTGTATAATACTTCTCATTCTCCTATGACGGCATGTCTGTCTGTCTGTCTGTCGGCAAGTATGTCCAGGGGGCTTGGGGTGTCTGCTGTGGCCGGCTGAAGAGACACAGTATGAAGATAAGGTCCCCTAAACGTTGTATACGCTATACATTATATGAGAACCCCATCTAGACATTTAATCCATGGTATGAGCATGAATATAAACCTATTTGATAAAAGCTTAAATTTCGGTGTTAATGATGCTCCCCAGCTTGAAACAAAATATCCCTTTGTCAATATAACTATACAGTACAAACAACTAAGAAAGCAAAACACAAACTAACAATGCACGTACTGAGTACCACCTACACCATCAATAATAGTTATGTATTGTTGCTGAGTTGGCTCAACAGTGTGGTGAACAAGCAGGGGCAGTAACTGAACAGATGAAGCTGTATAGAAATATCTCCGCTGGGGCCTTGCTCAGTTGGCAAACCTCAAACCGGGCTTGCACTTTGGATGATTATAAACCAACTGTGTTATCTTAGGAAGAGCAGTTTATTGCTGAGTAGGAGGCTGTCTATAAAACTGGCATTGACCGAGCAGCTAGATCAAAGCTGTAACTCCAATGTTTGCATAGCCACTAGCAGTGGAGGGAATGGGATCAAGTGAGTGGTGTGCAGTATTTAGTATATTTCAAATTGGAAACAAAATTTTCAATGTGGACACAAAAGATAATTCTACATATTAAATATCATGTTTTAAGATAACCAGGGCAAAATCATAACTTTTCTCTTTAATTTCATGTTATGAAACATCAGTCAATCATCTTTAAAAATGTGTCAGATGTGATCAGTTTATTACATTATTAGTACCACTTATTCCTCCTAACTTAAATCAAATTTTGATGTCACTTAAGCACAGTGGGCAGTGGAGAGGGCCCCTGTTTCAGCAGCAGGTCAATACGGTGGCTTACAAGGGCAAACAGGCTACGGCGGCTCACAGGTTTTAGATTAGGAGAAACGTGGTGCAGCTTCAGAAACACACGAAAATCCCAAACAACTTGTACAATTAAAACTGGCTTCAAATGGAGAAACAAGCTGCAGAAAGTCAAAATAAATACATTAAAAGCAAACACGCTACAAATACAGGAATGATGCAAAATAAAAATAAAAAAACCCAAACTTCCAAAACAAATGCAACAATAAAACGCTGCATATCCAGTCAACGCAACAGACGTTCTCCAGGCCATCAGGGGGAGCACTAAGAAGAACAACTCCATGTTCAACCCGAGAGAGAGCAGTAGCTAGTGAGCTAGCTCGTGGAAAGGTTGTCTACTTCCAATTGAAACAGGCAAAAGTGAACCCAAGGCTAGTGTTACTCTTACAATAACGACCTAAAAAATCTTTATTAGTAGCCTACTGTATCATCACAAGTGGCTAAATTAATTATGGGGTAGCCTAATAATATTAATGTCTGCAAAGAAATGATGATCCCGGAGAATGAGTTCTATGCATTTTGTTCATCCCCTCCTATAAAACTTTGAAGTAATTATAAATAATTGACACGTGGTTCAGGCAGCATATTGGTGAAATAAGTTTTTGATTGACAGGAGATTGTAAGCCTCTAATTGGCCAAATTAAAAATGATTGACAGTTACCACACCCCCTCAAAGTCTCCTGTCTGCAGAGACACATACTTGCATTTTCCAGTTGCATTTGTTTTGGGATTTGTGTGTCTTTAATTACGGATGCATGATATTGGATTTTTTTGCCGATATCTGATATGCCAATACATAACAGCAAATTTGTCTGATAACTGATAGCGTTATCAATATATCCACTTTTGTTCCCACCTAATTTTAGTGATCAAGGTTCTTCTTATTTTTGAGTCTGCATTGTTTTTGTATTTGCATTCCCCTTGGTGTATTTGTTTTGGATATTTGGTTGTGTTTTTTTTTTTTTTGGCATTTTTTCTGAAGCTGCAAAAACATGTCTCTGAATGGAAATGTGTTGGGCCGTTGTATCGCATTTATCCATCGGCCACTGTAGCAAAAAGCCTCACAAGGTCACATAAGGATTTTGGATAACTGCACCAAAATGTGTGCCAATATGTTCATGACAAAGGTCGTGTACATATTTACTGTGTGCAGTGCAGTTTGCTCACAAATACATCTAGTCCATACCTGCAATGACGGGTTTCTTTATGACATAACAGGCAAATCACAATGGCATGTCAAACAGCCTTGACCTACATTATACCATCAGGACAGAACTGTCAATCTGTCCAACCACTCAAACCACAAAACATGTCATCATTTTACAGATGTGAAGTCATACATGCTACTGTGTATTCAACGAGTTAATGACACTAACCTTTTCAGAGTTCTTCCTAGAGTCGCTTATCTTTTTGTCAGCCAGGTGGTGCTTTTGTGTTTTGTCCATCTCAGCGTTTCAGCAACCTGAAATGAGAAGGTCGCAACAGATTGGACATCTAACTCATGAAGAAAACCCATAGGAAGAAGGGGCATGTTTCACAACATAGCTTCATGTCACTTTCAGAGTGGAAGTGAAGTTTATTATAGAAACCACTGAGTGAAATATCTGCTGAAAAGGAAATGACAGTGCCTCAGTGTGCTGACGTGCACACACAGTCTCACATACATTGAGACGTTAGAATAAGAACACACAAGATTATAGATCAGAGCTTGGTCACACGTTTAGGATTTACCCATAAGACAAATGCAGCAAAGTCAACAACAGGCAAAAAACTTATACACCAGCAGAGCCTTGACCACAGGTTTGTACCCAGTATTTCAACAACATAAAAACGAGCATGGACTTTACTGCATCACACTATAGAATCCCACAGTGATGGCCATATGCAATAAATAGCAAATTAAAAGCCTGAGTCTGCCACCTGGTGGATAAAAGAACAGCAACACAAAGTAATACTGGACACACATCACTATATTAAAAAAAACACAGAAATTGAAATCTGGAGGTCTACAAATCAGTTTAATGTACCTTTGGCATATTTTTTTATTAAACACAGTTGGTGCGAGCCATTGGACTGTGGGGTGTATTTCAAACTAGAAGTGTTTCCTGCCCTTTGTCGGGAAAAAACATACATTTCAAGGCTTCTACCTTCTAAACAAAAACACAACAAAGCATTTTTCACATAACTGATAGGAGTCAGTGTGACCTGTAGTACTGCTTATTTCCTCTCCTCCCGCACAGCTAATAACATTTAATAGCATTCGGTCTGCTGCCAGAATGTAAATGAGTCCCTGATTGGGTGACTAGAATGAAAACCAACAGGACTCTGTGTCCTGAGGAGCAGGATTAAAAGCCACGGCTGTGGAGTGAATACATAAAATGACAGAAGACCCATGACAGATTAAATGTCTCACTATAACCTTCCCTTACTGCGGCTATTTTAATAAACCCCTGCTTTGGTTTTGAGTCAGTAACTCCCATTACTAATCTGGACGTTGAAGTTATTAAAGTATTAAGTGTAATTTATTTCACTGCCAGTTCAAACTGGATCGTTGCTATTCTGGCTTTTACAGTTTTTTTGCAGCCCAAATGGCTGAAGACCTTAACCACAGACGGTATAATAAAGATGGACGATGACAGCTCCCCAAAAGTGAAGCCAAGATCTTGATATGTCATAAATCCCGCCCCCTCCAGGTTAGCAGACAGAACTTAAGCCTAAAGTAACAGATCAAGGTTCATGTCAAATTATTATTGTTATTTCAGGTAGTTCTTATCACACTGCTGTGTTCAGGTGTTTATTTTTCTGATAAGTTTTCTTTTAATTTTTCATTTCTTGCTGAATGGGGTTTGACATCATGATTGACCATGACAGACAGCTTTTTGCTTTTTGACCTATGGCTAAGCCACGCCCCCTCCACTCACTTCTCAAATCTGGACTGGATTATCCTACAGAGGCTAAACATTCGTTATAACACAGTCTGATTTGTGAAAGCTTTACTCTATTTGTGAAAATGCAATAAAGACATATTTCATCGTTTTCAAGTGCAAATCATGACTTTTATAAGATATTTCCCAATTGAAAAGTCCATGAAGATGTGTTTAATGTTTCTCAAGAGATAAACATTACTTTTTTTTTTTTTACTTTTTTACTGTTTTGTAGTGAGAAAGAAAAGATCTTCATGTCCATCAGAAATGAGATGGAGACACGTGGTTTAAAAAAATGGAAATGTCCCGTTTTCGTCATTCTCACAAATACAACAAAGGTTTTTACAAAAAACGGTGAAATGTGTCTTTATTGCATTTTCACAAATAGAGTAAAGGTTTCACAAATCGGAAACTGTGTCTGAATGAATGTTTAGCCTCTGTAGGATAATCCAGTCCAGATTTGAGAAGTCTAGGTACAGTGGTTTTTGATCAGGACCTGGTCTAATGAGGTCTAAAAACAAAAACGGTGAAATCTCCCCATTAGCATTTTCACAAATAAATGTTTCACAAATACAATAGTGGGTGTCAGGCAAAGGTAATGTCTTACCTAAAATGTCTAAAATGTTTTCACATCAAGAAGTGTCACAAAAAACAGACAATCAGTGGACAAACAGTCGCACTGCACATCAAGTTAATTTCCCCTTAACTTTCCCCTTAAGTGCAGAATCGGAAGTTAACTTCAGCATCGTCATTCAGTGACAGGTGTGCCAGATTAACTGGTATTGAATCAACTGGTAAAATGGATGTGTTGTGGGCGTGACCTTTGAGAAACCCACAGTGGAAAAACAAGGAAATAAACATTTAAATCCTAACCTGTCGATCGCATTAATTTATGTTTACAGCCAGTCATTCTTTTACTCTTTCTGCTATGTGACGGCGCCCTTTCAAAAGCCACGATAGGAATGGTTTGCTGGACATCCCAAAGTTACATAGAATTCGAAGCCAAGCGAGCACGATCCGCAGTTGTCTTGTGGCACACACGTCTATGAACGCTTCATAGTAAGAAAATCTAAATGCATCCAAAATACCAGCAAAGTGAGGCATCACACATTGTAGCCACATGATATACTGCCAGCAATACCAACGTTATGTCATGTCCCTAATCATGTCTGTCTATGGCAAAGTCTGCCCACCTAGGCCTATCTGTGCGTATCACAAATAAATCTGAGCGCGTCACACATTACCACTCTGTACGTGCAAACACTCCAGTATGGCGTTTAACACCCCAGACTGTCTGTGTGTCACTCACAGGCTGTATAAAAGCATCATCAGTCACCAGAAACACTTGACATCAGATAAATAATATGGCACACATGTAGTTCCATCAACAGGAAAACTCTGCAAACCCCCTCTCCAGTATTGTGAACAGCAGGCATTAACACAGTCACTTACATTATCAGTCCCAATTCATGAACACTGCAATACTAAGATACAGATCACTGCCAATGTCAATGAATCCTGTAGAAAATGTTCAGTTGTCAGTCCTGTAGTTTGTATCATCTGATGTCAAGTCGATGTGCAATCTGAAAATGAAAGTCTGAGTTATTCACATCAACTCGAGCGCAGCGCGGCGATTGCTATGATCTGTGGCAAATTGTGATCCACTCAGATTAACTGGTGACACAACATGCGTAGGCTACATACCAACAATCATGCTGTATAATAACGGCCGCAGACAATTCACTCAGTCATCACGACAGTCTACACTATTCAGTGCAGACATGATAACCCAACATGCAACAAGAATGAAATTAAAAAATAAATACGTAACAAAAGTCAATGGGATAATCACACACAGGTGTAGGTAACTACCCAAGTGTAGATAACT
Organism: Epinephelus awoara; assembly: GCA_035609425.1. Lineage (NCBI taxonomy): Eukaryota > Metazoa > Chordata > Actinopteri > Perciformes > Serranidae > Epinephelus > Epinephelus awoara. Next base: position 16,568,343 of record CM069296.1, read on the forward strand.
CCAGTCATCAGGGGGTAGTCTTTATAAGGGTGGTTAACAGGTCACAACTTTGTGGGTTTGTTTGTGAGGAGTTTGAACAGTGAGCAGAAAGAGAGAAAAAGACAGAGTGCAAGAAAGAGCGAGTAGTGATTGTGACAGTGAAGTGTGCTTATTTGTGTTCTAAAGAGGGTGGGATTGTAGGTTTGTGTGTTGTGTGCTAGTGTGTTGTGTCTGTGAGGGTAGGAGTAGTGAGGATAGGTAGGAGTAGTGAGGGTAGGTAGGTGTAGTGAGGAGTAGGTAGGGAGGAGTAGGAAAGGTAGGGACAGAAACATGGATCCAAAAATAATGAAAGAGGTGCTGGAGTTGAAACTCCATAATCGGTATCCTGAGGGGTCAACCAGCCAAGACAGATTTGTCATCATGTCAGTCTAAATCATTAATAGTTACTGAAACAAATATTTGTCTCAATGTTACAATCTTTGTCTGTTTAGATTGCTCAGTGTCCCCAGTGCCAGGTCAGGAGGGCTGCCATCAAGGAAAAGCGGGAGTACAATCCAATAGAGGTAAATTACATGGCACGCAGTCAAATCTTTCAATCACATCAGTAGTGATACTGCAATACTCATGATTGTTTCTTCCTCCCCAGGTAACCGAGCCTCTCGAGCTGGTTGGAATGGACTTGGTGGGTAAACTCAATGTAACAAATGGTGGTAACCAGTACATGTGTGTCATGGTTGATTATTTCACCAAATGGGCAGAGGCATACCCACTAAAAAGCAAAACAGCAGCCGAGGTGACAAATTGTATTCTGGATTTCTTTTACAAATTTGGTGCATCCAAAAAGCTGCTGACAGACCAAGGCTCAGAATTTCGCAACAAGGTATAGTGATTATGCAATATGGATCACCAACATGTAACTTTTGCTGTGCTGGCTCAGCTCATGTTCATTTGAATGGTCATTTCAAGGTCAACTATGGTCTGTGTGAGAGGCTGGGCATCAAGAGGAGCCTGTGCTCCCCTTACCATCCACAGACCAATGGCCTTGTGGAAAAGCTGAATGGCACAATACAGAGGTATAGTTTTGTTCTCAGAACTTGAATTTGAGCCCTTAATAGCCTAACACACTTACATCCTGTTCCAGTCTGTACAGTTAATCATTAATGGCACTATCTGGAAATGGGTTGCTTTATCATACACGACAACCCAAATTATCTTCTGCCTCCTCATGCATGTACCTGAATTCTGCATTTTAAGGTCCCTAAACAAACTGGTGGCTGAGCACCCCAACCGTTGGGACCAGTATCTCCAGCCAACAATGTTTGCCCTGAGGACCAAGAAGCAGCTGACTACTCAATACAGCCCGTATTACCTGATGTTTGGGAGGGAGGCCAGGTATCCCTCAGAGGTCCCAGATGAGTATGACTTAAGACTGCCAACTGGAGTTTGAATTTGGGTCATCTGTGTCCCCTACAATTTAACTGATTTCTTCCTGGCACGTGACCAAAGAGAAGGTCTGCAACCTCATAAAGACAGAGGAGATCTGCCAGGGACTTAGAGATCAGGCCACAATCTACAAAGAGGTAAAAGCCAATATCGAGGCCAAACAACAAAAGGTCCACAAGAGGGAGCAGGACAGAGGTCAGGCAGACAATTTTAAAGTGGGGGACCTTGTTCTGAAGAAAAATGCGCGGCAGGCCATGAGAAAAGGGGACAAACTGGAGGCCAGCTTGGTGGGACCTTACAAAATATCAAAGCTGGAGGAGAAGACTGCTCACCTGGTGCCAGGGAGGGGGAAACAATCAAGAGTCAACACTGACCACTTGACTCATTACTTCCAGCCAGAGGAGAGGATCCCTGCCAAAATCAAAAAATTGACTGATCCTACTCCTCTAGCTAGTTCCCTCACTGACCCACCCACCAAGTCATGAATAACTGCCATAACAATTTTACAGTAATCAGAGACGGCAGGAAGGCGAAGAACCACACTCTAATGAAGGCTGGGGCCATATAAATTATATATGGAGGACCTCTTGACCTGGCCCCAGGAAAGGAGTTGGAAAGTCAGGTAGCCTACTTTAAAGAGAAATTATTTGACTGATTAATCACATTATTGTTTTCATAGATCATTAACGCATACCTAACAATGGTTGGGAGGAAGAGTGGTGCTGTCATTATAGACAGCTATGCAATAGCTAATGCCTGCCTGCCTGCCTGCCGGACGGATGAACGATTCCCAACTCACTGTCCCGGGTCCAATTGAAACTTGTAAAAAGATTATTATTTTAGGCATAATAAAAGCAAGTTGAGTAACCTCTGAGAAGCCTATCTAAATTTATGTCTTTGAGAGATGTGATTTTGTAATATAACTGAATTTTCTATCCATACATATAAGCTTTAAATATATTAAAATTAAAAGGCATCTTTGAGTAAACTGCGAGTATCATTTAAGTGGGCTATCTCGTGGCCGGGGTGAGTGTCCTCTTTTTTGGAAATCAAAATATGGTCACCCTAACTTTACACAGAGCTTTCCATATGATGCAGCTGATAGCCCCAGATTGAATATACTCTACCTGTATTCGACAGTTAAATCCCTAAAATGTAACTACTTTATGAGGCATGAGACAAAATGCACCATTAGCCTGAGAATTTTGTTCTGCATGAAAGTGAATTCAACCTGTAGAGTGGATGACAGTGCGGCTGTATTTGCAATCACTGCTTATAGAAGAAAAAAGTTCATTCAAGTGCATCAGGAGAGTAAGCCAGCCTGCTGTTTGTCTAACATGCAGAGGAAATCAGATTTGGTTGGTTATCAGGGACTGTGGGTATTGATTGACTTTAGGGTACCTCGCTCTCATTTCCAAGCATGAACCTGATGTCACCTCAAAGGATTCAGAGTCCCTGAACTTGCATAGGCAATACAAAGTGGCCTGTTCACTCTGCCACTCTGAGGCTGGAACACAGTAACTGTATTGAAACTAATTAAATTCTCACAATAGAGGCTGTTTCCAAGGCTTTCATGGGTTGATGTCAACAACTTAGTGATTAATAATTTCCTTTGTCTGTGCAGATGACTATTTGTTCTCCTGTCTTCTCTTTAAGTCTTTCCAGCTGTTTGCTGAAATGCTTGGTAATGCTGAGCTGCCAAAGGGCATCTCGTTCATGTCCAACCTCGATTTAGCAGCAAACAAGGCAAAAAAAAAAAAAAAAATCGATGTAATGAAGCATTCGAGCATGACGGCAGTGAGTGTAAGACTCTGTGCACTATAACTCTCAAATACTGCAACGTGGCTTTTTCCAACTCCTTAAAGAAACAATACACTAAAAATCTATCTTTTGAAATATGGCTCTGAAAATGTTTTAGCTGTTGGCAAAAACAATGTATAAAAACATCTGTTGAAACCCAGGCTGTAATTGTGAAACAGATTGGGGGGAACACATCCAATCCAATATTTAAATATGCTCAAGCTCATAAATGAACTTACAACGTCCAACTTTACAGCAAAAATAAACATGATACAGCCTGGTAAAAACAATTGGTTCTGGTTTGTACAGCTCATTTCAATATTCATGAGTTGTTACAAGTTATGTGTATTTAACGGAGAGCCACTTGAGGGTCAGGCTGTCTGTGAGGTGTCACCACAGTCTACTGCTGATCACATTTGACACCAGTCTGCTCCACAGCTCCACCCTCTAATCAGAATATGGTCACTTCTGGCTCCATAAAACCAAGATGGTGATGGCCAAGATGCCGAACTAATGTTCCAACCACAGGAAAAAAGCAATCACATATTTTCTTTTAGTACAGGTTTAAATTATAATGATTTACTGCAATACCCAGTAGGCTAGTTGACCTCTTAAACCGGACACCTTGGACAAATAGCAACACCAGCAGCCTCAGCCAGTCAACCAATGCCGCGGCCAAACAGGTCGGTTACTTTGGAGCACGTTGCTGCCTCTTCTTGTAAAGATTTAAGTTTTTTTATTTAAGTTTTTCCGCGCCACCCTTTCTTTTTTTTTTTACCGGCTTTATCCATGTTTTCTGTGCAACAGTCAACCTTCTTCTCCTCCTTCAAGCATCAAAACACAAGATTGACACCTACGTTCCCTCTGAACATCTCACAGCAAACAAACAACATGTGAGGGACGTGCACTGCGGCACTGACAGCTAGCAGCTAGCTTGACATTCACTAGTCTCACCGGGCCAGCCCACGCCGGACCACTTGGTGACCGGCCCATCAGGATTCGTCCCGAACATCCCGATGGCCAATCAGCCATTGGACGAGACTGACGACTTCTCTCATGAAATGCCCGCACGCATATGTTCGATACGTCTTTTTTCTGTGGCTTCGCTCCACAGACAATAACAATGTTTCAATGCATTGGATGCACCAAATGTGCATATTAAGGAGGAGGCACACATTAATAATCCTCCAGGACTGTAACATGCTCATGCTTGTTTACCCAAACAATGTGTAATGCGACTGTAGTTGGTTTGGATCAAAGTCGGAACACGTTCTCACCACAAACGTTTGTTTGTAACCTGACTGAGATCATCTATTCAAGAGGGTCTCGGTCTGTTTTGGTGAGCTATGTTTATACCTACCCAAACTAACCGCACTTATGGGGCAGACGAACTGCAGTTCAGTTGAATCGAACCAAATAGGGCAGGTGTGAAAGCACCCTAAAATGCTAATGTTTAGCTGTTAAGTCTTCACCTTTTCAAGGCCACTTTGGAAGCAGCTTCAAGACTAAAAAAGTAAATTTTTGGTGGAGTGCTCCTTTAACGCCACAACCCATGATTTACATGTAAACTAAAGGGTCACACCACCACTGGAACTCAACAGACTGACAACTGTCAACACTCTCAACCTCATATTCAGGTCTATTAGTGCAAGAACGAACTGGACAACAACTGAATCCAAGTTATTACTGCTGTCTGATGCTGTTGGATAATGCAAAATCAGCAACAACATGGGCTAATATTCTGTGTATAATCAGCTGGGAAGTGCACAAAATGTAACTGTCAGTGCATAACTCACACTCTTTAATTATGTATGTGAAAAAGCTAAGGCTGAGTGATATGGTTGAAATCATTATGATATTTTCTAATACTGTTATAGATCATGACATGGTAAATGTAGACAAAATGATACATACTGTAAAATGATGAAACTGGTGAAAACAAAGTGGTGCACTGTGCTCCACTGCAATAAACTGCATGAGATCAAAGTCAAGATTAATTTGGACAGCTAAGACTTAGATAAGATAATGCGATAGTAACGTATGACGCAATATAATTAAGCTGACAGTCAATAAACGATCTAACATCAAATAGGCCCTACAACAAACCTCAAATTCATATAATGGTAAATATTACATCATGTGCAGCAGAAGACCATAGGTATTGATTATGATAATTAATGTTTTATCTAAAGACATACTGTAATTATGCACAGTTTGTTCAACATAATGCTACATTAACTAACACAACAAATATGTTTATAAAAAGGTAAGCTGTTCGAAGTGGTATTACAAACAGTTACTTGCAAGTGCCTGTAATTACAAGAGACCACTATGTAACAGAAATCTACACACACATCCCACATGTACAAGAAAATAACAGTCTAAACTCCTACACTTCTGTGGGTAGCATCAGAGAAGATAGTGTGGTCCAATACCAACAGAACATGACACTGAGGATAACTGTACAAATAAGTGCATATCCATATTTTTCACCAGACTCAGCGAGAAGTATTACTATGAACACGCTTACCTTAGAGCAGGCTGTGTATCCAGTGCCTACAGAAAGACCAATGACCCAACATTACCTAGACATGCAGTCATAATGACACTGAATGATTAACTTTGATGAGTCCCCCCTCCCTTTGCTTCACTTTACCTGACTTTCATTTTTAGGTCAGCTACTCTGCAGGGGAAGAGAAACATTAACTACACATCTGTGTGATGAGATAGTATTGCTCCACTGAGGAAAAACAAGGCATTGCTTACACAGGAGGCACTAGAGCTGTCCTCAGCATAACCGGCCCGCACAGTTGGTACGATACAGTATGGTAGCTACAACAATTATATCTATAAGTTAGTTGCGATAATATTGTTGTGAGTATGAATAAGGTACTTGCACATCTTTTCAGTGTGTGTGTGTGGTTTGTTTACACGATGTGACGAAGTTCCATATTCAAGGCTTCAGTGTGGACAGAGAGCATCTGATGCAACACGTCATAACCCTCGCTTCCTGTTGTGACACGAATCAAAATAAGGAGAGCCTGAACTACGACTTCTCTTCCAATGGGAACTTTCCAAATCCAGACAGCCTGACAGACTCAACACCACGGGGATCTAGACTTCAGCTATTCACACCAGCACATTTTGCTCCATTCTCCGGAAGAAGCCATCTCAGAGAGCAAGCAAGGTTTTTTTTTTTTTTCAATCTTCACAAAAGCAGCTTTGTATGCTCAACATGTGGACACTGCTGCTGACTGTTACAAAAATCTGATTTGAACTCTCGGGATGTGACACAATTAACCCAGTTTCCCCTTTCAATTACAGGGGCCTCGCATGATAATCAAGTGTACTCAATAATATTTCTCAAAAGTGAAATGGCAAAAATTTGTTTAGCAACGCTGAATCATCTTCTTCTCTTCTCAAGTAAACTCTGCAGTCGGATATGGATTAAGGGTTTTTATCAGTGAGCAACAATAAATAAATGCAGGCACTTACCATGTATAGTGTTTAGATACATTATGCCTCTGAGCTGAAGATGAAATTCTTGAATCACTGGTGTACAGATTCCATGTTGGACGAGAACGTCTGTTTCTCTTACCATAAGAACCATAGCAACAATGAAGAGTGCCCTTAATACCAGCTTAACCATGCTCCATTGTCCCTCAGCATTCCTTGTAGCATTCCCCTGCCGCTACCCTCCCCTCTAAACACAACTGGCCAGACTCCAGAAAAGACGTCCGCAGATCAGACAGTCTAGATCACAGTAACAACCAGCTTATCCCATAGAAATATGCAGCATTGATTAATAGCTTCCTGATAAATGGAGCGACAATGGCAGTCCAGACAAAGAAGAAGAGAAAGTTTCTGCTACTGGTGAAGCTATTGCAGACAGCTTGTCACATAAAAGCAGTACCAGAGCTTCAATCCCTCAAAAAAACCCTCTCCTGAGGCATTTTTTCACTGATCAATGGCTGCTTTATTCTCCCTTGGCTTCACATTGGTTATATTGTTGAAACTACTGGCTGGGAGCTTTCTATATTACCAACAAGTGAGCCACATTTTCTGCCATGTGGAAACTGCACGAAAGAGCACCTCCAGTATCATAAACCGAAGCAAAAAACATGACGTAGTTTACATTAGATAGCTGCAGCAGCACAGGGCTGGAGGATTGAGCAACTCCGAGTGTGTGTGGTTTGGGTCGGGGACCATGGGAAAAAGATATGGCCAAGTAATGAAACTCAGGCTTGTAAGCGAAACACTCCCTGTGGGACATCTCTTCTCAGCCTCGGAGTCTAGGCAACTGATGTATTAGGTTTCCCTGGGGTTGGAGAGACCTGTCAGTGAGAAAAGACACTGGCGATCCTAGAATCTGGAGAGCCTACAGGCAGAGGACCATCGAGGCCCCTCAGCACCCCCTGGTGTCATTTCTCCACGTTCTTGTTTTTATGCTTCCATGCCAACAATAGCACAGTCAGAGACATTATGTTTTCAGGTTGTTCATCCATATGTGTGTACCGTCCCATTCTTGTAAACATGATATCTCAAGAATGCCTTGAGAGAAATGAAGTTCAGCGTAAGCTCAATCAGGAAGATGTTATCTGTGCTCATCCATTTACATTTCTCTCCATCCCACTCTCACTACTCCCTTATTCAGCATACTATGGGTACTATCCAAACAAACTTTGCCATAATGTCTCTCAGCCAATCAGGGTGCCACTGCGAAATTTTAAATCTGCTCTCTCTTCTACTGCTGTCAGCCATCATTTTAGGCAGAATTGTTGCGCCCTCCTCCACCCTGGTCCCCTCTAGCAATCATGTCCAGAGTCCAGGACAAGCTCAACAAAGGATCATTCCTCTACTCATCAGCACTTCTCCATCTTCTCCACCTCTACCAATACCATCAGCATCTAGACCCCAGGGGGTTCCCTATTCGACTATGGATTCATCACCCTCCTTAAATCATCCCATCTCGATGGGGTCTAATCGCCAAAGACTTTCCACATTTTTATTCATATGTTCATGTTAATAAATATTCTTTTACCATAAAAACAAGTCTCTCCCTATTGCATTTCCTCAAATTTGGCACACACATCTACTTGGAGTCAACAGTGAACTGCTTAGATTTGGTAGTCATAGGTCAAAGATCAGAGTCACTGTGACCTTGTGTCTGTTTCATTCTTGGGTAACTTGATATCTCAAAAAGGCCTTGAAGGAATTTCCTCAAATTTGGCACAAACATCCACGTGGACTCAAAAATTAACTGATTCAAATTTGGTTGCTGAAGGTCAGAGGTCAAGGTCACTGTGACCTCACAAATCATGGTTTTGGCCATAACTCAAGAATTCTTACACTAATTATGACAACATTGCACACAAATATCTAATAAGATAAAATGATGAAGTGATGACATTTTATATCCAAAAGGTCAAAGTTCAACCTCACTTTGACAACATAATGTTCTGCAAAAACACTTTTCTGGCCATTATTCAACACCATAACAAAATGGTAGACATTTGGTCAGAGACTGAATTGGTGACACTAATTTTGGGTGTCTATCTTGAAACTGTGTTGATTGTATCTATTTTTTCAAAGACATGGATGTTAACTGTACCTGCAACTTCACGGGGTAGCATACAACTGCAAGGAGGTAATTCTTGTTGTTGTTGGGGTTTTTTTCATTTCTGGTGGCCAGAAAATTATGCTCATGTTATTGTGCTAACACTTACAGCTTACATATGTGTAACAATTACAGGGAGCCAGCTGACTATCCTAACTCACAGTATCCAGCTATCATACCATACCAAGAAGGTGCCCCACTTAGGGTTCTTTAGGCAGCAGCAGTGCACTGCATAGTGCCCGTATGGGAGGTTTAAGGGGAGTCATAGTTCATTGAAAAAATGCCACTATGAATGGCCATTGGGGACCCTCTTTTCAAAAAATGTTGGGGTTCCCCAAACATTTGCCTGGTTTGCCTCTCCTGACCATGCACCCCTGGGCAGAAAATACATGTGCAGAGTGCGCCAAATCATTGAAAGTAAAGATGACACCAACAACAAAAAATGTCTTGTATCTGTATTTAAATTTCACCCACACATTTTGAACAAGATTATGCAACATGTGGTCATGTGTGCTATATTTTTTATAAAGAATAGCTCCAAAATCTTGCACTAAAGTGTCAATTCCAGACTATGTTACGACAGCTACAACTGTATCCTGTGCCTCTCTGTTCAGTTATACACAGCTACAGATTTAACATATTATTATCTATATTGTGCAGCATTGCAAGTCTACTCTTGTAACATACAGCACTGTCCACATTGTATGTTAAGTATTACTGCCGCTGTTAGTCAGTAATTAAAGTCACTCTATTGATTCTGCAAACATTACAAAGTTCCTCCATAGCTCAGGTCTTGATTTATTTTGTCTCAGAGCTCAGTGATTATGTGCTGTGTTGCACAGTCCTTAAAACTCATGTCAGCAGCTGTGTTAAACATTGACTTTCCCACTGCGCATGTGGCTCAGTGTCACCCGCAGAGAACCATTAGTTCTCCTGCGACTCCCATGAAAACAACTATCGCGAATGAATGAAAAATTAAAGATTACAAATTGACAGCAGGGTCATTCATTCTGTAAAAAATAAATGAAAGAAAACTCACCAACCACTCTCAAGTGCTTTGCCGTCCAAAAATCAGGCTATTCTTGTAGATTCCACAACCAAAGTAACTGCAGGCACATAATTAAAAAACACCATTATCACATGAGAACTAGCTGGCTAACTTAATTTACTGTGTCTGCTGGACATGAACCAAAAGTGGCTGGAGCCACAGTGTAGAATGCTGCTACAGGAAGTGACCTTCAATAGTCAATCATCTACTCTGTGCATTTTGCCTGCTAAAGTTAAAGATATATGCACAGGATTTTCCTAAAAGAACAAGTATCGACACATACAGATGTAATCCCTTCAATCATCACTAATAGAAGTGTGTGGCGGTGGTCAGACTCAAACTGGGTTCATTTTCTTAGTTCCCTCTAACATCAGTGACACATTATCCATCTCATAGTATTGCTTCATCTAAAGCTAACACAAATGCTGAATGCTACTCTTAAAACCCATTCACATTTAAGACCTACAGTATACGAGTGTGTGTGTTCCACTTACCATTTTATCTGTCCTTCAGGTTGCTCTGGCAAACCCAGCCAAGCTATTACATTCCAACACAAATGATGGTTTGTTGCTTCTTCTCATGAAAGCATCGAAGCTTTAAGTTACTATATGCTGCGCAGTTAGCCAATGGGCAGATCATTGTTTGACACACTAACTTGTCGTGGTGCTGGAGGGGGAGGAATGATATGTTAGCGTTCATCAGTTTCTTTGCAATAGCAAACTGTGCATAAATGTTGTGAGAGAAATATGGCCTCTCTGACTATTTTTCATTTAGCAGGTTCCCAGATATTCTGTGCACCCCCCTCTTCCCTAGAGCAGCAGGACTGGAAAGAAACTGAACTTGAGAATATAGTCTTGTTGGTCTCTTTCTGGTTCAGTTAGTTTGTTTGCGTTGCTGTGTGGCTTTGTGGCTACCTGTTGAGAAAGTGGTAGACATGAGGGGTGAACCACGAAGCAAGATTAGTGGGTAAGTGAGGTGGCTCTTTTTTAACCTGGCTACATCACTATGGTAAATTATGCCTGGTTGGGCCCAGTTTTTGTTTTAATTTCAGCTTAAATTATAAATAATTTCACTATATAGTTAATAGTTAGTCTATGAGTGATACAGATTCTCAGCTGCAGGAATACGCTATAAATGCAAACTTGTTATAAACGCCACCAAAAGAAGTTGTGCAATTACAGTTCCACAAAATGTATGTATCTGCACACACTGACTCTAAATTAAAAAATGAAACATTAATAGTACACCAGGCTATATTATTAGTCAGGAGGATGATGTTCAGCAGTGTTGCTTGTGATTCTGCTTCATATCCTTCAGATGTGGAAGTAGGTGGCAGGTGATCAGTCAATTTTTCAGGGGTAACAGGGAACATGCACAGAGCCTGGAGAAGAAATTGGTTGACAGAGCAAGTTGATAATCACCTTAGTGGTACAGGGACTGATGCTGATATTTTAAGGACACTGGCCCCAAGGGTCAGCAAGCCCCTAAATTTGGTGGCCAAAGTAGCCTACATGTCCGATGGCCCGTATTTTAACTTAGACAACTAAACGCAGCCTTCTGAACTGTGACACTTCAACAAATGAACTAAAGACATTAACAGAACAAAATTTCTAATATTCTCTCACAGTCTGTTAGTTCACAGTATTTTGTTTCATTATCTTCTATCTAGCTCATTTAAGTGTTAGCTCTGTTCACTCTTTTAGCTCAGTTAGCTGTTAGCTCCATCAGTCAACACACCACATAATTTGGACACGTAATCTCAGTGAGATTCATTCTCAAAAGAGGCTTGATAAAATGTAGTTGTGATATCTGGTGCCCACAGCATACCTTTCTGTGGCTCAGGGCCATGGTTATGTCGAACACTGTGGTACCTGTTATCTCTAACTGAGGGTTGAGGCTTTGTCGAGCCAGCTCAGCCAAAGAAAGAACATAGATAAGTTCAACTTTTAGCTCAGTTCCCCGTCAGAATGGGCTGTCTGTTTGAGAAGTACTGAGCACATGACTGGATAAAAGAAACTTGGATTATAATGCACGAGTTGTGTGAGCGTTTATATAGCTACGGATGTTTTTGGATTCTTTGTTCACTGGAGCCATGTCAAATAAAGTTTTCTTCAATGTAACACAGGATGAGTAACCAATACACAAATGACCATTGGGGGTTGAAGTATTCCTTTAACTTTCTATTTATTGAAAAACTCAAGTGTGGGTAAAGGCAAAGCTACCACTGTGTGAAGTATCCTGCCTATGAAAAAGATTACACTAATAAAATGTGGCAGCATTCACCATCAAAAGTCAGTGGACTCCCAGCACACCAACCACGCCTGTGACTGGAAGCCATCACTAGCCTGTGGTCAGAAACGTATACAGTCACATATGCACATATGGTGGACTAAAACTAACTGAAAACAAAACATTGCAGCTATTTGCATTCTCTATCGTTGGGTTTATTGTTATTCAACATATGGGTGCAAATTGTATGCTGTTGTTTCTGGGACTGTGTGTTATCCTGTTAAACATCTGGAAAGACTGCAGTCAATGGCTCAGTGCTCAGTGGCAGACACAAACCTTGGCTGCCCTGAGAAAACCAGCTGTGATAATTCTACTAACAAACTGAGATGGAGACAGAACATTTCTGCTTCACTATTTATAGCAAGGAGAAAACTCTATGCTAAAAATACATTTTAAACTGCAGTACTTAACTGGAGAGAAAACTTCCAGAGCCCTGGTGATACTGTAATACATTAAAACTTACCAGAGAGAGAACAATGTGTTTAACACAAAGAAACTGGAGATATTCTCCTTATCATACTTTTGTTTGCTAATTATCATAATAGTCTTGATTTTTCTTTAAATGAAATAAAATCAGGAATTTTCTTTAAATCAATCATGTAAAATGTGTCTCTCTCTTTGAAATTCAGTAGAACAGTCGAAATGAATACTAACTAAATTAATAAAATACTAAATTGTCTGAGCTAAATTAAATTACGTACATATTACATTAACGTGACTGCATGATCATGGGATAGATTTACAGACCTGTGGGAGGAACATGAGTTATTTAGTGCTACTCCCAAGTGGTTTCCTCCCTAATCTCAAACTTTTTGAAGGAATAAACAAGTTTTTGTGACTGAGGAACACGTTAAATGCTTCTGAAACTGCCATGTGCATCTCTCCAATCTTAGAGAATGTTAAGTAAAAATTGCAAATGTCCAATACATCCAGTAGAACTTGTGCCATGTCAGTATGGTCAGTACAGTACCAAAGACTTTCCTTTTGCTTTGCCTACTTGAACACAAAAGACTTTAACACATCTGTTTTAATATTCCATAAACAATTATGCATGGACTTTGTAAAAAATAATCAGACAAAGAAATACTTTGTCTGCTGTAAATATTTATTGTCTACTCATAACTGCAGTAACAGTATTTGGCACACTTATACCAGTATAAATTATGACGTCAATAAAAGGGCATTAAATAATTACTTGTTCAAAGTCATGAGCTTTTGTTTTGTGTTTTCAGTGGACTAATAATTAACCTGAGACCTTGGCCAACTAGCTTGAGTCACAGCGAACTCCTGTAACAAGGCTTTCTTGCCTGCTCCTCTCTTCACACCCCACTAGAGGGCCCCCTGCTGATATTGTGTGCCTGAATGCCAGGAAATTGTGATGGAGATTCCCACAACAGAATCAGCACATAAATGTGTTTAACAAGACAAAGAGTGCAAATCTGTATGAAAGGGAGCTGCATAAAAAGTGTTTTTTTTATTATTATTAATGAGTCACTTCCACCTTGGAAGCGAATGCATAAAGACATGGGAAAAATTAAGTGCGACAAGCATAATGGGCCCAAACATAAACACAGCAACAACACGGGACCTCCGACTGAACAGACAGCATCTTGATTGTATACATACTTTGTTCTTTCAGTTCCTATTATTGCTCCCCAGTTCAACAGGAAGAGTTGTGAAACATAAAAAGTATGAAACCAAAGACAAAGCAAAACCACCCAGCCCCTCAAAACCTTGAAAATTAACTTATCAGTTACTTCTCATTCCAGGAATGTAACCAAAAGGTTTCATTTCTTTCAGACATGATTTTGTTGATTTAAGAAAAAAGAAAAAAAAAGAAAGAGTTCATCCGTTGAGTTAGGATGCATTGAGCCCAACCAGACAAGGATACCAGTTTAAACTGAGCGAAAGCTATCACCTATGGAATGTTGAGCTAACAAATATTATTGTGGGTCCATAAAGCTCAAAGAGATGTAAAAGCACTCATGGTTACATCTTATAATTCAACAATTTGTCTCAGTGTAAGTTGAGGTTATTCGCATCAAAGAGACATATCTTAGATAATATTGTACGGGAGCTTTCCCCATTTAAAACCATTTACGATTCAGATGTTTACAGACAGGATAGAACACCGTATAGATAGTGAAAATACAGTTTAAAAAAAAAAAAAAAAAAAAGAACAGAAAAAAAAAAGAATAGAGAAAAGAAAGATTGAAATCTACAGTAGTCCTTGTCCCTGGAGATGTGGATGTTTGTCTGCTCGCAGCTCAGTATTCAATAATCCACTGCTTGATGCTTGCATCATGGGAGGCGGTGACTAGAGTGTTCTCGTCTACCCAGGCCAGGCCGCTAGGGTGGTGCAACCTGTGAGTGTCTGCAGACATCAGAGCATCAAAACAGCCTCGTTACAAAGATGACTCAAGGCAGAGAACAGTGTAACTTTAGCTGGCATAGCTGGCATTAGCTGGCACTAGTGATGATTGTTTGATCAGCACTTGCAAATTGGCAGGTCATCAAATGTTGGGAACATTAATGCTAGCTACTCAAAAACTATTAAAATCAACAGTGATATAGCCTTTTTTAAATCAATATACTTGCCTTTCACTGAGTTATGACTTCAGCTTACAATTGTGATACCATTTATCATCACCATTTTTATGCAGTTGCCATTTATATTCCGTAATCACCTCTCCTATGTTAGTTTTTGTACTGTAAGTGGTAATGTGCGGTGTTCCCATGCTGGGTTCATAAGAAATGGTACATGCATGTAACCCTGCATCACTATTTTTTAAATTTTATCTCCCTGACATCAGCCTCACTGTTTACTGTTGAATCTCCTTCAGTCATATAAAGTTACTTGTAAAGCCGACTCAACATTTCCAACCGCAGATTTATATGAAAACCACCAAAACACAGGGTCGCCTTCACTGTGATACAGTCACAGGTAATCAATGTTTTTTGACAGCAGTCAACTCCTAAATATTGCAGGTATTCAACCTTACGGCGCCTTGCTGTTGTGGGGAAAACTATGTGCACTATCATTTTTTAATGACTTCTTTATCAAGACAACACAAGTTTGTTTGGCTGCACTGTAAACAATTACACTGGCTGCTTTCCTGTTTTATTTCTGACAAATAAGCTGGTCAAGGATTTACTTTAACTTTCAGCCAGGCTACATGCTCTACGTCATTTAGCTCGGCTCAAAATATCCTGTTGCCTTTGTTTTGGCATGTTTGGATATTGTTGCAGAGTGGATTTATTCAGCTCAAACAGAGCAACCTCTAAGTATGTTGGTGTATACCTGCATGCAACAAGACATAAGAGAATGCAATACACTTGTATGGCCTACCTGGGATCTTAATCCTCTTGTCTGGGTCACCAACTATCCAGACAAACACATTCATGTCCATCCCACCAGTTGCAAAGTGTTCGTTGTCAGGCGACCACGCCAAAGTTACTGCTTTGGCGTGGTGTCCGTAAAACACGTTTTTGACCTAGTGAGAAAATGAGTGGATAATATTTGTTAAAAAGAGACAATGACTATAATCTATACAAAACTGCTGTAGGCATTGGATACTGAGTGTTCCAAAAACTGATCTATATATAGATATACATACAGGACAGACAAGTGTTTACCTTGTAGTCGTCAGCCACATTAAAAACGGTGGTAACTTTCTTATCGCCTGTGACCGCCAGATAGGCTCCATCATTAGAGTAGGCCATGTCTGTGGCCACCCCTGAAGCCTCGATGGTCTTTCCCTCGTCCTTCAGAGTGTTGCCCTGAATGGAGTACAGACGGATTTTCTCATCCTAGGGAGGAAAAAAAGGAAATTAATCTCAAATCCAGTGTCATCAGGTTGGGATACTGTCACTTAAAGTGGATGATTATTACAGACACGCTGATGCCAATTCCTCTCTGAAATCAAAAGCATTTTCTGAGACACAGCAAAGCTAACAAAACTCATGCTTGGCGAGATTTTCTGTGTTCTAAAACTTCCACTTACTGTTCCCCCAACTGCTGCAGTGGTGCCCCCGGGGTGGAGAGCTCCAACCTCTGCTTCATAGTCGAGACCGTCCATTGTGAAGACTTTCTTCTTGTCCTTCAGCAACACAACCTACAAAAAGCAAGAGATGATGAATGAACATTTGCAGACCTTAAAACTTTAGAGGCTTAAAATATCAGGTGGATAATGGAAAACCTTTGAGCTGCAAAAAAATGTGCTTACAGGGGAAACACTGTGCTAAGAACTAGGCTAGGCAATGATGACAAAGCAAAGGTGTTACCTGTCCAATGCACACAGCCAGTGACAGCCCTCCTGCTGCTACAGACACAGTTTTAGGCTGGAAATCCATCTTCACCACATCGCTGGCACTGAACAACACAAATTAGGGTCCTTTATATGATCATTGTGACATTTAGAGGTGGACAAACAGACGACTGCCCTGCCCAGACTGACTGTCAAGTGTCATCACCAGGCAAAATGCAGGACATTATCACAACCTTCACTGAGTTCACCTCAGAGTTGCACACTAACATGCAATGACCCCTACCTGTACTCCCCCTTGCTGATGTTGGTGTAGCGCAGTGTATCATCCATGCTGCACGTCACCAGCTGGCCGCTTTCGTCAGTCACCATCCTGCTCACCTGGTTGCTGTGGCCCTTTCCTGAGAAGCAGTCGTTCTCCCCGGTTTCTGCATCCCAGTAATGTGAGGCTTTTGTTAAGGGAAAAAAATCTGGTGTTGACATGAAAGTACCGACAAACTGTGGAGCTGAGCCAGTAGGTTAATACAACAGGTGAGCATGGGGTTATCTGAACTATCGTTTTAGAACTTTAACAAAATATTAAACTTTCATCTTTACTACACACAAATTTCTGTTAAGAGTTGCTTAATACCAACACTTGCGTCATGATAAGTAAAATCCCTACTTGGATAAAGCTACTACCCACTACATTTTCAATTATTTTTAATTCTGGTGGTTCAAGTTCTTAGTCTTTATTATTTATTTAAGTCTAGATGAGATGAAAAATGCCTTTCTAACCCTTTCAGATCACAGCCCTGTCATATTGTGCACCTAATAAATATCTGCTTAATTAATAACTGCCAAACAAAATACAAAAAATAAATGTCTCCATATTCCGACATCAAAATCCAGTCATATTTCTTCCTTTAAAACAAGATATGGCACAGCAAGGCACGTCAGTGTGTCTAAGGGTGTTTGCCACCTCAAACCTTTCTGGTTCCCCAAACATACCCTGGAAATGCAGTTTCATCTAGACTTCAAAATACTTGGACAGCCTATTTTTAAGTGTGTAAATGTTACATTTCCACTTAAACAGCCCAAATCAGAACCAAACTGCTTGAACAATTACATAAGGTTTTCCCAACTCTGCTTCCCCTCTTAAATTAATTGCATGTGCAACTTAAAATGCACTGTTTCAGAGAATTCATTTGGGCTTCAAGGCCTTCAGTTTCACGGAAAATGCTTTAATTTGTGCTAAATTAGCTGTGATAGGCTGCTTATAATCACAATGCAACTCTGATGAAAGTATAGAGATTGATTAAAAAAAACAGCGTTTTTTTAAATGATTTTTTTTTAAATTTCGTTGAGCAAACCATAAAAAATAAACCTCTCCAACAGGAAAATATCTGTCGTTCGCTGGGTTATGATGTCATTTTACCAGAAATATAAAGTTACAAACCATTTACATCTGCCAGAGCATCTCTATATGATCAAAGATAATCTACATACAGTATAAATACGTTTTTACAATCATCATTGGCACCATTTAATCAGTGAAAGGATATTGATGTGTCCATCATGACTCCCCGAGTAGATGTATGGTCGCCCATCCTTTCTGTGAACTGTCAAACACTGGATGGATTTGCTGTGACCCTGTAGGATGAACAAGCATAAGCATGTTTTTAAATATATTTATAAGGGCACATAAGAAAAAAGGTCAGTCCACTACATGCTGACATTTTAAGGAGCTGGAGCTTACTAGCGTATATTTAAACCACCTGCCCTCTCTCACCAAACCTCTGTATAATTTGCAGATGCTAATTTATATTTAATAAATGCCAATACATATTACAAAAGTCTGGTATTTACACACACATGTAACATGTAAAAGCAGCTATTTTATCCCATTGTTTTACCCAATTAAAAACAGTAATATCAACTTTAGCACAAAGCTTTATCAATATCAAGGAAGTCTATTGATAATATCCAGGAATAGAGTGTGACCTTGATGGTGCGTATGGGCCGGTCAGGGTTGTTCTTGTCCAGGTAGTTGATGTATCCTGACAGGGAGATGCTGAGGAGGTGGTCTTTCTGCCACAAGCAGCCCAGCTGCATGTCTGTCGTATCAGAGCCCAAGTTGAATGTGGTGACGGCCGTGCCTGTACTAACATCCCAGAGCTTCACGGTCTTGTCCCCTGAGGCAGAGATCAGCTGGGAGCTGTCAGGGCTCCAGCAGACCTTTGGGATTTAAAGCAAGGGGAATGAATAAAAGAAACAGTTACAATATTAATGTGTGTAAAAAATATTCAAGTGCCCTGAATCCACACTTAACGACAAAAAGACCAGCGCTACTGTATGTAGAAAACAAAGACATAAATGGAAATATCAAATCAGTAACTTCAGGACAAGCACACATAATCCCTAATTTGAAGAGGAACAGAAGCACTTTCTAAGTGCACACACTCTAGACAGACTCCATACCAACCCTGCCTATAGCTGGTATTATATTATATATATTATATTATATAGCTGAAAAAACAAAACCCATCTGGCTAACCAGTATACACAATATAGTGTATTCTTTTACATAAAAAAAATTACTTACAGCATAGATTCCTCCTTTGTGGGCCTTCTCTCCACCCAGTGAGCCGACATGCTCACCAACCTTTCCATCATAGAGGAAAATCTGTGGAAATTACACTCATTAGGAAAAGGAGGAACATTTCTTGTGTCAACAACTTTATTTCTTCCTATTACTCATTCTTGAGAACTGGGATTGATTTTTACACTTCACCTGATAGCAATATTACAACATGTATTTATCAAAAAGTAGAACTGCTACTGGCATTCCTGCCTTTTTGAAAACCAGGAAGTGAGACAGGAGTCCTTAGGATACAGCTAACCCCTTTATATGCCTGATTAAATTATGTTTTTGAAGAAATCTGACAAAAATCTGGGACACAGCTTTAAACGGCCAACATTTTCACACACACACACAACACAAAAAAAAGAGTATTTTAAAACAAAGATGATTATAGCAGTACATTTTTACACCAGTATTATACGTATGCACTGTTAGTTTTAATTGTGGAGGCTATTAACACATTTTTTAATTGTTTGAAGATGTGAATTCTTGTCTGGGACGAGGGTACTTTCTGGCACAGGGCAAGTTCAGAAGTTAAAACAACAGAAGCAGATCAAAATATTTAAAAAAAAAAATATATATTTATTTCACACATATTAATCCTTTAAAAATAAAGTTTCAACCCAAAAACGAAATGAGTGCGCTGTTATAAGTTATATTTTAAAGTTATATTTTAAAGGGTTTTTTGGATTGATTTTCAAGAATGGGTAATATATAAAGATGGCACAGGTTGAGGCAACCATAGATTACATTTGTGTTATTTCAGTAAATATCACAGTGATTGGCAATAATAATGTAAGTGACTAAGGTAAAAACGTCTAATGGTCACATAGTAATCCAGTACTCACCTGGCCATCGGCGCCAGCGGTGACAAACCGCTTTCCATCTGGAGAGAAACGAACACAGTTGACAAACTGGGTGTGTTGCTGTAGCGGTCAATGAGGAGACAGCAGGGAAGAAAAAAATAGAGGAAAATTATCCACAATGAAAGACTGTGCACTTTAATATACAGTTCATATTAGTATTTCATTTAGCACAGTGGCATTCCCTATAGACTTTGAATCTGCCCTTGTAGTTAATAAGAGCCAAAAAGCTGTTAGTTATAAAAACCTTTGGGTGTTACATATGTATTGCATGACATAATTCACATGCAACTACCAAGACTGTGGTCAGTGTTAGAGAATGTGCTACACTTGCACATAAAACCAACTGCAGACTCAAATCAGAAAGCAGACCAGGATTTTAAGTATAGGACAGAATTTGGTGCTCAGCATGTTTGTAGAAGGAAGGCCTGCTTTTTGAATGCGGCTCACGCATTCTCCAAGAATTTATGGGGGAAGTGAGTTATGTAATATGGAAACAGGCAAACAAGGCAACACTGTCACGAACCACCAGGGTGTGACAGAATTAAAGGGATAGTTGGGATTTTTTGAAATGGAGTCGTATGGGGTGTTCATCCACAGTCAGTGTATTACCTACAGTATGTGTCAGTCAGCCAGCCTGCAGTTTGGAGATGCAGGATGAAGTCCGACATGGAAGCTAAGCAATGTACTGCTGTGGATAAGGGCTAGCGACAACACATATTTTCACCACTTCGAAAAATAGTCCCACAAAAAAAAAAAAAAAAATCAATAATCAATATTTCATCAATATTAGCATATATTATATTGAGAGTATTTTCACTGCTTTACCTTTCTGTCAGACAACGCATTTCAACAGCGAAGCCAATAATGGCTCCTAGTTCCCCATATATCCTCTTGTTAAAGCCACCAGACAGAGCTGGGAATACCTTTGCTTCGATCAGTCTGTTTGCATTATTGTGTGACTTTGGTAAATCTGAGCTTACCCTTTTAAACACCAGTCACACAACTTAAATCACACAAATTAAATAACAGTTTGAGGCAGCAGTAGCCCAGCAGCTCCTGTGTTCAGTAAAGTTAAATCATTGTTTTTCTCAATGGAGTCTGGCTTTGAGAGGAGCCCGTTAGAAAACAGTCTTTGACATTAGGGTACAGCTGTGAAAATACTCTCAGTATTGCTTACACTTAAACTTCTATTGATTGTTTTGGTGGGACATCTTTTTAAGCTGGCTAAAATAAGTTTTGTTGCTGACCCCTCCACAGCTGTAGATTGCTTAGCTTCCATGTCAGACTCCAGCCCGCCTCTCCAAACTAAGAGTGGGCCAACTGCCACCAAATTAAGACATCTGGTACAAAGTCACAGGAAACCTGCTACATCTACTACTATCTCTGTATTGAATGGAGGCCATTATTTTGATACCACTAGGACTGCAAGTTGAAGAAGACATTCAGCCTTCGGCTGATCTTGAGACTTCCAGCAAAATCAACTTAGCTCCAACTACTTTGTTTAAACACAAATGCCTACAGGTGTAAAAAAAAAAAAAAAAAAAGAAGCAAAATGTTGATCTCTGCAACTCACATTTAATGTGAACTGGAACCTGAAGGGGACTCCCTCGGAGAAGGAGCCGGTGGTGTCATCACTG
This sequence comes from Epinephelus awoara, assembly GCA_035609425.1. Taxonomy (NCBI): domain Eukaryota; kingdom Metazoa; phylum Chordata; class Actinopteri; order Perciformes; family Serranidae; genus Epinephelus; species Epinephelus awoara. The sequence goes on from CM069296.1 coordinate 16,589,910, forward strand.
CCGGTGGCCAGGCGGTAAGGACGTGTCTGCTTTATGTCGACACTGTTGATTAATTTGGAGTGTCCGGCAACCTCCCCCACTGAGGAGCCGGAGTCCCACAGGAACACGGCTCCAAACCTACAGCAAGAGATGAACATGCACAAATCGAGATATGTGAAATTGGCAAACTTGTTTAGTTCTGTTGTAATTTTCAGCCATAACAGTGATGTTTCAAGCTTTGCAGTTAAACACCTTGGTCCAATCTGATGTTTTTGCTGTGCTTGTTTTATGCACTGCGTTGCTTTGCTTGCATCTTTGATAAATCATATCAACCAGCAAAGAAGCTGAGCAGTGTCCTGCTGTGGATGGGGGCCACAGCAATACACATTTTAGCCATCTAAAAAGACCCACCTAAAGAATTATCAATATAGGTGGGATATATATGCTAGAACAGCAACTCCAATGTTGGGCAAAGTAAAATGTTTTTGTCAGTGGAGTCTGGTTGCTTTAAAATAACTGCTTCACTTCCTTGTCAGAGGGGCTTTCTGACAGCAAGTAAAGCTATGAAAGTATTCTAAATATAACACAGAATTAAACAGATTTTTTTAGATGGGGCTTTTTTAAGTGGCTAAAAAAACAACTACTAATGGCAGCATCTGTGGAGACATTTAATGTTATATTACCACAAGTGATTAAACAAACATTGTGACTCGGTCTATAACGATCAAAAACGCATATACAAGTCTTCAAGTCTCCTAGGATGACATATAAAGCAAAGCTTACACAGAGTATTACTTAATGCATGTATTCAATAATATCAAGAATAACTGTGCTGTAATTTTGTTTCCATAATTGTACTGACAGCAAGTTGCCCTACATTTTTGGTAAGGCACGTGATGTGCTAGGAAGTGTAAGGTGTCTTCACAGCTCAGTAGTGTCGTATACTATATATTATTCACAAAAACTGCACAGCACTTACATTTTATACAAAACCATGACATCAAGCACGAAAATTAAATAATCATAATTCCAACCAACACGCCACCTTGGCATGTTAATCTTAAGAACATCTAAAGCAAACAATAGAGTAGTGATCTGTAACAGCTGAAGAAGCTTCGCATGAAACCCGAGGACTGTACTACGAAGCCAGTTCACCTTACCCAGGATATCTCTTTGTTATCTTGCTTCACTTCACACTAACACTGGCCATCTGGATAACCGCTACCACAAAGCTGGTTACCTACTAGCTCAGTCAACTCTGACTTTTCCTACCCAGCCACAAACGCGTTCATGTGAAATGGGCAGGGTTGTTAATAACGAGCAACATCATCAGAACCATGAATGAAGGGAATCACTATTGGGAATGTTCTGTTTTAGGGACAGCAAAAAGTCATATTCATTGGAGTGAAAAGTAAATACTGGCCTATAACCTTCACAATAACCTCAAATTCTGCTTTGCACTACATGCCTGTGGTCATGCTAGTCTGAGTGGAACAAGGCTAACTCCATTCATTTCTTGAACATGTATGAAAACCCCTCATACGCACTTCTCTCGTCCGTCCCCAACGACAGCAATCCTCTTGCTATCCTCTGTCCATGCAATGTCCTTGATCCTGCCTGAAATAGGGGTGTACTCGTACTTGAGAAGGTGCTCCTTCTGGGTAGTGTCCCAGATACGGATCTTTCCTGATACATCTAAAAGATTTAAGACAATATTTTACTATAGCATCAACATAACTGTGGTAGCTATACATGCATATTTGTTGACACGTGTTTATAGGTGGGTTGTTTACCTCCAGATGCAATGTAGTATCCACTGGGGGCGTACTTAGCAACAGTAACCGTATGGGCATGTTCGGTGTAAATGTCTGCTATAGCTGGGTTCTGTAAGAGACAGGAAATGTGAGACATCAGCAGATCTGTGACTGACACACGGCACATTAGCTGGTTTCCTTCTAAATCAGAATCAGAAGTTTATTTATTAACCTGGACTTTTTTTCAAGGTTTTGGCCATGGCTCCTATTGCTTATGATAACATTTTACTTATTAGATCTATTGAGGAGATTTAAAAGGGACACGGGCAAGTGACAAAGCACAGCTGGTACTGGTGTATCAATGCTGTGAAAAATGAGTATTAAATGATTTATAGTCAGGATCAATATGTATTGATAAAACATATCTTTACCACTACAGTTTTGCAAACCTGGTTCCTGGTAAAGGGTAACTAAATACCAGCTGAAAATCTTATTTCTGCTGACCTCCACTGTCTGAAGCTCTCATCTTACTGCGGTATGCACTGTTCAATACACCCTGACCTCACCCATAGGTGGGGTTACAGGTGCAACAAAGCTGCGCTCCAACTGTCTGTGCACTGTGCCTTGTGTTATGTGGTGGCATGAGTGGGGAAAGCTCTTAAATGCAGAGCAGGTATGACACTGGGGGATCCCCATCAGCTGACAGCAAAGAGTAGAGATGCTGCTGTAACGCTCTTGTTGAGGTTGACCACTGAATTAGAAATTGCTAATGGTAAGGAAGTGAAAAGTTCTAAACATGCTACACCACTTTTTGAAGGAAGCCAGTTGAAATATCTTCACAGCCAAACTCTAATTTATTCTTTAGACAGCCTGTAAGCGTTGGCAGAGAATGTAAATCATTTCAAGCAGTGCAAACCGGCACTGTGCCAACTGAATTTTTGGAGCACACCAAGAGCACAGTCATGGACACACAAAACACAGATTTCTTTGAGGTTGGTGTTAACTTGCTCTTTAAAATTCCACTCACAGAATTCAGTGCAATCAAAGCAAATAACTGTAATCAGTGTGTAAAATGCCAACATGAATAATATAAATCATGGCCAAAACAAGACTCAAATTGGGATACATAAACAGATAAAAAGGCAAGGTTACAACACTGGTAAAATATGACTTTGAAAAAGATCATTACATCGATGTTCCTGATGATGACACATTTCCCATTGGTGTACAAGAAGTTGTTCCCTTTGGGATCGCCTCCGATCACTTTTGCAACGCCCCTCTCCATCTGAGGGAGACTGGCGAATACATGCTCTGAAAAAAGTAGACATGACAAGAAAGACGTCAGGCAGACAGATCATGTAACGCATTATGGTTAATACAACTTAAACGAGCGTACACTGAGAGAAGTATTAAACTGAACTACATTACAAGGGGATATTAAACTGTACATCTGAACTACATGAGTAAATAGAGCATGAAATCTTATAACTTGCACTGCCTGGACAAATATCTTTTCAGATAAGTTACGAGTATGCAGAGTTAATTTAGCATCGCTTAGTTTTCCATTAATCACTCTGGGGGAGTTGATGTGTCGAATATGGCCTCCGTCCAGACACTGACTGAACAGCCCGGTCTGTTTGGAAGAAGATTTAGCTGCCACACAAATACCAATATTATCCTCTAATAATAATAATAATGATAACAATAACAATACAATGTTTCCACACTCCACAATCATAAAAATTATCAAGCAGTATACATGATTACTCTTTTAATTCTCTTGGTTAAGTTTTATATACATGAATGTAAATTCACACACACACACACACAAAAAACCTTTTTTGCGTTAACCATAAAGACTGGGAGCAGTAAGGGACTGTTTGTTCCTTATGAAGGGGAGGGGTGGTGCAAGAAGGAAAAGGCATGTCAAATTGTCTTTAAGCACAGGGCAGTGACTTGTGATTTTTGGGGGCATTAAAGAGGGATATACAGATTTAAATGGTTGTATTTATTTTACCGCCTATTATTAAAGAAAACACATATTCCAAACCACATATTTGGAAGACATGTTTTCTTTAAAAGTTTTCCTCCAAACACTTTTCATTTAAGATATAAACTGCAAAAACATAAATTATCATAAAGTTTTCAGATTGCCACCGATCCTTGGGTGCATCATGTGCAATGAAAGCTTCCATCACCAAATCTGAGCTTAAAATAGTGATCTCATCAAATTCACTTCATTCTACATCTCATTTAAAATCTGTTTGCACCAACTAACCAGCATGCACGACAAGAGTCAGGCTTTTTTTTCCCAACTCCAGAAATTCATCTTCAACTTTTAACTTTCAAACATGAAAGGGTTTCTAAAAAAAAAAAATCTAATAACTAATTTATAGTGGAGGGAGGATCATGCATTTTCTGTCAGTCACTCGGGGAGGCTCAAGGATAAATATTTGCAGCTTCAGGAAGGATCAAAATAACAATAAATAAACAAAGTCACACAGCAACCACCGCCCTCCAATGTTGAGTCAAGATCACTCCCTAATTGGAGGCTATTAAATCTCACACTAACGAGGAAGCTGTACAGAAGCTGGTGCATTCGCTGAGCTTCCGCATTTCATCTAAAATCAGCTGTCTTAGCTTGAATATTATCTCCACAGACTCGACATAAACGCTGACAGCCGACTGTCTTCTCTTGAGCAGCCACAGAGCAAGTTTCTGTGAGCCACTTCCCCAGCAGAGGTTCCTGACTGCCAGCCAGCCTCTGCCTCAACATGTCATAACAATGCGATGTGAGCACAGCTATTTCCTCTGACTCCTGTTAGCTCAGCCGGCTAACGCTAACTGAAATGAACCGGCTGTAATGAGCTGCATTAACACACACGCACATTCAATACAACCCTGTTCTTATCAGACACGTGTGTATTAAATGTGAATGAACCATTGCCAATGCCGGGGTTTTGTCTCTCGCGTGCGAGATGTCAAAATCATGCAATGGGCGAGGCTAGCTAGCTGCGAGCTACCTGGCTGACTAGCTCGCCCTGCTGAATAATGTCGCCCAAAATAACAGCTTTAATTGCATTTTCTCCGCAGTTGCTATTAAAAATAAACAAACTTACTCGGGTCATATGTCATCTTGCTTGCTGGTCACTTGCTTGGCGTTTTTGTTGAGAAATGAATGAACCAGTGAAGCTCCCCCGGCTGAGCACTCCCTGATCACACAAACACGGAAGCGAGTGCAGCTCTCCTTCTGCCTGGCTTTGCCCATATATAGTAAACTCAGATACTACGCTGCGGCTGTCAGCCACTCGCCAGGCACGGTGACATATGGGATCATTTATCCCTAAATACGGTCTGTCAGGCTCCAGGGCGATAGGTTGACCCCAGTTTGTGCTTGTCATAAGATGTGCAAACATCACATTCAGCTCACTCAGCATTATTTTTTTTGTTTGAGTGATAAATTCCAGATGTTAAAACACAGTAGCGCACGAAAGCCTAATAGAGGCAAGGGCGTAGGCTTCCTTTCAATATTGTAAGGTGGGCTGGAGGGGACACGTATGAACTAGTGTTTTATGCAACATTTTGTGCACGTTGTCTTTTCTTTTCATTTTATGATGTAAATGTCTTTAAATTTCTCAAATTTAAAGTCCCCTGCTTCACATTTTCATTCAGGGTGGGGGGGTTACATGTTTAAAATAGTGGACGTGTCGCTTGCACCCCTCTGCGAGAAAAAATATCTGCTCTGTTTTTCCTGAATTAACATGATTATCATCACTTAATTCTGAGAAAAGTTTTCAAGGGGTTGAAATTCTGCTGTTGTTTACTTGGATAACGCTTTGCTTGAATAGTCCACCTACAAGATTCAATAGTTCAACTATTTTGCTTTGTCTGTAGATGTTTATCTAAAGAGTCCAGTGACAATTCATTACATGTTCTCAAAACAGTTTAGTTGAACTGTTGGCTCAATGTATGATGCATAGGTTGTTGAATCTCGACTAAGAAGATGTTGAAATGTTACAAATACTATCTAAAGATCTGTAGGCGGACTATCCAAAACTATTGTTAGGCTACCGTTTTCCTTGATTAACGAGATAACAATCTTGTTAATTTAGAAAAATGAGAATTAATTAGATTATTATTTCATTAATTCAGTCTAGTCAACTTCTTTTACATGGAAACCTTTCTCAGAATTCTGAGATAACACTCAGAAAAACAGGGCAAATTTTTTTCCTCATGATTTACACATCCGTAACTACACCTCCCTACAGATTCCCCTTGAAGGACCAGGAGAGTAACTTAACAACATTACCAGAATTCACAAAGATTCTTCTCAACATTTTTGGAGTGTTTTAGCAGAGAATGAGAGAGAGGGGAAAAAATACTATGTTCCCAATGCACCACCATGACCACCATGGACATATGTCTGGCAACCATTGAGCTGTACAGGAGAAAGGTTCAAAGGTCAGCACAGCCAATGGCAACCCCAGGAATTTTTATGGTGGCCAGATTGGGTCATTGAAAATCTTGGGGTGGCACACCAAAACCAAAAGCCTTAACTGAATTTCAGGATTTGCTTATGATGTTTAAGTATTTAGACTAGTTGAAAACACTGTCATTATAGAGAATTAAGGAACTGCAGACTAATATACTTTGCTTACTTTGATTATCTGATGTTCATAGACTTATACCGTGCAGTTAATACTTTGAGTTACACAACACTGAGTAAAGCAGTTTCGTGTTACAATATGCTGTTTGGCACATAACAGACAGGCCAGCACCTGCCAATGTGTGCTCACCTTTTTTCTCTGATAACTTATTATGGAGGGGCTGCAAACTATGGTGGGCTACACAAATTCATGAATGGAGCCAGCTGGATGTTTGGTTTATCTGCAACTGTGGAAACATAGTGGTGCAACATGGCAATCTCTGTACATGAGGACCTGCTCCCTGTGTAGATATAAACAGCTCATTCTAGGGTAAGAAAAACACAACAAGCCTTAGTTTCAGGTGATTATACACAAAAGAAAACATGCTTATTTTATGATATTCCATTTCTGCAAATATATCCCCCTAAATCGTACACACTTTTAAGTGCTGATAGAAGACCTTCTGGTTATGTCTAAGATTGTCATTAATCTATATTTAAGAAAAATGGATATTTAGCTCTGTGGCTTGAATGTTTATGAGAGGAGCTAAATGAAAAGGGTGAGGGTCTGCCTGAGAGGCATGCCTCAGGGCAAAATTTCCGCAAATTATTAGATGCCCCACTTTGCCTCAAAAAATTATGCTAGCATGAATAACCAAATGAAATGCCTAACAAGGTAAAGGCAGATTATTAAAGTGTCAGAGGACAGCCGCTGATCCACAGTTCCATGATGTACATTTTAAAATCCGATGTCATCCTGTGTGTCAGCTGACGGCATCACTTGCCTGGAATAGGTGTGGGAATCCCCTAACCTATTTAGGATAGACCAATTCCAGAAGGTGGAGCCATGACAGCAGCAAATGTCATGGGACAACAATTCAAAGTGTTAAAGCTAATTCCACAAGCAATGGCTAACACATTGAAAAAGATTCATGAGTGAGTGTGAAACTGTGTGTTCTTACAGTTTCACACAGGAGCACCATTTAAGCTCACCTGAGCTCAGCTCAACAACAGCTCTGACACAACAAATAACTGTAATCCCGAGCATGTTGGAGGGGCCCTGACTGGCTCTGGGCCCCCTGAACCATTCAATGTGAAGTGAACAGTATGAGCTTCACAAAGACTAATTTCGTCTTCCTCTCCTTTCTCTTAACCACTAATGGACTGAATACATGCACTACTATTAAGTACACTTTAGTGCAATTTTAAAGTGTCATACCTCAGGTTTTTCATTTTATGACACTGTATACATCACATTAAACTACATTTCAGAGTAAGCTACTGTATTTTTTTAATTTATCAAAGCTTTGGTCACTACACACTTAAAATATGATGCATTGTTGTTGATTAAATTACCCAACAGTATACAAGTTATAATGAGCTACAGCAATAAAATGCTGCTTACATTTTAATTCACCTGTAATATTAAGTCACTTTTACTATACATCATGTTGTTATACTCTAAAAAAGGGCGATTCTGCATAATGAATACTTTTACTGTGGTACTTTAACTTCAGTGAAAGATTTAAATAATTTTCCTTGTTGGAGTTCTGGAGACAAATAGCAAAACTGGCAGCTGCTTACATGGAAAAAGATAAATAACCATATACATTCACAAGTATAAATCAGTACAACGAAACACCATGATATTTTCTGTTAATTATTTTTCATTAGCATGAACCATGAACCAAAAAGGAATATAATTCAAATACAGCAGCTGCAGGTCAGCTGGTGCTGGAACAGAGGCTCTTGTGGTGCCTCGCTCCAATTTTGTCAGCCCTTTCTCTACCAAAGTTGTTTTTCAGTGGAGATGAGGGCTGTGTTTACATATCCCGTCTGGCCTGGGAACGCCCTGGGGTCCCCCAGGAGGAGCTGGAAAGCATTGCGGGGGAGAGGGATGTCTGGGGTGCTTTGCTCGGTGGATGAAAATGGATAGATGGATGGATGGATGGATGAGGGCTGTGTTTTAAAGGACAGCAGCTTTTGCTCTGGTTGGGATGAGCTGCAGGAAGCTACAGGCAGAATATATTCAGGAACCAGAGGCAGGGCTTTGCACAGGAGATGAGAACAACGGTGGCTGCAGAAGCAAAACCTGAGGTGTTGGAGGAGTTAAAGGAAGTCATTAACAGGTTCTGAAGGAGGCTTAAGACATGAAGTTGCAATGGACCAGAGATTTGGCCAGATACCTGTTGTGTTGTGTCGTGTCATGTTGTGTTGATGAAGGGCTTTCACCCCTTTTGTTTTGTGCAGGTGACCACAACTCACTTTTATCCTCGTCGTTCTGGGTGCCCTCTGGGCAGTAAAAGGCTTGTTGTCTTCAGACGACAAAGGGCGCTCACCCCTTCGTCCCTGTTGCCTCAAGGTGGTCAGAGCCTTATGTTCAGCAGAAGTTGGAGGGCTCTTACCCCAACTTTTTAATTACAATTTTACTTTGACTTGTTTTGAATTCTGAGACTCAGTGTTGTTTGTTTGTTTTTCCTCCCCTAAGAGATGGGAACAGTACAGGCTGTCACAATGAAGAAACGGAAACCACAGATGACCCCGTATTGCCTAATAGGCATTTTTATAAACTGAGGACCTGTGTTCAAGCCCTCATGCTGGCTACCTGCCAGTGCCATCTGGTCTGCTTAAGTGTCCTTGAGCAAGACAGTCCTGAGTGAAGGTGGGAGGCACATTCTGTCCACCTAGGGGCGCTATTGTCCTTTAGTTACTGCTGCACACCACAGAAGAAGAAGAAGAAGCTGTAGCTGCATGCCTGTAACGATGGCGGCCGCCCTGAGAGGAAGCTTAGTAACATTGGTCAAGGTGAGTGCATAGATGATGTTTACAGACTTATTTTACACACACGTCGGTAGGAAAGGAGTTGTAGTAGCTGCAGTTGTATTTTTTAAACTCAAGCAGCGTGTTATCTTCTACTGTCAGAGAATAAGTAAGACCGGCTTGTGTCATTGGTGTAATGATGCTAACCATGAATAGCTTCTGTCATGTTCAGATAAAGGCTGATAGTTTAAGTGCTTTCATGGCTCCGTCTGGTTTTGTCAGCTGGTCAGTGAGAAGAGAAATCTCTTGTGAAACAAGTCCATGGATAATACCTTATAGTGAGCAACTGTGTCTCCTGAGTGAGATAGTTGGCTAAATTTGCTAGTAAGCTAACTCAGTTAACCCTGACATGGTAACCTCTGTCAGAGAACCATCAGTTACTTTAACATACACATAACAACTGCAACTTACCGTGGCTAACCAGAGGCTAACTGTCTGTGAAAGAGCAGACTCTCCACTTCAGATAATATACTGTACATCATTCTTGTGATCTGATAACTTAACTCCAGTCTATTCACTTGCTGGATGCTTAAATGTCAGTGGGAGTCAAGAGATGTGCAGTTGCTCAGATTATCATTTTAAAGCAGGTGGCATGGCATATAGTGACACAGTGAGATGTCATTTCAGCAGATGACAACTGAAGTGAGTTGTTTTGTTTATTCCCTGTAGTCCCTATCTTGCCTACAGGTCAGTGGCCCATGATCAAGGTTAGAAATGAGCACCAGCCAAATGCTGGTGAAATCTGCAAGTGGCTGCTACATTTGCTCCACTCACCAGCCCCAAAAAACTGGTGTTCTGTTGAGTGGTTGATAGATTTTGAATTGTCATCCAGGATCCTCCTGAAAGATGTTATTATTGTTAGCTAAAACTAGGTGTTACAAAAACATTTTAGTTAACTGAAATGGAAATAAAAACTAGGCTTAAGGGAAAAAAAGAAAACTAACAAAATATATTGTGTACTTACAAAACAAAGTAAAATAAGAATAAATTTATATACACAGGAAATGTCTTTCGTTTTAGTCTTTGATAATTCGGTCAAATTTGTCAACACAACAAGCATCAGGAGGCGTTGGTGCAGATGTTTTGTTGAGACTGGGATATCGTCTTGACTGTGACTGAATTACCTTCACAAAGGGTTGTGTTTGTTTTATAATGCCTATTGTGAACTTCTTAAATCTAGTCACTGCCACATATTATAATACACAAAAACCTAAAACCTATAGTGAATTGTATAAAAACTGAAGTTAAACTAAACATTTTCAAACAATAAAAACTGAAGTGAAATGGGCAAACTCACTCTGTAAACTACCTGAAACTGAACTGAATTCAAGACAAAGATTAAAATAATAACTAATGAAAAATACAAAACTATAATCACTCTGGTCTACAGTGATAAGAGGTCACACTCATTTCTGCCCGCCTCAATATTATCTAATCAAATGTTTGTTCTTTGTGACTGGCAGTAGGCAATATAGACAAAGTCAGATATAAAATTATCACAGTATTTTATTTCATATTGTAGTATTGATACATATTGTGATCCATACTGTTTTTTATTGATAAAATTATCAGTCTGTTTCTAAGTTATCCAGTCAGTTTGATATTTGGCATTGATGCAAAAATCATATAAAAATCCAGTATTGCCATAAGGCAACATTTCTCATATTATATTGCTCTTTGATTTGTAGCATTGCCCATAATGGCCTAAAAAGTTCTTCCCATAGTTCTCTGTCAAAATAAATTTCAGGGGTCATGAGATGATTAAATGAGTTAAACAGGAGAAAAAACATTCCTGCACAAAATTAGACCAGTACTTAACAATCAGTTTTATTGATTAATCTGCCAACCATTTTGTCAATTACTTGTTTTGTTTTTAATGGTTTCACTGAGCCGAGTGTCTTAATCTGTCCAACAGTCTAAACCCAAAAATGTTTAATTTAATAAAACAGAGTAAAACGGCAAATCCTCACACTGGAGAACGTGTAACAATATTGGAGATTTTGAAAAAGGATTCAAATGATAATCGGTTATCTAAATAGTTGCCAAATCTGTTGATCTCATTGCTGATTAACTGACTAATCTTTCAGCTCTACTTGAAATATTTTTTCGTAGTCGCTGCTTTCTTTTTTTTGAATGAAATCCTGGATGGTTTTACCTCTGCTGGCCTCTAGAATTGAATAGAATAATGGGAACATCCTGTAAAATGCTCAGATCTCATAAGCACATGCAAACTGCAAAAAGTGGTCACAAGTAGAGCTTGCTCTGTTTTTGAGGTCACAAATCAAAAAGCTGGAAATCAACATTGTGCCAGGAGCTATTAAAGGGGTAGCTCTATGATATGGCAAAACCTTAGACACATTTGTATTGTTTAATGGTGTACCACACTGTGCATGTTGTGATTGTCTTTTCTCTTCTCCTCAGGGCCTGAGCAGCCCCCGGTGGCAGCAGCTGGCCTCTCGACCACTGAGTGTGTCCGCAGCTCTCTGCAGCTCAGAGGCTCCGCCTGCCCGCGCTGATGCTGTGTTCAAGGTCACGATGGTGCCAGGCGATGGAGTGGGACCTGAGCTGATGACTGCTGTCAAGGAAGTGTTCAAGGTACAGTGACACAGATGGAATCATCATTGCGTTTTGTCTTCTTAGAAAAATATGGTGCACTACAGCTATGAATAGAAGAAAATACACCATAGCAGGAGATTTTATTTACAAATATTCATACTGGAGGGATTTATTTCACCATGTCATCTAATTCTTATGTTTTTTATTTACTTTTTGTCCCACTTTTGGCTCACTACATGTATTTAGCCTTAATATATGCTGATGGAATTTTAAAAAAGTGTAAATTAAGTGACGAATGGGAAGACGAAATGGGCTGCAGCGTAACAATGAGGGGCATTTGTGCACCCTGAGTTTATGTCCACTAAAAGTGCTTGTTTTTGCCACTGACAGGCTCAGATTGTTATTTTAAGTGTGTTACTCTACAGAGATAGACCTTTTTGTGAAAGAGCAAGATCCTTTTTGTTCAACCAAAAAACAGCCCTGAAATCACTATCACCAAGCCCACCAGACTCCATTTAAATAAACAGTAATTTTGTCATTGTAAAACACTCCTCAAGGTTGACAGAAACAAACCAAAGCTCATAAAGAATGTCTTGGTTGGTCTATCAACTGTTGTGACATTCAGCAACTCTGGTTTGGTTAAAACAAACCCTTAATTCACCCACATGAGTCACTCAGGCACAAAAAAATGGGAAAATGGGGTCCAGGTTGAAAAATACCAAAATTACCCTTTAAAATGGCTGGTGTTGAAGTTAACTTTAGTTTGTCTTGTCTCCAGGCAGGAGACGTCCCGGTGGAATTTGAGGAGTTTCACCTGAGCGAGGTACAGAACATGGCCAGTGAAGAGAAGCTGGACCAAGTGTTAAACTCTATGAAGACCAACAAAGTGGCCATGAAAGGTAGCTTTACTTATTCTCTTGTCTTCTCTCATCATTCACCTTCATTTATTAACAAAATAGGATTTATTTAAAAGCTGTACAGCATACAAGGTTTGAAAGAAAATGGAATAGTACTAACATGTACGTTGGTGATGTGCTTTGTTATCTAGGAAAGATTCACACACCCATGGAGTTCAAAGGAGAGCTGGCTTCATATGAGATGAGACTAAGGTAAAACCAGAAAGCAAGTTGTGCATTTTCATGTGTGTATTTTGTGTTTCTTTCTGTTATTTTTTTTGTTTTGTTTTTAATTAATCTACCTCCCTGTCATTCCCCAGGCGTAAACTGGACCTGTTTGCTAATGTGGTCCATGTGAACAGCCTGCCAGGCTACAGTACGCGCCACAACAACTTGGACTTGGTCATCATCCGCGAACAGACTGAGGGGGAGTACAGCTCCCTGGAGCACGAGGTAAACAACACGCCCCCTCACTGCAGTCTGATGATGAATGGTGGTTTTAAACCCACATATAAAGGAAATGGGTTTTATTTCTTTGAAGGGGGAGATTTCCCTAGAGCTCACAGAGATTTTAAACCGGGAATCACAACAAAGATGAATCACTCTGACAGAGGTGCTGAAAGGGAACTCTGTGTGTGTGTGTGTGTGTGTGTGTGTGTGTGTGTGTGTGTGTGTGTGTGTGTGTGTGTGTGTGTGTGTGTGTGTGTGTGTGTGTGTCCTGTAGAGCCTGTTTATGCCTGGTATGAACATGCACCTTGGGTGATAATGAGTGGACAGCTCACACCTGGCAAATGAATGTCTTCACATATGTCTCGAGTGACCACTTGTTATCGGATCCCACTTCCCTGTTCTGGATGCAAATAAAAACATTTAATTCACTACATATGATACTTTGTTGTGGGATTGTGAGCTCTGTGCCAGGGAGAGATGATGACAGTCCTCCCAGCTACACACACAAAGTCACACGACTGTCTTTACCAGTAAATGGTTATTAACGGGTTAAATGACAGAGTCGAGCCATTTCGATGTCGATGTGAGTTTGTTGGCAATGTTTAACAGCTGCTGCTGTGTTAGCTCATGCTAACCAGGCAGACAATGAAATAACTATTCACCAGGAGGAGAGTGGCTCTGGAGACTCTCCCTCAGCACTGCATTTATGTAACAGCAGCAACAGAAAGTTTTCATATCCGGCAGGGAGTCTGAAAAGCAGGGACGTCAGCTGAGTAGACACTTCTTCAATTGACCCAGGACACATTAGCATACACACTGCTGAAAGAATGTGGCCACACGCGGCCCGAATGCAGTCTGAGTGAGCAGATCTCAGGACACATTGAGGTCACATTGAGTCCATTCACACCCATACTTAGAGCTGTCCACTTCTGATCCAATTACCCAGGACGCATGTTGATATCAGGTGTGAACAGGGCTGTAGACTCAGTTTATTATGAAAGTTTGCTGGCAGTGTGATAATTTACACATTGTCTTCATTGGCAACATAATAAACTTCAAGCCTCACAGGACAGTTTGCAGTATTACACATAAAGCATGTGTGAAATATGAGCTGTGTAGACATCTCTGCCCTTTAAAATCGCAGTGAATATATTCATCAGAGGGACAAGGGATGGACAACTGAAAATGTGTCCATTTCTGATGTATTTTCATGGTCTTGCACTGTTAAGAGTCAATAATTATGGCTGTATTAAAATGTATGTACCCTCTTTTTGCCCTGTAGAGTGTGTCAGGTGTGATCGAATGTTTGAAGATCATCACCAGAGAGAAGTCACGGCGCATCGCCAAGTTTGCTTTCGATTACGCCACCAAGAAGGGACGAAGCAAGGTTACTGCTGTTCACAAGGCCAACATAATGTACGAGTTTAACAAAGTCCCCTCTTTGCTTTTTTAACTATTGTTATTTTTAATCATGTTCTTCTATTAATTCCTAAAATTGTGTTAATTTGGGTCGTGATTTACAATCTAAGTCACAGCAACTCTTGTCCTCGTCCCCTGTCTCGTTACAGGAAACTAGGTGATGGCCTGTTTCTGCAGAGCTGTGCGGAGGTGGCACAACTGTACCCCAGAATCAAATACGAGAACATAATCATTGATAACTGTTGCATGCAGGTATAAACAGCCTCATGATTCATTCTCCTGACTATATCAATAAATTATTTGCCTTAGTGTCACTTTTATATTTCTTGTTCAAGCTTATCATTATCTGTGTCTCTTTGCTGCAGCTGGTCCAGAACCCATACCAGTTTGATGTGCTGGTGATGCCCAACCTGTACGGTAACATTATTGATAACCTGGCGGCGGGGCTGGTTGGAGGAGCAGGGGTTGTTCCTGGGGAAAGCTACAGTGCAGAATATGCTGTGTTTGAGACTGTGAGTTTCCAATGACCTTTCACACTGTTTTCATTCTTTAGCCAGCCAGTCAATCCTTGGTTTTACTCTGACCCTTCTGTTTGTTTTTTGTATTTTAGATGAGAATTTATGGCAGAAAATATTAATGGCACACTTCAGGATATAGCTATTGAAACAGTATTACTGCTGGTTCAGCGCAGGCTTCCTCTTGTACTTGGTGATGGAGAGGACTTACAGGATTGCAACAGTGTCACCCCTGATCCCCTGTCTCTTCTCTCTTTCAGGGTGCACGCCACCCCTTTGCACAGGCTGTAGGAAGGAACATTGCCAACCCCACAGCCATGCTGCTCAGTGCTGCTAACATGCTCAGGCACCTCAAGTGAGTTTGCCTCTAGGTTTGGTTGCAAGAAGTACCAGTATCACAATTTAAAAACAACAACAGCAACAAAGGAGCAGTTCAATACCCAAATTCTAAAATGCATATCTTCCTCTATTCTGTAGTGCTCTCTGTCAGTCTAGTTTGTTTTGGTGTGAGTTGCAGAATGTCTGAGATATTGGCCGATCTTTTTTCTTTCTACCAAACTACACCTGCCAACCGTATCACTGCGCAGAAGGAAGCATAAATCTACTTCTAGCTCTTTAGCATCACTGAGTTAGCCAATGTTACAGCTCAGCTGAAGAGTACACATTTAATGTTTGTAATTTGCGCTGTCACAAGCACAAGCATTTTGTTCATGAGTAGATGCACGCTTCCTTCTGCGTGGTTATGCGGTCAGCAAGTGTTGTTCCGTAGGAGGAAAATAGTTCCTACATCTGATTCCATTATATTTGAGAGAAGGGAGACATCTCTAAGACCGATATCATATACTCGCACTACAGATAAGTGGAAATATCTATATTTTTATTTTGGGGTGAACTTTCCCTACGAGTTCCATTTTGTCTGAATGTTGAGAAGTGTACAGGGAAGTTCAGGCCACCCCTTAATGTCACTGTATTGTGTTGCAGCCTGGAGTATCACTCCCATATGGTGTCAGATGCTGTCAAGAGGGTCATCAAACAGGGCAAGGTAAGTGTGTGTGTGTGTGTGTGTGTGTGTGTGTGTGTGTGTGTGTGTGTGTGTGTGTGTGTGTGTATTACTTGCTAGTTCTACCTACTGTATGCTCAATGGTGCATTCAGGTTGTGAATGTGGAGACACCTGCCATGACAACACTAACAGTATTAACACCAAGAGGGAATGTTTTCTGTTAATATAAGCACAGCAGTATAAAACATATGGTTCTGCTTTAGAGGGGTGTACTACGAAGCAAGATCAATGGGTTAGCGAGGTACGTTGAGTCTGCAGACAGAGTTTACCATCTTTGAAGGTGGTTCTCTTTTAACCTGGCTAGATCACCATGGTAACTTGTGCTGCACGGCTAACCTGGACAGCACCAGTTTATGTTCAGAGATTCAGTTTGAAATCAGCTCAGCGTGCCTTTCACAGCTCCTTTGAATAGTTTCACTCTGTAGTCAATGTCAGTCTGAGGTTCTCCCCAGAGGCAATTCGTTATATATGTTCTTTATTCAACCTCATGTTATATCACATTAGTCATGCCACCAAAGGAAGCTTCGCAGTTAAGAGTAGTGCTTACTGTACGTATCATGTTGTTTTGGGGTCTTTTTTTGCCACACCTACAGTATATCAATGATGGTGAAAATCTGTGCAAGCTTACTAAGCTACTACATGTGTTTTTCACCACATGTTCACATACACAGCCACACAGTGGTGGCCGAGGCTACCATACAAGGTGCCACCTGCTACTCAGTAAACATTCACACGCTCTCGGACACCGATGGAACAGCCATCGTGAGCAATTGCCCAAGGACACTTCGACATGCAAGAGGAACCAGGGATAGAACCGCCGATCTTAGTGGACAACCCTCTTTACCTCTGAGCCACATTCACCCTATCTTTCTCTGGTCCATTTTAAGGAGCTTTCTATTAAACCACAGGTAGCATTATGCATTAGTAGTTCAATTTGTTATTAATTAGGATGAAGTTTACTTGCATATGATAATTCCCTCACACTTTACCGTAACGTTACCAGTTTGGAATATATTTTTATGCTTGGTCCTGATTTGATTTGTTTTTTTATACTGCTGGCATATTACAGCTAATATAACACCAAATTAACTAGTCTCTTGGTATTTGTCACAGATAAAATTCAGTGAATAAAAATCATTTAAACTCTTTTTTTTTTCCAAGAACTTAGGTGATTTCCCCGTCTCCACAATTAGTTACTTTTTTTTAGCAGCATTCCTGTCTCGCCTTACCTGAGTCAAGAGAGTTGCTTTTGATTGTAATACATTTTTGTATTTTTCAGAGGTGGTATGGATCGATCATTTTTAAACAACACACTGAATTATTTAAAGCCTGAAGAAAAAAGCCATGGTTAAGAGGGCAAGTTGATAATCGCTGTCATGACAGCCCTTATCTTTGACTGGGGCTATAGGGTTTGCAGAGCCAGCTCAAGCAAGGAAAGCATGGCTCTGTTGAACTTGCTTCATGGTACACTCCTCATGAACGAGAAGCCAACAGGACTTGTATACCCTTAGCTTGTTTTTGTCAACTAACATGTTGCTCCTCAGTTTTGTGGGTCAGTAACTGTAATCTTATAGTAACGCTGTCAAAATGCTGCAGCCACTTAAGAAAATGAAAAATACAATATAGATAAAGGAGCTTCTTCAGATAAATCATATACCAGGAATGACACCAGCGTGTTAAGTTCAATGTCAGCAGTTCTTGACCCACAAATGTCTGTGTCATCCAACAATCAGTAAACTGTGCTTCAGTATGTTAGAGAGCCTTTCAAAACTGACTTTTGAGATTGCATATCTTACATCAGCTCTCCTCTTGCATTTCTCTTCGCTCAATGTCAATCTTATAAATGCGCAAGATGCATTTGTTACCAGGGCAACCAACCTTTTTCTTTTTAAACTGGCTTGGACTAACTGTCTATTGCACCTGCTCCACGCTGACACTGACATGCTCTGACACAAACACCAGCATGAAGTCGGTCAACCTTAGTCCCTCAGATAAAATGCACGGTCGATAACAACTTCATGACATTTTTTTCTCTCTTTCATTGCTCTTCTGAAAGAGGTGACAAAAGCAGATCTGTCAGCTTTTGATTTGAGGCAACTGTGTGAATTTAAGGAATGCCTGTCATTTGAAAGCAGAATATGCCTGTCTGAAGTGCCCTTCCTCTCCCTCTACCCTATCCTTTAATGCCCTCCTCTCCTTGTACCCCCTTATCCTGTGTGTGTGTGTGTGTGTGTGTGTGTGTGTGTGTGTGTGTGTGTCTGTGTCTGTGTGTATCTGTGTGTATCTGTGTGCACGTCCCAGGTACGGACACGGGACCTTGGCGGTTACTCTACCACCAGTGACTTTGTGCGTGCTGTTGTGGAAAACCTGCGTCACCGACCTGTTTGCTAAGATGTTTCATCGCACTCTTCACTGACATTTCCTTAAATGTGGACATTGTTCTTAACATGAACCGGACACATGTTAAGACTGGCGTCCCCTCTCATTGCTGAAAGTCAATTGAGCCATTCGTTGCATCATAATTAATGTGGTTTATACCGCATTTGCTGATAGATCCAGTGGACTCAGCGGTGCCTCGTGTTGTACTTTACTCAAAAATGTGCAGTTCTCTCAGATTTGCATCATTCATCAATATTATCTCGACATCTTCCCTCATAGTTGCAGTCCATTTCTTAGCATCTTTTTGCTTTTGCAGTTTCTACATGGCTTATTAATCTGGGAGAGCTTTTTGTCTGCCCGTTTTCATGACCCTGTGCTTGTTGCGTCAGCCATGTTGGCCACACAGACAGTCTCTCTGCTTGGGCTGGACGATGCTAAAAAATCATACATCACAGTATTTTCTACCAAATACCTCGATATCGATAGTGCGACCGTATTGTAGGGTTGACTATTGGTACTTTCACAAAATATTGACACAATCAGATTTTTAATCATCAGTAATGTGGATATATTGACTAAGTGGTTAAAGGCAAATGGAACAGTCTGGTAACTTCAGAAAATTACTTCACTCTACTGTAACGCAGGCTTTAACACCAGGAAAAGATGTAACGTATAACCATATCTAAAATCTAGGACACTATCTGGTCCATAAAGCCACCAGACTGCCTTTATCAGCAGTTTATATATGCTTATCTGCTTTTGCCTCACATTTCACTAACTCACCTCACTTTTATCTCATTTTCTGACTGCCTCGTATTAACTGTGTTAGTATACAGTACGATAACGTCATGATCCATTAATACCCTATCATTTGATTTCTGTTTCCATTGATTTACGATATGGCCAAGGCAAACCTATCCTAATGCAAAATGCATGTTTCTTGCAGTGAGATTAAAATACTATTGACATGTTAACATTAACATCTAAAGAAAACCAAAAATACCCAGTTCTTTCAGGCACTACTACACTGACTGTGAAATAACTTTCAGGTGCTGCAACAAAATGAGAGTTCCATAGCCACAGAAAACCAACCTGTGTGATGGCCATAAAGCCAGTTTGAATTATACATTGGTATACTGTAGATTATTTGATACATTTTTAGTCTTTGGACAAAAAACAAAATGGGTAAATTCATATTTTTTACATTTATACATCATCTCAAAGGACTCACATAAACAAGTTTTGTATACGATGGTGCTGCTTGTTACCACAGAGCTTTTTTCACACCACTGATGCTGTGAGAGTTTGAAACACTGCTTTTTGTCTTACTGTGCCACAATTTCAGTCTCAACTGTTAACTGCAAATAATGAAAGATAAATGAATATATTACTCACTGCACTCATGTTTTGACCTTGGGTTTAATCTAACTTTTCAAACTTTCTGGAGAATGTGTACCACCACCAGTGTAAACAGTGTCGTGTCCTTTGTGTTCATCAGATGTCGTTCTCTTTTTGATCACAAATTCTTTATTGAGATTTCATACCTGCATATTTAAGCTTGTCAAAAGTGTGATGTAATAATGAATAAATAACATTCTGTTGTCTCTTAATAGTCACTGTTGGACTGAATGATGTTAATATGGTTGAATACTAATTAATATGATGAGACTAGCCTGGTGATAGGCAACATGTGGCTCTTAAGCCCCTCTCCAGTCACACAGTGTGGCACCTCTTTCTAAATTTTTCTGAATCTCATCCGTGGTGGCTGGTTTGGAGTCTCCCTAGTTTGGCTAGCTGTTTATTCCAGATCCAAAAAAGGGAAAGAAAATTTAGAATTTATTGTTGCGTGGACAGATTTGTTTGCTTTCACCACCAACACTGCAAAGTTAAAGTACCAAATAATTATAAACAGCCAACTGCTGAGTATACACATTGAGGCAATGAATGCTCATTTAGACTCATTACTAACCTTGATGGACTAGTTTAGACTGAATAGGCTGTTACCTTCATTATAAGGCTCAGATATGTTGTGTAGTTCTAGACATATTTTTGTTTTCTTCCTTTTTTGTGGCCAAAACTGGCCCTCTTGATAATAAAAGCTGCCGACCGCTGGACTCAACACACGCTGAACAAATGGCAATGTGTTCTCATACTGATAACACTGAGAATAGTTCATGAACATTAATATTCTGATTTATTTGTGTACCTTATGTGATTGGTATATTTAAATTCTCAGCCTCAAGTAACGCTAAAAATAAAAATATGAGAAAAGAAATGACCCTGCTCCTTTCTAAAAGTGTGTATCTGGCTGATCCCACTGTTTGTGTATCCTGTGAGTGCAGCTCTTAAAGGCTCTCTAACACACAGGCCGTGATACTGTATGTGGACATGTGTTGCTGCAGCTGTGCATATAGTAACAAACTGTCCTTATGTTTGCAACAGGTGCGCACTGGAGACCTGGGGGGCTACGCCACAAGCGACGAGTTCACCCGAGCTGTCATTGCTAACCTGGCAGTCTAAGCTTTGTATTTGCAAATCTGTCAGCTGCTGAGACACGCACACGCTTTTTTAATTTACATCCTGTAAAGCTGATCTCTTGATTGACTGATTGTACGCCTACAGTGTACTCCAGCAACAACACACATTTTCCAACATAAACACAGTGAGATGCAGATGAAATGTGCAGCTATATCCACAAACTCTGGTTTGCAGTTGAGCATATCATAACGTGGACACTGAAGGCAGAAAGAATACGAGATGAACATGCAAAGTCTTAAAATCAGCACAAAACATGTTTCCATACTGTAACACTGGCACAAACCAGCTGTTCATAGTTTGTTCTCTGCCAAGATCTTGTAAGTTAATGGTTTCATGTCTGGTCATTAACCATCAGTCAGAATATGATGTATGTATGCTTTCATATTATTTATTAACTTTAACTTTTAGCTTCATTGCTTCTTCATTTAAGATGATATACATAATAAATGAGATATAACATCTTGTGTGCAAAATCCTTGCGTGAACGTGAGACTGATGTAGTGTTAAGGGTTATGAAAAGTTTATCATGACTGCTGGTGGCTCAGTCAGCACGCATCCCCATGTGTCTAAACGTATGCACGTCAGGTGGACTGCAGAGTCTATAAAAATGATTATAAGAGTGTCTGGCTTTGTTAGACAGTTATGATCCAGATCCAAAAGAATAAGTAGAGAAAAAGAAACTGAACAAATTTCACCATATCTGCACTGGTCTTTCACACTTAATTATAATTATTTTCAATCTATTTATATGTGGTATAAAATGTCAGAAAAATTCTTCCCTAACCCAAACCAAATTGCCAGTTTGGTCCAACCAACAGTCTAAAACACAAATGTCTTCAGTTTACTGTAATAAAAGATTAAAATGTTCATCACATAAAAACATAATTTGTTGAAAACTTAACCATTAAAATCATCATCTTACTTAACACATTGAGCCATTTATATTGACTTTTCAGCGGTAAGCCTTTCCTGTACAGCACCTCCAAACTGACAGTATGTATTAAAAGTTGATCAGACAAGTCAAAAATGTTACTGAATATATCCATAAAAGTGTTAGTTAGATAATAATTATTTAAGATTGTTATGATTCAAATTTTCTTGAGTTTAGATCAATAACATGGTTTGTTTGCAATAAATTCATAACTTTATTTATGAATGGGACACTTTGGTATGGACCACAAGCCAACTTTTAAACGTAATGGTATTCAATATGCCCTATACTTAATTAATTTCTTGACACAGGGGACACACATTAATTAATATCAATACAAATGCAACTGCATCAGATTCAGCCAAAAAAATGAAAAATTATCTGTAGTTTTTGGGGAGCTTGATGTATACATATATTAAATATGTTATATATTAAAAGAAATTGGACATGTATGAAGGTTTTTTTTAGTTGGTGGGTTGAGAACAGAAGCAGACACTGACACTGAGTTGGTTTTTAAAAGAACAGCATCACAGTGTAGAAATACTCTGTTGTAAGTCCTGCATTTCAAAGTTCACTTAAAGTAAAGTGCAGTAGTATTAGAACTGAAATATACCTTTAATACAGAAAGAAAGGTACTCATTATGCAATGTTATAATTACTGATGAATTATTTCTTTCTGTAGGCTATATACTGCTGGGTAGCTTGTAAACTCCACCAGGGGATCAGTGAAGTCTTTTCTTTATCCATAAAAATACGTCCGAATTTATTTGTTGATCATATTTTGTGTTAATTATCTGAAACTATTAACTAAAACTGTCAAAAAAATGTAGTGGAGTAAAAAAGTAAAATATTTACCTCTGAGATGACATGAAGTAGAAGTATAATATTGCATAAAATGGAAATACTGAAAGAAGTGCAACTATAAACTTTACTTATGTATAGTAGTTGAGTAAATTTACTATTTTTCTATTTTGGATTAGGGAAAGGACATACAACTTTAAATAGATGTATTTTGTATTAATTATAAATGCCCTCTGCTATTATAGCACAAAACTGTAAAAACTGTCATACTGTGCTGTCTGCTCATTGCATTGGCTCCAGTGCTTTTGTCTGCTGTGAATATAGACAAAGTCCAACATTAACACCTGCCAAGCACCAAATGCAGGTAGATTATCCAATTGGCGGGTAAATCTCAGAGTGCTACCTGCCACACTGGCGGGAAAATGTTTGTACCAAAATAGTCATGTAATAAAAATCTACGCTGAGAGTCTCTACTGTGTTTTGGTGATATTTAGGTGTGTGTTGGAATTTCACAGATAAACACACTGCAGATATATTTTTATGCGTGTCTTAATGGTACCACAACCTGAACATCGCCAACGCTCCTAGCTTTGCAGCATTGTTTAAAGTATGGTACAACAGCTGATCCGCTAGAATATCATTAAACATCGGACTGCTGCTAGCTTCCATTAGGCTAAAGTGTAGCTGAGGGTTATAAGTTGCCCCCATACTTATGATGGTAATAAAATAATAACAAGGAGGCTCTGTAGTCTAAACCAAGATGGCAAACTCTTTATTGCCTCCCACACTGTCAATGCTGCTTCTGTTCTTACCTTTCACAATAAAAGCCCAAGACATACACACTGCATCACTGCTTACCAGAGGGAGATTATTCACATGCAGAGGCTGTGGTGATGAGTTGGTAAATATATTAAAATCATTTTGCTTGAGATTATGCTGTGGCCTCTACTTTAAGTTTGTATACAACATTCATTCATTCATTTTCCGTAACCGCTTATCCTGTTGGGGGTCGTGGGGGTGCTGGAGTTTGTCCCAGCTGAGAGGCAGGGTACATCCTGGACAGGTCACCAGACCATTACAGGGCTGACACATAGAGACAGACAACCAGTCACACTCACATTCACACCCACGGGCAATTTAGAGTCACCAATTAACCTGCATGTCTTTGGACTGTGGGAGGAAGCCGGAGTACCTGGAGAAATCCCACGCTGACACGAGGGGAACATGCAAACATCTACACAGAAGGGCTCCCAAACCCTGGAGTTCGAACCAGGAACCCTTTTGCTTTGAGGCGACAATGCTAACCACCGAGATAATAAGGCATAATGAAATGTACTATGTGACATAATAAAGGCAAATTATTATTTTGGCCAGTATAAATATGCTTGGCTGGTGAGTCAAGCTGATTTCAGACACTCAATATAGAAGAAAACCGGTCGGGGCCTGTCGATTGCTCAGACAGGCTCCCAGAAAAATATTTGTAGTTTTAGGGAGGGTCAAGATAAAAATAAAAAAATAAAAAACAAGTCATCCCCCTCTCCTCTGACAAGTGAAGAACAGTCCCTTCAAGCTTCAGTGTGTGAAGCAGTGCTGCTGCCCGCTGCAGTGACTCAGTGCCTCAGGCTGCACCGTGCAGGCTCCAGCTCGGCCAGCAGGTGTCGCTGCGGGCTGTGCAGAAACAGTGTGGAGAAGAGACGGGGCCTGGCCTGGGAATTTGCTGCTCGCTTCCCATTCTTCCTATGCAGACAGACACACAACATGGCGGACTAGAATAGTCGGCCGACGCGCCCGGATACAGCGGATAAACCGTGGGATTTAACACCCAGGAAGGCCAAGAAAGTACACTCGGACGGGACGATAAGTTAGGACGAATCGAGGATTTTAAGCGGGGGTGCCGTCCTCGCCTGGATTTAGCAGCTAAACTGACTGTGAAGTGTTGGCTGTGTGTCCCAGATCGTGCTTCCCTCCTCTGCTATCACCCAGGTCCCCCCACCCCGCTCACACTCTCGGTTCCTGGGGTGTGGAGACAGGGGCCGGGGTTGAAAAACGTGGAAGAGAGGGAGAGGATAAATTCCTGCTTGGCTCTGGTTTCTCTCCCCCACCCCACCTCGGGTTTCCTCTGGGCGCTACAGGAGTTGCGGTGAGTTTTCTTGTTTTTGTTGCGCAAAGCCCGAGTCACACTTGTTACAATGTCGCTGTAGCAGCATGTTTCCTCCCGCTGTAACATTGTGTCACCCACAAACAAGCACTTTGTCCCCCACATTGAGCCGTGCGGGACACGTTACAGGGTACCTGTGTCACGGCGGAGTGAAGCCCGGGTTTGTGCAGGGAGCAGGGCTGCGTTTAATAGTTGCTGTAACGCTTCAACATTTCAGAAGTAGCTCGGAGGCAGGGAGGGATTTTTTTTTTTGGCGAAGGGGGCTCTCAAGAAAAGGGGGCTTACAGATGAGCGCGACAACATTTTTGAAGTCAGAGGCTGTTGTTGATCCAGCTCGGATGCTGTTGCGCTGGCAGTGGAACAAAGAGGGGGTCCAGGTCTGTGCAGCCTCACTGGAAAGTACACTTTATTGATCAACGCTTTGTTATTACACGTTCACAGAGGGTGGGGAGCTGGCTGGATGACTGGGTGGGTGGGTGGGTGGAGGAGCAGGGGGGCTTCACGCGACCCACAACAGGAATTAGGTCGCCCCAACATTAACATGTATGCTCTGTCAAATCACAGCGGCTGCTTTGTGTTTCTCCTCCTGCACTCTGACATGGAGTCTCACAAGAGTGCATTCCCCTTTACAACCTCTCCCAAAGTTTTTTTTCTAATGATTAATTTTCTCCTCTCTTTTCTGAACGTTGGGTGTAACCGAGCATACCATTTCAATCTGGTGGGTGTTGAGGTTTTTTTTTTTAATGCATTACTTTAACTTCCACTGCAAGTTATGATTACACATGCTCATCAGGACAGGGATTACTACTTTAAAGGTCCAGTGTGTAGCGTTTATGAGGATACACTGGCAGAAGTATGTTTTCTTCAGTGTATGATCACATGAACATAGGAATCTACATGCTTTTGTCACTTTTGATTGAGCTGTTTATATCTGTATTGGGAGCGGGTCCTTGTCCACAGAGTCAACCATGCTGTAAATCTACAGTAGCCCTAAAGGACAAACCAAACACTGGCACTAAAAAGGGTCATTCACGTTATTGCATCAGCCACTTCAGGACGAGAGCACTGGAGAAACAATGATTTTTTAGAGCGTTAAACTGTTTTATTCAGTGTTACAGGTTTAATTCAGCGGGTTTGTTTGTTTTAGAGAGGAAGAGACCTCTGAACATCTGGATCTAAGGTAGCCTATCAGAGAATAAAGGTGGGCACACATTAGTGCTTGGCTAGCCGCCCCTCTGGGACGTGGCAAACCGTGTCAGAGAAACACTGATTTGTAACGTGAAACTGTTTAGTCAGTGTTTTTACCGGTATAAATCACCAGGTCGGTTTGTTTTGCAGAGGAAGAGACCTTTGCAGATAATTAAGCTCCTGGTAAAAACCTCCTTAACATCTGTAGCTTAAGTTGTCAGAGAAAAAAGGTGAGCACAAATTAGCAGGTGCTAGGCTAGCTGCCCCCCTGGGACGTGTCAAACAGCATTGGAGAAACACGGATTTGTAATGTGAAACTGCTTTATTCTGTGTGGGTTTTTTTACCAGTTTTTATTACCTGGTCTATTTGTTCTGGAGAGGAAGAGACCTCTGCGGATAATTCGTCTTCTAGTAAAACTCTCCTGAACATTGAAGGAATCCTAACTGGGAGAAGTTTCAGCTGGTTGCAGTCTGCAATCCTAACAGCTAGATGCCACTGAATCCCCCTAAATCTTACACACTGCTCCTTTAATGGCTTGGTTTTGTCGTGGAAATGTTTACGATTAGATAAAAAATAGGCTTTAATACAACAGTTGCTGCCTAATTTGAGAAAAACATCAGCTACAAGGAAGCAGGGAGAAGCATCATCCAGAATGAGGAGGCATGGCTCTGACATATCTGACAAAGCCTTTGCTATGTCTGCCTGGAGCTTGACTCATCACGTCTGTTCCGGAGCTGCAGCACATATCCACCATACCTCTGTGCCTTTTCACAGCACGCTTTCTACCTCACTGAGGTCGCCATGTCATGTTCGGACCATCCAAGTGCAAAAAACTTAAGTTGCACCTCCTGCAAACTTATATGACTCCTCTTTGTGCACCAGCAGGCCTACCTGACCTCTGTTTGTCAGGCCTGGACACGTTCTCTCAAAATGCTGTTGAGCCATGGTTGTCAAACAGCCCCAGCTCAGGAAAGTCAGACTGTGTGAGGGAAAAAAAAAAGGCAGAGCTGTTATCTTCTTGCTCGCTCTGTCCATATCTTCTTCAACCTATTTTAAGAAAAGGGAGTTATTTCTGTGTTGGGATCCTGAAAGGGTTTCAGCACAGGAACTTGAGTGATCCTCACACCACACTTTTCATGATTGGCCTAGTTTCTAAAAATAAGAATAAAGTATAGCTTAAAATCGCCGTGTTGGAACTTTGCGTGAAGTTTCGATGGGTGGGATCTGTGAAATTACCTCCGTGTTGTGAAATTTCACAATTTCAGGGTGCTGACACAATATAATGAGTTGGCTCTTTGGGTGGGGCGGGAGGTATATTTTTGTTTCCACCTGTGGGCCTGCGTATTTTCTGTGGAAGAGCACTGTAATTCTGCCTCAACAGGATAAACACAACTGCATTTAGAGGATTGTGAGGCGTTACGGAGCCTGTTTTAAGGTGAAATGTCATTTGGTCTCAGTGACATTTATTTCACAATACAGGAAATAAACCTGTGTGATGACTAAACATCCCTAAATGCATTATCTTGCCTTACTTGGAAGACTTCATCCAGAGTCACCCAGCTTTGTTCTGTCCCTCTGTAGTTCCGGAGTAGTAATTATGTAATCCCCTCAGATTATTGAGTAAATCTTTGTTTTACATCCTCCTGATGTGGGATGATTGATGTTTCTGGTTCCCCATGGCTGCCATGGATATTCATAGGAGTGTATTTCTTTGCAGAGGACTTCAAAGACTGGGTGGGATTTTGTATTCAAGAAGTATTTTGGATGTGTGAGAAGTCTCTTGTGATCTTGTAAACTCATGTGCCATCCAGGTCGTTCAGAATTTGGCTGCTACCTCCTTATTCCTGTGTTGCTGTCACCATAAGGTGGGATAATGGCCCTTAATGTGGAGTTGTGGGTGAGGGGGAGCTGAGTTTGGCTGAAACAGTATATTACCACTCCTACACATAGAGGATTACACTAGGCTGGGCTATACTGTAACTAGAGGTACATAAATTGTTTAATTGCTACACAGTACATCTAATCAACTTAGACAGCCATGTTAATGTGTCCAGCATTGCCTGTTTTGTGGGAATCTTTGTGTCATTTTGTTAATGAAAAGCAGAAATTATGAGTAAAACAACACTTTCAATCACATCATGTTATTGTCCACTAGTCAGTTTTTCCTCACAGAGAAAAAACTTTGATGCCCCTTTTTAAACAATGCCTTCATAGCTGAGGTCAAATTTAGGTCGGATTCAAAACCAGCTGAGAGCTGCAGTTATAAATATTTAGATTTGCCCTTGGCATCGGCCTTCGAGCCGGCAAGACCTTTCTTGCCCTGCTGTGAAAAAATGTTCAAAGAGCATGTTAGCAAGCCTGAGTAGTCTTTGAATGCACCACCTACAGATGGGCGTTTTTGGAGAAGCAATGTCATGACACTGCTGTGAAGTCTCAGATGATTGTCTCTTCATCTTGGATAGGCTTCTTATCTTCCAGAGGAAGAGGAGGGAACGAGTGCAGCAGGATGGTCACTTCAGATATGAGGACCTTGACTCTGGGTTCCCATTAGTCCTTTTTACACAGAGATTGTGAACAAAGTCCCTTCTTAATGCTGCCTCTGTAGTTTTACACAGAACCAAACAACGGTGGCATCATGCCACTCAGTGTGTGGTTTTAGACAGCATGCCGGCATCACAGAGGCAAAACAGGACGGGCGTGACCTGTAACATGGCCTCGAGTGTGACATATAAAATATGTATGGGGCAGCACTTTACAATGGCATTAACATGGCAATAACAATCATTTTCCTGTCCCTGTTATAGGCTGCTGATCTCGTCACCTTAATTTTTTCCCAATTTGCGGACATTTTTAGCTTCTGTTCTTCTTCTTTGAGTTAGCTGCTAACAACTATTAGCTGTTTCTTATTCAGTCTCCCATAGTGGATTATGCACAACATGTCAAAACGTCACACCCATCTTGTCTATGGTCCCGTCCTGCTGGTTGTCCTGTTTACACAGACCTACACAGACTCCCTTGCCGCCTTGAGGGGGCTGTGTAAAAGGGGCCTCTGTTAGAGAACCTAAATGACCAAAACAAAGACAGAAAGTGATGCAAAGCTGTTAAGCAGCGCCACCTGTCTGTTTTGCTGCTGCATGTATTGTTGGATATAATTGGAAATGTTTCGATGTTAGTAGGCGAATGTATCAAAGTACATTTACTCAAGCACTTTACTACTTACTTACTCACTCTTATTGCCACTTTATACTTGTACTCTACTACATTTCAAAAGTAATTACTGTACCTTTTACTCCACCACATCATTTGTCAGGTATTAGATACTTATTTTACAACTTAAGAACTTACTTAAAAACACCTGAAGTAGGGCTGGGCAATAGATCAGTGGAATGTGACTAGATATTGTCTTAAATTTAGGATATTCTACTATCTAATAATGTAAGTGTTGTGTTTTCCTGGTTTTAAAGGGTGCAATACAGTAAAAATGATGTAAATATGTGAACCTACCAAACTGTCCTAGCTGCTCTGTTACTCACCTTTACCCACTGAGTCATTACATCCAAATTACTGATGATTATTTATCAAAACATTCTCATTGTGAAATAAATATTTTGTGAAAGCACCAGTAAAAAGTCACCAGTATAGTCACATTATCGATATCGAGGTAATTGGTCAAAAGTATTGTGATATTTGATTTTCTCAATATCACCCAGCCCTGGTCTGATGAGCTTATATGATATGAGGCATTAGGCCCGTTTTCACCGCAGGAACTTCGGGCTAATTTTACGGGGCCAGGGCCGTTGGTGCGTGTCTCCACCGCAGGAACCACCCCCGAAGGACAGAGGTCCAGAACTTTTACAGGGGTTAAACAAGTCCCTGCTTTGGAGTAGGTACTCAGAACGGCCCCGAAAAACTCCTGGGTGGGGCTTGGGATTTACTTGGTACTGATTGGATATACTCAAGGCGGGATGTGACGTCAACAGAAAGCGACAAAATAGGCGGCATTTTTAAAACTCACCCCGGTCAAAATGGTAGCGCAACGATTATGTCACATCCAGAGCCCGGTAACTTTACAGGAACCTTCCTCCTACTCCGCCCTCTCAGTGCAGACACGGCGTTTGAGAGGGCCGAGCGAGAGAACGTTCCTGTAAAGTTCCTGCCCCGCAAATAGTACCAGGAACTTCTTCTGTGGAAAAGGGCCTATTGTTATAAAATGATCCACCCAACAGTGTATAAAACAGCCAACTGTAACAGCAAAATGCTACTCACACCTAAATAAATCTCTCATTGTCATTCAGTAATTTAATATAAAATAGGAAACACACATTATTCTGTATTCAGTACTTTGAGTTCTTATACTTTAAGTACATCTTGTACAGTGGTGTAGTGGTAGTTGAAGAGGTGGATGTACTGCTAGGTACATAGGTAGGTTACCAATGAGGAAGTGGGCATACTCTCCTATACATTACAATGGCGTTTTAGCTGATAGGTGGGTATACTGTAACGGGATAGAAATAGAAGTGGGTATACCCCGTATACCTGAGTATACCCTCCACTAAACCGCTGATCTTGTACAGAATACCTTTGTATTTTTATTAAAGTAATTTCTAAAACAGAATTTCTTTCTTGTAACTGTATTTCTACAGTGTAGTATCACTTTCATTACTTGAGGACTTATTTAATCCTTTACACTTATGTTTTTGAAACTAAATTCACTTTTTGGTGAACAAAGGAAGCAAAAAGGCGCCAATAAAAAAAAAAGAATCATAGTTACATTTTAAAGTGTAGTTTTCCACTTATACTCTCTTTCAGCTAACTCCAAAAATCCCTGAGTGCAGCATTGCAGTTTTTCAAGATGTCTTTATCATACAAGTCGACATCACAATGACAGTAAAGAAACAATATATTGTGCAGCCCAACTTTTTGGCACTTGGTGCTACACACACATTTTGGTCAGTACCTAAAAGTATTAAAATTAAATCCCCAGCCTTAGCTGCATGCTGGATGTTTAATCAGTTTTAGTGTTCAGTTTCAAATGGCAGAAGTGACAGTGAATCAGGTTTCGTTGTGGCCCTTAAGCTGGCCGCTTGGCCCCACACCACGCTTCAAGGTCACAGTGGCTTCTGTGGGGAGGCCATGCTTTGCGCCTCCACATCCTCTCTGTGTCCAATGTGGGAAAGCTTGAGAGGCCCCTGGCATGCTCTGTGAGAAACCCCACAACGACGCAGACACAGAGCAGAGCTTCACTGACTCACCACTTTCACTCATTGAAACAAGTGAGTTTTCGTGCTCCTTCCAGCCTGATGGAACCAAATCATCATTACAGGCTTAATAACAGACACAGCGGTCACTCTTGCCCATATGATTAGCCAGAATAGTAATCCCCGGCTTCTCTTCGTCTTTTCATCAACTCACCAGCCCGTGAATGAAGCCAACAGGAACACAAACCACACCAGCAGGGAGTATTATCCCTCAGAAAGGGAAGTCCAGAGGATTGTGGCTGTTGTATGTGGCACTGGGGACATATAATCTGTGGTCTGTTTGGGAGCAAGAGTCCTAGCGGCCCTGGGTTAGGCCTACTTCAGTCTCCCGTGAAGAGAAGCATTCACAGTATTCCTGTTGCCCCAGTCCCCCCCACCCACTCTCAAGACATAGAAACAGTATTAATATGCCATGAATGGAGACAGACAGACAAGCATTATCTAGCGCTGCAGCGGCTAGAGAAGCAGGATGCCTTGTAGAAAGCCAGAGGGAAATATTTCTCTGCATGAGTGGTAAAGTCCCCTTAACCACCACTGCTGGTGTCATGTCAGAAAGGCTTGTGGGGTTTGTGTCTGTTGGTTTTCCAGCTCACTCATTTGCCGAGGGGCATCCCCTTTGAATTATTAATAAGATTTGTTGATTTGAAGAATAATACTAAACACAGAGGATTCCCACAGTGATAGTAGTTGTATTTGTTTGGCCACATTGGGATTCTGCTAAATCTAGATCAAACAACACATAATAAACTGAGGAAACAGCTGCAGCCATTAAGGATTCCACTCTCAGGGTGAAGTATTTTCTTCCCCCGAGAGATCCCTTTTGTAAAACCTGTCTTCGTCTTGAGCTATCCATTAATTCATGTCCGTGCAGTCGGAAAAGATACTTATTACTTCACCTCGGGTCACAGGTAAATACAAAAGCATAAGTGAAATCCACAGACTTGGGTGGGAACTCTCCATATTAAATGACTACCTTGCATTGATCTTAAGTCTTGGCCTTTGGTTGTCATGGAGATGTAATTGGACTTCCTTTATATTCTACCTATAAGTGTTCCTTTCACTGTGTGAATGAAATGGCATGGGAACAGCCCAGCCCTTTCACAACTGTGTGATTGCACTCCTATGAGGTCTGCAGTTGGCCACAGGCAGAGAAGCAACTGTCTTCATTAGCTGGTTGGGCTCACCACTCGCATGCACATTAAGCATCGGGTTCTGCTCAATGATAATGACTTTGGCAGACAAACTAAGAAAGGTTTCAAAGTTCAATATGTTGTTTTACATGATTAGATTTGAGAATATTAAAGATTAGGCCAGATTATAAGATGAGAGTTGACGTATGCTCTTGTGTTGTCCTCTGTATGTTGTCTTTCAGTGTAAAGCACTTTAAGTTTGCGTGTTATAAAATGTACTCTATAGATAAAATTGCCTTTACCAGTTAGGGCTGCAACCAGTTACATCAATACATTGGTCTGACAGTTATTCACTCCGTTTTTAAGCAGCATCGAGATACGTGGCTCATGCGTCCGTCCGTAGCATGAGTCATGTGTGCCACTTCACCGAGCCGTGTGTAAAAGCGCAAACAATTCCGTGTCCTCTCACCGCAGATGCTGTGATTTGATGGCCTGGTACTCATTGTAGCCCACTGGCGAACGGCCCCCTTAACAAACGTGCTGTTTTAATAGAACGGAGCACGTAGGCTACTGACCTGTTGCCAAACCCATTCTCACACCATTTCTTGTCATATTCTGTCTATCACAGTTGGTCAACAATTAGTATCCCCCCCACCCCCCCTAAAAAACGTTTTTCGTGTACTAATTTTTCATAACATGTGTTAACACGTATACGGACTCACCCCTATGGTCTACCACAGTCGCGATCACTTTGTGTGTAAGGTTAAGCAGTGAAAGTATTCCAAATATAGCATATGCTTAAACTGATATAAAAAATTTTTAGCCGGCTTTCACCAGAGCAACAGTGTGTGAGCAGGCAAAGAGTGTGCCTCATCTGCAGGGCACCAGACTGCAACTATTAAGTCGCATTTTGTGACCACAGAGCACCACCGCAACTTGGAAATATTAGAAATGTATGGACTGGAGAGCTGTTCATTTGTTTCCAGCCAACAGTGAAAAAATCATCACGTTTAACTGCGCCACAGTAAAAGTTTAACTTGATAAGTTTAATGATAGTGTGAACAGATGAAGCTTGTGTTTTTGTATCTGCATGGCTCCAGACTGTGACTATTTAGTTGGATTTGTGACCATGGAGCACCAGTGGGACTTGCAGATACTATTTATATATGAACTGGAGGGCTGTTAGTGTGTTTCCAGCTCACAGTGAATAAATCCTCACATTTGAAGGTGCAGCGGAAACAACTTTTATTTATTTAATTATAACAATGCTTAATTTAGCTTCATTATTACAGTACTTTAATTTTATTGTAACAGTTTTTTACTTACTTTTATTATAATAGCACTCTTTCATGACTAACTACTTAATTTAACTTAACTTAACTGTGATTGTAGCTCATGTAACAATTTTGTATTTTAGTAGTCAACAGTAGTTTTAAGGAGATTTCAAAATATCAAGATATATATAGTGTATCATGATATAGCCTAAAAACACTGCAATATTTTTAAGCCATATCACAGAGCCCTACATCGTGGCAATTCAGTCTTATAAATAAACACTTTACATTATTTGATTCTCAATGCTATAGACAGATTTTGGTTGTTACTAAACTGGTATTAATGTTCGACCCAAAGTCCTGTTGTCATTCCAGTGTAATCCAAGCTAGGGCAGTAGGTTCTGATACTGCAAGTAAGCTTTAAATATTAGTAAGGGGAAATAAGGGAGTAAAACAGAGAAACTATTGTGAATTTTGATTTCCCTCAAAAAGGAGGCAAATGTCTTGTCATATTTTTTTGTGTTGTGTGTTTCTTATTCCCTCCAGTCTAAGTATTGATTTTTGTTGCTTGTTGCTCGTCGTAGTCTTAAGAAAGCTGTGGCAATTTTGCACTTTGCCACAGGGCAGCTTATCCAAGTGGATTGCTCTATGTGCTCTTCTTTGTCTGAGAAATATTCACATGGTTGCACAACACAAGCCCAAAGTCAGGAGAGCGTGAGCTGCATGACTACCTTTTGAGTACATTCATTCACTAATAGATGGCCATGCACATGTTTCCTCTGCAGGGAATAGCGTGATGAAACTGTTGGAAAGATATTTACTCTATCTCTCTTTTTTTTAACATTTGGCTGTATCACAGAGAAGGAGGCTGGAATGGGGACTAAAGATAAAAAGTGCTCTATCAATTAAATCTGTTTATGAAACATGAGATCAAATCAATTAAATTAAGTAGTGAGCCATTTTCTTAGTTCTTTTGAGAAGATGGATGTCCTGGCCTGGCAACTAAGATGTTGCAATGGCAAACGGCTCAGCTTTAAATTGTTTATTAGCCATTGGAGGAATATTATTATAGCTTGATCAGGACACTACACAA
Source organism: Epinephelus awoara (assembly GCA_035609425.1). Taxonomy (NCBI): domain Eukaryota; kingdom Metazoa; phylum Chordata; class Actinopteri; order Perciformes; family Serranidae; genus Epinephelus; species Epinephelus awoara. Next base: position 16,624,756 of record CM069296.1, read on the forward strand.
GAGTGATTTACTTAAATGGTAATGTCCTACTAATGTGATGACGCATAAAGCCAAATAATGGAAACCAATAGTTATTCTGCAGTGTCTCCTGCATCTTCCATCATTTGAATGTGAATTACAGCAACCCACCACCCAGAATATCTTCTTAATAGAGAGCAGTGACAGCACAAACCCTAAAAGTGGCACAAATAGAAGCACTCGCCCAGTACCTCTTAAATTAATGATGTCCTCGACCAACACATAAGCCTGTTGAAAAAAGAATTGCATGCATTCACACACACACACACACACACACACACAGGAAGACTGCTGCTTCTCAGGAGGCCAAAACACATTAAGATGCATCTCTTGGGAGTTGTCCTCCTGGGTCTACATTCTCTAGATAAAATCCTCTCGGGCTCCTGCAGCATCTGTGAAGTGAAGGTTAGCAACAGGACCAGCTTATATCACTTCCACCAACACAGTGACACATCATCCAGCCTCTCTGGGTAGAAAACAATGAGTCATGCTTCATTAAGAAAACGGTTGATGTGAGCATACCTGCCTTCGTCTGTCATGTCTTAGCCTAATACGCAGATACCTACAATGCAAATTCACACTAAGTAGTGCAGATCACTGAGCTTGCCCATTATAGCTGAGTCACTCCCTTTAATGAGTACAGAAGGAGAGGGTAGAAGAGGTTAGGGTTTAGGGTTGTGATTAGGGCTGCAAGATATTAGGAAAGTAGGCGATCTCTGATAACTTTGTTGAATATTGTGATAACGATACGATAAACTGATAATTAAGTGTACTCAGCCTTTCTGCTACTTTCATTATTCTGCTACAATACAATGAATTGTTTGTTGAATTTAAAAATGAAAGGAAATTATTTCCAACTTTTTTCTATTCAACAAATTGAACATTAAATTGAACACAAAAGGCACAGATAAAAAAGGATGACATCACATCTTTTGCAATGTGTTTATCGTGCAAGTTGACACTGCGATGACTATTTAAAAAACAAAACAACAAGAATATATTGTGCAGCCCTAGTTGTGATGTGGTTAGGTTAGGTTAGCACGGGATTTGTTCTATGTCTATATGACCCAACATTAAAGGAAGGAACCAACATGCACTTAAATATGACTTCACAGTAGTCTGGACAAATTGTACAGGAAGACACAGTGCGGCCATAGTGTATGCTGCTTTTTTGGTCACATCTGTCCAATTAAAGTATCTGATATTATATGAATTTATGGTACCAAAATAACAACCTATCTATATCTCAATAACTGTGAAAGGTGCCCTGAGTGTGTTTCTTTTAGATAGTTAGACATAATTAGTGCTGTAACAATTATTTGATGAATTAATGAGTTGATTGACAAAAAAATAACAATTTTGGTAATCAATCATTAAATAATTTTTTTGTAGTTTTCTATTGGAAAAAAAGAGCCAAATTTGTGTATTTCCAGCTTCTCGTATATCAGTTTTGGAACCCATCAGGTGTCAGCCTGACGATGATAAGCCTCTGGGGCTGTGGCCAATATTTCAGGAGTTCCAGTGTAGCAAGTAGATATCCGGGCCAAGGCTAATTTCAGCTAATCTCTATGAATGTATATGAAAACAGAGAAACTATAAGAAAAGCTTGTACAAAGCCAAATCGTCATCAGACTGTAGGTGATGGGTTTCAAGATTGCATTTCGGCCAATGCATTCCGCCTCGCCACAACAGTTGTTAACCTGTCACTTAACCATGATTGGTCAATACCACTCTGACTACAAACGAAACCAGAATGTTTCCAATACCAACATCTTGTCCTGTGTCTACAGATTCTGCATTCATATGCTGATATCTCTTTAAAAAGATCACTCGTATGTGAATATTTGCTTGTTTTATCGGTCATTGACATGTTGTTAATTGAACATCTGTTGAGGACGTCACGTTGGGGCTCTGGGAAACTGGTGGACATTTCTCACCATTTTCTAACATCTTACAGACAAAACTACTCATGAGTTAATTGAGAAAATAATCTGCAGATTAATTGATAATGAAATAATCATACGCAGCAGCCCTAGAGACAATCAGATTCAGCCAGCTGTAATGTAAAGAGAGATGAATGTGATGCAAGCCCACGCCATCTTTAAAAAACGTCTGAAAAGAACAACGCACATCCTGCTTTTATTTCTCTTTTAAAAAGTGAGTCAAAAGAAACTTTTCTAATGTAACGGTAGTGTGCACGATAGATGTTGATCAAATCTGCCTAGTTTGTTCCATTGTCTATTTTTCTGGAGGCATGAATTGTTTTTTGTAAGCAGACATTTGCAGGTTAAATGGATGCATGGATGGGTGACAGAGAGAGAGGGATAGTAACAATTGGATTTGTAGGTTAATAGCATCCTCATTGACAACATAACTTGTTCGTCATGCCCCATTTCAGGCTGTAGTCAGCGCCAAACAGCGCTCTGCTAAAACCAGAGTGTAAGCACTGCAGTGAATGAGCTCAGTTCAAAACACCAGAGGATTGGCAACTGGCACTATTAAAGCTTTTAGCACCCAATTTATCCTCTGCCCACTGATGCAATAATCTCTGATGTAAAGCATCGGTTTGTGTGTGTGGTAGCGCCGCAGTGTTTGGCTCACTGCAGTGCTGAAGGGCTCTGTGTAAACAGAGGCAGACGGGCTGGATTATTCCAGGGTCAAGACCACGGGATTAGGTCCAGAGATTATCACAGTTCAGTCAGGGAGACAACGGCCTTGTTGGCCTCTGGGATTATACAGAGGACTAACAGTGAGCCACGCTGACCTCCCAGCCACCGTCATGCTTTCTCCGAGTCTGTCTATCGTCTGGCTTCCACTTGGTCTTCTCCATATCAGTGGGTGAGGAGCATCCTCAGTGCTGATTCATTGTCACTGCAGGAATTTAGATGTGACACTAATTCTGTTTTGGTCATGCTCCTGGTGACGAGTGCATCACATTTAACACACGTAACACATTTTTAAAATGTTGCAAAAAGAGAAGAGCTGTGCGTTGAATTCAATACAACAATAACACATTTATTGTTTCTATGAATGAAACTATAACTGCAGTTTTATCATCAATTTCGTACAAAAACATTTGTAAAAAAAAAAAAAAAAAAAGAACAAAGTTTATGATGACATTACCATGGTATGATTCTACTGGATATTATTAAATATTGAATGAATGTTGCCAAGCCCTTGTAAATAATTTTAGGGAAAGTAGCCAGCGTGCTATCTCCACACCTGTGTCTCTCATTAGACCACATATTTCTGTCACAGAATAATGCTGTCCTGTTTATTCATCCTCATACTGATCTTGAAAAAACAATTTGCAAGGAGTGAGATGTGCAAATAAATGCTATATTATTTTAAAGACTGTTAAAGCACAAGAAACTAACAGTGATGTCTTCTGTTTGTTGTAGGACCACGCTGTGCGAATGAGTGATTGATGCCAACTTCGCTTCTTCAGGTAAGCAGCACGTATCACGCACAACATTATGCAAGTATTTCATTTTCATTTCAAATGTAAGAGTATTACCTTCCAAAAATGAGCATGTGGGATTAGGATAGAAAATTAAAAAATATATATAGTGGATTATACAACACATAAACCCCAAATCTCTTGATCTTGGGTTCAGTAACTTTTGTTAGTGATTCAATGAGATTCGAGGCTGTTTCTGACTAATACCCTCTTGTCCCTTTTTGCTGCGCTTCATCCATGTAGGGCAGAATGGGTGTGTGTCCCCTGCTCCTGCTGCTCGGTGTAGCCCTCGGGGCCTCAGCCCAGGATCATGTCCCCATCACAAGTACGAACCATGTTCACTTCAATCAAATTCCTTTCCTTACTTGCCTTTTTATTTAGGGTTAAATGGCTTACAGTAAAAAATACATTATACTTTGCGTCTTCTTCCTTCCAGGTCCTCCAAATATCACTGCCAAACCCACAGACCCCCCTACTGCACCCTCCCTCAACTTTACAGTTGCACGCACACAAGCCCCCATGGGCCCACACACACCGCTCGCCCCCACAGTAGTCATCCCAGTAACGACAATAACAACAACAACAACCACAAGCCCAGCTGGTGAGGAGGACGTACAAGGGGCTGGTCCCAATGGCTCCGGGCGTTTGTTACCAGTCCCTGCTCCCACATCTCCAGCTCCAAGTGATGCCCCTCCGGCACCACCGAGCACTGTGCCTCCCCCTCCTCCTACCCTGGCGGGGGGAGACAACAAGACCACAGCCATTCCTCCAGACACCACGACTCCAGACATTTATGGGGATTTATTCAGTGTGGGGCCAGAGACCACCACAGAACCTGGGATGGGCTTCACCTCAGACACGAGCCCACATGGTGAGTGTTGGTTTATATATTAACGGCACTCTGTGTCTGTCTATTTAGTGTGAGAATACATAACCTGTCTTGACTTCTTTAGTGAGTATATCCACCCTAAAGCAACATCCTCAAAGTTAAAGACCAATGGATTGTGTAATCTCATTATAAACATGTAGCACCTTTGGACAGTCATACAGGGTTAATATCATCGATGTGTATTGCTATCTGATTCATTGTCTGTGCATTAAACCTGCAGCTGATTGTAAGTTAGCATTCTCACATTCACTGCAGTTCTTCAGAGTCATTCAGAGAGTTTTGGGAAATCACAAAAGCACTGCTCAGACCCAGGTATTTGCTGATTGTGTCATTGTCAGGTTTTTCTTTGTTGCTTATAGACTTGTGGCATTGGGGTCAGATCATATATTGACGATTAAAGGGATTGTTTTTCCTACGCCAATATTAAGGCGATTTTAACTAACTTACTTGTAGAACTCAGAATCTGCACCCTACTGTACAGATAGAGATCTTTCTGGTGGAGCAGCATGTCCACCCGCTGAGCCCCTTTTAATCAGCACGAGTGATGAGTGAATTACAGACAAGTTTGCCATCTCTTTTCCATGAATTGGACACCTTGCATCTCCCTTCTCTATAAGGCTGCTCCCCAAAACTTTGCTTTGCACTCCATAAGAGTCGACAACCTTATGGATATGATTTGGACTGTGATATTAAAGATCCATGACAAGGCGCTGTGATGTTGTTGCACCAAGCACAGACTTAAACAGTAAGCTAATTTATAAATAAAGAAGACTTTGTTATTAAATAGATTAAATTATATTTTATTATTTATTATTATTATATTTTTTTATATTATACATATTTATTCAGGTATTTTTGGAAGTTCTGCTTGCAGGCAGCTCACAGGGATAGTGCATCCAAAAAAGAAAATTCAGCCATTATGTACTCACCCTCATGCCGATGGAGTTTTAGAGTCCTCACAACACTTACGGAGATCCAAGGGGAGAGTGGGTAGCAGCACAACTCCACCTAATGCAGGCTGACGGCGCCCCATATTTAAACATCCAAGAACACATAATTGAAACCACAAAATATCTCCATACTGCTCGTCCTTAGTGATCTAAATGTCCTGAAGCCCCGACATGAAAAGTTGTTTGGAAAAACGTCATTTGAACTCATTTGTTTTTAGCCTCCCTGTAGCCTGTAGCTCTGACTGCTTCTCTGGGCACCGCGCTCACGTGTGTGCGCTTGCGCAAGACTGTGAAACATGGGCACCACCTTCATGTGTGTTCACGTGCTTTCGCTGGTCCCCAGGACACTTGGATCACTACGGACCAGCAGTATGGAGATATTTTGTGGTTTCAGTTATGTGTTTTTGGATGTTTTAATCAGGGGCTCCATCAGCCTAGCATTAGCTAGTTTGCTGTCTCTGTCAAGTAGCTCCCGTTGCACTCATTCACCCTACAGCAGGAAGCAGCACTTGTTAGCTCTGTGGTAGAAATTCACTGTACTTCAAAATAAAGTGTTTTTAACAAACTTGACAAGTTTGTAAGTCACTATTGCAGCCCATTCAGAGTGCACCCGTGACCCACTTTTGGAACGCAACCCACCAGTTGGGAACCACTGGCTTAGAGGTTTTATTATTTCAAAGCTCTGTCAGACACTGAGCCACAGGAACGGCGCTTTGCGGGACAGTGAGGGTGACAGTGACATTCACGTAATATAGTTAACATGCCAAGTTAGTCCTATTAGCTGATGTATGCTAACTTGGCTAACAACAGATCAGAAACATTTTTTGCCATCACCAGATATCGAACAAAAGCCAGAGACAATATCGTATAAAGTTGCTGTGAGCTTTAAATTCTCTTCTAAACAGAAGGCAGGAGATAACATTATCTTTGAGCCTGAATGGTCAAAGCCTCTCTTCCTGCATGCAGCTGCCTCCGTGTCACAAACTCACCTTGGTCTGGGTTTGCAGCCGCCTGTGCCAAAGAGCAGCATGAAAGCAAGGAGCACTCACTCTGCAGCAAATCCAGAGACTTAAACGTCCCCAGCATTATACAGCACACCGACAAAAAAAGCAACCTCTTGACTTAAAGAATCTCAGTCAACTGAGGGGCCTCTAACCGATGATTCGAATTTTTGAATTGGAAAGTAATAAAAATATTTTAATATGAATATGTGTTCATTCACCCATAAACAGTTGACAATAACCACATTTGGATAACCAGTAGCTTAACTTCATCACTTACTCTGAGAAATCCAAAACATTATTAAAATTGACAACTGCAAATTTAAATTGAGAGGACAGTGCTTACAAGTACAATTGCTTAAATATCAAAAAGCAGATAGTGCATGTCTTTTGGTGATCTTGAGTAACCATGATTGGACAACATATAAATAGAAGCAATCATCCAACCGTCATTGCTTCTAATTGATTTTAGCTGTGGCAGAACTGTAGTTGCTTAACAGGAAAAAAATAGCCTTGGTGTATGTGGCTGCAGTGGCTGTTCTTCTGATCCAAGTTGTTTGTCACTTGGAGAACGATTGTATACAGCTGTGTCAGGGATGTTTTTCCTGCTTTGCACACAAAAAAAGATGACAAGGCGGTCCTTTTAATGTGTGCTTATGTGTCCCTCCTGAATTTGGTTTGAATTCTCAACACATTTCGGGTGTATTCATGCATGAACTTAGAGCCGCCACTTGTCATCATATCATCCAAGACACATTTTAATGCTAAGTGTGAACAGGGCCTAACTAAAGTAGACGTACACAAAAGGTTAAGGGACTTTTGGATACATCAACAAAACAAAGCTTCATCATAATACATTAACATCATAGACTGTGTATAACCACGAGAGTGTCGGGGTGTTTTTTTGTTTTGCTCCATCTAGCCGTGTGTTATTCATGCAGCCTGTCAAAGCAGTAGCAACAGCTAGAAAGAGCGAGCAAGTGAGCTTTCTGGTCAAGAGTCGACCTTTAATATTTTAGATAGTCGGACACTTTTCTGCTTTTAGACTCCATTGTAGCAGTGCTGGAAATATCCTGACGTGACATACTTGCATTTGACCAGCCATCCACAAGATTGAGAGTACCACTAAACCAGACGCTGCCAAAAGCTGTTATTTTAATGTGACAACAAACAGTGTTGAGAGAGGATTTCTATGTATCGCCATTTTTTAAAATGCTGCTTTTGAGTTGAGGTTTTCGCATTATTTTAACCCTTTATAATTCTTGAAATTACAAGTGTAATTCAGCTTCACTTTAAAGCAGCTTTATGTCTGCATACTGACCGTCCTACTGTAGTAATATCCTTGTAAGTGAAACATGACCCACACCCTTTTCTTTTACATTAATTATTCATATTACATGATTATAGAGAAATACACAAATCACTATTGTATGTCACTGATTGATTTGGAGAGATGGTTTTTATTATAAAGTATAATAACAGCAGGAATGTTCTGAATCATCCTGCTGCAGGTTAAACATGATTTCAAACTTCTTTGGTACTAAAATTCTTGAAAAATGTGTTTGAGGACTTAAGCTGTGGTAGTTCACTTCACTCTTGGTTAAAATAAAAACATACTGCACTGCTAATATAGTGTGTCCATTATATAACATAATCACTCTGGATTTGGTAGGTGTTATGTAATTTCTCTATTGTCCCCCTCTGGTTGTCTGTGGACCTTGTGTGGAGAGCTGTGAGCAGTTCTAGATGGCATTAGATCCGTCAAGTCTGTGTCAATTCCACATGATACCCACAGCCTGTTGTGCTCCTGCCCTGTTCAATGTACACATTGTCCGAGGGAGAACACTGAAAAATCCTGGGAATTGTGCCTGAAAATGCAACATAACTAGGCGGCGTTCCAAACTACTTCCCCCCAGAAAGTGCATATGGAGCATGAAGTCAAATGATGCATTCTTTGCTGCATATTTTGTCCGCAACGTTAAGAGCTTTCTTGAATTTTGAGTCGGTCCATGGAACAGCTGATTTTGTCATTGCATTGTTACCACCACGGCACAGTTTTCTAGACAGATCTCTTCTTTTGTTGTGGCCTCATGTGTCTTGCAGGCCAGTCATCAGTACACAAACGGCAGCCAGTTTTGTTTTTTTTGTACAACAAACTCCTGTTGTTGTACAGGCAAATCTCATGTCTTTTGTGTTAACTGCAGCAGTGAAAGGTCACCAGGAAGACTATAGGCTTGCCTTCAACTCGTGGGCATGGTGGAAACATAGACAAATTAGTCAGCTATTGTAGTCTACTGGACACATCACAAAGAATAGATAACTTGGTCCATGTAATATCTAATTTGCAGTGTTAAGCCTACGTGACGATAGTGCTTTTTCACCAGTCAGTAGCATCACATGCTTTCTAGTTTATAAAAGAAAGCTTGTGATATTTACTCTCTAAATAATTGATATAGAATTCACAGCAAACATCCTAAATCTTTCAGTATTTTTCACCATCATATCATCTGGGGTATAACCAGTTATAGAAGCAGAGGGTCGACCCTCAGTTAAACTGTGATTTATCTGCTCGCTTTAAAGGACACCCTGTTGCTCTTTCTCTGCTTTTCCATTTGTGTTTTTTGTTTTTTTCTTCAGAAGGCAAATAAAATATTAACATCGACAACCGTTATAGAGAGGAAAGATGCAGGCTGGTGTTGAAAGAGGCAAAGGTCACTTTACGACCTTGGCTTATTTTTCTACACACATTCTATCATGTTAGCGAGTTGAAAATCTGTCTTTTCTGAAAAGCTGTGTGTTCGTGTGTGTGTGTGTGTGTGTGTGTGTGTGTGTGTGTGTGTGTGTGTGTGTGTGTGTGTGTGTGTTGGGGGGGACTTTAAAGGAAAACTTTCTTTTTCTCGCATGCCTCCACAGTGAACGAAGAATCCAAAAACTGGGAAAATTCTTGATGAATTGAGATAAAGGGGGACCAAAATTAACAACATCAAAACTATATCAAAACATCTGTTTACAAACTCTCACACAACTCATGCAGTATAATCCAAGTCTCATTTATCCAGTCAAATGATCAGTACTTCTTAAATGCATGCATTTGTGCTAAAACCGTATATTTAAAACACTTCTGCACTCAAGTTGCAAGCATGGGCAAGCACGTGGAATGTATGAATAAGACTTGGATTATACTGCACGAGTTGTGTGAGAGTTTGTTAACAGATATTTTGACATAGTTTTGCTACTGTTAAATGTGGCCCTCCTTTACTCCAATTCATCAAAAATATTTGCCATTTTTGGATTCTCTGTTAACCATGGAGGCATGCGGGAAAAACAGATTTTCACCAATTTAATGAAACGTGGGTCGAATATTTGATGTATAAATGATCATTTTGATAATTTTCTTTGACAGCCACTAGACATATATTTTAATTGTAGCTGAAATTATGAGTAAATGATTTGATTAGTCAATCAACAGAGCGAGGGCATGTGTCCACATAGGATTTTTTCTTCAGCAGAAACGCAGTGGCAGGACCCTGGAGACTGCTTCATTTCAGTGCTTGATTTTTTTTTTTTAAAAAAAGCGCTCCCAGCACTTTTTTAAAATAATGTGCTACATGCGGGTTTGGGTTTGTATGTCTTGACACTAACGTTTGCTAGTTAGCTATTGTAATGCTAAATTAACAGAGGGTTGACGACATGGACAACGACAAGCGTACAACGGGAACGGTGATAGTTTTCATCCGATCTGCTCCCTTCTGTCTTTGTTGTGATTTGAGATTTGAGTTGAGATTTTCAACCAGAAGTGCTTGCATTAGCCGCACAAAAAAGCCAGAGCACTCTTTAAAAAAGGCGCCCTTTCTCTCTATTTGTCACAATTGGGGGAAAAAAAGACGTTGTGCCAGTAAAAACCACTATGTGGACACAGGCCTTTAACAATATACATGTACCACTCTCATGTTTGCACATTAAATATAAAGCTACAACCAGCAGGTGGTCAGCTTAGCTTAGTATAAGACTGAAAACAGTGAAAAAACTGTGAGCCTCGTTCTGTCCAAACGAGAGAAGAAAAAAAATCCACCCTGAAAGCACCTCTGAAGCTTATTAATTAACAAGTCATATCTTGTTCTGTTGTGGTTTTGTGGGTGGTCATAAGACTCTGTCTTGGATGCGTGCAGTGACTGCCTTTGTTGATTTACATTAATGTTGGTCAAACCATTCTTTTGTGTTTTGTGTATATTGTATCATTTCTTAATAAATAGTTTACATTAGTAATCTAATTACACATCTACATTTGACAGATAACACTTTGAGTGTGGAGAGTTGTACCAAGAGAATAAATAATTTAGTAATAGCAATGGAATTTGGCATTGGTGTCAAACCGAAACACTGACTCACCTCAAGTATTGAGACACTCTTTTGAGTTTCTTTATAAATCAAATGCATGATTCAAACCATTTATTCTCCCTTGTCTTTCATCCCTGGTGTAGACAACACCCAGTCCGATGACATGCCGATTATTGCGGTCATGGTGGCCCTGTCGTGTCTGCTGGTCATCATCTTCATCATCATCATCCTCTACATGCTCAGGTTAGTGAAGTGCGGTTGTTACTGCACACTAGCTGGAGACCTGTGGTGAAGGCCTTAGGTGCTCCTGTTACCATGGCAATGACTGATTGGCATTCAGCTGTGAGACTACAGCAATGTGTGTGTGTGTGTGTGTGTGTGTGTGTGTATGTGTGTGTGTCTGTGTGTGTTAATATGCACTTTGATCTGTGTTGATTGACAGGTTTAAGAAGTACAAGCAGGCGGGAAGCCATTCAAACTCCTTCAGACTGCCCAGTGGCAGATCAGATGATACAGGTAAAACACCCACACATGCATCAGTGTTTCTGTGTGCTTTGCGTGTGTAGGCACATATGACTATATAAGCTCTGAGTGCTAATTTATTTGTTTTTGATCATGTCAGCAAATGTGCACAGCCGGCTTGACCAAACTTGTTACTCTGAGTTGCCTCTGATAAGATTTGATTGATCTTACTTCCCCTGGCCGGCGGCTGATAACATTTCACTGGTTGACTGTTGGCAGAAGGCTTTTGTTCACTGTGATTACCTAACCAACAAGGGGCTGCAGTTGGCTCCCTCACGTCATAGTGTTGGATCACATCGCCCTCTGGTGGGCATCTTAAGAGAGGACACCAAATGATGAAGCCAGTGATGTAAGACAGTCCAACTCTCATGTTCTCACCCTCCTCTCTCATGTCTTTATCTCCACCTGTCTCACCCCTCCCGTTCCTTCCCTCCTCACCCCGCCTCCTCCCTTCCTGATCGCTGGCACAGAACTCCAGAGCGTCCCGCTATTGGCCCGTTCGCCCAGCACAAACAGGAAGTACCCGCCCCTCCCTGTCGACAAACTTGAGGAAGAAATGAACCGTCGCATGGCTGATGACAATAAGCTCTTCAGGGAGGAGTTTAATGTATGGCACACTCAAACACACACACACACACCCTCTGATAACATACTGAGACTGGTGTTCACCTTTAACCCACATCCCTGTAGCCTAATGAAGTGAGGCAGGCAAACTTGTAGCCCATTGGGTTGTTTTAGTCGCCAGGGGATATGCGGAGAGATTATGGAGAAGATCGACAAACTAGAAAAAAATGAAAGTAATATATCCACAGATTTGTGTTTAGTAACCATCCAAAAAAGATTTCAGATTAATGTGATGCTGATTTTTAAGTACATTCATACATATAATAACCAGTACGCTTCCGGCTACATGAGACTGACTGCACTATGTACTTCTCAGCAGCCTGAGAGTGCATATAAACTTTGTTTGCCAACAGAGGACAAAGAATTTAAAATAATCAGCCAAAATTAGTGGGGAAAAAGTTTCAATAGCTAGCTAAAAGTAGTAAATTGAAATACCGTGGAAACTGCTTATATTAAGTATGTCTGTCTGTCAAATTGATGACTATAGGCTGATGGTTATTTTAACCAATTTTTTCTGTGTTTCCTATGCAGATTACAATGTAATTTAAAATTGTATATTCATTTTAAGGTAATGTAACACACAGTTTAGCCATTTACTCAATTTTATTGACTGTGTCGAAGTTTAGTACAGCTGTTACAGGGGCATTATATGATTGGGCATTATCAGTCCACTTGACAATTGGGTGGCTTAAGCCATAGGTGCTTTCCCTGTGCGCATTCATTTTGTCTCCATCGCTAACAGTCATAAGCTTTAAGGAGACAATGTTTTTCATTGAGAGAAAATCTTTTTCCTGTCATGAGTCCAATGTGCATGCAGCGGCAAGTATCATGGGCGTGAAATAATAACTTTAAAAAAACTATTGCCTTCATTGTTTTCCGCATGTTGTCATGTAGGCTATGAAAACACCCAAAATGAACACTGCTAAAAGCACTGAGCAAAATACCTGATAACTATAGGTGAACGGTTTAATTGGGATTTGAATAGCTTTTTGATCCATGTAAGCAGCTGATCACTGTAACCGCGATCACTATAAGTGGTTTCCACTGTTCTTAACGTCCAAGATATTAATAGACATGTCTCTAGTTAAAAATATTTTTTAAATTGTGTGTTATCACATGTGGTTGGATCTGCATTAGACACACAGCAGACAAAAAGATAAGTCAACAGGAAGTGGTGTGCAGGGTCACACAGACAGATTTGAAAGCGATAAGCATCCGCCTGCTCTTCCTCCCTGTTATCTAAACCTTTCCCCCCCCCGTACTCTCTCTGTGTGTTTAGGCACTGCCAGTATGTCCCATCCAGGCATCGTGCGACGCTGCTTCCAAGGAAGAGAATAAAGAAAAGAACAGATATGTCAACATCCTGCCATGTGAGTGACAGCAGACCCCCGACACTGTGACACTGACTGACACTAATAAATACGCACTCAGTGGAGCTGAGTTTTTATCTGCTGTTTCTAGCTTTTGGAAACATTTAACAGTGCAGCCATAGTAAATATCAGACAGCCAACAATCAAAGACAGTTTTAGTGATTGACTGAGATTTATTTAAGTGGTTAGGATGGAAAAATTGTAGTGTACTATGTGTTATTAAAATTCCTTCTCTCCATTTGCTTTGTCTCTTTGTGTCGTCAGATGATCACTCCAGGGTGCATCTCTCATCTTTGGAGGGAGTCCCAGACTCTGACTTCATCAACGCCTCCTTTATAAATGTTTGTATAAGCGCAGCATTTTTCCACAAAACAGACAATACTGCCCCTGAGATATTTAGTCCTATCCTAATGTCTCTTCTTGACCTCTTTTTTTCACAGGGTTATCAAGAGAAGAATAAGTTTATTGCAGCTCAAGGTTTGTGCCTGCATTGGAAGCCAAAATAATAGAGCTGTAGTTTATTTAACAAACACACTACCTGATCATCAGCCTATTACTTGTCCTCTGAGTTTCTGTATCCGTCTCGGTCTCTCAGGGCCCAAGGAGGAAACTGTAAATGACTTCTGGCGGATGATCTGGGAGCAGAACACAGCCACCATTGTCATGGTGACCAATCTGAAGGAGAGAAAAGAGGTAGGGCAGAGGGAGGGATGGTGATGTGTGTGTTTTATAAGGTCTTAACAACAGCTCACATGTATGTATTTTGTGTAGAATTTACACCCACAGCTGAGATGTAAAAGAGTGGATAAATCTGTGCAAAAGCACGAAGGAACAAAATCACTTTTCACCTCATAGTGCACTGGTTTTATGTTTAACATGTCTTTATTTGCAAAGTTAATTTTTTATCTGCAAAGTTAGTTTTTAAACCCCCGTGTGCATCCTTACGTGAGAGCAAGCATGACTAGTCTTCAAATGTTGAGGTCACCTTAAAGGGACAGTTCATCTCAAAATCAAAAACACGTATTTTTCCTCATACCTACAGTGCTTTCTATCCATCTAGATTGTTTTGGTGTGAGTTGGTGTGAGTTGCTGAGTGTTGTCGATATGTCAAACAGTCGGCGACTCACCAAAACCATTTAGACTAATAAATAGCATGAAAGGTAAGAGGTGGACTGCCCCTTTAGTCTCTCTTTGGATTTCCACTATACTCATTCTCTTTTAGATGCAGCATAATGTAACCACTGTAAATTTGGATAACTCACATAATAAATTGAAGCTTTTTTTCCACACAGCTTTTCTTGGTGTTAAATCACTGTCTGTGTTTCAGTGTAAGTGTGCCCAGTACTGGCCGGACCAGGGCTGTTGGACATACGGGAACATCCGAGTGTCTGTAGAAGACACCATGGTTCTGGTGGACTACACCATCCGCAAGTTCTGCATCCAACAGGTAATATCTGATAGTGTGGGCACCAGCATTTAATTGTTTTATTCTGTGTTTACCCTACACACATACACAAGTAACATTGGTGTAGCATGTATCTACAAAGATTTAAAAAAGTATCAGGGTACACACTCAAGACTAAAAATAGAGTGACACAAATGAAACACTCATTGTGTCCTGACCTGGTTTGTTTGTGTCTCAGGTGGGAGATGTGTCTGGGAAGAAGCCTCAGAGGCTCGTCACCCAGTTCCACTTCACCAGCTGGCCAGACTTCGGGGTGCCCTTCACCCCTATTGGCATGCTCAAGTTCCTCAAGAAAGTCAAGAATTGTAACCCCCATTATGCCGGGGCCATTGTGGTCCATTGTAGGTAGGTGGATCAAAGCTTGCTCTTCTACATGTTGTTTGTCTGCAAGCCACACAACTCACAACATGTTACATTTCTGTGTGTCAGTGCGGGCGTGGGGCGGACAGGTACCTTCATTGTGATCGATGCCATGTTGGACATGATGATCGCTGAGAGGAAGGTGGACGTGTTCGGCTTCGTCACCAGGATTAGAGCCCAGCGCTGTCAGATGGTCCAGACTGATGTAAGTCCAGTGTTGATGCACTTGAATTCAGTCTCTCCCATGATGCAGTGTTTTCAGCGCAGTTGCTTTTCTTGCTCTTCCCCATTCTCTCTCTGTCCCACAGATGCAGTACGTGTTCATCTTCCAGGCGTTGTTAGAGCACTACCTGTACGGAGACACAGAGCTGGAGGTGACCTCTCTGGAGTCCCACCTGGCCAAACTCTACGCCCCCTCACCTGGAGCTGGCTGCAGTGGTCTGGAGGCTGAATTCAAGGTCTGTTTGTGTGTCTGTCCTGTTCTCCCAAAGAGACCGTTATTCTCTTTAACCCCTCAGTTATCATACCTTTGCAACCAAGCGATTTTAATCCAGTGATGCCTGCTGTACAGTAGAAAACTTTTAGAGGACATTTAAAAGACTTAAGTCAGGCACCCTCTTACATCTAAAGACAACATGAGTTTTTAGGCACACTGACTAAGATTTTCCAAATAGCGGGGATCTTGCAGTGGCACTATTTACAAGACTACACCTCTTTTACTTTTGAGATTATTTCCCATTTTGTTCCTGGTAGAAATTATTTTGCCAGACTGCCTTTAGGAAATATGACCCATAAGCAATTTCTTATGTGTTTGCAAAAACACAGATAAAAGCTGTCATATGCTAACAGCATTATTGTCAACTCGGCTTCAATAGAAGAACTGTATTTTGGTACAAATTTTGACGCTTCATCTCTATTGAACTTGCAATTTATTGGGAAGAGACCATGGGAATGAGAGTTGAAGCGTTTTAGAAATTAGGATTTCTCACTAAAATAAGTGGTGGCACAGTGGCTCAGTGATTAGTATTGTCGCCTCACAGCAAGGGGATTCCTGGTTCAAACACAGGGTGGGGGAGCCACTCTATGTGTAGTTTTTGTGTTCTTCCCATGTCAGCGTGGGCTTTCTCCAGGCACTCCAGCTTCCTCCCACAGTCCAAAGACATGCAGGTTAATTGGTGACTCTAAATTGTCCGTAGGTGTGAATGTGAGTGTGAATGGTTGTATGTCTCTATGTTTCAGCCCTGTGATAGTCTGGCGACCTGTCCAGAGTGTACCCTACCTCTCGCCCAATGTCAGCTGGGATAGGCTCCAGCCCCCGCGTTGCCCAACAGGATAAGTGGTTACAGAAAATGAATGAATGAATGAATGAACTAAAATAAGTGCAGATTGGTGGATCAGATACACAGCGAATCAAACACCAACTCTTGTTCACTCCACAACTCCACTAGTGTCTGCTCCTTTTCCACACTACAAGAGAACCATGACTTGTTGAGCTTCTTGCACCTCCCCGGAGTCTCCTCCATGTTTACTGTTTACCTGGTTTCGTGCTTCTTGTTTGGTTCTGGAGAGACCACACCTATTGGTTCTTGACAGCATTAAACTTCATTATATTCTATTCCAGGAATACTGTTGCTAACAATATCAATTTATTGATACATAATGATTCTGAATATTTGAGACAGTTTCAATATTTGATTTTCCATAGTATCGATACAGTGGGATCAGCTGTGTTTTCTCTCTCTGTCTTATTGTTAAGGTTATCAATAAGACATTTGTTATCATGTTACAGCCCTGTTTATATTTATCTATTAATTCAAAAAGAAAAGTAGTTTTATGCCCTCAATGTCAATTTCCCCGTATAAATGGTACCCAATATCATTAGGTGTTGTCTCAAAGTTGGAAATTCCAGTATACACTCGCCAAACATATTTGATTTTATTGGAACATCAAGACAAGAAAAAGATTGACTAAGACAGATTGATAGAAGATAGCTCGGAGTGAGTTTATGACTATCTTACACCAAATGAGTGAGATCACAGTATCATGCCACAACTGATGATTTTGTTCCAACATTGAAAATATGTCTGCTACAGTAAAATCACTTGTAAAGGTGAAAGGCTGGCAGAAGATGAGAACATTCAGTATCTGAAGTTCACCTGACATATTTTAACTGTAAAGTCTTAAGTTGTGATTTCTCCTCTCTAGAAACTGACATCCATCAAGATTCAGAATGACAAGATGAGAACAGGCAACCTGCCGGCCAACATGAAGAAGAACAGAGTCCTGCAGATCATTCCATGTGAGTGTTGCAATCATAAATGTGAGCTGTGGGTTTACTCAGGATCACTGTGCCCACACACAGTGATGAACACCATGATGCTGATGATGAAGTTGCAGATGTATGGTCTCCGTGTCAACTCAAAGCTTTTCATCAGCCAAGGTTAAAGTTTCTCCCTCCCTCTAACAGATGAGTTCAACAGAGTGATCATTCCAGTCAAACGAGGAGAGGAGAACACCGACTACGTCAATGCCTCTTTCATTGATGTGAGTGTAAAAGCACCTGGATAAGAGTGGATCATTTCATTTCATTAATGCAAGCAATCGATCAGGCGTTTTAAGTCTGGCTTTCTCCCTCCCACTGTTTTATTTCTGTATCCTCCATTCATCCCTCTTCTCCCCGCGGACATCACTTCCTGTCATTTCCGCTCTTTGGTCACAGGGCTACCGTCAGAAGGACTCCTACATGGCGAGCCAGGGTCCCCTGCAGCACACCATAGAGGACTTCTGGAGAATGATCTGGGAGTGGAGAAGCTGCTCCATAGTCATGCTCACTGAGCTGGAGGAGAGAGGGCAGGTGTGTGTGTGTGTGTGTGTGTGCGCGCACTAGTGTTAGATATCAAATCAATAACTGGCTAAAATAGAATATTGATATTAGATTATTTACTCAATGCTAAATTGACGCCACTAGTCTGGTAATAATCTCAGCAAAATAACTTGATCTGTAGTGGTTTTCCAGCATTTCTTTCTGCCAAATCTTTAATAAAATGTGATGTAAATTGTTACTGGTCCACTTGCCCATGTTTTATTGCTACATCAGAGCGTAAGTGATTTTTGTGGGGAGTTGTACAAGGAAATAAGCTTCAATGGGGAGTACTCAAGGTGTAGAACCCAGTTATTTTCTGTAAGCATGTTGGATTTATAGTTAATTTGCTTATTTGTTCATGTAATTAATGATTAATGAAGTTGTAATTTGTTTCTCCCTTTGATATTTTTCACTGTTAAGACATCTGGACAATTGAAAAATCACTATCCAGAGCTCTAGATGCTGTTAATACTTTAGATTTCTCTGAGGTTATCATAGTCAAAGTATTTCGTTAAGCGTGGTAATTTGACCTTCTCTATTATGGCCCCTGCAGGAAAAGTGTGCTCAGTATTGGCCCAGCGATGGAGTGGTGGTCTATGGGGACATCTCCATCGAGATTAAAAGGGAGGAGGAGAGTGAGAGCTATACGGTTCGTGACCTCCTGGTCACCAACAACAGGGTAAGAAGGGATTTCACTGAAGCAAGCAGATGCTACAAATACAAATACAAATACAAACACACAGTGCAGGGTCTAAAGATCACTGCACACCAAGTCCGTATTTTTCATCCAGAATTGCCCCACATTTAAAGATAAATACAAATGTGTCAATCATGTTCACCAGGGTTCCTGTGAATCTTTAAAATTAAGACATATCTGAAAATAAGGCCTTTATTGGTCTTAAAATGTCAAAAGTCTTTAAAACACTCAGACTTGGGAAGTACATTTTTATGAATCGTTTATTTCTGACATTGCAAAATCTCAATATAATGGTATCATCTATTTAAAAATTACCTACTGAATCCCTCTTGCACTCATACAACACTCATACTCAGTTTGCAGGATTGTCAGAGCAGAGGATCCGCTGTCTGCTAGCGAGGTTTCACTGTACCCTGGGCGACATGGCAAATTGCAAATTGTACAGAAATCAGCTATCTATTTTTGCTGCTTGGCTGAAACTGTTACAGAGCAGTGCATACAAGGCTCTCTGTATTGTTTGCAAGAAGTTTGTCACACTCAGCATGATGGGGATCAAGGCAGTGGAATCCCACATGCAGAGTGAGAAAAACAAAATCACCAAAAAAAACACAGCAGCTAGCAAACGCATGAATTTCCCACTTCTGTTCTACCCTTGTGTATACATATATATATATACAGTCATGGAAAAAATTATGAGACCACCCTTGTTTTCTTCAGTTTCTTGTTAATTTTAATGCCTGGCTCAACTAAAGGTACATTTGTTTGGACAATTATAATGATAACAACAAAAATAGCTCATGAGAGTTTAATTTAAGAACTAAGAACTATTCATTTTCCATGGTTTTCTTGATAATAACCAAAATTACTTAAATTCTTACATCAATAGCTATGGCATTGTACCGCCAAAAACACTACTTTTAAGCATTCCATGTTTTCTTTTCTGTTTGCTTTAAACACATGATACACACAAGAGTTAATACGTGATTGCATAATCATTGTTTTTGATGACTGCAGCCATGCGTCTTGGCATGCTCTCCACCAGCTTCTGACATTGTTCTGCTGTCACAGCAGCCCATTCCTGTTGGACAAATTCAAACAAATTTTCTTTGTTTTTGGGCTTGTGGTTCTCCATTTTGAGTTTGATGATTTTCCACAGGTTTTCAATTGGATTAAGATCTGGTGATTGAGCAGGCCAAGGCATGGTGCGAATGTTGTGGTTCTCCATCCAGGCTTTAACTGACCTTGCCGTGTGGCAAGGGGCATTGTCTTGTTGGAAAATCCAGTCATTCGAGGCAGAAAAGAGTTTTCCAGCTGATGAAAGAAGACTGTTTTCAAGGGTAGTCCTGTACATGACCTGGTTCATTCGGCCTTCACACAATTGCATTTGCCCTGTTCCACTCAGACTGAAACAAGCCCAGATCATGACTGATCCACCCCCATGTTTTACTGTAGGGGCAAGACAGTCTGGGTTGTAAGCTTCTCCAGGCTTCCTCCTAACCAGTAAGTTGGCTGGAGTGGGCATCAATTCAAAATTGGATTCATCACTGAAGAGAACCTTAGCCCAATCATCAACAGTCCAATCCTTGTGGTCTCGAGCAAAGAGTAACCGGGCCTTCCTCTGCCTTTCATTGATGAAGGGCTTCTTGCGTGCTCTGTGTGACTTCAAACCAGCTTCAACAAGTCGGTTTCGAACTGTCCTTGCCGAACAAGTCACATTTCTCGACAGTGCCCACTCATTTTTAAGGTCCCTGGAGGTCTGACCACGATTCCTGACACAGGAACGGATGAGTGCACGGTCATCTCGTGGGGTAGAAAGACGTTTCCTGCCACGGCCAGGTAGCAATTTGGTAGTGCCATGTTCAGCTTGTTTTTTTTTTTTGTAATGAACGGCTGTCTTGGAGATCTTCAGTTTTTTCGCTACCTGTCTCTCACTCATGCCAATTTCCAGCAGTGCCAAGATGGCTGCCTTTGTGGCTTCACATAATTCTTTTGTTTTAGGCATTATGTGAGAGCTGACAACTTCTGAGTTGTGCTACGGCTTGAATGTAAGCAGGAAACCACTCTAGGCCTTTGCATGTGCAGTGCTGCTTGTGACATGAAATGGCCTCTTATATACCCTGGGAATCAATTAAGCTTAAGAATGTCAAATGGGCCATAAAGTATTATGTGACCAGCTGCATTTTTTGTTGTGTTCATTGTATTATACGTTTAGTGGTACCAGATATTAGAATGAACAAGAGATTGAAGACAAAAAGGGTGGTCTAATAATTTTTTCCATGACTTTATATATATATATATATATATATATATATATATATATATATATATAGTGTGCAAGGTTTCTCTATGTAACATACAATTAAACCCCAACTTTGTGTGCAAAGGCCTCAAGAGATGTTAAATACTGTGTCCTTTGAAGCCCAGATTAGTTGATACTGATTAAATAACAACAACAATCTTTGAAATTCTACCTTTAAAACATAACCTGATATCTTCATTTTGTCCTCCTTCATCTCTCTAGGAGAACAAGGCCCGAGCAGTACGTCAGTTCCATTTTCATGGCTGGCCAGAGGTGGGCATCCCCACTGACGGGAAGGGCATGATCAACATAATTGCTGCGGTGCAGAAACAACAGCAGCAGTCTGGCAACCACCCCATTACTGTGCACTGCAGGTATAACACACACACACACACACACACACACACACACACACACACACACACACACACACACACAGCCTTCCTCACTCAGTGTGTTGCAGTTTTAAACCTGTATGTACCGGTCCGACAAAAAAATGGGAAACAAACACTTGACATCAGGGTAATTATATAGATTTTTTTTGTCTTGCTGTTGCACATGGAAATGCTTCTGGCTATAAAAGGTGCTACTGTGTGTCTGGGAAATTGTTGCAGTTATTAAATCACAGGAAAAAACAGCTCAGGAGAATTGTTCTCTTCTTCCTCGTGACATTTTAACTGCTCCTACTGTTGCTATGTGCTCCCACAACAAAGCCTCTTGTGTGTATGTTATTTCTGCATATGCTCACTGTAGCGTGCATATTGACGTTTATATTTTTGCCTGTGTGCACACAGTGCTGGTGCTGGCCGGACGGGGACTTTCTGTGCGTTGAGTACAGTCCTGGAGAGGGTGAAGGCAGAGGGTATCCTGGATGTCTTCCAGACAGTCAAGAGCCTCAGACTGCAGAGACCACACATGGTGCAGACACTGGTGAGGGGCCCTTTGAACCTTAGAATATATACTTTTCATTATGCCTTGGACACAGGGCCCAATAAGCAACTGGTTAATCTCTGAAAAGAGGAATTTCTTTTTCATTATTGGTACTTGAATGAGCTCTAAGCCACTGATAAGATTTTGGTAGCGGTTTGATTTATGTCATTACATTAACAGTCATGTGTGATCCCACAGCCTGAGAGTTTGTTAGCAGGGTGAAAGGAATAGGTCAAAATGAGAGAAACACTAATTTTCTTGCCAATAGTTGAGTAAAATTTACACCGCTCTCATGCCTGTACGTTAACTATGTAACTGCAGCCAGTTAGCTTAGCATAGCATAAGGGCCCAATTAACATGTTATGTCTCTGGGGGTTTTCCACACAAAAAAGTGTAAAAGAAATATCTATATAGCAGCGTCATGGTGTGTTATGTGGTCGACTACTTCTCTGCCAAGACCAGTTGCTAGGCAGCAAGTGAGAGGTTACTGGTCTCAGTTAAGAATGACATGTAACTCACCCAAAGGAGATATAATGAGTTAATTAGTGAGCTTTAGAGGTGCTGGTCGGAGGATAGGTGGAGTTTTTTCCCCCCAGTTCTCTCTTTTGTTTGACACGTAAATGCAAAACAAGGTTTTAGGAACTTTAGTAATGCACCAATCTTTAAACTACCGCTGTGTGATTGTACAGCTGTGTAAGCCTTTATACAAGGGATTGGTGACTTCAAGGCTCAGTGATAAGGCCCTTTAAATAATATCGCAATGTTTTTAGGCTATACGGTGATAGACGAAACATATCTTTATTTTCTGAAATATCCCCTTAACTACTGTAGACTATTAATGTAGTATACTAGTAAATAAACTACTGTTACAATCAAGTTAGATGAAGTACTGTTATATAAAAGTTCAAACATAGTACTTTTACAATAAAATTAAATAAAGTACTGTTATGATAAAGTTAAATAAATTACTATAACAATAAAATAAACTACTGTTAAAATAATGTTAAATATAATACTGTTAAAGTAAAGTTAAATATAGTAATGTTACAGTAACGTTAAACAAAGTTCTTTCACAATGAAATTAAACAAATTACTGTTATACTAAAGCTAAATAAAGCAGTATTACAATAATTTTAAAGTAAATGATGATGATGATGATGTGTTATGATAAAGTAAAATAAATTATTATAATGAAATAATAAACTCTTTTTACAATAACATTATATAACAAAGTGAAGTTCATAAAGTACTGTTA
Source organism: Epinephelus awoara (assembly GCA_035609425.1). Lineage (NCBI taxonomy): Eukaryota > Metazoa > Chordata > Actinopteri > Perciformes > Serranidae > Epinephelus > Epinephelus awoara. The sequence continues at coordinate 16,647,797 of CM069296.1, forward strand.
TAATATATTTAAAGTTATTACTATTACAATAAAATAAACTACTGTCACAATAATGTTAAATATCATACTGTTACTAAGGTTACATAAACCACTGCTATGATAAAATTGTGCTGTTATAATGACGTTAAATAAAATACCGCTGCAATAAAGTTGAGTATTGTTAAAGGAATTGCTTTTATTTTGAAGCACCCGGCTCGTCTAAGAGTGGAAGTGTTGACGTTTTCTTTGTGAACTTGAAGCTTCTGATTACCTGCTACATGTTAAATGTTTGCAGATCACCCACCCCTAACTTCACTGACTGAAATGTGACAGAAAACTCTAGTATTGGTAGTTCCCACTAACTTCTGCTGTGCCCTCCCTCCCCTCAGGAGCAGTACGAGTTCTGCTACAAAGTGGTCCAGGAGTATATCGATGCCTTTTCTGACTACGCCAACTTCAAGTAGGGACTTGCCATGGATGGATGAATGGATGGATGTCCGCATACACTTCATACGAGCATATGCACGCACCAGAACACACACACATACATTACCATGCAGAAAAGCTGCATATTCCCATCTGATGGATTTTTTTAAAAAGCAAAGACTGATCACAACTTGATCTGCGGATGGGATGAACTGCCCGCAGGAAAAGGGAACAGAGGCCTCGGCCCGGAGGACAGGGCAGCGCAGTCGGACAGAGAAAATAACTGAGATGCCTTCTTGAATATTTTGTAATATTGGTCTTGTTAATACAGCCCTTCACCCCTATTTGCTTCCCAACTCTCCCCCATATGTATATATACTTACTGTGTTGCATCTTATTACTTTGGTTTCAGACACAGTTTTGAGTTTGGCTGCATTTTTGGGTGGCACCTGTAATGTATTTTATTGGTATATATATAAATATATAAATATATATATGAATATAAATCTAATGCTTTGGAGGCTAATGTAAAAAAAAATCCAGAGTCAAAGTAATGATGTTTGGATTTAACTTTTTTTTTTTTTTTTTTTTTTTTTTTTACTTTTTAGGGGACAGAGACTTAAAACATTTTTGGCTTGGTCAGAGCCGTGCTGTAGCAACATGTGTTGTAGCAGAACGCTGAACATTTACAGACATTTTTCACTCGACGTTCACACAGTACACACACACACACACACAGACTAGACAGCAGAGCCATTTATCTTCACACAGATTCAGTTCAATCTATCGAGCCACTTAACAATTTCTCCCTTTTAAGTTTCAGGGGTTCAAAGGTCACTCATGATTGGAGATCAGAATCTCTGTGATGTAGCTCATCAACTCAGGTTGACAAACTCACACACACACACACACACACACACACACACACACACACACACACACACTAAATACCAGGAGCCATTCATTTTTTGAGTACGTGTGTGTGTTTGTTTGAACTGGAGCTTAAGCTGGCAGAGAAGACACAAGTGTGTTTTCACATCACTGTCTTCTATCTGCCGAGTGCCAAAGTCCTTCACACACTTGGTTATGCAGCTCTGGAGTCAGAGACCATGTTTAGACACTCAGTACAAGAAAGCTATTTTACTGTAACCAACACACTGCTTGACTATAACAGGAAATCGGTAACGTAGAAACAAACACACATTTTTTTTTACAGCATAAAGAAATTAAAGGAGAGTCGGTCGAGCTTTTATGTTGAAACTCTAAAGTTATTTTTTTATTTTATTTTAAGGTCTGTTACAGTATCTGCAGCAGTGCTGATCATGTTGGCAAGCCAAATCACAAACACAATCTCGAGTAACTCCATTATTGCATTGTAGAAATCAACAAATGTTATATACCCAGCATATTTCTTTTTCTTGTTTACAGACGCACGTCAGTATTTCTTGTTGATTGTATTCAGCATTTTTTTTCCCCTCTGGATTTCCTTTGACTCTGCCCGAATTAACCCTCATTTCTTATTCCTGCTATACACTAGCCTCACATCACTACGCTGCACCGTCACACCTTTACCGAATGATTCCCCTGATGCCGAAGAATGTCTCTTTTTAATTCGAATGCTGTTGCTAACATATTCCTCAAAAATGGATACGTTGTTACTTAAATAGCGGAGGAGTGCCATGCCATGTTTGCTCAGATTGTTTTTTAATGGCTGTCCTGTGAGGACACAAAGACTTGAATTACAGTGTTTGTTTTTTTTTAATTATTATTATTTTCAGACGGGGTTACAACTGAGGCTGTGTCCTCAATTGTTATAAATGATGTCAGTTTGCCGCAGGGCTTCAGGTCAGTCGTAATGTCAACTCGGTCAGCTCAGGAAATGACTGACGCCAGGATTGTTTGAATTTACAAATTGAACAAATTCATCTTTCAGAGGTGACTCATTCAGATAGTTTAGTCTCTCACCACAGGAGTATTTAGATATCAAGCCTTGCCCAGATTTTAACAGATTTTAATGCCATGATATTAAAAATTATATTTCTTTTTAAAGAATTTTCAATCTATTTTAATCTTGTTTAACGTAGATTTTAATTGAGAGCAGCCCCATTATTGTACATAACTCGCATCACACACACACTAATAGTCTAAATCAAACTAACAATCCCGTATTTTATTACTTGTCTTAACAGAAGGAGCACAATCAATCCTAATTTATTGATAGCGGAGTTAAAAGTACATGCTGAATTTTTAGGAAGGGTGATTGCGTCAAAATTGATTGTTTGAACACTCATGCACTATTTGCACCAAAAGCGAAGCCCTTAAAAAATACAGAACCAAATAAGAGATAAGGTCGAGTTAATTATTTGGCCTTGATGTTGAACTATGGGAATTATATTTGGACTGAAGCCCGTTCAGGTCTCAAAGCTCTGGGTTAAGCCTTCTCTAGGGACTTAAAGTAGCAGATATTTTAGCTGACCAGTCACTGAAAATGTGCATTGTCATCGTCATTTCAGGTCTTCATTCGTTCCAAAGCGTCACAAGTGCCCGCACTTTTAGTTAGGTGCCATTATGTGCTTCATTTATTTACTTTGTCACTTATTGGGGTCTTTAATTCATAGTGGAGGGGATGCTTTTTGTTTGGCTACTGTGTCTGTGCTTAGATGACATGGGTGTGTGTGTGGATCATGTGACTTTGTCCCATTGCAGTTTAATAGCAAAACAAGACACTGTGCCAACCCATGAGACCCACTATTTTGCTAATAGTGAACTTTTAAAAAGTGCCTCACTGGTAGGTTTAAAAAAAAAAAAAAAAAAGATTACAAACAATATGTGGTGCAACTGTTGTCATCCTAAATGCTGTCCTTTGCATTTTCCCAACTTGCATGTATTTCCTCAACTATCATCTACAGACGGATGACATGCCTCTTTTTATGACAAATCAATAGGGCCAAAACCAAGACTGGGTCGGTCATCCTTCCTTTCACATTCCCTCTAGTCGAACATGCGTAGATTTCTTGATTGTGCTGATCAAACTAACATTGAGGTCACTTTTTAAATATATATTCCATCTTCATTTAATGATTTCATTTCATTCCATATCAGTTCAATGTGGGATCCATGACAAGTAATCAATTGTGGGTACCCGAATGTTCAACAAAAATTTATAAATTTGTCCCCATGAAAAAATGTATTTTTTATGCATTATCACTGAGGGAAACCAAACAGTTGTCCCTGTTTCACAACCCTGTGTTCCTGGAGCGTTTCACCAGTGGGGTGTTTTGAATGCCCCAGAGAATTAAAATACAGCTCCATTTCAAGAGCGTCGGACTTGAGGGAGACGAGAGTCTGACTTCACTCTTTTTCTTTCCACCTTGTATGTCCCCTGTCCAATTCCTCTCACAGCTGTCCACTTCCTTTTTCCTCTTTCACTTTGTCGTTGGACCATTGGACATTTTCCCCCAGTGGTGACTGCCCACTCCCTTTTGTACATAATGTAAGGTTATTTATATTTCATTCCTGTCTGCTGCCTTGCTTATTATATTTTCTTCTCCCCCCTTCTTCTTTTTTTTTAAAGATGTATATTGAACTGTATCGGGACCATTTTGAAATGTATTAGAGATGTTTTGTTTTGGCCATTTTTAATTTGGTATAATTGTCTTAAGCAAATCCTATTTTTTAATTTGCCAATGTTTGTTTCTAGTGTTTTGTTATTCAACATTTGAATATATGTATATATAATTATATATATGATAAAATTATATATAATTATATAATGCCAAATGGCCTTTCTAAGCAAGATACTGTTCAAACCTAATAAAGTGCTTGAGATTTTATCATTTGTCTGTGTTTATTGTGTCTTTAAATGTGATGTTAAAGCCAGAGGTGCAGTTACGTCACAACAACCTGATGCTCATTACAGCTCGCCTCTCAATGAAGACTAATGGTGCAGTGGTGCAAAATAATTGCCGATCGTTCATGTAGCCTATAGATCAGTCAGTCCTCCTGAGTGTTGCTCTTGAAGGGTTTTCAATCAGCGTTTAACCCTTCACCCCAAATCAAATATTAATGTGCTTTTTGCACCAATAAATAATTAACCAGGGATTAGTTTAAGATTTGTGTTGAAATGTTTGTATGCTGTAATACCTGGAATTCATTTTGGAGCAGTAGTCTAACAAATTCGTAGCTATAGAAAGAGAAATAGGAAGATCCAATGTGATCCTAGCTTGAGACTTAAATTTTTTAACAGTCTGCATTTAGAAAATGAAGAGACTGACAACAACTGAGCAGTTAGGACACATGGAGGGTTTGAACAAAATATGGTATTTAGTTGCAATCAGGGAAATTAAGCATCCAGTGATTTTGGAGCTTGAGTCTGGATATCTCACCATCTGTCTTTTAATCTGTTTTTTTGGGTTTTTTTTGAGTCCCAAAACATTTTGAAATGTAATCATTGAGGGTCAAGAAAAATAACAAATGTTTTGCTGCCTATAGCGCTATCTGTAGAGGTCTGTGTCGATTAAATCAAAAGAGGGTTAGAGAATGAAATTATCCACAGAATGATCATCCATCACTCTATCCATTTTCAATTGCTTATCTGAAGCTGGGCAGCAGGGCAGCAGGCTGAGCAAAGTATTCCAGACGTCCCTCTCCCCAGTGACGCTTTCCTGCTCCTCCTAGAGGACCCGAGGCGTTCCCAGGCCAGACAAGATATGTAATCACTCCAGCGTGTTCCGGGTCTGCTCCAGGGCCTCCTACCAGCTGGACGTGCCCAGAACACCTCTAACAGGGGATGCCCAGGAGGATCCTGATCAGATTCCCGAACCGCCTGACCTAACCCCTTTTGACGCAAAGCAGCAGCTCTATTCTGAGCTCCCTCCAGATGTCTGGCTCCTTGCCTTTTCTCTAAGGCTCCCTTAGAGATAGGGTAAGCCACCCTTCGGAGGAAACTCATCTTTGCCGCTTATATCTGTGATCTCATTCTTTGCTCATGACCACAGTTGAGGGCTGGGATGTAGATAGACCAGTAAGTTGAAAGCTTTACCTTCTGGCTCAGCTCTCTCTTCACCACAACAGTCTGGCACAGCACTCGCATCACTGCAGACACCACGCCAAACTGCCTATTCATCTCACACTCCATTCTACCCCCACTTGCATCATCTCCAAAATGCAGAGATTCAGTTCTGAGGAAGTGAATGATCATTTTAATTACTAATCCTGTGTAAGTGTTTTCCCATGCCCCCAGGGTGAACAAAGACTCCAAGAATTCTTGATGAATTGGAGTAATGGGGACTGTGTTTAACAACAGCAAAACTATTTCAAAACGTCTGTTCACAAACTCTGATCCAGTTGTATGATCAGTACTTCCCAAACACATGCATTTCCATTAAAAGTCAATATTTGCATTGTAATGATATGAAATCAGGTACGTTGCTGTCAAAACGATTAACATAATTAGCGAATGGTTTGCACCACTTGAATGTGTGCTGGGCAAAACCAATTGGCAGATAACAATACAGCCACCTATCAGTGTATGTTACATTTTGAAATGTTCATTCACAGACACCTGAGAAGGAAACTGCTCTTGCTTCACACTGACAGGATTTCACATCTCCTTAGTGACACATCTTGGAGTCATCACACTTCAACCAGTCCTCTGCACCAAACAGTCATGCGTCACAACACACAAACTGCCAGATGAACTGAGTCAACAGCAGCACGTCATACTGTCAGTCATTTCCTGAGTGAGTTGTGGCTCTGCATCTAAAACTCTGAAAAGGGATTACCTCCTCTAATTGAGAAGGATGTCATTAGTGCCCTGGACAGGAGACCACTGTGTTTGTTCCCCTTGACATGAAATGCCTCTGTGTTTCTCCCTGACTGAAGGGTCATGTGGGTTAAAGGGAGGATGTGTGATGGGTCACCGTGGTCAGAACAGGTGAAAAAAGACAGGAAATTGGAACTATTGAGTTTCACCTTCTGACAAGGACCCACTGTGCTTGTTAAATACTATTAGTCAAAGATAATAGTCAGTAAGGCCCAGACTGTAGGAGCCAGAAACAAGGGTTATATTCAAGTGACTCTTACATGTCTTATGAGACATTTTTCATCTATCTGTCTTCATCATTCATCAATTGAAATGAGTGTTTTAATGTACTTGAAAAGTTTGCATGAAAAAACTGTCATTACCCTGATCTGATTTGAATCTGTTGTCAGTCAGACTGACAGTATTTGGATGTGGATATGGGTAGTGCATGCATGTGAGCAGATGAGCATCAGTGCTGTTTGCAGGTGATAATTGGTACTGGCTGTGTCTCCTGGACCTTTTGTCCCAAGGGACCGTTCATTTCACCACAGGGAACACAGGGACCAAAGGGTCAGTGATGGGCGGGGCAATAGGGGAATGATAATGGAAATGTGCGTTGGGAGGGGTACATATATTTAGAAGGAAGATGAGGTTGAGGAGAATCTAGACTGTAATACACTGGTGAAACTGTGAGACACTGACCAACTACAGGGCAAGCAGAGTGAGCTTCTGGCAGGACGTCAAGAGACACCTGTAGTGATAAAGTTGTGAGAATAAGGTAAGTATTTTTCATTACAATTCCACGTAGCTTTATTGTACTCTGTTTAAAATGTATATTGTTATTAGAGTAAATATGAATTTGAATATTGTTGGAAACCTGGTGTTACCTCTTCTTATTATCTCTCAGGGTAAATATGACTCAAGATTGGATATTTTAGGCTTATTATTGTTCAGCAGCTTAACATTTGTCCTAAGAACTCTGTGTATCTATAATTATCACAGCATTGCATTTGGGAAAACTGTCTATGAAAGTTCCTAAGATAATATCCCACATAACAATGTTTCAAATGCAAAAACATTTGGCTGATTCATAGAAGGCAAACATTGTAAATTTAAACTACAGTGAAACATGATCAAAATGTAAAAATAATTCAGCAAAATGCAAAATTGCATCAGAAAATAATTCAGTCTAAATATTAAAACTCATAGCATTATCATGTCTGAAGCCATGCTGGTCTTACTGCAAACTATCAGAGCTTTCTGATAGCCGCTGTTTTCACTGCATGAAAAGCAAAATCAAAGATGCCTTTTCAAATTTAGTTCCAACTTTCTGCTGCACAAAAGCTATTCCAGATTTGAACTGATGGATAATACAATTAACAGTAATTTATGAGAGTATTTAAACACTTGAAATTTGTGTGTGTGTATATATATATATGTATATATATATATAATGCACATACTAGTGCATAAACAATCACCTGAAATAAAAAAAAAAAATCTTCTGGCAGAGGTTTAAATGAAGTCCACACCCCTGTAATTGAGTGTCCATTTCTGCCTCTAGGTGGGAATATCATGTGTGTATCTCGGCTGGTTTTGCTGCTCGGGCTGCTTCTATGTGTGGGGGCTCAGCTGTCCAGCGCCCAGCACTGGTCCCATGGTTGGTACCCCGGAGGCAAGAGGGAGCTGGACTCTTTTGGCACGTCAGAGGTCAGGAGCAGTGTTTGTGTGCCAGTTTGAATTCTCATCTGCAGAGAATTTCCTGTTGAGAATGAAGGTACACTTTGTCTCTTTACCCTCCTTTATAGTCCTAAATCTGCTCTCTGTGTCTCTCAGATTTCAGAGGAGATTAAGCTGTGTGAGGCAGGAGAATGCAGCTACTTGAGACCCCAGAGGAGAAGTATACTGAGAAACATTATTGTAAGTGAACCCTGTCGTTTCAGGTTGTATAAACCCTGATAAAAATAAAAGGCGTTTGAGCTGCCTAATGTCCCACTGTAATCAAAGGGGATTATGCAGTTATAGCAAAGATGTAATTAGGTAATGTTCTATTTAGCAAATTAAAAAAAATGTATACACTGGACATAACAACAGCAGTTGTACTACACTAAGCATATTAATCATATAGTGTCTGACTCTCATGTGATACTGTGTCACTCTTCGCAGCTGGAAGCCTTGGCCAGAGAGCTCCAGAAGAGAAAGTGACAGCTTTCCAGCCTACACTGCTTTTCTACCCTCCTCTTCAGTGCCCTTGTCTTCATGTGAAACAACTTTATGTTGATTCTCTGATCTCGTCCATTTGTTTTCTTTGTCAGTAAAGTTGTTTTCCAGCCTTACATGGATTTGTCCTGTGGCAAACAGATGTTGATTGTTGAATGTAATGACATAATAAAGTATCTATTTTGATATTACATTTTATTCATTTTTGTGTCCACAATTTTCTAACGGCATATAATGTTATAGTAAATATTGAGGAAAAAAGTAGTTGCACATCAAGAGAACAAATAAAACGGCCTTCTGACAAATACTCAAAAGAATTCACACTGGTAATTGGTAGAAAAGGCATATTAATTTTTTGTTACTTTCTTTTTAAAGGACCAGTGTGTAGGGTTTAGTGGGATACATTGGCAGAAATTGAATAGAATAAGAATAAGTATGTTTCATTTCATGTTTAATCACCTGAAACTAAGAATTATTGTGTTAAACCTTAGAATGAGCTGTTTATATCTACATAGGGGGCGGATCCTTGTCCTTGAAGTCATCCACCATGTTGTACTACCATGTTTCTACAGCAGCCTAGAATGGACAAACCAAACACTGGCTCTGGGTAGAGACATTTGCCTTTTCGCGTCAGCTACCATAGTATGCAGTCCGTCAAGAGTGTTGGAAAAACAGTGTTTTTACCAATTTAAATCACTTGGTCCATTTGTTTTGGAGAGGAAGAGACCTTTGTCAGCTCCTGGTAAAAACCTCCTAAACATGTAGAGTTTAAGTTATCAGAGAAAAGGGTGACCACAGATTAAATTATCAGAGAACAGTAGGTGAGCAGACATTAGCAGGGGCTGGGCTATCGGACCCTAACAGTGCCAAAGAAACACAGATTTGTAACATGAAACTGCTTCACTTGGTGTTTTTACCAGTTTAAATCACCTGGTCTGTTTGTTTTGGAGAGGAAGAGACCTCGGTGGATAACTCAGCTCATGGTAAGAATCTCCTGGACAATAAACACTGAAGGAATTCTTACCCAGAGAAATTTCAGATGGTTGCAATCTGCAATCCTCAGAGCTCGACGCCACTAAATCCCCCGAAATTACTGTTCCTTTAAAAGGTTATTTAATTGTCTTTTATAAAACATATGTCGATTTTTGATTTTAGGTAAACTACATGAAATCAAAAATATATGAAATGCACAGATGAGCGCAGTGTTTTCATAGCCTCATCATCTTAAAAGGTTTGTTTTGGATTCTCCATAGACTGTATACAGTGGGACGATCCCAGTCACTGTATAGATAGTATACAGTGACTAGACTGTACATGTTATATAGCACAAAGTACACAGACTGTATAGTATAGTACATATAGTATACAGCAACTAGACTGTATACAATATATAGCATTAAGTACACACAGACTGTATATAAACTGTAGCCCATATACAGTATACAGTACTTACTGTATATTAAACAGTATGAAGTACATAGGCTGCATCTAGTACATAGACTTTATAGGTTACAACATAAAGTACATAGACTGTACTATAGTATACAGTGCACTGACTATGTATACAGTATACAGCACATAGTGTATGTTGCGCATAGACTGTAAATATAGTATAAAGTACACAGACTGTATACAGTACAGCCAACGCCATAAATACTACGGCGTCACTGCGCATGCACCAAACAGCTAGGGAAAAACATGGACGACAGAAGTGTCTGTACTCTGCAGCTTGCGGAGTCAGACGCTCAATATAACACTACCAGTGCACCTAACGCCGCTTCTGTCACAGATGCTGACACAGTAATAAACACTAAAATAGATAGCACCCAGGTTGAAGGTGAGTTTTGTCTAGAACGTGAGGATTCAGCCGTATGGTGTGCTGCCTGCCGAGCCAACGTTAGCTTTTTTAGCTAACTGGTTAGCCAGCTCAACAGTCGAGTGAGCTAGCTCCTTAGCTAAACACGCTAATATTAACTTTCTAGCGGTCGCTGTAACGTCAAGAGTTGGTCAATATTTTATAGCGGTCCTTGTGTACATGAGCTGTAAACGATATCGCCCATTAAAAACTCTAAATCCAGCCAGGTCGTTTCCTAGGTCCGGAAATGGTTGGCCAGTTGCTAACGTTGAGTGTACTGCGAGCTAACTCAGTCCCCAGCCCAAAGTACCTTTTTGTTTGAACTGGTCACAAACCAGTGGTGAAGGTTAACTGGTAGGACAGCTAGCGTGTTTCGGTAACGGAGGCCAGCCAGTAACTTAATACAGTTAGTGACATTAATTTAACCCTCACTCTGGCTACTGATGGCAACTTAATTAATACTTAATGTTACTAGTCAGATCAATGGAGCAACACACCAGCTAGTGGAAACTGTTACAGTCAAATATAGCTTGTTGTATATAAAGACATAACTAGTATTGTCAGGTTGGCAGAGAGTTTCAATGATACCTCATCAGCTGATTTGTCAGTCAGTCTGACCTTAAAGATATCCATCTGTCCCTCACTTAGTGGTCTCGGTCACCAGTAGCATAGGAATAGGGCTAAAATAATATCTTCATACATTGTACACATAATCTGAGATACAGTACCTACAGTCTCTGTTCTCTTGGTAACTGCTACTGTGATTATCATTTGGTAAGTACAGTATTTGAAATGTATCAGCACACTTGGCTATTTAGGCCAGTACCAGCGTGTCTGTTAGTTATTTTATTCAAGGCAGCTTTAATTCATGGCAGCTGTTATTGTGCAGAGTACAGAGGGATATGCTATTTTAGTATATAATTATTGTTTTACGTTGGAAAAGATGGCAAGCTTAAATTGTGCCAACACGCTCGAAGTGTTGTGAATCAAAACTTGAAAATATTGCACTTAATTTCAGTGCTTTATTCTTCTTAACCTCAGTTTTATTTAATCTAAGGTAATTGTCAGAGTTGATCAATATTGTAGTTTTTTTTTCCCAGTTATCAGGTGACAATTGAAATTACATATATACTGTACTTATATACAGAGGAAAAGTGAGTTAGTTAGTAAGTTTAAATAATTAATTAACATGACAAGGTAATTGATTTTAAACTGGTATTTATTTATTTATTTTCATGGACTCACTATGGGAGTAATTGACTGATTATTGTTGCTCTAGTTACAAACTTTTAGTCACCATTATTCATAAAAGCGTATTTATCAGTCCTATCTGATGATCAGATCAATACAGCATAGGGTGTAAAATCATACTACAAACCGTTATTGGCAGCAAGGATGTAAACATATTAAGTTTCACAGTAATATATCAGTCCTTACTTATTGCTATAATTTTAATTTAATCTCTTAAAATGAAAACTCACAAACTGCTTCTTCTCAATTTTGGAAAAATAGCCACACTAATAACCAAATCTTTGCCCAAACAGTTGAGATATTACCAAATATTTATTGATATTACCAAATATTTATCGTTAGTGTTAATGAAAGATGTTCCAAATGTTTGAGTGTTAAATAATTGTGATTCAAGTGAATATGAGTGGAGCACATTATATTTCATTGATGCTTTCAGGGCAAATCATTCAGCATTACATGAATGCAGAAGTACAGTGTGAGACATATGCATCGGACTTTGAATAAGCAGACTGAATGCAGTCAAGCATAAAACCACAATATTCTCACACAGTAACAGTATATGCTGCAGATGTTAAGAGATGATGCTGTACTGCACAGTAGCAGTTTTGTGTCCGTTTAGGGATTTTAATGAAAGAAGGACCACCTAGTTTATCTCTGTCCCAGAGTCTCCTTTTGGCAAATTATGTCATAGAGTGGAAAATGTGTTGCATAAAACATGGCCAAAGGGCGTGGTTGCATCTTGAATGAGTGTGGAATTTGATTGTTGATCAGGGCAGATTGATCTTGGCAGAATTTCTGGCCTACAAAGACGAATCAAATGAATCTGTATCTGTATCACTCAAAATCTGCCAAAGAGGAGACAGATTTTTTTATAATGTATACCTCTTGCAAACAGCTTATGTTTTGTGTGCAGAGATAGTGTTAAGAATTAATGTAATGTACTGATTTAATAGCCTGTTATTTGTTCATTATGCCTAATTCACTGTGGCCTACTTGTAACAGTGACTGTATATTGTGCCACACAGGAGACAAGGGTGAAGAGGAGCTGCTGAAGGGTCTCCTCACTGACGACTACTGTCATGTGTGTGAGGCTGTGCTGCTCTTTGAATCTCAGCGGGTGTCCCACTATGAGGTGTGTCCTGCTCTCCAGGCAGTCATGGAGCTGTGGTGCAGTTTTATTGACCTCATAAGGTCGGAGCCTGTATAATAATAATGTCTCTTGTGTTCCCCGACTGCAGGGAAAGAAACATGCTCAGAAACTCAAGGTGTACCTGCAGTCCAGGAAGGCTGAGAAGACGAGCAAAGAGTCCACAGGGCCCCAGGTTAGCACTCGTTTAGAGATTTTACTCTTTGCATATTTAGGCACAATCTTAATTTGTAATGTTGAGCATTGAGTGTAACAGTAATAAACATAAACCATAATGCTGCAAGCATCTAATGGTAAGGAGGCGGAGGGCCATAGCTGTAATGATATCCTCCTCAGTATAATATAACACACATAAGAGAGAGGTGCACAGAGATGCTCAAAGGGATCATCTAAGACCTCTTTTATAATTTTATTCTTCATTTGTTGTTTTCATATTCAAGCACATATCTGTCTCTTAAAAAGCCAGTCTTGTGCCTGTGTTTTGCAGCGGACCATGACTACTGACAAGGACCATTTCTGTGAGCTGTGTAACATGGTGTTTAGCTCCCACGTGGTGGCAAAATCACACTATGAAGGCAAAGTCCATGCAAAAAATCTTCGTAAACAAGGTCTCCAGCCCCAAGGCAAGTGTGGGTTGTGTGATGAAAAAGTATAAAAGTGAACTGAATACTAATGTTTACAGATTAACAGTGTTTGTTGACAGTATGGCTTGTCTGCTCACGTTCTGCTTCACCTCCTAAGGCCCAACACAAACTAACTTAATGATTTTGTCGTTGCAGTTATAGACAGGTGCACAGAGGTCCGTACTTTACCAAGTGTGACTTGGGAGCCTGATGATGCTGACCAGAAACCTGCCCCAGAGGGAAGTGTGGAGCATCTCCCGGACCCTGCCGTCACCACAACTACCCCCAGCACAGAGGTTGATCTGACGGACCCTAACAAGTACTGTTCCCTGTGTGCTGCCTCCTTCAACAATCCTCAGATGGCTTTGCAGCACTACAACGGACGCAAACACCAGAGGAATCACGCCAGACAGGAGCTGCTCAAAGAGCTCGGAGACAATGTCCAACAAGGTAACACAGGGTCCTGCCACTCAGCCAAGCAGGAATAATAGGGTATCAGACCCCTTTGAGTCCATTTTAAGATTATTATTTCTAGGGCTTCACTTTTGCCATAGAACAGCAGTAGAGTGTCAGGGAAGTGGGAGAGAAAATGGGGATGACACTCAGCAAAGGGACAGGTTGGAATTGAACCTGAGCTGCTGCTAAGGACTCAACCTACATTTTGTCCTTCAATCTAAGTGAGATGCAAGGAGAATAAAGTCAGTAGAGGATGGTAACAGCATGATAGCCCGATATCAGCACATTAGTGATCAAGAAAATAAAAAAATTACACTGATATTTGAAACGGCAAATCCCCTCAGCCATGAAGATGTCGTCCCATCAGAGGTAGGTGATAGTTTGATAACCTTCTGACAAAAAAACTGGTGTTGACAAAACAACGTTAATCCAACTGTGGATATATTAAATGACAACATAGTAAAGTTAAATTAGTTAGCGACTGTTCGCAGGCAAACAGAATGTTCATCTTAGGTCTTGTGTCGTTTTTAGCCTAGAGAAGATTTCAATGTTGTTATTATCTGGACATGAGTTAGAAACTCACAAGAAACGAACTACAATCACAAAAAAAGCAAAGGAAGCTCTATATCAGTGTTTATAAGCTGTCATTTGATCAGTTATACTGTCTTTTCCTCCTCATCTCCCACCTCACCCACTCTCTGTTGTCTGCAGCCGACTCCCTGATGTGTCAGATGTGTAGTGTGCAGTTTAACTCTGTGGAGATGTACCAGGCCCACATGCAAGGAAACAAACACCAGATTAGGTAAAATCAAGACAAACACACCAAGTCCACTGTCACTGTGTCATTTATGGTGCACTTAAAATAATCTCGGCTAAACTGCACTACAGCTTGCCTTTCTAGAACTTTTGCAACATTAAAGCTCCATGAAGTGAATTTTTTATACATACACTCAATTAGGTTGTGGTTAAAAAACACTTGATGGGGCTTTAGTGTGACATCAGCATTTCATACCCAGTTGAATAGTAACTTGATTCCTGTTTACATGTTCTTGAGCAGGGAGAAGAAGGTTGTGGACCTGTGCAAATCCCAACCAAAAGACTACAGCACATTTGCAGATGAACTGGCAGATTACATTCAAGTTCAGAAGGCTCGTGGAATCACTCCCAAGGCCAGTCAAGTCCTCCTGCCAGATGACACACAAAAGGAGGATGAGGAAGGTGAAGAAGAGGCGGTAGTATTAAACCAGGGAGATATCACAGAACTGAACAAACCCATGCCCAGCCTTCCTCCCACCTCTAACCCTCCTCATCACTCCCGCCCTGGTGGTTACTACCCAATGGAAGGGTGGCGTCCTCCATACCAGGGCCCTACCTGGCTGCCCCATGGCTGCAATTACAACTGCCCTCCTCCAGTCCTCCCACCCTCAGGCTCTGCTCTGTTCACCAGTTGGCCCACAAAGAGAAGGAGGCCCAGAAAGCAGTCGAGCTCCTCCTCGTATACTTCATCATCTTACTCCTCGTATTCCTCCTCTTATAGCAGTAGTGACAGTGACAGTGAATACAGGCGCAGAGAAAAGAGGAGAATTCGGAGACCCAGGAGAGAGAAAGACAGGAGGGGAAGAGATGAGGACTCAGACGAGGAGAAGAGGAGGAAGCGGCGGAGGAGGGGAAGAGATAATGACTCAGAGGAGAGGAGGAGAGAGGGATCCAGAGAGTCAGAGGAAGGGAGGAGGAGAAAAAGGCCCAAAAATCACGGCAAGCGGAGAAGACGAGAGAAGAAATCCCGGGAGAAGGACTTTGAGGTGGAGGGAGGGGAAAGGGTGATGGACAATTTAATGCCAGGTGACGTGACGGACAATAGAAAAGAGCCTGAAGTGCATTTTCAGGCTGACATGAATGTTGAGCAGGGGGATTGTGGACAGGACGAGCCAGCAAAACCTAAATACAAGAAAGAGAAGAAGAAAACGAAAGAGAAAGTGGACACTAGAACAGAGGAGGAGAAACTATGGGATGACTCCATTCTGGGCTGTTAAACTGAAAAGGCCCAGTTTGACATTTAGGCAAAACGTGAAGTTATCAAGAGCATGACACTGAACATCTCACAAACTGTCTATGTTAAAATGATCTTTATAGCAGTTAACAAAGCAGTTTTTACTCTCTGCTCTGACAGCCCAAAAGTGTTATTCTCCATAGGTGTGCTAGCTGGCTAGCCATGTTAAGTTAATTTGTGTTCATAAGGAATGAATGAATTCCTCTCTTTTCAGTGTTTGGAGGAGCTTCTCACACATACTAACTACAATAGCTTTATTTTTCACTATGACACTTCATGTCTTCGATTGAATTCATTTGCACATTGTTATAA
Source organism: Epinephelus awoara (assembly GCA_035609425.1). Classification (NCBI taxonomy): domain Eukaryota; kingdom Metazoa; phylum Chordata; class Actinopteri; order Perciformes; family Serranidae; genus Epinephelus; species Epinephelus awoara. Next base: position 16,663,919 of record CM069296.1, read on the forward strand.
TTTGTTTTCTGTAATATTTAAGATCTCCTTTTTTTGCCCATCATTTGAAATGTTTAAGAAGTCCTCTTGACCTCTTGATGCATCAGTATGTTTCTGTATCTGTGCTTCTGACAAGGATTTAATAGACTGTGATCCCTTTAGCAGCCTGTGGTTGGCGCTGTTGAGCTTCTTTCAGAGCATCAGTAGAGCAAATAAAAGCACATAGATATCAGAAGCTTAGTTGTTTCGTTTCTTTCAAGGCTCTGCTTGCCATCTCCCAGAGGCACATAGGGCTGAAAGACGACTATCAGAAAAGAAATGATAAAAATTTAAAAGTTCTTTGCCTGTTGCACGTCAGAGTTATATAAAAAAAAGAAGGAGAGTGCTGAGACATTGCGTCAGTCTGCACCGCATTGTCTTCATGTGCATTTGGTATGGATGCATTTGCACATCCAAACAGCTCATGTTTGGGGTCAGACAGGTGCAAAAAGGCAAATGAGGACAGCTCTTTACAAACTGCAAAATTCATTTTCAAATGTAATCTGTTAACAGCGCTTAAATGTGACTGAAAAGAGGCAAAGTTGTTGAGATTCACTTGAGTTTCCACTCATCCCCTGGACTCATAAAGATACGCTCAAACAATGTAGTTCTTGTAAATAGACCTAAAGATTCTAAAATAGTCTTAACAGTCTGCTAATACATAGGCTGGACACACCTCAGTTTGATCTCTTTGGCACAGCATACTAAGGGCTCCGACACACTTTATGCGTTGAATGTCTGCAGACAGCATGTGGTTCTATTTATTATAATTGAGGGTCCATTTCAGCAGTAAACATGGGGGGCTGGGAGGTGAGATGTCTGTCCTGTCCCGCTACTGCTGACGTCGGGTGAGACTGAAAACAGAAGAAGGTTACCAGGACTAGAGTAAATATCTGTCAAAAATCCAACTTAAAACTGACCTTAACTTGATGAGGTGGCTACGGCCGGTTTGACCACAGTGTTTTAGACTGGACTGGAGTGTGGAACAAGAGATCAGAGCATTCACAGTCAGCGTGCTTGCTATGCATATTGTCTGCAAGTCACAGAAAACATGGTGTAAGGACGTCTTTGTGGATGTGGGTGGATACAACACACACCCTTGTGAACATGCATACGTTGAAACCATAAATTGGCCTTTATTCCTAAAAAAATGTATTCACTTTTTCTCTTTAAATATCAGCTGGGTGGTTTGTGGACCACCTTGCAAAACTTAATCTTTGAGTGCAGAGTTTCCACGGTCATGGAAAACCTTTAAATTCAACAAACTCATTTTCTCATTTTCATGCCACCTAGTTGAAATTGTGTTTAAAGTTTGAATCTGATATGTTTAAATAACGATGGGTAAGTGGGGAAAGAAAAATAATGTTGTGACTGTGTGATTTGACAGGTAGTATCAAGAATCCCAAACTTTCCATGCCCATGCCCACTACTTTTAAATTGTGCAGCATTTTTGAGATGGAACAATTGACATGGGCAGCCCAGAGCGTTCAAATTTTTTCTACTTATTTGTTAAAGGTTAGGTTTTGAGGCCCAGTCTTTGGACTAACTCTGAAGTTTGGGATCTGTGTGAGTCATTACTGTATATCAGATATTTGTATTAGGATCCTGAGAGCAGAACACATTGCTTGTTGGAGCAGGAGGTCGTTCGTATCACAGGATTCAAGCCAAGTGTTGTGAAACAAAAACATGCATGACACAACTTAATAGTGTGTCTCTAGGTTAAATGATTGTTTGAAATCCTTAGATGACTTCTTAATTACTGTTCAAGGTAGCAGTGTTGATAGCAAAGGAAACGTGAAGTGGCAGAACAGTTGGTGTTAATCTGCAACAGAAGTCCTGTAAGATGAGAAACATCTGACGTGAGATATCGACTTTGTTTAAAGCTGTGCCACAGAGAAGCAAACTAACTCTAACATGTGCAGTAATATGGATATGAAGTGTCTTTTCTGAAAATACTACTACTACTACTGTTAACAAAATTGGTTGAAGCATGCAGCAGGGAAGAGAAATGAAGGCTGCTTTTGACTTAAAGCGTCGGAGCAGAGAGACCAACAAAGGCTTTCTAGCTCAGCGATGTGTAAAGAGCAGCTCTGAAGCCCCCTGAGATCTCCTGTTTTCAAAGAATCCTGTGGTCTCGTTCCCTGTGTCGCTCGAGTCTTCGACCCCCGTAGAGCGATAGGGTGCCCACATCCTCTCACTTTAAGACCCCCGCCAGACCGTTCTACGCCCTAACCTTTCACACACACACACACACACACGCACACACACACAAAACAATCCAGAGGCGAACAATCCACAGACAACAGTCAGATGATTCAAGCTCTTACTAGGTTTATCAAGAAAAGTCTGAGTTCTGGAGATAATCAGACATTTGCACAGTCAGTTCTCGTTTTTGAATGGCCACCCCAAAATGTAAATGTCAAAAAATGGGACATAATGCTTTAATATGGACTGAAGGACTGAAAGTTAGGTTTTTACATACGATATCAACTGCAAGGAACTTAAGTGTCTCCATGACACTTTCTAATGCAGCGTACCTCCATAAGGCATTGCGATATCACTTAGACAGTCTGAATGATTCAGGGTTTATAAAAAGACGTAAGTGATCTTATCAGCCTCAGTGTTTTGAACATCCATTTAAAAGTATTTGTTGTGAGATGAAGTACTAAAACTAAAACAGCTGGTTTATTAATCGATTAGTCAACTGTAAGAAAATTAATCAGCAACAATTTTAATAATCAGATCATTGTTTAAGACGGTCATCAGGTAAAACTAACATGGTTAATTCTAGCTTTGATTTACATCATCATTATTTGGCAACGATTTGAAGACATCATTGAGGCTCTTGCCTTACCGGTTTGTGACACAAATGAATCGATTATTAGACAAGTTATTTAACGCATAGCCCTAACTAACATTCCAAAGTCACATGCTTCCAAACGTGTCTTCTTTACATGTGTCGTGTCTGTAACAGCCAGATGAAATTTAACGTACATGCATGCACACATTGGTCCGTCGCCCCTGCATTTTCACTGAGAACAGAATGAAGACAGTTTGCTGCATTTTACAGCTGGAGTCTTCGACTGAATTGTACAGAAAGGATATTCTATGCCATGAAGAAATTTAGAAAGTAAATGTCTCCATTTTATCTTCATAAGGATTTATATTACAAGACAGAAATGAGTCGGGGACAAGTTATGGTCAACCGAAAGAAACTAAACTGAGCAATGTTACTATTTTACTACATTTTCCTGATTTGAATTGATACAAATTTTTTTCCTTACCACAGAGCAGAAGTTGAAATATTCAGAATGTATACGATTTGTTTTGCAAAAATGCTTTGCGTTACCTTTCTCATGCACAAATCTCACAGGGTTTTGTTGTCGTTCTGTCTTAATATATGTCTTGACACACTTTATACCCTGTACTCGAGGCTAAGTTTTAAAAAAAACAAAATTCAGAACTGAAGAAACTGTACACACACACACCAGTGAATATTTAACAATAATTTACAGAATTATGGATCAGGGTTTGTATCACTGATCCTTCATTTCATGCACCTGAAGTTAAGGCTCCGTACATTGGTATTCCCTCGGCGTGCACTGCAGCGAGGCATGAAGCTGCATATGTAGAACTCTGCTGAGCTCTAGGTCATGCACCTGGGCAGAGACCACAACACTGCAAACTGCTGCTCTGTGAATACACAACTTTTTTATTGTTTGACATGATAAGCTCGGATCAAACATCACCACACTTTCAGCTGTTTTTCATGATCACTGTATGTGTGTCATGTATGTTGAGCTGCATCTTTCTCTTTTAAAAATCTGCATCTCTGAGGTGAAAACAGTTTTTATTTGGCGGATATATACTTTTTATTCTTTTAAGTGAACGGAGTCGAGAATGTCAGAATCACATGTTGTATATTCTTAATATCTTACCCTTTCTGGAAGTTGTGTGTGATATTTTATGCACATTTCAAATTTAGTATTTTTTTCCAGTTGTGTGTGTGTGTGTGTGTGTGTGTGTGTGTGTGTGTGTGTGTGTGTGTGTGTGTGTGTGTGTGTGTGTGTATTAGTACTTTAGCCCACTCTGATAGGCCCTGTGTGTGTCATACTGGGGTGTTACCTTGACGACACAGGGCCCTGTCAGCTCAGTTCCTCTCATCATCTCTGTCAGATAGTTAGCAGGAAAAGAAACTATCAGCACTGTATCTCAGCTACCACTTCGGATTCACAGGCGCGTACACAGACTGGCAACCAACAAAATGATCCTCCTGCTACTGGCATGGACACTGTTGACAGCATCGCTGTGGACATCAGGTAAGACCACTAACTTCCTCTATCGTCGCGTATGCCTCAAGCGTTCTCGACATCGTTACTCAGGGGCCTGAAGCGAGGGATGTGTTATTGTCTTCTCAAACTGAAGTTGGTCTGATGTTTGACTTAAATTTTGTCTAGATGCATCTAATACAGTCATAACCATAGTTTGAACTTAAAGGTGAAATTTGTTTTTAATAGTCCAGCAGATGACACAGACGATTTAAACAGGAAAAAGTACAGTGATACAACCGTATGTTCATTTGTTAAAACTGTTATGGTCAAACTTCCGTGCAAGTTGCTATGATGGTATATGTCAGAATTAAACAGCTATACTGATCTAAGTTATTGATACTGTTACATCAATGTAATGTGTACAATGTGGATTAGGTACAATGATGATAAATGAAGGTAACAGTACTCTATGTGTTTGGCCTCTGCGATGCTCCATATCAATTTACATTTGTTTTTTATATGTGTTGTTGCTCTGTCAAGGTAATGAAATTAATTTGTACTGTGTGGCGCAACTCATTAGATAAAAATTAAAACAATAGGTGTATTATAGAACGTCACGCAATTTGTGCATTTCATGTTGGGCAGAGCGAAATGATCATCCAAAGACTTGACTACGAGTGAGACTTTTGCACACTGGAATCCTTTAAATCTCTGCTCATCTGTAGATATTTCATAAGACTAGTGATTGCAACAGGTATGTGCCTACATACCTGACTCAAAGACACACACAGCAGGCATTAGAACTGAATCTAAAATTAGATGAAATAGCTCTTCCAGCGAAGGAACAATAAATCAGTCTCCCAATATAGCAATGTCAAAATGTCACCTTCACAGAGTTTGAAGTATGTACGAGAGGTTTCTTCATAGTTCTGCTTCATTTCCATTCTTGCAACACTTTTGGTAATAGTTGTAGATTTTCTGTATCATACCGCCAGTTTGTGATGTTTGTGATTTTTTCTTTTTTGCTTGAAGCACAAGTAGGCCTCCTTGTATGTGCTTTTACTTAGTCTTAATTTTGTGAGGAGAAACGGCAGATGCACTGGGTCTTAGGGATTTTCCACCAAATGATGGACAGGTCGGCTTGAGACATCAAAACGAGATTAAATAACATTTTTTATTAATACATAATTCGTAGGAGTCCGGATGTTTGGCCCCGACTTTGTTACAAGGCAGTTAACGATACACGACCCTGAACATACTGGTTTGTAGGAGCTGTTCAGTGTACTATAAGCATGCGTCTGTCGAAATCTCAAACATCCCTCTGTTTCTACTTCTAGGTTCGGGCCAGGTTCTGCAACAAGAACCTGTCAAGGTTCTTTATCCTCAGATCCTCGGTACAGAGATTATGGAGTGTGACTGCACTAACATCACCTGTGACTACGTCTACTGGTTCCGCACTATTTCCAACCATCTCCAAGTACAGTACATAGGCAAATGCAACAATGCTGACCGTGATACCTACGGGAATGATGTGGACACGGCTCGGTTCAAAATAAGCAGGAGGAGCAGTGTGTCCTTTACGCTACGAATCACCAATGTGACAGAGAAGGATGCGGGGATTTATTCTTGTGTTCTCAAGGACAGGAAAAACATGGAAATGTGGAAGTCAGGGATTCTTCTTCGGCCAGGAGGTTTGTATGCTGAAATCTCAAAGGCTTCATTTCCAGCAGTTAAATATTAAGTGAAATATCAAGCGGCAGTGACAGTTAAGTGAGAGAGTTAATGATTTAAGGGGCTAAATGCAGTTCTACACCAAACCTCTGCATCTAAATCTGGTGCATTGTGACATCTTACTCAATATATTCAGATTTAATTTAAAATGAAGATTTTCACTTCAAATAATGATATGATATCACGTACCATGTAAGTGCAGCGTCTCCAGTTTGAGTTTGTCTCATGTCCCCCTCTCTAAGTATGTTTCATGAACTACACCTCCTCACTGTCTACCATCCCTCAATAATAGTTTAAAATGTGATGTGTTTATTCCTTTTCTCCAGAGTTATTAAATTAAAAAAATCTTGGAGCTTCTTGCTTATCTGGGTGTGGCAGTCCAATACAACTGGTGCCGCTTGTCAATATGGACGCAGATTTAATGTAGAGTATAGTAAAAAGTTTTATCTTGGACAACAAAAAAAAGACATAGACGCAATAGATCGAACTATTTAGATGTGTGTGTAAAATGTATCCATCAACATGTGAAAGTCTATGAGCTGAAAAAGAAAAAAAGAATCTGAACAATAACTGTCCACTGGCCTGATAGGACTGCGCTGGAGAGTCGCACACAGACAGACGACGTACATGATGAATTTGTAGAGAAGATTTGTTCAATTAGATCCTCAATCTTTTTTTTTTTTATGATGGATAACAATGGTTAAAAATGGGACAGGTTACAAAATTACTAGGTTTTTCTTTAATCTCTCCCTGAAAGATTCTTCATATTTGTCACTGCTGTTAAGTAATGATTTGTTTTTATGGTTGTTTGGTGTTTATCTTACAGTGATCCCTCCAACATTACCGCCAAAGCCAAAAAACAAACCCAATGCATCAGTAAAACCAGTTTGTCACTGTCCTAAGAAGAATTCTCCACAGGGTAAGTTATTAGAATTTTTTTATAATGTACATTTGGCAATGTGAAATTTGTATGATGCGCTGCTGCTTACAAATGTGATGTTATATGGGTGTTATGATGTACAATCGTTTTTTCGTATGAATATAAATATTGGTGGAGATTCAGGAGGTAAAGCGGCCATATTCCAGTTGGAAGGTCAGTCCCTGACCCTTGCAGTCTACATGTCTAAGTGTCCTTAGGCAAGATACTGAACCTCAAATTGCTTTTGATGGCTGCCCATCTGTGTGTGAGGTCTTGGTTATGGTATCTGATGGTGCCACCTTGTATAGTAGCCTCAACCACCAGTGTATGAATGTGTGCGTGAGTGGGTAAATGCCGCTGTCCATTTACCATTTACAAATCTTGTGCTTTCTACCAGATTGTTTTGACATAATAGAAGACGATGTAATAACAGAATGTGCTGAAAGATACTGTATAACCATGTAATGATTGTTTCACCTGGCTACGATGCAGCAAGCTACATACATCTGAATAAAACCATATATCTTCGTTCCAGATGGCTGTGGCTCCCTGGTTCTTTGGCCGTTGGTTGGACTTCTGGCGGGCCTGGCTCTGGCTCTTATCTGCACACTGTACTACTTCAGCAGTGAGTAGTCCTCCAGTCCTCCGCACGTTTTGCTCATGACTGGTTGTCAAACTAGTCGAACACTTTTGAAATATAAAAGTAAAAAAATATAAAGTGTTTTCTCATGTTTGTGCATATTCTTGCTTATAGGGCTACCCAAAAAGTGTCGACACCACTTTGTGAAGTAAGTAGTTTGCTGCAAATGCTGAACAGATCTTTAATTTTCCCTGTATAAACAAAAACTGTAACTTTTTGGATTCTTCACATTATGTTACAAACTTAATTTTCTTTCTTTTGTTTTTCACCATTAAGGAGGAGGTAGACAACCCGAGGCACTGGATCTACAGCTTATATCTGACTCAAAGTATGTACCTCGTGGGTGTCATTTATTTATTCAAACATAAAACATTTTTTGTTTGTGTGATATTTATCACCATACAAAATGTATATACAACTGCTACAATTTGTACTTTACCCAGAGGCTTATGCAGTAGGAATATTAAAAATCGTTTATACACCTCCTGGCTCTGTGATTGCAGGGGCTGAAGTGCTTCACTTGAGCCGGTGGCAAATGAAGGACATGAAGACCCCTGAAGATAAACTGCTAACTGCCAGCGCTTCAACAGCAAAATGTGCGAGAGTTTTGTTCTCAAGCGCAGTAGCCGTGTAACATATTGTAATATATTGACTGTGTTTTTTTGTGACATATATTAAAAGATAGCTCTGGTGCCATCAGTTCAGAGCTTTGTGCTGTAACTTTTCACCTAAAATACTTTTTGACATGTCAATATACTGATGACATCATCATTTATCAAGATGATTTTTCATTGCAGCAGGTTTGTGTTCTGTAGCTTCAGTTTTTAGATAATTATTAAATCAGAACAAGAGGGGGCTGGAGAGTTGTTGTTTTTTTAATTGAAGCCCAAACCTCATGTTTTCATTTACTTACAAAATGCACATGAAGCGATAAACAGATGAACTAAAATACAGTATTTGCTGATTTGCTTTTTTCTCTTCTGTATTTATTTGTCTCTTTTCTTACATAGTATTATCAAATGTTTTGTTTAAAACAGCACTGTCAAGTTGATTTTTTTTTCTGTGAGCATAATTCTGACAAATCAATAAAATTGAATATTTCCAACAATTAATTTGCTGACTTTCTTCTTTTTGAATGTCATTAACATGTTTTTATTTGTAACCAAAGACATCTTAAACATTATTTTGAAGGATTCATGCCTCTTTCACATACAGATATGTGCCACATGCAAAGTTACCCACAGAATTATGACAGTTTGGGTTTGACATGTTGCTCAAGGGCACTTGTGCAACAGCAGGAATGATACAGGTATAACCTAGAGGAGAAATGCTGCATTTGTCTCCAATGACAGTTATGAATATTGCAGATAGCCAAGAACTCCTCTTTTTAAGTGTTTGTAGTGTTGCATAGTGTTGTGTCATGTCATTTCAGTGCATGTGTATGGAAAAGACGAGAGAGAGTTTTGGAAGTGGGTGTTGTACATCCATTGTCAATATTGTGTTTTGCGGAAGTTGAGTAGGTGAGTGACAGGGTTTGGTTTCTTCCTCTACCTTTGATGTGTAAACTTGCATCATATTCAGTTTCTGTTGAAATACTGACAGTATGTGCCAACAAGCTTTATTGTTATAATCTTAAAATACAGGCTGCAAAGTTGTTTTACAGCAAAGTGTGTGTATACTCTCTCTCTCTCACACACACGCACGCACGCACGCACGCACGCACACACACGCGCACACACACACACACACGCACACCTGTGCGATTGAGGAGTGTGAAGAAACGACTGAGTTGGTGGTTGTTCAGGTCTCAGGGAGTGTGCGCGACCCTTTCCTGTGTGCCAGAGAAGAGAGGAGAGGCAGAGCCGTGTTCACTGAGATACTATCGCTTCGCTCAGCTTTGAGCTCTTCATCTAGTCTCCGAAACAAAAAGACCACAAAAATACCACAGACCGAACCACAAGCACTGACAGAGACACAGGGAGAGAGACAGCAAATGACAGAAAGAGCGTTAGTTTTGAAATGAGTACAGTAAGAAAGAATAAAGATAAAAACTCACAGACATTTCTTGTTGCAGTGTGTTTTATTGGATATATATAAAAATAAGACACAAGATACATCACTGTTGACTATGCATACATATGTGCACTTTTCCATATACTTTTGTGAGATCCAGTTTGAGTTTTAGACCTTGGGAGTGAGGACATTTTTGGAATGTGAGGACCTTCACTCCACCTCTGTGTTTGCTTGTGTGTAGGTGGGGCAGAGTGTTTATCATATAATGAATCATAAATTAGTATTGTAGTAAATCATAAGGACAGCAAGGGAACACTTTGATTACTGTGATTAGGGTAAATAGTGGTTAAGTTAAAATAACAAAATCAGACAAATGCAGCATCAGTGCTATTTTCATTCAAAACCGTTGCCTACATGTTGTATCTCATATACAGTTTAAGTAAAGTAGAGCAAGATTACATTCAGTTTCCAGCTACTGTCACTGGATGGAAAAAAATATTGCAGAAATTTTCGTTTTTTTATTTATCCTTTATTTAACCAGGAGGGTTCCAATGAGATACAAGTCCTGCTCAAGACAGCGGCACCATCAACATAATCGGTTTCATTTAAGAAGTAACCATGTTACAGTAAAACACATACAATACATAAAAGCAACACAAGGGAAAGTAGTAAAAAGAAAGTCACCAGTGACATCCACAGTCTATCTAGGTCAACGACTCTGATTCGAAACACTGTAAAGAAAACTGATTATTATAACCTTTATAGAGGTAGAATTCATTGCAGGACTGCTGTGTAAGACACTTAAACCAGGTACACCTACAGTAATTAACTAACAACTGCATGCACAGTATATCATTATCATTCTGTGTCAACGCTTGAGAAGTTTGGTTTTTCTTTTTCACAGCCATCAGTTCCAGGAAACGTCGATGTATTCAGGTCTGACGTCTGATACAGAGGATTGATCTCTGGTGTTTGATGGTGATAAATACGGGTATAGATATTTAAATCACAAGACATTAGAAATAAAATACATGTAAATATATTACGTAAACCATCTGTGTGTGTAGAATCCTGCAGCTTTAGTTCATGTCTGCAATATTTTATTGTTATTACCTTCAGTATGTGAAGTAAAAATATAGTCAAATTAAAATATCTGTCAACATAAAGTTTTAGAGAGAAATATCAATATCAGGGTTTAAATATTAAGTGTTTACTTTTACTTATATTTTAGCTTATATACCCCTGACTATTATTTTTTGACTTTCTCTACTTATCTGTATTTATTTCTGTCCTTGTTGCTACAACAACCGAATTTCCCTTCTGGGGATCAATAAAGGCTTATCTTATCTCTTAACAGATTAAAATGTAATAAATACACCCAACAGTAATAAACTGTACATGAGGGCACAATGGTTTCCTCCGCAGGTATTTTGTAATTTTAACTTCTGTCACCAATTCAACTGAACACAGTCTGTACATCTCAGATAAACAAAGGAATAAAAGACGAAGGAGGCAGATGTTGAACTGACGCATAATCCAATCTAACTACACTTAGTGTAAGAAATTTTGATTTAAATATATGTAGTTATATATAATAAAACACACTTGTAAATTTGTTACATAGGCAAATGTGATAACAGGCAGTTTCCCTGTGAAATATGGGACTTAATATTGAAAATTTCTCATCCATCACCATAAACTACAAATACTACATGGTGAAAACATATCAGATATATCAGTGTTCAGTCATCAGCTCTGTAAAATGCCAGAGTTTGATATTTAAATCCTTTCCATTTAAATGATGACAGACATGTTACACACCAGCATGATATGCCACTTATGAAACAACAAAAACTTCTGATTTCAAATACGTGAAGGTGAAACAACAATGTCACGTCCTATAAATTCAATGATTTGCTGTAACGTGAATTTCCCCGGTGTGGGATCAATAAAGTTTCATCTTATCTTATCTTATCTTATCTTATTTTAACTTAAATGTCAGCTCAGCCTTAACAAGATCAACTCACAAATATTTTAAAGGTCACATTGGTCACACGTTACCTAATTCATTGATCAAACTCACAAACTGATCAGTATATAACATTAAAAATAAGTCAGACATAATGCATTAAACTTTTCCCATGTAAATATATTTGTTGACTCGAATTCAGCTTTCTAAGCACAAGGTATATTTAAATATGGATATTATTATTCCAAAACCCACTTATACAGTTCTAACAGGAAGTAACAAAAGAAACTATCAGCAGACGTATTTGTGTGCAGGCATCTGCATGAGATGAGATCAATTCCTCCATGTCTGAGCTCTCCGTTTCTACTTACTCCTCTTGTCGCTCTTGGTGTCCTTTTCACAACTTCATATCCCATAATGCCTTGAACTTCCAGTACAGCAACAGAGCAGTGACAGGTGAGCCAAAGTGATGATGAACTGGTAAACAAGCTAACTGGTATTGGTATTGATTCACTGGTACGAAGGTGCTGCTATTTTCAGATTGTAAAGACGTCTCTTCTGACTGCATTTAAATGTCAAGCTATGCAGTGCTACTGTACAGGGTACTCTCTTTCTCACTGGATTCCCCTGGTCACCCACTACACACACACACACACACACACACACACACACTCATACAAAGTAGGATGTAAGTTTCAGGTTGGAGACCCCGGTGTGACTAAGATAGGGAAGCCCATGCAGGTGTGATTGTGAGTGACTCAAACGTGAAACAGAGATATGGAAAGGTGAGGTGGGCTAACTGAGCGTTTTGACTGGGTCTTCCCTCTATCACACTGCATCAACAGAATCCCCCTCTAACTGAAACCTGAACCAGGTTTCCATCATGGTTTCACTTGAAATAAATGTCAAAGTAATTAATGAAACACATAAAACAAAGTCAGGCACCTGCATTTTGAGGAGATTGTGTGGAAGGGTAAAGAACACAATAAAACAATAATACTGTCTCTGCTCTGTCTGTTATTTTATCCTCCCTCACTGTTTGTCTCTCTCTGTCTCTCTCCTCCCACCCATGGAACAGATATAAAGCGCCCACTTACTATCGGTGCATTTACTTTCCATCACTGAACAGGAAATAGGACGGGCCCTGGGTTGCGCCATAGCTGCTCTCGTTCTCTCGTAGTTTATCTGAAGGGGGTTTCACTTCCCTGCTAGACAAGCTTTCACAAGAAGTGACAGCTGACATGATGCTTAAATGTTGCCATAGACCTCCTGAGACTCAAGCTTGTGTTTGGTATGCATTTTTCAATTTTGAATATTTTCAATCCTCACAAGTGTGTGATAAAGTATTTAACTGTTTATTTAAACAAAATTACAAACAATGCAACATTTGCTCAGTGTCTTGTAACTCTGTGTGTTAGGGGTCATTGTTCAAGTCTGAAACTGTGCAGAACTGTTCATTTCAATGCCTCAACATGGTCGTGCAAAAACAAAATTGCAAACACTGCAACATTTTGTTGCCTGCCCATTTCAAACTCCACACCTCCTTTATAACACAGGCTCCTCAGGGTCATTTAAGGGCCATTTATTGCTCCTCTCCTCACAGCACATGTTTTCCATTAGCTTTTTTACCCACCTGTTGTCACATGAGTGAGTGGGCCGTGACCAGTGCTGCAACACACTGTCAGGCTGCTGAGCACAGCAGAGCAGAGCAGCAGGTTTTTGAGTCATGATTCAGTGATTGATTGATTAATCAATGACAGAGCTATACATCCTGCTTTTGCTGCCATCTAGCTGTAAAAATGTTCACCTTGCTGCAGTGACGTGACACTGTATGTTAACACAGTGACACATTGGGTGTGGTTAGCCGAATGACACAGATACATTTTTTTAAGTTAGCAAGCCATTGTCATACTGTGAAAATAATTTTGACCTCATTGCTACAATATGAAAGTTTCATTTCAGGGATGCCCATCAGCGTGATATAATCAGCATTATTAGACTCTTAACACATTTTTAAAATAAGTTCTGTAGGCCATAAACTTTGAGCACTCTAAGTGACAAGGAGTCACACATGACTAAAGGTTCACAATGAAATCCGGTTATGCTAAAATAGAATGAAATGCCAACGAGGACCACTTGCGGAAGCGTCGTGTGGACTGAACAAAAGACAAAAACGAGTGAGGTGAGAAACCACTTAAAGCTCCTCAGCTGTAGACCATTTCTTGATGTCCTACACCACTCCGCCTTTTGTCTTCTGAGCCAGGAAACCAAACCTTACACAACAGCAGGCTGACAGGGACCTCACAGCGGATCTAATGTCTTCCTGCAGACACAATATGAGATCAGAGCACGTAGTTTAGGGCATATTTACCTTTTAGATTATTTACTGGTGTAATATTGCTTGCCTATGATTACTTTTTCTGGTATCTGGCACAAAGGTGACTTGTCAGATTCAAATCGTACAGGTTGACCTTAAGTGGAATGACTCCTATGAGACCTGTTTGCCAATGTGACATCCTTGTCTCTAACTCTCCTCAGAACCATTACATTTGTGACTAAATTTCACCAGGAAAATCAGTAATTTTTGGCACTCCAAAGGTTATTGTTGATCTTTTCACCGCTTATTTAAACACAGGAGGGAGGTCAAAGGTCAAAGTCAGCTACAAAGTGGCGGCCCTGCTGCTCCAAGACACTTCAGCAGGGCGGGGTCTTGTCTACATCGAGTATAAAGATAAGTCTCTTGAAATCCATACTTCTTGAAATTGATTTTATTCGTGCGGAAACAGTGTCGATTTGTGTTTGTGTAATGCGAGGTGCAACGCAGACTGTTCTTACACTTCCTATCTCCGTCCTTCTCAGCCTACATACCCTGCACTGCTGCGTTTGTGTGTCAGTATGGTCGATAAAGTCGTGTTGTTCAATGCTTCAAACCAGAGGCAGAGGTGCAAAGTGCAGATCAGGGGGCTCAACATCAAACATCTTGCAGACCACGACCGTGCTTGCAGGAGGTCTCTGCAACGCTCGGGTGCAATGATGCCATTTGACACAGCAGAGAAGAAGGTTACAGGTGGGGCGTGGTTTGCTATCTCACTGAGTTATCTCCCAACAGGCTCTAACAAACACCACAAAGACGTGTTCCGAAAACATTGTCATCTGCAACACAAAAATGGACCAAAAGTGGATTCGTGTGCTGGTGATTCTGTTGATTTGTCGACGTAAGTTTAACCTGAATTTTTAAATTTTCTATTCACTTCCGTGAGGCAGCTTTAAAGCGTCCTCTGATCTGTTTTGTAGCCCTTTTACTTTTGGGTACCTGAAAACAGAGAGGTGAATGATATCACTGCTCCCATTTTATCCCATCTTGTAGAAATGACTTCAGGTGCAGGTGAAGACGTAATTGTACAGGAAGGGCATCAGATTGATATCAATTGTACGCCTGGAGGAACGGGCACCATGGTCATCTGGCTTCGAGTTGTCAACACATCTAGTGTGGAATTCATCGCATCTTTCAGCAACACTGGCGTCCTAAAGTCAACCTCCGAGTCCTTCATTTCCAGCTTCAGTCACACAGTGGGCAGGCAAAATACCCTCACACTGAAGTCGTTTAACAAAGCTAAAGACAGTGGCGTTTACAACTGTGGGTCTCTCTACAAAGGTATTGAGCTGAGGTTCGGCAAAGCAACCCGACTGGTTGGAGGTGAGTTTTCTTTCATACATTTGATCAAATGATGATAAGGTAGATGCTTTTTTCTATCACTTCACATCTTTTATCTCCCTTCTGAGATAGTCAAAGTTCCAGTTGTAGCACCACCACAGGCCACCACCACCCAACAAAATCTATGCACAACCACCACGCCATGTGTTTGTAGCAACACTAACAAGCCAGGTAAATGTTCACAGTCACATCTGTGTGGAGTCCTTTTTATCTGCATGTGTATGAAGCTGGTGGTAAAAGAGCATGTACTTTGCAGGGGAAACCAGTCCTCAACTATTTTGTTCTCTCATCATACTGGGCCCACTAGCCGGCGGCTGCGGCCTTCTTCTTCTACTCCTCATTGCCACCACCATCTACTGCAACCGTAAGTTCACCTCTTTCATGTATCAAAACGCCTTCACATAGCCAGTTACATCCTGTTTTACTGTAAGTTTACTATGCAGTCAATAAACGTGTTTGCTTTGGAGAGCTGAAATTTATTTTAAATTCTTTCATTTGTTTATTTTTATTTATTTATTTTCTTTCTTCAAAACTAGAATGATTTTGCTGTAGTATATGTGTAATAATTTGCAAAGTTTTGAATAACACTTTGGATTTTCTGTAGAAATAAGGACACGGAGATGCCCACACCATTACAAAAGAAAGTAGGTTATTTATTTGTTTTTCTGTTAACCTAATGTCATCTTTCCATTTTGGGCCGTAGCCAGAATTTTAGGAATACCGAGGTCAATAGTCCTAGTCCTCACCAAATTACCCCAAACACCAAAATGAAAGGGCCGAAAAAACTTGTTTTTCATATTTATTCATTAAGTTGTTTGTGATATTTTCTGCAAGTAGATTTAATTAAGTCCTTTCAA
This sequence comes from Epinephelus awoara, assembly GCA_035609425.1. Classification (NCBI taxonomy): domain Eukaryota; kingdom Metazoa; phylum Chordata; class Actinopteri; order Perciformes; family Serranidae; genus Epinephelus; species Epinephelus awoara. The sequence goes on from CM069296.1 coordinate 16,680,052, forward strand.
GGAAAGTAATCTGAAATTTAAAAAAAAATACTCTCAGAGCTTTGTCTTTAACTTACAAATTACACAGCTGTAAAATAAAGTTTTAGAGTTTCATTTTAAACGTTGTTTCAAAGACTTTTCCACACTGCCAGGGATATTGTGTGGAGGAATACTAAATTTTTACACTTAACCTCAGTGTCCTCAATTGTTGCTGCGGCCCTGCACTTCCATCGTAATTCTACTGTGAACACAGAACTGAGTCACTGAAATAAACTGTTTATTATTATAAATAGTATGAGTATATTCAGAATCAGAATTTTAAATACCTTGTTTTTCTCATATAGACCGCGGGTAGTGGCTCCTGGAAATCCAAAGATGAACAACAGACACATTTAATCTAAATATGGTGCACTTTCACAGACGTTGCTTTCAATGACAAATTCATTACTGTGTCATGTTGCTGTTGCAGAAATAATTTTTCATATTGTTCAGATTAATAACATTTATGGTGAATATTTTGCTGCCACCTTAGTTTTCATTGTTTGTGATAAACAATAAGAAGTGTTGAAAAATCATTGCCAGTTACCACATTCTGATTGAACTCTTTTAATGATCTTGATATGAAATATGGATTTATCCAGCCCCCTGAATGTTTATAACAGAACCCACGGAAGACCTGAGAATAAAATATTAGAAATAAGCACAATTTATGTTTATGTTGTGATTTTTGCAAAAAGTGTATATAATTAATTTTGTTTTTGTATAGAGCCAAAGCCAACGTTAAATAGTTTGTTTTTTCCAGCAGTCTCTGTACATTAATTTTTTTTTACCTTAATGATTGTACTGCGCTTTATTTTTGTTATGTTAACATTTTCAAACAAAAACTTAATTTGTCTTTAGCTTGAAAAAAATTCCCAGTAACAAAAAAAACAATAAAAGTAATACATTTCTCTGATACCAGCAGGATAATTAGATTTATTTTTTTGTTATTTTAATTTCTATATTGTTAAGGTTTGATTATTTTTTATTTTTTGATTATTAAGCTTTAACATTTCTCATTATGCAAATTTCTACTGTTTCAAAGGAATGAGTTTTTTTGTGTGTTTGTTTTTGTAAAATTGAAGGTACATTTGTAGAATTCTCCCACTGCTTGAGTTTTTGTAACTTGAAATGTTGTAAAAAATAAATAAATAAAAAATAAAATAAAATAAAGTAGATTACCACTCAAAAAACAATGTATTTTATTTGTCTTTATTCTTGTTTTGTATTTTTTTCTTGGCACACCAAACCCACTCATTTGCATCCCCATCAGTCGTTCAGGGTTTTGGTACAGAAACATAAAGTTTTACATGAAGCTCGAGCGAGAGATATTTGTTTCGTTATAAGCCCCCTCGAGTCAAAAGGAAGTGGGCTGCTACAACTGTACGCAGAGTGAAAAACAACGAAGCTGGGAGTAGAGACAGAAATTTTCAGAGGAGACTCTGTTCACTGTTCAGTTTAATACACACACACACACACACACACACACACACACACACACACACACACACACACACACACACACAAACACACACACACACACACACGTCCCTTTCACCTTTAAGAAAACAGTGTTTATTCATTTCCTGGGTGTATTTTTTAACCTTTTCCCCACATATTACGGCAGTTCTTGTTAATTTTTGTTTCTCATTTGGGCACAAACCAGACTACATATCGCAACTACACCATTGAAATTTTTAGATTTTTTTTTATTTAATTAGTATTCCCACATCTAAAACACCTCTCATATCTTTTGACTCACACCCACACAAAACCTTTGACATGGAAAACAAAAACTTGGGGACAGTATATTGATTTTTAACTTTACAGCTGAAAGCCCTTTGTAAATTATACAGTGTTGTTTTATATAGAGCAAAAAAAAATTTTTTTTTAAAATTTTCATTTTTTACAGCATACAAACAAGGGGGGTTGACAAAGCTTGTAACCTCCTCGGGTCACTAAGAGCACTTGTGGACACCAGCATTTTTTTTTCTCTAGAAAGCCAAATACATACAAAAGACCCTTTTCTTGAATTGATATTTCTCTACAGAAAGCAAAAGGCATTTGCAAAAAGCTCTCGGATACAGAATTAAGCAGAACACCTCCTGGAAATCCTCCACACATTTAATCATGTAAACTGTGTTGACCAAAATATAAGCAAACTAAGCTGTACACTAGTGTCTTTAATGGCATCCGACCACATCATGATAGAAAACTTGGCTTTTCTGTGTACATCAAGATTGCACAAACATCCCGATACTATACACCCACTCTGTACTGCTCCCACGCCAGCTGACAGCCCCCACTGCTCCCACTAACGTCACAACACCACCAGGCTGAGACAAGCAAGTGTGCTGTGATGTTAGTGTATCGCTGGAAAAACTGTCAGCTAAGATGCACATGCAGGACTCTGACGGGCAACGCCTTCCTTTCCTCGGCACATTCAACACACCAACCAACAAAACTAATCTCATTTCTTTCCCCACAGTTCCCCTCCTTTCTTTGTCCATTCATCTCTCATTCTTTCACTCTCCATCTTGCTTTGAAAAGTACTTTCATTTTCTCCAAAGACTGAAACCAAAATCTTCTTGCCCTTAAAAATACACATGATACTGAGCAAAAAAAAGGCGCTGCATGCAGAGGTGTGTGTGTGTTTGTGTGTGTGTGTGTGTGTGTGTGTGTGTGTGTTTGTGTGTGCGTTGAGCAAGTGTTATGGGCATGTCTAGGTATGTCTTTCATCCAGTATACATTCTCGATGATTTAGAAAAATAGAATCATTATCCAGAGAGCAGCTCCCTCACTGATGCGTCCCTGTGGCCAAGAGGACAAAATGCACCATCAACCTGCAACACGTGACACATACAGCAGTCAGCGGAAAGATCCAAGCATCTTCATCAGGTAAAATTGTGCGAAAGATGCGAACAAACCGTACCAAGTGGTCTATCTCTTGCTTCCCTTCTTTGTAGATTTTGGCACAACGTCTGAGCTTGGCTGAGCTGGTAGCTGGTCAGTGGCAGACGGCACCTCTGCGTGGTGTTTCTGAAACACAAGGTTAAAGTGTTAAAAAATGTATAAAGAAAAAGGAAAAGCGGCGCCTCTGCATGCAAGAATTGTATAGATTTGATGTGATTGTTAAGGGAAATGAACATCAGCCAAAGCAGAGACAGGATAGTTCATCACATGCAGCTTTGTTCAGGCTCCACCGGTGGAGATTTTTACTTTGGTTCAGTTTTAGAAGATATTTTAGCACAGATTTTGTCCATGATCGTGCATGTCCAACTGAATTTGTGTCTTCATGCAGCAGGCAGTTTGCTTACTTTAGACTTTGACTTTGACTTGCTCTTGCCCTGTAACAAAGTCGACACCTTGGTTAGGCTCAACCACTCCTCGTTTCTCCACGAGGAGGTGCCCGCTGATTCAGTAAGTGCTAGTAAACAACCTGCAGAGGGCGCCATGTAACAATGAAAACTAAACGTTTGTAACATCAGTACTTGTGAACGCCATTAGTCAACAGCAAACTGTTACCATGGGATGTTAAGCTTTGCATGTGGTCTCTTGTTAGTCTGTAACATTTACTGTATAAGTAATGTCATCTGTTAGAGCCACCTTACACCCTGACCCTGATTTTTTACCTTTGGTTTGTCTGTCTTAGATTTGAGCTCATCTGGGAGCAGGGTGCCAGACAGGCTGTCCAGGACAGGAGCAGGCATTGGCTAGGAAAGAAAAATAAACACATACATGATTATTATAAAACATGGTCAGCTCATAAAGCATTAATGTGTTGAACTACAGTTGTTGAAGTTAGAAACTGAAACAAGTCTGTATAAATCAATTTCCGTCTTGCCACTTTTAATTGCTAATTTCAACTCCCTACATTACTGTTCTGAAGCCCAGTGTCTAAAAACTTAATGACATTCAGAGCATAAATATAGCACCAAACTAAAAGACATAATCTGGTAAAGGCTTTCTGAGCAAAAAATGAAGTCATGCTTTCTATGCGTGTGTGTTGTCCGAGCTTCTCTGTTCTTTGCTGTGGTAGATGGTGTGTATCCCACTGGCCAGCTAATCGCTACTGCTCTGCACTGCGCTCATACAGCAGGTACAGCTGATAATGCCGTCCTGGCCCATGGCGTCATCCCAGAAGCGTAACGCTCACTCTCCAGTCCCCCTCTCCTGTTAACACAGTTAGAGCTGTTAGCAGGTTAGCTGCTAGCTGCCAGCTCAGCCCTCTCCATGTTGGAAGAAGTGTTTACTCTGAATCATAAATATGCTCTGAATGTCACATACAGCTCCTTTAATCAAAAGAAAATCAGAGGACAGCGTTTGTATGAAGTGATCTTTGGGAAGTGCTGTAAGCATGACAGCAATTAGCACCACATACAGCAGCACCATAACAATAGGCCTTGTTTGAGCAGACATTTTGACTGTCATAGAATGAAAAGCACACGTAGAAGTAAAAATTTTAATTATGGCTTAAAGTGTCTCAGTAAGCTATTCCATGCACAATACCTGTCTACCCTAACTGAAACGGGACCAACATTTGCTACACCCTTGCTTTTTCTCACTGTGACATGTCAAAATGTGTCACAGTTCATGTCTCTGTGCTACCTTCAGGGGATCTGAGTCCAGCACAGATGGTTCCAGCTTTGTCGTGGCAGCACATGATGCAGCACATGATTCAACTGTTGCGGCGGGCGAGGGGGCAGTGGCGAAGTCACTGGACAGCAAATCCAAGGCTGTTATATCATCCATAGTCTTCAACAGAGAGACAGGAAATGAACTGTCGTCATGTCGTTTATACACAGTTTGTATCATTTAACAGTGCTCGTCTGTCATATTTTGTGTGTATGTGTGTGTGTGTGTGTGTGTGTGTGTGCGCGCGTGAATTTTTACCTCCTTGGGTTTTGCATCTCCTTTCGCCTTTTCTTCTGCCATTTTCTTTAAAATCAAATAGATGAACATTAGACAGACGAGTAAAAATTGACACTACTACATACTTTAAATACACAATTTGTATTTTTGCTCCAGATTAAAAGTTAAAGACAGTAAATGATCAGTTAACAAGGCTACGAGTCTCCAGCTAGCCTAGCAATCCTGTGAGGCTGTATTTAAGGGGAAAAGTCAGGGGATTGCCAAATTCATTAAGATCATCTGGGGAATTTTCAAGGCAAACAGATGGTTTTTAATTGATATATTTCGGTCTGGACCTAAATGATGGACAAATACTACCTTAAGATCTTCCTCAGTGGGTCGATACTCAGGAGGCAGCGTGTCGTCTCTCTCTCCCATCTTAATCAGCCTCTCTTCAACGACCTCTTTCTCCTGCAACAACCACACAAACCATCAGGAAAGCTGAAGCAGACTTTTTTCCTCAACACTATGACATTGAAAATATTCTTTCCCATGCTGGCTATGCTCTTGAAGTTATCTACCTTAACAATGTCTTTGGCAGGAACTGGGGCAGGCGGGGTAGGTGTGGGTGCGATATCCTTCAAGCTGTCTGACAGAGCGTCCAGGGCAGTGTCTGCTCCTGCGGCCAGCTACGCACAAACACAGACAAAAGGATTTGGATGTAACTGCGAGGTTGTAGAGAGTTTTCAAGAGAGGCTTGAGTTGGGCTTGTGTTTTTACCTCTAAGGCAGATTCTGTGGGGACACAAGCAGCGGACTTCACTGTCGGAGCAGCAACGGGGGCAACAAATTCTCCCGCTAAGGCATCCAGTGCAAAGTCTTCAGTGGACTGAAGAAATCACAGAGAAACATGTAAAATGTTAAATGGTCATTACTTCTATTACAGGCCTTCTCCATTGTAAAGAGGCATCTGTGCGTGTACCTGTGCAGGGGGAGCTGAGGGGGTGACCACAGGAGCCTGGACAGCAGGAGCTGATGAAGGGGTCAAGAAGTCTCCAGACAAAATGTCCAGAGCCTCACCAGTACCCATGGTGGGCTGCAGGAGGAGGGGAGAGAACGCCAGATCAGTCATGCAGTTAGTGCTTATTTCACGTCTGTGTATCATTTGTAAAAGTTACAGACACTGAGGAGTCATTTAAAGAGTCTGAATGAGCTGAATTTGTCTCAGTCTCACCTGGGGTTTTGGAGCAGGCAGTTTTTCTAGTTCTTCCTTATTAAACCTGTACTCTGGGGGAATTGTGTCCTCCCTCTCTCCCACAAGCACACCCTTCTCCTTCTTGTGTTTGTCCTCCTGTTAAAAGGGATAGAATAGGAAATAAGACACTGCCTGGTGGTAAATGTGTCACTAACTGTTTATGGGTGGAGAGGAATTGTGCCTGGACTGCACTGTCCATTAGAGAGGCAATCAATGGTTGTGACAATGTATGAAGATGAGACAGTGTGGCTGCTTGTGCTCCTACCGAGACGATGTCCTCAGGTCTGGGTTCAGGGACTTTGGGTCCTGGTTTGTCTTGTTTTGGCAGCGTGTCAACAAGAGCGCTGAGAGCATCCAGAGACATAGAGTCACCCTGGGGAGAGATCAGGAGAGGAAGTGTATGATGTAACTGAGATAGTGTTGAAGGTAAAAAGGGAAGTGATTTAAATTGAAAAAAGATGCCTCAAACCATCAGTACAGCATGAGTAAAATGCCCAGTTTACTTACTCAAGTGAGGCAGTTTAAACAAGAATTAAAAAACTGTAGTAAACAATGTAGCATTTCAGAAAAATTTTTTTTTTTTTGTATTTTCAGGGTTACCGTATCAGTCTTAGGTTTTGCTTGTCGTGGTTGTCCAGGGAGGACATCAACTGATTTAGGCTGCTCCAGAGGACAGACTGTTTTCTGCAGGAACACAGGGACAGACAGTACAGTGGGACATGAAGACTGGAAACAGACATGGGACCATAGAGACTGCAACAACAGGCATGCACAGCTGAGAATACACATAATATCCATTTATTTCGAACTCAGTAAGGAGACACATACAGATATGCAAACACACACACACACACACACACACACACACACACACACACACAACTTTACCTGTGGTGTCTTCTTGGTAGGAGGAGGGGCAGATGCCTGAACTCCAGCAGCTTTTTCTGGAGCCACAAAATCTGCAGAAAGTTGATCCAAAGCTGACAAATCCTCTACTTTGGTCTGAAAAACAGAGACAACAGCTTTCAGAGATGACGAAGTGCGGATATGAATAAATAAATCATGACATCCTGATTTTAAAAAAGTCTTAAAATAGTATTTTGACATTTTTTGGACAGAGCCAGAAAAGCTGTTTTCCCAGTTCCTTTCTCTATGCTATGCTAAGCTAACTGTCTGCTGGCGGTAGCTTCATTTAGCGTACAGACATGAGAGTGGTATGAATCTACTCATCTAACTAAACACCTCCTGTATCACGCAGCACAGTTTGACCACGGGTACCAGCACCAGACCCACAGTGTACCTGTGCAGGGCGAGCTGAGGGGGTGACCACGGGAGCCTGGACCGCAGGAGCTGATGAAGGGGTCAAGAAGTCTCCAGACAGAATGTCCAGAGCCTCACCAGTACCCATGGTGGGCTGCAGGAGGAGGAGAGAGAGAGAGTGAAGGATCAATCAACATCATGCAGTTAGTGCTTATTTCACATCTGTTCATAATTAATAAGAGTGAACCCCCCTGGATTTGTCTCAGTCTCACCTCAGGTTTTGGAGCAGGCAGTTTTTCTAGTTCTTCCTTATTAAACCTGTACTCTGGGGGAATTGAGTCCTCCCTCTCTCCCACAAGCACACCCTTCTCCTTCTTGTGTTTGTCCTCCTGTAAAAAGGAAAGAGTAGGAAATAAGACATTGTCTGGTTGTCACTAACTGTTTATGGGTGGAGATGAAATTGTGCCTGGACTGCACTGTCCATTAGAGAGGCAATCAAAGACTGTGAGAACGTATACGGATGAGACAGTGTGGCTGCTTGTGCTCCTACCGAGACGATGTCCTCAGGTCTGGGTTCAGGGGGTTTGGGTTTTGGTGTGTCTTCTGGCAGCCTGTCAACAAGAGCGCTGAGAGCATCCAGAGACATAGAGTCACCCTGAGGAGAGATCAGGGAGATTGTGCTCTATTGATCTGTTGTACAATTATAGTTCAACTAAAGAGCAACAAGGCAACATGGAGAAACATGACGGAAATAATTTAAAAAACTGTAAACGTCCTGTGTCTCACCTGACCAGCAGTGAGCTTGCCATCAGCGGCGTCCTTTCCAGCACCAGTTGTCTTCTTTTTGACAGGAGGAGGAGCTTGACACACAGCCACAGGGGGAACCGCAGAGGACTCAACTTTCTACACAACAGAAATGACATCAAACATTACATCAATGGCTTTCTGTAGCTGTATCTGTTTAATCCACATCAATATCTGTAGTCAGATTTATACTGGGAGCTGGTGGGGCCTGCACCAGAAGTTAGTTCACTTCTACGGATCATGTAACTTACTAAACCTCCGTGTTTGTAGCAATGCTTGCGACATGACTCTATGGGTGTCTGACATTTTAATGCTGAGAAATCTCTCAATATCTACTGGATGGACACACACAACATGTTTGTAACAAACATTCATGGTTACCAGACAATCTCCAGACTTTTCGTCTGGCACCATCATGAGGTGGCTAGTTATGGTTATGAATGTAACGTTGGCAATCATTGGATGGACTGACGTGCGGTGCAGACATTATCTGCTTCCCTCTGGATAAACTGTAATAACTTTTGTGATCCCTTGACTTTCCCTCTATGCCAGGGGTGTCCAGGCTTTTTTGAATGGTGGCCAGATTACATAATATGACAATACACAGGGGGGGGGCTTCTTCCTATGGCTTAATACAGGTTATTAAAAAAAATCTACTACTTTCCACCACTTCTGAAAGTAGCAGCCCTCGCTGGCGACGTTATGCTTCTTTGCTGTGGCCATATTTGCTACCTAGCGTAAAATGTCTGCTGTTAGGAAAGCATTCGTTTGCTCATTTACTGTCTGTGAAAAGACAGCCCTGCCTGCATGGTTCCTACATGGTGCATGTCAAATTATATAGTGCTGCCAGCCTGAGGTGATTGTAAAAAATGCTAAGTGATCTTGTTTGATTATCCAACATTGTGTGGTGGGCCACATATAGTATATTGTGAACAAGGTCACTAAAGCCACTAAAAATTGGTCCACAAGCCATATTTAGCCACAGCTTTTTTTAAGACACATGAAAGCTTCAAAATTCATGGGTGGGGTATTCACTGACAAAGAACAAAACCTTATTTCAGGCATCTAACCAAAAACCCATTGACTATGAGACAAAGAATGAGGAGTGCTAAAATGCTAACTCATTTCCTGGTTTTAGGACTCTTCTGCACCACTGTATACCTATTTATTTTTGGCAAATCTGCATGCTGCTTTATGGCTAACACTTCCTGTTCGCACCCGGATTACTTTGTTGCTTTCCAAATTGTTTGAATGAGCCAAGACATGAAGTCATAAGAAGTGTCTTTTTTTTTCCTGTGTTTTCCAAATGAATGGACGCCCAGGTCATGACATGGACTTTTATCCTCAATTGACAGAGCTCATTAACATAAGTCGAGTCTGACCAGCCTATAGACTGCATTACGAAATAGATGTTGCCATTGTGATGCCTCTGAAGCTTCGTGTTCAGCATTTTGGCCTTTCTCATCTTGGATTTATGGAGCCAGGAGTGACCACGTTTGGACGAGAGGGTGGAGCTAACACTAGCTGCTACCTTGTGCTTTTCATGTAAGTGCTTGGAAAAGGCTTTCTGTGTAGGCCCAAGAAAAGGCAGAGGGGCCTCAGGACAGAGCCATACCACCAAATATAACACTGCAATGGAAATAAAGTTTTCTTCGACTGAAGTGTTCCTGACTGAACTGCAGTTTTTGGCCTTTCTGCGTAGTCATTTGTACCAGCCAAGCGATGTTTGCAGAAAAGACCGTGTGAGTGAGCTGGTTGTACCTTGGCAGTAGAAGAAGTAACTCCAGCCTCCAAATCACCCGGGACCTTCTTCTTTTTGTTTTTTTTGTCAGCAGGACACACAGCCACAGGAGGGACGTCAGGGGATTTTGAAAACAACCAACAGAGACATAATTTAAGCAGATAATAGATATTGTATGTGTGCCATTTTCATACACTTTAGTCAGCTGTTCAGTTCACAGATCTGCATTGTACCTGCGCAACAGGAGCCTGGACCGCAGGAGCTGATGAAGAGGTCAAGAAGTCTCCAGACAAAATGTCCAGAGCCTCACCAGTACCCATGGTGGGCTGCAGGAGGAGGGGAGAGAGAAAAGAGAGTGAAAAATCCTGATATTATTGTATTCATATCACAGTGATATTTTAAGAGCTTGAACAGAATTTGTCTCAGTCTCACCTCGGGTTTTGGAGCAGGCAGTTTTTCTAGTTCTTCCTTATTAAACCTGTAATCTGGATGAATTGTGTCCTCCCTCTCTCCCACAAGCACACCCTTCTCCTTCTTGTGTTTGTCCTCCTGTTAAAAGGAATAGAATAGGAAATAAGACACTGCCTGGTGGTAAATTTGTCACAAACTGTTTCAGGGTGGAGATGAAATTGTGCCTGGACTGCACTGTCCATTAGAGAGGCAATCAATGGCTGTGACAACGCATGAGGATGAGACAGTGTGGCTGCTTGTGCTCCTACCGAGACGATGTCCTCAGGTCTGGGTTCAGGGACTTTGGGTTCTGGTGTGTCTTCTGGCAGCATGTCAACAAGAGCGCTGAGAGCATCCGGAGACATAGAGTCACCCTAAGGAGAGATCAGGAGAGGAAATTAATAAACTACTCATCTCAATTCAGGTATGAAAAGAGAACAGCAGGGACAAAGTGTCTTGTCCAACTCCTGTATCTCTTACCCCATCAGTCTTGGGCTTGGTGACCACTGTGGTGTTTTTTTCCATCTTGGGTTTTTTATCAACAGGAGGACACACAGCCACAGGAGCAGCTGCTTTCTACAACAGCCAACAGAGACAACGTTCAAGAAAAACAACTTTTCTGAACAGCACAGGTGAAAGAAAAGGAGATGTGAGCTTGCTGTACCGTGGCAGTAGCAGTAGCAGACGTAAGTCCTGCCTCCAGAGAGAAATCACCCGACTCTTTCTTCATCTTGGCTGCTGCAGGAGTTTGAGATTTCTGTGACAAAAACACACCATGAGAATTTGTGAGACTACTAAAAAAAAGCACAAAGCTATGCCTAAGTGCATGTGTATATTCAGTGCTGATAGTGTCTACAAGAGAATTTTAAGAAGGCACATGTAAAGGTGGAGGATGGACTAGCAGCAGAGTGCTACATGCTTGCAGACTCTGACCTCTTGCTGTTTGGCTGCAGCATGACCAGTTGAATTCATGAATCCAGCTGAAAGAGAATCCAGGGCCTGGTCTGTGCTCAGTGGTTTCTGGGTTGAAAGACAGAGTGCATCACCACAAGATAACAACACAATACTTTCACATGATCTCATTTTATTAAACAACTAATCTTATTCATTTAGGAAGCATTAATCCAAATTATGCTCCAGAACAGCCACATGATTCTCCACTAGAGGGCAAGCCTGTACAAGTCAAAGGCAAACAAAAGGGTAAAATAATGGGAAGCAGACTGAATTCACCAACAGTGCAGGGAAAGAACAGACACACCCTTCACATTCCATGAAGACAAAAACAAATCACAAATAAACACATAAAATACACATTTGACACATAAAGCTGCTTCGACTTAGCAAAACATAATAAGCAACAAAACTAAAAACTCGAAACTCACACTGGAGGAAAGTGTCTGGGTGGCAGCAGATCATGAGACACCGAGCTAGAGAAGCCTCTTGCAAGACAAGATGACAGAGTGGGAGTAGGCTATGATGCAAATGTGGGTGTGTTGAGGGTGAGTAAATAGTAATCTACATATGGGTGGATTTCAAAGTGTGTAACAGATGTATCAGTGTGTGAGCTCATGGGTGTGCGTCTACGTGGTGGTGCGTGTTTGGGTTTGGTCGGACAAGAGCCAGCGAGCTTGAATAGAGAAGGTAGGTCCTGTGCTGTTTGCTGAGACAACACCCAGCAGTGCAATGATACATTCCCCTCTCTAGAGGAACCAGATCGACAGTGGAAACAGTCCTTCCCAAACATGTGTGTGTAATATGAGTGCACGCTCATTTCCTTGCACATGTTGGAAAAAGTTAAGAAGTGAGTTTAAAAGAAAAAATCAGCAGAACATAGGAAGCTGTGACTTCACTAGATGTGGGCTGTGAAAGGTTGACTTACAGGAACGTCCTTGGGTTTCCAATCTGCAGGAGCTGGAGGCTAGAAAAAAAAGAGATTAAGTTTAGACCGGAAGAAATGCTGAAATAATTCAGGGAGTCAACAAATGCTGCCTTGAAGGCTCAGTTCACCCAAATTACAAAAAAAATCCCCTACATATCCTCCTCTCATGGTATCTGGACATGCATTTAATTTTGTTTCTTATTTCTGAGATATTTGTCTCTAGGGCTGAGTATCATTTTAATTGTATAAACAATATTTATGCCAATATATGAGTTTCTGTGAGCACTTCTGCTTACATAAAATAGCCGAAAATTGGAGAAAAAGAAGAAGAATTAAAACACTAGAATGTGGAACAGGCTTTTGATGCCAGCTCTTGGTACTTTTAAGTTTTTTGGGATTCAGTGCAAAAGACATTACAGCTGGTACCAAAAAAGAAGCTGAAGTTATGGTTTATTGTCATTCCTTTCCTTACACGTTATGCGAAAACCAGGAACACAATATAGTGCCCCTGGGGCCATAATGCAATACATAAAAACAGGGTATTAAAACAAAGCAATAAAACATGCAAAGAACAATAACAGCAGCAAACTTAGAAGCTTGGAAAAAGCATGAGGTTTGACACTAAGCCCTTCTCATTTCTGCCCCGATTAAATGGAAGTGAATGGAGTTTTGATTGTGGGGCTACCGGCGTTGAAAGGCATTTAATAATAATATAATAATAATAACAATACTTATTTGTAGAGTAATTATCTTAACAGGGTCCCAAAGTGCTTGACAAAGTGCATAAAAATAAGACAACAATATTTAGGTAAGAGCAAAGAAAAACTGTGTGTACGGAGGCAAAAATAGAACAAAAAGAAATGACACACAAAAGTTACAAATCACTAAAGTACAAATCAGGTATTCAAAGAGAAAGTTTTACTATAAAAATATCTTAAGCAATGATTCAAAAACGGATAATGTGCTAGCCAGCCTAATCTCCTCAGGCAGAGAATCCCAGAGTCTTGGGGCCTTGATGGCAAAAGCCTGCTCACCTTTAGTTACCGGCCTTGATCTAGGGATGACTAGTGAGGGTAGGCTTGAGAATCTCAAGTCAGTCAGGATTTGGAGCATAAGTAGTCAGAAGCTCAACTATATAACTGGGGGCTGAACAATGTTGAGCTTTAAAAGTTATAAAAAAAAAATCTTAAAATCAATTCTGGCAACCAGTGAAGGGAGGCAAGAACTGGGGTGAAATGTGACCTACGATTTGTCCCTGTGAAAATGCGAACCGTAGCACTCTGAACTAGTTTACTGAAGATTTACTGAGGCATGTAAACGGTGCATTACAGATATCGAGGGCGTGAGAATACAAAAGCATTAATAAGCTTTTCTCGGTCAGGAAACGACAGCTTATTTAATTATGATAATATTTCTCAGGTGAAAGTCACAGGATTTAATGAGATTATTGACATGTAGTTTAAAGTTCAGGTGAGAATCAAAAGCCATGCCTAAGTTTCTCGCTGTAGATTTTATATTAATTGCCAGAGGACCAATAAACGGTTGTAATTTCCTTGCTAGGTGATCAGGGCCAAAGATTATTACTTCTGTCTTGTCTGAGTTTAGCTGCAGAAAATGATAAATGTGTCCTAATGGAAGCATTTCAAAACTTCCCAATTACTCTACAATTACAATGACTTCCCAACTACTTCCTACAGAAGGACAGTGACGCAGCCACGTACTTGTCATAGGGGTGGCCCATGGATTCATAATAATACCTCGATACTGGATGCCAAGATGGCGCCCATCCCAATGGAGTTGCTTGACTGGCGCACACTCCAATAAAAGTTTCTAGCTTCCGGGTTTACTTCCACAGTATGCAGTCTAATGAATATATGCAATAGCGTTTCTCCCGCTGGCCCCACTTGTGAGTTCCTGCTCGGCTCATAGACTTAACATTGTGATGACATTAGGGATTTCTAAATTGCTTTTTTCAGCTCGAGGAAAGTTTTACAAATATAAAACCTTGGTGGATAAAAAAAATGCATAATAGAATAGATGGGATAGAAAACACACAGAGCTAACTGGTGAATATGAAAAGGTGATGAACTGACCATGTCTTCGAGCCTGTAGCCTGGAGGCAGCGTGCTCTCTCTTTCTCCACATTTCTCACCCACCTCGGCAATGATGTCATGCTGTGGCACATGCAACGCACACGGTTACTCACGGCAGATCCATGCTACAGCTGTGTTTATATACATACACGCATGCGTGCACACTGTGTTGTACCTCTTTGACCTCTGGCCCGGTGTATTCAGGCTGCGGGCGTGCAATAGTGTCAGATGATGGCAGTATGCTGGCCAGGGCATCGAATGGATCCTCCTGCGCATGCAACACAACTCAGCACACTGGAGCGAGCAACATGCATTTCAAAGCAAACTCAGGTGGCTTCAGTATATATTTACCACATTGGTTCCCTTAGCTGCTGCGGGAGGAACCTCCACCTGCACCTGCAACACAGATCCAGGATCAGTAAAGAGACCTCAACAACATAAGACACGCACCACATAGACATCATTAGTGTGGAAGGATTTACAGTATGTGGGGACTTTTAGGCATGATAAATCAATCCAGAAAGAGACATTTCCCCAAAGCACAGAACTGGTCTATTCAGGCAGAGCACCGTGAAAATATCCAACGCAACATATCCTTTAATATCCCACAGACAGGAAATACACAGGATGAAAGTATCAGGGAGCCTCCACCCCTGTTGGTTTCAGGATCATCTACCTTCGCTTGTGTTGTTTCGGCTCCTTTCTTCCCCTGCACAGACACATTTCCAGCTGCAGTTGTGGCTGCTGCAGCTGCAGTTGTAGTTCCTGCACCTGGCTGTGGTGTTTTAGCTGGATCAGCTTTAGGCACTTCAGCTTTGACTGTTGTGGTAGCAGTGACACTCTAAAATACAATGAATTGAATCTATTATAGGCCAAGTACATGTCCAGTAAAATTACAAATCTGCAGTTCATGATTGAGGTCAATTATGCACCCGAAAAAACGAATAAAACACAGGACAGTGAGTCCAGCAGAAGAAATCCTCTACCAATTAGATGACCGTCATTTGTCGTTTGTTTTCCACTCAGATTTCTGATGTATGTGTGGTGTTGCAAGTGTTGCACCATTTGCAAATACAATAACAAGCGTAGGCATGAACAGCAAAGGACTGTAAAGTCAAGAACAAAAAGTCCTTTATACTTCCCAACACATCAACTCCAAAGCAGAGAAGAAAGAAACTCCCAAAGCAAGCAATGTCCGAAGCAAGGATCTGAGTGTTCTCAGAAAGTAGCAAACACCTGATAAGACTCTGCGACATGAAGGAGATGTTGCAGAAAGAGAGCCTCACAGGAGTCACAAGAAAGGCATCTGAGAAGCCTGCAGCAGCTGAGTCTACCTTGGCTGTGTCTTTAGGTTTGGTCACAGCAGCGGTCGTTGGGCTGTAAGGTTTTGCAGACATTCCAGCAGCAAGAGAAGGAACTGTAGCTGTGGCTGTGACTTGGAAAACAGGAGCAGTCTACAAACATGTAGCCAAATGATTACTCACAAACACAAGGATTTAGGATTCGCAGCACTTCTAAATCCAGCAAACATATTGACAAGAGATGTGGACAACATTTAAACAGTGTTAGTGAAAACAGAGCGGGAGAAAATGTACAGTGATCTCTGGTCAGATCTGCCACTGTAGTCCCACACGTGTCAAAAGTGCTGAGTTATTAACCACTCAGTCCTACCGAGACTAATCTGACCATTGATCAGTGTGCATGGTTAAATTACGGTGCTATTTCAAGGTTAGTCCATTTAAAACAAACTTTGTATGCTTTACAGTACTGCTGACCTTCTTCTAAACTCTCTGAATTGATTTTCTGTCAGGCAGCTCGCAAGGGCTCAACACTTATTGAGATACATAACAGTAGCAAAGAGGATGTTTGGTGCATTCAGGAAGCCTTTGTATCTGAAATGTGAGTCAGCTGCTTAGCATTGTATTCACCGGATATGTGATTAGAAAATTAAATCTACAAACCTAAAATAAACCAAGAGATTTACTGAAATAATACGATAATAATAATAATAAATAGAGGTGGAAATATGTTGCGACTCTTCTTGTGGTGATCTACCAGTAACGTGACGTCATATCTGATCATCATAGATCGTCATATCAATTAGAATAGCAACTCAAATTCAGTCTACCCAGGACGAACTCTCCTTCTTTTGCTGCAGTTACACAGATTAGACCCAGCCCACTGTGACCCCTGGTGCTGGGGTTTGCGGCACCTGATTTCGAGGTACTACAGCTGCTAACGTGAGCTCCGTCTCCAAAGCTTCTGCCCAGTGCCCCAGTTGAATAGTCTCCTAGCTGTGGGGAAAGGTGGAGAGACTGCTGGGTAACTAGCTAGAAAGACTGCCTGACATGTTGTGCGCACTGTTTTTGGAAATATGTCTCATGATAGACAGTCTCTAGAAGTGTATGATTTATTTTTTCCCATGGTTAATGTTTAACAAAAATGCAATAAATCTTAATATTGAATCACAATACTTAATTGCAATACATATCGAATTGGCACGCCAGTATTGTATTGAATCTGGAGATAAGCATATCGACCCAGCCTTGATTTAAAATAAGGTTGATAAAATTTCCTTGTACCGGCAAGCTGCCCAGCTGCTAGAAAATCAATCAAAACTTCGGTAAAATGATCAGCAGTAATGTAAACAAAAAGAAAAGCACCGAGCAGCGCCTTCGTCATTCTGACACCATTACCTTAGGCATCTCTTTAGGACCGCCCCTCGCCCCAGCTGATGTCATGTCAACAAGTGTAGCCCCAGCGGACGACATGTCAATAACAGTAGCACCTGCCGGCGTAGCATTAGTCTACAAACCAAGGAGCATGTGTTTAAAGAAAGTCATGTGAAAGTTATTCAGCTCCACAGTCGGTGATGAGCGTTCATCCAAGTGTGATGATGTCAGAGCTCATTAACGTGATACAGCAAGTGTTCAGCCTCTGAAAAGGTCGAGATGTTTGGGTGGCTGAGCCAGAGAGAGACACCGCATACAGAGAAGAGGTAAACACTGTTTTGCAAAGATGAAAAGAAGATGAAGCCAGTGAAGAAGAGATGTGAGCTGCCTCACTGTGAGCACACGCTCAGAGTGTGGAAGGAAGCAGTGACTCATGTTACATTAGACCAAACAGCCAAAAGCCCCCCGCCCCTTTTATGTAGGTATCCAGACTCCGTCTACCTCCGGTTTGGCTTTTGCTGCTGTCCCAACTGAGGCGCCTCCTCCTGCTGTGACGCTACTTTTGGTAGCTCCACCTGTTGCTGAGGTAACCCCCCCAGACCTTGTAGCCATGGCGGATCCTGATGATTCCTTCTGCAACGTACCAGGTGTGGAAAAGACGATCATCTACCTTTATCACAGCCCACTGAATGACTACATTGACTGTATACATTTGTGGCAGTAGCAAATGTATTTACTGTCTCATGACTAAATTAAATGAATTGTTAAAGGGGCAATCCACTGATTTTACACACAAATATCAGTTTACTTGTCACAAGCAGTATTACTCAGCAGTAAATACAGCTGTATAATGTTTTTTGTGGCTTCAAAAATAGCTGAGAAAATGACCCTGAATATGTCATGGCGTTGTAATCAAGGTCAGATTATGTCCGCTTGCATTTGTACACTACAGATATATAACTGAAAGCCTCTGTTACAAACTGGGAGCTAATACATTTGAAAGGAGCATCAACTAAAATTTGTGCTATTGGTTGCATTATGGGATATGTAGTATCTGGTGATTGTTCTAAAGCAGTCATCATTTGGGCAGTTTCTGTGACAGGGGCTTATTATTGTGTGACAAGATGATTATTCACGATAATATACATTTTATACATGGTAAGATTCATTTGGTTCAGTGGCTGTTTGTCTACAATATAAACAACATTATTAACTTAATTTTCTGCATCATTGTATTAATAAGTTCAAGATATACTAAGTAGGATTTTCCTAAAAATAGACTCATACAGAAGTAATCCCTCTCAATCATCACTCATGATCCACTGGAAGTGTGTGTCAGTGTATCTTTGAAGCATAAAAGCTCTTGATACTTTTGACCACAGAAACATGAAGCTGCTGCTAGTTGAGCTAGTTCTTAGCTAGTTGATACTGAATGTACCTTTGCACATTGTTTAATCCAACATCTGTGGTGTATGTGGTAGTGTCAGGCCAAACTGTGAACTTTGAGACATGGATACTAGGCTGTTTGAAATGATCAGCACAAAGACTTTTTCCGTGTATTTGCTGTAGCTAGTGTTAGCATCCAGAAGCTAAGAGACAAGACTGGAAATGGACAAGGGCACATAAGAATATTAGAGACAAAATTCAGGATATATTTTTAGATTTGGAGCATTTGTTTTTTATAAACTGTCTCTAATGAGTCCTCCAACTTTATGGAAGACAATCAAATCAAATCACTGGAGTGCCCCTTTAAGTTGAAAAAAGGAGGTAAAGATAGTACTTGTACTGATGCACCATACATAGTGGCTGTTTCTGTGGCTTAATATGATACACCACCTACCACAGCACTGCTCATATACACTGCCACTGATACACGAGCAGCTGTAGGAAGTCCACCAAGAGGCCATGAAAGAGGCACCGAGGTCAGCTGCTAACAAGAGTCACTTATAGCTAAAGGTTAATGACTGAGTAATACAAGCTTCATCTGTAAATAACATGGTAAATTCAAAACATCTCATTGTCTCATATTATGGTGTTTTAAATACTGGTGCACCTATTTTCTGCAGAGGGAAACTTTCAGAGTTCAAATATCCCACCAAAGCCTTTCTCTACAGGCCGGGCACCAAAATAGACAATGTCACAGCCCAGCTGTTGAAGGCCAAGTGAAAACACTTAAGGCTGGCCCTGTTGATGTGTCCTGTCAGAACTGTCTGGCCTTGAAGAAGTCACAGAGAATACTGAAAGGCAGTTAGGCAGCGGACTTGGTGAAAGCTCTTTGTTTTCGGAGCCAAATGAGGGTGTTTCATGACAAAAGCTAGTCATTAGGAGACTTTCAGTACTTTCAATGAAGACTTAAAGACTTTCAGTTTGGCCAAGAGGACAACATTGTCCGGTTGTTGTTTCCCATAAACTGAACTGGACGCCATTTGATAAAACACCTTGTATAGCTAACACTGTTTTATAGCAGCAGACATCATGCTGGTATGTTAACAAGAGGAAAGATCCTAAAAATAAACATGCAAAACTGACATGTAGTCATACACAGAGTAACTCCTTTATAGGCCCTCAGTCCTGACTGACAGACTTGCTCAAGCTCTATTCAAATAAACATTCAAGTACTATCGTAACATGGAAACTGCTTCAGTGACCAAAACATTACAATTTCTTTGATCCATTGTTTGAGAGCAGTGTTAAAGGGTTAAACTGCTTCCCACTGAGAAACTGGGTGTTACCTCTTTTGTGCTTGAATGGAAGGAAAAGGAAAGTTTTCTTTACTGTGTGAGGACACAGCTATATCCATTCCCTCACTCTGCCTCAAACTGCTAAAAACATGAAGCTGAAACAGGAAAGGAAGTAACAATACTACACATAGTCCAGATAATGAGCAGGTCAGAGGTCAGTCAGCAGTTGATTGAACGGAGGAAGTGGACAAAATAGGCTCTTCTGAGAGGGAGAGCGAGACAGGGCAAGAAGAGGTTAAAGGGCGTTAAAGAGGAATGTTTGATACCTCGTACTGTGCAGGCTTCACAGTGGAGACCTGAGCTGCCGGTTTGGGTGTGGCCTGACTAGGCTGCGACTAGAGACAGAGAGAGACAAACAGACAGAGATAGATAGAGAGAGAGAGAGAGAGAGAGAGAGAGAGGGGGAGAGAGAGAGAAAAGTTACGCATGTGCAGTGAAAAATCAAACAAGAAACCATAATCATCATAATCATTTCAAGATTCACACAGAGCAGCATCTCGGTTTCACAACAGCCAACATTTATGGAGAAACCAAACATTCCATGCAGTTCGTTCTGGAGGGCAAGGAAAATGAGGCCTGTCAACACAACTACAAACTGTATTTTTTAAGACAGAGACAGAGCTGGGAAAGGACTGAGACACAGAGAGGTAAAGATCTACAACAGTCTCCACAAACACGTCCATCACACTGCAGTCAGAGTTGGTTGATTCAAGCATCACATTCCAGACTGAGGGGTGTGACTGTTGTTTGACAGCAGACAGCAAAGACGCTGAGTATTATTGTCTGTGGTCGCTTCAGCAACTGACAACAGTGACAAGAAATGTAGGATTCACAAGTTGCTCTTCGACTGACGTCATACAGCCTTAAATTAACTCTGAGATAATTCACATTGGTCCGCAAAGAGACCCATTGAGGTTGGCTGGTCCACCGAGCGCAGCTACTCCTCTCACACTTGCACACACACACAGCAGTGATGTCTGTGCTGCACTGCACTTCCTCACATGGCATCTATCAAACAGTGTCAGCTGTGCAGTGATCTGTGTCTTACATTTCCTCCTGATAGATTTGAGTTTTTGTGGTTGATGCTCTTTTCCGTTTAGTTGCAAAAGTTATCATGCAACATGGCAGCTCCCCAAAAGTGAAGCCAAAACATCTTGATCGTCCCCTGGTGGCTGGCAGCAGTGTAGGTCATAAACCCCACCCCTTACATGTAAGCAGATGGATCATGGGCCAAACTAAAAGATCAAAGTACATGTCAAATAAATTTTCCTAAAGATGGTTTCTATCATTTTAGGTAGTTTTTTATCATGCAGATAAATGTTCAAGAGTTAGTTTTTCTGATAAGTTTGTTTTTAATTAGTTATTGGACACTATAAAGACGGGGTTGATGTCATGACTGACAGCTGCGCGCTCACCATTGGTTGGATGGATGTATGAGTGAGAACTGCAGAGACTGTAGCTATGTTTCCATCCAAAAGTGATTCGAATCATTGGGAAATGCGCATTAAAAGAAATACGAATCCTGTGTGCTTCCATTAAATGTACGGACTTTGGTAAAAACTACGAACTCGGGAGTTTTCCTCAGAACCAGAAACAAAACAAGTCTCGCATTCTTCTTCTTCTACGTTTTCTGGCGGTTGGCAACCAGCTTGTAAATACATTACCGCCTTCCCGACCCGGAGTGTGGATATCACCCTGGAGAGAGGTGCGCTACGTCACACTTAATTTGAACATAACTGTTTCCATCCCCCGTTTTGCGAATCATAATTTTTTCAAATCAACCAAAACCCGGCTGAAGCGAACAGTTTAGTTTGTGCGAATCAGGGGATTTTAATTTTAATTTTGACGTTTCCATCATAATTTTCCGATGCAATACTTCTACATGCGCATCTAAACAGGCTGATGGAAACATGGCTTGTGACTACGCAGACTCTAGTTCCAAATGACATCACTAGCACAAGACGGCAGCGGCCATATTTGTTATATTTTGAGTTCATTTTTGTACCTCTGGACTAAGTTGAGATATACAGTCTAAACTACAGATCCAGTTCATCTTTTGCCAAGTGGTCTGGACATCAGTCTGCTGCCACAAACAGGGTTTTTACTCAAGCCTGACCCAATCAGAGAAGAAATTATAATGAAAAATGCAGTCAGTGTGTGTCCATGTGTGCTGATGTGTTATCAGGTAACAGCAACATGTTTGATTCAGAGTGAACTGAGAGTACATTTCATTGTGTTCACCCTTTCATCTGTCCTACATATTGTTTAGTAGAGTCTGCTTTAATGCCAAATTATTATTTGTGTTTTAAAAAAGCTAACAACAATACACAATATATAGAGTATGTATATTTCTTTACATGAACACAATTTACACAAAGATTTCTGATGAGAATTCTTTAAATTACTTTCAGTATTGTGGCCAGGGTAAGTAAGTACATATGCAGGCCTACTGAGCAGGACATTTCACAGGAAAAGGTGTCAGCGCTGTCCTGAGGACAAACTGGAGTTGTTAGAAAAATACTGATTTATCACTACAAAGCAACTGGCAGTGCCCCTCTGCAGTGCCCCCATAGCCCTGCATTCTCTCACTCACAGTGCTGTCTTCTCTTCACTCCTCTCATTCACTTTGGTTGCATACAGGCTTTTGCAGCACAGTTTTGTTTTCTACTTGCACTTTGACAATCTCAGAGGCGTTTGAACATGTGCACTACAAGAAGAATATTACTTTCATTAATGTAAGAGTTTTATTTATTGTTGTTTACTTCAGTAATTCTATTCTAAAGAAAAGTCGTTATCATGTCATAGCCATGTAATATTAAGCTTTTAATAAAATGTTACATTTTATTACCTTAACGTTTTTTGTTTTCCACATGCTATCACATATCAATTTTATTTTTTTTTTAGATATTATACTGAAGTTAATAATTCCAGTATCGTGACAACACTCAGACAAACTAAGTAAAACGTATCTTTGACATTTCTGCGTAGCAATTTCAAAAATAGAAATACAACAATGACGGCTTGTACTGGTAAAACTAATACATGTACTACAGCACCTGAGTAAATGTAGATACTTAGCACCACTGGAAAGTGCTGAATTAAGCATCATTGCACTATCCTGTAGATATTCTGTCAGCAAATCAGTGACAACACATCTGATGGGTGTTATTGGTTTAGAGCTTTATCGTGGTAACAAGGATAGTTCCACTCGTCCTCTTTTGATGATAATGATATGATGATAAAGCCATGCACTTCTGCAAACTGAATAAAACAATATTCATCAAGCAGTGGCAAAAAAAGGACAACTTCAATCCCACACATCCTACTCGAGTGCTCCAAAGGGTAACTGAAGGAATTGTATTTTTAGTTTTAATGACGTACACACAGTGTACTAAGTAAACTCCTTTTTGAAGGCAGCTGTGCATGCAGTATTTTGGAGGCCTGCGCCAGTCTCCAGGTGGAGCCAAGTATGCTGCAGAGCCCAGCCCAATTCTTTCAGATGGCGTGAATAAAGAACACAGAGCCTCCACCCAACTGACACCAGGTCAGAGGTACTGCAGCTACTTTCACATCCAACCCAGGGCATTGTTTGGTATCATGGTACCGTCAGATCTCACCAAGCCAGTTAGAGAACATTACTCTGCTTTACTGTCTGTTCATCGGACTGTAATTTACTTTACATGCTAATATACGGTCGCAGATGACAGGTTTTACATCGTTTTGTGTGCTTATCACAAGTTTAATATTCTTGACAGGCGGCGTCAAGTCCCGCGACAAGAAACTATTTATGTCTACAAATTACCATTATCCCACGTCTACTCACCTGTAAGCCTCTAAGTGAGTTAACCTGTCAAGCCAGCTGTGCACCACCTTTTATCTACACTGAGCCGGCAGGGTGGAGGGTAAAACCAGATTGCAAATGTCTGTGAATGACTACAGTGAGTGAGCGGAAACACAGATTAACAAGAGGAGGGCAGGGACATAGAAAGATTGCGTATTGTGAGTTGCACCACTCTGAATCCTCTGCAATCTGGGACCTTTGATTTAGAAATGACTGCAGCTAAATGACTACCTCACACACCAGTGGCACATTTTACATGGATAAGGGTCACGACCCAGCTCAGGGGTAGCACGTGAATCACATTCAGTGTTTGCTCTAGTCCTGCGTCAACTAAAACCCTCAATGCTTATTCCACGAAAAGATACCCGTCTTCTTACCTTTAGACCTCATACACCTGCTGAATATAGACAGAGAAACACTGACATTAAGTCCAACTGAGTTCATGCCCTCCACATGTCCTATATTACTTCATTTTTCTCTTTTGACATATTTTGTTTAGAATTATCATTATTATCAATTCACTGAGTGTTGGAAGAGTCAACATATGGCTGTTTAGAAATAAGAAGGAAGTGGCCCAAAGGAGGAAGTGAGGTCACAAGCAGTCAGGGCATCCCCCTGCCACAGGGGAAGTCACGTTGCTCCTGTTAACTGCAGGAAATATTGTTCTGTACCACAAAAAATCTTTAATAAGTGACAAAAGTAAGCAGAGTTATGCTGCACGCTGGGTGATAATGCATGAAGTGTCAGATGTGTTTTGCAAGTTGAACTTGCACGTGAAACTGAAACGCACCAGCTAAGATATTTTCATGACAAAATTATGAAACTCAGTCATGCTGGAAATGTTTTGAATTGTGCCAAAGTGTGTGCAATTAAACTTGTCCTGGGTACTACTGGAATTTTGATACTGGCGTTAATATACCTGGATTTCAGTGCTGATACCAAAGCATTATGTCTGTCAAAAGCTTAAATGGATAATATAAACATTTGTTTCTGCAAGAAACTTTTTTATTGTTTTCATTTCAAGGAATAGTGAAACATTGTGGGAAGTGTTGCTTTCCTATTCAGTTTCTTGCTGAGTTAGCGGTTAGCTTAGCTTAGCACAAAGAGTGGAAACAAGGGGTAACAGCCAGCCAGGTTACCCTGCCTTGGGTATGCTCTTGTCCGACGCAATTCTCATTGGTTGGACAATTGCTGGTGTTTCTTTAACAAAGTGTTTCTTTTCCTCGCTAAAAATGCTAACTGTTGTTGTTCAGCACTTGCAGATGTTGTATGAAATGGCTGGTCTTTGTGGTATTTGTCCCGCCGCCTCACCACTGTGATTGGATGGCGGATGACAGTAAGAAGTGCAGCGTTTGCCCAAAGTTGAACATTTTTCAACACTCATTTTTAATCAGAAAATGGATAAATAATTACAAAGGCATTTAAAGTTGGAGTCTATCACTATGGATTTATTTTACTAAGTCTAAAGACACTGCATTCAAGGCTGGATTATAGCCTTGTATATGTCAGATTTTTCTCATCAGTCATGTTCAACAGTTAGTGGTGACACAAACTTCTGCACAGTGGTCAGGTGGAAAAGCATTACAGTGCGCAGTTTACTTTCAGATAATATTTCAGTGGAGATCACATGTATTTTTCACTCGAGGCATCCATTTGCATGAACTGAGTTTACTTGCCATGGGCAAGTGTTTATGTCGAGCCTTGTGACAGGAAAAAGAACACTTTGGTGGACACACAACGCTACCAGGCAGGGTACACCCAGTGCACTGTGATCAGTTTAATTAATCAAGAGATAACGTGCTGACCTTTTTCCCCCATCGACCAATGGATTGGTGGAGGAGTATGTAGAATTTCAGTCTACCAAGATTTTCTTTGGTTGATTACAGGCCCAAAACACACTGTAATAATCACTTCATTTAATCAAAGGGTTTGTTTTCACCACCGTGTGTCACCTTCTTGTCTTTAACATGATGTCTTAACGGAAATAAACACATCATGTTTCAGAAACCAAAGGTATGACATCATAACTGTGCTTTATACTTTCCCTTACAGAAATACACATCATGGCGAACCCACAACTCTCAAAGAGGACCCGTCTGTTGAAATTAAAGGAAGTTGGCCAAGATTTGGTGACTAATATGCCTTTTTGTCATGTAAGTCCACAAACAACAGCTCAAGACCATAACCATGGAAGCATGTGTTTACTTCCTGATCTTATAGTAACATGACAGTGGTTTTTAAGTCTTTGACCCCTCATGCACATTTATTAAGCTATACTCACTCAGTAGAGGTCAGGACAAATGCATAAATCAACATCCACATGCATTTGCATTGCTAACAGTGATGAGATCCATTTCAAAACCACACACAAACAAAAGATTGTCCCCTCAAGGCTTATTATGACATCAAAACCACAGAACGAGCCTGCTACCAGCCCTGCCTTCACTGTGGGCGACAAATGCCAGTTCTCACAGACAGGTTAGGCAGCACATACAGCGAACCACCCAGATACCAGTCCAACAAGCAAACAAACTGCTCATTTTGTTCACAGTCAATTAAGGGACACAATGCATTATACAACAGGCAGGAGGGACATTACATTACATGTTTACAAGATGACTACCAATGTCAATACCAGATTGTCCTAAAAATGACCAATAATACATGAACATGCTAAAGAGTGAAGCACAAAAGGTCTTCTCCCTGTACTGAGTAAAAGGTGATATCATTTTGCTGGAATTCTTTTACTTTAGTATTTATGATCTACTCCTGGACTCGTCACTGAGTTTCAGTTGTCTTAAGCTAAAACAGAGGTTTGTTATATCACCAGGCTGAACTCTGTGTGCTCACCTGAGACCCACCCAAATGCTTTGAGCTCTTTCTGTCTCTTGAGACTCCACACTGTAGCATTCCTACATTCCTCATGCAGACTGCTCTCTGCTTTAACAGACTGTCCACATATATGACACAGTGCAAACAGTATACATAATGTTTAAGATGCTTCTGGCACATGCCTGACACATTAGGCTATGATGCTTTCCTACATGTGAGGCATACGTAGGTAACATCAGGGAGACTTAAAAGAGTCTGGCCCTACCCCCATGCAGTAAAGTCTGCTGTCAGTAACGTGAGCTTTTGTTCTTCTGGAAAAGCTGAAACGTGTCACTCAAGTTTTCGACCCATATTATAGGTGAATGGATATCTGCTGAGCTGTACAGGAAAAATATGAACTCCACACGGGCCCACAAACAACTACAGTTATTCCATTATCATTTAACAACTACAGCTCCCAAGAGCAAAGTGTACGTGTAAGTGAAAGTTTTGAGATACTACTGCCAGTACAATACCTGAGTTAAGGTACAGACACCAAAATGAATAGGCACTACCTGCTTTATACAGTTTATGGGCCCCACGGTAACTTGAGGATGTTTTCGAGAGTGTTCTCCCACAAAAATCAGTAGCTTTCTATTTTTCAGTACTTAGTTCTATTGACACATTTAGGTTTGTAACGCTGCCAAAAAAATGATTGGGTTTTATCATCAGCCCTACACACAAGGCTCAGCCACAGCCTAAAGTAGCTGCGCCATAGATGGATGATAATAATTCCCACTTGGCTCATAGACTTACATTATGATGACGTGTCTTTTATAATGTTTGCCTATGGAGAACATGCTTTTTGGGCTGCAAGGGAGTTTTTAGCTGCAATACCGCAAGTGCTCTCTGAAATAAAATTGACTGCAAGGTCAAGGTTGTAGCATTAGCAAGCAAAAACATACTGTGAACAAGTTTTAGTTACGTATTACGTATTACTATATCTACTACTTAATTCATCGCTGAGTTCCAGTATGTCTAAAGCTAGAGAGGAGGTTTAAGTACATAATGTAAGTACGCTAATAAATACCTTTGAATTTGGACAGAAAAACAATTAGCATTTATCATCTTCATTAGCTTCTCTCACATTAAGGAACTCTAAGCTAGTGAAACTCAGGCTAGCCCGAGTTGTTCGGCCTCATAGGATCTGACTGAGCCTGAGGATACTTGCTGTGTTGAAATGGAACTTGTGAGCTGGTGTTTGTAACATGGTAAGTGTGTTCATGAATTCCTTCCCAAAACCATTTCCTGTACCAGGCTGTAAGCATGTTTATTTCTGGACTTGCTTCTTGAACCAGCCTCAAGTGGCCGTTCAAAGAACTGCAGTTTTTGGCAACTGTGTCTTTTGGGCTTCATTTCTCGGCTCCTGAAGTTGCCGCTTGGTAGGTCGGCACGACTTTGACTTTACATACAGGACTTATGCAGGACTTTTTTTTCACACAGCCAAAATACTACATGGGGTGAACAAAGTAACAGAAACACCTTACTAATGTATCCTCTATGAAAGCCCTGCAGCAAATACTACCTTTATAAGCCCATTACATTTTTGTTGAAACAGTGACAACTGATTCAACACTGCAGATTGTCATGTGACTGTGTTACACAGCACTGTGAGCAGTAGGGTGTTCCTGTTATCATGTCCAGACACACACACAGTACACAGACAAAATAAAAGGGTGCAAACGGTAAAAAATGTCACACAGCTGTACCTGGTAGAAATTTTGTCGGGGTAAAGGAAGGGGCCGATAGGTCCCTCGAATCTGTTTCATAGGGACGTATAAACAGCTGTTAAAAGAGTCGCTGACACAGCCTGTGAATCAGAAGCCTCAAACACAGACACCATGATAAACATCAACACACAAACAAATATTCACATAAAGCCTGACACAACTATGACACTGGTGGACAAAGTAATCCCAACACAGCAAACTGTTCATGTGACCGACAGTAACACAAATTCTGTTTTCAAAGCAGTGGCAACCTTCGTTCATCAAAAACTGAGAGGCCACACTGGTAAGTCTTAAAAAAGCGCAACAGTGAGACAAAATGCTACAAATCAAACCTCACTTTATTAGAGAGCACTCAGGTTGGTGCTTGACCATGTCTCTGGTGGTCAGACACACGCCACCCACACACTCCTGCATGCACACAGACAGAACCACAGAGCTTTAGCTACTGTGGTAGCAACCGGTGAGGACAACACTGACTGACGTAGTCAGGAACAGGACACTGATATGAACAACATGGTCATTCTGGGTGAGCTGTGGTGAGTGTGATCAAAATAGACACAAGATTTTGGAGCATGGGTGATGGCAGCAGAGTGTCATTTGAAACCGCTGCTCATTTCAAACTGGCACCCATTCAGTTTGACACATCATCTCAGACAGAAACTGTCAGTGTGCTCGAGGTTTGAGTCCTCTTTAAACTCCAGAACATCTGGGGTCTTGCTCTCTGCACGACGCATGTAACTCGCAATGTACTTGTTCCGTCAGAAGTGAAGGAACAGTGCAGTATATCCAGGGCTTACCCAACAACAGCGATTAAAGCAGCAGCTTGTGCCTGTAATGAAAAATGATGACTAATGCTGGGCCCCACCCAACAAACCACAGACACGCACATGTGAATATGGCTGGAAGTAGCTTCTTAGCTAATGCTGAGACTTCAAAATAGCAAGGGCAGCCTGTCTAAATGGTCAGTGGTGATACCAGTGATCACCTTGACTCAGAGGTGGAAATGACGAAAGCGCAGTCAGTGTGAAAAGGAAAGAACGTGAAGCGGAAGTGTAAAAGATTTGAGTTTGAGTGCAGAGCTGCGTGAGGATGAATGTCATTGCTGTAGGGAGGATTTCAAGAGCAAACAGACAGCTGGGTAAACTCAAGAGTGAGGTCACCTGTCAAACCCACTGTTTTGTAATAAGCTATTTGTGCTGTTAATACACTTTATCGTCACATTAACGTGCTTTAACAGCACTGTGCTAGTTTCATATATCACAATGTACTCTGCTACATTTTGTGCAGGGGGAATTTACGTACTTAACTTCTCTGTTTGCTTTGTATTCATCCGCCCTTCATTGCAAACTGACATGAACTTTACCTGGTTGTAACCGGGAACCAAGAGGAGAAGCACTGATCTTTTGTTTTGCTGTATTCTATATTTGTCCATCATGTGCACACTGACTCATACTTTAATAAATCAACAATAAGCAACAAACCCTGGTTTGAAGGAGTCTGGATACTGTTAGATCACTTTGCTGTTGTTAGACCCTGATGATGTAAACATTAATGCAGTATCCCTCAGTCTACACAGTTGACTATTTACTGTTTATTTCGTTGTTACCTTGGCGACAACTGCCCTCGGGATCCATAAAAGTAACAATAACAGCAACACAGGAATCTTCACTCCTCTGCTGACTGTCCTTAACTTGACATGCAAAAGGCAGCAAACTTGATCCCCACAAACTGCTGTCGCACACAAACACAACATGGCTGTCAGCACATCAACGATAAGCCTCCAACCGTCTGATCATAACCACAGCCGTCAAAATGATTCGACAGGTATCAGTCAAACAGGAAACCCTTCAACACACACACACACACACACACATCTGCATAAAAAACCAGCAAGAAGAGCACCTACCATAAGTTTGACTTTGAGTGTGTATCTCTTGAGGCTGGTTCACCTTAGATTCCCGCTGTGGAATCACTGTATGTCAGCCACGCATGCACGCACACACACACATATGTAAACACACATACAGTCACACACGCCCAGCAATTGAAAACTTGCCACTCCGCCTTCATGGAAGCAGCCTGTGCTGCTGTGACTCCACCTCCTCTGCCACAAGGCAGCAGAGCAGGCTCAGTCAGATTGGACAGTCAGATGCACAAAGACACACCCACTGTTCTCTTGCTGCCAGCAAAAATAAATAGACCTAAGTCTGCTTTAGGGAAACTTTGGGCTGGGTCGCGGCAGGCTGTGAAGAGGAGAGGAGAGTTGCCTGTTTGATAACAAAAATTATGGCCTACATCATGGTATCGGCAGGAAGAGTTATCATGGAGGCAGAGGCTGAAGGATGAAGGAGTGATGATGAGGCAGAAGTGGATTTGCTGCAGCAGTGTTGTTTGGCACAGTCTGGGTGTGTCTGAGAGAGTCACTGCTTAGGAATCTAGGCTGCAGAGCACTCAAACAAGAGGCAGTGTGTGTGTGTGTGTGTGTGTGTGTGTGTGTGTGTGTGTGTGTGTGTGTGTGTGTGTGGTTGGAAAGAAAAGAACAGAGGGTGGGGGATCACATCACATGCAGTCCAAACCACACCCCAAGACAGAACAGAGAAAAAGGAAGAACTGTAAATTCAGGACAGACACTGTTGAACGAGGACACCATAATTGAGGTGGCCATCATATAAGTTGAGACACGTTCTCGCTGGCTATTACAGCTGTTCAAAGTAGCTCTTGAACACAGGAACAGACAGGAAACACAGCCTCTGGACAGCAGCCAGAGGTTATGTAAGAATTTTAGGAAAACACAGCAGTTTCCACTTGGTACACAAACACACTTTGAGCATTCAGGATATTAATTAATTGATAATCTGGCACCTACTTGAGTTAATCCAAACACTTATAACTACTTCTCCGATAAAGCACTCCACTTCAGGAAACATGTCAAACATGTTAAATGGGGAGGGCTCGGAGAACAACGCCACCCTGTGTCTAACAATACTCATAGCACTTAGATAAAAATGAATGGAGCATTGTTGTATGAAAGTGCTGTAGGCTCTGTGTCTGTCAACTTACTTATCAGTGTTATTTTTGAGCAACATGTAGATTTTTGCCATGAATAAGAAAACTATTCTTTGTTTTAAATTAGATATTTTTCAAAGCACAGAAACAAAGAAAATAAGAAAAGGGTATCAGTGTTGTTTGGCGTTTTTTGTTCTGTGTTAAAGGGGAAGTTTGGCCATTTTCAAAATTCATATTATAGTAGTATAAGTAGTAGTAGCTACATATTATTCCCATGCTCTAAAGGCTCATTTAAACTTCCTTTGCGTATACTGACGTTCGTTTCAAACACACTAAACATCACTGCCCTCATACGTCCATGTGCCCTTCATGTTGGCATAGATACAGCCAATAGATGTCACTACAGGACAGAGTTGTTTCACACAACAGCAAACGAGGTGACAGTGGAAGGCGGAGGAAGTGTTGTAGACAGTGATGTCTGTGAGGCCCTGAGACACATTGCGACATGGGGTTTTCACCAGTGGTGGTCCGAGCACATTTTAAGCCTTTTTAACATATAGGATACATCATAATTCACTCTTCAATATCTATTTTATAGTGCTGTTAAAACATTAACACATTTCTCCTTCAAACAGCTGAATATATCAAGTATGCAGCTAAAAGTTATATTTTACAAGATTACATTGAACACATCATGAGAACTTTATAATTTACCTTAGCCCAATACTCATTTTTACTGAATAGCGCTTGAACGCTTCACAATGTAAATCAATGCAACCTCCATGAGCTGTTAGTTGCAACCTCCGGCTGTTTGGAGGTTAACTCACTCTCCTTCTGCGTATTTCAAAACCAATTTTTTTAATTTTCATTTTTGTTCGCCCCCTATGGATGATGCCGCATTCGCCTATACTGCCCATGCCACGGGCCGGCAGTGCTTGTCACCACGCTACCAATTTGTTCTGTTCTGCCGTTTTTTAAAGGTCTTTATCGTCTCCTATGGTTATACCTCACTTGAACAACACTACACTGCCCCCATGTTCTCCAGTGGTACTGCTCCGAAAACTAGAGTGCTAAAACTCAAAGTCTGGAGCTGCTCCATAGACATGACACAGAGAGCCCCCAGAGGATTGTTCTGAGCATGTGGGGACATTTTCTGTTTCACAGCTGAGAACACAACAGCAGAATGAAGCTCCTTTGGGTATAAAAAAGAAAACAAACATTTTGTGGGTCCCTCACATTAGTCTCGCACTCATTGTCTTTGGAGCAGCTCCGGACTGTATACTTGATGACATCATCAGCTTGAGACTCTCTGGTTTCTGGCTTTAAGTGAGAGTAGCTCATGTTCATCAATATTGAACTGTTCTTGGCCGTGGAGAAAACATATTGGAATTCTTAATTTAGGCGGTGTTCCCCTTTGAGCAGAGAATTCAACATGACATTTATGACTTCATTACCCCACAGTGAACTCTTGCAACCGTAAAAGTAACATTTGTTCTTCTTGGAAGCATTTCCGAACATGAATAGACTCGCTTAAACAACAGCCAAGACAAGTCAAAGATTAAAGGACACACAGTTATCACCTTGAATATAGATCACACAGAATTGAACAGAGAAGATATATTTTCCGTGGGTGGAGGGACGTAAGGGACATGTTCCCTTCAATATTTAAAATGTGCATTTGTCCGCCACAATGAAAACATGAGAGTAGCAGAGGGCTTTTATTATTTTACAAATGTAAAGACTTTTATAATTTGATGCAGTAACGGCACAAATTGGTGCATAGAAATTCAGCAGAATGCAGGAAATGAGTTTGATGCTAAACTTTTCTGGTGGAGGACCCCATACCCCCTGTTTCACGTGTCCTCCCAACGCTGAAATGAAACCTACGGCCTTGTCAAGAGAAACTGTCTGCGTGGTCTCTAAATTCCTCTGATCTTATTCTTTGACTAAAAATATCTTTAAAAGGACAAACAGGTAAATCTTCTCAACATGTTGCACAATCCCTGCCCTGGCATCTCACTGGCAGAAATGTTTGTGTCCAGTTCGAGCCCTTTCAAAATAAATCTTCTCTCACAGCTTTGCCCTGACTGACTCCAAACTCACAAGAGAGCCTGCCCTCTGCTTTTGTGTCTTTGACTGTGAGAGTGTTTATGTGTGTGAGAGACAGAGCTGGTATGTTTCATGCATGCTTAGACTGGATCCAAAAGCCTTGCTTAGTAACCCCTGGTAACTCTTATCTTTGTTGACAGCTAATGAGCTAAAGCAGACTGTGGACACACCCATCCAGAGGGACTGGCCAGTCAGAGCTGTGAAGCTGGAAATGAGGGGTTTCTTATCTGAATCTCTGATTCTGTTTCTGGGAGCTTTCAGGCAAACTCTAAGTGGGAGGCAGGGAGGTATCAGGTTTCTTTAATGAGGTCTGTGGGAAAACACAGAACTGATGTTGTATACTTTTACTGGCAAGAGATCACAGAGAAAAACTTTTCACACTGAAACAGACTGGTAGAACTTAGAGGGTTAGTTTTAGTTCTGGATGTTACAAAGGAGTGTCTGGTTGAGAACAGTAGCTGCCAGAGGGACTCTGTGTACTCGATATGAACTTTTTACAAGGAAGCCTTTAATGCAAATGAAAAACTTGTCAACAAGTACAGTGACTATGCAGAAACAACTGGGTATAATGTAGGCGAGAGGGGCAACCTGGGTAACCTGTCAACCCAGACTATTACTACTCCTTTAAGAAACGTAGTGACATGGATTAAACCTGTGATGTAAGTCAGTCTGAAGGTCACTGGCAGTGAAATCCCACAAAATTATCATCTGTATAGAGCTTTTTAGCCTGTTTTAGCTTTTGTTTTGGTTTACTGTGGTGGCGGTGGCTCAGAGGCAGAGCGGGCCAGCTCGTCCAGTCCGCATGTTGAAGTTGAACCACAAATAAATCATTCCCAATGGCTGTGTGTTAAAAAATGAGTGTCATGAGTGAATGAGTGAAGGAGTGCTAGCCTTGGTCACCAGTGTATTGGTGAATATGACTTGTAGGCCTCTAGTTTCCCGGCGCGGCACAGGATGTCGAATCCCGCTCAGAGCTAGTTTTGAGCAGTGCAACCCGAGGCGCGCTCAGTTTGGTAGTTTGGCAGACCGAGGTGCACTGAGATGGGTGTGGAGGCACAGGGGCAGGTGTTGACAGATCCAGCTTGGCGCAGTGACAGTTTCGTGCCAAAAGGCTTCGCCGAAGGTGCGCTAAAAGCTCACCAGCTGAAACCACGTCTACTGTCAGCACCGGCGGTGTAAGTGGAAGTTTGGCTGACCGGCGGACAGTGCGCACACGTCACCAAAACCTCACAGGCAGGTTTCCAGAATGTCAGGCACATTAACGATGCAATAAATACCCACAAAAACACTATTCAATGCAACTATCTGCAATCAGCACATAAATGTATCTCTATATATCGACTGTCCCGTCAGTGAGTCCCGTGAGTTCACATCCCTCTCAGCCAACCACAAGCAGCCACAACATCAGATAGGGAGTATATATTCAGCATCTGCCATCTTAGAAAAGTCAAAAGAAAAGAAACAGAGTGAGACAACGAGAGAGAAAGAGAGAGCGCGCGCGCACGAGACAAATGCTGTCAAAAAGTTATGTTCGGTGAGTAACTGCGCCAGCGTGCATAGTGTGCCAAACTTGCAAAATCCGCCTGGCCACACCCAGTTGGCGCCCGGTTACAGTTGGTGGAAACCAAAACTGAGCTAAAAGGAGACTGTATAATCAGGTGTTCAGAAACAAGACTCCAAATGTATGCCAATGTTGCTGCATAAAGAGGCGACAGTCGGGTTTTGAGTTCTTCTGTGGACAAACAAATCCATTAATGAAGCTATTTCGTATTTGGCTTTAAGTTTGTCAAACCTACAGTGGCTTTTCTTTGTAAAGCTTAGCTCAACATCAGCCTCAGCTGTATAGGCTCAGCTAACTATAGCACTGGCATGCTATCATGCCAACATACGCATAACTTTCCCTTGAAATTAAAGGATAACTTTGGTATTTTTCAACCTGGGCCCTATTTCTCCATGTGTATGTGTGCGTATGATTCATAGGTACCACTCTTTCTAAAATTGGTTCAGTATTGAGGGAGGCGGATGCAGCTGCGAGCCACAAAACGAGCTAAAACAGTAACAGGGGCAAATGCATCCCGTAGTTTAAGTTTACGCATTAAAAGTGCTTTTTTCGCCACTGACCGGGTTCAGATCACCAGTGCTATCTCTGTAAATAGCATACTAAACATTTCTCTTACCCTTCACTTGCTCTGGGCTGTGACGTCATCTCGCGAGAGCGTTGCTTGTTGCTGGAAAAAAACAGAGGAGCCATGCTGAGCGCCACTCCGAGTGGCGCTGGTTGTCCCGGAGTACAGCTGAGACTTTTACTGCATCAATTGAAAACAATGGCTCGTGTTTGTGCTTATCTGAATCGCAATAACAGGATGTCGCACAACACCCCGTACAGCTTTCATAGGCTGCCTTTGTCAGACGGCGAGATGCTGAAGTTGTGGCTAGTTGTGCTACAAATGGATGCTAACACTCCTGTCCAGACCCTGATGAAATATTAATTACTATTAAACATCAGTGCAGAGTCAGTCACTACATATAGTTGATTGTTTACTGTTTATTTTGTTGTTACCTTGGTAACGACTGTTCTCGAGGTCCATAAAAGTGACAAGCAACACAGTAATCTTCAGTCCTCTGCTAACGTTCCTTAACTCGACAAGCGAAAGGCCGCAAACGAATCATCACAAACTGCTATCGCGCACAAACACAACTGTTAAATTCCAACACGTGAACGGGAAGCATCCAACTGTCTGCTTGTAACTACAGCTGTCAAAATAATTTGATTATATCAGTCAAATTGGATGCCTTTCCACACACAGATACCTCACTCTGATCTGAAATGTTGGAGCAATAGACTGCTCAGCTAGCCTACATCACCATGCCTTGAGCCATGCTACTAGTCTGACTAAATCACTGGCAAGTATCCACACACACAGACTCACACACACACACACACCTTTAGCCAGAGGATATCAGTCAGTGCTACTGACTGCACATCTTTAAACACAAATCTTAACCTCTATAAATAATGAAGACAACTGACTGTCTAAATGCAAATTTCTTACACAAGCTTGTTTTCCATCACTTCAACTCCTGCTAGACATAAATAACACATTTTATTAAAGACTATTTCTCCTCCCTCATGTTGTCTGGTATTATTTTTGGAGTGCTAACAAAGCCATGACTATAGTCTACAGGAAAACACAGACCAAACAAACGCTTTAGCCCCCATTACATCTTCTTTACATCACTGCTTAACATCGCAGGGTGAACAATAGTGTTATTGTCCCGTGTGCTTCTCCCATTGTCTGAGCAGCTTCCACTGTGTGTAAGGCAACTTGTTAAGGCTTGATACGTGCTTGAGCCAGGGATTTAAACATCTCCATTTATTTTCATTGAGGGTGCCACGTTGTTGTGTGCTAACACATTTTAAGGTGCGGGATATTGACTTATGGTGCGTTCAAGATGGTCGGAAATCTGAGATATGAGAGTTGGCTGGTGAAAAGTAGTGGCTGCGTCTCCAAGCTAAAATCAAACTCAGAGAAAACAAACATGGGGCGTAAGAAGATGAAGAATACATTTTGTAGATCCATTTATTTAAAAAAAAAATAATTACTAGCTACTTAGCAGCCAACTTGTCTCTCTTTTTAACTACTATAACACATGGTTGTAGAGCAGTGACTTCAGTGCATGTGACTCCTGTGAAACTCCTTCTTATGTAATGCTGCGCCCATCCATATCCCCCACACTTACGGTAAACTATAGCTGTTATTTGCTTTGCTGGATGTCCTCATACCATCTCTAAATTTAGCACTGCACTTTCCCCCTGGTTTGTTGACCCATATTTCATCCCACACTAGAAAAAGACATAAAAAATGCAGGCCCCTTCTCTACTGTCCTACAGTACCTACTGTCAGTATATGTTAGAAAAGGCGTGTATCTTACATCTGCAGATAATAAATAAGCCCTAAACAAAAAACGACAGAATAAATCTTTGGTGCCAAAGGGTCACAATAACATCAGGGTATTGTTAGGACTGTCAGTAATTTTTAACTCATGATAATCACAAGCTTGCTAACGTGTCGTCATGAACTTGAGCTTTCCGCTGTCATCTGCTATGTGAAGCAGTAATACCAAGAATCTCAGTCATTATATCACATTACACTTTCCAGTAAGCATCAGGCTGCCGAGTCTTCATTACCAAGCCTTACTTACTGGGACAAACATTCTGTGGCTATGGGCACCAGCTTTTCCTCAAGCATGGCAGATGTAAACAGACGGCAGAGCAAATATTCAGAAAGTATTTGGTGCTACAACAACGCGTCGCTTAAGCGCATTCTCAGGTGGAAACTCCCCAAGAGATGCTTTTCTGTAACTGACATGATGACAAAAGCAAAGCCAAAATGACAGTGAGGTGTGAAATCCAACAAGTCCCGATGAGTGCTGCGGAATAACATGCAGGGTGGCAACAGGATCAACACAGACATTTTAAAAAAGCACAACAGGAAATGGAAGGAAAACATTTAGCTGCGCAGGATATGTGTCAACAAAAATGTCTGTGTATTTATGCTCACAAGTGCACAACGTGCTCGGCCTCCTTTTCTGGGACAAACATACACACAGCCTGAGGGGTTATTAGAGAGCACCACATAATGAAGCATCTCATCGATACAGCTGATTCCCTCCTGCCTGTAAACTCTCCCTGACTATGACTTCTAACAAGTAGAGACAGTTATCGTAAATGGCTGTTTATGACATCTGACCCTCAGTATCCAGAAACCTTGTGACATGATGTCACATGACACACGTTCCTGCTAACCAATCCAGCAGGTCTGTGGTTTTTTTTTATCATGGGATAACAGAGGGAAATTCAAGTTTTCATTTGACATTTCCTGACAGTGGAAAAAGTGTACATGGTCCATGTCACACTTTCATTTGGTCAAATGAGTCAGCAGAGTTTTGCACACTGCTTTTTACTGAATTCCAATTTTGTACTTTCGGCTGACAGTAAAAACAACTACTGCCAGAACCGCTCTCAAGCTCTGTGTTTAAGTGTAAGTTTAAGGTACTTTACTTTAATATTTCCATCTTTTCCTTATTTATACTGCTAGGTCACTATGTTTCAAAGACAAATACTGTGCTTTTTACCCAACATTTATTTGACTTCCTTACTTACTAGCTCCTTATTTTACACCAAAACGTGTTACGACCTGACAGTATATAAAGTAGTTAGAATCAGTTCCACTTCAACCAGCTGCAAGAATAAAATGCTGCTTACACATTAATCTAAATACCATAATAAACCAATAATATATGGGAGCAGATTCTAGTGATAATTTTCTGTAGATCCATCACTACAAGCGACACCTGTCACATTGTTTTCACAGTGTCGAATTGTTATGGCAAAATTATCATTATTGCCCTAAGTTCTTTAATTCTGAACGTGCGATTTTTACTTATAAAGGAGTCATTTTAAGCTGTGGGATTGCTACTTTCACTAATGTAAAAGGACTTTAAAGGTCCAGTGTGTAGGATTTAGGGGGATCTATCAGTAGAAAAGGTGCATAATGTTCATAACTGTGTTTTCATTAGTTTATAATCACCTGAAACTAAGAATTGTTGTGTTTTCATTAACCTAGAATGAGCCACTTTATATCTACATATGGAGTGGGTCCTCTTCCATGGAGTAGGGCCTGTTGTGTCTACTGTGGCCCAGAATGGACAAATCAAACACTGGCTCCAGTTAGGGCCATTTGTATTTTCTCATGAGCCACCGTAGTTCTGTTCTATACATTTGGCACACAGTAGAAGTTTTAGTTCTGTAACCTCACCTCCAGATGCCACTAAATCCAACACATTGGACCTTTAAAAGCACTAAAACTATAACAAAAAAATGCTACTGTTTATATACAGTACTGCTTACTGCTGAATAATGCTGTAATAACACGAGGATCGTTAGAAGTCAATGATGAATCTGATGTGTTGACATACATTAGCTGTCAGTTGTATGACAGCATGGAAACACAATTGCCAAATCATAAGACTGATGTGTACAGCATTTACTAGGACGTCATCATCCATTTAGACTTTGCTCTGCATGTCCAGCCAAGATGTGTTTTCCCAGTGGCAATTTCCTGTCATTTTAAGACTGTCCACAGTAAGTTGTGGGGGAGGAAGACTGCTGCAGCCCAGGGCTGAGGATTTTTGGCCCAAAACACAACAAATAAAAACTCCTACCAAAAATCTGAAGGCTATCAGTGCACAGTCCTCCTCCCAGGACACATTTTAACCTTTAACACATTAAGTGACTCAGAGCAAACTAACACAGCCCTGATAATGAAGCACTGACATCAGGACGGCCAGTGCAGACCTGTCACATATCACAGCCACTTTCTCTGCTCGACATGTGAAAGGGTAACAAAAGATACAGTTACTGAGGTTACTGGATATGACCAACGTTGCATGCAAGTCCAAAAAAGACAAAATGAACTATTGCTATTTGGGCGAGACCTAACAAATTCAAAAACAAAAATGAAAAAAACAAAATCACGACAGCTATCTTCTTTAAACAACCATCACTAACAGGGCTCTATGAATTCTCCCTGTGGGCAGTACTTGTAGCAACATGTAGCAAACAGTGCAGGCCTTGTCCGAGCCTTGGTTTAATATCTCACCACTGCAAAACTCACACTCCAGCTCTGAACTAGCAGAGGCTGACCGGACGCCTCACATTCCAGCAGTGAGAGAGAGACAGAGAGAGAGAGAGAGACAGACAGACAGACGAAGGGAGAGAGAGAGAGAGAGAGAGGGAGGTCTGACTTGGATTGGAGCCAAGACAGTTTTCCTCCTCATATGTGTTTCCCCTATAAGTCCTTTGTTAAACACACAGTACAGACTGGACTAACAGAGCGTGAATACATGTAGTTTTAAACATACAAGCTGACTTACATTAACAAAACAAAACACACGTGGATACTTTTGGATTAGTTGCTCGGCACGTACCATGGCACCAGCACAAACACACACAGACAGACACACTCACACACACACAAACATAAACACACTTGCACACACCTGATCCTCCACGGTCACATCCTGCAGGGCCTGGCCGTCCCGTGGGCCTCGGATCCAGCTCAATATTTGGCCCATGTTGGCTGAAAATGCCTCGGAGCGTGCGTGTGTGTATGTCTGTCAGCCTCTGCCTTGTCTGTCGGCTTGCAGCATGTTTCCAACTCACAGGGAGAGAGAGAGGGAGAGGGGCGGAGGGATCGAAGGGGGGGCGTGGCTGGGGAAGGCTCACATGTGGAAGCCAGTAGAGACCAAGCTGTAATTCCCTGAGCTATAAAGGGACGTGAGCTGACCGTGGACTGACACCCACCTGATGAGGGGCCACATCTGAGCTGCTCTCAGGGAAACAGATACTGGTTCAACACACACACAAGGGCGCACATGCATACAAATATGCCTGGGCAGGTGTGTAAAACTATTTCATTGCAGTGCACTGAGACAATATCTGAACCTTATCAACAAGCACACACCTAGATTTGTAATGATATATAGGCCCTGAGCACACACAGCCATGGAGACACATGTGTGCATGAGTACACACCTCTTATGTACATGCAGCAATAAAAGATAGCTTGTGCAACTACATGGTTGCCTATGAGAATAAAGGGAGGGGCAACAGTTTTGTAATACATCTGCGTCAACCATCCGCCAAGAGAAACAGAACTGAAAACGTTCATCCCATATCACATTGACATCATCGTCTCTTGAGGGTAATAGCAGCGAATGATACTGACTGAACCCTGCTCATTATGTCAACATCTCATCACCAGGTCAGAGCGATCAATCGATAGCAACTGGCAGAGCCAATGACAGGCTGTTATCTGTGGCAAATGGAGGTTACGAGTGTGCATCAAAACAGCCAGGGCGGCAGCAAAACATTTATTTACACAAAAGAATGTAGGGAGTGTTTTCACTGAACACATGAGTAATAGATTTACTGAAGCTAGAGGCATGGGCGTTGGCTTTCTGAACCTTCACCTTCAGTACTTTTTAACTAAGAGAGACACATTACTTAGAACTTGAACTGCATATTCAGCAAAGTACAAAAGCAAGAAGACAGCACTGCGTTATATGGTACCACTATGAAAACACAAATAAAGACAGTGTGGAAAATGAAACATTGAAGATGTATATGAAGCCATAACTTTGCTCCCATTGTTTTCATGTCAATTATAGAGAAAGCAGCTGAATTCCACTCATAGCCCTGAGGCTCACCTATGACTTGGGCGTATTGTGCGTCCCGCTGGGCAGTTCTGGGCGGGGTGTGTAGACAATACAATCTTTGAGTGAGTCATTGTGTTTTAAAATAGCACACCTCAGCAAAATATGGAAATAATGTATGCTACTGTTTGTGGGTTAAACCAGCCAGACATGAAACTCCAGTTTGTGTAGCACACTGATTAAGTGGTCATTAAAATTAAGTCCAGGTGGAGCTGTGAGCTCCTCTATTATGCATGCCACATGGAAGGGTTTCAAGATGCTAATGACAATTCACTGGTAACCTGTCACATTGTTGTAGGTGCCAATATGATACTAAAACTGACTGGTAAGAAACGACAACCATGTTGGATTTCTTTACAGAATTAAGACATATAAAAATAGTTTATTACCAGATGACATGGATGATTAAATTAAAACACACAGAGGTAGCAAAGAAGTTGCAAAGATTAAATATATTAATTTTCTGTCTGGTATCTTAACTGGACAGTTCACCCTAAGATCAAAAATACGCATTTTCCTCTTGGCTGTACTGCTATTGATCATTTCAGATTGTTTTGGTAAGTGTTGGAGATATTGGCCGTAGAGAAGTCTGCCTAGTCTCCAGCATAATGGAACTACTGCCGATGGCACTCAGCTTGTGGTGCTCAAAGTGCCAAAAAATATATATTTGGAAAAACTAAACAGCAATGTCTCTTTCCAGAAAATCATGATCTGGTTACTCAAGATAATCCTCAGACCTTGTTGTGAGCAGTTTCATGTAGGAACTATTTTCCTTCTACCAAACTACACCCACCAACCATGTCACTGTGCAGCAGGAAGCGAGCATCTGCTGCTGGCTCACATAGCACAAGCCTCTCGTCTGTGAGTAGATGTACGGTTCCTCCTGCATAGTGGACGCGAGGCTTGTGCTTGTAACAGCAAGAGATGTAAACATTAACGGCGTCCTCCTTGGCAAAGCTGTAATGTTAGCTAGCTCAATGGTGCTAGGTGAGCTAGCAGTAGATGCACACTTCCTTCTGTGCGGTGATTTGTTTGGCAGGTGTTGTTCGGTAGAAAGAAAATAGTTCCTGCATAAAACAACAAGGTCTGTTTATTATCTTGAGTAACCGGGTCATGATTTCTGGAAAGAGACATTGCTGTTGAGTTTTTTTAAATGTCTTTTTTGACGCTTTGAGCACCACAAGCTGAATGCCATCTAAACTAAGCACAAAAAGGAAGTAAATTTGTGTTTGGTAGATTATTTCTTTGTTATAACAATGCTCCTTGGCAATAAATCTTATATCGTTGGAAAGCCTGTTTCCCTCTTAATTGGTGCCACATTTGTAAGGAACATGCATTTGTGAAATAAGCAGCAGAGCTGAGCATGTGGGTTGCACCCATGCCTGCCCTGCCTGAGCATAGGCCCTGCTACAGTGGTTCCAAGAATCAGCACGCCACGTTTGACTGATCTGGATAGGGCCCGTACAATAGGGCAACTTCGAGCTGGTGTTATGCAAAACCAAGTTATTTGGAGTGAGCCCTACTACCATCTGCAAACTGAAGGCCAAGTTCCATATAATAGGGGATGTCAGAGACAGGCTGCGAAGTTGGCATCCCAAGAGGACCGTTTCCTCATCCTGTCAGTACTTAGGGAACCATAAGCAGTCTTCTACAGATTTGCAGTCAAGGTTTGCAGGATGATATGGCTGACGGCTCTCTGCCCAGACAATCCAGAACAGACTGCACACAACCAATCTCCGGTATCATAGGGCTGCCAGGAGGCCTGCCATGACTGCCCTTCATTGTCAGGCCCCTTTTGCGCAATACGTGCACCGGAACCTGAACATGTGGAGGAATGTTATGTTCAGTGATGAGTCCAGATTCTGCCTATGGCAGATGGATCATGGGGTCAAAGTGTGGAGAAGACATTGAGAAGGCTTTGCTGATTGCTGCACCGATAGAGTAACATCTTTTGGTGGAGGCAGTGTGATGGTGTGGATCGGCATCTCCCTCACTGAAAAAACAAGGCTTGTCATCATTGGAGGCAATCTCCACAGTCTGGGAATGAACTTTACCCTCCAAGATGACAAAGCT
Source organism: Epinephelus awoara (assembly GCA_035609425.1). NCBI lineage: Eukaryota > Metazoa > Chordata > Actinopteri > Perciformes > Serranidae > Epinephelus > Epinephelus awoara. The sequence continues at coordinate 16,723,722 of CM069296.1, forward strand.
CGCCCCCACAGAGCAGGGTTTATCAGAGACTACCTCCAGAATTTGGGAGTGGAGAGGATGGAATGGCCTGCCAGCAGTCCTGACCTCAACCTGACCCCAGCAAATACGTATTTTTGATTTGAGCGCGAACTGTCCCTTTATTAATACAGAACTAGTGTGGCAATATAATTTAAGGTAATATAATGAAGAAAAAACTGAGAATTATTGTGCATTTAGTTGAATTACATGTTAATCCACTGTCATAAACAACATACCAGAGGTTTTACAACTGTGAGCTGCACAGGAGAGCTGGGGGTGGGGGCACGGAGGGAGAGATGTAAGGCAAAGGTAATGCCTGACGTGAAAGAGACGGTCATAACTGCTGATAAATGTCAATAAATCTCCTCAGAAATCATAATACAATATATGACTTCAGAACCTGCCTGAGAATGTTCATGTTTTTAAGTTTTCACCAATATCAGAATAATCTGGTGACAGTTGTCTTTACATCCATGAGTATATTACATAACTGAACTCCTAATTGCTAATTTGTAGGGTTGTAACCAAGTGGCAGCCTCAAGGGCTGAAACAGGAAGCCATCACTAAAGTGCCACAAACTGCAGCTCCTCTAATGACCACTTCGGGCTGGCTCCACAAGCCAGTCATTCCTCATTAAACCCCATGTTAAAATGCCCAACTTGACAGTAGAAATAAACATGTTTACAGCCTGGTACAAAACAGTTTTGGCTTCTATAGCTAATTTCAACATTCATGACAACTGTGCAGGAAGTAGATTTTTTTTTACAACTCACCTGTTTACATTCTATTGAGACTTAAAATTTCCGCACAACTAGGGGCATGCCACTTTGAGTGACAGGCTGTCAGCAGATAGCGTCCTCGGTTTCACAGTCAGATCGACCCCTCTGTCCACCACAGTGACAGCTTCTTGCCCAAATATGGTCACTTCTGACTCCAAAAACCAAGATGGCGACAGCAGAAATGCCAAACTCAAGGCTTCAAAATGGGAGTCCACAAACCAATGGGTGATGTCAGGGCAGCTACATCCATTATTTTTACAGTCTATGGGTGTAATGACCCATTGATCTGGATCGATATGTTGATTCAATGATCCAGTATTAATGATGCAAAGTGAAAACATCAATCTGTACTATTAACTTCAAGATACACCTGTATTTTGAAATTTCTATGGCACATCTGTGTCTTGATTTTTGTCCAAGCACTCCTCATTTCCCAAACTTTCAAACAGTGCTAGCAGCCACCATTTACTAATATCGCATATCTGTCACAGGCCCTTGAATTGAATCAAGTCAAAATTTTAACCTGAAGACTTGGTGATATCAGTAAATATCACAATGTTGCCCAAAGAATCAATAGTAAATTGTATTGTGATGAAACGTGTGATTTACACCCCTACTAATTCAGTACTCTTTTAATGGTGCCACTTTGTCTAACAACAAATTGACTCCATGCTTCCTGTTTGCAGGCCCCAAAGCACTGTGGGAACTGTAGTTCCAAAACTAAGAGCAGGATCACCCCTCATATAAACCTAGGACAAAGACTAAGGAGTTTTAAAATCTATGAAAATACGTTGCGCAACACAAAACATTACTAAGGCTCAGAAGGTCCCTTCAAAATAGTTCCTATATTCCTGGAACACTAACACTTTCATTCACATACACACATTTACTCTGTGTTGAATACTGTGGACATACATGCAAAAAATCCAATCATTTTAACATTGCAGTGTTGGGGTTTGGAATCGGCAGTTGTTTGCTCACAGCCTTGACAGAGAGGAGGTCCACAGTGTCATGCTTTGAAAGCTATTCCATCTTCCCAGCCACTGTGTTCACACAGAAAAGGAATGAAGTTATACAAGTTTGCTTTTCGATTCTTTTTCTGTTCCAGGTGACTTAAAAAAAAGATAAACAAAGCATGTACAGCACAGGCAGTAGGTACATACAGCAGGGCCATGTATGTACTTATTGCACATATTGCACTGTTCATGCACTTCTGCAAACGCTCATGCTTGCACATGTGTGTGTACACATGCACAGACAGGCTTTTGCACAGGCCCCAAAAGCATTGCACACTCCCTGTCTGACAGACAGACACACCTTTTCTATGTGAAGTGTCAAGTGGCCCAGCCTGTAAAACTGGCTGGTGCACCATGAAAAACAAAACCATATGTCTTTGACTGAAATCTCCCAAAAAATGAAAAATACAGGAAGTAGCATCACTTTTTAGTATCACGTTTCAAATAGGACACCTGAGAGAATTAAGCTAGTTGAATATGAATGAGAATGAATGAGGACATGCCAGATGTTGTCATGAACGTGGTTGTGAGTGCCAGTGCAACATTAGTGTGCAAATGTAACTGGACTCCACTGCTAAGCTGGCAGTCGTCTTTATATTTAGATCCATGTTGTACGACAGTCACCACCACAGTGGTTCAGACGCCTACATACTCTGCCAATTACCATTTCACACATTGGCTCACGTACAAAGGGCCCTGCTGCCAGAGAGACTGCAGCGCTTCTGCATCCGCTGGACAGGAAGTGTATGAACGGTTAACAGCTCCACTGATGCATAACTGTAATTTTGACATCATTTTAAAAGGATATTAGACAATAAACATGACAGGCTCTTGCAGTGAAAGTTACACACTCTAAAAAGACAAACACAAATTCCTCGTAAAGATAAAAGTTTTGCCTAGTAAGGTAAAAGTAGCTCAAGAATTTCTGGGTTCACTGCATCTTGTCATCAAGTGTCAACAGGCTACTTTCTCAGGCAGTGGTTTGACAGACAGCAGCTCTAATCACACAAATCAGCATTTACAAGCTCAAGTGTAACTGCACTCAGCAGAGGGAGACAAACACCTACTTTGAGCTTCCTATACATATGCACTGCAAAACGAGGTTGGTTTTCAAACCATCTTCTACAGTGATGCAGATATGTCACAAAGTTCACATTTCTGACCTGTGGCCCCAATTCTGGGCCCTAAAATGTTCATGATCACAGCAATTAGAAAGTTTGTAATGTAGAAATGATGATAGATTAACACTAATTATCCCACATTTAGTGCAACAGAATTCCTTTAAATATCAAACTTGCAAGAGTCTGCCCATGTGGAAAAAACACAAACCATGACCTCCTTGGTTTCAGTGTGCATCTCTGACGCAGCAGGAGGAGGTGAAGTCAGTACCTGGACATAGTAGTACCCCACAGTGGGATAGTTGGGTGAAAACGGGCTGCTACGCTGATGGTCTTGAAGTTGGTAAGCAGCTCTTCCCCCACCATACTACACACACAAAGACACACATGCACCAGCTTGTTATCGTACGTGCTGAATCACTCTGGCAATAAATTCACAGGGACGTTTGTACAGGATGCAGTGATTTCAACTTATTGTGTTGGTGGGTTTATTCTTTTAACATCTGATGACAAATGTTCAGTGCAGAAATGTTGCTTTTTGATAGTCAAAGTCTATGTTTGTCAGCATGTTATTATATTTAGGTATTTCTGTGAGCAATAAAAACTGTTATTCAGTATAATTATAATTGTAGAAAATGCACAAAATACAAAAATCGTACTGCAAAAGGAGTTTGGGGTAAGTTAACAGGACACTGCAGCGTGTTCCATATCTGAATCTAACCTCATGAATAACTGGGACTAATTCAAAGCTGACACAAGTGTGCTTGTTGAAACCTATCTCAGTTTAAACAGTCACACACCCTGGTATCTAAACACTGTGTGTGTGACAGAATATGAGTGAAGCCTTTACAATGATTTAATTCAATTCAAAGGTTATCTTGTGCAGCCTATGCCAAGTTTTACAGCGCCTTCAGCAGCTTCTACACTTCCAGACAAGTAGTGCTGGCTTCCTGCAGCGCATTAAGGCATGCAGCGCCTTTCCAGGTGCCAAGCCTTACCTCAGAGTTAATTTCAGTGTGTTGCCTGAGGGTGAAGCAGGGGAGAAAGTGGGCTGAAAAGCAGGAGAGGTACTCACAGTGATGCACCAGTACAATCCATATGCCATGACGGATCAGGAGGCGAGAACACGGTCCTGGAATAACGAAGTTTCACTCCTGCACTGCCACTCTCTCCGGTCCCTCACCACAAGCTCTTCTCTCTCATGCCTTACTAAACACTGAGCCACTCCCCATACACTTCTGACAATCAGCATACAAAGGTGTCTGTCCTGTAGCCGTGTTCTGACACAGGCTGATTAATAAAAAACATTGGGCTGGTATTGTTTTACGGCGGGATCTCTGGTTCTTCCGCATATCCACAGCAGAACCAAGTTTTAATCTGAATATACACACCACCCACGCACTCACTCACTCACTCACTCACTCCCATCACCAGTTGCTTTTTTCCAAAGAAGGAACTTCATGCGCAATGTGATTGTCACCAGTTTAACGCGCGCTGCTGGGGACGTTGGACGCGTAGTTTGATCACTGGTTGGAAAACTGGACGTGAAAACACAACCATGGTGACAGCTGATGTATCGATCGAGCGATGATGGTGAATTATAGACAAGGTTACTGGATGCAGCGATCGGCAGAGTTGTGCTGAACAGCAGCAACACCCAGTGCAACCATCCTGCAAAAACACCCCCCACACCCCCCACACACACACTCCAACATATCCAGAAATGTTTCCTGCTTGCACACATGTATCCAAAGCAGCCATGTAAACTCCTGCATTGTTTTCTTTGGACACGCATCTGCCGATTTGCGTCTGTAAAACACATTCTGCAGTCGATCGGTGGATCAATGGATCGATCCATTCTGTGCGCCTGTGACCAATGAAAGAGGGAAACTTACTTCTTTCGCGTCCTTGGCGTTTTTATTGTGCCCATGGCCTCTCTTCTTGTGTGGCATCTTTACAACACGGGTGGATGAACTTATAAAAGTTTCCTTCTGCGCCCTCAGTCCTCAGTTTGGAGACTACAGACTGATGTGATCTGCCCCCTCGGAGCAAAATGTGTTGCCCCTCCCGCTCACAAAACTTTCTCTTTGATGGCCGATCAGAGTATTAGCTGGCACAGGAGCTTGTTTTTGCAGTAGGTGTATGTGTATTTAAGATAGAGCAAGTGAGGTCTTGTGCTTTATCAGGATCTCTCTATATATCATTTACTATCAGATTCATAAAGACAGATTTGACACAGATGTGATGACATGAGTGATGACAGGGTAAAGGTGTCAGTGTGTCACGAGTCCATATAAACTGCATAAACTGCGTGGTTGAGTGCATGTTTAGATATCTATGTATTTGTCTACATGATATTCCTAACATGCAACACAGGAAGAACCCAATGACTGGATTTTTTTGGCATGACTAGACCCGCCCCGCAGCCCAGGAAGAGTTGACTCACCACTGATGTTATCCTTTTCCTCTCAGGGAGCTGGGGCCTTTATTATTCAACACAATGATGCCCTCTGGTTGGCAACAGAGGGACTGCCAGGCTTCATACTAAAGTCACTGCAGGCCCCATGATTCAACCATAAAGTAGGGGCTCTCTACCTGTAAGGCACATCACTGATTACCACTCCTGAAATCTGAGGATCAACTAACCAGATAAATGATTAAAAAATGTGTCACTTCTGTTGTGCCTGAAGCTCATCCCTTTTCCTTATGAAACGTTATTGTGACTTTAGTGTTTGACAAAAATGAGCTTCCCACTAGGAAAATTCACGTAAACGCCTCTTGTAGTCTGAACAACTGGGAAAGTCAGGAAAAATATTGGTATATGACTTGCCCAGTTGACTTCATATCACGCAGAAACATGGCGAACGAAAGTACATTTTTAGTAAATAGTAAGAAACGTTTGATTATCCACACATTGTAATTCAAAAGTTTTTTACTATGGTCTTAGGTTGTTTAGCTGCTGTCCACCTAAAGTGACCTACAATACCGTAGTTAGAAAAGTTATTTATTCGTACTTCCTCTAATAACAAGGACAGGCAGAGCAACATTTTAGTGGTTTTATGGAATGTAGGGTGTAGTCAGCTAATGTGGGACAACATAGGTTTCACACCTCTTTAAATATTAGCAGCCAGTCACCAAACATGTTGCATAAATACAAATGTGCTTCACATGAAACAATAATTCTTATCGGTCTGAAAAATGCACTGATCTCTGAACATGCAAGGTAAACCATGTGGCATTTTGATTTGATCTTTGTGATAATAAGAGCGCTGCAGCGACAACATTAAGGGTATAACAACAAAAAATGGTTGCAGGATGTTGCATTTTATTAAGTATTTGACTAATAATCAAAATGTTGTTACAATACACTTTATTTTGTATGAGAAAGGGTTTTGAGTGAGGACCTGGTGTACTTAGGTAAAATGGGACAAAAAAATCAAGCTGAAATATGGACATATTTAAAGGTGAAACCAGCATGTTTTTAGGCCACCGGGTGCCATAAAATCATGATGTATTCTAAAACATTTTTAGTTTTTTTGTCTTTTTGAAAAATATGATCGATGATGCAGTGAGTTCCTTTGAGCCAAAATAGTCCACAATTAGCCATCACTGTTACACACATGCACGTGTACACTGTATGACAATGACAATGACAGCAAGGAAAGGAAACAAGCAGCAAAAGAACAGGGAGAGCATGGCAGAATCATTTTTTAATGAATAGCCACAGGTTACATGAGAGGTTTAATGAATGGATGACTGAACTGACACATGGACTCAACCATTTAAAAAACAAACTAACATGACTGTCACCTTTTACCTCACCAGCTGTCCCTCTTTAGTACCTGGTAAATATATATTATTTAACTTGGCAACACATTGTCTTTATAGAAGTATGGCAGCGATCCATATAAATTATAATAAAATCTCAAAGTAGTCACAAGAGTTTCGAGTGGTTTTCTTAGTGATCTACTAAAAAGTGTCCCACATTACCTGACTTCACCTCACTGATCCAGAAACAAAATCTGCAATACATAAAGCTTCAAACTATTATCAGCATGATTTTAAAAAGCTATTTCAGCTGGCTGACATATAAGAAGGAAGAAAGAGACGAAGCCATGACGTGATGGTGAATAAAACGTTGTCACACACACTGATGCATATCAGAGCTACATTGACAGCTACAGATGCTGCCCATCCTACATCAGGTGGACGGTTATATGCGGAACATTACTGTAACCATTTCACGCACACAACACAATTACACCACTTTCTCAGGCCAGGAAAATGTAATTGTGAAATCACACGACGTAAACAGGTTCCCCTAGACCGTGTGAAACCTCTTACGTGCTCTGAGCATTACACTACAACACATCTTCCTCGTAGCATCCATGTTGTTTCCACATTACAAGTTAAAAGCGCGTGAATACGCCCGAGTCGGAGGACGGACTATCCTACTCGGGAAGTGGTAGTATCCGAGCAGCACGTGAATGCAGCACCGTGTCTGTGAAGGCTCAGTGATTTTCCGCCTCTCATTTCACAGCCCTTCATCACATTCAACACACTCTCAGCCCACTATCACCGCCTGTCACCGTGAATATAAATTAAACGTAGGTTATTCAGGGTCATGTTTCCTCACCACACGCTTTGGAGCCTTCACTGGCCGCTTGTCTCCTTCCTCTTCATCGTTTTTTCGTTTCATGGACCGATCCATGATGTGAGCCTGTATCCGAGGCTGGTGTTAGCGAGCTAACTGAGGCAAACACGGTAACTAGTCTCTTCCGGGGCTGAGTTCAGCCTCACAAACCGAAACAACACGGCTATGTAAACACAAACACTGGTTCCTTGTATTCGTGGTTGTGTTATTCATGCGCACTGCATTTTAATAATCCGGGAGTTAATTCAGTTCAATTCAAATGAGCTTTATGGACAAGAGAAACACGGTGACATTACCAAAGCAAATCATGATTAATTAACACAACACAAACTTACAATGAGTAAAGATTTATTAAATGTTTATGTGCATACATGTCGCTGCTGATTGTGTACACCTCTGACACAGCCACCAAACAGAGAAAAGCCCACTGCACACCTTTTCACATGCTCAACCTTTAAACCGTGACAAAACGATGCACACCGTTTGGAGCTTGAACACACCTCTGATGATATATGTGACTGACATCCAAACACAAGTGCTCACTGAAATTATGCATCATAACTTGATGTTTTTTAATCTGTTAGAATCCTAAATATAAATATTACTAGCTTTGTAAATTCCTAAAATAATAATAATCTAACCAATTGGCAGTAACCCATCTCATACCACTAGATGGCACTGGAGGGCCCAGCAGGGGGCCAAGGTCTTCTTGTTGAGAGTTGCTTTTCTTTATATTCTATATATTCTTTATACACTGTGAGCCCAGTGATCACAGGTTGCACTTCCTCCATTGTTGTGTAACCATAATTACCACACGCATTATATTGTGTGTTATTTTTATGACTTCAGTTACTGTTTGCATTATTTATATTTAAGTAGTAATAGATTCTGCATCATTGACTTACTGGTCAATTATTATTTCATTGTCATTTATAGTCATATTTGTATTTTCATGTGCAGTGTTTAGGTGGAGTCACTGTGTTCCCTTGGTTATGAGCTAAGTGGCTCTTACCTGCTCTTGTTTTGTGGGGACAGGTATGAGTGAGTGCCTCGAGTATTTGATACTTTTCTCTGTTCACATAATTAGAAACTGAATATCTTTGGGTTTTGGAGTTTTGAATATGAGGATGTCATCTTGGGCCATAGGAAATTAACATTTTTTCACACTTTTCTGCCATTTTACAGATCAACTAAAATATTCAATGGTAGCAGCCCTAAATATAACACATTTGGTGCACAGCTGGAGTCTGGTCTTGTGTGCTTCACCCGTGTAATTGTTTTTAAAGATGCTGCTGACACATTTCTGTCTGCTTTACACAGATGTTTGTTCTCCATGATGATAAGTAGCAATGATAAGTGACAAACAAGCCTGACATAGTGCATTTTATGCAGTAGTTGTGGAGATGAGTTCCTAATTCATGCATTACATCCACTGATGACACTTCTATAGCAATAATGAAAGATGTAGCCTACTCTGTATTATTTACCTTAATAAAAGTAGCAGTACCACAGTGTATACATATTCTGTTACAAGTAAAAGTCCTGCCAACTCAAAGCAATTTATTTTATTTTATTGGATGTTAATAATTGATGCATCAATGTGTACATCAGTAGTGTATATATTACTTTTCACCACTGTTCTACAGTCATGTACTTCCACATCTTAGAAACTTCAATTTGTTCAGTTCAAACATGCACATGCTGACTGTTTTCATTTTTCAATAATGTTGCGTTAATGTCTCTGCAATGTCAGCATGTCTGTACAGATTATTGGATTATTATATTGTCATAAAAAATATTGACCACTGTGTTTTGGTTTTATTACAATAGAAAAGACACATTTCAACATATCTAACATATAATACCCCTATCTGTTTCTGACCATAGCTGTTAAGCGGATAACTTCAGCACTTTAAACACAACTGGTATAAGTAAAGTAGATCTCTGGGATTTTTGCTGAAAGATTAATAACATAGCTATGTATGATGTTGTTGGTTAAAAGACGACTAGCTGTCAGAACAGCGTTACAATTTCACTGACATGTGAAATGACACTGTGTTATGGTTTAAAGGAACATGAGCGGAAGACACAAATGAAAGCAACAAAACAAAACAAATTAAACACTGATCAGTACACTTCCTGTCTGAACTGCTTCCTGTGAGACTTCTCTATTATCATTTATCTGTTTCCGCGATACGGGTGGATGAAGTGATGACTTGTATATGTGAGTGAGAGTGACCATCACTCTGCTGCCCTTCAGAAACAAGGTCCGACTGACCTTCACACTTCTTGATACCAGTATGAACCCCGTCACATCCCCGCAGAATTCATCCTTCTATCACCTGCACAGTGATGCCAATCTGGGTGACACCAGAGCAGCATTGTTACAGCATCCTCTGATAACACATGACATTTGTACAGCGCTCGCTCAGCTCTGTTGACATAAATGAATGAAACAGCTTTTAATCTTTGCTATTTTTGTATCTGGCATTACTCATGTGTGCAACAGCTGAAACATTTATACAGTGAGTTATTAAACAGACAGAGCAGTGGTGTATCCTGATTTATCTCCTGCTGCTTCTTTGCTATGATAACTGACTTCTGCAAAGACGCAATCATCTAAATCCACTGTTGCGACTCATGTCACTTTAATTCATTTTTACTCACGTGTGAAACACTTTATTATCGTCTGTCTTTTTTGAAATGTTCTATATAAAGCGTATTATTTTTAACTTTAGCAGCAACAGTCCTTCTCTTTTGATAATTGTTTTAAATGACAATGTGATTGTGAGCTGAGCATATTTTTGCTCCATTATTTGCACAGCTTTTGTTTGCTCTCTCAGTCCTTGATTTTACCTGTAGACATTCTTTTAAATTACTTTAAACAACAGAATATTATGTGATTAACAATAAAAACAAATTCTATGCACATTTCCAAAAACAAAATCCATCCTAAAATGTTTCACATCTTGTTAGACTCATTGGGTTTGATCAGTGTTTGTCTGCACAGCATATTTTAATAATTTAATTCCAGTTCAGCACAGATCTGAGCACCATGAAACAAATGTGTCTCTGACACAGTTCAACAGCAGTGTTCTACAGATCTCACTGTAACTTGTTTTGTTTTCTGTAATTTGTCACACAGTTACTCTCTGATGGCCTCAGTGTCAATGAAGATGACAAAAGGAAGGGGTTGGCATGGCAACCGAGTGTCCTTGTTGATTGTCACAGGCAGCAGATTTCACAGGCTGGTGGGTGACACAGGAGTATATCAACCCCCATTTACTGGTGTTATGTGTCTCTTTTACTCCACAGTGATGTGTGTTATGATCATATTGGACTACAGTGTGTTGCTGCATGACAGACTTCAGTTTAATTTACTTTGAATATGATTTTATTATGTTTCCATGCTGGCGACAGCTGTGGCTGGATGAATTATGTTTTCAGGTTGTCCGTCCTATTCTCATAAACATGATATCTCAAGAATGGCTTGAGGGAATTTCTTCAAACCTTGGACTGAATGAGCTGATCAGAATTTGGAGGTCAAAGATCAAAGGTCACTTTTACCCCTAAAAACATATTTTTTGGCCATAATTCAGGAATTCATAAGCAATTATCACAAAATTTGATGCAAATATCTGATAGAATAAAATGATGAACTGATGACATTTTATTCCAAAAGGTCAAAGGTCAACTTTACTGTGACATCAAAATGCAAAACCAAACAATAACTGAAAACTGCTGAGAAGTCACTGAACCACAAATGCACCGTGAGATCAGTGGGAAGTGCAGATGAAGGCTTCACATCTATTTGCCAAACCTAATTGATTTTGGTTGAATGACTGTCTGTTGAGGTGGCAGCAGTCGATGCAGATGCGTCATTCTCCGGCTAAAAGCCGGGGCTTTCCTTCACAGTCTGTCCCTGGAGCTGGAAAAATAATTAGCTGACGAAACACGCTTAGACTTCTGACCTCATTCACCCAAAATGATGTGTGCATTGCTTGTGTGCGTTAGTGTGTGCTCATGGTGGAATAAGGAAGGCCGGATGAATGATCTCAGTGCCCTGTGGTGAAACACACACCCTCACAGCTCAGCGATAAGGACAGAGAGGGTGCCGAGAATCGATGAAAGCAAAGTCAAAGATTCACTTCCCTGTAATGACACCTTGAGCTCCTGCAACAAATATCTTGCTAATATTTCTGTGGCTCGTCAGCTGTGTGTTTCTGTGTGCCTGAGTGAGTGCCTTGGTCAAAGCAAACAGCTGTTGCTAGGTAAACGTGGATTATACTGCAGACCTGTTTGCACATGGCCAGATGACCAAAGGTATCGCTCATTATCATTTCTGACAAGTTTGACTCGCAATGACTAACAAGCTCATTCTATTTTTAGACAAATGTACATCTGAATTAAACTAGAGTGCTATTGTGTTTGTTTGTAGTACTCTAAACTGTTTGTCTGACGTGAACTGCGCTTACACAACCTCCATTGTGTCAGAGAGTAAAACAAAACAACCACTCTTACAACACCTTTATCTCTGGATCATTGTACACCTGTGAGGTGAGAGCACGCTGACCCACTGTTTCCATCACTAAACAGTTTAAACAGCATCTGAAGCCGGCAATAAAACTGTCATAAAAACCTCTGAACAACTGCCTGCAAACACTGTTCGACTGAATGACATCAGGGCACATTCTACATCTTACAATGAAAAAAATAATGTTCTTTAACATAATTTTGTCAAACTGAGAAATATGAATTAAGAAAATTAAAATACAGTGTATTAAAAAAGAAAAAGAAAAATATAAACCCTCATAAACCCCATGCACCTGATACAGTTTAACTACATGTCATTGGAGATGTGCTCACCTCCGACATTTTAGTTTGGAGTCAGTCCTCACTATTTTATTTTATTTTTTTTTACTATATATCTATAACTCCCAATGCTGCATAACTCTCTCATGTGTTATCTTCTCATATAATTCTTGCTCCACTTTTACACACAGTGGATTGATATTTTGGGGACTGCACCTGACATACAATATAAAATGACAGAGTGTGTTACATATTTTTATCTGCAGTTTGTCACATTTATATTTTGTGTACCATTTTCGCGTGTAAATTATATTTCACATCTACAAATATTGCACATTTTTGAGCACATGTGTCACAGCCATCTGATATAGCCAACAGTATCTGATAATGGGGGCGTTTAAAGGAGCTGTGTGTGACAATGAGATTAAATCTATGATTCAGATGCTGAGAGGGGATTGTTTGCACATGGCTCTCAACATGGAGGTAGCAGAGCAGGCTGGTAGCTAACAGTGCTAACAGCATGAACAGTGCTAACAAGGTGGGCCATGCCTTCATCATCCTAGGAAAAGTATCTGGTGGTCAAAACAGCGACCAGTATGGTCACAGTGCAGAGCAGTGGCCATTACATGGATGCACTATTATGCTTGCGCAGCCGGACTGTCTACCACAACAAAAAAACAGCGAAGCTCAGATTACAACACACAGAGGTAGCTGACTTCATCCTCTGCTCAGGACGCCATTACAGCTACAGTAATTCAGAATTAGTCATCGCTGTTACACACAGGAAAGCACACACACAGGTTGCATTAATAATTTAATGAAATAATGATTGAGCTGATAAATGGATTTAGCCCAGTTGTACCTGACAGGTCATCAGAGTGATGTGGTTTTTTATGTGTTTGAAGGTCCAATGTTTCTAAATTATTTTAACAAATGTTCTTTTTGAAATATAGCTGGGATCCATATCAAGTTATAAAAGTGAAACTCAAGGTCTGCACAGCTGGCTCTGGGTGTTTTTCTCTTTTTTTGGTGATCTACTAAAAAGTGGCCATTATTACCTGACCCTATTATGAAGTAAGCTGCATTACAACGACAAATTAACAATATTTCTATTCTGTATTTTTGCAGTAGCCTGCTCAGCTGCTGGGGCAGTAACCCAGTTCTCCTCACACATCAGTGTTTGGTTTCAGTTTCATCACCTGATGAGACTCTGCGGTGTGAGAGGAGCTGTCCGCGGTGCTGAAACCTCTCCCTCTTCCTCCTCCTCCTCCTCCTCCCTCTTCTTCCTTCCATCATTGTGACTTGAACACGTGAGCCATGAGGCCAGAGACAGAGAATTGTACTATGATGGAGACAGATTTGTTTTATCGATAAGCTTGAGCACAAAACAAAGGAGCAGTCGGGCTTTGGTGAAACAGGGTGATGTGACACAGATTGTCTGGCGCAGATGAACAGTGGATGGAGGATGCAGAACAACGATCCTCCAACGATCCTCCTTATAATGATAAACATGTTTAAGTAGAATAAGCACTGTTTGGATTCATTTTGTTGTTGTGTTTCTTCCCTGTGTCTCATCCTCCTCCTCCTCCTCATCCTTAAGGTACAAGCAGTGGGATATTTATAGTCGGATCTCCTCCCCGTTCAGACTTTCTCCCCTAAGGACTCGAACTCACATCTTCGCAAAGGTAGACGCCAAACTGACGTCAGAGCACCCGTAATTTGACGTGTATACACCCCCCATCGCGACCACACACACGCACACACGGAGCGCACAAAGCAGCCCTCCCCATCAGCAGTATTTCCTCTCCTTGGCGGACCAATAACGCGCAGTCTCTCGTTCCCTCCATCTCAGCCAGCTGTTTCTTCAGGAATAAACACCAAACAAGGAGATTTATTTATCAACACTAGCTACTAATTATTTATATCTCGGAGTTTTGGGCTGCTTTCTTTGGGCGCGTCTCAGCTGTTTGTACATATATATATTTTTCTCATCTGGTTGAATTTCCTCCTGAGATGGAAGTGAGATGTCGTCCAGCGGTGATGTGTTGTGTTTTCGCCATCCTCTTCTCCGTGGTTCCCCGCTCGCTGGAGTCCTCTTTCGGGGACAGGCAGTACCTGAACGAGTGGGCAGTGGAGATCCCAGGCGGACTGGCTGCTGCAGAGGCGATCGCCAGAGAGCTGGACTACCAGCTGGTCCGACAGGTAGGCACCAACCTGCGCCTCCAAAAAGCACACCACCAGCTCACTTAACAAAAAAGCTTATTAATATTCTAAAATGAAGCGTGTGCTGGCAGTTTTAGTGGATATTATATATTTGGCGTGGCATCAAAGCAAACTATGTCCCATTTTAATATCAATCAGACAATTTAACAGAAACCATCAAAGCAAAATGAATCATGAAATGTTAATGACACCCACAGCCTACAGTGTCAGCTGTGGAGCCAGGCAATAGCTGTATCAATTATTCTCTTGATAAGGCCATTACAGTGGAAACTCACTGCTTCTATGATAGCCCAAAAGCACACAATGCAATTTCAGCACCTTGCTAAAATCAAAGGAGGAGGGTTTTAATCAATCTGTGACTCACTGTTTACACACATCTGATAACTCTGTCTGTCATTTCCCTCTTCTGTATATATAAGTCCTTGTTGTTCCCCACCATCACAGACTGACTAATGTTGTCCTCTCTTATACAAATACATTAGTGCTCAGTCTGAATCATAGGAGCTGCTCATTAATTTGGATGAAACCTGTGGCTCTGAACAGCGGCGGCCAATGATTAACTGAGCTGTCATGGATACTGAGGCACACTGTACGCTGTCTTCCTGCGCTGTGTCAAAGCCATTATAACTCAGACATCAGTTTTTATATGACATTACAATCAGTTAGACTTCTGCAAATGTATAAAAGCATCAGCCTCTGAAAAAACAAGAGCTGGATGTCATCAAAAATGTCAACTGGGAAATAAAAACATTGGGATTTAACTGTTTAACGTCAGTCCATTGCAGGAATATGGATAGTATGCTTTACTTTCTGCAAAAGATGCATGTAAAGCATCCACAGAAATACACAAAGGCACATATGCCCTGTGCATTGTGCTTTTTCTTAATTTGAATTAATGGAAATAGAACCTTTAAGTATTATATGCAAAGGAATTCCTCCTAGTTCATCATCAACATAATAAAAAACATCACACACTGTATCACAGATTCAATAAAAAGGCCAACATTTAGATGTCCCACTGTAGTGATGAAACCATTTACTGTCTGAATGAGCAATCTGTTTTCTTGCTCTCCCACAAAACTGAATTCTGGAGGCTTTTTTCTGTCAGAGATAATAATGTTTCTCGACCTGTGCGACAGGCTTCAGCGACCAGATGGCTGGTATTATGTCATTTCCTATCAAATATTCAGCCCGTCTCATGCCTTCCTCTCCGCAGATCGGGGCCCTGGAAGACCATTTCTTGTTCAAACACCGCACTCATCCTAGCAGAATGAAACGAAGTGCCAGCCACATCACCAGGCGGCTGTCGGAGGATGATCGAGTGAGTGGCCACCACCTATTACCGCATCCTGCACGGTGCTCTGAGTACAATAATTTTTGTCTCGTTTTGAAAGATTAAAGAAACGTCTCCTCTTGTCTGTGTGCAGGTGCTGTGGGCAGAGCAGCAGTATGAGAAACGTCGCAACAAGCGAGCGTCCCTCGGTGGGTGCAGGGACTGCCCAGTGGATAAGCTGTTTGATGATCCCATGTGGAACCAACAGTGGTACCTGGTGAGTCCCCAAAAGGCTGAATGTCACACAAACACACACAACATGAACATGGGGACTGTGTGACAGTGGGCCCCTGGGCACAGATATGCAAAGGGTCCCACCACCTCTCCTATAAGAGCAAAACGCACAAACTTTGTGGTGGTTTTGCCTCTTTCTTTTATCATATCTTTTGTCTTAAGAGTCTTTATTCAATTTCTGGGTGGTTTTGTGTCTCTTTGAGGTCATTTTGTGTCTCTTTACTACCTGGCCACCAACATCTTTCAACATTTATATTCGGTTTAATTAAGGTTGTGAGATGGCGTTGATATTTTCTTGTTACAAGCTATGTTAAGTAACTAAAATGTCTCATTCCAACGTCATCTGGACATAGAATGAAGACATTAGGTTGTAAGGTATGGAGAACAAAACTCATCGTCTGCACAACATCATGATGACGATTCCACACTGTGAAACCCAGTTGTCATTCCAACCAAACTCTAACGTCTGTCCGATGTTAGAGTCCAGTGTCTTTCTAGCGTCATTTTGATGTCTAATATCAGCTGGATTTGGATTTATTTTGCCCATTTTTTTAGTTCCTTTGCAGTCATGTTGAGTCTCCTCATGGTCGGTACATGTTAATCTGAGAGCCATTCTGACGGTATAGTGGCCCCTGATGCTTTGGGGCCCTTGGTCTGTGCATGGTGGGCCCATTCCGTAATCCATCCATGAACACGCAGCAGCAGATTGTCCGCCACAGCACTGAGAAATTCAATAAGTGGCTCAGCGATTAATCTTGCTGGTTTAAAGATGTCTGTAAACAGTTTAGAAAATATTTGAACACTGTGTACTTTTTCCAGAGCTCCATAAACCACAGATTCCAGTTGACATCCAGCCTACTGGTTAAATAATGGTCAAATGTTGTGTACTTCTGTTGTGTCTGGTTCAGCCTTCTGTTTGCATGCAGCTGGTCCATTCTCCCCTGAGGATCTGTGTGGCTCTGAGTGATGGACAGCTCCACACTGTTTTGTCCTCGCAGGGACCTTGTGCCTCTAGCAGGAGGCCACTGAGTGTGTGTGCAGTATGTGTGTGTGTGTGTGTTAGCAATGTATCAGGAAGTTTGCATACGTGCAAAAATACAACTACTAGAAATGCAGCAAATATGTGTCGCCCCCCCCCCCCAAACACACACACACACCCTCCCCCACCCCCGGAAAATTATGAAAACAATGAAACAATAGCATGCTATCAAGCAGCTCTAGCCAAAAGAGCCATTTGCTTAATTGGTAACAGTCCGTGTGGAGATGAGAGGGGTGGAGAGGCTATAATCCAGTAGGATGGAGTAGAGTAGAAGCGCCGTGCATTAAGTCCCAATTTGCCCTGAATGGGATGGTTTAGCCCATTGAGGCCAAGTAGTAGCAGAGAACAGTAGATTGTCACAGCTGTGCCTCCCCTTCCAGATCCATTACTGACACTTTCACTTTATCCTGACCCAAGGCTGACCCCGACATTTACCACTTTGAATGACATCTTTGCTGATTATGATCCATAAGCTTAGACTGAACTTAACAACTGTCCCATTGACCACAGCACACACACACACACTACAGCAGATCTAAGTGTTTGAATGCATTTTGGGGAAAATGGAGTGATTATTGTATATGCTGCTCAACATGCCAGATCAAACCAAATAAATGATTCCACAAGTCACTCTATGGCGGCTTTAACCAACATTCATTTTCATCATCCATCAATCTGCTTATGTTTTTAATCACTTGACTAATTATGTGGTTCATAACATGTCAGAAAACTGTGACAACAGTGGAAAACAAGCCCAAGGATACTGTCTACCTTGCAAAAAATACATTTATCATGACGTTTCAGTACTAGACCTTCATCAGGCAATAAATAGTTGTGTGACAGTGAGAAGCCATCTTAGTTGGGGGAGTGGCTATAAGCTGCATTCATACACATACCTCAGGCAGAGGAGGCCATACATAATATCAGTTTACTTTGAAACAGTCTACAATTTTAGTAATAGAGCGAGAAAAGTAAAACACTCTGTATAGCCACAATCATAAATGTACCCCAGAATGCTTCATTACATATGTAGATTCCTATAAATTAAATGCTTGACACCATAAAGGCTGTATTTCCAGATATTGCAGGTTTAATTTATGGATGAACCCAGCATAGCACATAGAAAAAGTTCACACCAATAATGTAGTTTTTTTGAGTCTTCCACAATATTTAATACTGTAAAACTTTAATTAATAGCCCGGGCTTTTATTTGCTTAAATCGCTGAACTCAGCAGGCCTGTATTTGGGAGAGACGGCTTTTAATTCCTGTCACACAAAACTGTTGCTCAGCATAGACTGGGAAATACATTCAGTTTGATGATTTAAACCAGTTTGAATATTACTTGTTTAAAAAATAGGTTTCAGATAAGATATTAATTATGAATCATTCATTTTGAGTTAAGGCACTCGAGGTTTACAACACTTGGCATACCGTCACAACACTTTATCCTGTTAGGACAATACTCAAAACTTGGATTAATTTTTATGTAAGACCCCTTTGATTTGAGGACCCTTACGGACTAAAGGAAAATGCATAACGAGGGAGTCAACAATCTGCTTTTATAAGTGCGAAGAACCTCTGTTAAAACAAAATGACCTGCTTGGCAACCAGACAGCATCTTATTGAGATAGGCGTTTATTTATTTAAACTGTGCAGCCACAGCGGGCTAGTAAAAGAGACTGGGCATTTGGAAAGGCTTTTAATTGAAGTTTTACATCATAACATATAAAAACAAAAGACATGAATGCCTCCAAAAATGTATGCAGCATTTATGCATACAGTACATATAAATGGACACAACCAACAAGTCACATTGTTAAATGAACCTGATAATATGTATACATATCAATACATATTCAGGACTGTTTGATGAAGGACAATGAGCCCCTTGAATAAATCTTCAGGGGAAAAAAAATAATTAATTAATTAAAAAAATATATAGAAAACCAATCTACTGATACAGATAGTATATTAATACACAGGAAATATTACATAGAAGAGATCACAGGAAAATGTTAAGAAGTAACATCAGTCAGTCCTTTAGGAGATATTTAATTCACATGACATAAAATGGATAAAAGCTGCTAAAAACGAGTTAAATAACTGATCAGTTATGTTGCTGATTTCCTGTAGATTGACTAATCAAATAGCTATTACAATCATTTTACATTTAAACACCATAATAACTGTAATTCTGACTGTACTCTCAGCATGATAATGTCGTTGTAACATAAACAACAACAATATATTTCCCTAACATGTAACAATGACCATTCATTTAATTTAATTAGCAAATTAAGCAAATTCAAATTAAAAATCTCATGTATGACACTGCAGGCCTGAGAAAGAGATCACAACATATTCACTACAATCTGCTCAGAAAACAGATCTGATCCCTGCTATTATATATCACCTCACATCACTGGGATTAATAGGTTAACTATGTCAGCCTGACCAGTTATTAAATCATCAGGCTGGAACCTGATTTTACAGAAAGTGATGCAGTGTGTGTGTAAATGTGTGTCGCATCAGTGTTTGTGTGTGCATTCGGGAAAGAGAGGGAGATTCACATTACATTCCCCCAGCTTCCACTTCTCCGCACCTGCGCTTACTAAACATGAGTCACGCGCTTGTGAGGGAATAAGAAAACAAATTGAGATGAATCATTTTTACCGATGAGGGATGATGACTCTAATGGAATTGGCCTTAAAGTGCCGCTTATTGTATTTCCACATCAGCCCGTGTCTCTGTCACTGCGAGGGTCACGTTATAGTTCATCGAAAGCATCATGAATCATCCTGCTTGTCTACTCATCAAGGACAAAGCCACAGTATGTAGAAAATAGGTAGATAGGTAATAGGTAATAGAAAACACCAGGAAGGAAAGAGGTTTCAGGTTTCACCCTTGTTTCATCAGCCCCAATGCTGTGATGGTGTTATTTTCTCACCTCTGGTGTTTGCTAATGGAGATGTGATAATGAGGGGAAGGGGTAGAGGTTAGAGGACAGTGACGTTGGCTGATGACATCAGAGTGAGGGTGGAGCTGTGTGGCGGGGGCTTGGCAGAGGGGGGCGAGAGCTGGGGCCCGAGAACAGGATGAGTGTCTTTATCTATCACGAGTGAGAGCCCGATAATTTAATCAGGGAGTGACTCATACTTGTAGCTTGAAATTCCTCCTTCCTGCATGGCTGTGTGTGTGTGTGTGTGTGTGTGTGTGTGTGTGTGTGTGTGTGTGTGTGTGTGTGTGTGTGTGTATGTGTGAGAGAGAGAGAGAGCATCCATGGCTGGGCAACTGTCAACCTGTGTTAACTGTGCATCGAGGGATCTCATTGTGTGTCCACTCACTCATTTTACATGGAAAAGCTGTAGAGTGACCTGCTTAAGCTGCTGCTGTGTGTGTGTGTGTGCGCGTGTGTTTGCTGTGTACCATTAAAATCTATGCACGGCAGGCCACTCAGCTGCTGCCAGCATCAACAAGTGAGTCATTTGGTGTTACACCAAAACAGACAAGCTGTAGATATGAGCTGCTCGGGAGTGAAATCCTCTCAAGCAAATTGCTATTGAAACACACTGTGTGAAAGTACGACATCTGCTGCGTATTTACATCGAGATTTGCATTCTGTTCAGCATCGGCTGAAACTGATGCTGTCCGGAGAGACAGAGAGGTAAACCCATGATGCCAGTGAGAGCATGGGGTGAGAACAGGGAGTCAAAGAGGGAGCCAAGGAGAGGGGAGAAAGGGCGATACATCACAGGGATGAGTCACGTCTTAGGGTGGCGTTCTGCAGTGTCTGTGCATAATGCGCACAGAGCGAAAGAGCAAAGTGAGTTCTTTTTTTAGTCTTAGCTGTCTCCAGCTCTGAATCATACTCTTCCCCAAGCAGGCAGGCATCGGCCCTCTCTGCTTGCTGATTTTCCATTTAAAACAGGCTCAGCGCCCCCCCTCACTCACTGTGTGTGATATTCTATAGCCTCTGAGAGGGATTGCTAAATAATCCGACAGGGGGATTGGATGTGAGTCGCACCAGAAGAAGTGTGGGTTGAAACGCAGCACATCTCTAAGCACTGTAAGGCATCTTAAATGAGCCAGTGGAGTTGCTCTATGAACACAAAAGTCTGTATCATTATGAACCTTTTGGCAGCAATTTGCCTACAAGTGGCCGCAGGAGTGGACTCCAATAAACCAACAATCAAGTCATAATGTCCTGCAAAGGTCAGAGACAGAACAAGCAATCAGGAGTGAGGTGGAAGACTGTGACCTTTTTAACATATATGATACTTTCAGAGCCTGTTTGGATGATGTGCTCTAATTACAGATGTGTCATTTTTATCTTCCAGCAAGACACGCGGACGTCCTCCTCGCTGCCGAAGCTGGACCTGCATGTGATCCCCGTGTGGCAGAAAGGCATCACAGGGAAAGGAGTGGTCATCACCGTGCTGGATGACGGGCTGGAGTGGAACCACACAGACATCTACTCCAACTACGTAAGACACCGTTTCCATGGAGACAGCCTCCGTCGTCTGGGCCTGCCGTTGCCATAGCTACACTGCTGGTGACACCTTACAAGGCGATTCATAAAGACAGTAATAGATCCTCTATATGATAATGTCTGCCTCCAAAGAGCTTCTCTGGTTTGTAACTCCAGAATGCAAATTGGCCTCTTTTTTTCTCGCTGGGATGCAAATTTGGCTCTCTGCATTTTGGGGATGCGGAAATTGCAAATATTGTTTGACAGACTGAAGGGGAGATGCAGATAATTACAAGGTGGTGACTGAATCAGAGCTGAACGAGGCCTCGTTTTGGCGTAGCTCCCTCTGTTGAGAGGAACTCTAAAAGCCTTGAAAAGCCCCATCTGTGGTTTGGTTTCAAACAGTGCTGCTGCTCTTAGAAGCCGCTGCCTCGCCAGAGCAAAAGAACGGAAGAGGAATAAAGGCACTGAAGGAGGGAGTGAAGGAAATAATGTATGACAACAAGGGCTGATGGAAACAACTCCCACCATAATTAAGTTAACGCTGATTAATCACAGAGGCTCAATCACCCGAGACGCTCAGCCTCAACAATCAAGGCGTACGAGCGGCGTGCATTTGCATAACTTAATGGCAGTAATTCTCAAATGACAGTCACAGGCATCTGATTTCAATCTGATATTAAAGCCGTCACTGTGAGCCAGTATCTGAAAGGAATCATTCATTCTGATTTCACCTTTAATAAAAACATAAAACATTTAATTACATTTTATACTCCAACAGGAGAAGGATGACAAAGACAGAAGCAGACAGAGGACAGACATGACGTGCTGAATCACACACAGTATTGCATTTCAGCCCCCGCAGTTTGTCGAGCGTGGACGCAACCCTCAGGGAAACAGCATTTTTAAGCAAACTGAATGTTTTAAAAGATAGTTGTTGACAAGCACCCCTTCTTGCTCTGACTCATTCAATATGCGTCGTTTCACCATCTGGTCACATCGCTCTCTCTCTTCTCTTGTCACCCATCATATGTGTCTCCATGACAGCAGATAGGCCCTGACAAATATATGTTTGAAGCCTTTGTCACTGGTGTAGACTGACGTCGAGCCTGATCATTTTCTGTGTGTTGTTTTTAAAGGACGCAGCAGCCAGCTACGACTTCAACGACAACGACCCGGACCCTTTCCCCAGATACGACTCCACTAATGAGAACAAGTGAGTGAACTGCTGAGAAGTGACATTCTGACACTACCTGGTCATTGTGTGACTCGAGCTTGGTTATTTCAGGGTGCATCTCAGTGTCATAATAAATAAGCATTAAGTAGACACAGAGGATTAGAAGACTTAAGTTTATTTCCTCTCCTGCTTCTCCTCCCTGAGTGTTTCTAAGACCATACCTGAAGTTAATGACTCACCCTCTGCTAGCTGACACACAAAGGCACACACACACACGCATGCACGCATGCACGCACACTCCACTCCGCCAACAGCCCTGTGCCCTTTTGTTATCAGTATACTCAACAGATTCAAAGCCTATTCTTCCAGATGAATAACTGCAGTGCCACAGACCCTCTGCAACCCTGTCATTACGATCGATATTCTCTGCTCCAAACATGACCTTCTACGAGAGAAGCTATGTAATCAGACAATATAGTGGCCACTTGTAATGAGTTTTGCATGCCATGAATAAATTAGGGCAGGTAAAACAGTTCAAAATATCCATTAGGGAACACAATGCAGTGAGATTCCCGCCAAAAGCAGCAAACGAACAAAACAATGTCTTTGCTACAAAACCATGCATGTGTTTTGTACAATGTGTAATATTTTCTGCAATATTACACCCAATAATAGAGCTCCAACTCATGCAGGATTAATGATAAAAACACAAGTGACTGTTTTAATTCAGTGTATATTGACTATGTGATTTGTTCTCAGACATGGGACCAGGTGTGCTGGGGAGATTGCTATGCAGGCAGACAACAATAAGTGTGGTGTTGGAGTGGCATTCAACTCCAAAGTTGGAGGTAAGAGCATTTTTTGAGTGAATATCTGTTTGTTTATTCGTCTTTTTTAATGTCTCTGTGTGTGAGACTTGTGACTAGAGTAAAACAGTTGTAGTTGTAGTTTGCCATCACTCCTGTGTGGCATTCAAATGGTTATTAATTTCACTAACACTTTCAGTTAAAGTGGAAATAGACCAGTTTTGTTCTTCGATGTAAAACTATCACGTAAATGTTGCACAGTGTAGCAGCTGTAAAATAATGACACCATCTGTGTTTCGATTGGTTCCCTTGAAGCCTCACTTTCCCTCAGCAATCTGTGTGCCACCGGGTACGATCTCCCAGGAAAATTAAGGCTCAATTTATGACATGAAAGAAGTGTGTCAACCATTGCACAACTAAAACAGGAAGAGAATGGTGCTTTTGTTTTCCCTGGTAGCCCTAGCTACCAAAGAGTATCAATGTAGGTTTTTGCAATTACAATTCCATGTAGCGAAATTGGCGGTGGCTCTGACTCTTTGCCTCCTTGCTGGGCTCTTGTTCAGTAAATACACTATGCAATGTTTGGTTGTTTTTAAACATGCTACCAAAAGTATTTTCATCCTGAGCACTGCCTTTAGATACCATGGCTGCACGTCCCTGGATTTCATTCATTTTATTTATAGCCAGCCGTGAAGGAAGATATCGTGATGGAGTTCTGGTTTTTAGTTGCATAACGTCACTCTCTAAAATTGCTGAGCTCCAATCCATCCAAACAATGCTTTGCAGTTTTAGAGCTGCAACATCTGAAGGGCCAGAGAGGCCAGCTGGGTCTTAGTGCATCTTAAAATACAAACATAGCAAATCTTGCTGCAGTAACACTAATAGTGGAAAGTGGACGTACATTTACCCAAATACTTAAATATTAAATGTGCTCCACTTTTACCAGCTGCAGCATTAAAGTCACAAACACATTAATGCATCAATAATTATAATCCAATAATATAATATATGTATTTGTGAAATGGGCGTTTTTGCATAATGAGCGCTTTAACTTTTTGATGCTAATACTTTTACTTAAGTAAGATTTTGAAGGCAGGATTTTCACTCTTAGACAGGGTATTCTTACTCTGTGGTAGTTGTACTTTTACGTAAGAAAATGATGTGATTACTAAGTAAAATCATTATATTCATGACCTTTAATGACCTTCTTTATTTACTGCAATGACTTAGTGGGACACGTCCCTAAGATGCGGCCATAAATAGAGGATACGTCCATGAGTTCTGATATCAGTACATGATGAATAACCTAATTGATAGCCGGGCACTAATATATCTGTATCTCTCCGCTCAGGGATTCGAATGCTGGATGGGATTGTGACTGATGCCATCGAGGCCAGCTCCATTGGGTTTAATCCAGACCATGTGGACATCTACAGTGCCAGCTGGGGACCCAACGATGATGGCAAGACAGTGGAGGGCCCCGGCCGCCTGGCCCAGAAGGCTTTCGAATATGGTATCCAGAAGGTAAATGATAAGACAGGCGGTTTTTAGTCACAGTCGGCTGGTGTGATCTCAGTCTGGGGCTCCTAATGGGAGCTATTATCTGCAGCAGTGATGGGAATCAGATAGGACAGAATCAATACGCACAGCACAGATTTATATTGGACAGCAGATATTTTATGCTGGAGCTCCCTAGTAGTATATAACAAATAGCATAAAATGATGTTCTGTATTTTTTTAATTTTAATGCAAGAACCAGTGTGTTTGTAAGTAACATATCTAGCATTTCTTGTTGTCTTCATCTCTCTCTCTCTCTCTGGCTTGTCGTCTGCAGGGCCGTGGTGGGAAAGGCTCTATCTTTGTTTGGGCATCAGGTAATGGTGGGCGCCAGGGCGATAACTGTGACTGCGACGGTTACACAGACAGCATCTACACCATCTCAATCAGCAGCGCCTCCCAGCAGGGCCTGTCCCCATGGTACGCTGAGAAGTGCTCCTCCACTCTGGCTACAGCGTACAGCAGTGGAGACTACACCGACCAGAGGATTGTAAGTACCTTAGCCTGTTATGTTTTTATTTTAGGTCATACTGCGTTATATTAAGTAACGTTAAGTAGGATTGTTTAAGGGACATGTCATGTTATTTAAATACAGAGGAGTATTAGAGGCATAAGGGAAAAATTAAATGAGGATGATTGTTTTTATTCTGCAGTACAGGAATAAAGTCGAAATGTTGAGAATAAAACTGACATTTTAAGATTAAAGTCAAACTTTTGAGAATAAATCAAACTACCAGCTTTCTGTAGGTGAAACTGTAGTTCTGATTTGATTTCAGTAACAATGAAATTATTTCTGTTTTAGCGCATATACTCTGTGGTACTAAGCACTAGGACTTTGAAGAGTTGTGCCAAAATATTGCATCTGTTTAGAGGGAGATGGCACCCAAATTTGGAAATTGAAATAGCTGGTGATGGATAGATGCAACGGTACTAGTGGCTAAACCTGTTGCAAGTAACCTGTATGCAACACAGAGGACATGTTGTATCACATGGCACAATTTGATGGCTTTGTTGGCTTTATTATCAATAGTTTGACTTCATTCTCTACATGCAAATAAATCAACCTCGTCTGATTTGTATTTTATTATGCCTGGCACTAACACTGTACATTATTTTCGAAATGCAAAATAATATAAAAAATCTCCCCCCTCTCATGTTTTCCCCTACTGCCTGGCCTTAATTCTCTTCTGTATTCAAGATTATCAGGTTCTCATGTTAAACTCTGCCTGCTTGCTTTCAGACGAGTGCTGATCTGCACAATGAGTGCACTCAGACTCACACGGGAACGTCGGCGTCTGCTCCTCTCGCTGCTGGAATATTTGCCTTGGCACTGGAACAAAAGTATGCAGCACCACAAATCGAACACCTGTTGCTCACAATGTGCTATTCTTAATGCATTTTACTATATGAATATCAATAAACACTTTGCCTCCCTGTCTATCTACCCCCCCTCAGTCCAGATCTTACCTGGAGAGACCTGCAGCACATTGTGGTCTGGACCTCAGAGTTTGATCCTTTGGCCAATAACCCAGGCTGGAAGAGGAACGGAGCAGGCCTGATGGTCAACAGCCGCTTCGGCTTTGGTCTTCTTAATGCTAAAGCCCTGGTGGACCTCGCTGACCCGGCCACCTGGAAGCATGTGCCTGAGAAGAAGCAATGCATTGTGAGGGATGATTCTTTCCAGCCCAGGTATGTGAATGTCTCACAGCTGCTTCTATCTGTCTTTTGAGTTTTGTTTGTTGCTGTGCCAGTGGCCCAGGCTTTTTGGCAACCGTTTTTTATATGAGACACGTAGCTACACAATGCTGTGTAGATCTCATATACAGGGTTGAAACTTGTCTGCATAATTATGGTTACATTTGTGACTCAATGCAAAACTTTAAATTCACAGTTGTCAACAAAACATTTTCAAATTTTGATAAAGTATCTGATTCAAGTGATAGCAGTGGTGGAGCAGGGGGGTGGCTCTCGCCCTGAATGTGTTCTCAAAGGCCCCAAATCTCAATTTAGTGTCATTCAGATAATAACATATGCCCATTTTGTTTATCCTGCCATGCTATTTCTTGAGGTAATCTAATTTAAGTAAGTAATTGTTCCTCTATTGGCCTAATATTGAATTCAGAGTACTGAAGTGGTTTCAGACTGATGAAGACCGTTGAAGAACAATAAGAAACAAAATAGGATGTGGGCTCTCTACAAGATGATTTTGCTTTGGCAACTATCATCACTGGCATTGTATTATCTCAAATGGGTTGAAAAATACTGCGTATAGCTGCCAAAAAACATTCTCCCTGGGGCCCCTGGACTCCCCGAGGTTTGGGCTGAGCCCCAACAACATCTGGCTCCATCCCTGAGAGACAGAGATAGAGCTTTATTTCCTTTTGTCCTGACATTTTGGGTCCTACAAAGAAAAAAAAGATGAAACTATCTGTGTTATTAAAGACACATCTGTTGCTTTTTGAGTGATGATAACAAGTCTTAAGCCTGCGAGGGCTTCCTGGGCCATTAAAATGAATCAGAAATGAATTAATGAAAAAAAAAATCATGATTCTTCATGATGACAGCTGAGAGCATTTAAATTCGAGGTCAATCATCAACTGTGAACACTCATAAATGCTAATTGTTCAAAAATGGGATTAAATATCTAAATCCAAAAGCTGCCAAGCACGGACAGATACTCAAAGGAAATAATCCCCCCTTCTGTTGTCTCAACAGATGTTCTGTTTGCACTCCTTTACGGATTAATGACCCGAGGAGATCGAGGGCTAGAGCTCAGCTGCTAAACTTTGTCCTTGAGACAACCTCCTGATTTCACATCCTTCCACCTGTAGACAGCAGCTAAAGCCGACTGAGTTGTCTTCCTTTAAGTGTCCGTTTTGAAATTTGCTTTGGATTATGAGACTCAATAGCACCGACACCCAGTTTCCCCATTACCTTGCTACATCCCTTTCTAATCCCGAGGATTTGGCTCTACATTTCCGTCAATGCTTAGTGGTCTACTACCCCCTCCAGCTTTATGCCAGCTTGAACATGGAAATCCTTTCATTCATGTCTAGGAGAGATGGGGATTAACTGTTTTTGCAAATGAATGAACAAATCTGTCTGTGCATCTTATGTTTGCTTGTGATGTGCTAAATGTTTCCCAAACTTGACTCTGAGCTATCTCACAGTAATGTATGATGACTGCAGTGGGTGCAGCAGTAGTATGTTTCCACCCTGCTGCTGTTTCCCAGACCTATGAACAGTAGTGACAACATGCCAGGGAACCACAGGGAGAGCTGTTTGTGTGTCTCATTCCCTGCTATTTTAATGCATTCCACAGGGAGATGAAAGCAGCAGGGGAGATCACTATAGAGATTCCAACCAAAGCCTGCGCCGGGCAGGAGAACGCAGTCCGCTCATTGGAGCATGTGCAGGTGGAGGCCAGCATCGAATACACCAGAAGAGGGGATCTGCACATAACACTCACCTCCCCAGCCGGTTAGAGGCGTGCACATACAAGCACAAACACACACACACATTGGAGTAAAATAGCCAAGTGCTCAGCTGATCTATCGCTTTGAATTTCCCATAAGGTACCAGTACAGTGCTGCTGGCTGAGCGAGAGAGGGACACGTCCTCTAATGGCTTCAGAAACTGGGACTTCATGTCCGTCCACACATGGGGAGAAGATCCTGTCGGTACATGGACCCTAAAGATCACAGATACAGTGAGTTACACAAATATTTGGCTAATTGGTATAACCACTGAGCTTCTGCTGCTTCTATCTGAAATCCGACCGACATCATTTCCCCTCACAGTCAGGCCGCATGCAGAACGAGGGTCGTATTTTGAACTGGAAGCTGATCCTTCATGGGACCTCGGAGAAGCCAGATCACATGAAGAAACCTAGAGTGTACATTCCCTACAATGCTGTGCAGAATGACCGCCGGGGCGTGGAACATATGGATGACATGATGGAGGTGAGTACGAGGCAGCAGAGTTTAAACAATTTAAACAACTTATAAACCTGCAAAATATAAGAAGAAATACATCAAAGAACCAACATGATTTGACCACTGAAGGTCTTCCTCAGGTCTTTTATAACCCTGAAGCCCTGGCATAGACCTACAGAGGTTGAAACATGTTGGCTCTTTTAATGATTTAGCTACTACAATAAAGGCCTTTTAATATTTCCTTCCTCCTTTATATATTTCTTCTTATATTTGGGAATGCCTTCCTGTCTTCTACCCTTTTTCCACAAGCACCTATACACACTTTTTTGATCCATGTTTAGTTATACGGAGCCACCAGTCATCTCTTTAATCTCTTAATGCTCATAATGCGAACTTTGTTATAGTGAAAATGCTAGCATGCTTATTTTAAGCCAATATAACGATGACCTCGTTTGCTTCCAAGTTTAGCATGCTAATATTTGCCAATAAGCATGACACCAAAAATACAGCCGAGGCTTATGGGTATGTCATTGGACAAACTGAAATAGTGATGATGGTGCTTCATGATAAGCCACCAACGTAGTTGCAATTTATCTGGAGAAGACGTAACTTCATGACAATTTATCAGACAGTTGTTGAGCTTAGTCTCCAGCAAAGTTGTGGACTCTTAGATTTTAAAACCTGAAAATCTAGCTTTTGTGGTTTCACTACTCACTGTGCTGGAGTCATGCAGCAGCATACTCCTTGGTGTGTCAGCACTGTGTGACATCACTCTTGGGTGTGGTTACAGGTGCAACAGAGAAATCTGTCTGACCACAATAGCACAAAATTACAAAAACCTCAAGTAAAATCTACAGACATAATCAATCAGTGGAATAATCACATGAATATTTCACATCACAAAGATGTGACTTGAATATCGTTAGAATCTGATCTGTTACATCAGCAGTCAGACAGGTCCCATGGTGTAATGGTTAGCACTCTGGACTTTGAATCCAGCGATCCGAGTTCAAATCTCGGTGGGACCTCACCCTTTGCAGGGGTCAAAGGACACAGAGATATTATGAATGTGTGTAACTTGGAAATAAAACTGAATGGAATTAACATAGGATCAGTGCATAATAGCTACCCATTGTCCCTCTTACATGTCATGTTACAGTGACAGATGTGAGACAGATTAATGGTAATAATAATATTACATATACAATGCAGTGTTAGATTATGGGCATACGGCTGTTTAATAAATGCTCTCCAGGACATTAAAACTGAGTGCTGACTTTCAGGTTAAATTTTAGAGTGTTTTCATCCATATTTTGTTCAATTGCTCAATTTTAGATCCATTGTGCCTGTCTGACTACACAGCCAACTCAATAAAAAGAAAAATAGGTCACTGCCCAGGTGCTCTGGGACTGCATGGATTTTTTTCATGCATATTATAAAGCTGTAATAGATACCAAAATAAACACTTATGTTGTCTAACTTTAGATGCACACTCTGTTGGTCATTTTTATGTAACGATTTGCGTCACACACAAACAACCTGTCTCCTCTCTGTCTGTCTGGTGACACAGGAGCCCACACAGGCCTATCCACCTCCAAAGACTGAGACTGCACAAAACTCCCGTCCCTCCAGCCCAGAGAAGGAGCCCAAAAAGCCCTCAAATCCACCCTACTCCCCCTCCCTGGCCCTGCTGCGTCTCCTCCAGACAGCCTTCAACAGGCAGACCCCCACCTTGCAGCAGCCCCTGTCCGTAGCCAGGTCCTCCTCCACTTGGAAGAAGCAGCAGCCGGGCCGAAGCCTCTCCCCTCCTGCAACAAGACTCCCCCCTAAGATGCTTTACCAGGCTCTGGACATGATCAACAAGTACCGAGGCCCCGAGGACAATGTCTACAGTGACTACACTGATGGCTTCTACAGCACCAAGCCGTACAGGCACCGAGATGACCGACTGCTGCAGGCCCTGTTTGAGATGATAGATGATGACCGCAAGTGAAGGCCCGGAAGAGAGCGGAGGGAGGAGGAGAAGAAAGATATAAGATCAGGGGGAAGCATGGTTATGTGTTGGTTGGGGAGCAGAGGAACAAGGCAAAGAGAGGAGAGAAAGCAGAGGGATGGGAACAGGCACTGGAGGAGTGGAGGAGAAGAGAAGAAATACAGGAAAGAACTTTTTCACTTGGTTGCCCCCCCCCCCAAAAGAAAATGCTGCATATTTAATCTCTTTACCTTTGTTTGCCAATCACCATTCATTAATTAATTCTTTCATTTAGTCATGCAAAAGTTCCAGTCCACATGTGACTCAAAGCACGGACATGAATAGGGCCTCTCTGCTACAAACTGTGTCTCCATGTAGTAAACGTGAAAGCATTTAAATCATAAGAAAGGAGGGGTATGCCTTGTCTCTCTTCTCTTCACTGCCTGCTCAAGCATGCCACCTTTAAACATATAAGTTTTGTATTAGTATCTATATATTATCTACAGTATATATTATACGAAGACGATGATTGTAATATGGTTTTGAAAACACTTGACATCTAAAATCCTCACTCTCAAAATTCCATTTTGTTTCTATTTATATTTCATGTCCTACACAGTTTCATTTTCAAAGGTTTCACACTGTAATGGGACACATACTCACTTAAATCACTTTAGAGGACATTTTGAATCCTTAAAAAACTGACATAAAGTCATGAAATTAGAGTCAGCATACCTTCAAAAATGAAGCAAAATTCTAAATTGATCCGCAATTTGTACGGTTTGAACTGTGTTGACAAAAGATTTATTCTCAGGGTGTCAACAAAGCTCAACAGAGTAACAAAAATTATATTCTGGACTCTAAGTATAAAAAGACAAAATGTGAAATATATATTAATAAAGTATGCAGATGAGACAAGACAGTTGTACCAATACACTATTAAAAAAGAGGAAACACACCCTCTGGTAATGATTAACGACAGATAGAACGCTTGGAAGACTTTCAGTGGGAGTAGCGACACACTCAAAGTGGGAAAAATAACAGAATAATCTTCTTGTGCTATTTGTTTAATTTTGTATAAGTACAATGCTGCATTAAAGGAAATATTTTTCTAAGGATCCTCATAGTTTATGGAGATAATATATACAATATCGAACCCTTGAACAGTTTATTTTCTTGTGGCGTAGTTCACTCAATAACTGCAAAGTCAGTGTAGTTATCACAACTACAAATGTACACTGCCAAAATCTTTGCTGTCAAAAAGCTTCCTCGTATTTCAGTGAATGTGCAAATGGCTAACATGTTGTTTGTTCATCATCTGCAATATGCCAACTTCAAACAGTTCCTTGAATCCTGGACAGGTTATCGCATTACTTCTCTGGTATTATTTATTTGATATTAATGGATTTATCACACTCCAGAAACTGGCCAGAAACTGTAGAATAGAGGCTCTGCACTGCGACCTTCAAGCACATTCATCTTGAACGCCTTAATATACGCTGTAATAAATGTGCATACTCATCTCCACATGGTGTAGATCAATTTAGAGATGCTAGTGTAAGTGTTTATGACATGAATAGTTATGAATCCTCTATGCAGAGTCTCTATCCTGCAGCTTGGAACTGCCTGCCCCGCTTCTCTGCCAACAAGGTGACAGGAGAAAGAAGATGTCTGGGACAACGCTTCACATGCACCCTGTAATTTATCCATTCTTTAGTGTAGCCCGTGCTGTTTCCTTTATGTTTTTTGTTTTTGACTGACGCTTCAGTCCAAAGTTGTTTACACAAACAAATATTATGTTGCAATTTCTGTATGGATGTACAAAAAAAAATCCTATGAAATTTATCGTAATAAATTGCAAAGTGACCTCTTGAGTGTGTTTGAGTCTCTGGCAGCGTAACAGTCCTGGGAGTTGGGTCGATAAATGAGAATATAGGGCTTGGTGAGAAACTGAATTAATCCAATGGGTTTGAAATAGAGCTCCTGTGCAAAGCCGGACTACAGAGCTAAGTCAGTAAATATAAGCCATGCATAATGTGAATACAAAGGTAATTTTGTCATGAGAGACAAGCGGGTATCTACTACTAGCTCAACCCACACCACAGAGCTAGCTAACGTTACAGCTCAGCTGAGGAGGACGCTGAGAATGTTTAGATCTGTCAAAAGTCTCTTGTCCAAGAATAGATGCACACTTCCTTCTGCTCAATGATCAGGTTGGTAACTGCTCACAACAAGGTCTGTGCATTATTTTGAGTAAGTGGCCATGGTTTTTGGAAAGAGACATTGCTGCTGAGTTTTTCAAATGTTTTTATTTTTGGCACTTTCAGCACCACAAGCCGAGTGCCATCTAGCTCCCTTATATTTGAGAGAAGGCAGACATCTCTACGGCCAATATACCAACACTCGGCAACTCACATCAAAAATAATTTAGCCTGATGAATAGCACTACAGGTAAGAGGAAAACTGTGTATTTTTGATTTGGGGATAAACTGTCCCTTTAACATTTGCCCATATGGCCCAGCCCTAATAAGACATATTTAAAAATCTGTTAATGAAACACAACACTCACAATCACTCAAACACACAAGAAATATTATCACATAGAGTTTTATGTAGAATCATGGCCTGATAACAGATATTATAATGTCTTTGAAGTGTGTTGTCTCTTTATTGTTGACAGCTTCTTTCATTGTATTTCCTTTTGAGTGCCTCCACCTTGTGGACAGAAAGAATACAGCACTCTGCTGACGTAAACTGCAGCCTGGATTATAATGTAGTATTATGTTTGTATACTTGGCACTGACACACCTCTCTGTAGGACAATGAAACACTTGAGATGTGTAGAGAGGGATTTTATGTCAGAAAAATGAATTTGAGGACAGTATGAGCTTCTATTGAGGTGCACCCACAGAGTTTTTGAGTGACCGCCCCTCATCTTACGTTCATCGTCATACTGCCAACGTGAGCAGAAGGAAAGAATGTTAAAAATCCACCTCTCTCTTCACTGTATATATAATTCCCCATGTCTTATCCTCCACTCCTCAGCTCCTCCCATTAGCCCAGACTCCCCACACATCTGGCTGCTTTGGTTTTTCTCCAAAACTGAACACTGCAAAAGCCTGAGGGGGAAAGTGAAGGGGGAGAAAGAGAAAGAAGATATGTGAAGAAAAGGGAGTGGAAAATATTATAAAAGCAAGGACAAGAGAGAGAACGAGGGAGCACGGTAAGAAAATAATCACTGGTGGAAAACAGTGAGTTAAACAGCACATTTCCAGGAAGAGACAGTGAGCCGAAGAGAAAGAGAGAGACAGTGGGGGAGATTTTTTTGGTATAAATAGTGACCTCAGACAAAGTTTGTGTGTTTATTCACCAGCAGGTCACATATATGGCGCTGTTTCCGTTATGCAAGACGCCCGCAGGTCAGTACAACCTCAGCCACTGCTCCACCTCTTCTGTTAGTGTCATATCTGGTTGATTTGGGACTGTTGTGTTTGTACATGCTCAGTTATCTACCTATCCTCTCTGGGAAAAGCTTTAAAAAGCTTTTCTCAGGGTTTTTTTTAAATGTGCAATCTGATGCAGCAAATATGTCCAGGAAGGCAAAGTAAGTCCTTGATTAATTAAAGAACTTCTGTACATATGTCCAACATCTCTTGGCTGGTGAAAGGCCACGCACATTAGATGGATGTTTGTGGAGAAAATAAAGATGAATATCTAAATTCACTCACACATGCTTTGACTTAAGTTCTATCTCATGCAATGTGTAACTTCTGGTTCCATACCAATGTCTTCTCACAAATCTTTAACACACATCCGTCCAGTCTGCCTTCTGCTTTATTTGCTCAGCATCACATGCACAGTTGTAGATGACTTAGTTTTATGACTTTACAAGTATATCAAAGTTATAACTCCTTGTTCATTTGATATATATTTTGTTTCTTATCTTGTCTTTTTTACTAAACTTCCTCAAAATCAGAACAAGACTTTATGCACTCTGATTATCTCATTTTATGTCATTGCATGTAAAGTCCGTCTTACCTGTAGTGCTATTTATCAATTCAGATTGTTTTGATGTGACTTTCTGAGTGTTGGAGACATCGGCCGTAGAGATGTCTGCCTTCTTTCCAATATAATACAGCTAGATGGCACTCAGCTTGTGGTGCTCAAAGCACCAAAAAAGTACATTTGAAAAACTCAACAGCAATGTCTCCTTCCAGAAATCATTCCCCGGTTACTCAAGATAATCCACAGACCTTGTTGTGAGCAGTTTCATGTAGGAACTTTTTTCTTTCTACCAAACTACACCCACCAACTGTATCACAGAAGAGGGAAGTATGCATCTACAGCTAGCTCACCTAGCACCACTCAGCTAATGTTGCAGCTCAGCTGAGGAGGATGGCAGTCATGGATACATCCTACACTGTCAGAAGCTTGAGCCTCTCGTCCATAGATGCCAATTCCCTCTGTACAGTGATGTGGTTGGGGGGGTGTAGCTCATTTGAGATGTCTGCCTTCTCTCAAATATAAGAGAACTAAGTGACAATCGGCTTGTGGTACCGAATTATACGAAACTACACTTCCCAATTGTATAATCATGCGAAGGATGTAAGCATTACTGCCATCTGCCTTGGCTGAGCTGTAACATTAGCTAGCTCAGTGGTGCTAGGTGAGCTAGCAGTAGATGCAAAGAGAAAGTTCATTTCATGAAACTGTTCACAATGAAGTCTGTGGATTATCTTGATTAACCGGATCATGATTTCTGGAAAGAGACATTGCAGTTATTCAAATGTATTTTTTGGCGCTTCAAACACCACAAGCCGTTCCATTACATTGGAGAGAAGGCAGATATCTCTACCGTCTGTAACTCCAACACTCAGGAAGCCACACTAAAGCAATCCTAACTGATAATAGCACGACAGGTAAGAGGGAAAATATGTAGGCTATTTTTATTTTGGGTTGAACTGTCCCTTTAAGATGTTAATTTATGAGTAAAAATTTTAGTTTAAGTAAAAATATCCCACACAGTTCATGTCTACATTGTATAGACCACAAACATTTACATTTTAATGCATCAAACACATCATTTG
Organism: Epinephelus awoara; assembly: GCA_035609425.1. Lineage (NCBI taxonomy): Eukaryota > Metazoa > Chordata > Actinopteri > Perciformes > Serranidae > Epinephelus > Epinephelus awoara. The sequence goes on from CM069296.1 coordinate 16,759,951, forward strand.
GCCTATATACAGATCAAATTATATGCTATGTGTGTGGAATCTATTGATATTACATAAGCTATAGTACATCTAGTGTCTAAGTATTGCATATGCTTTAAAGATATTATTTTTGCAATCACAGGTTGCCACACTTCCAAAGAGCGATCAGCACATTCTTTTCATTCCTAAGAGCTTTGGTCTTTTTTACCTGTCAGGGTTTAAAGACACATTTGTAAGTAAAATACGCTAACTGGGAGAGCATAGCAACTTGTACTGGTTTCATTTAATTGCATGTACATGTGTGTGTTTGTCCTTCAAACAGGACCAGTCAGAGTGGCCAGAATACAATTGGTCCTGTACTGTTTTCTCCTGTCTCTTATCATATGTAAGTGTACAGAAGGATTTGTTCTACTCTAACACTTTGTTCACAACACTTGCTGACACTGAGTGCACATAGAGAAATGTGCCTGTGGCAAAGTAAATGTAAACTACAACCTTGTTGTTGCATGATGAGTAGGTCCTGTCTACTGTGGAGGGTCTATTTTTTGCATTGTCTTTATTGTGACAGATAATCAGAAACATGCAATATCTCCTCTAAATATGCCAGACACAGACATGAGTGAAAGTTTAAAAAGTATTTTAAGTCAGGTCAGTTGTGATCAATTGGATTGAACTGAATTACTTTTCTCCAACTTTACAAAAGTGTATTTGTGTACATCACAAAAAGTGCCACCATTTCTCACTCAGAAAATTAGATTGGTGTTGGAATTAAAAGAAAATCCATGTTTCGCCCCCTCAGACTTTCTCAATGGACGTAAAGCAGCTGTCAGTGTGGAGTCACCTCATCGTGCCTCTCATGCTTTGGGAAAGGAGAGAGAAAAAGCAAAGACAGACATAATGGTCTTTAAGGAAGCCGCACCACAAACTCCCCTGGAGACACCATGGGGTGCTCCTTTAGTGTGGGGTGACACCCGTAAGTCAGCTCGACGCAGGGCTAAATTCGCACAACGGGAAATCCATACAGGTTTGCTGGCATTCGTGGTAGGAACTTACGCCCAGTTCGTACGACGTTTCCTATCGTCAGCTGAAACACACTTTCTCCCTGGCCAAATGGTCACCTACTACATTCTCACGGACAATCCCCGCACTCTGGATCCCCCCATTGAGCTGGGGCCTGACCGACATCTGAAAGTGGTTCCTATTGCAGAGCTCCCTGGGTGGGAAAGGTTGGCACGTCGCCGGATGGCCCTGCTTACTGATGCTATCAAAAACCCAATCAGCAGAGAGGTGGAATACATCTTCTGTGCTGACATCGATCAGGAGTTTGTGGCCCCTGTGGGAGAGGAAATCTTTGGAGACCTGGTGGCCACGTTGCACCCAGAGCTCTATGGGATGCCGAGAAATGCATTTCCTTATGAAGTAGAAGAGGTCTCATCTGCATGCGTGGACGAGGATGAAGGAGATTACTACTACACGTCTGAGTTGTACGGAGGGTTGGTTTCTGAGATGTACAGACTGGCCCAAGCCTGTTCTTTGCTCATTCTGCAGGACCAGGCTAATGGGATAATGGCCAGGGGCCTCGAGGAGAGCTACCTGAACCGCTACCTGATCGACCACAGGCCGACCTGTGTGCTGTCCCCAGAGTACAGCTGGTGGGACTCAGCCCTGGCTCCAGATGTGCCTGTACAGAGGCTGGTCTCTTTGGGAAGGCAACGTGAGGCTTAAGATAAGCAGACAAGAGAATCAATTTAAAATGAAGGACAGGCGGGTTCTGCTGGCCGAACCCATTTAGGTATGGATGTAAATCTTACTCCCACATGAAGAACTATTGTTTAAGTGTGAAATTTCCTTTTGAAAAAGGTCTCCACTCAAAAATTAGCAAACGTGTTATGTGTTATGACCAGACAGTAGATGAAGGGTGAAGATAAAGAGAGAGTACATATTTCATCTTAATTCAATTCATAATTTCGATTACATTTTCTGTTCTATTTTGCCAATAAATGTAGCCTGCAATCACACACACAAGCAAACTGCACAATCTGCTCTCAATTAAAGACCCATTTATGTGAACAGCGTCTCTGCCTGCTATCTCTTTCACAACAGACAAAAAAGAAATTGACCTGTCTCTTTAAACGGAGCACTGTGCTCTCCATTAATGTCAGCCTCTGAGATACTGCTACAGTGGCTTTGTGGTCAGCAGTGATAAGAGTCAACAGTGTAAGTGCACACTTTCCCCGCAGTGGCCAATCATTAACTGGAAGAGCTGCTGTTTCAAGGTCTTTAAATACCAGGTCGGGGAAAAATGGATACAGCGGGATGCTGTTTCTCCAGGTTACACGTGGATAGATGCATACCATTCAGCTAAAGCCAAAATAGTTTTGAAATTGGTGATTGGTTCAGTATGGTTTGATGGAATTTTCCATTAAAAATGTGATTTTTTCCCCCTGTATGAGTTGGAGTAAACAGTAAACTTACATGACCCGACATTGTTGTCTGTGACTGTCTATCTTTCTCGCACACACACAAACGTGCTCCCACGTTCACACTCAGCTCTCTCCTCCTTGTGTTCTGGGTTTTAATGGGAGGGTTAAACAGCAGCAGATGGCTTTTTCTCACTGCCAACAGAATCTGTCCTCAGGGCAAGATCGCCACGTGGAGTGAAGTTGGAGGTAAACTTCAGATAATCCTTTGAAAATTATTTTCAGGTTTTTTTGACCAAGTTAAAAATTTCCACTGCTTGCCACACAGGCATATTCATGTGGGCTCATGAACAGTATTCATGTCAATTCAGATTATAAATTCTATTCAACTTTGATCTTAATTGTGTTATATATTGAAGCCATCTGTCCAGAACAATATACTAAGCATGCACATATACCGTACAACAGGTTCTGCAGGTGCTCCTAAATATGTGCTTGCTTTGGTTTTGTTATGAATGCTTCAATCCTCTACATATAAGGCTTTTTTTACTTGATCCATGCTGAGTACCCCTTTTCATGTCATAATGCAAAGCAGTTTAAAGAATTATTGGTTTAATCCCTGTCATGTGGTTTACTGGTGATCGAGGAGCCTATGTGCAACAGTATAACCTAAGGCAGAGGAAGAGGAGGTTTAGAAATCCTTAACATTAAAACCTAGGCACATGTAAGCCTATATTTCTATAATTAGCAACTATGGGATAATGTGACATTGTCAAAATGCAGAGTTAAAAGATGGGCTTTAACTTGACTTTTCTTTTCTTTTTTTACTCCAGCTCTTCTCACTTTTTGTGCTTCATGTGAATGCACCTGGTTTGTGGTCATTATTTACCGTATTTTCTAAATACACAGACAACATATTATTCACAGCCTTTTGCTGTTGGCCTTCATGCTGATGATGTGGCATTATAACTGCAGCAACATTAGACTAAACACAAAAACATTCAAATGGTGAATATTACAGTAATTTCTGAGTGATTACGTCAGCAAACCAGTTTTAATTGCTGAACAGATGTGTAATTCATTAAGTTTGGGTGATGCTAATGAAACGCTGTGGCTAACTGGCTGCTCTAAAGAATACAGCCATATAGTGTGGTGAAGAATGAGGTTATTAGGATTATTCCATGACTGACATATTGTACCATAATACTGTACATGTTGATGCTGCACACCTAGCAAGGGAGTATATGTTTGTGACTGCACAACCCAGTGGATCAAGTCAAGGTGAGCCCACTTTTCCCCTCTTTTAAAAGAGAAATACTTCTTCCCCCCAAATTACCATTTGTATAGCTGTTACTCACCTTGTGTAGTGGTTAGAGCACTCATCTTCCATGCAGAAGTCAGCAAAGGCATGCGGTCACAAAAAGGTTCCCACCGCTGAAACAAACAGGGACAGATTCTTTAAGGAGGCTTCAAGATAAGGGAGTAACTCCGGAATGCTCAGTACGTACTCCCAAAACAAAAAGCTGTTTCTGACAGGGAATTGAACTGAAAGTGAAACTTATTTATGCTCCCTTCTGTGACAAAAAGAGTCATTTTACCTTGCTGAACACTGGAGCTGCTGGTCTTCTGTCGCATTGTGTGACTATGCGACTATCCAAACTAACCCTTAAAAAAGCGCCCAATTCAAACAATGACGCAAACAAACCACTACTTACTTCAATTCAGCAATATTTTTCTCCTTTTTTGGATTCTTCGTTCACTCAAGGCATGTGAGGAAAATACTTTTCTTTACAAATTCAACCAACACAGGGTGAGTAATTGATAATGATCATTTAGGAGATTAAGTATTCCTTAAAGCCAATACACATGGGGACTACCTGTTAACAATGAACACACAGAGGAAAAACATACAACTAGTCAACTTACAAGTTCAACTGTGTCCCTTATCTCCTTTTTATTATCTCCACAGATTGGCAAAATTACCATATACATTCACACTTTAAACCACCTGTCCTGCATGTGTTTGTGCTGAGGGAAGAAGCTGGAGCATCTGGATAAAATCCAGCCCAGGATATTGCTGTGGGGCATGAATGCTAGCTAATGAGCCACTGTGCTACAGCGTGCCTGCTTATTAGTGTCAATTACAGGTCACTTTCAGATACGTTAAACTGCTGGAGACGTTTTGATGATGGTGCAATTACTCAGTCATGATAAGGTGTTGACCATTTAATTCCCCTTTACTATAGCTGTGTTTAACTATACACAATAATTAAGCTATGTTTCAGCATTGTAAATATTTTACATATTGAGGTGAGCGTATTGGTTTCATATCTGATACATCTATTCCACATCTAAATGCAGAGATCCTTTAATTAGTTTAATTAGAAGTATGTGACACTGTGTAATGTCAGTGTGATGTAACATCTGACCGATTGAGCGAGCTGCCACTGAATGACCTGTATTGAATGTGTTGCATGTCTGCATCTCTGCAACAAAAGTTGGCCATACTATGTGCAGGATGTTCCAAAACAGACTAATTTTGCAAACACAGTTCCAGCAAACTATTGACTGCAAATGTAGAAAGAAAAAATAATGCAGTAATTTACTTCGATCATTAGCAATATCTGCATTAAATGCTTCTTCATCCAACAGAAACAACATCCAGACAGAGAACAGCATGTGTGACAAACAGAACTCAGTTTATCGCTTTTGCAAGTAAGATAAAATGTAGAGTTCATCACTGAAGTCTACATTAATGCATAAAGAGCCTTTGCAGTACTGGTTAGACTTTGCTTCACTATTAAAGGCTCACATGATAAGGAGAAATCCAATTCTGAAAAAAGCAACTTTACATGTAAACCCTTTATTCTAGCAACATAAAAGAGAGATCTTTATCACTGTGACTGATTTCAGGCTCATGAGTCCTGACCTTAAAACACGTGCCTCTGATTAGCACCAAAATCGGAGTCTGGCCAAATAATACACCTATTAATTATTAACCTCCTTAGTTCAGAATCGCTTGTAAAGTAGAAGGACATCCATGGTGTTACAGAGAGCTGTGATGAAGAGTAATTCAGAAAAGAAAAGCATAAACGACAAATGAGCATCTGACATTTCCTTTATGTTAAATAATTACTTTAGACATGTTTGAAAGATAGATGGCAGTTGTCAATCTTCATCACAAACTGCTAATATAATCAGATAAGCACTTCACAGTTAAGTAACCCATATAGTCTCCCTGTGTTTCATGTTTAGTCTTAAACAAAGGGTGTGTCATTTTAAAGTCTTCACACTGTCCTCATCAGCTTCCATGAAGCGACACCTTCGGGGCCTCTGTAAACACAGAAGCTTTAAAATCAATGAGTCCTATCCACCCCAAAGGCTGTATCTAATTGTTTGCACAGCAGGCAACCTGTCTAACAAACCAGAGCACCTTTGGAATTAAAGAGACTTAGTTTTTACAATTTGCATGTATTCAAATCGAGAAAAGGCTGAACACAGAAAATGTAACGCTCTGAGGCAAAGTTGTCAGCCCAGTCAAGATTGTGTTTACCTACTGTTGAGCAGATGAAAAGTACATGTATTAATATTTAAATTGACTGCATATCTTTGTGGGGGCAGTTTATTTTGAGAAATAGAAAGAACTAATTTGTTGACGGGATAATGTGCAAGATGTCTTGAATGTGTGCACGACTGTGAATGTGTGACTCATCAGGGGGAATGGGTGGGGTGAAAGCCATGGTAATCTGCTGGATTCACACAGGCCTTTCCCCACCCTGCCCGAGGCTACTCCACACCAAAACATGCTGTCCTAATCACCAGGTCAAGGGGACTGACACTGAGAGATAGTGGAGGTGCAGCTCACAGGGGGACACACTAGTGCCCACTGTGCTGATGTCACATTATGTCTCATATCATTACAGGGCACCACATGAAAGATGATTATTGGCCAACATTTAGGCAAAGTAGTTCACAAAGAAGTTGGCTTTGAAAAAAAAAAAGTCCTAGTTGGCACTGCCATATCATAAGAATTAGTTGGTATGGATGTGTTTACTTCCAAAAGTAGTTTAAATACAATATCAAAAGCATAATAAGCAGAATGATAATCATAATAACTTTATTTATACTGCACCTTTCAAAATAAGGTTAAAGTACTTTAAAGTTTTTACAAAACAATACACCTCCACACATTTTTGAAACCATTGTAAGTTGATAAACGCAAGGAGGATCTTATTGATGTGATGGTTGAAGGTTAGATTGGAAACAAAGATAACTCCTAGATTTCTAGCATTAGACTTTAGAAGAAGGCACTAGATTAGGAGATGTATTATTGAAAAATGTTATTCGACACCCAGCCTTATATCCTTTAGACAAATATTTTTCATAAAGAAGTCAGTCTTTTGGGGGATCTTGGCTCTATAGACACAGAGTGTCATTAGTATAACAATGGAAAGATATTTTATGATTCAGCATTGATCTGCCCAGATGAAGCATACATATAGAACAGAGGAGGACCTAGCACCAAGCCTTGGGGTACTCCATAGTTCACAATGGCAATAGATGAGAGAAGTTACCAAGAGTGACTGTAAACTGTCAGTGTGAGAGATATGAGATGAACCATTCAAGAGTGGTGTTTGTAACTCCAGTGGTGTGTTTGAGATGGCAAATTAACTGCTTTGTTTTACTATCCAGCACTACTACTTATGAGTTTATTCACCTTACAGTGTGCTTGTTGTGTGAGGCAGTTTATTTTTAAAACTAGGAAGATATAAGCAAAAAGTTATGAATGTATGTCTGTATGTCAGCAAAAATAGCCTGAACAAAGTAGTTCCAAAGCATACATTTACATTTAGATTATGCTGATATTTATTACAATGCTTGCTAAACTGTACTTGAGATCATACTAAAGTATAGTCTACAAAAGCTACCTTTAACAGTTTTAGTAGGCTAGAATTAGTTTTAGCATGTCAGCAGAAATGCAGCAGGCAGAGGCAGTTTTGCCAGGAGGTAACTATATGTGTGTATTTGAGAGAGAGGCTAAGGGCTCACATAGAAAAGGGAAACTATGTACTAGAATATCTTCTCTAATAAAACTTTAAAAGATCAAATATGACGACATGCAATCTTGGTTCTAGCGAGCCCACTTGTATAAGGTCATGATACATCTCTTGTGCACAATATTTTGTCAAGCACTGGTGGAATATGTAGTAATATATTTTACTTAAAAACAGTAAAAGCAGCAATACCACAGTTTAGAAATACTTTTTATGTGTAAAAGTATTAAGTAACTATCACCTGTAGGCACCTGAGCATAAGAGCAAGAAGAGCAAATGCATCCCCAGTATTCAAACAGAGGGGGGCAAAGTTATGGTTTCGCCACCCCACTTCTGTATTCTTTAAAAATAAACAGCATTATACAGCGTCTGCAACCAGGTGATTTTATTTAAGCAGCTCATATCAATAATATTTTTTGCTATTTTTTAGCAACTGACCAAAAACAAGTAGGCCGAATAAGAAATATTCAATTTTCGGACCACCCTGATCGCTGATCACACAGCTGATTAATTGATGGGTGCAGACTGACAGTGCAGTGCAGTGAGAGACACAGACAAACGTGGGGCTTTTTCTCACAGTGTCAAAGTGACTGAATTAACAGTCAAATGCTCAGCAGGTTAAAAGTGACTTATTTAGACTTCCACAGACCACTTTGTTCAAGTTTCAGTTTTAGTCAGGTTTTACATGGAATTATTCATAAATTGTCTGGCCGATCTGCATTGTCCTTTCATTATTATTATTATTATTAACAGGGGTGGATTTAGTGATCTGTGGGTGTGGGGCCCCAGACAAACTTCCTTACTTTATTTTCACACTTTCTCTGAGAGTGTAAGTTATTGACAGCTACAGAAAAAGTAGACCAACTCAAAACTAAGTAAAACTACTAATAGTAAACAGCAGAAGCCAAAATCCCTGCTGTCAGGAGAGGTAGGTTTCCATTAGCAAAAACATTTAAATTCACTTCAAGGTGGAGCTTTTAATTCTTATATAATGTTGGATAGTTTAACAAATAATAATGCATCATTCTGTAAATGAAAATCTGAATCTGCAACATAGCCAGTAGCATTTATCTGTCAAGTGAATGTAGTGGTACAATGTTTTTTAAGGGAGCTTTGGGGACCTTTTGTAAGATATTTTGGGGTGAAATGTGTTAAAAAGTAATATAATTAAGTATTTTCATACCTAAACATCATAATATATCTGTAACTGTTTGGGTCCTATTAGTTGGGGGCATAATGATAAATTCCACTCCTGATTATTTTCACATTTTCTCTTTAAATGTTATTACCCTCGATCTAACTAATCTAGACTAGTGCAGGTGGTGTAGAAAAGCAGGAAAATTCTCTTAAATTGCCTTTTGTTTTTTCCCATAGAGAAAAACCCTTACCAATTGTGTATTTTCCCATGTTTGCTGTCTCATTTTAAAAGCAGGCAACCATGACGGCTTAACCCTACTAAACTAAAGTACAGGTAACTGTTAATTGTTCTTAAGTACAACACTTGATAACTTTTCACTTCAGTCTAATGCACAATGATACATGCCACACTGAGAGCTCACTGTGGTTGGGAAGTGAAAAACTAACAAGCTAGCATGTCAAGACCAATCCAGTGCTGTCAGCCCTGCAGGCAGCAGCTGTAGTCCCTCCCCGGGCCAGAGTGAGAGCACAGGGAGCCTGGGCTGCTAAATGCTCCAGCCTCAAAGGGACGATGGTGGAGGGCTGGTAAAGATGGCGGCGCTCTCCGAGGATGGGAGGTACGGATTAAATTGTGGCCAACAGAGCGCAGATAGAGTCACCGTATTGCACGTCAAATTGACCGAGACAGCGCTGAGAGCAATAGAGAGCCACCAAAATTGTAAGGTGAGTGAAACGGGCTTTTATTTCACTCTAAAAAGAGCCAGGACTGTCGGGCTGACACAGCTCGTCTCAGCTGGGAAGCCCAACTGCCACGCACAGCTAAAGCTACAAAGTTAGCTAAGCTGTTGACAGAGCGACTTTCTGCTCGTTTTTTGACTTTATTAGTCTTGTGTCATTAATTTAACCAACTGAAGACGATAGACGAGGCTTTGGCCTTACGCCCTGGTCAGGTTTTAATAAATGACAAGTGTTATTTTACGTAGAAAACCTGTTGGCAAAGTTAGACACTGATTAGCCAGCATGAGCTCTAGCTAGGTTAGTATGAATCCTCTGTGCTGTGTTGGCCAGCCAAGTCCATTTTTTTTCTTGCCAAACTAACGTTACTTTGACCAAATTAGGAAAGTAGTCATTTCATACTGACTAACACATTCGTCACCAGACAAGTTTCATAAACTGTGAGTTTAACGTAAAAGCTTAACTTAGTTAACTAACTTACTTTGATTCGATGAGGTTGTAAGTTAGCGTTATTTGCGTCAGTGGCAGGGTGGAAATATACAGATAAATTAAGGCTAACGTGAGTGTAACTTGATAATAAGTTAGTGGCGTTTCAAGCGTGTCAGTGACTGGTCAGCTTACCATATGGTTACAAGTTTTAGCTAGTTGGTAAACGTCACAGCAGAGCTAGCAGGGGTTTGAAGCTCACAGTCAGGCTCATCCCTTTACAGACATTTAACGATTAATTTATTCATGTAATGCTGCATTCAGGGGAGCTGCCACACTGGAGCTACAGGATGTTCAATGCTAACTACACTTTGAGCAAGTGCCTTAAAGGTATACATTGAATAAATATTTCATTTAGGTTTGTTTGCAAAATTGTTGATTTTTTTTTTTTTGCACACTCCCATGTACCTCAAGCTGCATGAGAGGAGTTGGCCAGCAGTTATAATATATGGTATCTGATCGCAACAAAACCTATCTAGATAATAAGAAAATAGCTTTTTCTAGCTGTCAGTGTCATTTTTTTTTCTAAATACATTACTGTAATTATGTATTTTCTAGCTCTCAACTTACTACCCTATTGAATGTACTGCATTTTACCCCAGAGCTTGACACCACCAGCCATTGCGAGGCTTTTGAAACTGAGTTTGCTAATAGTCACTGCATACCTGCGCAGATTAAATATAACTTGTTAATCTTGAACTGTACAAATGGTGTAATCTTGTTGAGGTGCCACACAGGTGAACTATTCTGGACGCATGCAGTCTTGGGTTGCGGAGGCCTGAAGCCAAGTTACCTGACCTTAAATCTGCCAACAACAACGCTGTTACATAACACACTGGCTGGGCCTAGGTCTGTGCTCAGGACTGATGCACTGTAGCTTAGCATGGGGCTGTAGTGTTCAGAGGTCTCTGTGATTGCTCTTTATGGCACATGGTTTGTGTCTGTATGTATGCCACATATGAAACCTTTGTTTACTGTCAGCCCAGTATGATGAATTTAATTGTGGATCAATAGCATGATTTAAAATGATCCTTTAATTAGTTTCTGACAACTGGCAAAGCGAGTCATGACTAAGTTGAAGGAATTCTTTTGTGACAGCCCATGCTACAACCTTATTGGATGTGGTAATGTTGGTCTGTACGCTGCATTGAACGGCAGCCTGCCATCTCTTGCTGACTGAGCAGCCAAAACTGCCTGCTTTTTGTTTCTCTCTCCCTCTCAGTAATGTGTGTTGTAGCTCAACCAGTCATCGAACTATGGAAGCTGGCTATCTTTGTCTTTCTGTGGTGATGTGAAATGTGATCAGAACTGTGTGTGTGTGTGTGTGTGTGAGGACTCGTTGGTGTGAGTGAGTGTATGGAGAGTGGGGGGAGGGAGTCAGTCAGTGGCTTGGAGTAGCTTAACTCTAACAACCATGACATGGTTCTTTCAGTCCGAAAAAAGTACACATTTTATCCAAGATGATCTGCATCTTGTTCCATGTATGAGTCAGCAATCATATTGTTATGTCCAAGAATGCAGAGAAGCTGTTGTTAATAAAATGCACATTCCACTCAAACCAGTTGATGTTCTGATATAGCCAGCTGGTTCCTTAGCCTCAGCCGTGTGAAAAAGGCAGGTCCTGTGCTTTCCCATCCTAACCTGTGCTGCACTAGAGCAGCCGCTGCATATTTGTGGCTGTCATCTCCATTTCAAGTAGCCACCAACACAAACCTGCAAACCTACACAAAACAAAGACATTCCAGAAATATCTTATTGAAAATATTTGCTGTATTTGAGTGTTGTCCAGGTTCTACTGCTTGGGTTCAGATTAAACCAAATAATTTTACTTACCACCTACCTCTTAACCACTTAAAAGAAGATATGGATTCTTTCTGTAGATTTAAACCTTAAAGCTCTGAGACACCAAGTCGAATGTTGGCTGCCAGTGGACTGCCATCAAGTATTTGCGGCTGACAGTCGTCCATTGTTTCTGCGGCGTGTGCCAGACTGCTAGTGCCAGATGATCAACAGAAAAAACCCCTGAAACTGTTTTGATAAGTGACTAATCGTTTAAGCAAAAATGCCTAACACTCCTCAGCTTAAGCTTTTAAATGTGAGGTTATGCTGCCTTTTTTGTTTTATGTGATTGCAAACTGAATATATTTAGGTTTTAGACTAGTTGTCAGACATAACAAGCAATTCGAGATTGGACTTAGAAAAATTGTTATGATCAACATTTTTAAACTGTATTTACTGTTATTTTCTGACATTTAATTGGCCAAAAAAGTAATCAATTAATTGATCAAATTATCTGCAGATTAATCAATGATTACAATAACCATTAGCTGCAGTCCTGCTTCAGACTTCTCTATTCTCTATTCATACTATTGGCATAGCACAGTGCTGCTAATGCATTCACAGTCGTATGAAAATGAGAGAGATTGTCTTGCTGCAATGCTGGCTCTTCAGGTTTTCTCCTTTGCATTATGAATACAGATCACTCCCGAGTTATTTTTCTCTCACACGGCCACACAGAAGACATGTGCATGTCAGCCATTACTTAGCTGTTGGCTGTAGTCTCTACTCCATCTTTAAGTGCAGCATTTAATAGAAGATATATTGTCAGTGTTAGGTTTGAAGTATGCTTGGTTTGACAGGACCCCAAGGCTCTGCTGTCTCTTCTACCAAATATCTGCAGCTCTGTAGTGTCAGTCAAATAGTGTGGCATATTCTGCAGGTTCTGTACCAGTATTTTGTCAGTGTAGCAGCTCTTTGTTATTGACCCAACTGGTATTGCCCTCCAAATAATGCTTCACATTTCCATATGGTTGGTAGTGGATAAACTGATGTCTCTCGTCCCTTTCAGAATGTACCTTCTTTGCAGCCAACGATACAATTCAAGGGACTCCAAGGGGTAAGTACTTTTTTCCCCCTTGACACAGGGGTCAGATGAGTCATCAAAAATTGTAAATTCATAATGTTAGATACCCTAGTTTTGTCTAGGTTAGCAGCAAATTTAATTTTGCATCTTTTAATGACAAGTTATTTATATAGTAATTTACAAAAGGGGCTGTTTGCGACGTTCAGAACATATGAGTTGTCTGGCTGGGGTTTTCAACATAGTGGTGGCTAAACTGGCGGCTAGCAGCTAACAGTGCTAACACCATAAACAGTGCTTCACAACTGCAACAGTGCTAACAGACCTAACAGTGTTAACCGGGGGAACCAGAGGATGGGCATCAGTCTTTTGCAACAACACCATCTAGATATCAGTGGTAACTGTCATATGAGTGCAGTGCAAAGTGGTGACGGTGAATTAGCTATACACACATGCATTAACATGCACACTGGCTGGACCAGTTTACCACAACAAAATGTAGAGAAGCTTCAAATACAGCACTCATGGAGGTAGTGTTACTTTATTCTCTGCTCAGGATGTTGTTATTCTACTATATCTTTACATAGCAAATAGTGTTTTTCTGTTATACTAATGCTCTGAATGTCACATACAGAACCTTTAATACCTTTATTTACTGTTTTTGCTTTCATGTGCTGGGTTGCATTCATTGAGATGGCCCCACATAAGTGTCTTAGAAGCAATCAAACTATTAACTCTCTGACTTTGTCAAGTTATTTAGCTAACTAACTATGGCTTAGTATTCACTTAACTCTGTACACAGTGTTTCAATGCAAATGTAGTAAATCTTTTGAGCTAGTTTGATGTGGTAATTAATTTCTGGTTGTGGTTTGGTAATGTAAGCTGTATCCTCCATGCAAACAGTTTGCTGAACTGTTCAGAGAGGCACACATTTCAGACCCTTCAGAAGTCTTTATACTCTGTTTGCACTGCTTATAGTCAATGATGCACATGACTCACATACGGCCTCCCCTTAGCTGTGGAGACTTCAGAGTGCTTCCTGTCTCATGTGAACTCCTATGTTCAAGCATCAAACCCCATAGCTCAGATTTAGACCCTGCCTTTGTACAATATGAGCATACACACACTTAACTGTAAGGTGAAAAGCCAGGCAAAATTTGAAAGTGGCTTGGCATATGGCAGTTTTATTGTGATATATTAACCACATGTATTTGGTTGTCCATTCCACCTCAATGAATTATCGCAGATACTTGGATGTGAATGTATATTATTCGGAAAATTGTTATTATAACTTAATTTATACAACAATTTTCCAAAGATGTCACAAAATGCTTCACAACAAGAACAAAATAGTAGGTAAAAGACAAAACAAGGGGTGTGAGCCTGGTGCAGTACTTTGGACCACTTATAGGCAATTTAGGCTTATGTTGTGTTGTAGGAGAGATACTATAACTTGTGTCCCTTTCTGTGTGAATTTTTTTACAGCGCATTAAAATTCCCAAGAATAATTCATCCTCAGATACCTTCCACAATTTTGATTTCTACCTGTCTAATGTGGGCAAGGACAACCCTCAGGGAAGCTTTGAGTGCATCCATCAGTATGTGTCGAGGTAATGATAATCACTGGTCAGCTGAATCAACTGCTGCTGTCTTACCACACATTGCTAGAAGGTAATCCCTCTCTGCCTCACGTTTCTCTCTCATACTCCCTCTTTGTCTCCAGCTCAGGGGCCTCACACCTGGCATTGTTGGCGACTGTACAGGACAAGGTCACAGTGTGTGCCACTAATGACTCCTACCAGGTGACCCGGGAACGCATGACCCAGGCCGCGGAGGACACACGTGAACGCGGGACCAAAGTCATCAAGCCTGGGGGCCAGTACAGAGGTAAGGCCCTCACTACAGTCTCACGTCTGCACATGCCAGATGCCAGGTTGGATCCTGGACACCAGCATGGCTCTACATCCTGTCCACACCTCTCTTCTCTTTTCAAACTTTACCCCTTTTGAGGGATTGAATAGGTGAAAGCTGACTGCCGGGCTCCATTCAAAGCCATTATTGCGACTGACTAAGCCATTATGCCATCTCAGTCTTTTCCAGATTAGCGGTCTGACCGATAAGGGCCAAAGGTTGCAGGTGAAGCTATTTCTGTGTTATTGACACACAGCCTGCCAAAATTATACTGACAGTGTACTGCACAGCCGCTAACGTGCTGCCTGTGTTTGACTTTTTATGTTTCCCTTACACTTGATGAACATTTACGGTCAACTGTGCCACCAATGCCTGAGTTTGAGTTTTACAAGCTGAACAGAAAAAGTAATCTTTTATAATCTAATTTGGCCTGTCACTTTCTCCAGCCTTATTCATATGTCTTATCCAACTCAGAGAAGGTAGGGCAAGAGATCTGCAACCAAACAACTTGCTGATATAACGCCTTGTGCTAAATTTGTTTTTCTCCCCTGCCTTATTCTCAGCATTCCTATTTTTAGTCTTAGCAGAAACTTGTTGTACAAACTCCAAATTACAAAACAAATACAGGCTGAAAGCGCAGACAAACTTAACACCAACAGCCAGAAAGAAGAGAAAAGCCCATGCATTGGCGAGGTGCATACACCTGCTCACAATGACTGCTAACCATGCCTTTTCAGTTTCAGACCACTTTTATATGATGAAAATGAAAAAAATATGCATTACGGTAAAGGAAACCACAAAGAAAGAGTAGCGTCACTCAGTCTCTTATCATGTGGAAACGGTTTGGCTATCTAAGGTCAAATGATCCACAGTGAATGCAGCACATTGTGACGGTCTGAGTCAGTCCCTACTAGGGATGCATTTATTATATTATATGCAATAGGTTACTGTGAATTAAAACTAATTGGAATAGGAATGGGCACCGATTTAAAATGGAGGTACTGTCAGTTCTTCTTCAGACTCATGGCTTTAAAAAAAACATGTTTTTACCCACATGCAAAACGCATTAAACCAAATTATGTCCCACTTTTTTTTCTTTTCTTTTTCTCTCCGCTGGCTGGTCTGGAAACGATACCAAATCCAATGATTTTGCTGACATGTTTTATCTTTATTTTTTAAAAAGTCTAGCAGTCAAGCAGTGGTTGCCTAAATGTAATTATTATTTGTATAAATATTTTGGAACTGATGAAGAAACACTGTAAAACTGTAGTTCCTTGGGCATATTTCCTGTCCCCCGAAAAGTCCCCACTCCTGAGGTGGTATGTTTCTGTTGGTCAGGAACTGTCACAGTTGAGTCTTGAATGTTCCTGGGCGGTCATACAGAAACCTCAGGGCTGAGCTTTCTATTTACTCACATGCAAACAAGCGCTGGTTGTCTCCAGTGTCAATATTACAACTGGGAACTAACAATTATTTCATTGTTAACTTTAATTACTGTTGATGTTTAAATGATAGCAGCCAACATCCTGGCTATTGTTTAAAAAACGAAAAACCTTAATGATAAGGAGAGAAACGAGAAACTGCAAGTAAGAGACATGAAACTGAAATTTAACTTTATTTGGTTATGTACTTAAGAAGAACAAATTCTCAGCAGATCCTCCCTGTTTAGGATACAGGTGACAGGTGTTTCCATTTATGGTCTTTTTCACATGTCTTAGGTAATATTGTTAATGTAATTAATTATTAGTAAATATAACATTTAGGCATTATGTTTAAGATCTATTTCCCAACAAACAGTAGGGAATCAAAAGTCAAAATATCATGTAGATTATTTCCTTTTTCTTTTCATTTATGAACCATCGAACTTCTGGATGCTCCTTCTCACTGCTCTAGAGCAATTTATTTTTGTAATTGCTGTGGAGGTCGGTCGTTGTCATCAAATAGGTGTGTCCTAAAAACAGGTACTTGGGCTCGGGCAGCCATTTTTCAGTGTTAGAACTAGTAGTTTAAGGCCTTTGTCAAGGATATAATTGTTTAAACCAGAATCAAAAGTCTTGCTGAGTGCACACACTTTGTAGTGAGTTACTGCCTCCTCAGGCCTGTTTTTCTGGGCCCTAAATTTGCATTCACTGGCCCAGATAGAAACTGGGAAACGAGAGGAGCTGCAGAGAAAAGGGGTGGGACAGGAGCTTGTAGCAGCTGGTTTAGAGTGAGCACCCTATTTACTAATGCAAAAGGGGCCTTTAGCTTCTGGTTTTCACAGGCTGTTAATTTCAGGTAGCATTGTGTAACTTGTATTTTATCTTTGTCTGTACCCTCTGTCGTTTAATGAGAGCTGTGCAATCCTTGTCATTTGAAATCAGTGGCGTTTAATATTCTGTGTTACTATACTCCTGTTCTGTACAAATTCTCTAAGCACAGAATGATTATTTCCAAAGGAGGAAGCTTTGTTACATTAGCATTTCATCTGCAGCAATTTGTCATTAGACAACACAAAGTGTAAAAGCTCACACCTCCTCACATTGCTGCTAGTCTCTGCTTTTTGACGGTGAGGGAGGGGGGGGATCCTTTTTTGTTCATCTCTTTAACCTTAATCTCTTAAAGAGCTTTAGAATTTCATAATGTCCATGAAGCAGTGTAGGGGAATGTGCAGACACCCTGACTAAGCACATGGCTCAGCCACTCAAAGCATAGGTGTGTTAAGTTTCAATCACCCGGACTTTTAGTGTTGGCCAGTCTGCATGTGACTGACTCCCTAATGGTAATTGGCATTAACAGAAGCACAACTTGGACCTCCTTGCTTCAAAAACTGAAAAATTAATTGTTATTGGCACCACAAACGCAGCCAGTGTATGCCCAAAATCACACATGAGGAATTACTCATAGTTTCATCTAAGGTAACCTTCAGATCCTGTTTAATTTGGCCATTTCAACCTTCTCAGTCTATCAAATATTCCTGTATCTTTCATTCCCACACTGTTAAGTGAAACAGTCCTGCCTTATTGGCTTCTTCAAATATGCTATATTTGTGGCCATTGTAAAGTAAATGAAATTTTCTCTGCTTTAAAGTTAGTGCCACAGAGTTAATGGGCAGAATCAAACTCCACATGTCCTGAAGCTCCTCTTTTTATTGGAATGGATGGATGGTGATGTTTGTGGGTACACATGAGACATTCAGTATTTGAATTGAAGAAGGTAGACATGGCTGTTTGTGAGCAAATATGTGATAGCATCAAAATGTATGATGATAGACTCCCCTGCAGCAAAGAAGAGGCCTTTATCATTGTCTCTACCCTCTGTCTCTAGGAAAGCAAGTCCATATACGTAAGCCGGCGCTATCAGCCCCAGATGTGGTCCCTGAGCGCAAGCGCTCCACACCCATCAACCCAGCCAACACTATTCGTAAGTGCCTTTCCAATAATCCCGTGTCTCAGCGGCCGTTCCGGGACCGCATCATCCACCTCCTGGCGCTGAGGTCCTACAAGAAGCTGGAAGTGCTTGCCCGTTTGCAGCGGGACGGCATCAACCAGAAGGATCGAAACTTACTGGGGACCACCCTGCAACAGGTATGTGTAGTGATTGTTTTTTAAATAACATGATATGCCTTGTCAATGTTGAGAGAGCAAATTAAAATGGGAGTGGCCCAGTTATTAGTATTTATAGCCCTTCCATTAAACATAAAATCCAGCAGTAATAACTTCTTATGTTTTTACAAAGGCTGATATTTATCAAGTGTAAGATTTGATCCAAAAGATCCCCTAAGGCCCTGATTAGACAGAGTGCGTTTTGCTGGTGCAGTGGGGCAGCTGTAGCTCAGTCCATATCCTGGATTTCTCCAGGAGAAATCACTGGGAGTACCACCAGCTTGTCCGGGAGCCTTGCCTTAGTAATGGCTGGTTTTAGGCTTATTTTAGGATGATTTTGAGACAGTTTGACAGTCTGTCAATTGTCGTGAGTTGAGACCACAGTTTGCTCAGGTATGTCTAGCAGCATGCCTGGGGCAACAATGAAGCTGAGCTAACATTCGCTTAACACAAACCATGTACCTGAAGGCTCGCCTCTCATCTCATCGGATTGGACAGTGGGGTAAAACGCCAGTGACGCCAGTGCAGACACTTTTCCACTCTGAATTGATATTTTTTCAACTAGAGACATTCAGGGCACTTCTGCAAAAACATGAGGTGCATAGAGTTGATAAGGATGAGGCACTCAGCAATGTAAAAACAGATAGACAAATGCCTCTTTACATTGAAAACAATTATAAAAAACCTCCAAATGTTGCTAAAATGTGCTCTAATTGATCAGGGCCTTAACCTTCGTAAACATGAGATCAAGGTACACAGATCTGCCTGAGGAAATCCAGTTCACAGAATAAAGGCTTCATTCCCTTTGACATGAAACGAGCTACCTAAACATTAAACATTATTTACATGCACAGATGTTTAGCCAGCACAGGAAATGTGAAGTTTCTGTTTATGTATAGTTCTCATGTCGTCAGTCTAACTTTTAAACTGTGTGTGTGTGTGTGTGTGTGTGTGTGTACAAACCAGGTGGCCAACCTGAACCCCAAAGACAACACATACTCATTGAAGGACTTTATTTATCGTGATGTCCAGAGAGACTGGCCTGGCTACTCTGAAGATGAGAAGACCCAGGTTGAGCGGATCCTGGCTCGGTACAGAAATGGCCTATAAAGCTTTTTAATTTAACTCTGAGCTTTTATACACTAATAAAGCATTTATGTTTTATGGTGTGTAACTAAGTACTAGTTTAAAGTGGTAGCCTGCCCCTTGAGGATTTAAGGTGGAGTTAATTAAACAATCACTGTACTGTGTGAAGGGCCAACTCGGTTGGTAACCATGGATCCCCATGTTTGTATTAGATTTTTAAATTAATTAATATTTTTCCCAGAGTGGTATGTTTGGAAAAACATGCCGTCATTGGAGCATAGTGTAACTGACATGAATTCACCACAGCTGTGACCACAGCTGTTGTTCCCTGTAGAAGGACAGCACTAGCAACCCCTGCAACCTTTCAGTCCTTCAGGGGGTGATTACTTAATGATAATGTTAAAGGAATCATTCAGCATTTTGAATTCTATTAAGAGCTCATGTAATAAACACGTAGATTTTATTTTCACAGTTATAAATAAAAAAGATATGATAAATTCCTTATGTTAGATATGAGATGGGTTTGGGAGAAAATAACACAACTATACAGATTAATGCAATCATGTTGTTAGGCATTCATGTTATATAGTCTGCCCTATAAACTGAAAAGACAAAATAGGTATATGTCAATATGTGAGATTAGCACTGTAAGAGCAGTCAGAAGGTTTTAAAAGATTTTGTGACAATAAATTCTTAAACATTCAAAAGTTATGTTTACATTTACCGTTACTCGCCAACTCACAATTTGTGCGTCCTTGAGGTCTGACAAACATGTTGAATATATTTCTTCACTCATTAAACTACTGCAATGCAGATTCTAAATCATTTTTATTCCTGCAATATTTACAAACATACAGGCAAGGCAAGGCAAGTTTATTTGTATAGCACAATTCGTACACAAAGTAATTCAAAGTGCTTTTCTTTTTTCAAACATAAAAAGTATGTGCTATGTTGTGCACTTCTTCTTCTCCTTTGTTGGCACATGTCACTTGAAGCCCAGAAACAACAAAACGGTATCCATTAACTAGTGGTTACGAAAGCCGACTGTTGAATCACCTGTGTAATAGCTTAAAAAGTTGGTAGTCTATATTCTTTATTCAAAAAGGAAAACCGGAAGACTGACATGACAAATTCAAGACGCTAGTTTGCCAGTTAGCATTTTAACAACACAACCTGATGTTGAATGAGTAAATGATTTACCATGTGCTAGCAAACAGTAACACAAACAATCACAAACTGTTTCTGTTAGAGAGCCCAGTGGCTAAAAAAAAAGTTATCTTACCTATTATGATAAGTTAGTTTTGATCTCACACCCTCTTAACTTTAGAAGTGTGTTTGCTTTCCTCACGTCCATCTGCTAATCAGTGATTTCATTCACTGATGGGCTCCGCCGGGTCTGTGACCGATTCAACATGCTGAACTGGCTGAAAAACAGCCAACAAAAGCTGACTAGCGCCAACGGTGTAGGATGCATCGAAAGATCTAGGGCGACACACACTCACTGATGGCGAGCAATGGCTTGGTGTGTCGGGACCCTTTGTAGAAAAATATAGATGGCTGTAAAAAAAAAAATAACTTCCTGTGTAATACATGAGCTCTGAGTTTCAAAAAAAGGACACAAGTGTTTTAATATAAGTGTGATTATTTCAGCAGGTCTTAGGGGCTGATCGTTTTTTAAATAGGACCGGGGTATAGTTGGGACGTGATTATGATTTTATTTTTTCCTTTCCTTGAGTTCACAAAGCTACTGTGGAACTGAATCTGGAAACGTCTTTCATTTTAATTCTGACACTGTAAAATAAAGACAGATTGGGAGCTATATTTTTCGTATTTAAAACAAACAGCTGTGAGTATAAAAGCTTTCATTATCAGCTTTCAGGCGTGAGTTTTTTCCTCTCCTACCTTCCCAGCTGTAGAACAGTGTTGTGTTTTAAACCAAATGGACCGGTAGCAGCCGCAAAAATCCATTTTGTGTCCTCTTGTAGTATTCCAAAGCGGTACTTTAAAGAGCCATTCAGCATTTAACATAAGAAGGAGGAGAACAGTTCATACGCATACTCGTAGTCCAGCCATCCTCAAGGTTTGCTCTCACCAGTGGCTGGGAGCAGCAGCTCACTCAGCAGCCGACACAGAGCTAGAAGTTTGTCGCGCAAGTTCTTATTCTTTGTCGACTCTGTAATAAGACTAAATTTGTCCAGTGTCTCATCCGCTTTTAAGGTCTGCAAAGACACTCTCAAATTAGCATGAAGGAAACTTTCCTTTCGATACACTGATTTCCTCACAGCAGCCATTATGCTTGAATTGTTTGTGTTCCGCGGTCGTCTTCTTCTGCTACTCTATTGGGTTTTTTTCGGTCAGTGACGTGTGCATTGACAGTGACGTGTGCGCAAGTGGGAAATACTATTGTGGACCATGCAGGGTAACTTTATATAGCAGAGTATAAACCAAAACCTCTGAGTAAAATACGAATGGAAAACAAACAAAAAATCATACAAAACTTAACAAATTAAAGTTGCATGTGTGCTTTCTTTTCTGTCACACCGTTCTCCTCTGACACCACTCCTTCCTGTCATTAACAGCAAATTAGGTCTTCCTACTGAGACCCTCTCATCAAGCAGTCCTCCCAAAGAGAGTGTCCCCACATCCCCCCAGGTATCTCAGCAAAAAACACACCTACACACACCACCACAGTGATGTTTGCAATTTTTCAGCTAAATTCTGGGTGTTGTCTTGCAGAAGCGCCAGCCAGACTTTGACTTCATCGATCCTTTGGCGCCCAAGAAAGCCCGCATCTCCCACCTCAGCAATCGGGGGCCAGCAACGTCTTCATCCTCCTCCTCTGACCGCCACGAGGACGAGGGCAGCCCCAGCTCTAAACGCTCGTCCCTACCCTCCAACGTCACCTCGGGCCCTCCCAGCCATCTCCCCATCTCGTCCCACCCTCCTGCACCCTCTCACCAGCAGCCCAGCCCAGCCTCCAACTCCAACTCACCCAGCACGCCAGAGGGCTGTGGCACGCAGGACCTTCCCATGGACCAGAGTTCCTCCTGCAGGGACCCTTCACCCAGCCCCTTCTCCTCAGATAGGTCCCTGCAGGACCGCTATCAGCACCCTGTCCCCGTCCCCAGGCCAGCCGCCTCCCCCATCCCTCCTCCCCCTCCTTGCACCTCACTCACAGTTACCTCCACTGTCATCACCAGCCCTCCCTTGTCCAGCAGTACCAACAAGAAGTCAAAAAAGAAATCCAAGAAGCACAAAGATAAGGATCGAGAGAAGGAGAAAGGGAAACAGACGGAAAAAGGTAGCAAAAGCCCTCCCAATGTAGCAGTGCAGGCTGAAGAGACTCGTAGAGCCAAAAAGAAGCGCAGTGTTGAGGAAGACAACAGAGAAGTTATCGTCAAGAATCCTCACAAAGACCAAGGTGCATTTCTGTCTTAACTATTCATAATCTGCATCAATGAACCATGTTTCAGTGTGACTATACCAGTTGTTGTAACAGTCACACCAGTACATCTCAAATTACTGTCAAATATTTTCCAGTTTGCACATCAGTTTTTTTAGTATTCCAGTATCTGTTTTCCACACTCTTAGGTGGCACTTTATTCTCATTCATTTCACTCATGACAAGGTTTATTTAGTCTAATACGTCGTCAGTGTGTGGTAATTTAAGTTGAGGGGAGATCTTTAAAGGTGTTAATCACATCTTTTATAACACTGAATTGAATTAAGTACATGTGATGGAAAGGGGGTTGTCTATTATGTCAAACCCACAGAGAGTTAACAGCACGTCTGGTTAGCATTTTAGCTCAGTCGACGTAAATTGAAATAAGAGCCGACACGTTTTATATAGCAGCAGACAACTGTTATTAGCAAACAGGCTTTGATAAAAGCACTGTACGCCATTTAGCTGTTAAAGAGATATTTTCTGCTTAATGAATATTGAACTCACATTTCTTCAAAAGGCCTATTTAACAGAAGATATTTTAACATGTAACAATAGGAAAAGCACGGGCGTAAATAATGAAATGAAAAATTACTAATATAATGTAGGGGAAACACTGAATCAAGCAGGAAGACTCATGATACCATTTATGTATTATACTGTAATCGCAATCGCAAATCGCCATATTGTCCACTCAAATCACAACTGCACATTTTTATCAAATCGTGCAGCACTAGTTTATTAATGTCATTTGGCAAAAGTAGCCCCATGCAAAGCAAGTTGAGTATTTCTGGAATAGAGGATAAGCTAACAGACATTCATACTCCTCAAGTAAGGCATGTTTGCTTCTATCTATTATTGACAAAAATAAAGACATCAGAAATCATGTAATACAGTGTAATTGAACACAATGGCAAACACATAAATCCAGCCTGTGTTTGCGTGTTTGTGGACTAACTCATTCAAGCAGCATTGACGAGTCTTGTGACTGACATGCCTCCTCAGTCCAGGTTTCCAGCCAGTTTATCTCTCAGACTTTGGATTGTTGCTCACCATGTTTCAAATGTTTATCTCTGTTTATGTCTGTTCCAGCCCACCCAACCACATACAGTTTGATCTTTGATTACACTGACGCACTCGATGTTGTCTGAACATGCTGAGGCATTGATCTGAGCTCCTCTTTACTCTGTGGTCTTTAGTCATGCTTTATCTGATATCGTAAATGTTGTGGTTGTAGTTTGAGAGTATTTCTTTCTCGTTCAAGGATATGCTGTTGCTGTGTTTAATAACTGCTAATAAGCCAGAAGCTCTTGTTTTATGTATTTTCAGTACAGGAATGTATAGTTCATGCATCGTTTTGAATTGCTGTTTTTTTTGTTTTGTTTGTTTTAATTTGTTTTGTTTTTATAGTGCAGCTAAATACAGTAGTCCATCCTTAGTAATAATTTGGTGTGTTTTGTATTATAAATGCAGAATTTACATTTCTACCCTCTCGTCCTTCTCCTCAGACTCTTCAGATAAAGAGAAGCCAGTCCAGTCCACTGAATTCTCCTCCACCATTGAGATGCCAGACTATGTAGTGTGAGTTACCTTGAATTACCTTGAAGCTCCTGTTTTTGCAGAGCGTGACCCTCTTTACCTTCAAGGTCTCTCATTTCATAATTTGAAACATTTGACTAAACAGGACGTTGAAAACAGACACAAGCTTGAGAATTAGGACATGGGAAATGCAGCAGTAAACACAGATTTGTTTCATTTGTGCATTCTGGCATTTTTCTCTCTTTGCTGAGCTAGAACTGTTTTGCTCTTTCTATGTCATTGGTAATGAGTGCAGGGAGCACGTTAGCTATTGCTCAAATAGAGAGGCTCAACAGATGGTAAACAGGATTCCCACCACTTGTTAAAGATCATGACCTTTAGCCAGGTGTATTCAAAACAAGCAAAGTCAGGGCAAAGTTTGTTCATGATGGAGTGTTGGTTTAATTTTTAACATGACAAAACATAATTTTATTTATCAGTTTTACGTGTGTAACCACTTTCAAAAGAATAAGTGAGTTAAATTTACTTTGCTGTGATTACAGGAAGTACATGCCGTTGTTGTCCGTGGACCAGCGACAAAACTACAAGGATGACTTCAATGCAGAGTATGATGAGTATCGCCTGCTACACGCCCGCGTGGAGAGCATCACCCGCCGCTTTACCCAGCTGGATTCCCAGTGTCGGAAACTGGCACCAGGCACCAAAGAATACCAGGTCATATCAGCTGGCATAAATACACTGTACCTATGTTGATGTTACATTTTTCACCTGCTCATTTCTCCTAAAGCCAATTACTGTATAACCCTGACGGAGCATTTGTGGTGGATCATTTTTATGAACTCTTAAAAAAACAGTCCCTAGTCAGTATTCGTTTCAGACTGTGAACAGACCAGAATCATACAAGGATTACAGAGATAGTATTACTGAGTCCTTATAGTGGTGTTCCTATTTTTGTCCATTTCTTGTATATAGCAGTT
This sequence comes from Epinephelus awoara, assembly GCA_035609425.1. NCBI lineage: Eukaryota > Metazoa > Chordata > Actinopteri > Perciformes > Serranidae > Epinephelus > Epinephelus awoara. The sequence continues at coordinate 16,785,161 of CM069296.1, forward strand.
AATACGAAGTACGGACATGTAGAAAAGTGCACACAGTTGAGTACTGATCTCCGCTGGGTGTGTCTGTGGGTGGGGAGCAAGGCATGCTGTGCAGGCTGTGTGTTAAGCCTGTACGCAAAGCAGTAGTGGAAAGATGCGTAGAATGCTGTGTAACTGAGCATCTTGGATTAACCTGTCACAATTTAAGGCTCTGTAAATGATATTCAGAATATTAATATAGCAGCAAACCATTGCTCTGTAAAGATATGGTGGAGTAATGGTGTCCTGAGCAGAGAATCAAGTCAGGCTTGTTTCTAGTCTAGTCAATTGTAGGAAATGCCTTATGTATAAATAAAACAGGTTTTTCAACAACTATGAATCACTGCAACCACGAGAGGTCCCTGAGCACACAGTCATAACTCTGCACCAAAAACATCAGGATAATTGGTCCATTAGTATGCCAGATTAGCAGCACAACCGCACATATGATTTCCTGGAGGCTTACACCTGTTTGAGGCTTAATACTATTAATAATGATTAGAGAATTACCTACCAATACACAGGAGGCAGGGAGTGATGCATTATTTATTTATATTTTTAAGGTTTATAATCAATTTAAATCATAATAATACCATTTGTGATGTTTAGAAATGATGTTGATTTTCATTTAAACATTTTTTTACAGAAGGTGCAAGAAGAAGTCTTGAAAGAGTACAAAAAGATGAAACAAGTGAGTAGTTTTGTAGATGTTTCCTATAGACCACTGAAACTGCTGATTTTCATTATGAAGTATGTTTGCTGTTGGGTTTTGTTATGTCTCTGCGTTGGTGATAGCCGTGGCAGGAGGCACTATGTTTTTGGGTTGTCCGTCTGTCCGTCCCATCCACTTGGACCCAGTGATGAACTAATTAGATTTCAGTGGTCAAAGGTCAAGTCTGTGCGACCTCATCTCTCTCATTATGTGAACGTGGTATCTCAAAAATACCTTAAGGGAATTTCTCCAAATTTGACACAAACGTTAACTTGGACTCCGCAATAAATTGATAGGATTTCGGAGGTTAAAGGTCAAGGTCATTGTGACCTTGCATCTGTCTCATTCTTGTCCACTTGGACTGAGGAATAAACTGATTAGAATTTTGTGGTAAAAGGTCAAGGTCAGTGTGACCTCACAAAATGTGTGTTTTGCTGTAACTGAAGAATTCATAGGGTAATTATGACAGAACTTCACAGAAATGTCTAAAAGGATATAATGATTAAGTGATTACATTTTATATCCAAAAGGTCAAAGGTCAACTTGATTGTGACATCATAATGTTCTGCATAAAAAACCTTTCTGGCCATTATTCAACGTTATATCTCAGGAATAGAAGAGAAAATATTTGGTCAGATACTGAACTGGTGACTCTTGGGTTCCCACCTTGACACTGTGCTGATTGTACACATCTGCTGTGTGGTTGAGGGAACAATGAGTATGAAGCATCCATGTTTTCACAGACATGGATGTAAACTGTAGGACAAACTTGACTGGTGTGTTGAGCCATACAACGGCGGTGGGGTAATTCTAGTTTTTGTTGTTTTTTCTCAAGCACAGCAGGAGTTGCTGCTGGGGTGATAGCTGCTATCTGATCTTATGTGTGTCTGTCTTACAGCACAGCCCCAACTACCACGTGGAGAAACAGCGCTGCGAGTACCTGCACAACAAGTTGGCCCACATCAAGCGGCTAATAGCTGATTTTGACCAGCGCAGGGCTCAGTCCTGGTGCTGAGAGCACAGCACACAACATCCTCACTGATCAGTATTGAGAAAGGAGTGTCGAACCAGGAGGGGGTGTCCAACTGGCTGTTATTTATTAACACCCCTTCAGTTACTGCCTCCGCAACAGCATCCCCCCCCCCCCCACCCCCCACCCCCCACCTCACCCCCCACCCCCCACCTCTCATCCTTCCCTTTTCCTTTTCCCGTCATCCTTTTTCATTCCTTGCTTCTTTTTTTCGATCTGTGATTCCACTGGCTTCATTGTTGCCTGCAACCTTGAAAATCTCACTTTGACTTTACCCCCGTCTTTTGCTTTCTCTGTTTCTTCTCAATGAGCTCCTGTGGAATTTCATACCACTGGATCAGTGGCAGGGGCTGCCTGCATGTGTGAAGGGGTTTGGGAAAAAAACTTCAACTCTTCTAACCTTTGAAGGACTTCATCTTCAGGCAAAAAAAGAACAAAAAAAGTATTTTTCAGCATCAGAAAATATTAACTTGTATTTAAGTAAAAAAAAAAAGAAAGAAAGAGGGAGATCTATTTATTTTGGGACTCGTAGTGCAAAGAAGAGTCCGCAGATGATATATTGTTTAACTTTTGTTGAAAACAATGCAAAAAAAATTTACCGCGGGCCTTATGTGTTTTGACTTTGTGAAGCCATTTTGCACGCAAGATCCATTATGTCGTCTCATTTAGCCAAGATGTCTCTCCTGCCTCATTTCCTCTCTGATCATTGAAACTGTACTGGATAACCTTGCTTCAACACGTTGCTGAGTTTGAGGCTGAATTGAGAGGAAATGAGACGAGCAGGAGAAATCACCTGTGCTGAATGAGAAGCAACAACAGTATGTGTGCATGGATTGTAAATTTAGTTGTAATGGCCACGTGGGGTGGTGAGGGTGGGGTAATGAAAGGAATATGACCCCCTGTCAGTAGGGGGCAGTATTCCCTGCACCAAAAGTGTTTAGTGTTCACGGTGCATTATGGGTGCCTTAAGGTGTTTACACTCAGAAACGTCGAGTTGGGCCGACCCTTAGGGTCCACAGGCAACACAAAGGAACTATAACTGCCTGGAAACAGGTTGTGTGTGTATGTATGGGTGTGTGTGTGCATCATGTCGGAGTTGTTGAAGAAGGAAAGAATGTTAAGTCTGGAAGGTGTGTTACAAATCGTATGAGTGTGTGTGTGTGTGTGTGTGTGTATGGTTGTGCATTATGTGGAGTGACAGGTGTATAAAAATAAAAATGTGGAGAAAAAAGTGAGAAATATGAAAAACAAATAAAAAAAGCTGCTATAGTGTTTGACCAGCCAGAGCACTCAGGATCAACCTGGCTGGAGTAACAGTACCTGATCTTAATTGAAGAGAAATAGAAGATCCTTATTTTCCAGAGTGGTCATCTCTAGAGCCTGGAAAGGACTGCGCCCACCTCTTCAGCTTTATCCAGTGGCAAACAGCCTGTGTTTCTGTTTTAGAAAGAAGCAAAGAGAAAAAAAAAAGAAACTTCATCCACCAGAGGACAAATCTGTATTATGATTTCAAAATGTATTTGATTCTCAGTTTGAGTTCTGCAGAGCAGTGAAAGATTTCCGAGTAGCTTTTTTTTTTTTTCTTTCGACATTGATACCGATTAGTTCAATGGATGGATGAATGGCTTCTATGAAAAAGTCTTTATTTCAACAAGGGAAAATTTGTTTACAAACCTGTGTTAAAATGTTTGCCAAAAAATTAAATACTTTTCTGGTACTGCATCCATGGAGTAAAATTTCTGATTGGGGCTTAATTTTTAGTAGAAATTAACACTGGAATATGTTTGTCCTTCAATGAAGAAAACACCGTTGCATTTGGGGATGTGAAGAGGAACTGAGCCACTGTTCCCCCAGATAGATCAACAACTTGAGAGGTGCTAACTCTTGTTGTTGTCAGCCGCTTCTCAGCAGTCTGGTCTGGTTATACTCAGCTAGTGAGGACATGTAAGAGTCCGTGTCCTGTATTGGGAAAAATGTTGCCCCTATTTTTTCCCCACAAATGGAGATCTGAGTATATATATATATTTTGGTTGTGGCATTCTATCAAGTAGTCAGTCTCTGCAGCAGACTGGCTGTTTTGTTCGGCTGTCGGAATCAATGTAACATAATTACAGACCTGGCCTAACTCACTTGTTGTCTCTCAAGTTATTTTGGACAGAAAATCAGCACTTGTATCTTGGACGCTTCTCAACAATAGATAAAAAATATCCACAAGAGTTTAGGCTCTACTTTAAAATTACACTTACTACGTCCGTGGACCACAGGGTCAGTGCTTTGGTTTATTTTCTCCTGTTTGCCCTTGTAATGGTCCCAGAATTCAGGCTCAGAAAACCTCACTACAGTTAGTTAATAATGGAGGCCGGGGGCTTTACATGCAGCCTTCCATCACACGTGTGTCCTCTTCTCAGCCTTCCAAACATTTCTGTCTTTATCATAAAAAAACAGATTTACCTTAATTGGGCCTGATCAACATGAGTTATGTGACCCGTTTTGGTGGGAGGAAGGAGGGAAGAGTTTTGATTAAGAGTCTTAATGAGGAAGTGGCAAAGTAAAGATGTCCTCGTATTGTTTAGATATGAGAAACCACTGAAAATTAAGTGAACTTTGGGTGAAATCTGATCCTGCCCAGCAGAAAATGTACAAGACATTTCAATAAAAATCAATTTAGTTTTACCTGGAAAATGTCTCTTGTTGTGTGTTCTTTGTGATTCCTTTATAGCCAGTTGAAATTGTTATAGAATAAGACAAAACAGGGTACAACCTAGAACAGAACAGAAACACCACATGCTATCAGTCCATGACATCAAAACATTCATATATCCAGTGTTGAAAGATTGTGGACTGCTCTTACACTGATTAATACCAGTTTGATGTAAATTCATTGAATCTGTAGGAGTTTGTCAAAGTACGGTGCCTGTAAAGGGCCAAAACTCCCCTCAAATTGCACAGTAAATTAAAAATAGCTGACTTCCTGTTGGGTTTGCTGTGTGGCTCCAAGAGGCTTTTTTTAAGTGCAGACATGATGCCTCTGCCTCCCAAATTTAGTTCATCTATGACAAATATAAAGGTGGGGACTTTTACTTTCAAAACTGTCATGGTGCACAGCTTTGTCACATTTTGTCACACCAGTGCACGAGACCAATAAACTATTGCTCAGTGTTCGGGCCCTTAAAACATATTGAACTCCTTCTGAAGTCTATGACTGTTTTGGGACAACTACTGTATGGTGCATAGTGCCACACTGGTCCAGTATGTGCTTATGTTTTTCATCAAGTTATTCAGCAATAAAATATAGATCATTTATTAAAAGACTGATTCTAAACATGAGCCTAGTTTTTCTTGGTATTTGTACTCCAGTTACTGTTTTCCACAATGCAAACAATCTGTTTTTTCTAAGAGCAACATCTGAGAATAAAATGAATGGTTTGATACAGGTTTCTCTAAAGAATGGAAAGATTCACATGATGGTAACAATGAATATGAATATTAAACTGTATTTTTTATCTGAAAGTGACAGGAGAACTGCATTCAAAATATGCCTCCAGGTTTCATGTAGTTTACCTTTGTGCCTGAGAAAAACTGGTGAGACTGGTTTAAATAGGCGATGGTAGAGTGTTTGTGACTTTCAGAGCATGACTTTGGTTATGGTAATGCTGCTCTCATTATTAAACATATTGTTGAATTAAATAATAATTGTCTTTGTTGCCCTTTGCTGCAGTCAGAGGTAAGTTAAGTGATGCTGGAATGACAGCAGATGGCAGAGTTGTTAAAGCCTGCTGTTTGAGTCAGTCGCTGCTAAACACAGAATTTTAAACACATGTTGGGGAGCAGCGAAGTAATTGTTATTAAAACAGAAATGAATCTACATTTTGCAGTAGGTTGTGGGAAGTTCAACTATATTCATATTTGCAAAGTGGTCCAAGTAGTCACATTACTTTTTTGCCTTTTTTGTGTAGTAAGCTACAAAAACTACAACATTTTGTGCCAGAAAAGAAATGATTTTTATTTTTATTTCACTTCTGCTTCGCTTCTTCAATTGAACCTTTTTTTAGTAGCTCCACTATTTTTCTTTTATCCTGAACACTGTGAGGGCATGCCCAGGCAATGTGTGAACTGTGAACAAGTGGGCACTTTTTACAATTAACGCAAGTGAGTGGCTTTAAATAAATAAATGCTGGCATGTGACTTGCATTATATGTCGTTATAATTTAAAATCACATGTGCATGGTAAATTTTTATCATTTTTTATTATTTAAACTACTTTTTCCTTTGCTTAAGTTAACCACACTAGGTTTCTCCCAAGGGTCGCTTTGCTGTTGTTCATTCTCTCCAGTCTGAAATAATTGGTAACTTGCAGAGCTCTGCTGTCAAAGTAGCATCCCCACACTGGATATCTCTGTCATGGTCAACCAGGACAGGATCAACCTGCAAAACCAGTCAGCAGCACAAGTTAACTAGAGAGTATAATATTTCTCCCGTACTTACCTGGGCTAGCACTAATATCAACATAAGTTGCAGCAAAGTAAAAACTTTACTACAAGGTTGGATAACCAAAACCTGATGACTGCCTCGGAGGCCCCCCTGACCCCCTGAAAGTCCAGGTTCACTTGTCAGCACGTTTTGGTCATATGATTAATATAAGATTTGCTAGGGAATCTGCTCTAAATGAATTATCAACTAATCCTGTGTTATGAGCTAATTTTGTGACTCACTCTTATGGAGCAGCCCTGTGTTAAATGTATTCCTATTTTGGTATAGTGTCTGTGTTTTGTCATAATGACATTAACTTCATTTTAATACAGAAAGCTGGGGTGAGGTTGTGTCATAGTCCAGCACAGCTGAATATTTTGGGCACTTGTGGTCTCTGGGCAAATGATGAATGAATCAGCTGTCTGCACTGTCCTTAATGGGGACTTGGATGCTTCAGGGTTTAAATGCATGTAGGCTGTAAAGTAGATGGGAGGAAGGGAGTGTGGGGGCCAAAAGGGGTCCAACAGCTTTTATTTACGCCCCTGGACTATAGATTAAAGCCTAATGATATGCCCTGGACTCATTAACAGGTTAGTCCAGCCATGTGTGTCATACTGAGCTCTAGCTGTAGTCTATTATTAAGTATCTCATTTCATCACTCTAGGCGGAATTTATTCTTTTGCGTTGAATTGACGCCGTACCTATGGCGTAAACTCTGTGTCATTTTAGAGCCTACGCTGTAGCCTGAGGTGCATCTCCCCAGAAATGTATCTACACATTGCGGTGACGCAGACCTCCCGTCTGTTTCTGTAAGCTGAAACCATTTCCCTCAGTGGAAATGTAGCTTTTACTTTAATTTCACAGATAAGAAACAATAAATTGTGAAGACAATAAAGCCTCCACATAAAATAGCATTTTAAGTCTTGTGTGTGTGATTTATCCTTCAGGGATTTATACTTCGGGTTTTATCTTGGCTTCATATGAGCAGAGGAAATCTCCGCTCGTCGCTTGGCTAATGCTAATAACGTTAGCATGATATATTTGTTTGGAAAACAAGTTCTTTTGTCAGTAAACTGAGTTGTAATGGAGCAACGTTACCTTTGTTAAATGTTGCTGTAGTTGCTGAGGAAAATTCCGCTGGTCGCTAGGCTAATTTACACAATGTAAAATGCCATAGGCTTGTGCTAAAAACATTAGCATTGTTGTATTTGTGGGTAAAATGTCTCCAGCAAAAGACAAGTGCTTTGTCTGTGAATGCAACCAGTTATAATGAAGCTAATTTGTGTACTTGTGTTTGAAATGGTGTGTTTTGAATCAATTAAACTTCACAGCACTTCACGCACGCGCTCACGTGCACATGCAAGAGTGTGTACTATCTCTTTAAGGGGGGGGGGGGCTGCCCTGACGTTTACGTCATCCTCATTAACATAATTGTCAAAGAGCAGACAGACCATCATCTTTGTCTTCCTCCCTGCCTTTCATCCTCGGAGTACCTGCTTCACTTAGCGGCTTAAAATGGCGCAGCAGTTTGTACAGTCTAAAATTCAAGGAGACAAAGTGGTGCTGTTCGTGAAGTCCACGTGCCCGTACTGCAAAATGGCCCAAGACGTTTTGTCCAAATACAAGTTGAAGCCAGGACATCTGGAGTGTGTTGATATAAGCGGCCGCAGCGACATGGACAGCATGCAGGAGTACTTCCTGGAGCTGACGGGAGCCCGCACGGTAAAGATGCTTTGTCACAGTCATGAACAACATTAGTGTCACTGTAAACAGCCTGGAAACACAAGAGTTTACACGTGTTTATCTCATGAAAGTATGCTGCGCCTTCAGAGTGAAGAGTGAGGTCAGTGTTATCCATGTAGACACAGAGATGGTAAATTAACGGTTCTGTAACCTGCCGGAGGTTTAGCTCTTAATAAGGTTTGTGTAAACCTAAAAGAAGTTGTAGCACAGTTAGCTAAAACCAGCTAGGATAAATACTCATATGTAAACATGTCACACTGATGTGCTGGTTGTTATTCATTCATTCATTCATTCATTCATTCATTCCCATGAAATCAGTTTTCAGTAGTAAATAAGGGAGTTTCCAGGAAGAGCTGAGTGTGCACTTCTCTCAATTACCTCGTGTGTGTGTGTTAATGACTTGTAGTGTCTATTGGAAATGTAGTGGTGGATGAAGTGTTCAGACCATTTAAGTACACTGTAAAAATACTCCATTATAGGTAAAAGTAAAGTAAAATAACTCAATGAAGAAAAAATGGCCCCAGTAACCGTTTACCAAGCAAAGCACCCATCCCTCTCCCTAGCAACACTTTACAGCTCCTCCTGAGGGACCCTAAGGTGTTCCCAGGCCAGATGAGATAAGTAGTCCCTCCAGCATGGTCTGGATCTGCCCCAGGGCCTCCCCACCAGTGGGATTTGCTGGAAACACCGGTCAGGAGGCATCCTGGTCAGATGGCCAAACCACCTCAACTGACCCCTTTCGACGTGAAGGAGCAGCGGCTCTACTCCGAGCTCCCTTCGGATGTCTAAGCACCTCACCCTATCTCTAAGGCTGAGCCAGCCGCCCGACAGAGGAAAGTCATTTTGGCTGCATGTATCCGCAACTTCATTCTTTCGGTCACTACCCAGAGCTCATGACCATAGGTTAGGGTTGGGACGTAGATGGACCAGTAAATCGAAAGCTTCGCCTTCTGGCTCAGCTCCCTCTTCACCACAATGGTCCGGCACAGCGCCCGCATCACTGAGCAGCTGCACCAAACTGCTGATCCATCTCACGCTCCATTCTACCCTCACCCTCAATTAATGTAAAAGCAGCATTTTATTGCCCTTTACAATCACCTAGAGCCCAGTGTAATACCTTGACATTAGGGCTGTGTGATATGGATAAAATCAAATATCACAATATGTTTGACCAATACCTCAATATTGATGTTGCAGTGATATTGTAGAGTTGTCGCTTTTACAAAATATTTACATGATGAGATTTTTGAAAAATAATCATCAGTAATATGGATAAAATGACTAAGTGGGTAAAGGCAAATGATAAAGTTGGTTCTTCCTGTGAATACGGTGAACAAGACCCCATTTGAACGCATCATTTTACACGCAGTGATGTTAAAGGAATGGTTACCATGGTATCAAAAGTATGGCAGAATCTCTGATGGTAGACAAATGGGAATTATATTACACTATATGTCATCACATCGTCCCACTCTGTGCACAATACTGAAAACAGATGATTGCGTATTCACTTGCTGCAACCCCTGTTTCTCTTGCACTGATTTATATGTAGGTCCCACGGGTGTTCATTGGTGGGAAGTGTGTTGGAGGCGGCACCGACGTGGTGGACCTGGATGAGAGTGGTAAACTGGAGGGCATCCTGGAGTCAGTTGGAGCCCTGCAGTGACCTGCAGGTACAGAGCACTGCACACACTCACACACTTATTTAAAGTGACAGACCGAGTGTCTGACAGCGGGGGAAAAAAAGAGTGAAAATGGGGAAGCCTTTGTAATAGCAGGCAAGAAAAGGAGGAGGGTGTTGCCCCCAAGAAGACCCAGAGCAAGTCATTAAGTGCATAAATTAGTAACAGTAAGCTCTCATTAGTGTAGGAATAAATAAATTAAAGGAAATAAGATGCCCGAGGTGGTGCTCAGAGAGATAACAAGTAATTGCACGGTGGTAAAGATGGGAGTAAAACCTGCTCTGGGCCCACACTGCATCACATCCTGATGGAAATGTACAGATGGGTGACAAATTGAAGGAAACACCTCGAGTTAGGCTGATGGAAAATCATTCAAATCGGTTTGACATGAAGCCAAACACCAGACTGGACCCGTATACAGGATTTTACTGCTGGATCTTGCACTTGAGTCCTCTCACTCTCATTGATTATTGTCATAATTAAAGTATTTGACTGTGAAAGTGTCCCAGCCCGAGCTAACATCGGAGTGTATGAGAATGTCCATATTGAAATCTAGCAGTTTTGGTTTTCATTGTTTTTATTGACCTATAATTATCGTCTACTCCCACCAGTCCCTGGTGCCATGAAGTGTCAGGAATCTAAGAGTTTGTTTTACATGTATTGGTGAATGAGGCCCAGTGGGACTCTGCTCTGTGACTTATTTGCTGCTGTCTTAATGGCGGAACAACAATGCCCCTCCATTATGTGTTCATGTTTCATACAAAATGGCGAGGCGGAATAATGACCCAACATTCCCGCCTTGTACAGGCTCTATAAAAAGGGCTTGACAGAGCTCTCTTGTTTCATCACCCATAGACACTCTTAATCTTCCTAGTAAACAAACACAATGTGAACCATGTGTATCTTCCCCCTGTCCAGCTCCACTGAAATGTGATCGCCTTCACGGTGCCGACCTCAGCTCGACAATTAATAGTGCACAGTCAGTCAGGCACTGGTGGCTCTGTTAGTCAGTTTGTAAACATAATATTATGTTAATCACGTTGTGGTGTTGCTTATTACTAGTGCTTTACAAGTTGGATTTAGTGCCGTGACGCTGTCAGTACAGCTTGCTGATCTAGGGAACTTTTTAATTTGCCAGAACTTGTCATAATGACAAATTCTGGTTCAGCTGGTGTGCAATAGATCAAACCAGTTTAAACTTGTACACTGGAGTGGAGCAGCAAAACCCAGACCCAGCTCTAGTGAGAGCACATAAGCCCTGTTTCCACCAAACACTTTCAGTGTGGTAACCAAAAGTAACCCTTCAGACATGGTACCTAGACCCTAGCGTGAACAGTACCCTTAAATGTGGGCGGGGTTGTCGTCACTCACTGCTCCGTCCAGCACTCACTGTATTTCCTCATTACCAGTGACAGATGGAAGTCTGGACCTCGTTTATTGACTGCACACAGACATTTACAGAACAAAATAAAAGGTTTGTACATTTAGACCTTCTCAGGCAAGCTCAGGGGTTTAGTGTTGCCGGAGCCCACAGGGATTAGTAAACTGTTTGCTAAGTTAAAGATGCGTTTCTGCTAACGACAGCTTGAAGTGGCGATGAGGTCTGAAGGTTTTTTTGGAAAGTCTTAATAAGGTATTGAAATTAACCTCAGGATTCCTGCATATACCCTGTGAACTGAACTGAACCGTACTGCTCGGTGGAAACAGGGCTATAATGAATGCACACAAGGGGTTTTCTGTATGGTTTGATGAGTATGAAAACAATATATATCATGTATGGTATTGCCGTCACAGTCACCAGATCTCAACCCAAAGAGATTTTGAAACACATTATGCTGAGGTCAGACTCAATGATATCAGCCTGATACTGGCCAGACTCAAAGGCAGAAGCCAACAAAGCTATAATTAGACGTTCCAACTTGTAGTCTGTTGTGTCTTTTAGCCAAGTCACGGCAAGAGTGGATGACTCTGGTCGCCTAATTTAACACAGTGTGGAAGACCAATATAATTGTGTAGTCTGATCCTGGAACAGCATTCTTCATCAACATCATCAAACCAACAGGGAATGTGTTTCAGAAGAATTAAGTTCATCTCTCCAGTAGAGTTTCAGAGGAGAATCCATGCCATGGAGCATTGAAGCTGTTGTGGAGGACTGCATTGACACTCGGTGTTGGCTTTCCTTCTGTCACCAGTCAAACTATAAAACAGGACAATTTTCCAGAGGGAGGGGGAGTGAGAAGCAACTTTTGGCTGGCCACAGGTGAAAACATAGGTTTGGGCTGTACCACTTTCATACTAGTGGAACAAAAACATCCAAAATCCACATTTAGGTGTTTTTTTTTAGGGAAACATGCAAAAAGGGCATGTTTAATAAACATGCAAATTCAAAAAACTTATACTAAAGAAAGAATTGTCTTAATGTATGTAATGAACTGGGGGCGTTTCATGGTGATATCTGTTAATGTTTTACCCTATTTACCTGTAGTGTCTTATTTTTGGTCTGAAAATGTATTGAATTTAACAGTACATATCTGTAAAGATCTTTTTCTCTAAAAATTACTATTTTTTCATAGCACGAAATCCTCACATCAGTGTCACTTACATACATCAAATTTTCCACATTTATTTCTGTTTATATTCTGAAGGTTTTAACAGAGGGATTTTTTCATATATCATTCATAGCCTGATTTATGTGACATTTTACTCCCAAAAATATATGGCAAAAATTGATTTTATTTATGGCTGTTGACAGCAATCTCTGATGTATGGAGTAATTCCCTCCGTAAAAAACTTTGACTAATATTTCAACAAAGTTAAACAAGAATTTTGAACCTGACTTTATCCAATAGTCAGATTTCTGCTCTGGAAATGTATGCAAATTAAATAATTCATCATTTACATCATTAACATGCAATTTTAGAGAACTTGTAGTGCAAAAATGAATTAATCAGCTGGGGAAGTTTAATGGTGATATCTGTTAGTCTCTTCACAGGTAGTGTCTCCCCATAAATGAACGCTGTGCAGTGATGTACAAACAGAGCAGAGGGCAGACACTCATCCAATCTGTGGTTTGTTCAGTCTAAAACATGTCTTTATTTAAAGTCAGACGTCATGTTATCTACAGTCTGTACAACACCGGCCCAGTGGAGCCACATGTGTGTCTCCACACACACACACACTGGGTGTGGATGCAGCGCTGGAGTACACTTTGTTTTACAGTCTAAGTTTTCAACTGCTATTTACTCATTTTCTTATAAAGAGCAGATCTGGATTAATGAGAAGGGTTCCCATAGACACACACTTTGACTGATGTGGTGCAGCAGCAGGTTCAATATACAACACAGTGGTTAAAGGTACCAACTGATAATCACCTGCTCACTGTCACAGGCTCACAGTGGTAGCTTTCATGTACTATACACACAACCTGCTGCTGAAGTACTGCAAGAGCTGGTTACCATTACAGTTACATACTGTGCGTTGACTGTTTGACTGACGCTGTCACACTGAATAAAAAATAGCTGCAATATGTCACCATTGATCTTTTTCGCTTTCATATTGTTGACTGTTTATCTGACAACATAAGTCACTCTGTCTGCCTTGTTTGTTTTCATACATCACACACCTTTTAAGTAAATACCAGTGAAACAGCAGACTGTAAAATAGTGTGACCCAGTTGTCTCGACTTCGAATGTAAAAAAAAAAAAAAAAATGTCGTAATCATGTCCACTTACAGTACAGTTTACAAAAATAATTGCAGCACCAATAAATCATAATCTTGTTATGATTAAAAACACCCTCTCCAAATTAAAAAAATAGGATCAAATAAATACCGTGTATCCACCCAGAGGCATTGCATTGCAGTGTTTAGTGTACCAACTCATGTTCATGATATGGTTGTTGTTCCTAACTCTGTATATCACGTCTGTACACGTAAATGCTACAAAAGGCTTCTGCCTTTCATGTGACGGACAGAGACAACCAGTATTATTTGTTATTGCAAATAGATAAGGAATAGTTTCAACACTGTTTCATATTAACCTGCAAAGGAAATGATGTAAAAGTCCGGCTCACAGGCTTTAAATGATTTTTAAAAAAACACATTGGTTATTATTCTGGATTTAGTGCACAGAGCACTGGATTTTTGATACAGGTAATATGTAGTTTAATTTGACGATTTAATTTCAAGCCATTTTTGAATGAAAGTGAGGTGGCCTCTTTTGACACAGACAACGACCAAAATGTATTCCATCTCACGCGTTAATAAAATCAGTCTGACAGTGAGACACTCGCTCACGTTGCATCATAGATCTGAAAGAATCTAATGAGAGAAGTGGAATTAAATTGGCTCTGCTCGGGTGTTAAACCGGGTTTCTGACAGACTACAGATGAAAACGAGCATGACTGTGCTACCAGCAGCATTACCACTCCGCTCTCGGTGATAATGTAGGTCACCGCTCGGCTGAAATACTGATCGAGCCGCAAAGAAGTTAGAGGCTCGAGAGTTATTTCAGCTGAGGCAATGCTGCATGAGCACACGCTCACAATTTTTAGATCCAACAAGACAGATGCATCAGTGGCCAAGGTTTAATTTAAGATGGAGCGGTCCTGTATCCAGAATATACTCAGACATCCTCAGGTGTCGATTACAGAAGAAAACACTTCAGCACAGTTTCCTTCCTGTTTTATTCAAACTGAAGTCACATTACTGCAGCTTGAAACAGTCTGCACATGATCCCGGCCTGTTTTCCAACAGATGTGTGGTCATTTGATATATACGCACTCGTAATGGAGCCATTTTGTGTCACTGTTCATCGTCTAAATCCACCATTTTGCGTCGGCCAATATAAATATAATCTTTCACAGAGCTCCTGGTCAGTGGCCAGATGGTCATTTTAAATTCATTCAAGTCATTTTGTATTGCCCATGATGGAGTAGTCATTACACAAAGGGTGCACAGTCATTCCTCCAGGGGAAGAGAGGCGCATCACAGCGGTGTATGTCACTGCTCGACGATGCTGTCCCATTGGTTAAGGAGTCTTGTGACTTCTGCCGCAGTGCCCCTCAGATTCAGCCCATCATCCAACAGAACAAACTATTTCTTCAGCTTGTTTTTCTCCACGTGTTGATGACTGGTCTCACTCTTTGTTGTTATTTCCTCCCTCCTCTGCTCCCTCCCCTGTTTCCCACAGGCTTTAGGCATCCAGGTGGGGGTCACATGACTATGCAGCGGGACTTGCGTAGTTTGCGTCGCCGCTGCTGGTACTCGCTGAGCTCCTGCAGGTAGCCTCTGGACGGCCAGCGTAGCCTCTCCACCTGCTCACGCTCCTCATCTGGAACATAAAAACATATATATTGTAATCTGCTGCAAACACAACTGAAACATTATAGCTTGATTTACTGTACTTGGCACACACAAACACACACACAGTAATAACTCCTTGGATCGTTGCCATGAACACGGCCAACAAGGCTGAAATATCTGATACCGTTTTGTTTACACCAACAAGCAACAGAAGACCAACAGTGATCCATCATGTGCTGTCTCCTTATCCTGGCCTTTGACTCTGCTTGTGCCCTTAAGTTCCCGTCCAATGACCTTAAATGATTCTTGTGTGTGTGACTAATGATGACAATAAAATGTGCTACTGCTACTAACCTGCACAGTGTTGCTGTTAATATTTAACTGCGTTTATCTGCCTATTAAATGCATATAATAACTGAGAAGCAATCG
Source organism: Epinephelus awoara (assembly GCA_035609425.1). NCBI lineage: Eukaryota > Metazoa > Chordata > Actinopteri > Perciformes > Serranidae > Epinephelus > Epinephelus awoara. The sequence continues at coordinate 16,800,547 of CM069296.1, forward strand.
AGCGTGTGATATATAGCTCACATAAACTTATAGTATCAAGCATACTATAAGGATGCATTATTCTCAGGGGCCAACAGTCTAATATATAGATACTGCTGTATGTGCTCTATGGCAGTAAAGCATAATATACAGAGGCTTTCCAGGTGTCTAAGACCATGTTGGAGTCTCGAAACTCAAAATTATAAAGTGATAAACTCACTTTATAGTCTCCAAACTCCTAAAGTGACAAAATGGTTACTAATATTTTATTTTAAAGGAGCAGTGTGTAAGATATAGGGCAGGGGTCAGCAACATTCACTATCAAAAGAAACATTTTTGACCAAATATAATTCTAAAAATCTGCCTGGAGTTGTAAAACTTATGAGCCTTGTAGTAACACTGCAAATTAAGTCTAAATTAGCCTATCGACATTAAAAATAGGTTCAAAGAATATTTTTATGATTATTTGGCACATTACCTTTGCAGTGTTGGCAGTGAAAGCAAATGAAGCCGTTCGCCCACTTTTAAATTCTGTATCTTCCTCTAAGATGTTTACTTGTATGGATTTGGAATCCATTGCGAGCCTAGCTAGGGAGACTGACCAGCGCTGTTGAAGTTTGGCAACATTTAGAGGAAACGGTGCCAAGCCATAGACATATGACGCACATTTTAGTTGACGAAATGTTAAAACTTTCTAAAAAAATTCAGTGCATTGGCTGCACATTTTTAGAATTGGAGATTGTAAGAATTTCTTTAGGCCTATAACAATGACAAATAATATGTAATTTGTTTGTCGAAGCCAGAGGGGGCGCTAGAGGGGGGCTAAAGAGTTGCATAGCATATGGCTCCGGAGCCACAGGTTGCCCACCCCTGATTTAGGGGGATTCAGTGGCATATAGCAGTGAGGATTGCAGATTGGTACCAAATATAATTTCTCTCAGAATTCCTGCAGGTTTTTACAGGAAGCCAAAGTATGAACAGAGGCCTCCTCCTCTCCAAAACAAACACAGCAGGTGATTTAAACTGGTAAAAACACTGAATAAAGTAGCTTCACATTACAAATCTGTGTCTCTCTGATGCTGTTTGGCTGCTAGCCCAGCGCCTGCTAATGTGTGTTCACCTTTTTCTCTAATACCCTAATGTGTCTTTTTTTCTCTCTCTGCTAACTTAAGATCTAGACATTCAAGAGATTTTTACTGGGGGCTGAATTATCCGCAGAGGTCACCTCCCTCTCCAAAGCAAACACACCCCAAGATTTTAACGGCGAAAAACATTGATTAAAGCAGTTTTTGCCAACACTGTCCAGCTTGTGACAGTGGGTCTGCTAACTTGGCCAATGTGAAAATGTGAATGGCCCTGTCTAGAGCCAGTGCTTGGTTTGTCTGTAGAAACATGGCGTTGCAACATGGCATACACTTAAGAAAACATATAATATTCCATTTCTGCCAATATATCCTCCTAAATTCTACACACTGGACCTTTAATTCACAACTGCTTACTGGACACCATGGTTACACCTCATGTATTTTACAAACCGGAGGGCTATTTTACAAAAAAATGAGAACCAGCCTTCTATTCACAGCAATCATCTGAGACACAGGAAGCCTAACCCAGATAAACTGTGTGGAAAACAACAGATCCTCAAAAGCCTGGAGGCACTAATTATTTTTAAAACCATGTCTGAAGCCCTGTAAACAGTTGAAATCAGCAGTTTGATTTTCCTATCACTGCGCAGCTCTGAAAAGGCCTATTTGAGTTTGTCTGACGTTTGCTACATGTTTAAAATAAATCCCACACTGACCTGAGAGCTCCAGGAAGTCAGGTTTGTGACTGAAGATCAGGTAGTTGTTGGCGATAAAGTGGAGGAGCCAGACATACAGCTGCTCTGCGTTGTGGCACTGAGTTCAAACACAGACATTATGTCAAATAACAATGATTTTCTTGAGGATTCATGTTTTTAGACAGATAACCATGAACATCTGTTGCAGATGGAGCCTTTGCAAGTTGACAGATTGAGCTTGCCCCAGAAAAAACATTGCAATTGACAAACAGCGATACAGCATTTGCATTTTGGTGGCTGAAATGTCACATCATAATGAAGCAGTAATCCGTTTACACAAACAAGCCACAATCCATCTCTCTTACACACTCAAAGTTGCACTGACCTTTGCTCGGCGGAGTAGTCGGATCACGCTGATACCTGTTGACGACAGCTCTCTACTGGGCATGCTCTGAAGGTAAGCGCACACACACACTTCACAGAGATGCTGCAGACGTTTCACCTGGTACATCTCAGCGCAGACCAGCACGGCCATGGCCTGCAGCACACTGGCTGGACACACAAACACACACAGCGCCGTCTCATACACTGTATATGCACAAAGTATTACACATGCATGATGTTATAACACATCATGTAGGTTACATTTTATTCCAGATGTCAACAATAGCTGGACACATTGTTAAACGTGTAAGGCTCCAGAGGAAATCAAAGGCTTAAAAACGCTCCCTGAAGTAAAGGAAGTGTTTTTATGATTACCGGTCCAAAAATGAAATTGGAACAGAGCCACACCAGGATTGCCCCGGGAAGCTTTACACAACCACATAATAACAAAAGGACTGTGTGTGTCTATTCACACAAAATAAGAAGTCAGTCAAAGCCACATCCAGGAGAATATTAAGCTTAACGTTATTTGACAATAAACTTCAGGCTGGGTTATTTGCACAGCACACAGGGTAGAGAAACAGGGTAACAAGCACAGTGACGTAGCTGACTGCTTGGCCCTCTCAGTGTGAAAAATAATATCAATGTTTTTGTTTTACAGCCCACAACTTTACAGTTTTGATTTACTCTCATCGCTCTCATCAACCATGTTTCCAGCACCTGCAGACAGCTGTTTAGCAAAAAGCTCATTCAAAGTAATTTGAAGCGCATTCCTAACCCCAAACAGCAGTTAGACACAGTTAGAGATTAGCTGGTCAACATTTCACATCTAAAGACAGTGGTGCCTCCAAATTTTTCACAGGGGTGGACAGATGGGGCCACTGAACATCGAAGGATGGCACACCAAAACCAAAAGCCTTAACTGAATTTAAGGGATTTGAAAATGCTGTTGAAGTATAGGTTAAAGTCTAGTTAATAACCATGTCAGTGTAAGAGTTAGCGAATTGCATACTGATATACTTTGGTTTCTTATTATCTGTGCATAGACTAATACTGTTGCATTTAACATTTTGAGTTACTCAACAACCCTGGTCAATGTGTTACGAATCTGTGTATACATATGTAAGCTGATTTATTGTTCTTCAAATAGGCTGGTTGTCCCTTCCTTTAAAAAGACAAATACACTGTTTTAATTTGAAGGAGTACGTTGATTGTAAAGAGCAAAACATTTCCTGGGACCAAGGCGTCTAAAGTTCAGGGGAGACTTGTTGGTACCCACTAAAGAAAATAAGTGAGAGTTCAAGGGACCTCTTGCCAGTTGATCCGTTGCCAAAACTTTGGAGTGTTGATAAGCCTCTTTCCCCCAAAAGCTGTGCTGACATGGTTGGTACCAATGGATGTTTTACAGGTTGCCTAGTTTCACAAGATGACACACAAGACCTTTGCACTAGCCAAAAAAATATGTGTGGCACAGACACTTTAAGACAGTAATGCTGGCCTCCAATTATTTTTGCAGAGCAGGCCGTTGTCTAAAGAGCCTGATATTCATCTGAAGAGAAGGTGGAGATCAAAACGGAGCTAAAAGGAGAGTAAATATTAACTTTATATATGTCAGTTGGCCAAAAAGACAGCTCCCGATATTGTTCCATGTGTGCTTGATGTTCACACATGCCAGAATAATTATTCTTTTTCTTTTTTCTTTTCTTCAGTGTTTATAGGGACTTTTAAAGAAAAGATGAATCCGACTCATATCTGTTCTCGCCAAGCCCTAAACCATAATACTGACTTGGGCCCAGTAGTCAAATCACAAGGCTCACACAGAATCTGCACCCGACAACATCTCAACAACAAAAAAGGTATGTTAAGTGAATACTGGAAAAAAAAAACAGCAAGGAAATCTGCAGATTCTGCTTGGGTTTAAAAATCACACTGGATACAACAAATAATAATTTCCCAGTGCTCTTCCCAAGCTGTCAAGTGACGTCTTACAGTTCAACTAAAGTCGATCCTATTATGTAATGTCAAAATGTCAAATCAAATGACTCCTGATGTAACTTGATTCGGTCAAACACCACCCTCACCGTCCTTCATTCCCTCCTATAAACACTGATTCTGTGCATGCGTCTCTGACAGGCTGATGCCCTGTGAGCTGAGCAGCAGCCGCACACAGGGTTTGTTCTGTTCAGCTGCACAGTCATATAAACACAGAGATGAGCCTGTGAAAATGTATTTCACCATCATACTGTACGTACAGCATACAATATTTATCTGAGTGAACCACTCTGATCGCACTCCTCCTTTGATTTCACACCCTTAGTTTTTTTGTCGCTTCTGGTGGAGTTACCTTGTTTTGACCTTGAGTGCTGAGCTCTTATATAACAGTGCAGCGGCTGCAGCCTCTGGAGCCGTTCCGTGGCTTTAATTTCCTGTTCCCATGACTCAACCTGAAGCTGTATCTCTGGAAACAGCCCCCCTCGTACCTAAGCTGGATCTTAAGTGTTGCTTGTTGAGGTTTTTCATGATTTTTTCATCAAAACATCTCATGCCACAAAATAAGGGGATTGTCAGCTCTCAGTAGCTGGATATTCAGGACGGATTATTCTGAGCCTTTATATTGTCTATTCAGCAGCTTTGTTATATAACAATACTAGAAGGGAAGATGACAGCCAGTGTTGTAATTAACTCTGTTATTCTGCAGCTGGAAGTTACTGTTAAATGCCATTATTTATTAATTAAGGGATCTTACATATTGTTTGTGACTTGCCATGTCATCATGGATGTCATAAAAACACTTACACACACACACACACACACACACACACACACACACACACACACACACACACACACACACACACAACTGACAAGCGCCATTATGACTGCTAAAGCCCATCATTCAAAGCTGTATTAAGTAATATCTCAGCACTAGGGGGCGGAAAACTCAAACATAATCACAGCAAGACGCCGTCATGGTAGTAGCTTTTGCTAACCTGTTAGCAAATAGTTAGCAGACACAGAGCGACATAAACATTTCACTGGGGTCCTCTTGGACAACATGCACTAGCATTTCAGGTTTGGTTCACTCATTGTCCGTCTGAAAAAGGTACCTGGGTCTCTTTCTAAATGTTTCACTGTGTTCACCAGTCTTTTACCTTAACTCAAGCTCATTTGTCACTTGAAAAGGTAGCACGCAATCAGTGTGTGTAAGCCTGTGGACTGAGAACGGCAGACGGTTTTGAGTGAAGTGGCACAATTTGGTTTGTCTGACTGCAAACCAAAACAATGAGCTAAAAGAGGCTCAAAGCTGCTGTATTTTCAGTGGAATCAGCAGTATCAGCTGAGGTTTCACATTACAGGGGGTCACTTAGATTTAGTATAAATATAACTGATTCATGTGAGTTGAAGGTCTTGTAATTTCTGTACGTATTAATCACTTTTTATTGCCAACGGGTGAACAGATCGGAACAAATTGGGACCTTTCACGACTTTCTCCGATGCCTCGAACAGCCTGTGTAATGTACTCAGAATTAATTTTCCAGGAAAATGGAAGGATGTGACATTATGCACGCTCCCGAGGACCTTGCATCTCCCCACAGATCTGCTACAGCACTAACAGTGTGCAAAAGTTGCTAACGTTAGCTTAGAAAAGGAGTTCGTAACGTCAACGCCAACATGTCAGCACCCACCACACCACAGATGCTGCATTTCCATGATGTACATGTTGTGGCAGCAGCTAAAAGATGCACTTTCACTTACAGCTGGGCTTTGCACAGGCTGAATTTGAGCTGCTACAGCCATGGATTCAAAGTCCATCTCCAGGGTCAACAAACTTAGGTTTTGTGTGCATCTGCGTCCCCTCTCTCAATTGAGAGGTTGTATGGGTCCCTGAATGCAGCACAGAACTCTCTAAGAATTCTTTTGTTTATCGCAGCAGCAGTTTATGGAGTTTGAGGTGTGGGCTGGATAACTGATCAGTCAATCCAGTCAGAGCTGATCAGATCGGATCAATGGATAGGAGGAGCGGCTGCTGCAGAGGCGAGTGAATGCAAACATGTAGACCCAAAGCAACATGATGCCGGCAAATCAGTCTTGCGTTTGTCACCTCTGTGTTTCGGCCGATGCCCAGGTGCTCACACGTGCCTCCATGTGAGCACCAGGATGCTGACTGCATTTTTCTTAACGTCCTCAGAGGAAGGTATCACTAATAACAAGGATTTTCTGAAAGTTACATACCAAATCTTTAAGGTTATAGAAACACTTCAAAAAAATGTAATGTCATTGCCATCATCAGAGAGAATTATCAGCACTAATTACTTTGAGAACGCAGCACACAGTGTGACTGATGGTGACACAGGAAAACAACAACAACACGTTTGGGGCCGTGAGTTGGCAGCATTAAAAGCAGATGAAGCAATGATGCCACGGGTTGATTTTATCATCACTAAATCTAATTTAATCTTAAGCTCAGTGCTGTTCTCCGCCAGCCTCCCGAGACTGACACTGGCAGCATGTCGCAGTCACACAGATGGTTGATGGGACTTGTCATCTGCGCTTTTGTTTTGTGCTGCGTTTAGTGAGCGAGGCCAAGAGGAAAACACCACTGCACCGCTCTCAAGTGTTTGGTTATGGTGCTTATTTCGGCGGTGCATTAAAAACACATCAAAGGTCCATTGTCCTTCTGTGACAGACTGTCATTTTGTTGGTTAGATCCATGGCATCTAAAGCAACTTCCAGTCACAAATCGACCGACCGTCTCTTTAGAGTTGTAACCCTTACTCAACAAAGCAAACTCTGGTTTTATTTACAGCAGCAGCCACAGAGAGTAGTTATAGACGAGTGAATGGGTTACACGCTGACTGAGGGTTTCCCACTGCAATCAATCTCACCACCATTCAAACTCAGCCACAGGGTTTAATTAGCCCAAAAGATAAAGAGCAGGGCCATTTCCTTATTATATTTAGGCCTCCCATTGGAGATGTGTTTGCAGTTTTACGTGCTATTCGAGCACCTTCAATCTTACTGTAACACAGCAGTGGTCACAGTGGTGCGCTTGAATGCACGTCTGGGTTGTGTGCAGTAAACTCACCAGGACAGCAGGAGTCAGTGTAGAGGTACTCCAGGAAAGACAGGAAGGTATCTGAGGAGACACCGTGGATTGGCACAACTCGGCTCCGGGCCTCTGCATACTTCCCACTGAACATGGCCGCCATGACGTCACAGCGTGCCACCAGTACTGCTCGGTGGGCTGGCAATACACTCCCTTGAACACACACACACACAGAGACATGCAAAATTAATATCTAGGTTCAGAATTTCAGAGTGGCGTCTATGAAAGTCCCAGAGAGATGTGAAATGAGATTAGAAAGTGTTTATAATTAACACCTTATATCAACTATTACAGACACTCAACAACAACGGTGTATTAGAAAAATTTAATCTGGTTTTGCTGCATACCACAGAAGCTGCACTCCTTGGAGCCACAAGTGACTTATTGATGGATGCAGACTCCGGTGCATGTTCTGTGTTAATGTTGCTTGACCTCAGTGCAGCATTTGACACCATTGACCTCCCCATTCTCATAGAGAGAATCAAAAGGTGGGCGAGTATTACTGGAACCCAACAGGAAACCTTTTCTCATCACTGGGGAATATTCCTCAAGAACTGCTCAGTTAAAACATGGAATACCACAAGGATCCGTTTTGGGGACCTGTTCATATCTCTTTCCATAGCTATGATGACACACAGCTGTACCTGTCCTTTAAACCCTCTGACACCAGTAATTTAGCTCCTCTTCATTGTTGCCTACATGACATAAAAAGCAGGATGTCCCAAAACTTCTCAAAAATTTAACTCTGAAAAGACAGAAGTTCTCATCACTGACCCTGAACATATCTCAGAACAAATTTAGCAACTCGTCAGCCCCCTCACTTTGAACATAAAATCAGGTGTTGTTTTTCTGGACGGTCATTTGACCCTGGAGCAACATGTAAAGAATGTAGTCCAGTCTTGTTTTTACCAGATGAGGAATATCTGCAAATGTACGTCACTTCTGTCCTTCAGTAACACACAGAAAATCGTACGTACATGCTCTTATATCATCCCACTTTGATTACTGTAATGCCCTGTTCACCTGCCTAAACAATCAAGCTATACACCAGCTCCAAATCTTTCAAAATTCAGCAGCTTTTGACCAAAATTAAATGATCCTCACACATCACACCTATTTTGGCTTCCACTCCCTTTTAGAATCCATTTTAAAGTTCTTTAAATCACATACAAGGCTCTCAGTGATCTGGCAGCGGAGTATATAACTGAGCTCCTCACACTGTACCACCCAAACAGGCCCCTCAGGTCTGCTAGGCCTTCTATAAAGATCATTATACCTCTCAACTGTGTGGATACAGGGGTTTGCATTAACCTTGCACTGATAAACACTGTATGTTTATGTGTGTCTGTGGGCGCACGTGGGTGGGGGATGAAAAAGAGATAAAATGTATTATGTATAATGTGTCTCTTTTGTACCTTTCTTAATAAAAAATTAATGACAACAAAAAAGAACGTATCTTTGATCTAAAAATGTTCGGAGCCGATCACATACGTGAACAAATTCTGAATAATTTTCAAAGGCTTCTAATATCACCGACGTGTCTCTTTTGCTTCGTCGCAGACGTGTAGAGGGGAAACCTAATTAAATCTGGCTTGCTATGAGTGATGATGTGTCATAATGGGACATTTAAATTAACAGGGAAAAAAAAACATGACATGTAAAGCCAGGGCACACGTGGTGACATAATCACTGTCATTAAGTGCCGCTAACAGCCAGTGACAGCTCTCGCCACAGTCCGTCAGCGTGCTGACGTAAAGAAAAACAAAACAGAAATGCAGAAAATATTCTTGTAGGCATTTTCTCCGTGACCTCAAAGAGTTTGACTCACAGCTCAGAGGTGCAAGGACAAGAAAAGCTCACTGCACTTTTTATGAGATAAATATTGATTAGGAGAGGCTTCGGGGCATTATTTCCGGATTTCACAGTTTGATCCTTTAATAGAGAATCGGCTAAATGCAGCTCATGGATGAGCTACTGGTGAGATGAAACATGACAGGAACGGAAGGCAGCCCATCCCTCCAACCAACCGCTTTATCTTATTTTGCTTTCCAAATGGATGTCCAGGCCCGGGACTGAGATCATGATTCAATCACGGCTAATTAAGTGTGACCTTCCTCTGCTGTGTGACGGTGCATGCATTTGGAAATGTGTGTACGTCAAAACAGATAAGCATGGACCCACCTTGCACCATGAAGATGACATCAGAGTAAAGGGGAGAATTGAAGAGGTTGACAAGAGTCTGGGGGCCGAGCTGAGCTGCCCGGGCACTCGGGGTGTCCCTGGGGCCCTGCACACACACATACAAACAGAAGAAGCCAAGAGAAGCAGACAGAGAGTTAACATCCCTTTGGTGGATGTCAGGTACTAGTTACCAGCACAATTGCCATTCTGTGCATCCATCTCACCTCCCCTGTGGAATACAAATGGCCTCTCTGCCAGTCTTGCTTAGCGCTACCCAAACATACTTGAACTGCAATGCCAAGAACGGCATGACAGCTCGGGCTAACACTGAAAACAGACTGGGGACCACACGCTCGTCCAAACTGTCTATTTATTAACACATTCCTGATGATTGTAGGCATTTAAAAGATGCAGAGTGCAATAGAGTGTGCTGCAGGGCAAAGCAGGTGAAATCAGTCGTATGAAAACGGCTGCCAGTGTGTCTTGTGCACACGTGGTTGTGTTAAGTTCTCAAATGAGCGCCGTCAAAGCTTCCTATTACCATTCCGTGACCTTTCTCAGTCAACTGAAGCACAAAGAACTTCATATTCTCGTGCTGCTCTGCTGCAGAGGGAGCGCTCAGCACACAGAGAGTCTTCAGTCGAGGCAGCAACAGAATCAAGCCTCTTTGATTTTGTAAATCAATGGCAAGCTTATGGAAAGCAAATTTCAGCCGGTCTCACAGAGTGAGACGACCCGGAGGTGTCTGCAGAGGACGAGATCAAATCACGACAGGACATTAGGGTGTCTCATCGTGTTAAAGTAGCCCGGCCCGTCTCTTGGTGTGTCATGTCGACTTAACGCCGCCTCAGGTAGAAGACCTAGTTCTATCCAGATGGGCTGGTGGGCCATGTGCGGTGGTGCCAAGGGCTTGTCAGGCACAGTCATATCTCCTGATCTCTCTCTGAATGTTAAAGTCTGCTGCCTATTACACGGAGCCACCTCGTGTTTTCCGGATAGACACAATACACTGCAGATGTGACGCTGCAGTTTTTAACATGGTGTCTGATCTCGTGGCCGATGTCCAGTGTGGTCTCCTTACAGATCTTGTGTTGTGCTTCGGCTCCTTTGAGAGCATCTCTTGTTTATGTTGTGCCAAATCCCACAGTGTCTGAGGGCTGATACGGGCAATAATTATGTAAATATGCTAATTATAGTCACATTATTACTGCGCTGTTTTATACAAGGTCTTGCTAATTAAGCTGCTGTTAGTCTGCAACTACAAAAACATGTGTTTATACCTTCAAAGAGGAGATTTGACACACTGTAGATGTTTAACCTCCTTGTGTTGGGGAGGGCTGTTATAGCATCCGCACCGTCCACAAGATATCCCAGTCTTAAACAAGATTATGTGAGAGGGTTTTTGTTTTTTTTTAAACATTAAAGAGCTCACCCGGTCTCTGCCGATGAGGGATCGTATGCGCTCCATAAGCTGAGCCACAGCTAGTGAATTCTTCAGCTTCTCTTCCAGGGCCTCCTGAAGGTGCTCCCACTCCCACGCTCCTAAAAACATCCACAAACACACCGATTCTTTGGACCCACAATAGCACAGTTTACAGAAACACACAGCAGGCAAACTCTTTTCTAGTTGGCACCATGTTCCAAAACACCCACATCCCTTACTCTGAACACACGGGGCCTGTTTTTGACAAAGTTGGCTTGTTTTAAAAATCTGTCTGCTTATATAATCCATGGTGTTTAAAGGCGGGACAGCCAGTCCAGATTCCACCAGTATCAGAAACAGTGATCCAAAGGCCTTTGCAAAATACACTTGTGGCCATAATACACCTGCCTTCAAGACAATCGGTTACTAGTATTTATTTAATTGATTTAACTCGAATTTAGGTCAGTTTGTCTCTATAGATCATTCTTTTTCCAATAGCCTGCAGGCTTATAATATTATTCTACACAAATCAAACATATCAAATGTATTTTAAACAAAAATAGCATTGAGAATTTAAACCTTTTATCCATAATTACATAATTCAAATTCCAGGCATAGACATGTGTCATTAAATAGTTTGATTTATAAATGAAGAGTCTGAATTTAGTTGTTTCTCATCAGATCACACTGAAAAATTTAGACCAGTTTTAGTGGCTGAAAAACACACTGGACCTTGTGTATGTTAAATATGTTGGTAGGATGAGACTGTGTTTTTAGCAAATGTCAGCATGCTAACATTTGTTAATTAGCTCTAAACACAAAGTAAAGGTGTTGGGAATATCATAAGTTTGCAGGTATTTGGTCATAAACAAAGTAGTAAACAAAGTGAAATTTTACCCTGATGATGCGTAACAGCAAGAAAAAAAGTAAGGGATCATGTGGATCAAGAGCCACAAATGTGAACCTCGTGGTTGCGTTAGAGGTAAAGTTAGAAGATCACTAAAGTCAGTAGGATTCATCCTCATGGATGCAACAAGCATTGTTTGAAATGATAGATACACAGCAAATAATCAGGGAAAATGTGATAAAAATAAAATCCCAAAACTTGTAAAACAAAACAGACGAAGTAAAACTCGTCAACCTGCATCTACGCTGCATGTATTCACTTCAGTGGCACACTGCTTTACAAAGCCTGCACAGCCTTGCAGCTTGATTGGGGTGGCACACGACATCTCACAGGGACATAAACAGACTGTTGAGGGAAGAAGGGAGCTGGACTGGGCAGGATTTATCTCATCATTAGTTCATAATGATGGTATTTGGGCTGATAGAGGGATTACCTCAACACACGGCGCCGGATAATAACACTGCATGGCACAGACACCTCAGAGGCAGGGTGAGAGATTAGCTCAGGAGCTGTGGTGCTGACATATGACGCAGCCAAACTCCAGAAAACAGAACTGGGTGCACTGGTAGATGTTTTCATACATGGGACTAAGGCAGTAAGTGCAATACATATGCAAGCAGACCTCGACCACGGCTAAATGCCTTATCTCTCAATGTTAACGTTAATGTAAGACACTGTTAAGCTACACCCTTCCACCAAGTTGCATGACAATCAGGCCAGTAGTTTTTCTATAACCCTGCTGACAAAAAGACCAACAGACAAACTAGGGCTTCGAAGCTTGGATTATCGCCATGGTAATGATGTCCAAATCAGTATTCGAATGCTTTGTTTGAATATACCATTACCACAAAAATCCCACATAGCTCATAAATTAAAAAATAGCGATCCAACAAAATTTATTATGCATCAACATTAATTATTAATTATTCTCAGACGAGGACACTTAAGGTTAGCGACGGGCCTAGATCTTACAGATATGCCAGTAAGATGTCTAAAAAGTCAAGCATCTGTAATAATTTCAAAATTGACGAAGATAACCCCCAAAAGGTTGTGTACCAGATACGCATAATAAAACTGGCATATTACAAATCTAAAGCCAGCTTAGCAAATCACCTGAAAACTCCAAGTAACAGCTTAGTCTTATAGCAATTTGACTCATGTTTCTGCAACCTGCATGCAAACAAAGTGACAAATTGTAGAGTTATTTTAGGTGCAACGACCGGAAACAGATGTCCTCCCACCAAAGCTTTAACTAATTGTGAATATTTCTCAACGACGCTTCGATGCCCCAAAACTGGTATTCAGTACAGCCCTAAAAGAAACTGAACCAAAAACATATCCTCATATTTAAGGTAAAAGCAAAAGCTTGAAAATGCTTAAATCATTTCTACATAATCTCATAAATAAGTTCTGGAGTTGGCGTACTTCTTCTCACCCACCTACACAGACACACACAAATGCTGAGATAGGATGCAAGTTGTACAGATTAGTACAAATTTCCTGGAGGCTTTCCTTAACCTCTTCCATACCTGCTACATTCCTGACTCTAACTAAACCTAAACCAGACCATCAGAGACAAAAAGCAGTGCAGCCTACCAAAGGACAACAGCAGGGAAAGCATAGTACAACAATTTTCCCCCAGTGAGACATGTCGTCCCAAAACCAACTGGTCTGCAGTCTAAAAACTGACCCCAAATAAGGCAACAATGATCACAACCATGAACACACACCATTAACCCGTGTCGTACATGTGCTAAACATGCACACGCACACACACACACACACACACACACACACACACACACACACACACACACACACACACACACACACACACACACACACACACACACACACATAAAAGCAACCAAGTGACAAACTCAATAATTCAGCAGCACACTACACAAGGAGACAGAGTCTCACAGTGTTAACATCACACAGCAAAGTCACGGCCTCTGCGACTGTCCGCGCACACTCCAGTGACAAAAACCCCAAGCGTGGATTGGGATAATACCACGAGTGTGACGCTGTGCGTTTTAAAGAGACATGATATTGTTATGGAAATTAGGCCAATAAAATGAGCAACAAATGACAAATGAGTTGAATTGAATTGCGTGTGTAAGATATTCATCCCGTCTCTAGGAATGCAAAGTACAGCTTGTTGCGGATTTACTGCAAATGAACATCAGGCATTGGCTCACTGTGCTTTCAGTGTTTCTGTGGGCAAAGGAGGCACACACTCACATCTGATCAGCCGACTCAAGACAATCATCGAGAAATACGCACACTGTATGTGAGGTCAGCTGCTTTAAACGTACAATCAGACCCACAATTTTGAAGGTTAACGGGAGTCATTTTACACGCAAGACTCAACACCGTCTCCCTGCAGTGTTTTATGGAAACGTGACATTCGTATTCTGCTCTGCACATGAACACATTTCCCTCTTTCTGCTCTTCTCTCCGAGCCCCACACACACATTAGCAGCATGCTCTAGTGCCCAGCTCTCCCATCACCCAAACACTCTCCACCAGCTCCTTATCCCCCTCTCCCACCCTCACGTCATGCCACCCCTGTTTTTTCACCCTACTCACAATTTCCCACTTCTTACTTTCCCATATTCCTCCATTCTTACTCACAAAAAAAAAAAAAGAAAATCCACCCAAGGGCATGTATTAGCGTGCATGAAGATACACACTGCGCCCTCCGTCTTTCAACCACTGGCTTTCTTATTCTTATTCACACAGTCACTTACAGAGACTCAGTCTAACCCTATAATTTTCTTCCCTTCACCAGCGCACATACACACTGAGCTCATGTGTTCGTGTGTCTGCCCCTGGTGTATATGTGCATCAGACCATCGGCGCTGCTCACATACATGTTAAGAGGCGAGCTATGAATCAGATGTTCACACAGCTTTTTGCCATAAGGGCTCCTGCATGACATGCAGGCTGCGATGAGGCGCTGGCGTGCACAGGCGCTGCGATCTAACATGCCGCAAGCACAGCACTGCAGACTGCGAGCCTCAGACTCTGAAGATTTTCATTACGGCACTGATGTTGCAGAGAATATCACGCGGCTGTTCAGCTAGGGTTCATACACGGGCTGGAGAGCATTTGGGACACTAGTGCCACAATATGCACAATGTTTTGGTTGCATGTTTTATGCCTGCGTGTGCTTCTTAGGTGAAGTTAATGTAAGACACTGTTAATATTACATGACAGTTTCATCACAGAGTTGATGTAAATATGAGGCCGCTGTGTCTGTGTCAGATCTATGAAGGAATCCCATTAGCCATCGTTATGATGGAGGTTCAATTTCTGCAAAGACATCGCTCAGTGTGCCAAACCATGTGTCCATAATGTTTGATAGAACTGAGTAAAGGAAACACAAGTGCCCCGGGGCATCTAAGTACAAATACGGGTTAAGAAAGCAGCGTGAGATCACAGTACTACACGATGAATGATCAGGTACTGGATTAAAATACTACAGTCGCGTACGATCAAGCACTTTCAGTTTGACTGATTTCTGTTCCTCAACATAATGGAACACTGGACAAGATCCAATAGCAGGCAAACTGCCTTCTGCTGCCAGGGGACATTAATCATCACATCTAAATTATTGGAAAAAGAGTAACTGCTTTTGGGGAATGGAGTTCCCTTGCTGTGAATGTCAGTCCAGCTCTGTTAGCCGTATTGTAACTCTAATGCAATGTGCAGAGCGGGTCTGACATGGCAACAAACAGGGAGCATCAAGGCTGAAACACAAGCCTCGCCATTGGCAACACACAAAAATAGCCGGAACTAGGTTATATTAATGAATGCTATTCAATACACTGAGCTGTTTGTCGCACTGAGGAGCAGGAAATGTTTCATGAAATCATGTAGTGTGATGGGAATAAACTGATTGAGCCATCCTTGCTGAGTCCAGATTTCTCTGGACAAAGCGAGTGTTGGCCGCAGTTTTGTATTCTGATCTCCACTTTCTATTTGGCACTTCCTGCGCAACTGATCCTGATGCCAGGATGTCAGTTTGGGCAACTTCTAGTGGGGATGGGACTCTCCTGTGTGTTGTTGTGATTTAGGTTGGTGCAACTTTTAATACGGAAAAAATCTGGCAGCATTCACGAGAATTCACTTCTGATTAACTCAGAGCCATAGTCACATGGGCTCCGAGTATTAAAGTGCCATGAAATTTGACATGGATGAATTGTAATCACTTATTACATGGCTCTATTGAATACTTGATTCTGACTGGTCAATTATGACCTTCAACAGTCCCATTGCTGCTATGAACAATAGACTGTTGCTATGGACACTGTTCTGCTGGCACAAGCTTAGTGGAAGCAATAAAATCATTTTTAAATCAATCAATTGTGTCATATTATTTATTTCTAAATAGTTGTGTAATAAGTGTGATAAGTGTGTGACGGCGAGCAGAGTCATATAAACTCCTTCAGGTAGGGGAGATGAGGGGAGATATTGAGAAAATCAAATGTCGATATGGTGACGATATTGTAGGGTTGACTATTGATGCTTTCTCAAAATATTTACACAATGAGATTTTCAATAAATAATCATCAGTAATGTGGATATAATGACTAAGTGGGTATAGGCAAATCACAGAACAGCTAGAACAGTCTGCTGAATTCAGAAGATTACATCACTTTACTGTATTGCAGCCTTTAAAAGAAGGAAAGCCAGACAACACTAACAATGTCATGATGTACAAGATCTAAGAAAATATCAAATCTCATATCATGACACTGATATAATATCAATATACTGCTCAGCCATACTGATTCATGAACCTTTCTGCATCATCCTGTCTGAATTTATTTCACAGTAACGAAGCACTCGCTGAGCATTGTCCCTTACTTTGATGATCCCTTGACATTTCATTTAGCGCCACCATCAGGTCAAATGGTTGGTTCATGAACAAATACCAGCAAAATTAAACCGCTTAAGCATTAGCGTGGTAGCAAAAAATGTAAAAATGGCTTATGTTCTTATTGTCTATACCTAGGGTACGCATGGAGTTTGGTAAACAAGCCTTTTTTGTAAGCAGCTATCAACGTGGAATCTTCTGCAGAAGGACTTAAAATTGCACTCACTGGTTCCTCTCAGCCGATTCAAAGCACTGTCGTAAGAACTTTGTATGCAATCATATATGCACCAATGTCAAGGTGTATTTTAGCTGGTCTTTTTAATTGTTTGTAGTTGATAGAATAGCTACCGCTCCATCTGGCTCAGTCTTGGCAAGGTGCTGATAACAGTCCAAATTGGGAGAAAAAGATTTCCGCACATCTATGCAGTGTCTCACTTTATGGTTGAGCTTTCGGTCTATTTGACCTTCTTCATCATGATGTATGCTCTGATGAAGGTCAAATAGGCATCATATTTTTGATTTTGTGTTTTTGTTCTATGTTGTCTGTCTGTAAGTTGCTGTCTGTCCTGGGGAGGGCACTCCTGAAAAGAAGATTTTAAATCTCAAGAGATTTTCCTGGTTAAATAAAGGTTACATATAAAATAATAATAAAAAAAATGTGGGTACGTTAGCATACTGATGTTAGCTTTTATTTGAGTTGCTAGCATGACTGTACAATTCAATTTTTTGATAGAAAAATATGCCAAAAATTCAGTACTTTCAGCCTTTTAAATAAGATAATTTGATGGTCGTCTTAGTATTCTGTGATTACATTTTCTTGAGTTTTGGATTGTTGATGAGAAAAAAATAGCAGTATTATTACATCATGTTTCGCCTGGGAAATTGTAATTATGTGACATTTGTCACATTTAGTTTCAGACATTTCCAGACCAAACGATTAATCTTTTAATCAAGGAAATAATTTTATATTCATGTAACTTTTTGTCAGTGAAAGCTCTACATAGTGTTAGAATCTCAGAAGCAGTGGGGTGTTAAAAACATGAAACAGAAAGGACAGAACTTCATGGAAAAAACACAAAACAGCAGATTTCTGATTTTCTTGATTGTTATCTGGGTGTGATGTGTTCAACAGCTTATTTTTGCATTTATGTATCGTATCAGTGTCATAATGTGTACAACTAGTCCTTGCTTTTAAACATATTTTCTAAATTGTCCTGGATTTCTTCACTGTACAACTCTACATGCCTCTGCAAATTGCCCCCCACAAACAAGTGACACGACTTGAATTGGAATTGATGGCTTTTACCTCTGTAAATGAACATGAGAGTCTCCCACAAGCACATACACAGGAGGGGATCCTTCACCACCAGACGAGAGAGGCGTCCTGTCAGGTGCCCCTCTGATCGTGGCAGGTCATCAATAATCCCCCCGTCCCAGGTGGAGAGCAGCGAGTGTGGGCCTCCATCCCGCTCTCTGCAAACACACCGTGACTGTGGACGTTCCCTGTCCAACCAGAGATGAGACTCAGCACAAAATCCTTCACAGTGATGCAGATGAGGAGTTTGCACAGAGAGAGAGCTTGGCTCCTGCTGGCTACAGGTTCGGGTGGTAAAATTAAGCTTGTTAAGCTGTATCATATGAACCAGCTAATATCTCTCCTACCTGGTCTTAGGTCCCAGGAGCAGCTGTCTGAAGTATGGACTGACAGCACACAGCACGGCCGCATGCGCCCACCCCAGCTCTTTCCCAGAGTCCCCGGCGTAGAAAGCCACATCGGCGAACTGCACGCCACGCTCCAGCAACCACTGCATGTCCTGGGAGAAGCTGGACTCCTCTACTCGGATGGGGGGGAGGCGTGCTGAACGGAGGGAGGAAGGGGGAGAAGGAGGTAGAGAGGGGGAGGATTGATAGGATGAGTTGTGTTAATGAACAATCACCGCTGAAATTCAGCTCGCCTGTACTTTCAAAAGATAAAAGGGTAAGTCCACTAGATTTGTTATGTTCAAAGGACCCCAGAAGCTTTATAATTTGTCCTCATTTTTCCTCAATCTACCGTGTCTTCTCCTACTAGTGATTTCCCCTTTTTTTGACAATGACTTTTGACAACTGAGATAAATGGGGTGTATGCGGGGTATGTGGAGAGACTAATAGTGACAGCCACAGTGTAGTGAGATCTTTTAGTCAAGATAGAGAGCAAGAAGAGAAACCAATGTCAGACTGTGCCCTGTCCTGTCACTCTGGTTAGAAAAATAAAAAACCCTTCCAGATATGTTTGTCTTTGCCCTAATAACAGACCTGTGACGACGCAAACCAAGACGGCTGTACTGGATTCTGGTCTGCTGAAGTAATAGAGAAATGTCTCTCTGTCTGTTCAGCAGTGGATTTGTGCCTGCTGCTTATTTTAATCTTGAGGGACAGTAAGTAAGACAGAAAGTTGACTTCCACTGGTTGTTTTAGATTATTGTGGTGATAAAAAGACATGCATGTCCAAAGGCTTATTTTAAATAAGGTTAATGTTTAAAGAAGATATGCAAAAAAAAAAAAAAAAAAAAAAACTGGGCAAACAGCAGCCACAGATAAATGATCCGCAGTGAACTGGGCGTAACTGTAAAAACAGTGAACACAAAGAAAATACTGCAATGAAAAACCGTACAATTCATAGGGAAAAAGGATTAAAAACAGCGCTCTGTGATGCATGTACTCATGAATTCAAATTAATAAAAGTGAAAAAGCACAGAGCAGGAACATAAAATTGGGGGGAGGGGGCTTCACAAATCATCCTCCTGTTACATCCCTATTCACGCTCAGTACAAACTGCTCCTCTGCGGACCTCATCTCCTTTTTTATGGCTGCTCAGATTTAGCTGTGAAAATGGTGCTGTTCCTGAATCAGTGCACATCATATTTAATGCAAGCTACACCATAAGTACGGTTAAGCAGTGCTGGACGGGCACCAATAAATCCGCCAGCGCTTGATGCCCTTTTTGGCTGGACTTAAAGCTGTCAGTCACTGCATCAGATTGAGCAGCAAAGTGCCCGAATCAATATTTAACACGAGTTTGACGACGTAGTTCGTGTTAAATATTTCCAAGGGTTTTATTTTGTAAAAAATTAACAGTGCATGGAAGAATACTGAGACAGCAGCAATAGCAATGAATTCAGCACCACTTAAAGAATACAACACTGGACTGTCCTTTTAAAATAGCATACTACTGGATCTATTTGTAGTGTGGGAGTTGGGCTTCTGAATGAATCTGAACTCATTCAAATTATTCCAGCTTGGCATGTTTCTTTTAAAGACATATGGAAAGATGTTTTCTTAATAAAAACAGACTGTTTATGCAGTAGAAATATGAAAATACTTTCTTAAATTGGTGCTACATGACCAGAGAAAACAGAGGAAAGGGGCTGTGGCATTTGCTTTTGCTCAAGAGGTAGAAAACCTGCAACTACTAGAATGCACTGCGCTGCGCCAGACCAATAAACACTCCCGTTGGCGGGTGACGTAATGGCCGTTTTGGCTCAGAACACAATATGACAGCCGACTGGTAACAAACAATCTGGAATTACAATGAAACAGTAAGCTCAAATAGACAAGACTGCTTAGTCTTACCGTTTGATTTCAGTATTTTCAGTCTCCATTTTTACAACACAGGACACTCATTTTCTGTTAACAAATTCTCAAAATACAGCTAAACAGTGAACTAAAATGTGTTTTTGAAAACATTTTAGGCAAGATAAGTAAAATAAGCAATACAGTGGTCTTCTGTAGCCAGACCCATCTCCACAGCACTGTGTCAGTGAAAGGTCTGGGATCACTGTTTATCTTTCTGCTGTAGGGGAAAAAACGCTCTGGCTGGTTTGGGTTTCTTTAAACTAATCACAATGAGTGGCACTGAGCCATGGATGTATGTTTTAGTGATGGAAAAGTCAAACATGGTTTGATAATCACTGCCCTAGAGGTAAAGCATGACTGTACTTGAGCTCTGGAGGAGCTCACTGGACCTGTTCAAACCCCAGATGATTTGCTGGTGGTGCGTCGCTCTAGCAGAACATTATTACAACAATATCTCACAAGCTTGTGTGAAGTGGAACGGATTGGTACATTAAGTGAAGTCAGTGTCACTGGCACATGCTGCTGCCAGAGTTAAAAGATGCGCATTC
Organism: Epinephelus awoara; assembly: GCA_035609425.1. NCBI lineage: Eukaryota > Metazoa > Chordata > Actinopteri > Perciformes > Serranidae > Epinephelus > Epinephelus awoara. Next base: position 16,821,356 of record CM069296.1, read on the forward strand.
ACAAGTCATTTTATCTGTTGTAGATCTTTACCAAAAAAATCACCAACACAGCAAAGCAGGTTTCTGTGATTACACATTCCAAATCATCAAATCTTTCCATTTTCAGTGTGTGAACTGTTAATTGGGAGGTTGCTGTTGCTGTTTCTTGAGCAAGGGGGTTTTGGAAACGGTAACATGCATAGTGGAAGAGCGAGAGTGCCGGCCAAAATCAGCTGAACAATGGCAGGCTCACAGCCACAGTCTACACCTGGTGAATCAGACTAGCAAGATTTCAGCAAGTTTAGATTTCATCAGCACTGAATGGTTGTACAGTTTGATCGGTGTTTCATATTGAGGCAGAGAGGGGCGTCTCTCTGCCTCAATCTGCTTACGATAGTTTTTGTGTCCGTGGTGGTCATGGACGGTGGTGGCGGGTGAACAAAAATGCGGTATAGTGCAATCTTTAGTTCAAGCAACAGCTCTACAGCCAGCGTAGATGAGCAGGGAGGTCGGGCTGCTGTGAGGATGAAGGGAAGTTTACTTCCCACATTGTTACGATGTGGGAAGTACGGGAAGTCCACATGAACTTGCGGCAGTCTTGTTTGATTCTGGATGTGTGGACAGTTAAATCATTCCAAAACCAGAAACCATGGATTATCGCAACCATCCAGAAACATGGACATCTATAAAGCAGCAGCCAACAATATAAAAAGATGCAAAAAAGGACTAAGTTACAGCACACAGAGTTGTACTTTGTATAGTTCCCTGTGCACATAAATGATTGATTGATTGTTACGATACAAAGTTGGGTAAAAACGCTGAAGTATCCCTTTAAGTTTTGCTACAGTATAACCAGCATTACTGTGTCTCTGCTGCTTGCTCTGTCTGAATGTTTGTGCTTCTGAGTCTCAGCCTCTTTTGATCATTGTCCAGTGGTCACTTATCTTCTCTATTAATTAACGTTTTGTGGCAGTTTCATTAAGTCTAGAATAAAGCTACAATCTGCTGCAGACCAAACGCTTTTGACACAAGTTCAATGCAGTTAGTTTTGAGGCTTAATTAAAATGTAATCTGAAATTCTGCATTTTAAATAAGCAGATTAAAACTAAATTAGAGTCTAAACAATGAGTTGATGATTAACTGATTAACATTTTGATTATCTATTGACCGTTTGAGTCATTTTCCAGGCAAAAAAGCCAAACATCGTCTGGTTCCAGCGTCTCAAAGAGAAAAGATGTGTGAGAGTGTGAGTTTTAAGCTGTCGTCGGACACAGGAAACTATTTTCAAATGTGATCTTGTAGCCTTAAATTAAATCTTGCAATGCTTAGATTGAATTATTCAATTTAAGTATGCACAAACTTTAAAAACACACAACACAATGAAATGGTGCTAGGCGTGCTGCTGGCTGGACAAGTAGGTGCCTAAATACCTAAACTGATCGAGAACATCTGGTAAAACACACGGTGAATAATTAATCCTCTTCTGTTCCACGACTACAATCCCCGAGCTGCCTCAGAACAAGGCACTAAACGCTCAGTTGTTGCTGTGTCTGATGCTGAAAGGAGCTTGGTCTAAAATTGATTCAAACGTCACTGTATAAAAGCAGTCTACCTAGCTCTTTGTCTCTCTTCTTCTATCCAGTTTGGAACAGAGAATATTGATCTGGATAAAAACCTTTGTGCTAAGCTTTTTTTTATGGCTATGTAAGCTGTAAGAAGCAACAGTCCAGTCAATCCAACTGCATGTTTCAATACACCATAAAAAGAGCAATTTAAAGCAACAATAATAACAAAATATTGTGAAGATTACTACATGTATCACTAAATAGAAATAATAATTGCCATTCATTAAATAACATGATTTAAAAAATTGGCTAACACTCACAAGACACAAGCAAATGGCACTCAAAATAAAAGCAGTATTAATTTTTAGCTACCATAGTACTCCTCTGACCTGGTTGTTCCAAGTGAGGGGGACGAAGCTCGTTCACTTTATTTCCTCGCCTCTTCTCGGGCCGCTCTTTGGCTTTGTGTTTCAGACACTGAATCATGAAGTACTCCAGCTGTACAGCACAGAAATACAAACGGTAGTACAAACTCGAGGCACCAAAATAGTGATGTTACATCATTGATTCTTTGCTTTGGAAACAGCGTAGCCACCTGTCCTTGTCTCTACTACCAAGTATTGCACCTATGTGAAATGCAGAGCTAATAGACAGACAGTGTGTGTGATTTTAAGAATTTATATTACAGCTTGGTCTGGGCAGAAAACAGGAATAATTTTATCAAAAGATACTTACTCAAACAGTCTCTCAGCACATCAGTGATCATATAAACTCAAGTATGAGAATCAAAATGCAACAAAAAGTTAATTTAAAGGATAACTTAGGGTAATTTTTCAACTTGGACTATATTTTTGTGTCTAAGCGACTAATGGAGTCAACTATTTTTACCAGAACCAATGAAAATATCACGGTTCTGAGTAGTATCACGATACCAAAGCAAAAATGAGGCAGATGTGCCTTTTGTCATTTATAAAAAGATAAATCACTTTTCTATAATACATCAATGATATTTCAATGGAATAAATTATTTACTGACTTATTCATACTTCAAAAACAGCATCATTAAGTGATTAACATAGGGGGGATCAAAATAAAATAAATAATTTAACTAAAAATCAACCAGCCACCCTCCTCCCCTGATAAGTAAAGAACAGTCCCTTCATAAGTAAAGAACAGTCCCTAAAGTGCGGTGAGGTTTGTGGGCCGTTAGCTGCCAGAGGAGAGAAATGTGAACGGCTCGTTTCTCCTCTGACACGTCACATACCTGTGTGCCACCATCGCTCGGCTGTTCAGGTACTTTAGGGCAGTCATGACGCCAAGAAGAGGACATGATTGGAGCCGGGCTTCTCCGTCACCGGTAAGCCGTTATCTTGCACCACAGAGCATTATGGCCACCGTATTTGACATGAATTCGTATTCCTGTCCATGTCTGTGACCCCCGTTCAACCCACAAACGCTGCTATTATTCGGCCTTGCTTTTCACTTATTCCACTGAATACCGAATGTGTGTTTTTTTTGCAATATTCGGCCGAATATATTCGGTTATTCAAAGTTGACAGAAACAAAATGAAACTCACAAAACCAGTTAGGTTCATCTTTCCACTGTTCCAACAATCACTAACTTTGGTTTGGTTGAAATTAACCCTTAATTCTCCCAGTTAGATATAAAAATATTCTCACTCTATTAATACTGAAAATACTCTCAATTTAAATGGAGTCTCGTGAGTTTGTCTATTGCAATTTTGGGGCTGTTTCTGGTTAAACAAAAAGGTCTATCTCTGTAGGGATCCTTTCCATAATGCTGGCACGTAAAATAATAATCTCAGCCTGTCAGTGACAACTACTTTTAGTGGACGTAAATGGACAGTGCAAGCATGCCTTGAGTGGTTACACTGCAGCCTGTTTAGTCAGTTTTAATACTCTTGCTCAGTACTGAACCAATTTAAAAATTATTGTCTCCATTTGTGACTTAGACACAAAAACATGGGGAGATAGGGGACAGACTGTAAAATACCAGTTACCCTTTAAATGCTTATTCAGCCAGAGCAGCTGACACGGCTTCTGATTCCACTGTGATCATTCAATTCTTATTTTGACCATTTACTTCCTGTGTGACGAGACCACTTACCACGCTGCCAAAGTAGCGACCCACAAAGACATGGTTGAGAGAGGGCAGCTCCAGGTAGGTGGCCCCCAGGTCCCGGGACAGCTGCAGACCTTCACTGTGAGGCACACAGCTACTCCAGTCGGACGCACACAGCGGGCACGTACAGGGAGGGCCTTCATCTTAACACAGAGAGTAGAATTTAGTTCTAAGAAGAAATCATTCAAACTTATAAATAACTGGATCTAATAAATAGTTGATGAGGATATATGAGAAGCAATACATGAATCACCGATATTACATTATGCTTTTTAGGATGCATGAACCTTGTGCGAATTGAGCAGCCAGAGCTGGAAATACTTGTCTCATGTTTTACAGATTGAGCTGCACTGTGCCGTGATATACTGTCCATAAAAAGGGCTATCATACTATCCATAAAATATTCAAGAAATTAACTGCCACATGTGCCTTCAAGCACAACATTTTCTTCCAGAATGTCCACAGCAGACAAGGATGATTTGAAGACTGAAGTCAGACAGAAAAAATCCACACACTGTACTGATAGCTTTCAATAAATTCAGCCGCTAAATGTTTGGGTTTAACAGAGTTCTTTTTCAGGCACTGTCAAGGTAACACCACAGTGACGTAGTGTACTACATAGTTAAGTCACACCCATCAGTCAGGTGGTTGTGATCTGCATGAGTAAGAATCAATCTACTTCCAGCCTGGGCCAATCAGAGCAGAGCAGGGTAATAAGTGACACTCCCTGAGGGGTCAAAGTATGCCACTACTGACAGTTTAACACGCAGCAAAATGGTTATAAAATATCATACAACATCTAACACATCACAAAAAATACACAAAGTAAAATACACTATTCTGTAAATTTATTTCAGTGCTTATTAAAATTTTCTTGTAGACGAGCCAACAAAAAATGGAAAAAAGGAACAAACTAAAAGCTGCTTTGTGTGATGAACATAACATGAGCCATAACATTTCCCACACCAAATTATAAAACTTATCTGACATAACAGAACATAAAAACCACATGCACAGCCACATGTGCTTCCAGGATGTGGATGTGCCCTACATCCAAATCACTCGTCTATCTAACAGTGACGATGTAGGCAACCAATAAGGGCTTCAAAAGGGAGAGAGGTGTATGTAGTGTTTTTCCATCTTGTGAAATATTTTCTGTTTTATCGTGTTTTGCGATTTTGTTTCTTAAAATGTCATTAGGCCTTTGTTTGTCTGAAATTCAAAGGGACAGTTCAGTTCTCCTCTTACCTGCGGTGATATTTTTCAGTCTAGACTGTTTTGGTGTGAGTTGCCGAGTGTCTGAGATATCGACTGTCTTCTCTTCAGTGTAATGGAACTAAATGACACTCAGCTTGTGGTGCTCAAAGCATCAAAAAAACAAAAACATTTGAAAAACTCAACAGCAATGTCTCCTTCCAGAAATCATGATCCAGTATCCGAATTACACCCGGTAACCGTATTACCACGCACAAGGAAAGTGCATCTACTCATAGATGAGAGGCTCTTGCTCATGACAGCACAAGATGTAAACATTAATGGTTTACACCTCAGCGAAGCTGTAACATGAGGTAGCTCGGTGGTGCTAGGTGAGCTAGCAGGCTTCATTTTGCAATATGGTCAACAGGTGTAGTTAGGTAAAAAAGAAAAAAGTTCCTACATGAAACTGCTCATACCAAGGTCTGTGGATTATCTTGAGTTACAGGGTCATGATTTCTACAAAGAGACATTGCTGTTGAGTTTTTCAAATGTATTTTTTTGGTGCTTTGAGCACCACAAACCGAGTGCCATCTACTTCCATTATATTAAAGAGAAGGCAGACATCTCTACGGCCGATATCTCCAACACTCAGCAACCCACACCAAAACAATCTAGTATGATAAATAGCACCACAGATAAGAGGAGAAACATGTATTTTTTATTTTGGGGTGAACTGTCCCTTTACGTAATACTGATGTGTTTCGTACGTCCAGGCCCCCCCACATTTTCAAAGTCCAGAAAAAAAACAAAAAAAAACAAAACAAAAACAGAATTATCTTGCAACAACAGAAAAGACAAATCAGCACACTTGCACTAGGACCAGTGACACTGTGGCATGTGTGCACGGGGACCAAAGAGACAGAATCAAACAGAAAATTTGGAGGGATTAGCTCACAGGAGAAAAAGACTGCACAAAGGAGGAGAGAGCCAGAGATAAAAGAGAGAATGAGCGCGACATACAGCTAAGTGCTGAGGCATTTGATAAATCATACTGCTAATAACCTGCAGGCATGACATAGAGACTGAGCTAGGCAGAGTGTGTGTGTGTGTGTATGTGTGTGTGTGTGTGTGTGTGTGTGTGTGTGTGTGTGTGTGTGTGTGTGTGTGTGTGTGTGTGTGTGTGTATGAGACAGAGAGGTAAAGCAGAGTGAGTGTGAGCGTCTGACAGGCGGTGACTTGGCATATCAGTGGTATGTTTGTGTGTGTGTGTGTGTGTGTGTGTGTGTGTGTGTGTGTGTGTGTGTGTGTGTGTGTGTGCCCTTGGATAAATCTGCCTGCGCTCCTGTGTTCAGCATTGGTTTAATGGCTGTGTTAATGCACGTATACGGCAGCGCTCTCTGTCACAGCTGTGCCTTAGGTGGTCTAAAGTCGAGCAGCAGGAAGCGCTCAGAGCTCAGCCGTCATTCTCTGCAATCACGAGGGGATAGCATGAAAATACTCACAGCAGCCGCAAACAAAAACACAAACAAAGGCTCTGGTCTACAGCTCCCCACTCCCTCTCCTCCTCTCCTCTCTCCACTCCTCTCTCTCTCTCTCTTGACTTACACTGTGATCATTCTGCAGCGGAGCTCTGACAGGATCTCAAAGTATGTCGTGCAGACAAGCTAAAAATACAGTCTGGTGCATTTGATGAGCATCTTTACAGAATTTCGATTCAACGAGGGTCAGTGTGTCTGTAAAAAAACCCACATCCAGACACACTGAGGCACCAAAATACACGTATGTTAATTCCTGGTGTGTTAAGCAGCCTCCACTGAAGCTACATCCAAGTTTCTTAGTCCTACTTATAAGACAGACTGCTGCTGTGGTGCACTTTTGAGCCATGACGGCGTATACTGAAGAGCTGTGCGAGCTCTCGTCTGTTTGCAAAGCCTATAATGACCAAAACAATATAAACTTTGTGTCGCTTTGTGTCTCCTGCAGGGAAGCATGTGAACTGACCGCCTGAAGGCAGCCAAGAGGAGATTTAATCACCAGCATCCTCCTCATCGCTGAGAGGACACATTAGAGGACAAAAGGCTCAGACAGTGATCTCACTGGCCCAAACAGAAGAACATGATATTGTCCCGCAATCAAACTCAGCAACTGAGGCAGCAGCAAATCGAGCCTGAAATACAAGGATATCAAGAACAATGGCTGAGAGATAACACGTTTTGTATTTGCTGCCTCTCAAACTCCATTGTTCCTGCATGGCAGTGACAAACTGAAGATTCATCAGCTGTCAAGGTATTGTCGGCAAAGCTAAACTCACGCTGACTCAAAGAGGAACACAGGACAAAAGCATCCTCACCGTTTAGCCGCGCTCCAACAGCGACCAGGATGACAGGCACACCCCAGTGCCTCAGGAGCGGGCGGAGTCTCGGGGCGTAGCCGTTCCTGACCTGCTGGAAGGCCAGCTTGTCAGTGACTGAATATTTAATGACCAGGATGTCTGCCTGCTCAAGAACTTTCCGTACGCTGGCCCAATCGCTGTCCAACAAGTCCTGGAGAGGCAAGAACAGGGCAAGAAATATAAACAGGAGGAGGTAAGAGAGGCAATATACAGAACTGTCTGAATCTCCAACCTGTACTATCAATCTTACCTTAGATAACCCTAACCCTTCCCCTCTGAGTCTCTCCAAGTATAAATACCTCTGTGTGGCGCTTGGGACTTTACCCCCAAGGACCTGTGTGAGGCTAGCTGCTCGCTCTAAACCAACCTGATTCAACTCATTAGGCAGGAAAAAACACTTCAGAAAGCTTTGAGCAATTTGAATAAAAACAAGGACAAAGAGCCATAGAATTAGACTGACAGACTTGCTGCAGCACCACCCCTGACATAGTTAGACAGCCCTATAATAGGACGCATAGAGTGCTGCTACAAAATCACAACAACAGCGCTTTCATTTCAAATTCATATGCTATTAAGAACAAAAGTTCTTTCATTATTTTTTTGGAGTGCTGTGCATGTTAAAATAGCGTCCTCCTAAGAATAGAGACGTTTTTATAAAGCCTGCAATCAGCGCTGGAAGGCAAGTGGCCTTGGAATCTGAAACGTTGTAGGTTTTGTGAGAAACAGAAGCAGAGTGAGAAAGTAAACAGCACATCAGTGAAGTGACACACAGTTTGATTGCTTTGGCAAAATTACACCTCCTTTTTTCTGGCGTGTTATGCCATCTTGGCCTGCCTTAACCTTTCTATGGCTGATTTACAAGCAGGAAGGTGCAGGGGAAAGAGCCAAAGCAACACCTGGTAATGACTCTTTGGGGTCCTTTTTAATGTGCAAATTGAGGATGGACACATTAGTGAGCAAAGCAGATATGCACACCAATGCAAGTCCATCTTTTCCTCATCCTGCTCTGCACACACACACACACACACACACACACACACACACACACACACACACACACACACACACACACACACAAGTGTCTTACCCAGCTGGGGCAATCCCGAACCACCACAGTGACATCTCCAAACACACGTGAGGTGTACTCCATGAAGGCCGGGTTGTGGATGCTGCTCTCCAGGTCGCAGGGTCCCACCAGCGCTCCGTGACCCAGGTAGCTCCACAGCAGGCCTCCCTGCAGCTGCCCCTGCCCCATGATCTCCTCCCCGGGCCCGACTCCTCCGGGGCACTCGCTGCCCAGAGCCACGATGTGGATGGACCTGTAAGCCAGACAACTCGGGGTTGGAAGTGACTTGAATACAGCTGCACACAAGCAGATGCTGATCCAGAGGCAGAGCTGAGGGAGAGGAGGCACTTTTGCTTTGGTCCTTATTATTCATGTCTATCACGGAGACAGTGCATCACCGTTATGTCACTGGAAATGACAGAGAAGAAGCTTGCCATGGCCTTTAATATATCTGACAGGGGATTGTGGTTGAATAAATCAGACACTTTGAGAAATATGTTCGGGGATGTGTTTATATAAAGCAGTGGTATATTGACAGAGGAATAAATAAAGCATGCAGCCATACCAGGAACCCCCTCTCCTCTCATGCCTTAATGAGTTGCAGCTTCAGAGCAACTTACATTGTGGTCACCGCGGTTTTGTTCCGCTGCTGTACGCTATGGAGCCCGTTTCCCTCACGGTGCGTTTCCACGCCAGTCTGCAGCAGTCAGACTCGGCTTTTCCGCAATGAGCCGCGGCTCCGCTCCGTCGTTAATCCCTCTCATCGGTGGCTGGCCCCCCGGGAGCACGGCTGCTGGGGAGTTTCGCAGTCACTCGCATTTCCCCGTCTCGTTATTCATTCATAAAAGCGGAGCCCGATACCGTCCCGAACCCGACCGCAGAGGCGCACCGGACAGCCCAGCCGGCGGAGAGGCAGAGCAGAGTGTGTGTACAGCAGCAGCGCCCATGGGCAGCCAATGCGCTAACAGACAAACAAGTTGTCAGTCGGTAGGAAACACAATTAGCGACGAGGAGAGGGCAGCCTCGCGCCTCGGCGTCCAGACCGTATGAATGACGTCGGTGGATAAAACAAAGTCTCAGTGGCAAAAAACAACTGGAGAGAGAGAGAGAGAGAGAGAGAGAGAGAGAGAGAGAGAGAGGTCGCGCCTGACTCAGCAACACGCACGCGGGCATACACACGTAGAAGCGGCGCGCCAACACACACACACACACATGCACAGGCAGCCTCACCAGGACCATGCTGTAAACATGCAGGAAATCACAATGATGTTTTGTTCAGTCAGACATAGTTTCACACCCTGGTGTCTGCTCAGAGCGGGTACAGGTCCACCTTCACACAATCACAGATCAGGAGCTTTATCCTCTGATGAATAGCCTACATGTCACTGAACTCACCACATGAACAGGCACCACAGGGACTGCCACAACATGTGAGCATGGGGTGCAATGTTAATGGTAGTCATAATGAGCTCATGTTTGCTGATGTAGCAAGGAATTAAAAAATACTTAACAGGCTATGTTTTGTTGTGGGACTCAGTTAGGGACTGTTCATTACTTGTGAGGGAGGGCTGAGCGGTGCAAAATGAAGGAGGCATGTTGAATAACTTTTTAACCACTGTGGAAAGACTTTTTCCTTTTATTTTGGTTTAGAGAAAGGACATACAACTTAAAATAGCTGTATTTTGTATTTAATATAAATGTAACTAGTTAGAAGCCTACTTCCTGTTTTTTTCCCTCGCCTAGAAATTCTGACCATTCAAGAGCAGCTTTCTCACACAAGGCATTTTATCTGGTTCACTTGCAAAATTTGGTTCACTTGGAAAATGCTGCTGTGAGAACACATACCAACTGTGGGCAATTATGCAACTTCAACAAAATAAGTCCCTGAATGGGACCAAAGCAAGCCAACTCTAGGTCTATAACACCCTTTGATAAACCAAATCTACCAGCACACAAGCTAAGCAATGTTCTGCTGTGGCTGCAGGAAAATGTGTTTTAGCCACCTAAAAAATCCATATCAGCGTAAGTGTGCGCCATATATTTGTTCGGCCTTACCTTACGCACTAACCAATCAAGGCCGCAGTAGACCAGCAGCTCCAGAGTTCTGCTCGGTGAAATAACTGTTTGCCTGATGGCTTTGATATAATTGCCTCAGTTACCCATCAGAAAAAGGTTGTCTGAGGACAAGGTCGAGGGGTGAAAATGTTCATGCATTTCCTCCAGTCACACAGGGAGGCTCAAGGAAAAACATTTGTAACTTTGGGTAGGGTAAAGATAAAAAAAAAAAAAAAAAAAAGTCACATCCAAGCCTCCCCCCTCTTCTTATAAGTAAAGAACAGCCCCTCAGTAGACTGGTAGATATAAAGTGATAATGAGATCTGGTAGTCCCTCTTGGTCAAACTCCTGGGCTTCCAGAGCTTTTTGAGAAGAAGAATAGCTCGAGCCTTAAAGGTTTTATCAGAGCCTCCTGTGTCGTTCACAATATAATGAATAATTCAACACATCAAACCAACAGAGATATTTAGGCCTTGGGTTTGAATGCCCCGCAACGCTGTATTTCCATGCTGCTTACATACTGTGCAGTCCTCCTCCTGTGGAATAAGATGCACTATCCCTGCTAAGCAGTTTCCCCTGACAGCCTGCTCTTTATCTGGACAAAGAGCGCTCCACTTGACCTATTCCAAATGACCACCTGCACATAAGAGTACCTGCCTTGCATCAAGATTCCCAGTGATACAAATTTAATATCTCATGCGTAGTAACTTTGCAGAAGTGCTCAGCCCTCTCATTCCGCGTAACCCTGGGCCCTGTGCATCTCTTGACTGTATTCAAAGCGTCACATGGGCAGAGGCTTTAGACTGTGTTGTGGGTTTGCTTGCTGTAGGCCAGCTACAGAGACCAGCATCATTCATGCACAGAAGAGCAGCATACCCCATAGCCTTTGTGTTCTCAACCCATGGCATTTGCAGTCATAGGGCCGTGTCACTGTTAGCCTGCACGGTGGGTACACGGACACATAAATGACCTGAATGTGACAGGCTGTCTTGACTCTTTACATCATATGGTTAAATTATATTGGCAAATTATTTTGCTCAGCATATTAAGTATAGGATGGCTATGCCATAAATTAAGATTCAAGATTAAACATGAACAGCCTCACCTTTACATATTTTTAGCAGCAATTATAAAATTGTATGACAGAACTCATACTGGACTGAAGAGACAGCCTGTGTTATAAAGCAGAGGTTTGGAGAAAGACATGGGATATTTCCAGGCGGGTAAGGTCTAACAAAGAATGCCAGTCAAAAAATTTTGATTATTCTTCATTCACTCAGTTTCTTTCAAGTTCCCCAGTTTTATCCAAGTGCAGTGCCAAATCACTTTAGCTTTAGCACTTTTGAGTTTTTCCTTAAAGGAGCTCTACACGACATTCAGAGCATTTGATTCAGAATCTGACCCTGGATTGCATGCACACGGCTCTTAAAATGGAGGTAGCTGAGCAGGAGGCTAGCAGCTAATGGTGCTAACAGAACAAAAAGTGCTAACAACAGCAACAGTGCTGACCTGATCATCAACGATTCTGTGATGATGTCATACCACTATCATAGATCAGGATGCCGTTATCAGTGCCGCTATGTCAGTGCAGTGCAGAGTGGTGTCAAGTAGCTAACCAGTCAACCTGGTCACAGTCCAAAGTCGTCGAAAACCAGCACTTGGGCAGTGACTTCTGGCGTCAGACACAGACGAATCAAGCCGTCCTTTCATGTCGGCATGATACGTGGCTGGTTGCCGTTATTGTTTAACGGGAGGAAACGGAAACAGGAGGAAACTTGACGGATAAATCATGAAAGTTAAGGGGGGGACGAAAAGTCCAAGTAGGTTGGGGGGAGGGGTTGTAGAGGGGTCCAACAACATCGATGTTCACCCAATAGACCGGTGCTCGCTTCAAACTTTTATATGAAGCCAAACCCAGGTCTTTTTTGCCCAAACCCAACCACATGTGTTGACTAAATGTAACCACGTGCATTAAGTGTTGAAGGAAAAACACCTCAGTTCGCAGTGTTGTACCAATGTGATGCATTTATTTTGAAAGAGACTGTATGCAAGCTGTAAATTTCCTGTGAAAACACAAGTGTATTCTGAAGACAGACAATGCATGTTATAGGCAAAAGTTGACACGGCATCCCAAAACGTCACCAACCAACACACCCGGGGTACCTTGCACGTCATATATTGACATGGAAATGTCGACATATGTCGAGGACGTGAGGAGCTTAGTGTGAGAATGTGTTAAACTAGTGGGAGGCATATACAGGGACTCACATGCACTGACATGTACGCATGGCCTGACCAAAGAACACAGAGGTTCGGAAAATAGTGTTTTGCTGCTATATTAATGCTCCGATTGTTATGACATCGCAAAGTGCAACAAAATCAGGTTTAGAGATACTGGTGACAATATGAATATTAAATGAATAGTTTGACATTTTGGGAAATACACCTATTCCGTTTCCTGCTGAGAGTTGAGAAGGTGGAATACTGATTGTTCAAACAAAACCCTGAGTTTCTGTACAGAATATGCGCCAGGGGGCCAATGAGGGGCAGGAGTGGGAGACAGCCACAGCCAGCCACAGTACCTGTCTGAGGCTGCTGTCAACTTACCTTTTAACAATCTTCAGGGACTTGCTTCCCGTCCTCAGCAAGCTGTTTTTTTCCCACAGTTGCTGGAGGAATTTTTTGCCAATGGACATGAAACATGTTACAACACAAATGCCAAATGTAAGAGTCCATGCAGCCTGTGACATTCATGCTTTCTGATGTTATCCAAGGGAAACAGACATGGATATTACAAAAGTGGCCAGTATTGTGAGTGTGATTTTTGTATTTTACATCAGTGATTTCCCACTTCAGGACAATATTGATCATAAGCCTTTTTATCTTATTGATTCATTAACAATGCATAATGCATGAGGAATATTGGAATGCAGGTGGATACACCAGTGTGGGGCTGCATTTAGCTGCCTCGTGCCGCCCGATTTGAGAACATCATCCATCAATCCATTATCTGTTACTGCTTATCCAATTTAGGGTCGCAGGGGGTGCTGGAGCTGATCCCCACTGGGCGAGAGGCAGGGTACACCATTTTGAGAGCAGAGAATCAGAAATCAAAATTCATTCATAAACAAAAAGGTTTATTTGGTTAACTGCATGATTGTTTTAAGATGTGCATGTCAACCTAACATGGCAACATCTGACCTGATCTTTTTAGTACAACATTTTATTATCATGTAAACAACCAGCAAGCCACAAATAAAGCAATTTAAAATTCTAAAAACTCCCAAACTCAAAACAAGACCAGTCCAAGGCCATCTAGGTCATACCGGTTACTTGATGTAGAGCATGAATTGAAAGCCTCTTTATAGAGTCATCATCCAATCATAGAGGAGATCAGGGGAGACGAGAGGGGACCGTAGCGATGATATCCTCATCCATCTATCATACTACTTTTTGTCTTTCTTCTTATCAGCTTCTGCAGCTTTGGCCCTTTCCACCTTGCCCTTCTCTCCCTGGTAGAAGTCTGACTCGAGCCAGCGCATTTCCTCAGAGAGCTTGACATAGACATCCCCATTGGTCTCAGTGACCGTGTGGACCCGCTGCTTCAGACCCTTGGAGTACCATCTGGACACAGGTGGATTTTCTCTGGGGTCGGTGCCCTTGTATAAGCCCTCCCCTTCGGCAAGAGAGATCTTGTACTTGTGGTTTGGACAAATTATGCACAGCTTGCCGGAGATTTCCTGTGAGTGTGTTGAAAGAAAGCAGGTAAACAACCTTATGTGGGATAAGTGTAGGTCACTGAAGCCCCTCAACATTAGCATAACATTATATTAATGTGATTCAGGGTTGGTATCTTAATTACAGTGTTCCTCTATGCCTGGGCCCAGCAGCTGCCTGTAAGGTTTTTAGTGCAGATGGAATATGAAAACACAAAAGTACAGTCCAGTACTTTAACTTAAATGGCATTTTGTTTTCTTTGCTCTAGGTCAGACACAAAAACAACCCATAATCTCTTAAGTAAAATACAAACCTCACCTCAATGTCTCCTTCCTGCAGCAGCGTCCCAGCATCTGTTGAGAGAGTAAAGGATCAGTGTATTGCCGAATAAGCAAACAGTTTACAGCCCACTAACCTTCTGCTGACTGGACACGCTTTAGAGGTGATATGTGCTAAAATGTTCTATGGATAACCAAGTAAAGCAGCTTACTGTTAAATGTCCCATAACGGGATGTCTATCCACAGCACCTTCTTTCTGAATAGGTTCAGTGGAAGTAAACATTTGTCAACAACACCTTTGATCCAGGCGAGAATATATGTTGTCGGTAAAGTCTAATTGCCAGAGAGTAAGCCACACGTGCAAGTCAAAAGCAAGTTTTAACCCTTGAGTCTTAAACAATCAAGCTACTTAAGTAGAGTCCTTGCTTTCAGTCAAGCAAGTCACAAGTCAAGTCAAATGAAATTCTGATGAATTCTATAATTCTGTAAAGGTGGAGTCTGCCCCACACTCCACATTTACATCAGTTAAAAAGACAACGGTCATGAAAAGTTTTATTATAAAATTTATTTCATCTAAATATATGTACATATGGATAAATACCATAATATATACTTATATATATATATAAGTATATAAGTAAGGCACTAAATTGAATTACTGTAGACACAAGACTATTTACAATATATACACAGTATATACACCTTATCAGTCTAATAAAATGATATTTGACATTTTGTGGCTATTAACACAAAACGTCTAAATAAACAGCAATGGAGAGTGGGGCTCTAACATTATAATATAACCCTGTAGTTGCAAAGGGCTCTAAAGTGAAAAAAAAAAGTACAATGGAAAAAAGTTGGATGCTGTGGGGGTCATGTGACTGATTTGTGAGCTGCAGACTTTCCATACTGCTATTCTCTTCTCACTACTATCACAGACAACATAATCCTTGAACCCATAATTTATTATATTTGGACTAGCCTCCCGTCTATGATAGCTGCCTGATGCGCTGGCCTCTTTTGGCCTGTCATTTTGGAGGTTGCCAGGCTTGTGCACATTGCACTATATATGTTACACAATCATGTTTCACAAAGAAGAGTAAGATTTTAAAGAGGAACAACGCCCATTTCAAAATTCATGTTATTTCTATGCTCTAAGAAAGTCCAAAAATAAAACACTCCCAAATGCAAAAGTTGGAGTGCTAAAACTCTAATTTGTGATGTCATAGGGTATAAAGCCTGGAGCTGCTCCATAGACAATAGGGGGAAATGTTCTAGATGACACTGGGAGCACCCGGGGAATGTTCTGAGTATATGGGTACATTTTCTGTTTCAGAACTGAGAACATGACAATAGCATAAAGCTCAGTTGGAAAACACTCTGTGGGTCCACAAAATCAGGCTTCTATTCATTGTCCTTATGGAGCAGTTTCCGACTTAATACTTGATGACATCACAAATTTAAGACTAACTTTTCTGGTTTCTGGCTTTGAGAGAGAGTAGCTCATGTTATTATTGTTAGATTTTATTTGGTATGGACATCACAATTACATTGGACAAACCAGATGCACTGCATGAGTGTTTTAGCATACTGTACATGCTAATTCTCAACACAGGAGGCTTTTTAAAAAGTACAGACAATAAAATATGCATTGAAATTAATGTTGACTGAACATTCCTTGACCATGGAAATAACACTGGAATTCTGAAATTAGGCGGTTTCCCCCTTTAATATCTAGGAAAAAAATTAGATATTACATTTAAAAAAGTCAAGTCTTTTTGTGTCATCTGTCGCAAGTCTAGGTCAAGTCAATTTGTCCTCAATTTGTGACCCAAGTGTGACCTGAGTTAAGTGCTAATATGAGTTAAATACAAGAGGAACATAACTCACGATAGCAGTAAGAGTCCATAGCATAGAAGGTGTTCTGGTGGTAGATGATCAGTATATCCCGACCCTCTATTGTTCTGAAAGAACGCTTTGCTTTAATAAGTTCATCCTTCTTCCCCACAAACTGAGGCTCTCTTGTAGACTCCTCCATGGCTCTGTGAAATAACATTTAGAAGGCAAGCATTAGCATTAATAATAGAGAGGCCTGTTATTTTATTCTTTACCAAATCACAAGATTGGTTGTGCAGTTGATGCCATGTGGCGGTTATTCTGGGTTAGGACTTCAACTGAAATCTTAACTACACGTGAAAAGTGTGGCTTTTGGATTTGTCAGCAGGATTATCGTGTTGGCACCTCCCATCACAGTTGTCAGCTTAAATTAAGTCCACAACACCTCCGGAAGATTCAGCCTGAAGAATCCAAGAAAGGACATCTCTTGGCACTGATCAGCTCTGTTACATACATGCTCAGACCTGCAATATTAATCCCTGATATCAGGGAGCCTTTAGCAGATCACAAGTTGAACTGTATCTATCCAAAGCTGAAGGATTTCTTTTCTCTTGCTGTGCACTCCTGATGCACAAAACAGCAGACCAATCAAGTCCGTAATGATCACATGTGTGACCTACATGAATATCATCATTTTGCAAAAGTAGTGGCCATCTAGAGACCAAAGTCCTAGATCCATGTGTAATCTCTGTGACAGCCAGTATATACAGAAAATATCTGGATGCAGGGGAACCTGACCCCAAGTGTGATCCGTGTATAGCGGAGTGGAATAATGAGCACTTCGGTGCAGGCTGAGTAAGCACAGTAGTAGTGGCAGCGAAAGTCACATGTCCTGAGGCATCTGGCGAAACCACGGACAGCTACATGCTATGAAAGATGGAGCTATAGAAAAGCAAAATAATTATTTATGTCAGGGAAATGATACATTTTCTTTAAGCGAGCCCTAACAGACTGTAGGATGAATTTGTACAAATCCTGTGTATGCATCCCATCTACCTGTCTGTCAGCCTCACTCTCTCTCTCCCTATATATTCTTACTTGAAAATAACAAAAACATGTATTTTGGGTGAGTTCTTGTCTTTACCTTGAAACTCTGCAGCGGTGTCTCCTCTGTCAAGCCGAACAACTGTACTGCTGACAGTTCGGCGTGCGTGGGAAGGAGGCCCCATCTCTATTATCTTCACACACAAGCTGTCTTCAGTTGGCCCTATCTACACTGGGTACATTTCTTATCTGTCTCCCACAGGCACAATTCGATTGTGAAGAAATATGTAAGTTTGTGATAAAACATTTGTTTAATCTGTCAGCGTGAGAGGTTACAACCGGATGAATCTATTTAAATCAAATAATTTAAAAATATATGTTACTACATATCAGGGCGTATAGTCTCATCAGTTTATCATTTCTGAGTTCCTAAATTATGTCAATATTTTTCACATCATCATCTGCAGTTGTAGTAGTGTTGCAGTAGTAGTAGGAGCAGTGGAAAGCACCTACTGTAAGTGCATTTACTGAAGTAGCACTGTACCTAAGTACAATTTTGCAGTACTTGTACTTTACTTGAGTAGTTTCCATTTGTTGCTACTTTATACCAGCTTTATACTTATACTCCATCACATTTTAGAGGGAAATGTACTGTTTCTCCTTCACTGCATTCATTAGCAGTGCAGCTACAGTGACTTTGTAAATGCAAAATATACATTTTTAAAATAATACATAATCATAGATACATACCCACCTTACCCAATAGTGTGAAATGTTGTTACAATCATATGATAAAACAATAATATCTCAAAACAATAACTGACAACAAAAGAAAAGCCACTAATATAACATAAAACCTATAAAATAGTGATTCATTTATTTTATGTAGACAGACACTGGGCGAGAGACGGGGTACACCAAACTATCACAGGGCTGACACATAGAGACACACAACCATTCACACCTATGGCCAATTTAGAGTAACCACTTAAACCACTTAACCTAACCTGCATGTCTTTGGACTGTGGGAGGAAGCTGGAGTAACTGGAGAAAACGACATGGAAACTCTGCACAGAAGGGCTTCCCCACTCTGGGGTTTGAACCCCCTACCCCAGGTTTAACCCAGGATCCCTCTTGCTGTGAGGCTAACCACTGCACCACCATGCCGCCTGATCATACACCATCACAATACAATAATATATTTCTTTTTACTTTAAAAGGGACAGTTCACCCCAAAGTCAAAGATACATATTTTTACTCTTACCTGTAGTGCTGTTTATCAATATAGACTGAACGAAACCCACTAAGCATATCACTGCACAAAAATAAGTGTGTATGTACTCATGGACAAGAGGCTTGTGCTCGTGACAGCCTGAGATGTATTAATGGTGTCCTTCTTGGGTGATGCAGTAGCATAAGGTTGTCACTATTGGCCTAAGTGCACACTAGTTATTTGTCACATAATCAAACAAAGTCTTGACATTAGGCAACAACAACATACACATAATTCAATAATCATCATCGCGTAACTGTGTGAGTTCTTCTAACACAAACATTGATGTTTAATTTGTTTTTGTTTTTGGCACACAAGCACAAGCACAAGCTGAGTGCCATCTAGTTCCATTATATTGAAGAGGAGGCAGACATCTCTACGGCTGATATCTCCAGCACTCAGCAACTCACACCAAAACAATCTAGACTGATAAATAGCACTACAGGTATGAAGAAAAATATGTGTGTTTGATTTGGGGGTGAACTGTCCCTTTATGTAATTTGATAACCCCTTTCACCACTGGCAGTAGCTGCCAGTACTGTCAAAGCAGTTTCAGAAAGCGGAACGATTTATTTCCTTCTTGAACTCCGGACTCATTTCCCAAAGCACCAGAGCTCCGCAGTGCTCTCAGCCGGTGAGAAACAATCAGCGCCCAGTCAAATCTTGTGACAGTGAACAGACCGTGAGTAAGCTGTTAACATATGTCAAGTTTAATAAGTAGCTTCTTGTTGAAGTGTAGTCTGTGTTGACAAAGGGAATAACAGCCACCATGTTCTGTACAGTGAGAACAGAAAGCATTTTACACATCTGGTCTGTGCTCAGAGGTAAGACAGCTAACATGCTAGAAATGCTAACAGACTCCTTTGCTTTCCTACTGCTGCAGCAGTGTTGTGTGAGGGTCTGTAAACCTCAACCACAAGCTGCTGTGTGCTAGGCTAGCTAATGAAAGTGCCCGTCAGTCATAGCAATGCAGGAGTCATTCAGTCCTCTACAGTTTAAACACATAGCAATATGGTCAGTCATAATCTTAGCTTGGCACGCTCAGGTTAACTCCAGTCAGAAGCAACACTGCTGAACTTTGTCCTGACTGGCCCAGCAAAGCAAAGCCGTGGTCACCTATTTTTAGAAACTAAACAGCTAAACTGACCATTTCACAGCATTTTAAACAGTCTTAGATCAGGGTTCTTAACATTTTGATCACTGACTACAGTTTTAAAGAGACAGTATGTGACTGAGGGGCCGGACAGGAAAAGTGCACACACTATGACTTTTTATGACATATTATGCTATAACTTTTTAATGACAAAAACTGCATCGATACAAAAGTGATGCAGAAGACATTTAAAAGTAATAAAATTGAGACAGTAAAATGTTTGACATTGACTGTACTTACCAACAGCGGTCATGCAACTCCTTCAGAAGCTGTATGGCACTTGCACACACCACATGCAGAACTGCACTACACCGTAACATTGGAACTGGTAGTAATAATATTGGCAATTTCTTTATGACAATTTAAAACATTTGCTTTCTGTACGATTATTTTGGACACCAGTGTGTGTTGGAGCATAGGAATTTTAATATATATTAACAATTACTGCCTAGCAGCAAAGGCTCAAATTATGCTAGCATGTCGAACAAGAAAACCTGCACCTAATAGAATAAGGGGGATAATGGGAGCCAGAGATTTTCTTTTTCAAAATTTGATTTCAAACAGTTACATTAAGGTTAAATGTTACCATCACAGCAGTTTGTACACTTGATAGAAAAAAAACCTGTGTCCTGGGCTGGTGGGGTCACAAATTAGATGTATATCTTATGGTAGTGAATGGACATTCAGTTCACAGGCAACAGCTCTGGTTGACATTCCTGCAGTCAGCGTGCCAATTGCACGCTCCCTCAAAACCTGCAGCATCTGTTGCTTTGTGTTTGTAATTAAACCTGCACATTTTAGAGTGACCTTTTATTCTGACCACTTCGAGACACATCTGCATAATAATCATGCTGTTTAGTCAGCATCTCGATATGCCACACCTGTCATGGTTATGGATTACGGATTATATTTGCAAAGTGCTCACTGACATGAATTTTCACAAATTTGTGACAAAATTTGAACTAAGCATTTTGCACATACACAAAAAGCATCTAGATCTTTTATTTTAACTTTGCGAAATTTGTGTATGTGTTAGTCAACAGAACTATTTTGCAGGTCCGTGTGTACATGCATGCACACACATTTAACTATTGTGATTTTACTTGCAAAACAACATCTGGAACCTTTGTGTACACATACCCATTACCTAGACAAATTCATTAACATGAACATTTAAAGCGTTCCCATTAGACAAGTACTTCTTTATTTCATATTGTTTGCAATCTAGGATAATGTAAGTTTTCCCCTTAAAAGTACACAAAGTACAGAGTCACACTTTGATCTCCCATAGAGAGCAGTGGTTTTGTATTTCATCATTAAAAGCTGATCCTAAATGTTCAGGTGGCTCGACAGCACACACTGCAGCCTTTTGTTTTCTATAGTGGAATTCTGTAACACAATGTAATGTAAACTGTGTGTGTGTGTGTGTGTGTGTGTGAATTTGTTGAACAGGGAGATGGCGCTGCGTGCCTGTGGCTTCATAATATTTCGGCGTCTAGCCAGCTGCATCCCTCCACCAGACAACATTGAGTACCTCCTCTTGCAGACCTCTTATGGGGAGCACCACTGGACCCCACCCAAAGGTGTTCACAAGTTCAAAATGTATCACATAGTTGATTCTATACAATAATGACGTGATAATTACATCTAACCTGTTCACCATCAGGTCATGTGGACCCAGGTGAGGATGACCTCACCACAGCACTGAGAGAAACCAAAGAGGAGGCCGGACTGGGGGCCGAGCAACTGCGGGTGATTGATGGCTTTTTGCGGGAGCTGCGCTACGAGGTGCGAGGTAGACCCAAAGAAGTGCTGTACTGGCTGGCTGAGCTGAGGGACCCAGGAACGGCTGTGACTTTGTCGGACGAGCACCAGGACTACCGCTGGGCCCGGCTGGACGAAGCCTGCACTCTGGCACAATACAAAGACCTGCAGGACACACTGAGAGCAGCACACAGACACCTGGAGGCTCAGCAGGACAAACAGTGATGAATCAGAGTGAAGACTGTGCAGATAGGATGATTAAAGAAGGGAAAGCTGCAGCTGGCACATTGGACCCTCAGACCTTAGAGCACCCAATGTAAAAGTGTGTCTATGAATTTTGTGATTGATGATTTTGTCTTCGTCAGGTTCAAATACTGTTAAAATCTGTTTAAACTAGGGCTGCACAATTAATGTAAATAAGTTTAGTTAAAAAAAGTGCAATATCCAAATCGCAATTTTTTGATAAAGGGAAAATGTGTCACAACATACCATTATAAATGACTCATAGTGGTGCTACAGAGATGCCCCTGCCTACAAATCACATTCCAGGCATACGGGAACATGCTGGTTTGGTGGTACCGACCCCAGCAAAAACGACATCATCATCATTTTTTATTTTTCAGTAAAAATGAAATGCAGAAATTACCATTTCCACTAGAATTTCGACACATATTTCAGTCGTGTTTTTTTTTGCATATTGTACAGCCCCCAGTTTAAACACTTTGTCTCTGATGTATGGTTTAATGTAAGCCTGAGTAGATTCCCTTCTCTCAAAACAAAGGTGAAAATGGAGGGCATGAAACAAGGCTTGAAAACTGATCTTAGTTACTGCACAAAAACATGGACAATACACTTTGTCTTTAAAAGACATACATGAAGAGATGAAAACAAAAGATATTTTAATGTAAACAAAATAAAACGCAAAAGTTAGTGAAGGAAAACTAAACAAGGAGAGACCCACTGGAACTCAGTGGGGCAGTGTAAACCTTAAGAGGGGAATATGTTTACATACAGTTTTTATCTGTCTATAATCAGAATTAAATGTATTAAAACAATAAAAAAACAAGTTTGGTGTACATTGATATTCCTAAAACTATATTTTAAAGTGTAAAAAGACAGTATCCAATGGTGGGGTACAAACAACTTTCTCAAGCAAAAAGACAAGTGGATAAAAATACAGTGTAAGTTGTACATGCTGCCACAGGGTGGAGACAAAAACAAGATATGTGGTGGTGAATATTTTCCATCATAGACTACAAAAAACTGCTGGCTGTAGAAATATGACCTGGATGACTCATAATCTCAGTCACAGCCTTCAGGCTTTTTTTTCTTCCATTCAGCTCTGAGCATCCAAATAAAAATGAGATACATTGATTACTTTTGCAAATTAGTTCCTATCCAGAAATTAAAAGTGAGTAATGGGGATCATTAGAAACTATATGGTCATAAAATATAAGAGAGACCATTAGTATGCAAAGATTCTGGGTCAATGTACACATCATCATAAATGTCAAACGGAGAACATCAGGTTAACCATATTTCCAGGAATGATATAGACATCTCTATATTTTACAGCCCTTAGCATACCAATGAAACCATTTGCAAGCAGGAAGAATTACCACGTCATAAATTAGACTGTGGACATCGGAGATCAAGTCTTAGTTACTCTGCGATGTCTGCCCCTTGATGAGGGAATATTTAAGATATTTCTCAGTGAAAAAGGAAGTGATTTAGGACAAACAATAATGTCAGTAAAACTAGTCAGCACTGGCTCCACATACTCGTTTTGAGATGAGATGATTGAGTAGGGTATTATGTTCTGTCAGCATGGAGACTGTTAATCGTGTCAAAATTATAATTCCAATTTATTTTTTAATCCAATCAACTAACCCTTATATTGTTCAACAATTTAACAGTGTTACACTCTATCAATCTCGTACAAACCTGAAAAGCAGTAAGTGCTTGTTCTCTCATAAGCAAATGTTGAAAATCAAGCGGGAATTCAAACTTGACCCTGATCATTGGTACTGCCACATTGTTCTCTATACAGTCAGGAACATGTTCTACTCAGTGCTGTGCTGCAGGATCACATTAACAGCCTCTGCCAAAGGGCTGAAACAAGAGTAATTAAAGAAACAATTGTGTTCTTGCAACTCATAAAGCAGAGTGGAAGCACTCACTTCATTTAACTGTTATTTTTTTTCTGGGTATTTTAAGGACACAGGGAAGACAGAGACAGCAGTGAGCTGGAGGTCAGGAAAAGTGCAGTAACCTATGTCTTTACACTATCACGAGACACACACACAGTATACTGTAAAGTTACACTATGCATTGAGCAAAAGCTGAAATGTTGCTTTAAGACCCAACAGGGCATCATTAAACCAGTAATTAATTTCATGCCTGGTAGAGCAGAAAAGCTCCTCTCCCAGTGATAAAGGACAGCTAATTGTTCTGAATTGAAATTACAGTTCTTTTCATGATTAAACATTTGCTCTGCAATTTGGTCGTCCGTGTGTCATGTTGTTCTAGGGTATTGAGTATCTTAAAATTGTCTCTGTGCATTCAGTGTCAAAATTAATTTTGATTAGGGTGAAATTATGGACCATAATGATGCACAAGTTTGGCCATCAAGGGGTCTTTCAGGGTCAGTTCACCGGATGTACTAAAAAAAAAAACCTCCCTTACTACTTTTAATATTTAGCAGTGCAGGTAGTCTGATTAAGTTTGTCCAAGATTTGAGGTATTCATTTTAAAGATTTCTGCTTCCACCTCAGTACAATGGAGCTGAATGGAGTTTTGTTTGTGGTGCTCAAATCATTATTAAGATTATAAGAAAACATTCAACTGCAAACTGACCTCCCTGGAACAATGCCACTTTGTAGAAAAAGAGCTAATGAGAAATCAACACAAATGGTTTTTGCCTTTTTATTTTCTCTCACTCCACCTCACTGTTCTGATTGTGATGATCACTCACTGATGGAAAAATTAGGATAAACTGCAGGACTGGAGGTTGTACCCATATAGATAGACTGTTAGGAACAGAATTTTGGATAATTTCTCCCTTATGTTGGATTTAAAGAAAAAAAAGAGGCCTGGGATTTTGAAAGTTCTGCGCACATCTTAGTTGTTCCTAGGACTGCACTCTTTATGGACGAAGACATCAGATGTTTTACCTGGAATCGGCTGGAGCGACCACTTTGGACCTCACCCTCCACATCTGCTCCAGTTGTTCCTACAGCCCCTGGTACTTCTCAGTCATTTCATGTTCTTTCTTTCTTCCTGATGTTACCGTTGTCTGGGATTGCCAAATCTACCACAACTGCCCTCTTCTGCTTCTTGTCAACCACCACTGTCTGGTTGGTTAGCTAGCAGCTGCTTGTCCATCTGGAACTTGAAGTCTAAATGGATCTTAGCCTTGTCGTTCTCAACCACTTCCGGTGGTTTGTCCCATTAGGACTTGGGGACTTCTAGTCCATACTCAGCACAGATGTTCCTGTGCACTATCACAGCCACTTGGTTGTGCCTCTCGGTATATCCTGTAACAGCTTGCATCTGACATCCTGTTACTATGTGCTGGACTGTCTCAGGGACCTCTTTGCACAGCTGGCACCGGGGGTCCTGTCAGCTATGGTAGACCCCTGCCTCTATGGATCTGGTGGTCAAGGCCTGTTCTTATGCTGCCATGCCCTTCAAGGACAGCCTTTTCAAGCCACTGGTAGAATTTTTTGATGTCAGCCACTTCATCTATCTGCCATTGGTACATCCCATGGTGGGGTTTGGTCTGCCACGATATTTCCTCTTACTCCTCTGTCTCCTGCTGCCGGAGGCACTATCTGGGCAGGTCTTCTCAGGGGGCTCCCACTGGCCTGTGGGATACCCAGGCACTCGTAGCTGTCCCACATGTCTGTTATACTACTGAAATTTTCAATGGCCTTGGAGCTGGCTTCCATTGTTGTTTTCCACAGCCACATTGAGCTCTTGATGAATGTTATCAGTGTGCTGTTAGTGTTAGTGCCAGGCAATCCAGTATCTCTGTGTGGGGCACACACTTCTTGTTGTCAATCCAGATGTGCTCAGGTTGGTCTGCCCAGTCTTAGAGTCTTGGGCGACTGCTGTGTTGACCAGTGGCTGGTGCCTTCGGCCCTCTGATGTTGTTTCCTAAGCTCATCTGAGCTTTGTATTGACTCATGTGCCTACTCAGCTTAGCTGCTATGATGCCTGAGAGGAGCCTCCATGTTGTGGAGAGGCAGGTTGTTGGCTGGTATTTTGAAGGTGTTGCACTCTTGTAGGGATTTTTAAAGATCAGTATTGTCCTTCCTTGTGTTAGCCAGTCTGGGTGAGTGTCAGCTGCAAGCAGCTCACTCATTGTGCTGTCAGGCAGTCATGGAGCACTGTCAGCTTCCTCAGCCAGTAGGAGTGGATTATGTCAGGCCCTGGTGCTGTCCAGCTCTTCATGCATGATACTCATTGTTGGATGACTGCCTTAGTGATGGTGACTGCTTCTTGTTCAGGCAGGTTGCTGTAGGCTACTATTAGGTCCACCAGTCACTTGGCATTGGTGTTGTGTGATGCCTCTTTTTCCCAGATGCCCTTTCAGTATTGCTCATTCTCAGCTCTGGGTGGGTTTGTCCTTGGGCTGTTGTTCCCTTGCAGCTGGGAGTACACCGTTGATGGATCTTTGAAGAACATACCATTTATTCTCTTGGCATCCACCTCTCTAGTGTACCTCTTCATCCTAGCATCCAGAGCTGTGCTTCTTTGTTTGGAGTCTCTAGAGCCTCACTCATGGACCATGTGTTATATTTCTTATTCATCCAGGACCTGTCTGTCGTGACCACCTTCTGCAACCCTGTTAGTCAACTAACATCTCTCCTGGCACCCTTGATCATGGCTTCCAACCTTCTCCACAGTGTTTTAGATCCAAGACTTTTTTTTCATGCACTCCATAGCTTTATTTCACTCATATTTGGTTGCAAATGTGTTAATATGTGTGTTAGCCAGCACTTCTCCTTTTCCAAGATAATCAATCCACCTGACAGGTGTGACATATCAAGATGCTGATTAAACAGTGTCATTACAACACAGGTGTGCCTAAAAGGCCACATTATAATGTGCAGTTTAATCACAAACACAATGCCACAGATGTCCCAAGTTTTGAGTGAGCGTGCCATTGGCAGGCTGACTGCAGGAATGTCCACCAGAGCTACTGACAATGAACTGAATGTTCATTTCACGTCCATACCTTGTCTCCAATGTCATTTACCTGAAGTTGGCAGTCGCACAAGTCGGTTACGACAATAAACTGCTGTCAGGTTAAGACCCTGATGAGGACGACAAGCATGCAGATAAGTTTCCCTCTGGCAGTTTCTGAACTATGAGAGAAATAAATCTATTGAGTGCATAAAAAGTATTAGATCTTTAACATACACCTGTGAAATAGGTTTATGACCACAATTTGAGGGAAATGGGTTTTTTTAACTGTAATTTTCTCCTAATGCTGTGTGCCAGATATTTTAACGTCTGGACAAATTAAATCAAAATTATATGCATGACTAGAAACCATTAGGAGTATGTTTTTATGTGATCTGGGTGAACCAACATTTCAAAATAATTAATTTACTACAATACACTAACACTAATCCATGCAGCATTAAGTCGTTACCAATGGACTATAGCAGAATAAGGTGAAAACCTTTCAACAGGCTTCAATGACATACAGTTTTATTTTGAATGATTTTCCAACTTAACCACATTTAACTGTATGCTTCCATCTGCATATCACTCCTAATTCTACTCCAAAAACCAACTTCCTGTGTTGTCCGTTTTCCATGACATGTGGGCTTAGCAACAGATATCAAAGCTATACTGCAAACAAACCCAACAATGTATTTTTTTTTTTACAATAGAAACTTTATGAGTGACATTTGCATCCTCACAAACACAAAATAATGAGGAAAAAAATGACATGAAATCAAAGAAAAAACCAACAAGGACAGCATTAACATCAATAGGTGTGGACACGCAGGTCAGTCCATTAAGTGTGTGACCATGTGAAGGCCCACACTTCAAGAAATACTCACTTGTGCACACACACATGCTCACACACCCAGATTAAATGAACTAAATGATTTCATTCAGGCTTTTGTATGTAACAGTGTGTGTGGAATAACATCTCAACATCTTAGATTGCAGTCCTTTTCAGTTTGTCATTTCTTAGGTTGAGTTTGGGAATTATCGTCATCCCTCAAAGATAATAATTGTTGGTTGCTCTCTTCCCTCAAAAGGCCTCCTTAGCTTTTCTCCACCTGCCCTCATTATAAAAACAAGGCATACATTTGAGTAAAAAACAGGATTTGAAGATTGAAGAGCTCTAAATTATTAATTAAATCGCTATCATATTAAGGGCTACACTATGCCTAGACTTTA
Organism: Epinephelus awoara; assembly: GCA_035609425.1. NCBI lineage: Eukaryota > Metazoa > Chordata > Actinopteri > Perciformes > Serranidae > Epinephelus > Epinephelus awoara. The sequence continues at coordinate 16,849,245 of CM069296.1, forward strand.
ACAAAAACAATAACGCTGATTCTGATCTCTTAATTTGTGATGGGTGGCATTTGTTAAATTAAAGCAATTGTTGGACATTTTAGGACATATGCTTATTTACCTCCTGGAGACTACTGACACCACTCTTATGGTTGTCTGTTAAATATGAAGCTAATGCCAGCAGCCAGTTAGCTTAGCTTAGCTTAAAGACTGAAAACAAATGGAAACAACTAGCCTGGCTTTGTCCAAAGACAGACTTCAGGAAGTCACTGCTCCTAGCCAGGGCATTTTCCAGCACTTAACTCCCAGTGAAACCACAACCTGTCCTTTTCACATTTTGTTTATATTTTTAGCTTGTTTTTGTTGTGTTTTGCCTGTTCCAGTTTTTGTGCCAAGCTGAGCTAATAAGCTAATCACTGTAACTTCTTATTTTAAGAAATAGTTAAACATTTTGAGGAAATGTGTTAATGACAAGATTTACACCATTCTCATGTCTGTCTGTTAAATTCGAAGCTACAGCCAGGAACTGGTTAGCTTAGCTTAGCATAAAGCCAGAAAACAGCTAGCCTGGCTCCGTCCTATGCCAAAGTTAGCCTACCAGCGCCTGTAAAGCTTACTCATTAAGACATTGCATCTCATTTGTTTTCTTCTGTACAAACCAAAAATTGTGAACCCCCCCCCCCCCCAAAAAAACAATTCCCTGTTTTATGGGTGACTATGTGATGGACTACAGAGTGACCCAGGGATGAGCTAAAACATTTGCACTCCTGGTTCCCTCATCTAGACGTCAATGGGTTTTTCATGTTTGGTCTGCAACATAAAATACATTTCCCCAGTTGTACATTTTTAAACTTCTATGTGTCTTAAAAAACGCAGTTGCTAACAAGTGGCTAAATGAGACTACAGAACGTCATCATGCTGAACATGTTGTGCTTGAACTCGTTGTGATAGGGATGTCATGCAACCACAGTGTAGTTCCACTATGGCCTAACATTGGCCTTTTACTTCTGGTGATTGCATTTAGGCTTCAAAACTCACAAAAGTGATGTTCATTTGTGAAAATTACTTCATTTGTGCTGAAGTATCTTTACGTATCATAGTTATCTAATCCAAAATTCAATGGAAAAATCCCATAGGCTTTGGATGTTAGCTTCCTCATTGGCCTCAGGCCCCCAGGGAAGCAGCTCAGCGTGCAGCCAACTTTTACCCAGTGGCCACTTGTGGTATTGCAGCAAAAAAAATCCCCTGTAGGCCCAAACTCATTTTCTCCATAGACCACCAATGTAAAAGAGACGCCTGGAAAAGTGTTGACAGGACACCTTGAATGGCAAACAAGGCCGATTATGGCTTTTTATTATGACTTTTTTGGAGAATGCGCTAGGTGAGCAACTCCATTGAAATGAGGAAGTACCATCTTGTTTCCCGGTATCTAGGTATTATAATAAATCTAAGTTTGGCCTACAGAAATTTGTCATGCCCCAGAGTACTCTGTTTCTTGGCTTTAAGCAGTTGCCAAGCAACCAGTGAAGACTCCGAAACTTCAAAAAACCACTGAACAGAGAACCTTCGTAAAATGATGAATTGTCATTTTAATACTGTGGGAATTGTACATATTTAACAAACAAGACATAGCTAATAGCTATAGCGAGCTACAGTTAGCTTCGCTCTGTCTGGTTAATTGTTTCCCCCACTTTCCAATCTTTGTGCACAGCTAAGCTAACCTGCTTCTGGCTGTAGTTTCATATTTAACACATTAGAGTGGTTGATCTCTTCTGAGCAACAAAGCAATTGAGCATATTTCCCAATATGTCAAAGTATTCCTTTAGCAGTTACACATGAGATTGGTACATTTCATCACTATGATTTTACTTCTCTATATGGTAAAGGGTAGAGGGATGGGCAAAAAAATGGGGACCACATCAAGAAAAGTTCTCTGGCATTTATCCTCTTCCTGTTGTGCCTTGATATCAAATCCATTAAAGATCTGGATCAGGAGTGGATTTCCTCTCCTCGTCCTCAACAGAATCCAGTCTCTGTGAGCCCCTGAAACACAGGGCCAAGAGGAAATGTTTCACTCCTTTGGCTTCACATTTAAATCCAAAAGGTATCTCTTAAAGAGTTTATTCAAACAGCGTTAAATCCACCACATGCATCCATGGCTCCACAGTCAGTAAAATGAGCGGTTGTGGGGCTGTACTTGGTTTCCTTGGCATAAAATCCATCCACTTGAATCAAAGGTTTGCGCAGTGCTCTGTTGTGTTGAAAAGGGCAACAGATTCATACCCACAACCATAAAAACACAAGTCAAACATGTGGTTTACTTGATGACAAACAAGTAATGTCAGTCACATTACGCTGTTCAGTGTGTCCAAAAGTTTAATACTCAGAGGGTGTTTACTTTTAATCAGTCAAATCCTCAGCCAGTTCAGGCCTCACCAAAACAGCACTAGAACACTGTGCAAACACACAATGTTTTCTCCACTGAACAAAGTCCAGAAGGTCATTTGGGCAAACTCACTGGTGTGACAGAAGTCTGCACCTGTTCCACAGAGACAGGAACATTTAAACCCTGACACTGTAGTCAATAGATGATGAATAGTAAATGTAAATACACACACACACACACACACACACACACACACACACACACACACACACACACACACACACACACACACACACACACAGATAACAGGCAATCAGTGTCATATTCATTCAAATGCAAATGTGTGGCTAAGCTGCATGTTGATTTTGTCCCTGTCGATAAACAGACTCTGGATGTGGTAGCACAGTAACAACGTCCAATTTTCACTAAATCGCATTCAAGCGGGAGTTGGAGTCACGGCGCGAAAAACGGAACATTTTCACATCTATTGCAACATAACATGTGAGCATTGTCTCGAGGAGAAAGTCCTTACAGGTGCGTTTTGATTTTGAATTTGACTATAGCCTACCAAGAAGAAAACAACTTAAAGGACCAATCAAGACCAACAGCGACACTCAGTCACGTGTAAACACGCTGGCGGTGGGTTTGGAGACTTTCGGTTCACTCTCTGCCCTCTACAACCACCCAGTGATGCAGAAAATAAGAAAAGGAGGTGGAGGTGAGGAGCAGTTTGTGTGTTAAGTTTCTCTTTGACTGGTTTTTCTCTCTGAAAGTCTATTGAGGCCCTGAGGTTTAAGAGGCAGAGAGAGGTGTAGGAGGTGACATGAGAAAAGGTCTGAACCTTGTCCACCCCTAACCAAATGACAGTTGCTTTGAGGGATCATGAGGGAGCAGTCGTGATGGACACTACAGAAGGTGGGTCCCAGGAGGGTGGAGTCACGACGGAGCCTGTGTTTGCAAATTTAAGTTGATTGCATCAAAGTCGAACAGACAGCCGTGGGAGGAACAGAGATATTCTGCCACGGGACACACCGAGGGACAGCGACAGGGCGAGCTGGCCAGCTCATTGACTGGTTAATGAGCCAGGTTAATGTGTCCATCAGCCGGACTGTCTGAGCCCTCTCAAAAAATACAAGGGAAAAGTCAGGGAGGACAGAATGGCAGCCAACTAATCAAAAGAATAACATTAAAACAGACAAAAAGAAAAGACACGATGGATAGAGACACTTTTTTAACACAAAACCATACAATCCGACATGGTACTAGCCAGACCAAGAGCTGGCCAGCTACAGTGGGGTTCAAGAGACCACCACAGCGGCAATCTGTTTTCATCATTTATCAAAAACTAAGAATTCTTTTACTTTGCAGAAGGTTATTAAGAACGGTTACATGTTATTTCTATCTTTGGGAAATGCTTTTAAGTAACTGACAGACTGGTATATGAGATAGGAGGATTCTAAAAAGCTCGTCTTACCATGTTTGCAAATGTTAACACATGTATCCTCCAACACAATTTTAAATATCACGGTCTTTCAAGCACTAAGTACCTTACTGTTAATGCATGACAATGATAAAAGGACTCTGATTGAAAGGCTGGAAAGAGTTTCACAAAAACGAGTCATTCCCATCCAAACAAGGACAAGACAGAACTAGAGATGGCACTGTGGTTTAAAGCCAACATCTTTATGCATCTACATCCAAGATGCAAAGCCAACACTACAAACAAAGTTGCTCCAGCTGACAAGGACAGTTCACCCCCAAATCAGAAACACATTTTCCTCTTACCTGTAGTGCTTTTTATCAGTCTAGATTGTTCTGGTGTGATTTGCTAAGTGTTGGAGATATCAGCCATAGAAATGCCTGCCCTCTTCTGAATATAAAAGCACTAGATGGCACTCGGCTTGTGGTGCTCAAAGTGCCAGCAATGTCTTTTTCTAGAAATCATGACCCAGTTACTCACGATACTCCACAGACCTTGCTATGAGCAGTTTCATGTAGGAACTATTTGATTTCAACCGAACTACACCTGCCAACCGTATCACCGCAGAGAAGGAAGCGCCTATCTACTGTTAGCTCACCTGCGCTCGCTAACATAACGTTTACATCTTGCGCACGAGCCATGTCCATGAGTAGATGCATGCTTCCTTCTGCACGATGATACAGTTGTCGGGTGTAGTTTGGCAGAAAAACAATTGTTCCTAAATGAAACTACCCACAACAAAGTCTGTGGATTGTCATGCATAACTGGGTCATCATTTCTGGAAAGAGACATTGCTGTTGAGTTTTTCAAATGTATTTTTTTGGCACTTTGAGCACCACAAGCCAAGTATCATCTGGTTCCATTATATTCAAGAGGAGGCAGACATCTCCACGGCTGCTATCTCCTGCACTTTGCAACTCACACCAAAACAATCTAGATTGATAAACAGCACTAAAGTTAAGAGGAAAAATAAGTATATTTGATTTGGGGGTCAACTGTCCCTTTACAGGACCAACAAACAATCACAGTCACTACGCCGCTTCTTTCACAGCAGAAGAAGTCTAATGGTTTACCTTAGATTTAAGCATACCATCATTTCACTGTTTAAGACTTGCAGAAACTTTAGTTTGAAACATGGTTGCAACCAAACAACTTACAGTGACATATGTGAGTTGGTCGCATGAACGAGTAATACAACAGGGCGTAAGAACTACAGTTAAACACAGTAACTAGAGTTAAACAAGATGATGCAAATGTGCAGGTGTGGGGATGTTTTGCCTCATCTGGAGTCAGTAACTTGCACATGGTTAATCACATACTGACCAAAGAGTAAATCCATGCTATTCTGCAGAGGCATGCCATCATCTCTGCATCCTCGACTGCAACATTTACAAAAAAACAAAACAAAAAAAAGCCAAGGAAAAAAAAAAAGTAACAACAAACACACTTGGCGGTGCTCTCAAAAAGTGCTGGAATAATTTCAGCTCTCTGCAAAACATCTGATGCCAGACAGAGTGCAAGCTGTAATTAAGGCAAACGGTGGAAACACCAAATCTGACTTTCAACAAACCTTTCTCTGAAAAAATATGTTAATAGCATTGAACTATTATTTGACCAATTATTCGTATCAGTTTAATAAATGATGAAACCTTTTTGGCAGTTGACTTTTGACCCCACTGTATTTGCAAACACACACACACGCACGCGCGCGCGCACACACACTGAAAATCGTAACGGAACACATAAAATAAGGAGGGTACTGGGGGGCTAGGGGGGTTGGCAGGGAGGAGTCATCATCCAGATCATCATGAGTCTTCATTGCCAGAGTCGTCCTGGTTGTCGTAACGTCTGGTGGACGTCCCGCCGTCCTCGGCGGTGCTGAATCCCCCGGCTTCTCCTACGGACTCCATCTCACTCTCGTCTTCCTCCTCGTCCTCCTCCTCCATGTCGTCATCGTAGAGGTCGTCATAGAGAAGGTCTGAACTGCTGTCCTGGGAGGGAACCCTGGTCTGGACGCAGTACTCTGCCAACGTGGTCGGCACCTTGACGCCATCACGCTCAGCCTCCGCCGCTGTTGACATCACCTGCTTCCTGTGGGCCGTACAGGAAAAAAAACAGTCAGTGGTAAAGGTTATTTCTAAATGGAGTGACTGGATGATTCTCTGTAACCACACCAGATGAAATACTAAATGCTGTGCACTACCTGATAATCTCTGCATACTCCTTGTCCTTGCCTTTGCTGTCCCTCCACTTGCGAAACATGACGGACGCATCCACGTTAGCTGGGGAGAAGGTGTTGGGCTCATTGAGCAGAGAGATCACACTGAGCAGGATAGTCCTGATGGTGAGAGAGCAGCACACAAAAACACCCAAACAGAAAATGAGGACACTTCAATTTATCAGGTCCTGTCACTGTATGAAAGAAAAACTCTTCACAGGCTTTTTGAAACTGTTGTTGGCTTCATCCAAACCCAGACAGAGGCGTTACCTCACCTCTCTTCCCCCTTGCGGCTCAATTACATGCTGCACCCATCTGCTCAGGTTTTCAAATACAGACTCAGCACTTTACCTCCACTCCTGGACAAAACCAGTCTTGCTGACATGTTAAATTTAAAGGAAATTCTGAGTTACCCTGCAGCAGTGTCCTGCTCTTGAGATGTTACTCAGAACAAAGAAATGCTAAAAGTGAAATGTTAATTTACAAAGTTCTTGATTTCTGCTGTATGTAATGTGACATGATGTTTCCTGTTTGTCATTTTCTTTTATTTGTTCTTTGTGTGGATGAGCATGGCAAGTCCTCCACCCCCATCTTACTGTCTTTTCTGTTTTATGTGGGGGGCATTTTTACCTTTATTAGATAGCAGACAAATTGAAGAAGAAAAGTAAATGAATGGACACCAACTAGTTAGGGTTGGGGACAATTTTGCCCAAATGTTCACCGTAACATAAAACATGACTTTTTGTACACTGTAATACCAATTAAGGCCTTATTTAAAAGATGAATTAATTTAATGCCTTTAAAGACTTTTTAAGGATCTGCAGGAACCCCGTATGCAACACAGGTAACTGTCTGGAATTGAACCAGAAACTAGGGTACTGGTACTTGATACCTTTAAGGTATCGGCCAAAATAACCCACCAAGGAGTACTGAAACTGAGCCACATGCGGCCCAGAAGCAACCACTGAGTGGCCGGGCAGGGATTGGTACCGAGACCCAGTATTAAACGGCCCAAGGCAAATTTAATCAGACTGTAATAATAGTAAGCTCCGACGTTATCGGCTCTTGCCGTCACTTTTTAAAGTTTTGGTTTCCTGTATCATCATGAAGCAGCCTCTCGCCTGCTCTCTACATGTCAGGGCTGACCTCCTCCTCACAGAACACACACACTCAGACACACACAACAGAGTCAAGTCAGACAACAGCAGAGAGGCCGCAGTGCAGATGAAGGGAATATAAGATCAAAATTACTCCAGTTGACGACAACTACGCTTGTTACTGTGAGTGAGTGCGATAAAACCTCTGCCAGTAAAAAGCCAATGGTTTATCAATACATGTGATCAGCATTTAGAAAGACATATTTCAACCCGCTCTGTCCGCAGTCTCTGGAGGAATATTGATTTTATTGACATGTTAGATTTGTTTCCAGTGAGATATTATTGAGTTTATATAGTGACTTTGTTGTTGTAAACATGGCTGTTGCTGCCATGGACTGTCTAAAACTATATCCTGTGTAAATGACCTATAAGGAAAACGTCAGGAGGTGAGGTGTGTGTGTGTGTATGTGTGTCTGTGTGTGGAGAAGAGAGATAGAGTGTTATTCGTTACTTTTTATGCCACTTATGCTTCTGTGCATTGATAGCTCTTTATATTAAAAAATACATATATTTATATACACACACGCTGAAAATGTGGCCCATCAATATTTTCTGATTTAAACTCCGGCCAAGTTGAATTTGTAATTGAATAGCCCTGCTCTACATTGTATCCAAAATAAGAGAACGCTTATATAAAGACGTCATGTCTGTGTTGTAGCATGGATCAAAGTGCATAGAGAAGCAGAGACTGTCCGGCTGAGATTACCTGACGTTCTGGGTGGGGTTCCACCTTTCAGAGGGCAGCTCCCCACTCTGAGGGTCATCGACAGGAGGGTGCAGGATGGAGATGCACACATCTCCGTTCTGGAAAGAGAACAAAATGTTCTGTATAACGTCTGTCATGAAGACAAGAAGGTGTCTCTAAATGGCTCCATTTTAGTGTGACTATATAAATGCTGTTAAAACCACTGAACTACTTAACATTCATCAGCTCTTATCTTGTCTGTCAGAAATAAAGTGCTGGATGTCCCAAAACAGAGATAATTCTCTTCAGTCCTCCAAAGTCAATACCTACTCTACAAAAACAACTTGTCTCTCAGTCTACAAATGTTAAACCAGCAGCCAGAAACCTCAGTGTAATATTTGACAGTGACCTTTAATTTGAAAAACAAATTACAAAAGCAATTCAATCATGTTCTTATCAGCTCATAGAGCATCTCAAAAATCAGGTCTCCTCTCCGTCGACCTGATCTCCAGAAGGTCATTCGTGCTTTTATTTAATCTCGGTCAGATTATTGCAAGACGCCACGCTCAGGGTTAAGTCAGAAGACCATCTCATGCCTTCAGCTGGCTTTTAACAAACACTAGAAGACAAGATGGTATAAGCTCTGTTATAGCTGCCTGTGAGTTTGAGAATTGACTTTAAGATTTTACTGATTACTTTTAAAGCACTTCACGGTTCAGCAGCTCCCAGTTAGATTGCAGAGCTGCTGCTCCTCTCTGAGCCGAGGACTCTCAGGCTTATCTTTTTTTTTTTTAAAAAAAAAGCTTTTTTATTAATGCAAACACAGCATTTTATTTCCAACCTGTCTTATGTTTTTTAATGTTTTTGCCTTGTATTTTTTAATTTCTATTTTAATTTAAATTTGTATTGTTGCGATACTCTGATTTTATGTCACTGCAGTCCTAAAAGGTTTTTGTTTTTGTTTTAAATATGTAAAGCACTTTGTAACATTGTTTTCAAAGTGCTGCATAAATAAAGTGTTTTATTCTTCTTCTTATTATCATTAATACTGTGATTGTGTAAATGTCAAATTGGCACGATAATGGCTACAACAAAAACATTTCAAGTGACGAATACTAAATGTTTTACCTCGTAGATGTTGGGGTGCCACATCTTGGTGAGGAAGCGGAAGGTCGGTGGAGAGTACGGATAGTCCACTGGGAACTTGATGTGAGCCTGTGGGAACAAACGGAGGTTAACAGTCATAATGTGTTTTACAGGCAGCCAAGCTTGACTTCCATTATGCTAAGTTTAAGTCCTTTGAGCCTGTGGGTATCGGTGTGAGGGTGAGGAGACCCCAGGCACATGTGACTTGATGTTATGGAGGCTGATGTTGATATGTGCAAAATATGCGTCAAATGAACAATCTTTGTAAGACGCTCTTTCTCTAGCAAGATAAATTAAGTTCTTCCTTTATGCTTCTTTAAACAAGAGTGAAATAAAACAACAGGAAACAGCGGCATTACTCAGGCGTCTTAATTTTATGATTCAGGAACTAGAGAGGTTAGGGACAGCTGCTTTAACAGGATAAATAAGTTAAGTCCAGACCGAAGCGATTTCAAAATTGGAGTCTGTTTGTAACATTGCATTACAACTAAGTTTTCTCTTGACTGTCTTGTCAAGCCTCACAAGTTGCATAATGACAAGTGTTCAACCACAACGTAGCTTCCTGTGCCCTCTCATGTGAAATTAGTCACAAAAGTGAGATATATATCATACATTCAGCCACGTCTACCATCACACTATCAAGCAGTTTATGTTAGTAATTTAACACAAATGTAAACAGAGCGAGGCATTGGGTGACACAACAGTTGGTGCTTCTGGTTCTGTGTTTTCTTTCCAAAGTATTGCGCAATTATCTAGGTGAAAGGCATGCAGGCCTGGGTGTGTGTAACACCACCCCAGCTCTCACTGAACTGCTTCCACTCAGATAGGACTATCATTTCGCGACAACTAGCCACTGCCACACCAGTGCAGCCTTGGGATATTAAAAAACACAGATGCCAGGACACACTGACACAAGTTTCGATGCAGGGTTCAGCAGCGGACACAAAATTACACTTCATCAAATACACCTGCACCAAAGTCAAGGCATGTCTTCCTGTAGCACACCAGACTCAACCAGCCAGTGTTAGAAGTACATCTGTTAATGTAATTGTGTGGGTGTCACAGGGGCTCAGGGGTGAGTATATTTGCGTCAAAGCAAAAAGGTGCTGGGGTGAAAGTGTCTGCAGGCTCTCTTTTAAAAGTTGCATGTCTCTTTTAAAAACTTGCAGGTACATTTGATTTTATTATATTATTTTCTTCCTGTTTTGTGTGTGTTTTTTCTCATCTGACTACAGGAGCTAAGGATAGAGGGTGTAATATGATATGTTGTATAGACTGTAAAAAACATGTGATTCAAGGTTGCATAAATAAAATTGATTTGCCTAGACTAGACAGTAGACAACACGAGGATGTCAATGTAAAGGCAACAGCAGCACCTGCTCTGTATTATTTTAGCATTCCTGGGAGATTACAGCGTCATCTGCATTGCCTCAACTTGAACGCGGGCTCCTGCCGTACCGCACTTTCCTCAGGAGTTTCACCGAATAAGTGACATGAAAGATAGGGAGATGAGTCTCATCGTGCCCTTCTCTCTTACTCTTTCTCTGCACTGAGGTGCCATTTATATCGGTCTCACAGCTAAAAATAGCCGTCTGAAGCACAACCATCATACAGCAAGGGGGGGAGAGGGCTGGACAAGGAGAATGGAGGGAGAGGGGAGACAGACTAAAAATTAAAGAAGTATAATTGGCTGTCTGAGAGTGCTTTAAAACTGAAAAAGACCAGCAGAGGTGGGCAGATGGATCTGAGACAGGTCAGTGCTGAATTACAGTTTTTAAAAGTGCCTCAACCTCTTTAATGAGACTTTACTTGGTGTGACACTTTGATTCAAACAGAGTCACTGTCAGCTATCTTCTATATATCCCACGTAAAAAAAAGGAAAGTTGCCAAGGAGCACAGCTGCACCATATACATAAATATAAACACCACCACTGATTATATATCAGCATCAAGAATGTGTCTCATCATCCAAACACGGTGCCATATTTTGACTCATCTGAACTCAAAGTCTGCTGTCCTTTTGGTATTAGAAACTTTTGTCCCACCTTAAAGTAGCCTCCCTCATACAGAGTGTTTGGGGGCCCGAAGATGGCCACTTCCCAGTTGTAGAGGTCAGACTCCTCCACCAGAGTGATGCGGAAGCCCTCCACCGGCTGCTCCTGCAGAGACTTCAGCTCCATCATTAGGGCCTTCTGGGAACTAGGGGTCGCCTGGTGGGCCATGTTGATCCCACTTCTGTCACCAGTGGCCACAGTTGAGTGAAAGGTAAGGGGGATATTGTTAAGTGGAAATTAAAATGACAGGCTTAATGATAGTGTCAGGATCCTACTTAGATTTCACATGTTTAACATTTCATGGTCACAGTTGCAGCAAACAGCCTGTTAGCTTTGTTTGTATTGACATTAGCCTTTCTAGAACACGCTAGGACAATAGAAACAGTGAACAGATAGCAGCCCTGCTGGTAAACTGAGCGTCACATAAAGAATTCAAACACAAACAGGATATGTAGCCTGCCAAGCTAGCTCGGGTCAGTGCTTTACCTCGCAGGCCCTATGTGGGGAAGAAAAGGCAAAGTTAATAAAAAGTGTTTACCTCTGTCTCCTTGCACTGTACTGTGTGTTCGTGTCGTTACAGCTGACAACTGGCAGGTAAACTCATTGGCTGTCCATGCTAGCCTGGCTATGTCTTGACAAAGAGACAGTGACAGGAGCAGTGGATTCTCTGCTAAAGCCTATGGCTGGTCCTCGTGTTGTGTTTCCGAAATTCTTTGTGTGCCAGTGTTGACAGTTGACATGGAGCTAGTATCAGTGTAAGTCACGGTCTCCTGTGGATCATTCTTGGGCTGGCAAGAGGAAACTCGCCCTCCCTGACATCTCTCCGTGCTGCTGGTTCGGTTCGGCCAGGCGCTCAGCTGATCCCTGCTTGTTTATGTTTGTTTATCTGCTCTCTGGCAGTCTCAACTTCTCCACACGTCAGCTAAACCCCTACCGAGCAACTTCGTTCAAATGGGGCAGCTTCCCTGCTCTCGGCCGTCCCCTCCGGCACAGTGGCAGTGGAAAAGGCTGAGAAATTCGAGCCCACGGTCGCGAAAAGGACAGTAAGTGAGTGGTTTACACTCGCGAATTACAGTGGATTTCATCGATTTTTATTTTCCTCCCATCGGTGCTTCCGGCTATCATTGCGCGTGTCTGCAAAACGTAAAGCACGTAAGGGTGACGTGACGTGCGCGCACTCGATGCTAAACTAAAAAATCAAATTTAGAAAATATATAATAGTAAAAAAAACCCCGATATATTATAATATGCTACTGTAATAACTACAACTACTACTTATAATAATAGTAATGATAATAATAATAACAACAACAATTTGTGCACTTATTTTAACGTATTTTATTATTATTATTATTTTTAATCTTTTATGAGCTGCTGAACAGCTGAATTTCCCCTCGGGGATAAATAACGTTATTTCTATTCTACTCATAGACTGTATAAAATAAGATTCTACTCCATTCTATTCTACTACTACTACTACTAATAATAATGATAATAATAATAATAATAATTATAATAATCAGGGTCCTCGCACCGAGGTCGGTGCTTGGGCCCTAATATTAATAATAATAATAATAATAATAATAATACTTACACACGTGTTTATATTATTATATAAAATATGTGTACTCACTTTCTTTACTGATCAGCAAAATGACATAACAGCCCAATACTACTTTTCATTTTATGTGTCTTCTCACTTAAGTTGGACTTCGTTTTCAATAAACATGAGCTGCTTGACCTAAAGATTGTATCTGTGAGATGGCATATATGTAGGCCTATCATCCTAATTTTACATCAACTATTATGAAGTCCTATACTTCCCTGTTTTTTAATTCATTCAATTGTAAACGATGTAGGCCTGTGTTACAGTGGTATTTGTGTTCATTGTTGCTGTGAGTTGATGGAAAAGTTGATCAGCACAGTTTGACAACAATGGGTGGCTTATCTCAATAGATTAGGCTTTTTCTTTATAATCCTTGATTTAATCATTATGGGTCCATTCTTGCTATCATGTAAAAAAAAAAAAAAGATTCAGTATTTTGATAGTCTGACAGTTTGATTCTGATAAAAACTTAACTACAAAGGCCTAAGTGATGAATTATATTTTAAATTTGACCACTTTTTATTTTAATAGTGATGAGATTATAAGGGCTATTTAGTATGTCTACACTAATTCTCAGCATGTGAAGGAGATAAATTAGATAACTTTGTAGGTAAAAGGTGAGTAAAAGAGGCTGCTCTGTCACTCAGTCTATGATCACATCTTGAGGGCTGACTGGATTTCACTTGATCATCATCATTATCATTATGGGTCAGTCCCTTTCCATTTTTCTAACGAATACTACAATAAATATAACTTGCAATACAAATAGCCTAATAAACGTTGTCAGTCCCAGATATGTGAGTGAATAAAGCAAATACAAATTACTCTTGGGTTATTTGGATTCATTTTACATGAAAACGCTTTCCCAAACATTTGTATTCTATATATTTCCAAAGAAGCATACTGTTATAAAGTATTTTGTGTATGCTTCCTGTTTTCCTTTCATAACTCACATTCTGGGAGTTACAAATACATTTTGTTGTACTCCTACAATGCCAATAATGTCATTATTTAAAACCAACTCTTAATTTGATTACTGAGAAGCATTATCTCCGATATCTCGTCTTGAAAAACAGCACCTACCAGTATGCTAGCGCCACTGACTCGCACAGCTGGATGTAGTGTTGTGATGTTTTTTTTGACGTCATGTAGGTGAGTGACGTCAGACAGGAACCAGTGGAAGGGAGCTTGACAAATCAAGATGGCGTCCCACGCTGAAGCAGGAAAGAGATTTCAGTATAAATAAAACTCATTCGGAGAACAGTTTAAATTTGAGTGCAGCCTCGACACGACGTCGTTTGGATTTTGAAAGAGCAAGACGGAGCAGACACAGGTGAGAGGAGTGTGTGTTTGTGTGTGAGCTCAGTTTTGTTTCAGGGGCGGTGGCAGCAGAGGCAGCGGTCTGTCTTATCCAGCCACATAACATTACAGCCAGGCCACTGGCGAAGCTAAGCGTATTAGCATGAACGGTGGCTTTTTCCCCAAAGCATTATGCAGCAGCTAGTAGTGGCTGTCAGTGAATGCATTAATACAACCGTAATATTCCGCCAATACCAACTAATGTCAAACCCGACGTCGACTTCTTGGCTAAACTGTCACTGAATGTTAGCTGTTAGCCCGTTGAGCTAGGCGTATCCAAAGATAATAATAGCTTAGCTTGTAGCTAATTAACTCTGTCATAACTTAGCTAACTAACGCGAGCTAATGAATATACGACATTGCACTTCAGTCATGGGTGAGACATCCATGACTTTAATGTGTCTGCCGGTAATATTGGGAGAAATACGTGACAGCTGGGAGCCTTGACATTTATTTATCATAAACTTGCCTGAAATGTGATAGTTACTGCGACTCTTTCGTTATCAGTCAACCCAGACGCAGTTCAGCTCCTTTCAAAATAGTCAACTGATCAACTACCCTGGTGAGTTGTCCAGTGTTGTTGTGGCTGTAACCGTCAAATGAAATATTTCTTCTAACTTGACTCAGCTGTACTCTAACCGTGAGTACAGTTTAAGTTGTTAGCTTCGTGGAACAGCAACTTGTGGTGGATGGGGCTTTATATAACATTATGCTTAATTACAATAAATAACAACTATACAATGTTTGTACAATTAAAACAGATCTGATCGAGATGTACCTCCTGTTCACGAGATACCTCTCGATTATGTGTGGAACATTTCCATGGCCAATCATGATTAGCCACAGAGCTATAATAGTGTAGTGTCATGTATGATGACTAAAACTGAAAATGGGGCTAGTGGATTGTGTACAACTCCCAGGTTAGTGTGGTAAAAGTAACCTGGCAATTGGTTGCAATTTTACACAGTACATGTGTTTATAATTAAAGATTTGTGCTGCTGGTTACTCTCTTAGTGATCCCGGGCCCTCTCTGACCAGTGCTGGTGATATTCAGATTGCAGTGTATTACAGGCTACTGTGTATTGCTGATCATTTTATATTTTCAGCAGAAGGCACTTAATGAAGCAATATTTCCAGTAGGGATGTCCAATACTATGATTGTAAACCTGCTCATGTTGGGGATCTACTTCAACCAGGCAATAATGAATCCCATTGACATATTTTAGGCTCCTTAGACACCCATCATTGGTCTCTCTCTGGTGAACCCTTTACTAATACGTAGGAAGTGTTACTGGTAATTAGTGGAACTGTTCTTCTTTAAACATAAGCTATTATATTAATGTTTCAGTGACTCAAAGCATAAATAAAGAATGTGTTAAGTAATTTCTGAAAACTGGGGGGCAGAGGCAGACAGATCACAAAATAAACTCACAGAGCAATTAGGTTTATACTATTTGATTATCAGTTGTTTATGGTTAATTTTGTACATAACGTGTTGCCCACCTAGGACTCAGAGCAATGATGATGTGCTAGATGTTTAAATTTCTTTTCCTTGCTATTCGGGTTTTTTTGTTGCAATACTGTTTTTGGTTCTTGGTTGATAATGTACGCTACAGTTGCTTGTGTGAGTTAGATTTTCTGAAAATGACTGGCTGTAGTCTCATATAGGAGGGGATTGGTGAGATTGGGATTTAATCAAATGAGCCAGCGCACAAATGCAAAAAGCTGTGGAGCTGGGTGTTGATTTTCAGCAGTGTAGGCAGCACTGGCAAAACGATTATATATCAGTAAACCATTTGATTCAGTGTTTCTTAAAAATTTAGCATAGTGGAGCTTTAAGTACTTTTTAACTAACAAATAAGCCCCTTTCAGCTGCGTCAGTGGTTCTAATCACTCACTTTTTCTGCTGAACATTGCTCTAAACCAGCACACACAGAGTCAAAGTTCTGTGATCAGCGGATGTGAAAACAGTAGCGTCTCTGTGTTGGTAATGTCAGCCATTGTAGCATGGCATGACCATATAACGGGATTATGTGACTTGAGATGCACAGCAGCAGAATGTAGAAAGCCAATGGCATAGTGAAAAGTTTTGTAATAATTAGCATAAGTGTCATTGCTCTTATGTTTTTATTGAAGCTGTTCCATTAGACTTTTTTCTGAGCTCAGTGAAAGACATACTAAACTACTGTGTCAGTGTGTTTTTGAAGATACGTCAACATGTGCCATGTAAATATTAACTCTCTTTGACATTTGAAACAACATGGCACCCCTACAGCTCACTAACCTTACACCTACTGTACTGTTTTCAGGGTCTCTAAATGGCTGCGAGGAAGTCTGGATCAGATGCATATAACAATGGTGAGGACCTGTTTTTAATACTTTTGTTTCTCTGTTGACCCTCTTATGTTTTGAGTTGTGAGTGACGTGTGTGTCCAAGGTCCGTCGGTGCCTGTAGTTCCAGTGTGTATTCCTCTTCGTTGTTTTTTTTTGTCGTACACAGGACCCATCAGCTACCTTGATGACGTTCCCTTCAAGATCAATGACAAATTCCGCTGCCCAGCCAAAGTGGGGCTGCCTGTTGGTTTCTGTCTCCCAGACTGCGGCTCTTTGCTAGTGGACTCACAGGTTAGTCAGGCACAGGAAATTTGTTGATTTTTGCACTGGTGTTTTCTCACTCGCTGCACTTATGTGCATCTCCGCAGTATCCTCACAGCAGGGCTTAACCGTGCTTTGCTGACCTGCAATAATACGGCACTGATCATTATAGGCCCTGCCCTCTGTTCTGCGGTATCAACATTATGCATTTGGTCTTGTTGTCATGCTAGAAGCCAGAGAGAAGGCACAATTTTATGGAGAGGTGTAGTCAAGGACATGCTGTCAATAGAGTGACAGTTTGTTCCTAGGAGTTATTTCAGTTGTTTGTAGGCAATGAGCGATACCTGCTCAAAAAGTCAGAGTACCTTCTATTCTAAACAAATTACAGAAACCTCAAATTTTGAGTTTATTCAGATTATGTTGTACAAGCTTTATAGATGTCTAATCTGTAAAACTGGAGTTTAAATGACTTATATTCTCACAATTATTCTTGTTTTTTCTGTCACTCTATGTGCCCTCTTTGCCCATCACCCCCATCCTCCCTCTGTCTGTGGCCTCAACAGTATGACTTTTCTCTGGAGAGGCGTAGTGTGCGATGGGGAGTTGAACTGGCTGAGGCGAGAGCAGCAGAAGCGAGAGCAGAAGAGGCAGCAGCCAAGCAGGAGGCAGAGAGCAGGGAGTGCTTGGCACAGGCCCAAGACATTGATGGTGGTAGAGGGAAGAAACCTGGGTCTGCTGCAGAAGACCAGGACCTTCTACCACCTGCGCTGAACCCCGTCCTGGCGGGGCTGAGCCATAATGCCATCCTCACTCCACTGCCTGCCCCAAGCCTTGGGCCAAGGAAAACCCAGCCTAGCACTCCCCAGCCGCACAGCCTCAACCTAGCTGACTTTGAGCGGGAAGAGGACCCCTTTGACAAGCTGGAGCTCAAAACTTTGGACGATAAGGAGGAGCTTAGGAGCATCCTCCAGAGCCAGCCACAACCTCAACCTCCTCCCTCTGTATCCCCACCAGAGGTTTCCCAGATAGGGTCACGTGGGAACAGCCCGTCTCCTCCCAGCACCAACACCAGCATCACAGCTAAACCTGGCTTTACTCATAAACCCAATGGGTTGGTTGCCTTGCTGGACATGGACAGAGTTGGGCAGCCTGGGAGAACGGGGTTTGACGCAGATGATCGACCCTGTAACATCCGCTCTCTCACTTTTCCCAAGCTCTCTGACTCTGGTGACCCAGAGCCAGTAAGGTACAGCCCAGTCCCTACAGCTGTCCCCGCTCCCCGACAGAACCTACCCAACGGCAGCCCACCGACCATCCCCAAGACCCAAGTTATTGTTGCTCCTGAGCCAACCAGCCACACCAAGAGTGGTGCACCAAAACCGGTTAGCAAGAGAATACATCCATATCTTACTAATAGTGTGCATAGTTTGTGTGGGATGTAATGATGTAGATTATCCAGTGATATAAAATATAAGGATGCTCAAGAACCTTATTGACATTCAGTAATTTTTTTTTTCACTCTAGGTCAACCCAGGGTCGGGAACTTCTGGTCTGCCGTGTGGGGGAGCCCTGCTCAGCATGACTCCCAGCGAGCGTCAGTGTGTGGAAACCCTTGTGGGCATGGGTTACTCTTACGAGGGTGTCCTACGGGCCATGCAGAGACAGGGGCAGAATGTGGAGCAGGTGCGACTCCCTTTCACCCCAGTGCGCAGAAATCTGGATTCCTAGCATATTTACTGTCTGACATGCTTAACAGTTCATTGTTTGTGTGCTTTTGTAATTGTGTCCAGTAAAGCATCAATGCAGTACATCTGTAAACGTAGCCTTAAATTACAATAAAGTTGTTTCAGCACTTTTCCTGTTGTCTTAAACATTATGGCAATAGATCAGTTTTTGTGATCTGTACAGCTAGTACTGAACAATATGACCTATCCAACTATGTTCACATGACTATGGTGGCTATAGTAGCAGATGTGGCATAAAACAAAAGCAAAATATCCCAGGTTCTGTGGAGTTGGTATGTCATATTTAATACCAACTGGTTTTACATTAATTAGCACTGGGCATCACAAACTTGAAGATTCAATGCACATATAGCATAAAGAGAGCAATGAATGAACCCCAAAGACCATTAGAATTCATTAATTTCAATCCACAATATTATATTTACATTTGTCTTTATGTAATTCTTAATTTAAGGCTCATTAATGTGATTTTCAAAGCAGACCCATAATAAACTTACTTATTGTTTGTCTCAGGTACTGGACTACCTGTTTGTCCATGGGCGTCTGTGTGAGCGGGGCTTTGATGCAAGTGCAGTGGAGGAGTGTTTAGAGATGTACCAATGCTCAGAGGAAAAGGTTTGTACAATTTCCCATTAGCAAACCATCTTAAAAACATGCATTGTGTTTATATGTTAATAAGCAGGAATGGGAATTGATAAGATTTTATTGATACCTGTGCCGTTATCGATTCTGCATCTGGGTCTGATTCTTTATTATTTCCCTTAGTGACTCGTAATCAGTTTTTTTGTGGGAAAAATAGGCCTGCAAGGGTTTTTGGCACCAGTGCAACTCTTTTATAATCTCTGAGTCTAAACACAGTGTAGAAACAGAGTAGAAAAAAGGCATGCATGTGACACAGCATGGTGCTAATGTTATTATGAGAGGATATTTAGCCTTGATAATGAATGCACTGCATAGTTCGGAAGTATTGGAGTTTCAAATACATGTATCGATAAGCTTGGAGGCAAACAATTCCAATGGATCAGACAATTTGGAACCCGTTATCAACTGGTTTTGAAATATGAGCGACACCTCTACATCACTCTGTCTTTTGACGATTAAGATAAAGTCCATTGATTACATTGATAGGTAATATAATCTTAAATAGTTTTATTTTATCCTTCCCAGGCGTTGCAGTTTCTTGAACTAATGTCAAGATTTGGTGAAATGGGATTTCAGCGGGACGCCATCAAAGAGGTGCTGCTGGTCCACAACAATGATCAGGACAAGGCTCTAGAGGACCTGATGGCTCGGGCCGCAGCCAGCTGAGCCACACTAACCAGCCAACCAAAGCCCAGCCCAGGGGCTTGCCTCCCGCTACTACCCAACACAGCCCCTTTCCTTCTGCCTACCCTATCACACCATGCCCTGCCCTTGCCTTGGCTGTGGAAGGGACAGCTGGGAGACAGTTGTATTTCTCTCTGTGCTAAAACGTATTGTGTCTCAGCACTTCTTAAAGACTGTGTGCCTAGAGTGGAGGGGGTCAAAGTGTAACAATACTTCATGGTGGTGTTTTTTTTTCTAAGAAACCCTGGGTTAGGTTCAAGAATTTTGTACTGTGACAGTGTTTCAGAGTGGGAAGACTGACTGAGATGGAAAAGGAAGAAAATTTGGGCTGTGGTGTTTTAATGCCATTCTGATTTGCTTCCACTTGGAAGTGTTATCCAGGCAAAGCTGCAGGACCGAATGGGAAGCTGGTGACGGGCTCTGAATTCATTAAAGAAAGACCAGTTTGAACTCTTGGAACTCCCAAACGACTACGCTGCCATCTTCCACTGCTCTGTGCAGACCTAGTAAATGGTGGCGGGGATCGGGGGCCTCGAGGAGGCTCTCTTTAAACTGAACCAACTAATATTAAAAGTTAAAAAGGAAAAAAAAAAAGGCCCAGTCGTCAGACAGACAACTGACTCTCAAGAAGTGCCCTCTCTGCTCTGGTGCCCTGCACCTAGTTCTGTTGTATGTTGTTGTTTCATTCATTCATGTCTGTTTTTTCTGTTCATTTGGGCACTTTTTCATGTCACTTTGAAGATTCCATTTCTTTTATTTCTGTTTTAGGAACTACATAGATCTTTAGTCACCATAACTCAAACCATAAGAGATACTACTGCCCCAGTACGCTGTTCGACCTGCACTGGAATGGCCTGTTTAAGGAGTGGGGAGAAATAGGGGGAAAGTTCCTCTGTAGGAAATGATAAGAAATCTCCCACAGCCCACTGGCACAGACGTGTCACATACTACACAGGCGCACACACTCATAATTATCAACTTATTTAAAATAGTACACTGATTATTTCATTTACAAATAAAGAGTTTGATATGATAATGTAAGATATGTTAACTCACAAAAGTGACGCTTTTAACTGTCATGGACTTCTGTTTGCAGACTGGAAAAGAGTGAGTGGTTTAAAAAAAGAAAAAAAAAGAAAAAGAAATTATGTAAGTGAGGGTTGCTTTAGCAGCCACATCACAGTGCAATAGAGACATTTCATATTGTGTGACTGTTGACTGGCACTTTGAGCCTCAAGTAATTGTCGGGAGATGAGGAATGGTTTTCAAGCCTTGCTAGAAATTTGGATGTAACTAGGAAAGGTTTGATTTCAGTGATCTCCATCATTTATTCTCTGTTATTCAATTTCATGCCACAAAATCTATTCAAACATGACTTTGGTTTCTTGACTTGTCTACTATTTTTTCTCATGTGGAATATGAAACGACTGTTCATCTTGATTTTAGATGTGTTGCCATCTCCGCAGTCCGAAATGGCTAAAGTTAAAAAAAAAAGTTTAAGTCGTTATATGTCAGATGCATTCTCCCATATGTTGATTGGGTGTAGTTGTTCAAAAGAAGGTCAGGATTCTTTATTTTACAGTTTGTGTCTCAGTTCAATGCTACATATGTTAAAAAAAAACATGTCTGCTCAGCTGCAGCAAAGGCAAAGATGGCAGAAATTTTCATAATCTTGAGCTCTGTGGTACTGATGGGGATTTTGAGAGGCATGGTAACAGATTAAGGGCTTAAAGTTAGCAAAATGTGATTTGGAGAACTGGCACTTTGCTTGGAGCAGGTCCAGTACTTTGTCCTGTGTTTCACAATTGCAAAATGAAAATATAACTGAACACCAATCTATTTTAGAACAACCCCTGGTTTGACGGATCTATAGTGATTTATTTCCAATACATACAAAATTTTACTTGTGTAATAGGAGAAAAATGCAACAAATTGTCTGCAGAATATTCAGTACCATGTCCAAACCTCCTTCTGGGATGTTTGCAACACATTTGCAAGCATCCTGAAAACAACAAACATCCCAGTAAGTGACATGAGATATCATCATATATATGTCGTCCTATTCTTTTGGTTTCACCTGGTGCAGGCAAACATGACACGAGCAAGGTGTGAGGTTAGATCTAGTATCCTTATTCAAGCCAGCATTTTGTCTGATATGTGGCTGACATTAAGATCAACAAATCTGTTTTCCCACCACTTCTGTTCTTAGTTGCCTTCCGTTTTGATTTACTGTGATAAAGAAAAAAAAGAACATTTACTTTACAGACAGACACATAAGTGGTATTATTGTTGCCTTACATAACTCAAGTGTGGTTTCCTTAGTCATACATAAAGCAAGTGGATGCTCACTTGCCTCTACAGCCTCTGGACCTCCTCCATCAATGCCTCCTCCCATTTCTGTTACAGTCTCCTTGTTGTGTTAGGATTAATATAACTAGGTTCTCATTATTTAGGGCATCATGTTTAAGGGGTTTATACAGTATATGAGATCCACCTCTAAGCCACTGCATAATTGAACATGGGGCGCTAATGAATCTAATGAACATTGAAATATCTTTATGGTATTATAAGAGGTGGGCGAGTTGAGCGCCTTTCCCGGGCTCCTGAAATGTGATTTGCAAAATGTTCAATTTCCTCTTGAAGGATTTGGAAAATCCACATGATTAAATGTGCACATCTTTTCAGTGGTGAGACTGTTGATCGTTGCTGTTGTTACTTTTTGAGCTTAATGTGATAATGGTTATTTTCTCAAGTGTCGTCATAACATACTAGATGTGTTGACCTAAGCTGGTGTGGAGGGACATCTCTCCTGCTCCATGTTTTCTCTCTTTTACAGCAAATGCATTTTTTCTCTCTCTGTTCAGTTTGCGGCAACAATATAGGTGGATGTCCATCCAGGTATTGTCAGTGGCAGCTGGAAACATCTAACCGTGTGGCCTAGTCAGCAGAAAAAAAGACAATTATGCATCAGAATAGAGACAATATTCAGTCTGGCTGAGCTCACCAGGGTTAATAAGCAGAGGATTACAAAGGCATTTAAAAGTATCTGTATGATTTCAGATTTCCATTTCAACCATGTCTTTGTGCTCATGCAAATAATGAATACATTCAGAAAAATCCAGTAAGCTAGCTCTGTGGAGAATTTCTAATATTAAGACTCATGATGTCTTTCCTTTAACCTGAGAATATCCAGGTAACTAAATGTTCACAGTAACAATTATAAACATAAGAGGGAATGTGTCATAAACAACAGAGCTTAGCTCAGTAAAATTATACATAAATCTTATTTAAATTATTTCTGTCAATCTGACATTCATTTATTAAAACATTTTAACAGAGCACAAACTCTTGATAACTTATGATTTAATTTGGATATTTATATATTACCTGAAATTCTATCAAATAAATAAAAGGCAATTATTCAGTTTATATTTGTACATATTAACTTACTTATTGATATAGGTTCAGCTGTTCAATTTGACTATCCATTTTGTCACTGAAACAAAATATGATGTCCTTAAAACGGAGACTAACCAGAATCATCTGATCAATGAGCTCACGCAGTCGACGTGAACGAGCACGCATGACGCTCGCGTTCACGTACGACCTTGTTTTTGTTGATGTTTAATTTGAGTGCGGCTGCGCGCTGCCCAGTGCTTTCGCCGTTGCTGACGCGACTTGGCAGGAAAAAAGAGAACGTGAACCCTGTGGCAGCAGCTAGCGACGTTACCGAAGCTGAAAAGGGAATACGGTCAGATTGTAGTATCGTTTAGGAGCCCAGAAGGCAAGCTAGTGACAGCAAGTCGGCGGCAATCTCAACCAGCGACTAACCAACCTCTCCCGTATGTGATCGCCCTTCTTCGTCGTCGGACGCTTCCAGCGAGGGCCAAGGAACAAAATAGCATATCGCCATTATATGATCCAGTGTCCAGCGTCACTTTTACCCTCCATGTGGGTGAGGGAGCTGTGTGTATCAGATTATGGCGAGAAAAACAGTTAGCAGGAAAAGGAAGGCAGGAGAGCCCAAGGACCAACAACAGGTAGGCGGAAACCGGTGCTGATCCATGTTAGCTAGCCAACGCTAGTCAGTTGTG
This sequence comes from Epinephelus awoara, assembly GCA_035609425.1. Taxonomy (NCBI): domain Eukaryota; kingdom Metazoa; phylum Chordata; class Actinopteri; order Perciformes; family Serranidae; genus Epinephelus; species Epinephelus awoara. The sequence continues at coordinate 16,873,075 of CM069296.1, forward strand.
TTAGCATGCTAACTAGCACTGGGCTAGCCAGGGTTAGCTGATACAAGCCATGTCAGAGGCAGACTATTGATGACATTTCAACAAATTAACCACTGCAATGTGTTAGACTATGTCGACATGGCATTCACAAACAGTCACAGCTGTGGTCATGTTTAATCAATAATATAATTAACGTTTGTGTGTTTCTATTTCAAAGTCAGTACCTGCTAATGTTAGCATAACGTTATCCAACGGCAGTTCGTTATGAAGACGACAGCCAGGTTAACGTTGGCTAAAGGGCTAGCTATTGCAACATATTATGGCAATTATTTAATTGCAGTCACAGTTAAATAACATTTTCGTATGTAGACAACGTTGACATCCCCTTGTTCTGATGGGGCATTGCATGTCACCCTCTAGTAACCATCCTAAATATCGTTAGTCATCGATGAATCCTGGTTTGTTTCATAGCTAGTGTCAAATAATTAGCCATAACGCTAGCTAACGTTAGCAGAAACGTTGACTAGCAGTTAGCTAGCATAGCTACCGTAGATACAGACCAACCGGCCGACTGCTCGGCCTGTCCGGGAGAATGAAATGGACCTCTGCCCAATTGACAGCCAACATTTATCAGCACGAACATCCTCAGCTCACAACGTGTCCTAAGCTCAGTTTTTGACACCACAAAATATTCGTTGGCTTTAACGAGAAGTTAGTTGGCAATATTATTGTTTTTGCATGAAGGCTAACGTTACTGTACGACCTGCCCTATCTGCATTGTATGTCAAGGCATGCCTGGGCGTGTGGGGCTACCCTTATTCACCAGGGGAATTAGACCATAAACATATCAGCAATTAATCAGGCACTCACCTCAGATATAACAATCAAAGACCACAAGAAGAATAATAGCTGCAGCACCTCAGATCCCTTTGAGGTCCAGGAAATATAAGTACGTTTTGTGTGTATCCTCTCTGCCCCAGTACTGTTACACATCTTATAATGGGTAGGGATAAGTAGGCCCGGGTTCAGGGTTGGAAGTGAACTTTTTGTTCACCTGACACTGTTGCTGGTGGCTTCCAAAATCTACAAGCCACTCAACAGATTACCATTACATATTTTATCAGCATATGGCTAGTGGCTGGTGCTAATTTCCAGTCCTGCTGGGACAATATTTATCAGCAGCATTTGTAATTTTATTGTAATTTCAAGTCATATTTCCTCATAGTTTCTGTTTGAGCAGCAAAAAGAGTTGGAACAAAATTATAACTGCTTTGGTTATTTCTTGTAAGTATAGATGCCTGACAGAACAATGACTAGCAACTCATGTTTACCTGTAAAAGAGAGGAATGTTGCTCAGGGACACCTGAAAGCATACAAACTTCTGTGTCCTCTGCATTGTTTAAGCAGCTTTAAAATGAATAAAATGTCATCCAATCGATGATTTCTTCATTTGATTACAAGACTAGCTGTTCTGTCAGTTTCTGTCACCACTTTAATTTGAAAAGAGTTACAGATTTTATTTGACCATTTTTTTAATTGCTTTTTTTTTTTTTTTTTTTTTTTGCAATAATAGTTTATGTCCCTAAATAAATCTGTTAAACCAAAGCGTTATGATAAACCAGCACAATAAAGTGGAATAACATTTTTAAAAGCTGAGCTACCGCTGTGACCTAAGGTTGTAAATTGTGAGTTTGTGAATAGAATAGCTGTAATTGCACAGATCAAGTTTGGTTTCTAAATGCCAATTAAAGCCGCTAGTGTTACAAAGGTTAAATGGATGGTCAGACTAAAGTGTGACTGGTTTGACATGATGTGATTCAGCCAATACGCTTTTGGCGTGTGTTTGCGTGAAAGAGATTTTGTGTTTTCCTGACCAGTGATAATGCAGTCAGCAGGTCTGCTGACTAACAATAGGTGTAGTCTGAAGCTCCATTATAGATGGACAATAACACTGGCCTACCTGAGCAAGATCAAATTCAGCGCTCTTGTGTGCACTAGGATTGTATTGACCCATCCTGATGAAGTGTCATTGACTGTGTGGATGTGTGGTTTTGCTGTAATACTCCCATGATCCACTAAGGCTCTTAAATCTTTACCAGCGAGCTACACATATGTGTCCACAGTCCTCTGGGGGATGGGTACGGCTCAGCGCGGATAGTTATTGAAAGCTAAGAAGGTCTGATGCAATGGGATCATATTATTTGAAGACTTGTTTGATTTGATATATAGTCATATCATGAATTAATGTAATTGTAAGTTCTTTTTAATTCCATGTAAAACGTTAACTATTGATTGTAAGGAAGTAGAGGTATACAAAATAAATGGTTTGGTATGAACCTTGGCTTTTGGGGCACAGTACAGTGCAGTCTTCAGCATTCATTTTGAAAATGGTAAAGATTCAGTGGTGGTTCATGGGCTACAAATCTTATTGTAAGAGTTAAGGCACTGGAATACTGATATATTGTCAAAAGGAAAAGACAAATAACAAGAACAAACTAGAAGAACACCCTGAGAGTGCAGACCTCCACCTAGGCCAATTGCCCCATCTCGCAAAGTTAACAAAGTCCAAAATAATTTGCGTGTCTGCCCCTTGATTTGGACCTGCTTCAAAATCTTTATTTTTTATTTAAAATTTAAATTTATTTTTAATTTAATGGGTTCTTCTCTGGTATGTGCTACACCCTTCCAGCAAGTTTTCTGAAAATGGGGCTAGTACTTTTTTCTGTAATCCTGCTGACAAGCAAACAAACCAAACCGGAAGCATGACCTCCTTGACAAAGGTAAAAACACAAATGTCAGCAATGCTCCATCAGAACTCTGACCTGTTAATAATTCCTGAACTGAACTGCAGCTTGCCTTTGTTTGTACAGGGGAGGCACAGCAGACTGATGGAAATGCACACGTGAAGGCACATGATAGTGGGGCTCTAGCACTTTGACCAAATGCTTTGATTTGATTCTCTACAATGTACAGTATATGTGAGTGTGGTTGCATATACACAGCGATAACCACTCCATAGCCGTACTTATTGCTTTGACATGGTCCAAATCTACAGCGGGAGACTTGCCTTCCAGTCTGTCTTTGACTTGCTCTGGTAATTGACATATTTGGATGATATGCCGTAACTGGAATGTTTGAAGTGTTTCCACGGGCATACTCGACTTCAGTTGTACAAACCGGGGCTTACTGTGCTAAGCTGACTAACATGCTACAGCTGATAACCAGCAACCAGTGCACCAGTGCTAAGCTTTCTGAAAAACCTGGCCTTTAAAATTTCTGTTCCGAACTGAGGTTGTCACGTACTGACTGAACGCTCTGTACTGAACAGTGCAGGAGAAATATGTACACTGTTACAACCCTGATTGATAATCTCTGAAACATGTTGGACTTGACATAAATTGTACTTTTCCCACAAAAAATCTGCAAATTGATTAATTTTTTTTCCCCCTCTCCTTTTGCAGCTGGGCTGGTGTCAAACGCCACACAAGCGGAGCCGTGTTTCTTGTTCATCACGCCATGCCCAGCAGTGGTGGTGCAGTCGGCGCTCAGTGGTATGTGCCCTCCGGGGGCGGGAGTTCAGACCTCAACAGCAGCATGAGTTGCGGCTCCAGCGGAGCCTTCGGGGCTTTGCAGCTGGCAGGCTCCCTGGCATCCTTAAGGAGAGGGAGTTCTCACTGGGGCGACTCAACAAGGTGTTTGCTTCGCAGTGGCTCAACCACAGGCAGGTGGTGTGTGGGACCAAGTGCAACACGGTGAGATGTCATTTTGTTATTAACCTGTGTTTATTGTTTAAGAATTCCCATATATTTCCATGTTTTGGTGTTAATATGAGAGTACTGTCACTTAATCAGTAAGATTACATGCACTCAAGTAATTTGATTACAAAAAGAGAAGGGCAATACTCAGATTATTGCAACTGTCATGTTAACAGTAACAAGGTTGATATCAGAGTAAAGGGCCATCCACACCAAGAAAGATAACTGTAACATTAACTATAACGATAACAATGGCAACATCCACACCAATGAACGATATCGTAGTGTTGCTAGGTTACGCCAAACACACACTGCTCGGTGCGGTCGGCAGGGGAGCAGAGTGATGGATAAAATGGATATTGATGACCTGTTATTGCTGTATGTTGCGAGAAAGAAAAAGAAAACCAATTTGCCGCTTGCTCCGTCTGTCTGTCTGTCTGTCTGTCTGTCTGTCAGCTCCATCTGTCATGAGACAAACATGAATGAAGACGTGCAGTTTAATGTGTTTCATCGGCGACGAGCTGTCATTACGTGCAACAATTACGCACGGCTGCGCGCTCTTTATAACTCACTGTGTGAACCTATGTTGCATAATAAAGATTTGCCCCCCCCCCAGTAACTTCATCCTGGCACCTGAATTTTATGAATGGAGGGGAAAAGAGGAGACGCATTCCCCTGCAAAATGTATTTTATTGCAGTTATTTACCCGGTATTTGCAAAACAAAATCACTGAAGTTAAGGTTCTGTCACAAAACTATATTGTTACGGATCTTTGCACATTTTTAAGTGGGTATATGGAAATCCTGGAGCTTTCGTAGTGGGTATACATGATGTGATGAACGTCTCGACCTGTCATTTCGGATGGATTTTGATTGGCTGTCAGTGTTTCTATCGTTCATCAAATCGCTCTGAAAGTGATCCAAACGATATCGTCCACCACTATCGTTGTCGTTATAGTTGTAGTGTGGACGCTGCCAAATACTTGAGTTTAGAACAATTTTTAAAACTGTATATTTATATTTATAGTTCTTGGTGTGGACGGCCCTTAAGTATAATGCAAATAATGGAGGTGAAATAATTGTTAGGCTTTCAAATTACTTGGTTTTGATTCAGTAACTAAGTAATTCATTAAGTCAGCAGGGTTTCCCTTTGCAATGTGATGTGTCCCTCTTCTCATTTTGCCTGAATCTTAAGTTTAATATTGTATTTCAAAAAAAATGAAATTTCTTTAGACTTTAGCAGAGGCATTCTTTATCTCAGGCAAGGTGGTGCGCCTCTGCTATTTATCATTTTTAGAAAACCTTTTTAATTCCAGAGCCCACCTCCCTATGTGCAAATGCTCTACGAAAATAACATCCCTCCTGACACGATTTTGCAAGAACAATGTCGCTCCATCCACAGCTTAGTGCTGCCTAAGACATGTGTGATTGGTTTGAAGAAATACAAACAACCCAGAATGTTGTTTTTTCCTGTTGTGCAGAATAATTATTGTTTCGGCCAGAACTTTCTTCAGCACTGGCACAGCATGGGAGAAGTCTAGTCATGAGAGACTAACAGAACCATGACCCGAGCACCGTGACAGTTAGTTACGAAAACACAAACCATTACAGCCCTCATATCTGTGATAGTGTTTCTTGAATGTTTCTGCTGGGTGAATGTCAGCCCGGTTGTTTCAGTCAGATCACCGGACACACATAGGGAATATGTGTATAGGGAATAGGGAATTTCTTCAGATTCGGCATAAACGGCCCCTTGGACTTGGAGTCAAAAGTCAAGGTCAATGTGATTTTGCATCTGTCTCATTCTCATGAATGCGATATCTTCAGAAGACCTCAAGGGGAATTCTTCAAATTTGAGATGTCCACTTGGACTGAAGAATAAACTGATTAGAATTTGGTGTTTGAAGGTCAAAGGTCAAGGTCAGTGTGACATTAAAAAACATGTTTTGGCCATCACTCAAGAATTCTTACAGTTATGACAAAACTTCACACAAATGTCTAATAGGATATAATGATGAAGTGATGACCTCATTTATCCAACAGGTCAAAGGTCAACCTCACTGTGACATCATAAACTCTACATAAAACACTTTTCTGGCGATTACTCAATGTCATATGTCAGGAACTGAAGGGGAGGTGGACGTGGTCAGATACTGAATTGGGGACATTAATCTTGGTTGTCCACCTTGAAACTGTGCTGACTGTAGATCTTATGTGCTGCTGGGGGGAGATTTGTGTGAAGCATCCATGTTTCACAGACATGGATGGAAACTGTAAGAGAACTTGACTGATGCGCAGGGCCATACAACCGCAGAACTGTAATTCTAGTTTTTGTTTTAACTTTTGAATCTGTTATACTGATTCAGTGTCTTTTCTTCTTTTACCTGCAGCTTTTTGTAGCTGATGTGTTGACGGGCCAGATAACCCGTATTCCCATGCTGAAGGACAGGGAGTGTAATGGTGGAGGCTCTGGGGTGGTGGGTGCAGTGGTGGCGGGGCAGCATTACCACCCCACAGGAGGCTCTCGTGCCCGGCTGGACCAGCAGGGCTGTGGGATCCACGCTATTGAACTCAACCCCTCTAGAACGTTGCTCGCCACCGGAGGAGACAATCCCAACAGCCTGGCCATCTACCAGCTGCCCACACTGGACCCTGTTTGCGTGGGAGATGTGAGTGGTTTAGATCTGTTTGGGTTTACTGGCATCTAGTTATGGCCTGTGGCTGCTGAACCTCTCTGGGGCTGCAGTAAATCACAATCAGACCAAGATTTTTATGGTCCCCAGAGGATGAATCCTTGTGACTTTTGTGATTCCTTGACTTCTTATCAAGTTCCACAAGATGTCAAATTTTCCAGTTCATGACAAGATAACAGAACGTTAGTGATGGCATACCCTCAACCAGAGAACAGCGATATATTGTAATTCTTTAACATGATACATATTTAGTTAATCTTGTGCCGCCACTGTTCAGCAGTTGTTGTTCAGCAGTTCACATCGAAGCACCCAGAGTTGTGTAAATGTTGTTTTGGTTTTACATAGTAGCCATTTGTTTTTCAGGAAGGTCACAATGACTGGATCTTCTCCATAGCATGGATCAGTGACAACATGGCAGTTTCTGGTGAGTTGTCTTTATGATCTTAGTTGTGTGAGATGAACACAGCTGTGTGAGCTTTAGGGGCTCCATAAAAATGCAGTATTTCACCCGGATGGGCGTGGTTTTGCAGGACATAGCAGAACACACTTAGGTTGGATCTGTGATGGCCTCGGACATAATGGTGATGGTCATTATGTAGTCAGTCTAAATTTTAATACATTTTAGCACTATTTAGTTGTACTTTTTTCTCAGTATAACTTTATGATGGTCAATTTGAGAATTTATCAGCAGTCAGGGAAAGTCATTTAAAATCTTCAGGGAGGTCTTGTTGCTGTTGCAGCTGTATGAACAGTAGTGTATAAGGAGCAAAATGCATCTCAGAGTGCATCTTTGTAAATCATTGATGATAAGAATAAATAATCATCTCCTTTTAAAGTTACAGTTCTGCATGGGGTCTACTGTAGGTTTAAATTTAGGGTTAAGGTGAAGATTCGGTCAATAAGCAACTTTTTAGGTTATGGTTTTTGCTATCTCATCCAAAAAGTGACGAGACAACCAAATGTGAGCCGATGAGAATGTGCATCAGGCACATGACAGTCTGTGTGATGCAGAATGTAAGGCACCACCCCCAGGTGAAATACTGTGTTTTTAGGGAGTTCTGTGAGTATTTATATGCCTTCACAACTCTTCACTACATACTCTTGTGTCAGTCCTATAGGACTGACCCAAAAAATTCGAAGCTTCGTTCGATGGCACGGGATTCGATTGTGGGAAAAAAAAAATTAAAGCTTCTGCGCTTTTTTTCCGTTTTTTGGGGGGAGGCCCTAAACGCAACACTAACACCGTCAACGAGCCACGAGCGCAATCGGAGCCGCTCTGAATCTGGTGTCAGAGACACTTCTGATCCTCTGAGTTGCGCATCTGTTTGATTGTGTTGCAGTGTGCGCCGAGAGTTTTAATTTAAGGTGCTCACAGACTCGGGCACACTATAAGCGGAGCGTTGAGCGCACTTCCGCGTTGTAGTTTCCAATAAAAATGTCCGTGAAACACTACATTACCCCCAATTCTTGCACGTTTCTGTCATGGTGATGTGAAAAATACATGTCGAGCAGTCTTTTGAGTGACACTGGTGCGCGGAGCGGAGTCAGCACGGTCGTAGAATCTGAGCTTTGCGTGCACAGGGCTGAACCCCCCCCCCCCCCCCTGAATTATATTCGTTATGAGCTCCGAAGCTTCGAATGTCCAAATATGGATTCAAAGGTCAGCCCTATGCTGTTAGTAGAAATATACTGTAACTAAGCAGTAGTCAAGATTTGTCTTATATGTTGAATTCCCCAGGGTCCAGAGATGGCTCCATGGGCCTGTGGGAGGTGACAGAGGAAGTAATGAGCCAGGCAGAACGCAGCCAGAACGAGGAGGCAGTACCCTCGTACGCCCACATCTCCCATCGTGCCCTCAAGGACATCCCAAAGGAGTACACCAACCCATACAACTGTAAAGTCCGTGCTCTGGCCTTCAACAACAACCATAAAGTGAGATTTATTCTGACGCAGCTGTTGGGGAAACCATGTGATGTGATTACACTGTTCATGAAATATTTATTACGAGGTGTAATTTAGTGGGTGCCAGTTTTTAGGAAAACACAGGCTATGAGAAAAAGATCATTTGAGCCCAGGAACTCAAACACTGAGATTTATGTCATCTGATTATGATACATATTCATTGGTGTTTATGATTAGTTGACTGTCGTCAGGGGGTTTAAAAACCCCATTTTATTTCTCTATGTGATATATGGATTTGCTGTTGTAGGTTAGCACCCTTTTGTTTGTACAAGAATGTGTTGAACTTCGCTTTAAGTAGTAACTCATCCACAGAGCCTGCTCACCTCCACTTAATCAAAATCTAGCTCAATACACATCTACCATTCATCACTTGTGTAATAAGCTGTTTGTTACACCCAAGTTAATAAAAAAGTCATGTGCAACAGCGTTAACACCGTTCTAAAGTAGCTACAAATGAAAGCTGTGTTTTACCCATAATTTATGACATGGAGAAAGGAGTGTTTGAAACACTTTGATTATACACATTGACAGCAAAGGAATGCATTTTGCCGCAGAAGTGGTTTGTGGACAACTTTTTTCTTTTGTGAAAGAGTATTTAATACTAAAAACATTGAGGTTGAGCATAATTTGCGAAACTTGCGATAGGTTTATTGGCAGGAAATGTTGTTTCTGTGTTCTGCTTCCACCTACTTTAGCTTTAGTCATTTACATCTGTCTTTCCATGTCGTTTTAACCTTTCCAGGAATTGGGTGCTGTGTCTTTGGATGGCTATTTTCACCTCTGGAAAGCTGAACACAACTTGTGCAAGGTAAATCACAATGCATAGTTTGACTAATAATCATGTGATGCATTTCCCCTGCACACTTCATACCAGGGTGATACATGTAACCAATGTAGAACATGGTGACAACAACAACTTGCTGTAGTTTGTTTTAAACACCAGATCAGTTTAATATGCTGTCAGTTACCAAAACATTAGATAATCCTCGATTTATATTTTTTTTAATTTTCTTTTGCTTTTCTTATTTAATGTAGCTTCACAGTGGAGTTGTGCTGGATAGCTTTTGTACTTGATAGCCGTACATACTCGCCCTCATGTGAAGAAGGAAGGACTGTTCTTGACATCATCCTTTGTTGGTTCCCATTTAACATTCAGTGGCGTTTCCCTCTAGATACTGTCCACCAAGCTGCCTCACTGCAAAGAGAATGTGTGTCTGGCATATGGACAGGACTGGTCAGTGTACGCTGTGGGTTCTCAGGCCCATGTTTCCTTTCTGGATCCACGGCAGCCCACACACAGCATCAAGTCGGTAAATTCCAGAGAGAGAGGAAGCGGTAAGTGATCTGTAAACTTCTGTAAAGCCCCTTTTCCCACTACACAAAAAAACCCAACTAACACTTGCTAGCATCTGGCTTTTTTATGTAATACGAAAGGTTACAATCTGCATTCACCCCTGGGTCAAATGACTGCAGTGGTCACAGGTTCTTATCTGCTCCAGCTCTGATTGGATTCGATTTGTAATGATGGAGACTTAACACCTGGGTCTACGTGCTAATACAGTGACAGGCTGCCACAAAATACTGTCTATCTCCCTCTGAGCAGCACTCGAACATACAAGCACCATAACATTTTCTCTGGCCTCTGGTGACATCAAACATAGCGCAGGAAATAAAAAGCACACAAAGGCACACCTGTTTGTTGCAGGGCTTTGTACACAGCTCTGGGCCACTGGCAATGGGAATGCAGTCTATCTAGTTTTCTCGTGTTTAAAAAAAACCTGCATACGCATGCTCATCTTGTTGTAAGAGGGCGATAAGAAGCTAATAACACAAGCAGAGAGCAGCTGACCTCCCTGAACTACTTTGTGTTGATGCTTGCATACTAAATACTACTACTTTTGAGTAGCTTTGCATTCATGACAGCTGTGTCTGCAGGGATCCGGTCAGTGAGTTTCTACGAACACATTGTGACAGTGGGCACCGGCCAAGGTTCCCTGCTCTTCTACGACATCCGGGCCCAGAGATTTTTGGAGAACCCTTTGAATCCAGCTGGAGGGTACCGGAAGTGCCCAGGAGATGGCATCCTCAAACTCACTACAGGGAAAGGCTGGCTGGTACAACTTCTTTTTTTTTTTTCTTCCTATTACCAATAAATTAGTCCTTTCTTTTGAAAAGTGCTAACTGAGTTGTCCTGACGCTAGTGTTAAAGCAATGTAGTCATGGATTACTAACATTTTCATACTTTTTCCTCTCCTTCTGCTCAGAATCACGATGAGACGTGGAGGAGTTACTTCTCAGACATTCATTCCTTCCCCAACGCGGTGTACACCCATTGCTACGACGACTCTGGCACCAAGCTGTTTGTAGCGGGTGGACCGCTCTGCTCCGGCCTGCACGGCAACTACGCAGGACTGTGGAGCTAGCCTCTCAGCCCCATCCATCACTCTGTCACTACATCCTTGTCCAGATCTTAACCAGTCCCTCCATCCCTCTTCCTCTTCAAGTCCGTTGACGTCGCTGTCTTTGGTATCCCTCTTGCTCATTGAATTGTCACTCTGTTTTGCTCACACATGGACTCAGGAGCATGATCTTGCCCTCACCGTGTCACTGCTTTGAATATTGTTGTTGTGTATGTTTGTGTCCACCACTACACTATTCCCTTCTCCTCCAATTATTAGTTTGCTCCTTTCACCTCGGCTACTCAGTTTCGTTTTATATGAAAATGTACAAACAATTAACTAGTAATTTTCAAGAGCTGTGAAGTCTGCCACTAAGCAACTCAGAAGAGTACTGCAAAACATTAAGAATAAAGTAATACAAGTTCTCATCGTTTAAAACATCAAACCCGCAGGGATTAGGCTATGGTCTTTTGCTGGCTTGTTTTTGTATGTAAGGATAGTGTTTACTGCTGCTTCCTCTGTGATAAAAGACGGCGTCTTTGTGAAACAGCTGTGGAATTTTCGTTCTCTCACTAAAACGGACGGCAATAAAAGAGAGGGGTAAGAGGAAGACGGACTGAAGAGACAATTCATTTTGAAGGACTGAAACGGATTGCTGTTTGACATTTGATCGAGAATATTAACTGGTTGGAACAGCCCGTCCTGTCCCACAACAATCAGAACGAACTTCTCTCTTCTCCTGGCAGAAGTAAAATGAAGAAGCCAATCAAAATGGGACCTTGTGTTCATGTCTCTCTCTCACTGAGATGATGCAAAGGAGAAACATTAAGATTGCTAAATGCGGTGTTGTTCTGCTTTGAATTAATCCCAACAAATGCATATTTTATTTTTTGACTGTGTGTGATTTGACAGGCAATACCCCCTGCTGATATTCTAATTTGCTTTATTCGTATTTATTTTCCCCTTTCTCTGTCACCTTTATTTGGTTGGTCGGGGGTGTTTATATCTGCTTCTTTTGAAGGATATATTGTCTCTTTGCCCTTTGCTTATGTTCCTTTGCTCTTTGACCAGAAGGCTTTCAGCAGATCTATCCTTAAGTGGTGTTCAGACTCTGATCTGTAACCGTTCTGGTATTACTAGAGAATTTACCCTAAGGTTATAAGTTTTGGTAGCGAATTCAGTATTATCAGAGATGGAAGAGCCTTTACTGGGTTAAGCCCCATCCCATAGTTCCTGGACGACTCCTCAGTAACTTAGGAGAAGATCTGCTTCTCAACCATCCAGCTAGAAGGATGCAAGGAGAATTAATGAGACTTTTTGGACTCTACCCTGGAGTTAGATGCTGCAGGCAAACACATTGGTTGTCACAGTTGTAAAACTTTATTTTTTCCTCTTTTTTTTTTTTTTTTGTACCAAGGAGCGAGTGATTCTGCTCTTTTCCTTGTTTGGTAGAGGCAGGGTAGGTTTTGCCTTCCTTGGGTCTTTCTGTGAAAGACTGCCACAGGCGATCATAGTTTTCCTTTTTCTACATGGAACTTTTCTCCAGTTTTCATGATAATGACATTGAAAAGAGAAACCCCAATTACGACCACAAATTGAACAAATAACCAACACTTTTAAAGTGGATTTTATATATAAATGTGTATATGTATGTGTAAAATACATAGGGACAATTGCATACATTTTTATGTATATGTCTGAGGAAGTGTGTGGATTGATCTGTCTACTTGGTGATGCCCTGTTTTTTTTATACATGCCTCATGAATGTTTTTACAAATGACTGAATCTGAGGATATTGTAAGATATAAACATCTGAAAAAAACAAGCTATTAAATCTTTAAAAAGAGTAAATAATAAAAATAAAATGTATATTGATGTAACGTTTCTTTTTTTTCATGTTTGATATCATTTATCTGATTGAAGGATTTTCTTTTGGATTGAAATGGGTCACTGCTAGAGGTGTGGACTTCGGTTGCAGGACTTGGACTTGAGTCACACTCGAGCCATAAATTTGATGACTCATTTCCTGTATCAACTAACATTAACACAATTCATTCCTAACACATTAACACTTAATTCTCCAGATCCACTTTGAACCAATCCAACAGCATCCTATCAAGTTGCAGGAGAGAGCCATGAAGAATAAACAATACTGAGAGCCAGTTGGAAAAATTATCATAAGATAATTTAGTTCACATATAAAAACTGCAGTGGTCACCAAAAACAAATTGCAGTATGCTTAACATGTAGGTTGAAAATTATAGACCGGGATGTAACAACTTCCAATGAAGATGTAATGACAAATGCAAAATTTTGAAAAACATCTATGAATTTTGTAAATTTCATACATTATTACTCTGTTAAAATGCCATTACACTTTTTGAAGAGCACATCATGACTTGTGTGGGACTCTAAACTCTAAGTTTAGGACATGAAACTTGCCTTAGGACATGAGTTCAGAGACTTTCTGTTGCCTTGCAGAACAATAACTTGCTTCAACCTCTGTTCACTGCTAATTTAGATGTTGCTATGAAAGGGGAACGCCAACTAAATTAAAACTTCCAAGGTTGTTTCCATGGCCTAGGGAAGTCCAAGTTATATTTGTGAACATGAGCTACTCTGTCAAAGCTAGAAACCAGAGAAGTAAATCTCAGACTTGTGATGTTATAAAATCGGGAGCTGCTCCATAGACAATGAATGGGGGCCTGGTTTTTGGACCCACAGATTGTTTAATTTTGTATGTAGCCAAATTCTTCTGTTGTGTTCTCAGTCCTGTAACAAAAAATGTACCCATATAGCCGTGGATGCTCTGTGTCATCCATGTTTCCCCACTCATTGTCTATGGAGCAGCTCCAGACTTTATATCCTATGACATCACAAATTTGAGTTTTAGCACTCTAGATTTTGAATTTGGATGAGAGTTGGTGACTTTAAATGATATTTTTTTTGGACTGCCTTTGACCATAGGAATAAAATGTATGAATTTTGAAAATGGGTGAAGTTCCCCTTTAATACTATCCAACCAGATGGTGGCTTTCAGGACAGGACAGGCTGTGGTGGTAGACCAGTCTGCACTGTGCTCACATAGTGTAGGAATGTAGCTGCAGACGACAAAATAAAAAAAAATATGAAGACATAAAAGTACAAACGTCAATCCTAGTTTGAACGACGTGTGTTTGAGAGTGAGTGTTAGTAAGGTTCACCCACGGCTGTGACTACAGTCTCAGGCTGTGACCCGAGGAGAGGGGAGCATCCACCACGGCAGCGCACGTCACGTGACCACCTTGTCTGCTGCTGGCCGAGTGAAGCGTGTTAGCAGGTAATAAAAACACTATTCCTACAATGTTTTTCAAGTTAACTTTATGTATTTCAACGCGTGTAAACCTTTAACTAAAACGCGCTTTCGCTGAGATAGTTAGTCGCTGGCTTGACTGTGTCTCTTCCACGGGGCTGTGGGGGATGTCTTTCGCAATTTTTCTGTTGTCTTGTTTCCCGGCGAGCAATGTCGGGATGGGATTGTGCTCCGCTGAGAGGCCTTTTTCTGTTACATTTTAACACAGCTACGTTGTTAGCCGGCTAGCCTGTTGTTAAGGTGCCGAGGACAAGCGTGATGTAGCTGCCAGTGTCGTTAGATAACTGAGCGGATCTATAAATACGTATAAGACACGAGCAAGCCAGTTAGACGACCGCTGGCTATCAACTTGGACCAGATTTAGATAGCACCGTTAGCTAGCTTCATCCCCGCTGCATCGGTTGTTCAGTATCGACGGTAACGCTACAGTGTCAGCATTAGCATGTTGGGAGCTAACTTGAGGCAATGCTAGCGAGGACAAAGGGACCCTAGTACCAACAGCACCAAGTCGGTCAGTGTTGAGTCGAAAAGGACGCTACGAGAATCTCATTTGTTTGTGCTAGGTAACGTTAGACATGCTACGACAGCCGTTAGTGAATAGCATCATATGTAGACTTGTGAAATAAGTAACCTAACAGCAGCGGGCTAACGTTAGCATTGATTCAAAACAACGCTCCGCTTCCTTTACTATTAAAACAAGCGGTGGCTAATGTCAGTTAGTCAGCTTTGACTGGGTAGATGATAATATATGTTAACATGGACGTGTAATTTAACTCGTATTTTATTTGTCATATCGGCATGTCCAAATAAATTGAGATGAACGGAGGAACTCAGTGGTTGTTTTGTTATTGTTTATCTCTAACACCGTGAACACTCGTGCTTGTATTGATATGTTAATATGTTGTTTATTAAATACAAATTGCTGCTTCTGTTGAATGGTCCTCACTTATGAAATATTATATTTTTTTTTACTGAAATTACATTAAAAGCCAGTTCGTCCTTTTGCTTTAGCTTTGTTCACACCAGCAGCCAATGGCAGCAGTGCATTTGCCAACGTCACTCAGGCACTGTAAGCTGGATTGCTATTGTTCTCTGACATAAAACAAATGGGTCACTGGGGATATGTGTAGTTATTATTCCAGTAATGGAAACCATAGGATAAGGTTGCATCTCAAATTGTACTGCAGGGTATTTTTCCTTACAAGGTATTAAGCAATCCCCCTTTTCTATGTATTTGCAGGTGGATAAAGCCCCTGTGTGTGTGTGTGTGTGTATATACATGGTTGTGAGAAGTGTTAAATATGTGCCACTGAAAATTATTCATAATATGATTATGTGGTATCACACCCAATTTGCAAAGTGAAATGTGCACAGGACTCAGTTGTCAAATGCACACAAAGGAGAATTCAGCGTTTTACTGCAGTTCAGTATGTGTATGTGTTTATAATCATAATTTCTGTAAACTAGCATACAGAGGGGATTTGGGGTCAGGGTGTGTAGTGTTTGCTCAGCCTCACACACTTAGTGGTCCGTGCTGTTTGTAAGAGGACACTGGGTCGCTCTCCCTCCTTGACCTAGATTTTCAGCAAAGCTGTTGTGTCACCAGGCCAACTGTGTCTTACAGCCTTCATAAGGGCAGTATTCATGATTGTGCAATAAGGCTTAGTTATGCTCACAACACATATTTCTGCTATTAAACACTTGTTTCTTTCTATGCACTCGCCCAAGCAAAAGTATTGAGGCTTGACTGTAACAACACTGTAAATGAAGTCAATGTGTTTGTGTTCTGGATATAATCTGTGAGAGTTGTTGGTTGATTTCACTCATCCTTCCATGTCTCTTGTTCCCTCTGCAGATTTTTCTATTTTGTACATACAGAGTTTTGTATATACTGTATATGATGAGCTCGCTGGGCAGCGACAAGGCCCGGGGCCCTCGGGAAAAAGCGCTGCCGGCTGCCACTCACACATCGCAACCACAGAAACAGATACAGGTGAGCCACTGCAACCACATGAAAATGAAAAAAAAAAAAAAAACAGTGAAAGCACACTTCTCTTATCCACAGAAATGCTGAGACAGAACACCAGTGTGCACACGATTACCCTTGCCAACAAAACCACAGTGCACACATTGTGCAAGGAGACCTCCTTGGTCAATATTGAAAAGGATTTTTTTTTTAATTGCAGCCACAGATTACATTAACTGTTAACTGTGACAATTTGCCTCAGTTAACAGAAACCAAGTAAACACTTTCATTCATCCTTTTAGGTTTACCCATACAGTCTGATGTCATACAGTACAACAGCTGTGCCACCTTATATCTTATAATGTTAGCTTTTGTTCAAACTTACCCAGAGGCATCAATTCAACAATATGTTACTGAGGAGTGTATATACTGTGTTCTTCACTTTTTCCTCTTGTTAACCAATGTATTACCCTTTGCTCTCTGTGTTGCAGGCTACTGCTGAACAGATCCGGCTTGCCCAGGTGATCTATGACAAGAATGATGCTGACTTTGAGGACAAAGTTAACCAGGTGAGAAACACTTAGGCCATTTACCATGTTTACTATGTTCTTCCATGACCCCTATGCTTTATGTAGACACATGAAAAATGGTATTTTTTAAGGTTGGAGTGATGCTATGACTTTTACTTTCACGCTGTGCAAAACTGGTACATTTTGTCATGATACATCTTTGTTGTCTAGGAAACATTTGTAATATGATGTGTGTTTATTGCTCTCCCCAGCTGATGGAGGTGACCGGGAAGAACCAGGATGAGTGCATGGTAGCGCTCCACGACTGCAACGAGGATGTTAGCAGAGCCATCAACTTTCTCCTGGAAAGCACCTCGGACATGGTGAATAACATTCTTAAACTTCACGTACTAGCCTGTTGGTATTTTCAACTGTATGAATTTGCAGTTCCAGAAGTTGTGAACACATTTCTTTTGTTTGGAAGGCAGAATATGGGGCAGCACCTCGGTATAATAAGTGTTTTTAGTGAGTGTGATTTTAGATTTGGAAAATTGAGGAGCACAGGGTAAAACAACAGCATGATTTTCAATTGTACCTGCGTTTCAAGAAATCAAATGGCCCTTTTTTTCACAACAGTAATAAGCTTAATAATGGCTTAGTATCATTTATCTCGGCCGGTTTCATGGTCCTGGTATTGTGCATGCTGGCTCTCTGCCACAGCTTAGGCCTTGTGCTGCAAGAATTTGGGAATCTCTGAGTTGCTGTGCTGTTCACACTGGAAGACATTTTTTGTCCCAGAGTGTTGACATGTTGATGTGAGGGTGCACACACTACACAACAGGTCTCAGACCAAGACCCTGTTCTTCGTACGAAGATAACAGAGTTATCCAGATAAGAATGCTGAGGATTTGTCATGTATGTGTTTTGTTTCTTCTGTGCCACGAAGCTGGTTTAAAATTCATGTGGAGGCCGTTGTCAGAGCAACAAGTCCTTAAGCACAAACTTTAAAAAGTGCAGGCTTATTGACAGTCAGCTGGATCATGACCAAAAAACTTCTCAGATTCTAAATTAGAAAAGGCTCACTTGCTTATCTTTTTTTTTTTTTGTCCAAGTGTTGATACAGTTGTATTTTAGATGAGAACATGCAAGTTATTGTGAGCCCACTATGATCTGTTGTTGATGTCATTATCACAATATAGATGAGATACAGCGAGCAAAAACACACAGAGTAAACTCAAAGATTGTGACTGTTAAAGACAAATAAAATCAGGATTAACAAATCAGTCTGCAAACTGCTTTCACGGAACCAAACTAGCTGCATGAGAATAATAATAGCACGCTAGCCTGACACACAGGATGTGTTCAGGTGGAGTTCTGCTGTGTCATCACCTGTGCTTTAGCAGCGTGCAAAGCCCAATGCACAGTCCCTGTAGTTTTGATTTTAAAATGCATGTAAAGCAAAATGCAAGCTATTGCATGGTCTGTAAAGACAGCTACACTGACTAAAATAGAATCAGATGCCTGAAACGCATCCTGTGTACACAGCCTGACAAAACAGGAAACACTATAGAGAGATAGTTAATTTGTCTTTGTGACCTTTTTTCTTAGTTAAAGTAATGCTATACAGGTTTTCTGAAATGAAATGTATCGACTCATGCAGAAGTAATCCCACTTAATCATCACTTTTGACCCACTAGAGGTGTATGGTCGTGTATTTTTCTGCAGAGTCTTTTCCCTATGCATGTTCTTTTCTTGTTTTAATTGGGACATTTATGGGTGTGTACCCCTGCAGCACTAAGGTGAGGTCTGGGCTTTATAAAAAGGTAGCGATCAGGTGCCAGATTGTAAGCAGCAGGCATCCAAGAGGCACAGTGCTGAAAATATTTAAATATAGCTAGACGAAACACCAAACTGGAGTGAATCTGAGGTCATTCTTTACTTACACTCTCGCTAGTGAGTGTGTTTACAAACAGTAGCCTAACACGCAGTCCTGCATAGTATCCCTTTGAATAATAGATTCAAGCATTCCGGCACATTAGTACTAGATTTCAAGTTATGTAACATTTTTGCAGATTGCTTGTGTTATGTTGCTGGAGCCACTTTATCCAGTACGGCACAACTCCGGTCAAAGAATGGACGCAGACACACAGAGAACAGTTATGATACTTTATATAGAGTTCAGTGGCAGCAGTACAGATGAATCCTCCATATAATATTCACATGTATGTATGACCAATGAATGATCCACTGAATGGATGAACTGAATAGTTGAATGAATAATTGAATTGTTGAATAGTCTCTGTAAAACAGAATAAAAATAAACCAAAAAAATGTTTAGCTTGATTTAAATATACATAACATACCAAGCTGTAATATTCTAGCTGTCTCACATTAATGAAAATAAATAAATACACATCACATGACTGACCAAATGGCTCAGCTAGCATCGTACTTACGCACAGTATATAATTACACACAGTATAATACGGCTAGCAGGCTTAATTAGTGAGTGAGGGAGTAACACACAGCAAAAAGTAGCTCAAATTTACATAAGCCATAGACATTTAAATAACATAATGTGGGCCTGATACAACATTAATTGCAACCAACAACTGTATCATGCAGGCTATTATAACTTACTTTCTTCATGAACGCATTCTCTATTGATGAAGATTGTGCAGCTGCCGCTCACCTTCTGCTGCAGCTCGTTGTCGGCTGATATAACTCCTCCCACACTAGGCTCCATGACTGTCCAAAAGGGTGCCTGACTAAAGCTAACAAAATAAAGCCCCAATATAACGACAATTAACAGGGAATTTACAACAAACATGCTCAGAAGATGAACAAATGCTGTGAAAAACAGTAGGTTGTTCTTTAAATGCGGGTGAAAACGAGTTCAGTCAATCATATCTGAGCTGTGCTTTGCCTCAGTGACTGCTGAGCAGCTTGCTTTCTCTAATATCAGGAAATTTTAGCACAAAGTTACACCACTGTACACGATTTTTCTTCCTCTGCTCAGAGAGCAAAGTCAAACGGTCGAAATATCTGGCAAACACTTAAGTGTTGTTCTGTCTTTGTGTTGCGAGTCAGAGTGAGTGTCCCAGCATTTCTGAACAGTACCAGTCGGCACAGATGGCGAGGAGAGGCTGTCGGGCAGGGCGGCCAGCCAGACAGCTACCCTGGTTGTTGTTTGGTTTCGTGGAAATCCAAAAATAGCAAATAGCCGGTTTTCTCCTTTCACGTGGAAGTCTCTGTTGTTATGGTATATACCGTAACCCTGTCATTAGATGTGCTTCTACTGTACTTTTCAAGATCCTAAAGGTTGTAAACAAAAGGAATAGTTACTGAGTTAGTTTTCCATGTTGTAAGAGTAGGTGTAGCACAAGAGGAGAGTGGCCTATTGTATAATTATAACCAGTATGTTGTTTTACCCTTAGTTTCACTCTGAGTTGTTTTAATGTTGACTAATAATTAAAAGTCCTCCTCTGATATTTGTTTTTCTTACATAACACAGCTGCATAGTGCACACTTCAGTACAGAAGTTGATCAAAAAATAGCCGACATAACAGCTTTTCTGTTACTGTATCCAGAAATGTTTTTACAGTGTCCTCTGTAGTGTTTGGTAGTGTCTCTTTATCCTCTTGAACAAAATACACCAACCACAGAATGCCAGAGGCTACTTTTGACATGATACAACTGTGAAATGTTAGTGAACTGGAGGCAAAGAAACTTTTTTCTATATTTAGAAAACTGCCTACTCTGCTCACTGAAGCTTATTGTCAGTGCTGATATCTTCTTTTACTTCTGGCTATAGTTTATCAGTGTTTGAAACTAGTGCAACAGGGAACATGTGAGCTACAGTTAGTGCTCCAATTGTAATCATTCTTTCTGTACTTTTTTCTTCTCCGTCCTCCTGTTCCTGCTCTGTATTTAGACCTCATGGGAGACAGTAGGGAAGAAGAAGCCCCTAGTGAAGGACGGTCCATCGGACAGCAAGGAGAACAAGGAAAACCGGGAGAAGAAAGGAGAGAGGGAGGCGAGCAAGGGCCGTGCAGCCGCCAACCGCAAGGGCAGGGGGGCCAGTCGCAGTCGACCGGGTATGGAGTCCTGACTTCACATTAACTTAAATCTAGTTCAGAGTCTCTCTCTCCACTATGTTTGATTACATCACACTGCTACTAAACTGGTGTCTGTTCTCACTTTTACACGCATTTGTACACACACACACAGCACGTCCAGAGGAGAACGGTGTGGAGGTGACACCAGTGGACAGAGGTTCAGATCGAGGTCGGAGGGCCAGAGGCGGTGGTCGAGGTAAGCAGTTGCACATTAAAACACGTTTCAGTTTGCCCAACACTGGAGTAGATGTTGTTGACCTTTGATGTGAATGTGATGCAGGATCTGGAGGTCGAGGCAGAGGCAGAGCACCGCCAGGGAGCCGGTTCTCAGCCCAGGGCATGGGGTATGGTGGCAACACATACACACTCACACTCACAGGAATTGTCACATATTTTTAGGTGTAAATTAATTAGAACCAGAGAGTTATTTCAGGCTAGAAAATTTACTTTTGTTTGGTTTTAGTTTCTTAATGAGAGCATTTTCCCTGCACCTCATTGGGATGTCTTTTTACACACTTGTGTTTGCTTCTTAAAGAGTGTCTGTTGAAAGTCTTTTTTCACCAGTTGCATTAACATCTGAATAAAATAACTGTGAATGTATCTCACCTCAGCTTCTACACAGCATAAGAACCCCAAAGGCCAGAAAAATCTTAGCCCAGTGAATAGTATGAATAATAAACATTATTACTTTCGACTGCCGTTGGGTTCAGAACTCATTCAGAGTTCAGAAATTAGACTTTTTTTTTTATTGCAGAGAGAGTAAAATACAAAAAAAAGGTACCCTGGGGTACCAATATCAGTTCAGATGTGAACGGTACCCAGCCCTACTCCAGACACCGTTTTGTAAGAAAATAATACTTGAATGTTTCAACCTCTCCCTGCCCTTTCAGTTTACTTCTGTGTAACTAAATATACCTCTCCTTGGCTGTTCCCCAGGACCTTCAATCCAGCAGACTATACCTCGGAGGCTGGATCAGGGACCACGCAAACTGAGGTGTGGGACACGGCAGCCAATAACAGCACAGATGGGACAGGTGAGCTCTCGAACAAGTGTGCTACTCTGTGGTGAACAAATACATTCAATGTATTGAGCAGACGGAGCTGTTAGCTCTGTGTATTTTATGCAAATGTACATAAGCAACAGACCTGCATCCTGTTTACCTACCTATCCCACCTGTATTTAAGCTTTGATCACTTGTTGCTCACTAGTAACCTGGAGACATACCTTGGAAGACTGGTCAGCTGAGGACTGGAGTGAAGATGTTAGTGTGAGTTGACACAGTTACAGGAGAAGTCTGTCAGTCATAAGCAAATGTTTGGTGTATAATTAAAACACTTGTGTTTCCTGTGTTGTTGTTTGTTCCTGCAGCTCTCGGAGACCAAAGTGTTCACCTCCTCATGTGCACCTCCTGCTGAGAATCACATCACACCTGGGCAAAGGTACCTTACTGGAGCAATTATAATACATTGGCCCCTTTGTGATGGTCCGTCAAGCTGTTGGAGCATACATACATGCATTTATAACACATAACAATCAGAAGCCTTTGACTGTGTGTCCTGCAGACATTTTCTGATTGACTTTACCAACTGTTTCTGTGTTAGTCTGGACCTCGCCTCTCTGCTGCAGAAGCCTGTAGTTGGGGGAAGAGAACCACCTTCGTCCTCTTCCTCTCAGAGTCTGGTCTTCACCAACTCCCACCACCATCACCACCACCAGCCACCGCAGCAACAGCCGCCGCCCCCCAGCCGCAATGCCACCAGTAGCACAAGCTATGCTCATGCTGCTCTGGTAAAAAAAAAGAAAAGAAAACAAACTTGCTTTTCTCTGCACTATTCATACACATTCCTCTATATATCACATGTGAGTAATTACATACACAGAAACAAAGACTGACCATTATACTCTCCATCTGTCTCTACCAGTCGTCAGTTCTGGGAGCTGGTTTTGGGGACTTGGGCCAGGCCAAAAGGACTCAGCCCAGCGCTGGAGCTCAGATACTGGAACAGCTAAAGGGTCCTGGCTTGGGTCCGCTACCCTCATCCCAGGCTGCACCTCCTGCCAGCACCCAAGGAAGCAACACCTCCATTGGCAGACTGCCAGGCCTGGGAGCACCTGTACCTCCACCCTCCTCATCAAGCTGGGACATTAAGGCTTCAGAATCCAACACCACCTCGCTGTCTTCACAGTTCAGCCGTAAGTGTTCATAGAGCAGCCATGAATACAAGTTTGTCTGTTTTTGTCACATATATGAATGTAGAGATGTATTGATTTCTTTTTAATAACCACACTTTGTCCTTTGTTTGGTTGTGTGTTTGTCACTGCAGGTGAGTTTGGCCTGCAGCCAGAGCCTTCTCTTGTGCTGAGCCAGCTGGTTCAGAGGCACGCCGGCCCCTCCTTGCCTCTGGCACGTCAACCCAGTCCTCCATCGCAACAACAAGCGCCCCCCGCTTCAGCCTCGCCTGCTCCCCACCACACCAGCACTCCAGCACAGGCAGGCCCGGTGATGGCTGCTGGTGCTAAACCTCCTGCCCCCGGCGCAGGGCTGGACCCTCAGGGCAGCAGTACACCACAGCAGCAACGGGCACAGCTCAAAGGCCAGAAACGAAGGATACCTCCCACATCGAAGGTGAGAGTTGCAGTTACAATCCGATGCACATGTGTCTTCTCTTGAATTCCACTCCTGTTTTCTTTTTTAACATTTCTGCTTTATTTTTTAAAGCGATAGAGAGACAGGGAAGGCAGGGAATGATGCACAGCAAAGGGCCAGGGACAAACTCAAACCAGGGCTGCACTGCAATAGGGACTCAGTATTAATGGTATGCACTCTACCCAATAAGTTACCAGGTGCCCAGCTCCAGGGTTTATTAATCTGAACTAAACTGAACCAGACTGCTTGGTGGTAATGGCAGGTTTTCACTGTCCTGTGTGGGTCTGAGATTTTGTATCTCGATTGTCAAGGCAACAATGCACATATTGTAGCAAATGTTTTGCTACAATATGTAGCAAATGTTGACCAAATGTAAGTAGTTATATGAACATAAAGTCACAATACTGAAACCTGACTGTGATCCCTCCGTCCTGGCAGATCCCCTCCACAGCAGTAGAGATGCCAGGCTCAGCTGATGTCCCCGGGCTTAACCTCCAGTTTGGAGCTCTCGACTTTGGCTCTGAGTCGGCATTGCCGGAGTTTGGAGTCGTGGACAATTGTGTGAGTGCGGCATCCAGGGAGTCCACACCGGCCCCTGCCCCAGCACCACCTGCACCAGGACCAGGGACACAGAGCCAAACAAGCCTGTACTCTAAACCGCTCAGGTACGTCACTGCTGACTGACTAGTTCCATCTCTTTATAATATATAATGAAGAACAAGTTTTGTCTCATAACATTTTCCTCTCTCCCTGCTGTTGTCCTGCAGTGAGTCGCTGGGCAGCCCGCTCTCTGTCGCCCTGCCTCTTCCCCTCTCCTCATCAGAGCCAGTATATCACTCCTCGGTACCGCTGCCCAGCCTCACTCCCTCCTCATTAGGGACTGCCAGCTCCTCCAACCCTTCCTCCTCGTCTTCGACAGCCTCCACCACCTCCTCCTCTGTACCCTCCTCCTCTCACTTCTCCACAGTCGGGGGAAGCTATGATGGGACCATGCCCCCTCACACACGACTGGCCTTTTCCCAGAGCAAAGAGGCCACGGGGCCAGTCATGGTGAGTGGAAATACGCAACAGAAATGCTTCTCCTGCCTTTTAGGGATTTTAACTTCTGTAGTTGATAGAGATGAGAAATCAGTAAACATATTTCTCACATATCTGCGTCTTGTATAAACAGTGTGACACTGAGAAACTGCAGGTCACAGGTCAGCAGTTCACATGAGGGTCAGCCCCATGTTGGGAAACTGTCTGACTGTGTGAACTTAAAGGTTGTGTAAGCAGATTTATTTCAGTTCATCGTTCATCACGCACATCAAATAAAATTCTAATTTGTACAACAGGATTTGCTGTCAAAGGAAAAGCAAAAGTGCCTATTTGGCAATATTATTGACTTTGTTATTATTTTTTTAACCCTAATGCTAATAGAGAACCTGATGGTGTCAGTAAGCCAATCTTCTAATCATCAGTTTTTTTTTCCAAAGATCCAGGGTTTCCCACACATTGATGTATTTGTGGTGGCCTGCCACAGTATCAGTATTTGCCACCACATATTTATTTTCTATTTTTGGAGCTGGACTGTTATTTAGAAGTGCTGTTGGAGTAAATAAAGCCTACAATTAAGTTATTTAGAGCACCACACTGTCAGAGATTAGAGCCTACACTGGGCACAGATGGAGCAGCACATTGCCAGGTACAGTGAAAGTGTAACTTAATTTAAAACACACTATTTCTTAGAACGACAGCGCTGTCATTTTAGCGTTGTCCATCTTTTCTCCAGACTACTTAAGATGTAACTGGCTCTGTTCCCATGCACACCCCGCTGTCCAGCTCTGGATCTTAAAGTTTGCTTTCACTCTGCAGCAGTTATTCCTCTAAACCAGTGGTTTTCAAACTCTTTGTGCCCAAGGCATACAAAAGGACAAGCCAAAATTTCAAGGCACCTGTATTTTTATCTCTGTAGCTTCCATAACGTGTGTTATCACTCTTCTCACGACATAAGACAACAAAAAAAGACAGGTAGCTTTTGTGATCCATTGTCCCACTCTCAGCTTTCTCCTTTTAAATGTTATCATCCCTCATACTGGCTGCCAATCAGGGCCTTTGATGTGTCACACACCTAAATTTCCCAAGTGCAAACGGCTACAAATAGGTTCTTCATGAAGGTTTTTTTTTAAATTAAATTACAGTTTTTAGCCAGAGTTTGCCTCTTTATTGGGAAAAGGGTGCGCACAACATACTGATACAGTCAATTAAAAAATTCAAGTTCAATATTGCAATAATTATGTGTGGTTATCACAAGATCCAACAGCACACCTGGATTGGCATCACGGCACGCGACCACAAACTGATCAACCGATAAATTTTCCACCCCGTGGTTCAAACTTTACAAACTGCTGCAGAGGAATAACCTCCCTCTCTAGATATTTGGTGTCATTGATGCATATCTTATCTTGTAAAATATCCTGTGTAATCAGTAACACTGATGTTGTCTCAAGTTTATTTACCAGTGATAAAATGTCCTCACTGTGACATTCCCATTATCATTATACACTGACACTAAGTGGCTTTTTTCTTATCCCCAGAATGGTCTGAATGGTGTAAGGACCTCTGCAGCTCTAGACAGTAAGCCACCTATTACTGATTCATTTCTTCAGTGTATAATTTCTATTGTAAATGTCTACCAACAGCCATTATTCTTGGGCTGGGCTGTTTTGAGTCTGTTACAAATAAAGACTTTTTCTTTCGTCCTCATCTCAGCTTCATCAGCATCCTCCACACCGAAGCCAGAGTCGCCGTCTCTAAGCATCAGCACCAACGGTGCCTCAGCACCCTCCTCCCACTTACCCTCTACCCTGCCTGCACACAGCTCCACCACGCTCTCCAACCTGGCACAGGACCTGCCCTCAGCCAGCCAGCTCAACTCCCTCAACAGGTGACAGACACACACATGACAGACTGATAACCAGCTTTGACTGGGCAATAAGGAAACCTGAAATTCATTGCTGAGTTGAATTTTCCACCATGTTTGGTCAGTTTGAATTCTTAAGAAAGAGCAGACTAGTGGGTGCCTGTTGCTGCCACTTCTGTTTATATGAAACTAATTTATTTCTGAATGCACAGTAATACTTTCTTAGTGTTTAAAATTGTCTGTCCTCTTTGCCTTCACTCTGCAGCCATGTCAGCAGTCATTCCTCAGTTTCAGCTCTGGGCTCCAGCTCTCTCACTGTAAGTACCTGTCGTGACTTCCACAAGCATGATTTCTAAAACTTGCCTGTGATGACCTATCCTATGTAATGACATGTACCCAAACAGCTGACTCCATGACATGCCACTTAAAGTTGCATAGTTGCAGCATTATCAGTACTCCATTACATGCGATCATGTTGATACAAGACACTGAATGCAGACTAACACCAAAGTCACAGTCACACTGATTGTTGCCTCCATGAAAATATGGAGGGTAATGCCACCTAGGTGTTTACAGTAAAGACCCTTGATCTGCAGTGTATTAGTGCCAGTACACAGACAGTGCGTGCATGTATGCATTGCCAAAAGAAATCTGAAAAATAAACTTATTTCAAATTTAACGGCTGTCCCTCTTCCCATATGTCCTCAGTACACCAGTGTTGACAACAGCAGCGTGAGCTCTCTCGCTCCTACCACTGGCTCCTACACGTCATCGCAGCCCTCAGCACTCCACTCTACCCACAACAGCAGTAACAGTAGCAGCGGCATCAGCCACCTGGCCAACATGCCCAACATGGGCAACAACATGAGCAGCACAGTCGGTGGTATCGTTGGCACCAGCGGACTTCACTCTGCTGCCATTGCTGCCAGCACAGCGCTGGGACTTGGCTCCAATGGAGCTACTGCCACATCCAACCTCTCTGCCCCCAGGACCACACCCCTTCTCTCCTCCTCCACTGGTACGTGCACACACACACACACACACACACACACACACACACTGGACATGGGGAATGTTAATATGTGATGAGTTGTTTCCACTCATTGTTGCGCTCTGCTGATAATATAAGCCCAAATACTTGTTGCTGTTTGTTCACATGAGCGTATATTAAAGGGATGGTTGTTGTGTGATTGTGTTGACAGGTAAAGCTCCTCCTAACTTGTCCCAGGGAGTGCCTCCTCTATTGCCCAACCAGTATATCATGGGCCCAGGGGGGCTGCTGCCAGCATACCCAGTAAGTAGTCCCTCAGGATCTACAATCATTGCAGTGTGCTTGTTTTTCTTGTTTATCGGTTTTAGTAGCTGATTGTCCCTGTCCTTTGCGTTTCACAGCAGATCTATGGCTACGAAGACCTTCATATGCTACAGTCCAGACTGCCAATGGTGAGCAACCACTACACTCTCAGGACAGCTCTTCACTTCTTCTTTGTACTTGCTCAAGGTTTTCTAGCTTGTTTGGTTATTATGTGTCTCCTCTCCTGATCATCTCTTGTCCTTCAGCCCTCTTTGCAGGATTACTACGGAATCACATTCCCCGGCCCCACAGCGACTCTCTCTGGTAGAGACGGGAGCCTAGCCAACAACCCCTACTCAGGTAAAACATCTTCACCATTTCCTGGCCTTGTCCAACAAAAATCAAGTGTTTGTTCTCACCCGACATCTCATCTGTTTCGTCAGGTGAAGTCACAAAGTTCGGCAGGAATGACTCCACCTCCCCAGCACCCCCCACGAGCCTGGCGGCCCCGCAGCCTCCCCAGGGCCAGAGCCAAGGACAGAGCCAGGCGCAGCCTCAGCCTCCCCAGGCCCAGCCTCAGCCGCAGGGCCAGCCACAGCACCACAGCAGTCAGCAGGCCTTTCTGCCTCCAGGCTACAGCTACACGGGCCTGCCTTACTACCCCGGGGTGCCTGGCGCTGTACCCAGTGCTGCCGCCTTCCAGTATGGCCCCACCATGTTTGTTCCTCCTGGGGGCCCCGGACCAGCCTCGGCCAAGCAGCACAGTATGGGCCTCGGTCTGGGAAACCCCTCGGCGAGCCCCTTCCAGCAGCAGACACAGCAGCAGCCCAGCGGTTACGGCCAGCACACCTTCAGCTCAGGTAAGTGAGCGCACCAATTAGTTATTCTATATTAGTATTACACAGTAGTAAAAATAGAAGCATACAAAATATTTTCAGTGACAGAACGACAGGACATATTTCCGTCATGGTCCCTGATGCTCCATCAGTCCTTCCTTATCACAAGGATTTTCTTGCACAGGAAACTGTGTGTATTGTTTGGACTCTGAAGTTGATGTTTTCCTGTCCCAGGGTATGAGGAGCTGACAGCAGGGCCAGCAGGAGTGGACTACAGTAAAGGATACAACTCCTCCTCACAGGCACAAGCCAAATCTGCTGCTTCTGGGCCCGGGAAAGGTAAAAAGAAGAAACACACTGTTTCTAATGTGTCAATTCAATAATGTTAGTTTTTAAAGTGATGTGGAGTTCTGATGTGTAAATGTGTTTGCTGTCATTCCGCAGGCGTCTCAGTGACGTCCAGTAACTCGGGTGTGCCAGACATCAGTGGAAGTGTTTACAATAAGACCCAGGTAAGTCACAAAAACCTCAACTCCCCACCCACCTTGTTGTCTTGCTGTGGAGTTGTTATTTATACTTATAAATGAAAAGGTTTTGAGTGTAATTTGTCCCTCCTGCTCTGTCTGCAGTCTTTTGATAAGCAGGGTTTCCATGCGGGGACCCCTCCTCCCTTCAGTCTGCCATCAGCACTGGGGGGTCCAGGACCTCTGAACCCTGGAGCAGCTCCTGGAGGCTATGCACCGGCCCCATTCCTCCACATCCTGCCTCACCAGCAACCACACTCACAGCTGCTGCACCACCATCTAGCTCAGGATGGACAGGTAACACCTGCAGATAATTTGTTGCTGTGCAGGTTTTACCTGTGAGAGTTTTTTTTATGATACTTACACACACGTCTGTCCACATTCAGGGTGGTCCGAGCCAGCGTGGCCAGTCCAGCAGCCTGCAGCAGAAGAGCCAAGTCAACAAGTCGAGCTACGGCAGCTCCCCCTACTGGGCCAACTGAGATGGCTACATCTGCGATGTGTGTCTGTGTGAGTGTGTGTGTGTGAATGAACACAGACACAGACACTGACACACAACACCACACCCGCGTATGACTGACGAGATCATAGAGGGACAAACCATTTTACAACACAAGCTAAAACACACACTACCACCCCCTCCCCTTTGCTCTGTATATCCCCTTTTCAAATTTATGGCTGTTGTATGTAAAATATATTTATGTATGTATTTATACAGTATATATGTATTGGTAGGACATAAAATGTGGTTTTCTGCATTTTGTTTTTATTTTGAAGGACATTTTATTTCAAAAAAATGTGGAAAGATGAGAATGCTAAATCATGGAGATGAAGTTGGTGAATATACTTGAACACAAGCATCTTGTGATGTGGATTTTTTTGTATGCATACATGAACTGAGAATGATGTACATAGATTCTACACATCATTTTCACGGCAAAGGCCTTTTTTTATTTTAGAAGAAATACGTTTTTGTAACTTTGGTCTCCCGCATCTGTGAATCCTTATATTGAGGGTGACTTGAGTTAATAGCTTGACTTTTCTTTTTCTGCCCCGTTTCCCTCCATCTGTCTCTCATTCCTCAACTCTTACTAGTTGGCTGGGTTAACCAGCCAGGCCTTGGATTTGATGTCATTTTAACATTGGTTTAATCCTTGTTGTCCAAATTAAAAGCTCTGAACAGTTTGTATGGGTGTGGCATCAGTATTTACCCACCACTTTGTTTCTCTGGATTCAGACCCACGCGTTACATGCACACATACGAATCAATCATAAACCAAAGTTTCCCCAGTCTCACAAGGTAATCAAGGAAACAAGCACAGACTGAAGTGATAACATATCTGATATACTAAATGACCAAAGGATCACAGACAGTATGGACATTAGTACCTTTAGGCTCGTGTGCACAAACTGAAGAGGCCAGTCAACAGGTTTTACAGGTTCAGGCAACAGTTACGGTGACACTTCAAGTGTCAGTGGTTTTAATTCTGATGCTCAAAGATAACGTTACACGTACTAATAACTGGAACACTTGAAATCTGACACAGCAGGACCATAATCAGTTTTTAGTGAGATTACTTCATATCACCATCCATTAGATATTAATTTTAGAGAGCAAGTCAGAGAAACACAATATAATACAGTCCAATCTAATAATACTGCAGTAAACAGCAGCTGTATGAAGCCTCTAATGTTTACTTTTATGTCATTCGTGAGTTGAAAAAACACTCCATTTTTTTTGCAGTATGGCAGGGCCCGTGTCTTTGCTTAGCTCAAATGCTTACAAGATAGAGTATACCGTCATGTCAGTCCCTTGGAATTACTTGACATAGTCTAAGTTTTGTGAAAGAATAGAAAGAGAAATGTCTTAGAGAGTAAACTAAGAGTTATAGATTTGTTCGATTAGGATGCAGTCTATGAATTATTATACAACTGCAATTCCAAAAAAGCTAGGACACTGTGGCAAACATAGAACAAAATGCAATGATTTGCAAATCCTTTTTGACATTTACTCACTTGAATAGAGTACAAAAACAAGATATTTAATGTTCAAACTGATCAACTTTATTTTTTATTTTTTGTAAATATACACTTATTTTGAATTTAATGCCTGCAACTTGTTCCAAAAACATTGGGACAGAGGCAAGAGGGAAAGTTGTGTGCATCCTCAAAGGGCTTAATTGTTCACAGGAAAGGATGGCGCCAGATTAACCACTTTGTGGAAAAACTGTGACAGCAAATAGTCCCAACAGTTTAGTAACAAGCTCTTTCAAAGCACTATTGGAAGAAATTTAGAGATTTAACCATGTTCAATCCATAATATCATCAAAACATTTAGAGAATCTGGAGAAATCTGCACTTGAGGGGCAAGGCTGAAAACCAGCACTGAATGCCTGTGACCTTTGACCCCTCAGGCTGCCCTGAATTAAAAACCAACATGATAGTATAAAGCATATTACTACTCGGGCTTGGGAACACTTTGGAAAAGTGCACTTGCAAAGTGAAAGAAATTTATCAGCAACATTCAGAAACACTGCCTGCTCCTCTGGGCCCGAGCTCACCTGAGATGGACTGACACAAAGTGGAAAAGTTTGCTGTCATGACATAAATCCACATTTCAATTTGTTTTTGGAAATCATGGGCATCAGGTCCTCCGGGCTAAAGAGGAAAAGGACCATTCAGATTGTTGTAAGCTCAAAGTTCAGAGCCAGAATCTGTGATGGTATGTGGGTGTTAGTGCCCATGGCATCATGGGTAACTTCACATCTCTGAAGACACCATGAATGCTGAAAGTTACATACAGGTTTTGGGGCAACATGTACTGCCATCCAGATGACGTCTTTTTCAGGGACGTCCCTGCTTATTTCAGCAAGACAACGAGACACACTCTGCAGGAGTTACAACAGCATGGTTTTGTAATTAAAGAGAGCAGGTACTAGACTGACCTGCCTGCAGTCCAGACCTGACTCCTACTGAACGTGTGGTGCATTATGAAGTTGGTTAAGAATCGTTAGTTGTATATCAATCAAGAATGGGTAAAATTTTACTTTAAAAACTTTAATTAGTGTCCTGTCTTCTGAAACACTATCTCTTATATGTCTCCAGTTCAACCAGCTGTACGTCAGCTTACAGGCAGCTGCAGGCGAGTCATATGGTGACAGTGGACACCAACACAGGTGTTCAGTACAACTCAACAATGGTGAGTTTGAACAACGTCTTTCTGGCAGACATTTTGACAAACACAGGTGCAGCTTATAACAGTAATTAATAAATGCTGCATCGCACCTAATTTACAGGATGTGGGTGATTTAGCTTCAATGTGATGACGGCAGAGCTTTGCTGACTGCCTACTCATATGCAAGTGTGTTTTTACATAAGTGCAATGCATTGTTGAGAAAAAAAAAAATCTTAATTATGAACTAAAGACATCTGCCTAATAATCACCTCAAAATTCTTGTAAAATTTCATTTCCAAATTAGGAAGCTTATCTCAGAATTATGCACAGTAGCAATTACTGCCAATCATGTCCTTTTTGTAGAATCAAGGGAGGAAATAAAAAAGTCATTAAGGCCATTAACAGTTATGTGTACAACAGGTGCCTTCTAGAGGTCTGACATCTAGTTTAACAATTTGTAAAAAGCATATGGGAAGCAAGAGGCCAGACACCAACTCAAAGTACTGCTGATGTATTCATCACATTATATCAAGTTCCTCCTAAAAATGACATCAGGAAAACTTTTCCAAGTAAGAGACGGTCTCTGATAGACCATTATGATCATGCAAGACTACTTGTTTCAATTTCAAATGTGAGGAGAGCTTGCAAAACAAGAAACCCATGAAACTGCAAAATTTTTTTACTTGACAAAAGTTTAATTCATAGCTATTTACAGAATTACAAGTAAATGTCACTGACTTGAAGGCACAGTCATAAGCTTTTCTTTGCAGTCTAACCTGCTTTGAGGTTTCCAAAAAAAGACAGTATAACAAAGCTGCTTACATAATCTAGCTTCAGATTAAAAGTAAAGTGAATAAAAATAAACTGTACATGATATAAAGATTCAGTCTTTGACCACAGTGTCTAGTCTGCAGCCTCTTTTTTCTTCTTTTTCTTTTTCTTCTCAGACACAGGCGTTTCTGGGGTCTCCTCTGCTGGCTCTGCTTCCTCAGTCTTTCGTTTCTTTTTCTTCTTGGCAGGAGTTTCTGTTTCCTCTGCTCCGTTATCTGTGGCAGCGGCTTCTTCTGCCTTGACCTCCACCTCCTCGGCTTCGGCTTTTCGTTTCTTTTTCTTCTTGGCTGGAGTGTCCGCTGCTCCGTTCTCTGCGGAAGGGGCCTCCTCCATCTCTACCTCGTTCTCCTCGGCCGCTTGCTTCTTCTTTTTCTTCTTCACTACAGCGACCTCTGCTTCTCCATTCTCCACCTGCAAGGACGTAAACAAGTGTCACAAAACTGATTTTGTATTCCGAGCTAGCCTCACATGTATAATATATATCATTTAATGGCTAAAATGTCTGACTCACTTCAGTGATCAAGTCCATTGTTTAGGACCAGCCAATGGTTCGGAGTCAGGCTGATATAGCATGTCGTACACTGAGATAGGACCACATGAGTGGGTCAAATCTCAAATCAAACATGCATGACCAGATTCTGCAATTAATGCTTACCTCAACATCGCCGTTGGCTTCACCATTTTCCTCTTGCAACTTCTTTTCACGCTTCTTGCGTTTCTTTTCCTTCTTCTCCAGTTTGCGCTTGATCTCGGCCGCAACATCAGTAGCCTGGGATGAGAAAAAAAAAAAGTGATGTTACTACAATCAAGGGGAAATATCAGGTTTTCACTCAAGTATCTCAATGCTGCATCAGGCTCATTAAATCAGTTTGTACCCTCACAGTGATGTCAGGGAAAGATCTGTCATCATTCAGCATTTGGAAAAACCATGGCAACCACTTCACCTTATTCACTTTAACTGATCATGTCCAATACAGTGTATCTCACAGCTTCTCACACGCTGCGGCTTCAACAGTTTTGTTTTCCTCAGCTCACCTCTTTCACAGCCTCTTTCATGACATCCACATTCTTCCGTGGCACGTCGCCTGTCTCATAGAAGGACAAGCGCTCCTCCACCTGTTCGCGCAGCTTGTCACCAAACACGCTCGTGGGCACCTCTGCGAGAAAACAGACAATAGAAATCAATCACAGGGCCAACAGAGGATTACAGTCGTTAAAAGCGACATGTGGCTTTGCTCAGGAATTAGCTTGTCACCACCATCCCGGGGGATGAATACTGTTGACGAAAAATATGAGCATCATTGCAATTATGCCGCATGGATTGTCAGCCAACGTGGGCATTGTTCCACAAGGGCGTTTTGCTCACCAGAGAAACAGTCGATGCGTGAGGCAATGGTGCACTTGTTGGCTAGGTATCTGGAGATGCGGCCTTTGTTCTTGGCGGCGGCGCGTCCGATGAAGGTGGAGTGGAAGATGAGCCCGTACTTGGGTGTGTTGCCACGAGTCTTTAGGGCTCTGTGTGAGAATACAGCTCACTTCACATTCACGATCAACAGCTTAACTGTAAAATGTTTCAATAGGCACGAGTGGTTCCACGGTGCTATGCTTACATATTAAGTATAGACTAAGAAATCAGGCCAAAGCAAATGTGTCTCCTCACTGGTTAAAGACTGTTGGTAACTTTCCTAAAAAATTTTTTGGTTTTGTCATATTTGCTGAAGTGGTCACTGATTTTTTTCAGATTATCTGGCTTACTTAGTGCTGTGTGAAAACACTCCTCTGCCTCCTCTATTGCCTTCTCACACTTCTAGTGCTCGTTTTGCATGTCAATGAAAGCAACCACTCAGAGCGGAGGAATCTCTCAAGCAGCTGTCAAACATCACTTTCATCAACTGTGTTCAAACTGTAAAACTAGGCAGCGCTGAGCAAATACAAATCAGGATTCTGTTGCTGCAGTCTGTGTCTCACCCAATTGTTTCCAAAAATGCACTTTAGTGTACGGTTATAAAATGTTTGCTCCGGTCGATAGGTGGAGCTTGATCCTTTACTTGACTTCTTAAACATGGTACCTAGGTCACAAACTCTTAATTTACATCTTAAAAGTGCACTATACTCTGTTTATGAAAACATGTGAGGTGAGAAATGGGCAATGCAGTCACAGAATCTTAATTCAGTAGAAGAGGTGGAGGAGCATGACTTTGTTACGTGTACATCTTTCAAGATAGTGATGATTCAGCAAATATTTTTATAACCGTCTCAGATGCAGGTACGTTGGAAAATACATGAGTTTTTGAATCTTGCACTGCTCTTCGGTCCTGCTGGACCTTCGTCAAGTGTTCACACTATTGACAATGGACCAGGCAAACCGAAACGATACAATATGGTTTTTTAAAGTTACCAACTGTAGCTTAAATGTCAGTTTTTCCAAATTAACAGAAAATTTTAGTGGTGCAGCCAGTGGAGACACATAAGCATTCAAAGAGTGTACAAAGCTTCCAGTCTCTAACTCGTTTCAGATTTTCTACCTCGGTGCTGTGAGTGGCTGCTCAGACTGTGGGGGTGCATTTGGGCGAGAGGGATCACTCTAGAGGAGTCATTAGTTTTGTCTCCCCCAGTCACCCTGCTCTGCTCCTGCCCAGCCCTGCCATCACTGTAGCCACTTTGTTCCCCAGCAGGGAGGGGGTGCCCCAGTACCTGAACAGGGCCTTCTCTGCTCCCAGGATCTGAACAGTGGAGGCTGGGTACTTGGCCAGGTTGGTCAGACTCCCGGCATGGGAGATCAGACGAGCTCCCACCTGGAGAAAAGAAAATAGTGTCAGTCTTACTGATTGAGCACCCAATTAAGAGTGTGTTTGACTTTGATGTACAGTGAGGACCATCAGCACCGGATATTTTGTTCAACACAGAGATTCAGGGGATTGACAGATTTTGGTATAACATCATTGGTCTCAGAGTAACATTAAAAAAGAGAAGATTAAACTTTTACTCACCACTTCTCCAATTAAGGCTGCAAGATTTGGAGCCACCTGGCTCATCTTTGAACGCAGGTACTCTTGCAGCTCCAGCCGATAGGCAGCCAGAGACACTACACGGTTGGAGAACCTCTCTATGTTGATCAGGTCAATGGGAGAGATGTCCATACCTGGAGAACAGATCAAGACAAGGTGTTTAGCAGCGGGATACTATGGCTCACTTGCTTTGGTCAGTGGGTGCAGTTTTAAATATCAAAAGTTTACACTTGTAATCTCAAAAACACTGTTGTTTCTCCCGACAGGATCCGCAGTGAGGATTTGTGCCTTCACTACAGGTTTATGAGAGAGCTACTCTGCCCCCCTGTGTTAGACACCAAGGACAATTATTGATCCAGGGTGGGCAAATAAGGGGCACTGTGCTGTTTAAGACATAGCTGTTTAAAAATGTTAGGGTGCAAGTGAGCAGGTGTTTTACATCTGTATTTTAACTTCTAAAGAATGACAGATCATGGTTTGCTGACCCATAGAGGAGCGTGATGCATCCAGGATGGCCTGAGCCTTGGCAGCATCCATCACCACTTCCTCCAGGCTCTCCAGACTCTCCTCCGACAGCTTCTTCCTGTTTCCAATGAGCTGAGCCAGGCGGCAGTATGTCGAGTTGTCTGCCACGATCTTGATCAGCTCTGGGAAGTGGTAGCCGTACCATTCACTGCACACACAAGACAAAGATTGATAGAAAAGCTAAGCATTAGGAGGATGTGCAAAAATAACTGATATGTCAGATAAGCTACAATGACTTCTGTCTATCAAATACACCATATATCCCCATGAAATGTCAAGAAGATCTGAAAAAAAGATACCATTCAAATGTAACAGCCATGCCACACAGGAAGTGACAGCCACTCAAACTCAAACACACAAGCACTGAAAAGCCACAATGTGAAACACCCTCCTTGCAAACAGATGCACCTTCTGTGTGAGTGGTGTGATGGGGGAACCTTACCGAACACGCATGGAGAAAGTGTTGATGTCTTTGTCCAGCTGATCCAACAGAGCAATGGACTGGATGATCATGTTGTCCACCCTGTTGACGTTGAACTTGACTTTAGCTCTGGAATAGCTGTGACCCAGACCCAGCTGAGCCTTGGAGGCAGCCTGGGCAGTCAGGCCCTTCACCAGGGAGTGGAAGTGCAGGCGTACACCTGACAGGACAAAGCATAGAAGGAAGGGTTTGTCTCAGTTAACAGGACAGTGGCTGAACAGCATATGACCAGTGGCTGTTCAGATTTTCAGTATGAACCTTCATGAGTTTCAGGATTACAAAAATCACATCACAACAGGCCACATTTTAAACAATGCTAGGACTACTGACACTTTAATACTATGCTCAATCCAACGAACTACCTACTCCAAACTTCCTATATTCAAAGAAAAGGCATGACCTTCCCATCCTCACCTCTGGTAATCTCTGCCACC
Organism: Epinephelus awoara; assembly: GCA_035609425.1. NCBI lineage: Eukaryota > Metazoa > Chordata > Actinopteri > Perciformes > Serranidae > Epinephelus > Epinephelus awoara. The sequence goes on from CM069296.1 coordinate 16,910,465, forward strand.
ACCCCACCGGTCTGGATGGAAATTGTAAATTCCTCTTGCAAGGCTGCCCCAACTTTTGCATCTGAAACCCCCAACATGGCTTTCTTCTTCCCAGAGAGCGGCAGGTTTGTCTCCAGGAACAACTTCAGGTCAGCATGAACCACACCTGCAAACAAAGGAAGGGAGATTATTAACCTATCCGTGCACGCTTTGTTGAAATGAAGCTTAGAGTCTGCAGCAAAGCCATTTGAAATATCTGACACTGACTTACGACTTCTGAAAATACAATGAGGTGAGCTTTAGTGTGCAGATCTACATTCTGAACACTAAGCACACCTGAAGTTGTTCAGCCTCTGTATAAACAGGACGGCATCATGGGTGGCACAGGTTTGACAATTTGATGATGTGTTAAGTGTGTGATCAGATGTGAAGATTTAATAAGTAGCTGATAGCAGTTAGCAGCTAACTTAAAGAACAGTGGCTGAAAATGTCCACAAATTGGGAAGACAAGCCAGGACTGGTAGATGGTAAATCATACCACTGCCACTTTCTTGTGCCGTATTAAAAAAAAACCCACTGACAGTATAACAGGGTTTCTACAGCCTAAGGTAGATTAGATTTAAAACTAGGACTTTTTCAACACCACTGGGAATAAAACTTGAGCCAATTTTTTTTAATTGTTGGGGAACAAACAAGGGAGTGTCTGGGACTTTTTTGCCCAATTGTAACCAAATTTTTGTTGCTTCTGCTTGACATTTTTGACCAATTCAAAGTTAATTCAACAATCCATGTTTGGCTGATGTATGAAGGTAAGGCGCACTCATTGATTTGAAGAACAAATTGGTTATTTTTTTATAGAATGAATAATAATTGTATAGCTCAGAAATAAAAATCAAATAAAAAAAGTCAGGTCGTCATCTTCAAACACTGCTGCATTTCAAAAGGCTGTCCTCAGTTGTTCAGAGTTTACATTAGGTTGTCAGCACAGTAACTCAGGGGATTGACAGATTATAAAAACATCATTACAACCGAGGACACCACTACAGCACAAAGTAGGAAATGTGAGAAATGCGCTTGCCTTCAGAGATGGCGTTCATGTTCTCCAGAGCAGCCTGGGCCGACTTGAAGGGGAAGAAGGCAGCCAGGCTCACCATGCTGTTGAACTTTCCAATGCTCAGCACGCTCTCCTCCACCTAAAAACCCACACACCAAACAGTTATCTCTGCTTTATGCGGAAAACACATATGGAAAGCGGAAAGAATCGCGGAGACAGGACCCACCTGAGGCAGCAGCATGCCGATCTCCTCCACCTCTTTGACTGCAAACAGCGCGTAGCCTGATGCATGCTCGAATAACACGTGCAACAGCACCTGTGAAAGAGTAAATACATTTTAATTAAAGGAGCCAAACAGAAAACAGATTAGACATTAGAACAGTTTATCACATATGGTAATGTGCAATGTTAAGTGTGCATCCGGTCTCCACGTGGTGACCCAATATTTCCAGTTATTTATAGTTTCTTCATAGCTAAACATTACTTTGAAAAAACATGCAATAAAAGATTTAAATGCAGTCGTGACTAACTTGTAAATATTCATCTCGTAACGTTGCATTACAACTTTGAGACGCGACACGTTGTCGTCATGAACCCACGTGTTGACCAGGGCCCGTGCAGCAGAGTGCCATGAAGCTAACTTGTGCTAACTTATGCTAACAGCCCAGCCAACGTCCATGAACACGAGCGACAGCGCTTGTGCTGCGACTGGATAAAAGTCACTGGGTTTCTTTCACATAACTGCGACTGACAACACTGTTCCTGTCCGCTGTAGCAACCTAAGAAGTGAAATTAAAAAGGCATTTTCCTGCTAATGTTAGCTACATGGGTGGCTAACTGCTCCTCTCATGCTGAAAGGCCTTCAGCTGAACAGCAGTAAACGTATAAAAATAGCTGTTTCTGCTCTTAAGGCATGTTAAAAGACCTTCACCTGCATCCTACGCTGACAAACGTACTAACTGCCAAACACTCAGCACAACTTCTCTTACCATGATTAGTAAATCTCTGCAGCAGCACGCAGCGCGTGTCTGCTCAGCTCCGTCACCTCGAGAAAAAGACGGCTATTACTCGTGTCTGCTTTATACCACGTGACCTTGATATCGCGATATCAGCCGAACAACGCGAGACTGAGAAGGCTCCATCTGCTGGAAACAAAGCAGAAAGTCAGCCTCCAATATTGAGGTAAAATTACATTTTAAAGGTAAGGCTCGCGTTGTTTTATATTGTTCTTATTGCTAGCAAACCCTATTAACCAAACAAAACCAACAATGTGTTACTGCCTCTCTTAATGTTTTCCTTCTTCTTTACCTTGTTTGTGGCACTCAAGCCCCTTTGTATCTGTAAATCTTTAAAGCTCTTCACACCAACACAGGTGATAAACGCATAAACTCTATAAAATAATAGACGTAGCCACTGTGAGGTCACCAGGGTTCCCACGTTCATAAAAACCTGAAAGGTTGTTTCACAATCACATTTCCAGGCCTAAAGCTGAACTATAGGCTACAGATCACAGTGTAAAAGTGAATCACCATATCACTGCTGATCACCACACAAGACGATGAATATAAAGGGAAATTTTGCTGATATTGAGCCAGCTGTGTGGCATCGCAGTGTGTGCAGATGAACGCTGTTTGGCTTCGCCCCCGTGCCGCTGCCAGCACCAGGACCTCCGCTGCTGGACGGGCAAGGATCTCTGGGGAAGTTGAACAAAGTTCATCTGCACACACTGTGATGCCACACAGCTGGCTCAATATCAGCAAAATTTCCCTGCTTCCCTTCACTGGTTCCTGTACAGCAGGGTCGGCCTTTATTTTACTGTTATAATCATGAAAAAGCAAAAGCAGCATGTGTATACATTCAGTAGGCTATATCTTCAGTAGCTAGCTAACCCTACACTTTTCAGGGTTTGATTTTGGAACAGGGAAGAAATGTAAACCTTTTTCCAACCTCTCCAGGTAATGAGTATCATTAATACACGACGTGCCCCAGAAACAACATTTAGCTCCAAATCCACAAAACCAGCCTGAAAATAAAGGGAATCTGAAACAACTGCATCACAGTCAATGGAACACAGCTGTGTTGTTGTCGGACCCTGGTCTGAGCCGGCCCTAACGCTACGTTATGATTGGCCAGTCTGCATCCAGGGGCGGGATGTAGCAAAGAGTCCATTACTTAAAATGACTGAAAGTTTTGGTAAAGTCATGATATTTTGCTGTGTGTACTGACAGTAAACTTCGAATGGATAACCACCCACGTAATGTAACATAACAGCAAAGTTATTTTCTGAAGCTGTTGACGTAACATAGCTCTAATATGTGCTGGTGTGTGACAACATTTCGACACCATCACTTACCTGTCTTCCTTTTCTCATCCTTAACTATGCATAACTTTAAGCTTAAACTGTATACGGGTGAGTTATATAAAAATTAGCTATAGAGACCAAAACTGTTTTTGTGTATCAGGCTGTAAACATGTTTATTTCTGTTGTAAATTTGGGTATTTTAACATAGATGATTATGGGAATTGACTCACGTTTGGAACCACCCTCAAGTGGCCATTAGAGGAACTGCAGTTTTTGGCGCTATCGCATTGGATTCATTTTTCAGCCCCAGAGGTGGTATAGCAGCTAAGCCTAAACTTAAAGCCACTGAGGGACTGCATAGACAGGCTTCTTACTAACTGACACCCTTGTGTTACATAACCGAGAGCTGTTCATCAGATGGAAACAGAGTCCTACTTCTTCTTCTTGTCTTTGATGCATATTTTTTTCCCACCACTGTTGTCTCCAATGAAAACTTGCAGGCATCCATGAATCTGTGTCTATAAACCATTCAAAAGAACAATATTTTACCTGGCTTGACATGGCGTGATGTTGCAGTCAAAAAACTATATGTGCTCCTCCATGTAGCAACACCTGTCCATGAATGAATGGTTAGTTGTAAAGGCAGTATGTGCCAGTGCTCTGTATTGGAAATTCACATGTGTGTGTATGTGTGTAAGCAGTTGTTGCTGTGGTGATAAATGGGGACGGCATGAGGGAGCGGAGGGGGGATGTGACAGCGAGTTGAAGAGAAATGTTTGAGAAGCTCTCTGCACTCTGACAGTTCAGTCCTCCACTCTCGCTGTGAACATCCGGTCCAATACACACCCATTATACACCAAGAAAATGTCTGAAAACAGCTGAAACTGTTGATTGTGATAACTCAAAAACTACAAAACATATAAAAAGTTGAATCATAGTTGAGTAGCTGGAAGTGTTGTAAAGTTTAAATGAAGTCTGTAGCTTTTACAGTTACATCACATTACATTTACTTTATAATAATCAGTTTAAGCAAAACACACGTCTGTGTCCACTTTAAAGTACTGTTAAAAAAAAGTAATTCCACAAATATAACAACTCATTATAAAGAGCCTAATGTTAAGTGATGGAAAAATGTAACAAAAGCGTGTGCGTCACTGTGGTGTTACAAGAAGTGCTAAGATACAAAGCTGTCCCCGTGTCCTTGAATTGCAATAAACCAGATATAATGGTGGCAATATTTTCATTGTCCACTCCTGCAGAGTACCCTGACAAACCCAGCCTTGGGTAACATTTCACCATCATCAGGAAAACAGTGTCACATGTAGGAAAGAGCGTTGTTAAAGAGTTTTTTAGGGTCATGAGGTTTCCAAGGAACAAATGCATCTGGGTCTGTTTGTACACAAGGATAAATTACTGGAAGGTCATAAATGTCGCATTGTGTTGGATAATAGTTTAGAGCAGAGGATTTATGACGGACCTCTTTGGAGAGATCGTCCCCTGACTGCTACACACACACACACACACACACACACACACACACACACACAAACATATTTGAAGTCCAGTATATTAATCACAGTATTTTTTCAGTATTTAACTTGATGACCCAAATAAATGTCCCGTACAGACTGAACTTTAACTCTCTTAGCAATAGTCTGTTTTAAGATGAGTTATGAATAATTTTTATCTGCATTATATATCACATGTGATTTATTTGGTATGTGTAGAACATACATGTACTTAAGTTCACACAGACTTGCTGATAATATGCCACAGAGCTGCTCATCAATGTGTCATTTTGTCAATCTTGTCAAAGGCACGGTGACTTTACTGCCCTAATAAAGGAAAACAAGATTCCTGAGTACTACGTGTGTTTCCAGGATCATAGATGAGACCGCTTGAAGGAGCCTCTTGAGGAGCGGATGTGAGGGAGGACAGTAAAAAGCTCAGGGCTCATGAGAGGGCTCGATATAAAGGCGGACTGGGACAGGCAGTCACTCAGACCGGTGGAGCTCTGCTCATCTCATAGCACACTTCCTTAAACAACTGACCAAAGCTGACACAGCACGTGAGTAACATATGGCTTCTTCTGCTTCTGTCTCTCGGGGTTTTCCCCCCTCTCTCTCTGTTACTCCTGTCTTTGTCCTCTTTGACGTCCTGTCTTCATTCTCTTGCATTTGTGCATGGAGCTGTCTTGCTGTTGTAAGTATGGCTGGTCCACTCTGGCCTCTTATCTCACTTGTCAGTGGAGCAGTTTGTGTTTTGTTACTTCCATGCTTCTCCCCCCTCTTTCTCCCGCCTCTCTCTTTCCCTATCTGTTATCTATTTGTCAACGTCTCCCTTGCATAATAATGACATGAGATCCCTGGTGCCCTTCTTCCTCTTCCAACTCACTAACTGTGTCTGACACACGCACACACACACTGCGTCTCATGTCAAATACTGTATGTTGACCTATTTGGAGTGTCACCTTTCTTTTCCTACTGCTAACAAAACATTCCCATATTTCAGTAGTGGCTTGGCCTCAGTGCCACTCACCCCTATGGTGTGGACTGTACTGTAGGTTTGCATGAACCTGCTGTTCTGCATGTATGCCTATATGTACAGTATGTGTATACACGTGTGTGTATGTGTCCAGGACGGAGCAGAATGAGCATGCGCGGAGCAGTGGCTGGTTGCTTGGTGCTGGCGTGTCTGGTGGCGCTGTTGGCTGAGAGGACAGACGGGCACATCACCTTCTTTAGTCCAAAGGAGCTGATGCTGATGAAGGTAAGCAGCCGTGTTGGTTGGACAGTGAGCAGAAGAAGGGTTATATTACTCTGTGGCTTTACTGGATGAGCATCTGTTTGATTATGTAACATGATTTTTCATATTATGCTGTTCGTAAGAATTGTGACAAAACCTTATAACATTTTTTGATGTATTGGCCGGGAAAATATACTTTAAAAGATCAAAATCATCACTATATAACCTTGTAATGGGCCAGTATACATAATGGATGTTTGATGGAGTTGACAAATACTCATTTTAGCAATATTATTTATTGATCATTGATTGATTGATTTATCAGAAAGTAGAAAGCTCACCAATATTTGAGCAGCATTCCTGCCTCTTTGGAAACCAGGAAGTGAGACAGGAGTCCTTGTGATATAACTAACACCTTTATATGTCTGATTCAATAATGCTTTTCTAGAACTTAGACAATAATCTCGGACACAACTTTAAATGGCCAACATTTTCATACATATTTTAAAGCAAACATGATTAAAGCAGTACATTTTTACACCAATGTTTTAAGTATGTTCTGTTAGTTTTAGATTTTGAAAGCTCTTGACACACTTTTTAAAAATTGTTTGAAGTTGTGAATTCTTGTTTGGGACAAATGTGCTTAAAGTTAATAAAGTAAAGGCAGATCAAAGTATTTTATCTTATTTATTTCATATTTAAAAATCCCTTAAAACAATGGTTCACCTCAGAAACTGAATTATTGTGTTGATGAATTATAATTTTAAGTTTTTTTTTTTGGTAGAACAGGGTGAAGGAACAGATCTGAAACAATTAGTCAGTTAAGTGAAAAATAATGAGAAAATTTTTCTTATTAAATAAAAATATGTTTTTTTAAGCAAAAGGGCCAAACTTGCATTTGTTATAGCTTCTCAGCTGTGATGTTTTGCTTCTGAAGTGAACATCTTTGGATTTTGGTGAGCTAGTTGAAGAAGACAATTTGTTAACAACCCATCAGGGTTTTAAAAACCTGTAAAATGCATTTTCCTGTATTTTCTGACATTTATTAAGAAACCTAGCAGATAGATAAAATTTAGTTGCAGTTCAAGTAGCAAAAAACATCAATACTTACTCATTTTTAAAACTGTGCTAAGTATTTCTCTATTTTACCCAACAGGGAAGCTCTCCCGAGTTTTCCAGTGTAGTGTGTTAGTTTTGTGAGGTCTAAATGATAAAGTTACATAAAAAGGTCAAGTGGAGGTCACCCACATTGCCAAATCAGTATAAGACACTGATAAACTGACCGTGGCTCAGAGAACAAAATGAGTTTATTGATAAGGGATTTGTGTCGGGATTTGGCTCTTCATACGTGTGCACAGTGACTGTATTTCTGTATCAAGTTTTCATTTTTGTGTAAATGTGTGTTTTGTGTTTGTGTGCCTGTGCTGCAGGAGAGAGAAGGCAGAAAGGACATGGAGCCTCGGTCGGAGGATGGGCAGTTTGAAGAGGTTACAGTCCAGCAACTTCCTCTGGTGGAAGGTGGTGGAAATCATGTGAGCACATGCTCAACACTCCACATGTATTGCTGCCATTTTCACAAAGAATGGTGTCATTGAATAAAAGCCATTAACATCTCTTTTGTGTGTCCAGGATAAAACAGTGGAGATTGCCGTACGTCTTTCACCCCAACAGCTAGATCATGTGGCTCCGGTGCTCGAAGAGATCATCCATGAAATAGTGGAGGAACGTCAGAAAGGTACAAGTGTTTGTGTGGTGGAAAGTGTAGCGAGACACAAAAGCTTCTCAGCAGACACACAACATGGCCTTGTGTCTCCTTTTATTATCCAAAAATGATTAGTAGACGCACACTTACGAGTGATAGTGCCATGATTATAAACTGTTCCCTCACTATCTCTGTCTCTGCAGCCAAATAGCGAGGCCGCAGACACCGGGGGACGAATGCTGTACAAATTCTTCAAAAAGCACTGAATGTTCAAATGTTTTATTGTGTTTTAATGAATCAGTCAATAAAAGAAAGTGATTGTTTAACCTACTGGAGCGTCTGCTGTGATTTCTTGAAGAAGCATGTTAGCGTGAATTGGCCACATGGTGTCAGCATGTCTCAGGGAACTCTTTCATTTCACTCATTCACTTAACCTCAATGACAGTCTCATGACTTCCTTGAATAGAAGGAGAACGTAGTCACCATTTTTCACAAATGAATATGACCTAGACCAGTGGTTCCCAACCTTTTTCCTTAAGGGAGCCCTTTTCTATCATTGAGTAACCTGAAGACCCTTCACAAGGTGACTTTAAGTTATCATATAAATGCATAACAATAATAGTTACAGAGCAGTACAGAACAGATTATAAGACAATGGGCCCCTGGGCTGCACCATCTCACAGGATCCTTGTTGTAATTTTATGTCTCATTGTGGTTCCTTAGTGTCTCTTTGTAGTTATTGTGTGTTTCTTTGTGGTCATTTTGAGTCTCTTCTTGTTCAGTACGTGTAATTTCCGTGTACATAATTCAAGTGACATTTTCCAAGTGAACGCCAGGGGCCACCTGGATTAATTTTTAATTTTATATACTTTATTAATCCCCGAGGGGAAATTCAATTTTTCACTCAGTTGTCAATTACACACAGGTCCGAACACACACATAGACAAACTGGACTTATACATGCACTAAGTGGAAAGATGTCAGAGTGGGCTGCCCATGACAGGCGCTCCAAGCAGTTGGGGAGTTCGGTGCCTTGCCCTCGGCCCCTGCCAGCTATCAGTCCACGCTCCGTATTGTGGTCCGGACAGGGACTTGAACAGGCGATCCTCCAGTTCCCAACCCAAGTCCCTATGGACTGAGCTACTGCCACTCCAAGATAAATGTCTGGACTGCAGGAAATTTGTGTAAAATGAGTAATTTGGATGATTTTAAAGCTGAATTTTTCCTGTAAATACTGTGTCAAAGCTAATTTTTCTTCCTAGTATTTTTAGTAAATTTGTACATGATTCTCTGCTGAATTATGTGTTTGTAATATTTAACAGTCATACGTACTTAATGGGCTTCTTTTTTTGGACAAATTCAGTGTGTTCTTCTCCCTGACGCTTGACCATTGCTCTGTTAGCTCTTTGGTTGTGTTACTTGTCTACTGCAGGATGAGTGAGGCTGTTTGGCAGAGAGTGAAGGCTCTATGAATATAGTTCATGTTCAAACCTTTACTGTGCCCTTATCTTGTGAGATTTTTTTCCGAGTTTATATCCTGAAAAAATAATCCAAGCTTTAAAAATAAACAAATTGCTTTAGTTTTCTTCACAAAAATGAATGAAATGCTGAGATACAGGCCTACTGTATAATTTACAAAAATTAAAGTTACAACTTCTAAAATCAAGAAAAAAAAATCATGACCCTCATGAAGCTTTGGTGACCCCTGGTGGTGGTGGGGACCCCCAGGTAGGGAACCAGAGACAGCTGATATTAAAGGGGAACCAATGTTTTTTTCAACCTGGGCCCTATTTTCTGATCTACTTTTGTCTAAATGAGTGATAGGATGTTCAATATTTGACATTCCTCCAGTACGAAGCTGTGTTTACCTTTAGCTGGATTCGGATATGTTCCTCTGCCTGTTGCTGCTCCCTCTCTCTCCTCTGACTCTGCGTCTGTGTATGTCCGTGTACTTCGTGTTCAAATAAATACGGGCGGTCATCAAATTCAAATGGTTCATCCAGATCCAGTTGGTCAAAATCGGGTAAAAATTCGGACATGTTTGTTGTGGCAAGTCAAAACACTCACTCAGAGATTGAAAGTCTGGCTCTGAAATTTCACGTCTCGCAAGATTTGAGTTGTTGCAGAAAGTAACTGCTGGGGCGAGCTTTTGGAGTAGTCATGGCTGAATTTTTACCCGATTTTGACCAACTGGATCTGGATGAGCCATTTGAAGTTTTTGAATTATTTGAACACGGAGTACATGGATGCAGAACTCATTGAAATTGAAGAGCGGATGAGGAGAGAGAGGGAGCAGCAACAGGCAGAGGAACATGTCCGAATCCAGCTAAAGGACAGACGCTCATTTCTCCTTTCCGTTATGTTGTCAGATTATTATACTAACAATCGGAGCCTATCTGTGTGAAAAATGCACTTTTAGTGGATGTATTTTGATGTTGTTTGACTCTGTCCCAGTACCCTATTATTTAATATAGCGCATGCTCACGGGCTGCAGGCAGGTCAACCCTAGCTTCGTACTGGAGAAATGTCACATATTGAACATCCTATCACTCATTTAGACAAAAGTAGATCAGAAAATAGGGCCCAGGTTGAAAAAAACTTTAGTTCCCCTTTAAAAGTAAGTGACACCAACACAAGTGACAAAACTTTATTATGTAACAAATATACAAGGCATGATTCGTTTGTACTTCTCTTAAAAACACATTACGTCCCTTCAAACTACCCATAAAAATGTTTTCAGAAGCTTCACCTGTTGATTTTTAAGACATTATGACATTACATCACAATGGTTCACTCAGGAGGTGCACTGGAGTTTGACCCCTTCTCCGTTATCAGGCCTCCTTTTGCCTGATAGTTGTTTCAAAACTTTGATGTCAGCCTCTCGCAGACCTCAAAGTCCTTGACTGCAAGGGCAGTGTCTCGAGCTAAAGGGGCGGGGAGGACCAGGTAGCAGTCGCTGTCACAATACTTCCCAGTTACCCCCTCCATTTCCTCTGCTACTGCACAGTAGATTGAGCTGACGGCACCCTCCTCTGGAGACTGAGAGGAAGACAAGAATGGCGAAGAGGAAATGTGAGAGTACAGACGACAACAACAACAACAAAAAGAAGAGAGATATCTCTGCAGGTGCAAATATGCAACAGGGATGTTTGTGTCATCTCTGCCCTGATGAGTGTCTAGTATAACCAGATGTTAAGCATAGTCTGCCACTACTGATATTCATCACTGTTAAACACCACATGTACTAGGTCAAGGCCATGCACTCTGAGAGTGTTTGGAAAAAAGAAAAAAGTAATTGATCGCACATGTGAAAGCTTTATGTTCTCGTGAAGCCATGGGTCCATGTGGAACACCACATGCTGCATTTATCAGTGAATTCCAGGAAAATTTACTTCTTAGACACACAAACTTTGGCATTTTTCAACCAAACACTTTGAACATTTAAAACAAACCCAGTTAGCCAAACAGATTTGTAAGAGAAAACTCTTTGCTATACTGTTTTCAGAAATGTTTAATAAGGGAGGCCAGATGGGGCCACTGAAAATCTTGGACACCAAAACCAGAAACTGAATTTCAGGGTTTGAATATGCTGTTGTGGTATATAGATAGAAGTATAAAACCATGACAATATGGAGAGTTAAGGATTCACATACTGATATACTTTGGCTCCATGTTTTACAGTTTAAGTCACTGACTATCTGATTTGCATAGACTAAAACCATTACAGTTAGAGTTCCAAAACAATCCTGTTTTAATGCGTTATGTATCTGTGTATAAATTTGTTGTGCACTTCATTGTTCCTCAGATAGGCTGATTGTCTTTTTCTTTAAAAAGACAAATATACAAGGCTGTAGGACCGGATGAAGTACCCAGCACAGCTCATTGTGGTCTTTACAAAGATCTTTAACATCTCCCTGGCACAAGCCGCCATATCACTCTGCTTGAAGTCAGCACCCATCATTCTGGTCCCCAAAAAGGCAGTCTCAGTGCACCTGAATGAACATAGACCAGTCACACTCACGTCACTCATAATGGAGTGTTTTGAGAAACTAGTCCTCCACCACATCAAAACCAGCCTCCTGCTCCCCTTTGACCCATGTCAGTTCGCCTACAGAGCCAGCAGGTCAACTGAGGATGCACTTCAAATACTTTTGATTTTTTATCCTCACTGAATATCCTGTGTTTTTTGTATTCTTTGTTGGAATGTATCAATCTCACCACTAATGTCGTTGTATTCCTATGCAATGACAATAAAGGCTTTCTAGATTTCTAGATACATTTGACAGAGTATAAATTATAGGGAGAAAACATTTAGTGGGAACGAGCCTTCTTAAGTTAAGGTGAGACTCAGTACCGGAAAAAACAATTTTCATTCAGATACCTTGAGGTGAGAGTTAAAGGTACTCTGAAAAAGGCCATTCCAGTTGTTCCCTCAACAAAGTTTTGCCTAAATTTGGAGCATTATTTAGCCCCTTCCTGACAAGCTATGACAACACAGATGACACCAATAATAATAATAAACTTTATTTATATAGCACCCTTCATACAAGAAATGCAGAACAAAGTGCTTCACAATAAAAGCATTTGAAGCTTAGATCGCTTCACATGAAATAAACATAATGAACATAAAACAGGAGGCACAAGGCAATTCAGAAAATTTAATTTAAAAGAGGTGGTGATTTGAGATCCCATTCGCTGAAATCCCATAAAGTATAACTCCTTGTTTCACCTTTCAGGCCTCTGACATCAGCAACAATCAGAGCCTATAATTCCCAACAGGCACGGACTCAGCTATTTATTAACCAAAATAAACGTCTTTCAGCTTACTACAGAACATCTTCCCAAGAATTTACCTCATTGTGGATATTGTCTGTGCTGGGTGAAGCCCACAGCTGCCCCACAATCCACCACCCTGTTGTGGCTCTGTGGATTGAAGAGAGCTCACCACAGTCTCCCTCCCTTATATCTTCCACCCACAAATCATAGCAAACCATAAATCGTAAAATCATAAAATGAAATAAATCAAAAAAGTAAAAAAAAATATTAATATATCACTACTTTCGTGCTAGCTTTAACAATGTGTGTGGCACAGCAGTAATGTCAGCCTCCAATTCGTTAGGTAACATGGCAAAACTGTTGCCTTGCATGGAATGCCTTGGAAGCCACGTAGTTACAATGCATGCCATATAACCGCAGCCTGCCCCACCTCCACCACCCCCTCTTAAACCTTTATGACCTCAGGTCTCAGTGTTCAGTGAGTTTCTTGTCCTGTCTGTTGGGATTCACAAGACCACGGATGATTTATCATCTGGTAAAATCCTCACTGGACAATATCAAGGCTTTTTCCTCTGCATGCTCTTTGTCTTCAAACAAAGACAGCTAGGTGACACCCATCTCCACAGGAGGCCTCACCTCACACCTCAGTGAGACTCAAGTCCCAAAACTTGATTGGACCTTTACAGTGACATGTGACTCTGATGTCACACGCATTTGTAGATTTGTGCTCCCCTCCAACAGATTTCTCCTCTCTCTTGCTCCAGCTGTTGAACAGCTAAGACCTCTTTCTGGTTGGGCCTGGAACAGTCCAGAGGCCTAGACCCTGGCTCCATAGCCCAAACCACTAAAGGGAGGGCAACTGATCACAGACTCTCTTGCAAACACAAGGTTTGCAACCAGCTTTACAGCAACAAGGAACGAAGTGAGTTAACACCCAGTGTCTAACTCTTTAAGGGCCCCGAGCGACCAGCTTCCTTGAATCAGAACCTTTGGAACAAAGGACACCACATAGACTGCAGCTGAAACCACACCTTCCCAGCCTTCTTCTGCCGGCTAACAGAGCAGCGCTACCAAGTGACTCTTTCTTCCATTCATTCAAGGACCGGTAATGTAACAACTGGGCATAGCTTAACCAGCTTTACAGGCTAAGCAAGACTGTTTAACTTGTATGTGATTTAATGTTTACTGAGTTACTGTTGTGATTGTTGGCAGTTAGGTCATTGATGAGTTGGCTTCGCCAAAGCTAAGTGTTTAGTTTGCCAATACTGTTCACAAACAGATTGTTGCACACAACTAAACAATCTCTGCACTAATCCAGACCGTTTGCAACGCAACCTCCTCGCAGAAGGCGTCTGTTGACGTCATGGATGTTTTATTAAAATTAGTGCTAGTTAAAAGATCGAAAGTGGAGAACAGGAATTTGGGATTGTTTTTATTATCTGTAATGAGTTTTGAAAAGTGGGATATTCTTGCCTGTTTGACTGTATTATTGTAGGTTTTGAGTTGTTCACGTAATATTTCGTAATGAATAGTCAGTTTTGTTTTTCTCCACCTCCTCTCTGCACTCCTGCATTTTCTTTTCAGTCTTTTGATAGCATCATTTCTCCACGGGGGTGTAGGTTTTGTTTTTATTGTTTTTGTTAAAAGTGGAGCCACTGAGTCAAGTGTTGACTTTAATGTACTGTTAAAATTGTCCACAATAAAATCACAGGGTGCAGGTAAAATTTCAGCAGGAGTGCTCTGTAAAATCTGGATAAAATTTGCAGCCACTTCAGAAGTTAGGTAGCGTTTCCTCACTGTTCTCACCAGGGCCTCCTGATGGCTAAAACTGGTGATGTTAAAATACACACAGTAGTGGTCAGACACAGCCAGGTCAACAACAGAGGACACACCAGTGGACAGGCCATAGGTTATGACCAGGTCCAGGGTGTGTCCTCTGTAGGACACACCCTGTAGACCAAGCGGCTACTTGATTACCACACCTGCCTTTGTCTTTCTCTTCTCTCTCTCACTCACTCAGAATGTGTGCTGCTTTGCTAAGTTGTGAATAAATACAATTCTTTGGGATCATACCTGTTGTCTGTTTAATGTTGCACAAGAGTGAATGAATAGTCAACCTCTGCTGCGTCAAGAACTCCTTCAGGCATTACTGTTAATTTTGCTTGTTGTCATTAATTTAATTATTAATCAAACTCCAAATTAATAGTTTAGCCTACTTTATGAGACTGATATCTTTAACTGGCTATCATTTTTCCCTTTATGGGAATGGTGCCCCACGAGGTGATTTAATGTTAATTAAGTCACACTATTTAACATAATTATTAATTATTAGTAATAATAATTATTAATTATTTCTGATAGCCAATTAAACTCCAACATATTTGGTACCTCCATGTGAAGCCTAGTGTGTTGACCCCAACATATTTGGTGCCATCGTGAGAGGTAAATATATGTTGATTCCCAACATGTCTGACTTTGTAGTGAAATTGCCATGTTCCCAGATCTCAGCAATTACTTTGGTGAGTACACTATCATTGTAACTGATATAATAATGTAAAAAATGACCATAAATGTTTTAATAAATTATTGTTTACAGTTTTTCACAGTTCTTAACACACGTTTCTCAAAACACTAACGGATTCCTTCAAATTGTACACACAAACCTAAAGACCTCACACACAAAATGCTAAACCTGACACTCCCTTTTCAAGATGACTCTTTGCCATCAAATCTCTTAACTGTTCACAAAATGGAACTCGTGTTCTCATTTGGTACACACAGCCACATTCTTGAATGACACACACATACCAGTCAATTGATACACACAGCTCAGCATTTGCTGCACACTACCAAGCATTCACAGCACACTGAAGTGCAAAATTGAAAACCCAATTATAGGAATGCAACACGCAATGTGAATGGCAATGACTCATGAGAATTACCCATTTTTCCTTTTGGAAAATGTCTGTGTAGGCCCACTTCTTCAAACATAAAATATCACACAAGTATGCAGCAAATCATTGTTTTATTTACAGTGTTTCAGTGCACAGGCATTTCTAAAGAAAATGTACGTAAAAAAAATTAAAAAAAAAAAAGTCAAAAGGTTACACTTTTGCCTCAAACACCCCCACCCCCCTCCTCCCCCTTCTTCTTGTCCTCCTTGTCCCACTCTTCCTCCTCCTTGTCCTCCTGGTCCCTGCCCTCCTCGTCCTCGTCCTCGTCCTCGTCCTCGTCCTCGTCCTCGTCCTCGTCCTCGTCCTCGTCCTCGTCCTCGTCCTCGTCCTCGTCCTCCTCTCACTCTTACCCCTCTCCTTCTCTGGTTGTCGTTGTCCATTGTTCAATGCTCACCAAACAAAGCAGAGGCTCAAGGCCCTTTTATGCTGCAGTTCTCCTGATTGAAAATTGCTCACCAGACCTGGGTGTTTAGAGATTTGCATAATTGTGTGTTGTGGGTTGATGCTTTGAGATTTCAATTGGGGTGTGTGTGCAACAACTGACCATTGTGTGTACAGCTTTGACAACAAGATGATGTGTAATTGACATCAGAGTGTAAAAAAGGAAAGTCAGAGTCTAATGCAGATAAGGGAGTGTTTAGATGTGGCAAATTGGGCCGAGCAATTGGTACTTGAAGTGAGGGTTTTGCAAACTGTGCCAAATTATCAATTGTTGTGTGTTAAGAACCGTGAAAAACTGTAAAGGGCTAACTCTGTTTTAATTCTTTTACATCCACATCAGGTAAAAATTTAGGAATTAAAATGATTTTTATACATAGTCCCCTCAATTTTAGGGGCCACAGTAGGTGAATGATTAGCAAAATCTGTGAAATTAGCTGACTTGTATTCATCGAGGATGTTACTGCTGGTAAATATTCTGTCCGCTCAGATTCAAGTGAATGTATTAAAACTCCCTGGATCATGCTTAAACAATGCAGCAGGACAATGACTCTAAACATATGCAGAAAGGAGTGTTTTATGGACAAGCGGTGGACTGTTCTTGACTTGACAAGTCAGACACCTGATCCCAATACAGCTGAGAATGTAATTCATTTGCTGAACACCAGACTGAAGGCACAAGGCCCCAGAGCAAGCAATAAGTGAGGATGTCTGTGGACCTGGCAGAGCGTCACTGGGAAAGTTACCAACTACCTGAGACCATGAATAGAGTACTGAATGGCTCTACTGGGCACGGGCTCGGGGGCCCAAAGTGTCAGATTTCCCCCCCTGCCCCTCACCTGCAAAATGTCACTCAAATTAACACAGATTGACCAGGAAGAGACTTAAAATGACCACAAAGACATGAAAGGAAACTACAATTACAAAGCAACACAGAACAACTACAAGGACACACAAAATTAGCACAAACAGACACAAAAACACAAAAAGATTCTGACAACTACAAAGAGATGCAAAATAATATAAAGTCTGTTTACAGACTTTGAATTTGTAACTCTATATAGGAGAGGTGGTGAGGCCTTTTGCTTGTCTGTGCCCAGGGGCCCAATGTCACATAATCCACCTATGCCTGAGACTAAATTGCGGGTTCCTGTTTTTCATATAAGCCAGCTTGACACGTTAAAAACTGATCTTATAGAGTTAACGGTTAACGGTTAGCTGTACCAAGCTAGTTAACGGTTAACTAGCTTGGTACAGCTAAAAGTTAAGCCTAAAATCTGCCAATGCCAGATCTCATTTTAGCTAGTAAAAGGGCCAGTACCATAGTTTTAAAAACCATGAATTTTTTTAGTCTTTATTGGATTTGTTAGCTATAATAATCCAATCACAAATGAATCACAATCCATCACAAATGAAAATATGCAAGAACAAGAAAACCAAAAGGGGATAAAGCGAAAACAAAACAAACAAACAAACAAAAAACACCCAGTTAATATGTACAGCCAGATGCGGTCCTCATTCAAATGCACTCATTGAGTCTAGGTATTGCAAAAATGGACCCCAAAACAATTCCAAAATAGCATGCTTCTCACAGGTGGACTCAAAATGAGGAATGTTGAACAAAATGTCTAGCTTGCGATAAAAATTAGAGTGAGGTAAATTATACTTAAGACTTAATTCACCAAAGGAGGCAAACTTATTGTCTATATAGAAGTCCTTCATACATTTGAGTCCTTTTAGACTCCATATAGCAAATGTGTTGTCTAGCAATGCAAGGGTAAAGGCATAATTATGGCAAAGTGGTGTATGGACGGAAATACAAGGGACTTTATATGTCTGTTTGATCTGATTGAGAATCTTAAGTGAGTTTCTGACAACAAAACTATTACTTACTAATTTAGTAGGAGATGTACAATTTGTAAAAAGTAGGGAAGATAGTGAAACATGTTTTTTTTTAAAGACATAAGTTCTAGTTTTAACCAAACGGGAGCAGAGTTAAGTGATTCATAGTCTGGAAAACCCCACTGCCAAAATGCCAGTGCCCTAGCATTAGCTGCCCAATAATAATTAAATACTGGAAGAACCAGACCTCCATCCAATGTAGGCCTTAATAGATGCTTTTTGGAAAATCTGTGTTTTTTATAACCCCAAATAAAATCTAGAGTAACTGTCTCTAGTTTCTTAAAAAGGTCTGCCGAGATCCACATTGGCAAATTTTGAAAAATATATAAAAACGTTGGTAGTGACATCATCTTCATGGCATTTACTCTGCCGATCATGGAGAGCGGTAAAGTCCTACAGTCTTCTATACTGCGTTTTAATTTATCAATACCTTCAAGAAAATTTAATCTGAGCAGAATTTTAGGGTTTTTTGAGATCTTCAGTCCTAAGTATGAAATATATTGTAGTCTTGAACAACCTTAATAGGGCAATCTTGTAAAATCATATTTTCTCAGATAAACGTAAGTTCGCTTTTATTGCAATTAATCGTATAACCAGAAATTTTACTGAATGATTGAATATATTGTAAAAGGCAAGGAATACCCTCTTCAGGATTCATTAAGGTGACAAGTAAATCATCAGCGTACAACATTACAAGACATTCAGATGTACCTACTGGTATACCCCTGATATGAGGTCGATTTCTTATCTCAATTGCCAGAGGTTCAATTGCTAAATTAAGCAACAAAGGGGACAAGCAATCTCCTTGTCTCACACCACGGTATAAACTAAATGGCTCTGATACAATATTATTTGAGAATGAGAATGGGTATCCACCTGACCCCTCGAGAAGGTCTAGCCTAAATGTACGTATATATTAATGATCAATATTTGTTTATAAAATGGCTCCTGGCCTCTTGTCATTCTGCAGAAGTGGCCCCTTGGCAGAGTAAGTTGAGTAACTCCTGTCCTACACTGTTCGTAGCGATCATGACATGGATGTAAACACACTTGAATTAAATCTGAAAGCCAACATAAGATGACTGTTTCATTATAAATCCAATGTGCTGGAGTGCAGAGCCAAAACCAAATCAACAACAACATGAATCAGTGACATTCCTAGCACCATCTGACTTTGCTGGATATGGTAAGCTGGGGGTCTGAATTAGAGCCTCAGAGGCTTTGAGGAGTCTTTGACCCCTTGCTCTGAGTCAGAGAAATGGTCGCTTGCATCGAGTTCTAAATGTACTTTGTTATAGCAGATTTCCTGCACTCATGGCGTGTGAAACTTTGTTTCACCAGCTTTACTTCCTGTGTCTCTCAGTAAGTCATCTGGTTTGCACATTTCGTTTGTCTTCTGGCTATGTTCATCATTACAATCACAAAACCTCGACTGCAGACAATAAGACACAATTCAGCCAGTTGTTGCAAACGGCTACACTCGTACACACAGACTTATTCACGTGCTCATCAACAAACACCCTACCTTGTGATCAAAACTCTCTGGCACACAACAGCAGGGCCAGCTTTTTCAACTGGGCCACATATCTTTAATGAGGTGTATCTATTTAGTACTAAATTGCTCTGTTTTTCATGGAATATTCTAGCGTCTCCGGTTGAGGGAAATAGCAGATTTGAGTCTTGTTGTAGCTGAACCTAGTATGTTTCTACGGTGGCCGAGACCCGCCATCGCTGCAAATAAAAAAAAAGTAATGACGCAAATAAAAAAAGCGACGATGCAAATAAAAAAGCCACAATGGAAGTGAATTACGGGGGACTATTATTGCCGATGCACATGTTTTTTTATGTGAAAGAAGAAGAAGAAGACGAAGAGAGAAAAGTAACAAGAAGACGAAAAATAAGAAGAAAAACGAACGAAAAAGTAAGTGTGTTATATATGGTTAGGCCATGTAGCCCCTGGTTTGAACTGGAGGATGCTGGTGTTCCTCCATATAGTATAGACGAATTCGGCGATCAATTTGTGTATGCCGCCATCTTGCGGCGGCGCCATTGCTGCGGTGACGCGTGTCAGTCATCAATTCATTATGCTGTCATTGTGAACTGACTCTCTACAATGACAGCATCATGAATAGCTGGATTGATGATGTTAGACAGTGGCCTCCGGTAACTGATGAAGGTATCTTAAATGAGTACCCATATTAATTTAGAAATTAATAATCTGTTTGAGCGATAAGCAGGAAAGATTAGAGTAATAGGGAGATAATAGACTATATCATTAAACACTGTGTAATCATTATGGACAGGCTACGTGACTAAAAACAACAACAACACGTGTTTGTGTTTTGTTTTAGGTATTCAAGAATATTTTATTGATCGCCTGGCCTCCGATGACCAGAAAAACGGCAATTACAGGTCTCTGATTGAGGGTCAAAATTACTTGAGCTCCTGATGGGTCGGGCAAATTTTACACCGCCTTTTAGACGACGACCTCACGTAGCCTGTCCATAATGATTAAATATCACGCTGCTAGCTTGCTGGGGCTACATGGCCTAACCATATATAACACACTTACTTTTTCGCTTATTTTTTATTATTATTTTTCGTCGTCTTGTTACTTTTCTCTCTTCGTCTTCTTCTTTCACATAAAAAAACACGTGCATCTGCAATAATAGTCCCCGGTAATTCACTTCCGTTGTGGCTTTTTTATTTGCATCGTTGCTTTTTTTATTTGCGTCATTGATTTTTTAATTTGCATTAATTTTTCTTTTTATTTGCAACGTTTTTTTTATTTGCAGCTATGGCGGGTCTCGGCCACCGTATGTTTCTAACTAGCCCTTTCACACTGTCTGTTCAAAGCGATAATATCGTGCCGTTATTCTGTCTCAACATTTTTTTGTAAAAGGTCAGATCATGGAATTGGGGGACAGAGTTGTCTCACCTTTAACCCGGCAGCAGAGGTGGTAACAGTGCTGAATAGATGTCCGTGTAACAGGGACAGCTGGCAGCGTGGGACCATGGGCTTGAGTGACTGGTGCGATGTTTTGACAACATGTTATGTGACCCACCGCTGGAGATTTAAGTAGCAGCTTGTAACAGTTAGCAGCTAACTCAAAGAAGAACAATGGCCGAAAATGTCCATGAACTGGAAAAACAATGAAGTGAGGGTGCTCTTCACTCTCCAAGCAGAGGAGAAGATCAACCACGGCATTAGACAGTAAATGATTGTTGAAGCCATGTTATGCCATTGTTGTTCTTGATAAAGCGCTGCCCAAGCATACGTGTTATATCACACTAGGGGCCGAAGCTGTTGTGTTAATCACCATGCTTGTCACACCTCCTTGCTTCGGTGATGCCACCATGCTATCTAAAAGTAAGGTTCCCAGGAACGCTGCTCAGCTTTGCTGCCAATTTTTCCCAGTGGCCATTTGCAGTACTGCAGCAAAAGAAATCCCCAGTGGCCCATAGACTTTTCCCCGTAGACTACCATTATAAAGGAGACATCTGACCGGACACCTCAAACTGCAACCTACCTCAATAATAACTACTTAATGAGTTTTTGATCGATGGAGGTTTTATATTTGTAAAATCTTCCTCAAGCAGAGAAAAAAATCTGTGACATCATCACAATGTAGAGTCTATGAGCAGAGTGGGAGCTCACAGAGGGCTGCATACCGCAAAATTAAACTCGAATGCTAAATTTTTTTTGGCATATGCGCCAGTAGAGCAACTCCATGACAATGAAGCAGAATGAATAGCCGCCATCTTGGGATCGGTTATTTAGGTATTATGAAAAATCAATGCTACTCTCATACACTGGCATGATACCACTGTTGTTTTGGTTCTGTGTAAAAATACAAAGGAGGTGTAAAGAAGGAACTTCGTAATGGCCCCATAGCACTATCTCTGTGTTAAAAGGCTGCTGAGTGAGAGAATTGGATGAGACTGCATTTATGTGACAGGCAGAAGTTGCCGACCAACAACCAATCACATTCAACTGGTTGCAAGACATGACAGTGGAGAAATTATGTGGGCTCTGCAACGAAATGCAACAATGTACTCACCTTGAAAAAGAAAATTCCAATGAGGTTGAAAATGCAACGAACTATGCACGGATAGTGTCTCATCACTTCTGTCATGACAACACCAGGGTGGACAGAGTTTACAGTGACGCCTACAAGCAAAAAAGACAAAAAAAAGGACACTTAGATTCCCAGTACAGACAGAAACAGAGAGGGAAACTATAAGCTCAGCCAGTCTTAGCAACAAGTCTCGGATTGCAGCCTTCTGTGATTGTTTTTCTGACTCTTTCTGAGGAAACAGACGTATTCTACTGGAAAATCTGGGGTATAACCATGCAAGTATGTGTTTGATTAAGGGTGGAGCTGGCAAGCACAGAGAACTTGTTCCTCTTGGTCAACAACTCAAAAAACAAATCACAGAGTGTTTTAGTAAACAGCAGTGCTAAAGGGGTAGAAAGATGTTTCAACATTCAATAAAGGAGCCTCATTAAAGCAAAAATATAAGAGTCACTCATTGTCACTGCATCACATTTGCATTGTCATACACTTTCTGTCTATGACTGTACAGAATGAAACCTAATTCACACCTTCCTGAAGTCTCTTCCTCTGCAAAGCAAACAGATCAGGTGATTAAAACTGGTAAAAATACTGAATGGAGAATTTTCATGTTGCAAATTAGTGTTTCTTCGATGCTCTTGTTGCAGACAGGCTTCAAACTACGGTGGCCGACATGACAAAAGCAAAACGTGATTGGCCCTATCTACAGCCAGTACTCGGTTTGTCCGTTCTGGGCTAGAAACATGGTGGTGCAACTTGGCGATTTCATAATCAGGTACCCGCTCCCTATGTACATATATCGACTCATTCGAAGGTAATGAAAACACGCTAATTCTTATTTTAAGGTGATTATACACAAAGGAAAACACATTGTAGCCTATAGCATTTCCCCTATATAGCCCCCTAAATCCTACACACTGGCCCTTTAAGGCTTAAAGTTATGCATAATTAAGGCTGGGGTAGCTTGAGTGACACACTGTCTGTGAGGCGTCACTACAGTCAGTCTAGTCCTTGTAGGGTTGCCACCTTGGATTTGTGGAAAAAAAGGGACACTCGACCAAATGTTTGAGGCGGAGGGCTTGGCCATTATTACCATTCAGACTGACCAATGAACATGAAATTCGGACATAGGAGACCAGATTTGCCATCATTCCATGTCCTGTCAGCATGCATAATTAGGCTACAGTTGTCTGGGTGCGCAAAGGTGAAGTGGCTGGTCTTGTCATACAAAGTTTGATGGAGTGTCAACGGGACAATATGGAGATATTTGCATCTTGAAAGCCGGACTACAAATGTGGATAGACAGGGAGAAACACACACAAGCCTAAGACGTGGTAAGATACGATATTCCTCACTATATGAAGTGACTGATAACAAGATCTGTATAATGGGTTGTAAAGAAATTCGTCAGGTTTTATTTTGTAGACAATTGATCTGTATTTATAGCATGATGGGATGACAGCACAATGATGTGTGTGGAAAGCTCTGCTCCTGCGCTTTCATGTGATATGCGTGGTATTTCTGTCCGACCCTGCATTCGCGAGTAATCCATCCAAGAGTAATGTGTGTGCAGAACTGTATGAAAGCTCTGTTATACATAATTTTAGTGTAACTTTATCATTTTTTTTTCGCTGTGAAAACATTCGGAAAGCTACGATTCCGCTGTTTCACGTGATATGCGTGGTTTCTCGCTATGACGCACGGTCGCAGAGAAAAACCATGGAGAAGAACAGGTGTGAATTTGGACGCACTATGCGTCATTCTGGATGGACTCCTTGGCCTGCTGCTGCTGCATTTTCCCCAAAAAACGGAACAAATTGTGTCCCGGGAGAGATATTTTTTTCCCCGGGACAGCTGATGAAAAAAGAGAACAATTCTGGGAAAAACGGGACGGGTGGCAACTCTAAGTCCTTGCTCCTCCACAACTTCTCCCTCCTATCCAAATATGGTCACTTGTGGCTCCAAAAATGCAAAATGGTGACGTTTGAAATGCTGAACTTCGAAACAGGAGGTCACAAACCAATGGGTAATGTCAAGGCTTCTCTGTGCTGGACCATCAGCCATCAGCTCTTCCTGAGGTTCTTCCATTTTTTCCATGTTAAAGGTTTTATGGGGATTCAAAAAAAATATCTGAAACAAGGGTCCTAAGACAGAGGCTGTCGTATGCTGTACAGACTGTAAAGCCCCTTGAGGCAAATTAGAAAGGCTGTAGGTTTTGTTTCAACATTTGGGGAAACACATATTAAGTGGACGGTCTGAGAGCATTCTGGTGGATTTTCTGCATCAATTTGTGCCTTTTGCATTAATTTACTGCGGAGAAGTCCTGGCATTTCCTGTTTAGACCATGCATAGCTGCTTCTTCCTCTGTCTGTTTTCTGGCAGATTGCAACCACTGCTTTGTATTGTTACATCTATGAGTTGCGTTTTAGCAGTTCATCAAAATAAAATACAACTGCTGCTACTGTCTTTTTTTAAAACAATTTTTTGGGGGCTTTTTGCCTTTATTAGATAGGAAAGTGTAAGCGTAAAAGGGGCAGAAAGAGGGGGTGACTTGCCTTCGTATATGGGACGCCTGCTCCCACTAAGCAATCGGGTGACTGCTACTTTCACGTCTCTATTGGTAGGGACAAATGCGCATGTGATATTGTCCCCTGTGCCTCCCTCCCCCCCCCAAAAAAATCTACGCCTTGGCAAATTTGTGATATTAGACGAAATTGATTTGACTCTCTGCAGCTCTTATTCAACAGGAAAGACCATGCATTTGCTATATTAATAAGTGATAATCATAAAAATCATGATTTTAGCCTACCTGTCCCTTCTAGCCTGCGTGCTTGCTCGCTGGTAAGGATGACATTGTGCAGCTTAGTGTGGTTGTAGACATTATCCATGTAATAGGTGAGGTTCTCGCCATGGAAGTGAGAGAAGTCCACACGACCCTTCTTATGGTTGAGTGAGGAGACGGTGACAATGCGTGCCGGAGCTGAACGCTTTATTAGGTCTGGAGTAAATCAGAGATATGCAGAGCAGGGAATGGGAGAAAGAGATGAGAAGTGGAGAGAGAAAAAGACAAATACTCCACAGAAGTCCACAGTATACCTGCTGTACTAAAAAGAGACTGCAGAGTCTTACCCAGCAGCAGGGCTGTGAGGAGAAACGGTCCCAGGACATTGGTGGCAAAAGTGGCATCAAACCCATCTTTGGTTATCTGCCTGGGTAACCCTGTAATGGGATTGTACACACTTGATTACAAATGCACACATACATATGCACAAACACAAACAAATTTATACTTTTACACTCTCATACTCTTCATGCTGAACACTTGTAGGTTATAATATTCTCTGTTGCACTGCTGGGAGCTTTGTCAAATCTGAGAAACTAACTATAACTCGTTGTTGGGCTTAATTTCTGGTGATGCAGCACAGGTTATCTAGGGTTTTGTTGCTGTGTCTGTATTGAATTACTATAGCAGTGTGTTTCAGTAGGCCAAACTCCCTTGGTTACAGAGTCCAAGACCATAGATGTATACCTTGTACTTTGTTATCAGATGTGTGTCACGTTGAGAAACCTTTTTTTTTTTTAAAAGATTATTTTTTTGGGAGTTTTTGCCTTTAATGGACAGGATAGTGTGAAATGGGAGAGAGAGAGAGAGTGGGGGATGACATGCAGCAAAGGGTTGCAAGCCAGAGTTCAACTCGCGACCGCTGCAGCGAGGCATCACCTCTATACATGGGGCGCCGGCACTATCCACTATATGCTACTGACGCTCCGGGATGTTCTTTTTTATGGTGTATATTGATTTACCAGCTCCTGTGGTGTTTTGGTGCAATTTGGACACACAACACAATCTGTATTCATAAACTTTAAGCAGAGCATGTCTCATTATGTGCATTTCTCTGTTTTTCAGACTCCGAGTAGATCTTTGGTGTTTTCTTTGCCATATTGACTTAAAACCAGGGATGAAAGGAGTCCGGTATGGTCCGGTGCTACATACCACACTCAAAAGCAAAACGCTGATGAAATGCCAACAACACTTCTTGCCAACCAAGAAAACAGGCCACATTTTATCGGAACGTTCCGAGCTGGACAGATAACGTTGCTCTCTGTGTGCAGCCGGCTGTAAGCCAAGTGTGCAGAGACCGTCTACAAAGTGCAACAGTGAAAAGGGAGTTGCATATTTTAAGTGCTTTGGTAGCCTTTTGTAAGTTATTTTGGCAACATTATACATTTTTTTCATATTTACACAGCATATTGATTCTGAAGCTGTTTGGGCCCAGGTGTGTTGCTCAGGACTGTTTGGACAAGTGGTCTCGAGAAAGCTGCAAGCATCACTACCACCATCACGCAATTATAGTATCTCAAAGCACGCAGGTTTTCAAAGGGCACTCAGTAGAGCCAAGACTTCAAATGAGAATTTGGTACGTAACTACTAAAATGTCCAGGGAGAGATAATTCTAAGAGTGAGTATAAATGGTTTCTGGAAATTCAGTCAACTCTTGATGAAGATTCCATTTCTGCTTTGTGTTCATGTTGTTACCTGATACTCCAGCATTGTTAACAAGGATATGGAGATCTTTCTCCTCTTCAAGAATCCTCTTCGCAAATTCCCTGACAGAGTCCAGGGAGGACAGGTCCACCAGACGCAGGTGGACGTCGAAGTTTCCTGTTTTCTCTCTGATTTCTTGAAGTGCTGCTTTTCCCCGGGCCTCGCTTCGACAAGCCAGGATAACACGAGCCCCACGGCGTGCAAAGTCCAAGGCAATTAACTTTCCAATCCCTAGCAGAGTGGATGAGAGCAAAAAATTGTTTACACCTGATAACAAAACATATCTATACAACATGTCAATCAACAGGTGACCTTGAAACTTTTTGCAGTTCTGTGTGTAACTATGAATCAGAGTTCCAAATTGATAGTTTAGTGAACTTTATGAGACTGCCCCAGATGACACTGGATGAGAGGCAGGGTACACCCTGGACAGGTCGCCAGACTATCACAGGGCTGACACATAGAGACAGACAACCATTCACACTCACATTCACATCTACGGACAATTTAGAGTTACCAATTAACCTGCATGTCTTTGGACTGTGGGAGGAAGCTGGAGTACCTGGAGAGAACCCACGCTGACACAGGGAGAACATGCAAACTCCACACAAAAGGGCTCCCCCACCCCGGAGTTCAAACAGTGCTGCACGACGGTGCTGCCCTGTCAACTGATCTTATGATAAAAAAAAATCAGTGGTGCCTTTTGTATTCACGTATCTCTAGTAACTCCAGCAATGAACCTAGGAATGTAATGTTGGTTGTGCGGTACAGCTATCTGTAACATTAACGCCACTGTGGTGCAGATCATCTACTTATAATGACAACAGGCGTTTGTCCTTAAGCAGCGCGTGACTAGACTATCAAGTTGTAGGTGGAAGATCAGACTTGTTCTGTATTAAATCACAGTCTGTTAAAATCAGTGCACTCATCAAGTGACTGTGTAATCTGAAACGTTCTACGCTGTCACTCGCAGTTGCTCAACTGGTTTTCTGGACCACCACACCTATCAACCTTGTCTACAGCTGCAAGAGACAGCTGTTTTTAGTGTACAAGCTCTGATTATCACACTAGGCTGAGCATTCTCTTATTTTTTTCTCTTTTATTTTCAATTAATTTTCTGTTAAGAATAAAACTAAGTGAAGTCAACTAACTAAGGTTGTGCTATGAACTGAGCTAGAACTGGAGAGATGCCACCAAAAACAGGGTGTAAGAAGAATACCTTCAGCAGTGGTGACATCCAAACAGTGAAATATAAACTTAAACAAATCACTGATTTACTTAATGATTCACCATAGTGTCAGTATTGGTGTTCCAGGGAAATCAAAATGCAGCAATGACAAAACCCTTTGTGATGCTGTATGTTGTCGTGTCAGCAGTGGTGGAGGAAGTATATAGATCCTTGACTTTAGTAGAAGTACTAACTCGAGACTGTAATAACACTCTGTTACAAGTAAAGCATTAAGATATTAATTAAGTAAAAGTTTAAGTACAATGAGGAAAATGTATTAAGTTAGTGAAAGTGCTCATGCAGAAACTAATAGTCAAACTAATTAAAAAAAGGAAAAGCAGCAAGTCCTCATATTTGAGAAGCTGGAACCATGCAATGATTTTGCATGGAAAATGACTTGATTATGATGATTATCAAAATAGTTGCCAATTCCTTTTTTAATCATTCAACTGATCCTTTCACAGTTCTCTCCATCCCACTCCCACTACTTCCTCTAATCGGCTGTCTACAGTAAACTTCACCACAATCTCTCTCAGCCAATCAGGACGCCACTGCAAAATTTTAAATCTGCTCTCTCCTCTGCTGCTGTCAGCCATCATTTTAGGCAGAACTGTTGCGCCCTGCTCCACCACCTCCAGCCATCGTGTCCAGAGTCCAGGACAAGCTCAACAAAGGCTCATTCCTCTACTCATCAGCACTTCTCCATCTTCTCCATATCCCCTTCTCATCCCCTCTTCACCACCTCTACCAACACCACCAGCGTCTAGACCCCAGGGGGTTCCCTATTCGACTATATATGGATACATCACCTTCCTTAAATCATCCCATCTCTAATCAACAAAGACTTTTCACATTTTTCATTCTGATATGCACATGCTAATAAATATTCTTTTCACTATAAAAATGAGTCTCTCCTGATTGAAATGGTGTGCGTGCAAAAATCTTAATTTATAAAGTAACTAGGAACTTAAAGTTTCAAATAACTGGAGCTGAGTGAAGAGTACAATATTCCCTTTGAAATGTGGTGGAGCAGAAGTAGAAAGTGGCATGAGATCAAAATACTTAAAGTAAAATTACATCAAATTTGTACTTTAGCATTTAACTGAGTTACAGTAATTGGGTTCGATGGACCAAGCATAATAGTATTTCTATACGCCTGAAATTTAGAAATCCAATCATTGTAATTAGGGTCCGGGCAGCCTAAGCTGTTTTGTGCATGTTCTTCTTCTTCTTCCGAGGAAATCATACTTCCCATGCGTGAAAAATCACCAAACTCTGCACAAAGGTCCAGTCCCATGCCAGATTGCCTCAGCTGCAAAAACAGGCCAATAGTCCTGATGGTGGCGCTACAGCAAGCCTCTAAAGTTCAAAATTTTGAAAATTCACAACAAATCAACCATATGTGCTACAGATTTGGAACTTTCACTTTGAAATTTGCGTTTCCATGGCATGGATGGCTACTGTCTGGCACCCTGATGCTTGGCTTAGTCAATTTGTGAAGCCACATGTGAACTGTCACCAATTGGCTCAGTGAGACAGAAGATGGACCTCAGTCTCAGAAGTTGTGAGTTCAAGCCTCAGCTAAAGCAGATCAGACATTCTAATGTGAAAGTCCTATGTTCAGGCATCATGCTATGTGGATTAGAGACTATAATAATTATGATCCAGACAGTTTTGCGGAGAGACAAATACTTTTTATCAGCACTTTTCCCTGTTATCCCTTGTCTCTTTTCCCTGTTTATTTGGCTTAGCTATCAGTCAATATGCTGAGTCTATCCAATAGCTACTTTTACATTTTAAAAAATGTTTTCATCTTTGTCACCATGGATAATGTTTAGCTTTAAGCAAGATCAGGCCAGTTTGTTCATAATTGCTAGCAGTTCATGTTATTCTTACTTTCTTGTTCTTGAGTTTTTTCTTTCCTTTGTATATTATGAGTCTGATCACTTCAGCCACTCATCCACAATTTGAAGGGCATGCCATAATTATATGATGTAACTTCTATGTTGTGATATGCTTTGTTTTAGTGTGTGTGTTGCTCAGAATTGCCTAATTTTGCCTTAAATTGCCCGGCCCCGACCATCGCTGCGCAGCAGCTGTAATTACTCTTGAAATGTTCCTCAGATGTGAAACTTATGTTTCCTCACATTGGACAAGAATTTGTGGACTGTGAAAATGAGATGTTAAGATGATTTCTCCTTATCTAAGAGAGGAAAAATAAAGAAAATCTGTTCATATATCGCTCCTTGCATGACGCCTTGTGTGCACTAACTGCACAAAAAATAATGCAGCTTTAAGTTCACCTCATTCTCTGCCTTCATGCATGCAGAGGGACCATATGAGCCAGTTTTCAAACACTGGCAACTCATTGTTTCTTAAAACTCTTGGCTCTATTGGCCCTTGTATTGTAGAGATTATAAATCAATCTCTCCAAACCAGTGTTGGTCCAGCTTTCTTTAAACAGTCAGTGGTGGAACCTAAATTAAAGAAACCAAACTTGGATCTTGCTGATTTGAAAAATTATAGGCCCATTTCAAAGCTCCCTTTTCTGGCTAAAATTCTGGAAAAGGTAGAAGCTGAACAACTAACTGCTTTTATTGATACAAATTCTATCTTTGACACCTTCCAATCAGGCTTCCGGAAAAATCACTCCACTGAGACTGCCTCAATTAGAGTTTCAAGTGATGCTCTGATGGCAGCAGACTCTGGTCAATATACAGTCCTAGTACTGTTAGATCTCACCGCGGCATTTGACATGGTGGACCATAAAGTCTTACTAAATACATTCAGAGACACATGTGGGATCTCCGGTACTGTTTTAAATTGGTTCAGGTCCTATCTGACTGACAGGAGTTTTTTGGTCCATGTCAATCAGTTTTTATCAGACACGACAGAGCTAGCCTGCGGAGTCTCACAGGGATCAGTTCTTGGCCCTATTCTCTTTTTGCTCTACATGACCCCTCTAGGACAGATAATCAGAGAGTTCAGCGATGTCTCTTATCATCTATATGCTGATGATGTTCAGCTCTACTGCTCTTTCAAGCAAACCGAGCTGCACAAATTAGACAATTTAACTGCCTGCTTGACTGCCATCAAAAAATGGCTAAATAACAATCTTCTTCAGCTGAACTCTACCAAGACTGAAACACTAATTATTGCCCCAGACAGTGCCATTCCGCTCATAAAGCAGCATTTAGGTCTGTTAGGCCTCTCGGTCCAACCTAGCATACGTAATCTAGGAGTAGTGCTTGATAAGGACATGTCCTTGGACCACCACTGTAAACAGCTGGTGAAGAACTGCTTTTATCACCTGCGGAATATCGCAAAACTGAGGTCCATGATTTCAAGAACTGAAATGGAGATTATTATTCATGCCTTTGTTTCATCCCGCATTGATTATTGTAATGCACTCATTTTGCGTTTTAACAAAAAGGCTGTAAATCATCTTCAGACTGTGCAAAATGTAGCAGCAAGGCTTTTAACTGGGTCTAAGAAAAGGGATCATATCACCCCGATTCTATATTCCCTACATTGGCTACCAGTTACTTTTAGAATCCATTTTAAGATCTTGGTACTTACTTTTAGAGCACTCCATGATCAAGCCCCCTCGTACATCACTGAGCTACTGAGACCCTATTCTCCCTCACGCTCATTAAGGTCATCAGATCAGAAACTCCTGATGGTCCCCCGCACCCATTTCAAAACACGAGGAGATTGCTCTTTCCAGGCCAGTGCTCCACGCAGTTGGAATGCACTACCCCTGACTCTGCGTAGCATAGAGTCTACTGAAGGTTTTAAGAGAGAACTTAAAACTTATCTTTTTAGACAGGCTTTTTACTGATGTTGATGTTTTGGGGCCTCTGTGACTATTTGTCTTCTGTGCCATTGTGTGTTCTCTGTGTTTGTAGCTGTCTGTATTTTATTGCTTTTTATTCCTGCTGTAAAGCACTTTTGATTTTATCTGTGAAAAGTGCTATAGAAATAAAATTTACTTACTTACTAACTGAAACAGGACATACCAGAATAATAAAACAAATATGCAATACGCTCAGCAGTGATTGGCTCAGATGGCCATGAAGAAGTCGTGCTTGTCCATCAACTTTCTAACACAACAGAAACCTACAGCTGCCTGCATTCGCTCACCGGTGATTGCTATTTGTTGCTTAATGCGTAACAGCTGTCTGATTGTAAATTTGGAGAAGTAAATACTATTTTAAGCCATGGATAGCTGATGTCACAGTTACTAATTGTGTCCTTCTTCTTTGTTCTAATGTGAGTCAGGTGGACACTTACAGGGTTCCAGAAACCAAAATATTATGTATAGTTGTTGTTGGTAATACTGAAAGAGAAAGACAAAGAGAAATGAAAGAGCCTTAGTCCATTTCTAGGTAAAGGCTAAATCAGCAGAGAAGATGCCTCGGGCAACACTCCTGATCACGTCATAGTTCCCATGTGAAAACTACTGACAAGGCATTTGGTCTATGAGATGTTATCTTTCTACATGACAAAAAATATTATTATTTTTTTTGTAGTTTGGGTTAATTGACCTTTAAAACAGTCTCTGAGGAGAAACCAGGCATAACACTGATTCTGTGTTTATGTTATTTGTCCTCATATGGCCTCCAATATGATTGTTTTGGGAGACGGTGCAGGATAGGCGTGCCAAAATACAACAGGAAAGGAAGAAGAAATGTGGCGGCTGATAAGAAAGCCGCTCCAGTTTAGCTTTACTGGCCAAGACAACTATAATGTGTTTCTCTATGATGTGTTCTTATTGAGCTGTAAAAATGACTGTCTCCCTGTTGTGGGTCATTACAGCCTGGCAATGTCCTTGTCTACTATGTTTTTAGCTGCGGTCAGAGAGTTCTGACTGTGGGTTATCTACACTTGTACTGGCTGCCACTCCTATAATCGCCCAATTAAATAAAAAGTAGCCCAACAGAACACCACCCTATCTGCCAAAACTGCCCATGTGCTGTTGCCTGATATCAGACAGCAATGTGAACTTGTTTCACTCCGTTTCCATCTTAAGTTTGAAATTGTTTCCACTCTAATGGATTTTCGTGGGGGAGGGGGATTTGATTTTCTCTAACCAGTCACAGGAGACCAATGTATCTGCCTGAATCTAACGTCATGTTAAGTCCACACTGGTGCGTAGCCATGCCAACATGTATGTGTTGCCTGGGTTTTAAGAGTGGAGCAGAGCGACATAAAAAGAAATGATGTCAGGTGACATTCACAAGATGTACACTGCTATTGAGTTTGTTCTGAATCAAGATGTCAAAGTGTTTGGCATTCTTGTAACTAATCCTCATTGGTTCTGGTGCAACGCCTAACAACTTGACAACACAACTGCTGGACAACGGCGCTGCTGGTGCTGCTGATTGGCTTATCAAGTCCCCCTTTGATGCTTATTGGTTATTTTTTATTTTGACTGCGAAACAACTGTTTCATGTCAGACAAATCAGCCAACAGACAGCCAATCTCTATCGACTGATATGCATATCAATGCAGCTAAAGCTAATCATTAGATGATAGCCGATGGTTTCCGAGATTTGTTCTCCACATGAACAGTTTACCTGCAACCCCCCTGAATTCTGTGTGACATTACAATTTTGTCCAGTCACCACAACTTGACCGCAAATTAGACCATTTAAAATGGGTAAAGGATCATTTCACTGTAAAGCTGTGCACAACATATTGATTCACTATGCAGAAAAGGCATTTGACAGAGTGCTATGGCCATTCATGTTTGAAATTATAAGGAGCTTTGGATTTCATGAAAAATTTAATGAGTGGCTGCAAGGAATGTATAGAAATCCAGTGTCAAGAGTAAAAGTAAACGGCACAATATCTAGAAGATTTCCAATTTATAAAGGTACAAGACAAGGAGATCCGCTCTCAGCAGTAATATTTGCCATATGCATGGAAAGTCTAGCAGAAAGTATAAGGAAAAGTAATAACATCAAAGGAATAACGATAAAGGAGGAACAACATAAATTGGCGCTATACGCAGATGACGTTGTTGTTTACTTAACATCACCAATCCAATCCTTACCAAGTCTAATGGAAACAATTTCTGAATATAGCAAACATTCTGGATATAAATTAAATGAGAATAAATGTGAAGCATTAACAATCGGAGAAAAGATAGATTTCGGAAATTCAGGAAAGATATAAACTGAAATGGGATGTAAAGAAAATCAAATACTTGGGAATATATCTTACCGGAGACATGACAACACTGTACATAGACAACTATCAAGTCCTTGAAAATAAAATAAGAGGAGACCTCAATTGATGGAAAACAACACCAGAATCCTTAATGAGCAGAGTAGAAAGCATCAAAATGATGATCCTTCCACAGTTTTTGTTTTTATTCCAAACCCTACCAATTCCCATTTCACACGGTAGTTTTAAAAGATGGAACACAATGCTTTCAAATTTTATTTGGAATTATAAAAGCAAACGGAAGAAACTCAATACACTAACTCAAACTAGAGAAAAAGGAGGGCTCAATTTCCCTGATTTAATGACGTATTTCCATGCAACTCAAATAGATATAATAATGAAATGGACGAATAACTCAGTTCAAACAAAATGGAAAGAAATAGAAAAACAATCAATATCAATAGGAACATTACCCTATCTGAATCCAAGGGATATTCAAAAGTACAAAGGAAATAATAGATGCATAGACAATACCCTTACAAATTGGAAAATAATTCGGAATATGTATAAATGCGATGATAAATGTATCTACTTGAGAGAGATAGCCAGTGGTCCAGATTTTTTACCCAATAAAACAGATAAAATATCGCAAGAATGGGCTAGGAAGGGATTACAAGTGTACTCACAAATAATTACAAATAATATGATAGATCCATTTGAAACCTTAGTTAATACATTTAATATAAGTAACAACCACTTTTTTAAGTACTTACAAATTAGAAGCTATCTTCTAACACAGCAGAGGAGTCAGGATCAAATAACACAAACACTAATGGATTTATTGAGTAAAAATAGAAACAGTGAAAAGACAAAAATCGCGAAACTTTATAAAATCATGCAAGAAATCAAGATACAAGAAGATAATACTAAAGACAAATGGGAAAACGAATTATCAATAACAATTACAGATGATGACTGGAAAGAAGCATGCAAAAGAATCTTTAAGACAACACAATCTAAGTTTTGGAAAGAATTTGCTTGGAAAGTAAATATGAAGATCTTTTTAACACCGAAAACGTTGTCAAAATACAGCCCAACAGGCAATGCAGAATGCTGGAGGAAGTGTACGGAGCCAGAAGCTAACCACATACACATTTTTTACTCATGTCCTGTATTGAAAAGATTCTGGGAGGTAGTTGAAGTAAAAATAAAAAATACTTTCAGTTTAAGAAACCCTATACACCCAATCAATATCATATTGGGTCTTATCCCATTAGAAATTCAGAGTGAGGGAGATAAATATCTATACAGCATATTGCGCATTGCTGCGTTGAAGCAAATCACACGTAATTGGTTAGATGTAAATCCACCATCTGTTAATAATTGGAAAAAAACAATTGAGGAGATTAAAGAAATGGAAAGAATTACATATAAAATGAGAAATCGCGAGGATCAATTCAATATGAGCTGGAGTAAATGGGTCTCGGACATGCATGAGTAAGAAGGAGATGCATAGGAAAGCACCTAATAATAAATAATAATAATAAAGTATTAAAAAAAACATATTGATTCACTCATCCCCCAGGTCTCTCTGTTTATCATAAGACTGCTGTTGTGGGACTGGACATGAAGTGGCTGTGCTTACTGTTAGCATCACATGGCTAACGTGTCCGAACGGTTATTTACAGGTTTAACGACAGTCAAACCGTTTTGCCGTCGGTGTGAGATTAACAAATCTCGAATCCGAGACAGCACCACAACTATTTTTGAAATTTTAACTTGCTCCCGGCAATGTTTTTCTTTTTTCGAAAAGCTGATGTGAAATCAGGCATTTCAGGCCACAACATCAGCCCACGAAATCCTGAAGGGACTGTAAATGAAACCAGAATCTTGTAGAGTTGCCTAAAGATTCTGCTACATGTGCTGATATCTGTTTATTATCATGCAAGAAATGTTATTTGGGGTCATGCCTGGTTTCACTGAGATTTACAACCAGCTGTGCTTCAGAGTTTAAACACGATATGATATCACTGCATTGACTTTGATCTTTTACACGACTCAGCTGTGTTCGTTGTGGAGTAAATAAGGGAACATGGTTGGGCTAAAAATTCTTGAGCTAAAGAATTGCTCTGAAGCTCCAGAATGCAGCTGGCCTGGCTCTACGGTCCTTATCAGATATGCCCAGTAACCCCAAGACCTTTTTACCGACATAAATTCATATATTTGTATCTTGACCCTTATTGCTTGTATATATCTAATTTTCTATCTTTGCTTGTCTCTATTTTTCATCTTTTCTGTTGACAGCTTGCTTTTAAATGACTGAACTGCATTAGTTGTATGAAGTGGTGCTGTAGAAATAAACTTGAACTTGAACAAAGAAATCAGTAAAACTTGAGAACGTTAAAATTAAACTTCTGTCACACTGTTTACTTGCTCTTTAATAGGCGACAGGCAGATATGACATCTGGTTGTGATGCAACTCATGAATGCAATGTTTAATCTAGCTGAAACAATCACAGCCATTATGACAACAGTCAAGCTGCTCTTAGTGTTTCTTTTTTTAAATTACTGTAAGCTCTGTTTAAGGAAAGGACAAATGACGAGAGAGGCATTTTATGGATTAATCATTACTGTGTTCAATGTGTTTTCATTCATGGTCACAGAAAAGTCAGAATATCATTCATGCTTATGGAATTTCCTGTTAAACAGTCTTCAGGGAAATGCTTGAGCAGTGGCAAAAGATGATTTACAGCTCAGGATCAACAGCTTGCTCAAAACCGCCGAACCAAATTTAAACACGCATCCAAGAACAAACAGCCCCCCCAGTTCCACTTTCCTTATGACTGACACTTTCATAATGTTAAGGTAAAAAATGCCCTTACAGCCCCGTGTCATCACCCAAGTGAGAATAAAACCGACTGAATTCCACAGACCTGTGTTGGCTCCTGTCACAATAGCAGTCTTGCCTGTCAGCCGCACGGTGCAGGCTCGTGGATCCCAGCGCCCTCTGCGCTGAGAGCGCACGACGAGCGCCAGCAGCGCCGTGATAAATGCCCATACCGGGTGACAAAGTATGTCCAACAAAAACATTGCACAGTCGGTGCTGGCCGTGGGAGTCTGTTAGCAGTAAATGGAAAAGGAATCCGATGAGCAGCTGGCCAGCATATGCGCCAGCCTCAAGGAGGTGTAGTCTAAAAACCTACCAGTGAACCATGTGGTTCAAAGTGGCACAATCTCCAACTGGGCAGACGGGTTGTGCTTTGAAGGGAAATTAAATAGCTCCTCTTGAGGTATAATAATCAGCTTTTATTGTTCTTTGCATTGCTCCATGACCTATGAACGCAGGGGCGGAGTCTAGTTCACTGTAGTGAGTATACTGTGATGACCCCCAGTACTCACTACAGATCATCTGAGACTGTCTTCCTGTGCAGTTTAAATAAAACTCAATAAAATTTCCTCAAACATGATTTTTGTCATTTTAGGTAGTTCTTATCACGATGAACGTTCAAGTGTTCATTTTCTCCGATTAGTTTGGTTTTAATTCGTTATTTGATGCTATAAACACAGTTTGACCTCCTCTGACCAGTCTGTCTATTTTGGTACTTCCATTGACCACCAGTGTGCATTTGCATATTAGCTAAATATTTAGTTTCACCATGCACATTAAGATTTAACATTTAACATTTAGATTTAACGTTTAGATTCAACATTTAGATTTAACATTTAACATTTAATTTTAACAAGAAACATTTAGATTTAACATTTAGATTTAGATTTAAAGGGATAGTGCACCCAAAAATGAAAATTCAGCCATTATCTACTCACCCATATGCCGATTGAGGCCCTGGTGAAATTTTAGAGTCCTCACATCCCTTGCGGCGGGATCGGCGGGGGGAGCAGCTCGCACACCTAATGGCTGACGGCGCCCCAGACTAACGTCCAAGAACACAAACTTGAAACCACAAAGTATCTCCAACATGCTCATCCGTAGTGATCCAAGTGTCCTGAAGCCCCGACATAAAAAGTTGTTTCGAAAAACGTCATATGAACTCTGTTTTTAGCCTCAATGTAGCCTGTAGCTGTGACTGCTTCTCTGTGTACGTGCTCACGTGCGTGTGCTTGCGCGAGACCAGCGAAAGCAAGAGCTTTGCTTACCCGTGTTTACATCACGTGACACGTGCACCGCAGGGGGAGACAACAGTAACCACAGTAGCTAAAGATAATTTGCACTACGGTCTTTTAGCAAAGGACAGCCCAACATGTCTGAAGACTTTGAAAGTTAGGAGGAACAGCATTTCTTTGTTGAGCTGTTTTTGTTTGAGCCATACGGACGCGGAACTCAGGCTACTGGACAAAGCAGCCACCGTAGCTCATGAGCATAACCCTCAGCCAGCTGCAGAATACCGGAGTCGAGCACTGGAAACCTGGTGGTGTAGTTGTTTCAAATGCAAAGCAATGCCAACGGATGAGGAAAGTCTTTGCTGCTCAGACTGGGAATTGGCGATGCCTGCACTTGAGAATCTGGACATCAATACTGACGAGACTGCTGCTCTTCAGAGAGCGTGCATCACCGATCACCCTGAGCGCGCACACATGAGCGCGGAGCACAGAGAAGCAGTCAGAGCTACAGGCTGCAGTGAGGCTAAAAACAGAGTTCATATGACGTTTTTCGAAACAACTTTTTATGTCGAGGCTTCAGGACACTTGGATCACTACGGATGAGCAGTATGGAGATAATTTGTGGTTTCAATTTTGTGTTCTTGGACGCCGCCAGCTATTAGGTGTGCTAGCCGCTCCCCCCTTGGATCTCTGCAAGGGATGTGAGCACTCTAAAACTTCACCAGGGCCTCCATCGGCATATGGGTGAGTAGATGATGGCTGAATTTTCATTTTGGGTGCACTATCCCTTTAACATTAGATTTAATATTTAACATTTAGATTAAACATTTAAGGCGGCATGGTGGTGTGGTGGTTAGCAGTGTTGCCTCACAGCAAGAGGGTTCCCTGTTTGATCCCGGTGTGAGCCTTTTTGTGCGGAGTTTGCATGTTCTCCCCGTGTCAGCGTGGGTTCTCTCCGGGCACTCCAGCTTCCTCCCACAGTCCAAAGACATGCAGATTGGGGATTGGGTTAATTTGTGACTATTAATTGTCCACAGGTGTGAATGGTTGTCTGTCTCTATGTGTCAGCCCTGTGATAGTCTGGCGACCTGTCCAGGATGTACCCCGCCTCTTGCCCATTGTCAGCCCTGTGACCCTCAAGAGGATGAAGCGGTTAGAAGATGGATGGATTAAACATTTAGATTTATCATTTAATATTTAGGTTTAACTGTGACATTATGTTTAACGTATTTCAAACATTGCTGTAAATGTGGTAAAAAGTGACTTTAAAAAATCACACCACATTTTTAGTTGTTTGAAGCTAAATGTGGCAAAATGTTGCTGTTATTTTCAGTGTGAGCCACTTTACAGAGGGCACCCCATACAAAACTGCCAAATTTAACCACGCATCCAAGAACAAACAGCCAGCATTCATATTGTTAGGCCTACAGTAAAGAAGTTGTCCTTACAGCCCCGTGTCATCACCCAAGTGAGAATAAAACCGACTGAATTCCACAGACCTGTGTTGGCTCCTGTCACAATAGCAGTCTTGCCTGTCAGCCGCACGGTGCAGGCTCGTGGATCCCAGCGCCCTCTGCGCTGAGAGCGCACGACGAGCGCCAGCAGCGCCGTGATAAATGCCCATACCGGGTGACAAAGTATGTCCAACAAAAACATTGCAAAGTCGGTGCTGGCCGTGGGAGTCTGTTAGCAGTAAATGGAAAAGGAATCCGACGAGCAGCTGGCCAGCATATGCGCTGGTAGGTGCAGCCTAAAATGCTTTAACAGTTCACCATGCAGGTCAAAGTGGCACAATCTCCAACTGGGCAGACGAGTTGTGAAAGTGAATGAAAGAGCTCCTCCTGAGAAAATAAATAAATCTGCTTTTATTTGTTCATTGCATTGCTCCATGACCTATGAACGCAGGGGCGGAGCCAGATGTGTAAACATTTGGGGCCCAACTCAAACCTACAGGGCAGAGATCAGTGGCAGAGAATAGTTCACTGTAGTGTGAGGGTATACTGTGATGTAACATGTTGTGCATGTGTTATCATTATCATATAAATCAATAATCAATAAAAAATACAAATGGACTTGTTCAGAAGAATAAATAATAGAATAATATATGACATTGTCAAATAATAAAATGTACAAATTAACTTTTCAATTGAACTAGGAATGCACAAATTTCTTTCCGAGCAGATACTTTTACCAATGTTTGAAATAATTTCACTAATAGCTGATGCTGTTGTTTTTCTTTTTCTTTCCTTTTTACTTCTTTTGTGCTAGGGAATAACAGAAATCTAGTATTAGTAAAAAAAAAAAAAAGTATAGATAAATATTTTGATTTTTTTCTTCCCCCATTTGTGGCACCCCCTATGAGAGATGGTGTTCTTTGCATTCCCCTATACTACCTATGCCACGGGCTTGCACTGACCGCTTGTGATTAGACCTCACCTCCCCGCGCTGTATGAAAATAAACAACAGCAACAGAGACAAGTTTGAGTGAGATAAGCAAGAAAGTCAGCTCCATCGTTGTGGCCCAGGACACGTTAGCGTCCACACTGCTGACAGAATGAGACCATATGCAGCCTAGACCACCTACAAATGTGGTCTGAGTGATCAGATCTTAAAATGCGTTGAGGACACAGTGTGCATTCACACCTGCACTGAGAGCTAGCCACTTGTGATCTGATCACCCAGGACTCATGTTAATACCAAGTGCATACAGGGTCATAGTGTCACACTTTTTGCAGCAACATCCATATGGATTAATCGCATTGAAGACACAAGATGACACAAGTGCCTTGATAATGTCAGATTTCATTCAATATTTCATTACATATATTCAGACTGTCATTCCAATTTTTCATTGGTCATTCTATAGCTTCTGTGTGGCAACAAGACTCCTGAAATAATCCATTTTTTTTTCAACAGCAGACGAAATATGTAGAATAATGGATATGTGATTTATTCCTCTTTACCTACATATGTGTTGAAGATGAAGACTTTAAATCTCCATAGCCGCCCCGTCCCTCTGGAACATCCGTGACTGTCTAAATCCATCCACCTTCAAATCACTCCTCAAACTCCACCTTTTCAAATCCGCTTTTAACCTTTAACATTAGCTTTTTGTTCTCTGTTTCTCACGTGCCCTCCTTTTCTTTGTTTTGCACTATGCTTTTGCACCTTGTTGTATATTGTCCTTGTCTTCTGTTCATCTCTGTGCACTTATATGTATGTACTTCTTTTCTTTGGTTTTAAATGCAAAGCGTCTTTGAGAGCTGTAAAAGCGCTGTATAAATAAAATGTATTATCATTATTATTATTATTATTATTATTATTATGTCCAAACTTTTTTTGAACTGGCACCATTTTAGAAAATGTGAAAACACCTGGAGGGACAGTTGCTTCTTGCATCATATGGGTTGTGAAAAAAAAATCACAAACAAATGACACAATTGCAACATCCATAAAGTTAAAGCCCTCGCTGTCGACTCAACACTTCTTTACTGTGGCCATGTCTGTTACCTATCAAAAAATGTCTGCTGTTGGGTAATTGTTTGTTTGCTGTCTGCATATGGAAACTCATCAGTTCTGCCTGGCAGTTCCTACTTGATGCCTGCCTACTGCAAACTGTGTGATAATCCTGCCATCTTGAGGTGACTGGAGAAAATACAAAGCAATCTCTCTTGTTTAACCAATATTGTGTGGTAGGCCACATACATGACCAACAAGAGAACTGCGTGTAGATTTAAGTTAACCACAACGCTGTCACCACATTAACTTCAGAAACTGATAGTAAATTGTAAAGTTTCAATATATCTGCTACATATGAAACATACAATTGTAACGGTCTGACTCTTCAAATTTGATGATTTTGAAGAGAAAAAAGAAAAGTTGAGAAAATTAGATGAAACTAATTTTCAAAAACCCTCTTGGGTCAGCTGGAATATTATTGTCACAAAGCTGAATTGCAGAGATGCTACCAACATATGCTGATCTTGTAGAACATGAAGCACTGCTGTAAACTATTCAACAGTATATAAAGGAGTTAAAGTGAGCACAACCTCAACACATCTACAGCAGCAAATATGACATACACATTAATGTAACAGTAATATTAATCCAAAAATATCATATGTAAAATGAAACACAGGCAGGGACCATTTTACTGCAGAATAAGTACTTTTATGTTTAACTTTAAGTACAATTAGCCTCTAATACATACTTTTACTTAAGTAAGGTTTTGATTGAGGGACTTTTACTTGCAGTGGAGTATTTTCTATGTGGTATCGTTAGTTTTACTTAAATAAAGGATCTGAATACTTGTCCCACCACTGCATATATTTCACATACACGCAAGAAAAGGCAGATTCAGAAAGTCTTGATATTTGACTCAAAGGAAAGATCAAACCATCCCCAACTTCTTGACAGGATCGCTGTGTGAAATAGTGCAGCAGTGAAGACAACAAACACATTCCTTTTTTTTCTTTTCCAAAAGTAACTCATACAGATTTAACTTTTGAGTGTTGTGGGTATTTGAGTCTTAAATAGTCCTAAATAACTGCTGTACACCTTTATGGCCACTGGAGGGCAAAACATGCCAACAAGTCCTATTGGTTATGAGCAGGACTTAGACAAATTATGCTCATTAGTTATTACTCTTTCATTTCATATTTAATTGAATATTTTAAATTAAGTTAATTGAGTTGACAGCTTATAAAATCATGTAGTATTTTATTTTTCTTATAATTGCATCATTTCTAATTGTGCATCACTACAGTGTGATGAAAAACAAAAATATATTAATCCTGCTGTAATTAGGTCTGCATGTACATGTCTGATGAATCTCAGGTGATTTCATGGTCTGCAGAGTTGCAGTCATTTAGACAGTTATGTGTCTGTGTAAGCGGCAACTAGAATCTATCTCCAGATTTTGTATTTGTTCATGAGTTTATTTCGATATTTTGTCATAGCTATAGCACAGTGGCTGTGCATCTCAGTGATCCTACTCTGGTGAACTCTGGAAAAACACAAGTTTGAAAAAATAAACCTCTGCCCTCTGCCCCTGCTACATCACTGCTGCACAGAGTTGAAAGATCATGCTGTCCCTGGTATTTCGCAAGGCAAGCAAACTAGAGGTTGATATGGCACGGCAACATAGCTTTACTGCTACCAGCTTGTCTCAGAGTTCAACTGGTGTGATGCAAAAAAAGATGAGAAAATCCTCTCAGTCCAAAAAGCCCTTTTCAACTTGTTTTGCTGAAAACAGGCACACTCATTTTCATTGATTCATTTGTGTTCTACAATGACCAAGTGATCTCTACATGGTGCAACTGAAGGAAATAACACAAGCAAGTGAGAAGATCATCACCAAGTTGACAATATTTACACTGTATTTAGAAAACAACCCTGAACATAAATTAACATCATATAGAATGTGGAATACAGATATGGTTAAAGCTGCACAGAACAACCTCTCAGCGATGTTTTAAGGGGACACTAAATACTGATGAACACACTAGTAGTGCAAGTAAGTGCAAACAGAAATCGTTGGTTTCTCAGGGGTTGACGCCCTTTATAGCACAGCTGTCACTCATACCCCTTTCCCGCAAACGTGGCGCTGGTTCTGTTTTGCTTCCCAAATCTGATTTTGAATCATCCAGAGCATTTTGACCAAAAAAAAATTGATTTGGAACCTGAAGAGTTGGTTCTCAGCTGGAGCCAAAAATACAAGGAAACATCCTTGACTAGAGTGGTTCGAAGCAAAAGTGGTATCAAAACAGGGCTGGTTCGCTAGATAGCACCAAGGTACAAAGAATCCTGAATGTGACCGGTTCAAGA
Organism: Epinephelus awoara; assembly: GCA_035609425.1. Lineage (NCBI taxonomy): Eukaryota > Metazoa > Chordata > Actinopteri > Perciformes > Serranidae > Epinephelus > Epinephelus awoara. Next base: position 16,954,283 of record CM069296.1, read on the forward strand.
ATCAGAGCTAATTTGGTGGAAAATGGGAAACAAAGAACTTCTTAAGCCCCTGTATTGTTCTTCAGAAGTTCTCTCCTGGTTCTTTTCACATACAGTAAACCAAACCAAACCAAACTGAAGAACCAGTAGAGTACCATTTAAGCCTGCTTCTTTAGTTTAGTTTACTGGGGAGAGAATAAAACCACTACATTAAAATAGCCTGCAAAGAGTATATTTTCCAGAGGATGGGCTCTCAACCTTATTCCTGGTTGGAGAAGGGAACATAATGTGTTTCTCAGTAAGCATTTTGTACAGATTCTGGATCTTCTCAGCCAAAGTTAAATAAAAAAAATAAACATTCATATTTCAAGTTAAAGTGTCATTTAAAAACATACTATCTGGCATCATTCAAGGCTCCCAGACTCAAACATGGAAAAACTATATAGTGCTATATGGTCTCTGATGGTTGTACATAGCACTATTTTTCAAAGCGTCTTTAAAAGATGGGCGCTACATAGCACCAAACAGGATTCTCCCTGGGTATCCAAGCCAAAGAATCACTTTTGGGCACTGCTTAGCACCATTTTTGTTCAGAGTCTGCAGCCAATGTCTCCAGTAACCAGAAGGGTTGCAACACCAAATCATTCTACCTAGCATGTTTATATTTATATATTATTATCACATAAGAGCTTCTAATGCTTTAGTAGAACTATTTAATCAGTCTTTATGTATCAAGTGATATTGACAAGCAATTCTCCAAAAACAGCAGTCTGCAAGAATCAATTGTTCTTGATACATTAGCAAAATATAAAGAGCAGTGGTACTGATTGGGTAAGCATGTGTGAACATGAGGGCAAGCTTCTGGAAATTTCCGCTGTCCATCAGACCACATAGGTGTGACAGATGTGGTCAATCAAGCTCTGCTTTTAATCAATACCTTCTGCTGTACTGTAGTTTTCCCACTGCCCTCTGATCTCTGGTTTAAACGTGAAGTATGTAACAGAGTTAACTGTGTAGTTAATGTAGTAAAAACGACATACATGAAACAATATTGACCAGAATTGTCTGATGTTAATGAAAAATAAATAAACATACAAATGGCAACATTTTTCCCAGAACAGACTGGTCTATGAAATGTATTTTGCAGAAGTTATCAGTATTGTAAATCCTGCGCGTCTTGCTGTAATACATTCACTGATAAAGCATTAAAACTGAAACATCAACATCCTCATATCTCAAACTGAGACATATATAAAGGACTATGATAGATTTTAGAAGCAGCTGCTTCTCTCATCATATATGTTATACAATAATAATAAAGTAATTGTAAACTGACTACTGTAAATGTATCATAGTCCTGCCATCTTGAGGCGAAGGGAGAAAATGCAAAGTGATTTTACTTGATTGACTAATATGTTTTGTTGGGCCACGTATAGCATATTAAAACTGATCCATGGGCCATGGTTTTGAATGGCCCGCTGCCGAACTTTGGACATGCCGACCTTAGAATCCTATCCTCAGATAATGCAAAGCTATTGGGGGATGGGTCTGCCTGTGGGTGTTACATATCCAGGAGGAGGGGGTTGGGTTAAGGCTATAAAAAGTGGATAGATCCCAATGTGACAGGGAGAGGGAGCCACACAAAGAGAGTAGAGCAGAAGTGAAGAGGCGTCAGAAGGGGAAGAGGAAGAAAGCCAGAAGGAGACTTGTTCGAGGACTACTGTTTGACATAGGAGAAGGCACCACAGATTTTTCCAGGAGGTCTAAGCTTGATCTTTATTTTTGCTGAATTAGAAAATAAACTCTGAAACGAAAAGAAGCAAAGAAGCAAAGAAGAAGAAATGAAGGACTTGGTGCAGTCAGTAGAACTCGGGGTCTCTCAGCGGAAAAGAGTCAACGTAACACAACCCAGAGTTTGGCTGAAGAATGAAATTGTTCGGGTGGGACTCGCTGAATGCCTTTGCACATATGTCATGATGGTAAGAAAAGCTTCTTGTAATAATGACTGGTTTTATTAAACTGTCAGAAAAAGATTCTCATATCCATCACTCTGGTGACAAGTTCGCTTTCCATTCATGAGCTTGTCTCTGTTTTGAACCTTGCAGCATGCTTATCTGTGCCAACCATGTGCCATTAATTATTAATGTGGTGCTCCTGACCCTGACAATGTGTCCCCTCTCTCAAAAGCACACACATGCACACAAGCAGATTTCAGTCACATGGTGGGGGGTCGTGGATGGGGATTGGTGGCTTCAAGTGGGTGAAACAGGAAATCTAGTGTTACGGGAGGAATGGTCAGGCAGAGGGCCACATGGAGAGGGTTGACATAGTCACATGTTATATGTCAGCTGTTAAAATAAACCCCTCATTCAGAACCCTGGAAGAAATACATTTCACACTCACGGTGAACACATCCTGGACACAGCTTGTTGATAAGTACATGAGCACACACATCGCTCGGCTTAACTCACTAAATAAACAGAAGTCACACTTCACCTAAATACACGACTTTCGTAAGAGGAACCGTATTTCCTGTTTTTGAAAGAATGTTTTTCAGTGTCAGCGTTCTTTCACTGGGATCACAGCCTCTTTCACTGACGTTCAAGTTAGATGACAGTTTAGTTCACTTCAGTTCAGCCTCTGTTGCACGCACAGTACCATAGTTAAACATTTCTAAACAAACAAACTGACACTGCAGCTATCTGACTGATTTTACTGGCACAACTGCTAATTAAAGGCCCATCTGTGTGTTTTTATTTTTTTAATTTTTAGATAGAATGTTTCCCTCAGTGGCAGATCTTCCTATAGGTGACAATTTCTTTATTTTATTTGTTTGAATTTTAAAAAATCAATACAAAAATCTATTGCCTATGATCCTGCAGTTCACCTTAATGTGTTCATGTATGTGGAGAGCATTAGAATAAGAGAGAATGAAAAGGCGAAAGCCATCTGGAGCATAGTACAAAGAAAAAACCCCAGAAGAGACAAAAAATACAAATTTGCACGTACATATTTTTTTTTTTTTTACTGTTTACTATGTGTTATCATTGTTAGCTAAACTTTGTATAAATGTTGATTTTTCATTGGTTTTTGTTGGCGTTTGTAATAAATACAAAAAATACAAAGATCATAATACATTTTTTTGGCAGGAGTGGGGCTTGCCTAAGGCGCCAAATGTGTGCTGGCTCTGGCACTGGCTTTCCCAAATTACACTCTCTGGAAGTTCACACTGTAATTTCCTCCTTTTTATTTGTGTGATTTCTCCTCTCTAGGCGTTTGGCCTGGGGTCGGTGGCTCAGGTCGTGACAGGTGAAGGAGCGTTTGGACAATACCTGAGTATCAACTTGGGTTTTGGACTGGGTGTTGCCATGGGGGTCCATGTTGGAGGGAAAGTCTCAGGTATGAAAGATGACCCTTATAAACACTACTATCAAGAATAATGAAAAGTCATCACCAATCACTATTATCTGACATGTCTTCTTGCTTTATTGCTCTAACAGGGGCTCATATGAATGCAGCAGTTTCATTCACAATGTGCACATTTGGCCGCCTTGGGTGGAAGATGCTGCCTCTGTATGTTTTTGCACAGTTTTTGGGGTCGTTTCTGGCCGCCGCAACAATTTACGCTGTCTATTACGGTGAGGGCAGACTGCATGTTCAAGCACACTCTACACTGAACACCTGTATTCTTACAGTTAAGGTCAACATTAGCTCCCAGGAACTATGGAACATTTCCCTAAAATTCTCAAAACACACCTGACCAATCAATCAGCTTTCAAAACAGACCTTTGTAGTCAATCAGCACTGAACTTGAACAGGGCTAGTGGCACTTGAACACTGGATAGAAGGAGACTACTTTTAAGGTCTTGGTAAGAAGTAATTTCACCATGCCAAAAAGTAAAGAAATCAGTCTGGAACTCAGGAAGAAGATAGTGGATGCTCATCTATAGAGAAGGCTATACTGCCATTTCCAAGTGTTTCACAGTGTGTAAACAGCTGTCTTAACATTGCAAAGCACAAGGAGACAGATTATGTTAGAAACAAACCTGGGCATGGTCAAAAGTGCAAGATTTGAAAAACTTTGGAGAGGAAAATAGTCAGAGATGTCAACAACAATCCTCGGATTTCTGCCAAGATGATTGTTGCTGAACTGGCCTCTTCTGGACTTGATGTTTCAAGGAAAATTGTTATGAGGATTCTTCATTGTGTTGGGCTTCGAGGTCATTGTCCAAGAAGAACAACTCGGCACAACAAAGCCGGGCTGAAGTTTGCCAGTGAAAATTAGAAACATGTATTTTGGAAGTCTGTCCTTTGGTCTGATGAGACTAAACTTGAGCTGTTTGCGCACATGGGTGTGGTTTTTGTCTGGCAAAGGAAGGGAGAGGCCTTCAACCCTAAAGACATAGGTACCACAGTATAAGTTGGTGGCGGCAGCATAGTGCTGTGGGGCTGTTTTGCTGCTTCAGGCACAGGGAACCTTGTGTGGTTGCATGGGACCAAGAAGAAGACGACTATGTTGAAGGATAATGTAAAGAAATCTGCTGCCAGTCAAGCTTAAGGTTGCCACTGGGTCTTCCAGCAAGACAGTGTCCTGAAGCGTACATCCAAGTTGGTCTGAAACCTTTTGAAGGACACCAAATCAAGGACCTGGAGTGGCCATCTCAGAGCCCAGATCTCAATCCTATAAAGCATCTATGGCGGGAGCTCCAGGTTAATGTCCATGCCCCAAAACCATGCAATTTGGATGAGCTGGAAACATCTGCCATAGAAGCATGGGCTAAGATCCTCCGAGAGACATGTGCCAACCTAGTTAGGCGTTGGTTGGTTGATTTCATAAAGGGGGCTAATAATTTTGACCTTAACTGTATACAATCTTATGCATGTAATTCTTGCCACGATTTTTCTGATGTAGTCAAACATCTAAGAGTGTCTGTCTTGTCACTACTGTTTCCATATGCAGAAGCCATATTTGACTATTGTGGAGGAAACCTGACTGTAACAGGAGTTAGAGCCACAGCTGGTATCTTTGCCACCTATCCTGCACCGTACCTCTCCTTGATGGCGGGATTCGTTGATCAGGTAGCCATGTAACCAGATTAAAGGATTGCAACTGCAAATCATTGTCATCCTACACATTCTGCACTGACCATTTTGCTTTGATGTGTTGTTTCTCACACAGCTATTTATGTGATGTTTTGATTTTTGTGCTTGCCAGGTGTTTGGCACAGCTATGCTGCTGCTGTGCTTGATGGCTCTGTCCGACCAGAAGAACAAACCAGCCGCCGCAGGAAGCGAGCCTGTCGTAGTGGGTCTCTTGGTGCTGCTCGTTGGCATTTCTCTGGGCAGCAACAGCGGCTATGCTATCAACCCCACCAGAGACATCGGACCCAGGATCTTCACTGCCATAGCGGGCTGGGGGGCTGATGTGTTCAGGTATGGAGGAACTATGTATTGTTTTTTACGGGAGGTTTTGCCGTTGTTACATGTCACTTTAACAAGGGGTGAGTCGAGGGCAAAATATCTCTGTTAATTATTAAATGACTCGTGTAGCTTGTCCTCACACATTAAGAGGATGTTGCTTAATGTTTTTTACTTTGCTGCTTTTCAACCAGCTGTAAATGAACTATGGTAAACTTCCCTCCATCTTACCACATCCCAGATCTCCCTGCTCGTTTGCGTCATCCAGCGTATTTGTGCTGGCTCTAGGGCTGTTTGAGGAACTATAAAAATTGTACTATTCAATGAAGGCTAAGGCACGCTCTTGGACCCCATGAGAGCTATAGGGTATGACACATGCACAATGTAGCTGGAGCTGCAATACTGACTATAGCAGACTGTGCGCGAAATAAAGGGACGGTTTCTGCTAAGGTCCTCTTTGGGGGCGCTCAGTCTGACAGAATTTTGGGGTACACTCAATTGGATGACGGCTGATATACAACAGAAGGTTTAAATATAGAAAGCATGTTTTTTTTTTTTTAAATGGTATTTTAATCCAGACCTTTTCATTAATTTCAGAATTTTAATTCTCACCCATATCTTTATTTTACATGCAGAAATATTCCAACCTGCAGATGCTTCACTGACACAAAGCAATCGTCCACCGTGTTCTGTGATAGTGCGCCAGCTACTGATACTTTCTGCAAGTGCAGACCAGATTTTTTTGCGCGTGTGTTGTACCCCAATGATATGACAAGATATCTATCGCTCTCAAACTCAGACCCAACTCTAATCAAACTGTAAAACTAGGCAGTACTGATCAAATATAAACCACGATTCTGTTACTGTATTGCCTATTTGTCACCTAGAATGTTAATGGAAACATATTTTAGTGCTCTGTGTGGCTGTAATACAACAGTTTGTGAACAGGAAGTCTGCACCCTTCTGTTTCCTGTATTGTCAGAATGGAGGCTGAGAAAACTGAGATTAAATGGTTAAACTAAGCAGTGCTGATGAAATATGAAAAAAGATTCTGCTACTGCGTCGCCTATTTCTCACCATTAATATGTACTAGCTACAAGATTGTTTGGTCCGATGCGGTGCAGTGCATTTTGGTAGTTGAAGTTTTTGGTAGTTTTGGTAGTTGCTAGTTTTTTTTCTCCTTTTTTATACCTTTTAAGCAAACGCAAATGCCACAGCCCTTTCCCCTTGTTTTCTCTGGTCATGTAGCACCAATTTCAAAAATTTTTGCAACTTTCTACAGCATAGACAGTCCAGTTTTAGGAACATCTTAAACAATGGCAACGGAAAAATGCTTTATTTAAATATTAATGCTTTCTTTTCTTGAATCTGCCCCTGTAACTTTAAATCAATTCACAGTTATCTGTCTCTATCTGTGCAGGGCTGGAAACGGGTGGTGGTGGGTGCCTATAGTTGCCCCCCTTATTGGAGGAGTACTGGGTGCAGGGGTCTACAAGGCCTTGGTGGAACTGCACCACCCTCCCCTCTCTGAGAAGGGTGAGAGGGTGGTGAAGGACTTTGAGGAGGAGACTGCCCCTCTGGAGAAACAGGAAAACATCTTTGCTAATGAATGTGTCTGAGACCCCCGACTACATACAGCGTACAGGCTGCAAAGCTACGTGGAAAACCTTTATGCAGCCGAAACATTCCATGATGAAAACACACCAGAGACAAATTGCTGGATGGAGGACAGAAGAACTTTCACAATAAGAGAGAAGGGCTCAAATAAGGTTATGAACATCTTAAGCAGTTTTAAAATGATGGGTCTGTTTAATGGGATTAATTTCATCACCAGCCTTGGTTACTCCATACCTGTCAGTGACTGCAACACATATAACATACATTATGGGATATTTTAAACTGTGATGCTGACATGTAGGGCTCCAATCCATTATAGTAACTACATTCAGGACAGAAGGTTAAATATTAAGGTCATTTTTATGCATGGAAGATGAAAAAACACATGTCACAGCTGATATTTCATGTTTATATTATCGAGGTAATAGCGGCTGATATAACCTTGGAAGATACCATAAATATCATTCATTATAACAATCAACGGGAGACCACTTACATGAGCTTTTAAACCAAGTGTATATAAAGGAAAGTAAAGAGCCCCCATACATTGCACTTAAATAAGCATGTAGCTTAAGGAAAATAAAATAGGAACAGTGGGGGTCGGCTCCTCACAGCTTGAAAGGGCCGTCGCACAAATGAAGATAGTATACACATTGAACTCTCCAACAATCCAGTGCACAGCAGCCTAAAGCTAAAACGTGTAAATGTGTCTTGATTAACTTTGTAGAAGCTCCAAAGAACCAAAAAGTTAATCCTAGATGTCTATTAAGTCTGCACAGCGGTATATGTTTGGCATCAAGAGCCCTAAATGGATAAAGCGAGCACATTTTATCTCTGAATTGCTGGAATACAACCTGCTCACCTCGGTTAATTGATACAGAGTCATCAGAGCAGATGTCATTATACAAGAAATCGCTGGGCCTAAACTCTGGCTCATTTTTATCTTTGGGAAGTTTACACAGCACCGGTGAAGCACTGCAGTGATGCAACAGTCACTGTGAGAAACTTGATTACCAGCTTTATGGTTTATTGTCAGTATTTGATAATGCAACATTTCATGGTTCACATTTGCACACACTCTAAAGTGATGCAACATTTGATACTGTAATGCAAAGGTGTCTGTCGAGTATGTGCAGAAGTTTCCACTGAGGCTCGGAATCGCAGCTTTTCAGTGAATCGCGTGATCAATTTCTGTCTGTGGAACAATGACTTTAAAATTATAGACATATCAAACACTTCTACTGAATTGAAACCTGCATAGTATTATGTTATTTTTTTGTGTTTCCTTCAATTTTACAGTGACATAAAATTAGAGATGTGTTACTTACCAATTTTCATACCTCTTCTAAAATTGTATATATTATTGTTGTATGATACATAAAATTTTTTAAATATTTACAACAAATACGCCTAATTATGATAAATACAGATATAAACTGTGTCTTTATTGAGTACTGATGGGTCCTTCTCATGGGTTACAGCAGTGGTACAATTTCTCACAACATGCCCTGATTATTTGGCACATGTCAACAGTGCATGATCATTTTTTATGAATTGTCTGATTTAAGTTACTGGTGAACACTGTCAAACTAGGCTTTGAATAATGAATCTATCGGTGATGCACTTGGCTGGTAAACCTCAGTGCTTTAGCATGCCTCATTTCTCCATCACTAACAATTAACTGTGAAAGATAAACAAAAAAATATTAATCTTATCACAATGTTCCATGTGTTTCGGAAAAAAATGCTCTTATTGTGTGAAATCTTTAACATACACAAGGTTAGAAACACCTTTACACATGCCAGGTTGCCTGCACCAGCTGGAGCCGCTTTAGCCTTGTGTTAAGCTGATAAAAAATGCTGGTTATGTATCTATGCAGACATGCAGCATTCCAAACTTAGTTTGGGACAACATGCTCCCATGGAGCGTAGAGAGGCTAACACGCCAAATCCAGCCAGTGATGGAATCGCAGGCTGCTCCTCTAAGCTGTGTTGGTTGTATAGACAGCAAAGTTCCTTGGATGGGAACAATCTCACCGCTTTCCTCCGCCGTGTCTTCCAGTGCTGCCTTGGCTCTTTGCAGTGCTCCCTTGGCTACACTGTGTCGACTGCTTCTTCTTAGGGACGGGTGTCTTAGCTTTGCCTTTGAAGGCCTTTGTAGGATCCAGCTTGTTGAGATGGGAATCTCCAACAGGATCAGCCAAGCTGAGCTCACTGCTGAAAGTCAGTGGCTGGTACAGCGATGCCCACTGCTGTAGAGGGAACAGGAGGTAGACAGTTTACAATGTTGTTTAGAGTTTTGCACACTGAACGAATAACACAAAACAACAAATACAATGTCTACAACTTTCTTTGCCAAATTCCCAGAGACATTTGGCACACAATGCATAGAAGTAAAAGACAGTAAAGAGGTGGAGACTTAAAGGACTAGTCTTCAAATATCCTATTTCAACACTTTTATGCTTTGTGTAAATGTCTTAAAACTTTGAGTGTTGTGTCATGTTGTTAAAGTGTAACATCTGCCAACATTGTAGTATATTGTAGAGAGAATAGAATGAATAAAATATATTTTATACATCTGCAATGACTTTGAGTGTTGTTAACAACTGAAACTAAATATGGGTGGTAAATTCTGAAAGACTTTCAAAAAATCAAATACACAAAAAAAACAAAGAAAATAAATTTTGAAGGTGCCATTTAGAAAGAGTGATTACGTACCTTGGCTTGGGGGCTAGGGCCATATGGGGTGAAGGCGTACTGCCACTCAGGCAGACCCAGGTGGGTGATCATCAGTCGGTAGTAGGAGGTGAAGGTTGCCGTCAGGAAATGCCAACACAGTGAGCGGTCAAGGAACCAAATTTCACTCTGCTGGGCTACCACACCTGAAAAATACAAAGATAAACAACTAAATGATAGTTTATTCTAAAATAGATAAAATATTTATGTCCTATTAACTTTGTTTTTTAGAGAAATCATTCAAGTTGCAATTTGTGAATACAAACAAAACACCTGCAGTGCAGTTTTTGTAGACTAGACACACTTTGCCATTCCCACTGCAGGAATCCAGCTCGAAGATGCGGCTCCGGGCATCAAAATGGGGTGCAGCAGGAGCATGCCCCGTCCCTGGCAGATAACGTTAATGAGTCTTGAATAAATATTTACTTTCCAATCAACATTTCATTCATTAGCCTGCTTTCTGCCCAACTGAGCACACAAACAGACTTAATCAAACTTGACATGGTGTAATTGTAGAGTTGAGCCCACGCAAGCATCTGACAGGTGAGGTTTACCACTCTCTGTGTTGCTCTCCTCCCAGTCCAGGTCGGCCAGTGAGGGTGCATTGGGTAGGGAGAATAATGACACTGGTTGAAGGAGTGGGCACAGCCTGGCTACACTGTTGATCATCATGCACCCAAGGGGAACACACTCATCTGAAAGGCACACAGTTCATTCACATAAGTCTTTGGTGAAAGAAACTGCTGGAGCTATTTGTATTCACCCTTATCATGTAATCTTAATAGTATCCTTAAATTAAAACTTATGTGAGAGTGGTATTACTACAGACAGAACATAAAACTAATGAGGTCACCTACTGTCTAGTTTAATGCTCCAGGTTAGTGTAAACCCATCAATGGTCAGATAGAAATCTCGCAGGTCCTCTGGCAAAATACAAGTGTTTTTCTGGGGAATAAATACAGCAGGTTCACATGATAATTATGTATTACCAGACCTCATTTTAATGTCTTTATGGTGTCCATTTTTCACCTGTTCCCACGACAGCAGGCTCCTCTTCTCTGCAGGCTCCCTCTCTACAAAACGCACATCGACCACACCAGGCATGTTCTCTGGCACAGCAGGGACACATTCAGAAAATGAATTAACTGTCCAGTGAGACATGAATCTGTCTGCTAGCTAACAACGTTAATAGCTAGTGTCAGAGCAAAAACCCATAATACACACCGAGTATTCGAGTAATGCCAAGCGTCAGTCTCTCAGCCACACCTTTAAATGCCAAGCTATCTTTTATCTCTTCCATTTGGAAGACCGCAATCACAAATTTGAAGAAAACCCAGAGAGCATCCTCTGCAGCTATCTGCACTGCACCGTTCACCTCTCTCCACACAACTCAGCTGGCAACACACAGGAAGCGACAACAGCGCTGACGCAGAATTGACACATGTATCAGCCAATAGAAACACGCCTTCACATAGCGTAGCCAATTGGCTGTTGAGTTGAAAGAGAAAGGCGGGACTATAATCCCTTAGCAACGCTTGGCTCCCAGGGAGTGGTGGCGGTTGTTTCAACATGGCGGCAGCGGCAGCAAGAAGTGGAAACTCGGGGATATTTTGGATGAATGGCGGTAGGCTTACATTTATTAAAGTGCTCTAGCTTCCTTTGCCATTCGTATATATTTTATGTAAAGTTATAAAAAGTTTTCTAGAGGGTCTCACACATGGTACTTTTGTGTCAACGCTGGGAAGTTGTTATTTCTGAGGAAGTGAGACAGCTAGCTTAAGTTAACGTAGTGATAGTTAGGCGTAACGGTAATTGGTTAATTAAATGTGAAGTTGCGTCTGTAAACTTAAGTTAACGTTGCCTATTTTATGTTGAAACTTGGTGATGATAGTATTAATGCTCACTGTCATTACCAAGCAGCCCTGTTCAGCATAACAAGGAGTTAAGTTAGACTTAGAGCTTCTGTTGTGCTTCTAACGTTACGTGATTGTAGGGCACCAGCTATTTTTTGCCCTAAAACACGGGAGGAGGGTATTGATTAGACAGTTAGCGTTAGGAAGAACATGCCTTAACAAACTTAAGTTTCATTTTACTGACCGTTCACTTCTCTGTCTGTCTTATTTTTGCCTCCACACAGTGTCAGATGAGGAACAGCCTTTAGTGTTTGTTCCTGGTGAGTGTCAGTGACGTTTTTTGGACAATTTCTGAACACAATATGAAATAACTGTAGACTGTAGACCAGACATTGGGATTAACACAATTAAACTATACAGATAGAAAAATTGTAATATTTCAATCCATACAGAGAATCAGACACAGGAACAAAGCATTGGACATGGTTTGTTTGCAATGGCAGCATATGAAGAAACCAATGTTTCACAGTGTTCGGGGGGGATTTATGCCCATTCTTCCACACAGACAGTCTTCAAATCTTGTAGACTGTTGAGGGCCGCTGATGAATCTTGATCTTTAGCTTTGTCCACAAATGTTCTATTAGGTTTAAATCAGGTTGTTGACTGTGCCATTCAAACACCTTTATCTTCTTCCTCTGGAACCAATACACAGTCTTCTTTGCAGTATGTTTTGGATTTTTGTCCTGCTGGAAAGTCTGTCTTCTTTTATCCTCATCATTGTGCTGGATGGTGACAGATTCTTCTCAAGAATTTGCTGGTGCATGGCTCCATTAATCTTCTCTTTGATAATTTTGACTCTGCTGGTGCCAAGAGAAGAGAAACACCCCATACCATGATGCCTCCACCACCAGACTTCACTGTAGGTGGGATATTTTTAGAGTAATATACAGAGCCATTTCTCCTCCAAACATGGCCCATTGTGTTGTTGCCAAAAGGCTTGTTTGGAGTTTGCTACATGACATTTGGAGATCCTCTAGATTACTGGGAGAATGTAGTGTGGACAGATAAGACAAAAATGGAGCTTTCTGGCAACAATAAAATACATCTTGTTTGGAGGAAAAATGGCTCTGTGCATTACCTAAAAATACCACAATTACAGTGAAGATTGGAGGTGGAGGCATCGTTGTATATGGCTGTTTTTCTTGGCACCAGCAGATTTTAAATTATCAAAGAGAAGATTAATGGAGCCATGTACCAGCAAATCCTTGAGAAAAATCTGTTGCCATCCACCGGGATGATGAGAATAAGAGGAAGGTAGAACTTCCAGCATGACAACTATCCAAAACATACTGCAAAGGAAACTGTCTATTGGTTTCAGAGGAAGAAAATAAAAGGTGTTTGTGGAGGCGTCTTAAAGCTGGCATTGCAAACATTGCCTCCATGTATTGAGTTAGCATGTTTTTTACCTGTATTATTCCACTTAATTGCACTTGAGTTTTTTTTTCTGTATTTAAATGTTACAGTTTCTTTATCTGTGTCGTTTTATTGAAGTAATACCAATGTGTGGTGTAAATTTTATGTGAGCAGCTGTATTGAAAAGAAGTTAAATGAAAAAATGTTTGTGTTGAATATTTATTTCCCCGCTGTATGTAGATCATTTACACATGGAATCCTCTTCTTCTATATTCCCACGAACTGTCTCAGGAGTGGATGGAGAGGTAAAGACTCACACCCCTTTCAGCTTGGGACCAGGCAGCACCAGTACATCCAGTAACAGAGGTACCAAGATGCGAGCCAGGCGTAGCTCTGACTGCAAGACAGAGATCACACTAAAGAAAGGTGGCAAGAAACTAAGCCACTTACAAAGTGAGCGCTCAGGGGTTTACACCAAGGAAAAACTGTCAGTCCATCATAGTGCTGCTGCAGCTACAGAGCACACCCTCTCACCAGCCACGGGTACTTCTCTCCCCTCGACACAGGTAAACTAATGTTTATGTTGGGTACTCTTCTCTTCCCTCCATGGGTGTAAGACGAAATGTGTGAATATGGAAGAGAGCATATGAATAAAGGAAAAGGAATAAAGGAAGGAAAAGGAAGAGTATTTTGAGACAGAATTTCGTTATTATTTAGTGTTAATATCTTTGAATACTTGCTAACCATTCTTTGCACAGGTTATCCTTGAGACGAGCAGAGCTAAGAGCCAGGTCTGTTTGAAAGACCTCTGTCCTGAAGATAAGCGCCGGATTGCAAACCTCATTGAAGAACTAGCCAGGTACCCAGCAGTATATGCCACTGAACTCTAAGACAGTGATAAAGTTCATATGAATGTATGAATGGAACAATTTTCACACCTGGATTGCATAATGTAGACCACCTATCTTTTAACACCATTATTTCCTGTTCTCCAGAGTGAGCGAGGAGAAAGAGGAGTCAGTACAGCGTCTGAAAGATGAACAGGAAAATTTTGAGTGCAAGATCCAGCAGCTGGAGCAACAAAACCTGATCATCGTACACGAGAGGGAGAGTATCCTTTCAAAATAACTGAACAAACAAAAACACAGCAGTGAGTTGGATTCTCTCACCCACCCACTTTTTGCAGTGGTGGGTGAGGTGATTTGTCGTAATTGCCATATTGTTTGTTTGTTTGTTTTTTTAAAATGAAATGGTAGGGCATTAAATGTGCGGTCGCAAGTAGCAATACTGAGTTGTAGTGGAACAGTGAATAAATGCACTTCCCAGGTCCTCCTTTTTTAGTGTTTTTGGGTAATTTTCAAAGGCCATAGCTATGTTTAATGGTTTAAAATATGCTCCATGCTGTGTTGATTGTTGCAATCATGGTGTATTGATTGCTGCAAACTGTGTTGCATTGTTATGAGAAAGCCAGAGGTCCCTCAAGAATTCCAGGGTATGATAGTTTCATCCATTTTGTAATTGTTACCAAGATGTTTTTATAAGTAGAATATGATGGTGCAGTTACATCATTCTATTTTTTAAAGAAATCCCTGTAGAAAACATATTAAACCAGAATGTCAGATGTGGTGCATTAAAATTTAACATTGAACACACCCCAAGAGATTTCGCTTATTATCCCAAATTAAACCATAAATGGGGGACCATTCAGTAAGATCGTCTGTTATAGTCTTTATTTGGAATAAAAACTGTTGCCAGTTCTCCATAGTACACTGGAGCATATCCCTAAAATACACATCTTTATATTATATGTTTTGGCGGCTGTATGGTTCCATGGGTGTATAGGCTATTCCATAAGTTAGTCTGCAGGGGGCAGTGTTGTCTTAGGTAAGGCCATGTTGGCCAAGACCCTTCAATTTGATACAAAAGACAGAGAAATAGAGCAGATTGAGATTCATTTGAATGATTTGATGCCTGCTGCAGATGTATTTTGCAAGTGCTTGTAGCTTATCCGCTGTTGTGTACAGAATCAATTTCAAGGTTGGAGCCGTGGCCCGAACCATCTAAATCATCATATCATCCAAAGATGAATTTTGATATTTACTGCTTTCACCACCATGTGTTTTTGTAACCCTCCCTGAATGTTGAACGTTAACTGTAGACTATATCTCTCAGTTCCCTCTCACAAAATGAGATCAGGTAGGTCACCAGCTCATTCTTGATCGTCTAGCATGAGGTCAGTGCTCGAGTTACAGCGACAGTATGCTGTTTATCGCACCCAACAACCCACCTACTGTCTTCATAACAATTCCGCTCAGGTCAAACCAGAACATGGCCAGCAGTCAATTTAGGTTAAAAACACTGCGAAATATGAAGAGTAATTGACCCCGCTGGTAAATTGCACGATTGGCAACGGCAGCGGGGAAAATTAGGAAAGCACAACTCAATTAAAGGCACTTTGGCTCGGAGACTTGGCATTTACACCAAACTTCTAAACTCCATTAAAAAGGTATTTGAGAGGAAAAAGTGTTCGGATCCAAGCACCTCAGGGGGGATAACGCAGTCTTTAAAGTGCGTGCAGGAGTCATGAAGGCCCTTCTCAGGCAGAAGGTTCCGGCACTTCTCTGAAAGGTTAAGGAGACACCAAAGGCAAACACACTGAATGAGAGTCTTGTCAAATTTAATTCCATTACGCCTCAGCTTATCTTATCTAAGCAAGATTCAGGGTTGTCAGGGTTATAAAGAATGTAGGGCTATACCTTAGCCCCAAGCCACCTAGGATGAGAGGGAAAAAGTACCCTTGATATTTAGGGTGTTCGGCTGACATTTGGAGCTGACTGCCACACAGGACTGAATTTGTGTTTCAGATAGGAAGGATGCCTTTTGTACTTCAAGGCATGTTGGCATGGGCAGAAGTCAAGGTGGTGTTACTAACACTTGCTGTATCCAGAACAAGGCACAGCAGGCGCTAGAGCTAATGCCATTTATTGAGTTGAAACAATTGGAGGGAATCCTGAGGCCATGGAGAGAGGGGAATAACAGCCCTGTTTGAATATGTCATTGAAAAATGTTACATGTTGTGATAGAGGATTGTCAGAGAAGAATCCATTTTTAGCTGACATTTACAATGTGGACATCTGGTTTTATCAAGTGTGCTTTTTGTGATATGTGTGCATAAGAAGATGGTTTTTGGAGATTTTTTTAGTGCTTTATTTTTAGGTAGATTAAGCCCCTAATATTTCTTGACTTCAGCTCTGTGGACTTTGTCATGATCTGATTTGGATGTTTTGTATCTTGCCTTTATTGTAGGAAAGAGATATACAGTTTAAACCATGTGCTGTGTAAGTGCACGCTATCTATTTAAGGTTTTAAACAAATTAACCTAAATTCTAGTCTGTTACTTTATGAAAACTGTACCTTTGGAATATTGTTGACACTGCCAAGAAATATGGAAAATACTGTAACTTTAACTGCTTAATTTAAAGGTATGCTAAGCAGGAATTGTCTGTTTCTGTTTGTAAAAACAGTATTCCTACACTACTGTTGTAGTAACGTTCCAGGAAAAGCGATTACTTGAACAAGCTAACTAAGCTAACTGCTGGCACACACTATATTTGTGTTTTTCTGTGCTGTCTGTGATTTTTGTAGCTTCCTCTTGGATGCGTGCTGCTTATGGTCTGGCACCTGGTCGCTACCTTTTTATGAAGCCCTTACCTTGCTCGAGGCTACATGGCACAACCAAAAACGTCCCAACCACAGCAAAATAAAAATGAAATACAGGCCGAAGGCAGGATCTCTCCAAATAAACACACTGCCATGCAATTGGTCATAATTAATGATTGGCTACATTTAAATACACAAAATATTTTTTTGCCCTTATTCCAAAAAAGGAAATATTTCCACTAAGCTGTTTAAATGGCTAATGAAAGTAAATATTCTACTTATATTCCCATTCACATTCAGACGTGCATACTCACATAAAAGTGCCCTAACATGTTGTTTTATCATGTTAAAATATTGGTAAGTGGAACAGCTATAGCCACTTGTGCCATTTTGTGTCTTTGTGTCAGAATAGGATTTTTTCCAGTTCTTCCATTGTTGGTGGACTTCTTAGACTGTGCAAACACATCCTCCCTCTTTCGTTCCTTCAACTACCTTCTTGAAAAGGTCACCACTGGAAAGAAAATGTGCATATCTAAATGAGTATTGATTTCCAAGTCTTATGTAATCTTTAAAAGTAGTTTCTCTGTCTTACCCCAGCCTTGCAAACTGTTAGCTAGTAAAACACATTCATGACAAGGCACATAGCTGACCGTAAACAGGCACATGCGTCATCACAAACTGCGCTAAAAACTCCAACTGGGGCGCATATTCAGAATGAGCTGCATACATGTCCAAAGAATGCTCCTAAAACGTGAATAATATCGACATATCCCACATGTATAATTCTCTTCTGTATGAGCCTGTACGTTGTTGTTTTTTTTTTAGGAAAATCCTGCATGGTATGCCTTTTTAAAAACATTTTTGTGAGCCCCTCATTCTGTACAACTAAATAGCAGCAAAGTCTGTGTCCATGGAGAGGTTTAGAAAAATATAAACACACTGAGCTGCTGTCATTTGAAGTTTAACCTTGTAAACAAATATAATTCTATGAACTGGAGTATTAGAGTAAGGTTTATGTAATTGTTGACTAGATCAATTTAAATTCTTAATTGAATATAATAAAATCAAATTGAACCAATCTTGGGCTTAATGTGAAATTAATAATGCATATTGCATTGACTCTTTGCTGAAACAATCAAAATTTAATTGAGTTGTTGTTGGCACACCAATACAATACATGGCCCCTATTTTTGGCTTTTTGAATTGTGGTCGGTGTGCAGTCGATATATTCGATAGACATAAGATAGTTTGTACAGATTATTTTAAAACTGGTTACACATTTTAGTCGTCATCGTGGCAACAGAGATGGCTGAGAATAGTTGTGATGAGACTTCTTTTCTCAGAGCTTGTTCTCAGAATTTTAAAGGCCTTTTAAAAATAATACTTATCTGACGTTATATGTGGGTTTATTGTGTGACTTGCACTAATGTCTCTTCTCTAGATTCAGTAGTACTGAAGCAGTTATGTAAACTGTCGTCTTCTATTAATTCCCCGTCATTGCTTCCTTACACACACATTCATACACATCAGTCTCCGCCCCCGTTTCTCTCACATTCCTGCTCAGGCTCAATCTGTTTGGCACAGTGAGCTAAAGCAGGCTTTAAAATATTCCCCTCTCCTGTGCAAATTTGTTCCACCTTGAAGTGGATTTCATTATTTCATTTGAGCCTCGGCCTGACAGGGAAGTGAATCATTTTGACAGGCCCCGTCTGAAGCCTCTTCAGCCCAAGCCCTTGATTCTGAGTATTTTTGGAGCAGAGGGGAGGAGTAAGTCATTGTTGGCACTTTGCAGCTCTGATGTAAACTAGGGGCTTGCCGAGTGCTTGGCCCCCATTGGCTGATGTCCAAGGCTGTGGAGGAAGCATGTTTAGTGTGGCGACGGGCAGAGAGGTGGAATCTTATCAGTGTTGCTCCACTCGGTTCAGATTACCTAGCGCTTGCTGTCCACTAACTGCGTCAGCTTGTCAACACATTAACACACGTTACCTTCAATTATGGCATTGGGATGCTATGATGCTGCAGTCCTGTTGATACTGTAGCACAGGCAGTCTTTATGTGTGTATTATGGTCTGTGGGCTCCCACCATAGCCGATCTGTATTCCAGTGTACTGTACTATATATCTGTGTCTATTGGGAAACATTTGTTTTAGGTATGAGAAATCATGTGGAAATGGTTTTTCATGCCAGTGCTGAATATGAGCAGCATGCATTTTTCGACTCAACAAACAACTCTCTATCTTAGACTGAGGTGAGGTGGAGCAGTATGAGCATATTCAGTATCTCCCCTTCAAGACCCTTATTCATGATGTAGAAGAGGACCTACCAGTAAAGGTTTACATGATGTGATATCCTTGTGATGTCCATATAGAACTACTTCCATGGACATTATCAGTGCAGCAGTGGAGGAGGCTTAGTTAGATAGAGGATTCAATCAAAGTGTTTCCTCACATTTTCCTAATGTTTATGGAAGTTGCTGCATTGCATTTGTCTGGTCTCTGGTCTTCAATTCAAAGCCGTCCCCGCTCTCTTCTCTTTCCCTCTGTTTCATTTCCACAGCCTGATTGAAGTCTTCTAACAACCAAAGTGTTTTCTTATGGAGTGTTCCGCCAACTATTCCTTCAATAAGACTCTACTTTGAACTTTGATTTTCTTTTAAAATGGGGGCTTTTTTTTCCAAACGGATGCTGAGAAACTCATCAGCTGCGGGAGCAGGGCCACCATCATAAAAAGATATGGCCTGGAGGAACACACTTTAAGGTCAGCTTGGGCGGCAGTGTGTGCGTGTACCACTTCCTTTATTGTAGTGTTTGTGTGTGGGCTGTTTACAGTGCAGGTGGGGAATTTGTGCTCTTATGTCTCGCTCTGTGTGTGTGTGTGTGTGTGTGTGTGTGTGTGTGTGTGTGTGTGTGTGTGTGTGTGTGTGTGTGTGTGTGTGTGCACTAGGAAGTGAGAGTCAGACTGAGGTTGATTATTGAATGTGTGCGAGTGTGTCTGTGTGTAGTCTCCCCATTCTCGTGCTCATTATCTTTGTATGTGCTGGTGTGGTGTGGTGCTGCCACTGTCATTAGTGGGCTCCTGAGGCGCAGCAGTAGTTCCGCTCCAGATTAGTTTTCTTGTGTCTGCCAGCTCTCTGTCTGGCAGATAGCCTGGCACGGCACTGCCCAGCTCAGCTCAACACAGCTTGGCCCGACCCAGATGGTGAAAGCTCCGTGCCACAACAACAACTTTGATTTTGCTGGCCTCTTCTCCCTCTCTGTTTTCAACTTTGCTGTTCCCTCTACTTTTCTGGTCCAATGTGTAATTGATTGCAGAAACAAGGGTTTAATTCAGATTGTCAGTCTAAATCCACTCTCTTTTTTCCATTTAAGTTGCATAAAAGAACTTTCTCCTTACCTTCTCAGTACAGCTACTGTGATCATTTTCATTTTTATTTCGTAGAACTATTTCCCTAAAAATGTTTGTGAAAATATTTAAGCCTGCACAGGATTTCTCTCAGCTGAATGCAGGGGAGGGTTTTAATGTTTTAGGCTTAAGGTTTTGTCTTGTTATTTTCAGTTTACTTGTTGTTTGTTAGTTACTTAACCCTTGGTCCTCCAGGCCTGCAGCAGCAGTACAGAGAGTGCCAGGAGCTGCTCGGGCTCTACCAACAATACCTTTCTCAGCAACAGGCGAAACTTAACCAGTCCATCGCTCAGCTCAGCCAGGCACAAGCCCATAGCAAGGTAAGGTATGGAACAGTGTGGGTGTGTGGTAGATTGCAAATACGTGTATTAGCGGGAAGTGTTGTTAGACATATCGATTTATTAATACACATTCTTTCTTTCTTTTTGAATGTTTAGTTGAGTCAATCTTCTGTTCTCTGCTACTAAGCAAGTAAGAACAGTCAACGGGCCTGCTCCTATATGAAGGAGAATAATTATACACACATCACATAGGTGCAAGGCTATCAAACTACAGTGTACATGAAGGAAAAAATAACACCTGCACACTTGCTCCTGTTTCAGCCATATTTAGAGAATACTCCTGTTTCCCATCCGTCAGGCACTCGGGCACAAAAATGTGCAGTGGCAACACATGCTACAGCACATTGTCCCATGGCCAAGTGCCATAGTAATGCATAACAAAGCACCGTAGAAGTCCACAACAATCACTGGTTCGATATGACTACAACATAGTGAAAACTCTCTCAAGGTGACACTTCAGAAGTGAAGACGCCTCTCTGGCTTCAGCCCCTGTAAGAATAGATGACTTGGCCATCCTCATTGTCCCGCCGTGGCTCTGAATAATGTGTGTTTGCCTGCTCTCTGACCCTCAGCAAATTAGTCACAGTCTCATCCCCAGTCAACTATAAGATGGGCTTTCCCTCCTTATGTTTATCTCATAATGTTTCTGACCTTGGCTTACCTGCCAGTTATGCTCACTGGGAAATTGTCCTCTTAATCTTGTGGCCACTGTCCAGTTTAAAGTTTTGAAGGATGATTTGCATTTGTGCCGCTATAAACCCAGCCCCACCCTAACACCATGCCTATAAAGCTGCACAGTGAAAGCAGCACGTTTGCAGAGCAGCAGCGGCGACATGAGTCCTCTGTCAGTTTCTACACAGGATGTGTTCAGGCACAGTACTGCTGTGTATTGTCACTGGCGTGTTGGCAGCACACAGAGCTTAATACACAATCACTGTAGTTACGAGCGTAAAATGGGAAAAAAGTAGACTTTAAGACTAAAAAAAAGCTTCAGGTCACGGTAGCCCACACAAATTGGAAGTGATATTTGAGCTCTTGTGAAACAGCCCTCACAAGCACACGGGAAAAGCTTTTACTGCACATTGCAACATGAGCAAATTAGGTTGGTTAGTGACTCCTTATTCAGTATTGGTAAATTTTGGTTTGTAGCCCAGCTCTACATTAGGGTTTTATGGAGCAGTCTAACGTTTTTGGCTGAAATACTCCATCAATTTTTCAGAGGCTTCCTAAATTGGCCAAAATGCATTCATTGTCCTCTTTGTTCTCTATCCAGGTGCTCAGCGGTGAGGAAGCCCCCAGCAGAACTTCTGCTAGCAGAGCTAATGGCTCAGGCTTTGATGGCTCATACCTCAGCCTCGCTGCTACTCGAGCACAACAGCCTCAAGTGCACTGGAGCGGTGGTGGAGGAAGGGCAGCAGTACAAACCCTAAGCAACTGTGCCTCTCAGTCCTGTGCAAGTGAATTCAGTCCAACTGATGGGTCGATCAAACAGCATAGGAGTCAGAAAAGGGGGAGTAGGGAGCCACACTCAGAGTCCCATCACAGAGGTGAGCACTGCCAAGGCTGTGGTCAAGACAGTGGCTATGGAACACAGCAACGGAAAAATGTCTCTCGTCTTGAGAACGGCCACAACGACACCTTTATTCCTAAAGATTGGAAAAGGTACATAAGTACTCTGCACAGTCGTGATCTATAGTCCCACATGATTGCATTACTTTCCTGTAGTTTTAATGAAATTGTGCATTTTATCAAGTCATAAACAAGAAAAATGTCAGGACATTACGCTAATGAAATGTGTATTTGCACACAGGCTCCACAGCGGGAATGCCACTGGCTCAGAGGCCAAGGAAGGCTTGACCAGGCCTCTGCTGGGTCATGAGGACTGGGAGGAAAAGAGGCACCAGCTGCTGCTGCAGAAGATGCAGTTAGAAATGGAGAGAGAGCGGCTGCAGGCACGGCTGGCTGAGCAGGAAGAGAGGCTCAACAGACAGAATCAGCAGCTATGTCAGTCGCGTCTTGATTACAGCAGGTAGAATACAGATGCCAATGAGAAATGAACCGTATCTGGTCGCATTGCTAGCTTACATTCGGAGGCACAAATTGGTAGTTACTTCTCATAGTTAGTGGCCAGATAGACATAATGCCTATCCAAGAAGTAATTACCTGTCCATGTTTAGTCCCTTTTTTGTTTGTTCTTTTACTTTTCATTATCTGTCATTTCAGACCAGTAAAACCTCAGTCCATTTTCTTCTTCTATATTCTTGTTAGGTTTCAGCAAGCTACTCAATCTGATCTCTGTAGCTCAAACACTAAAAATGGAGATCTCCCGCCGGAGGGTCCCTCCCACCAAGATTTACCCCCCAGGTAAACCAAGGCAACGGGTAGACAGGAAGACACTCACACTGCAACTCCTTTTTTCCACATACAGGCTCGCTCACACACCTTACACATCAAAAACACACATATACACACACACACAAACGTCCATATACTCATGTCACCACCTTAATATTTTGTGTCTGTGGTCTACAGTGCGTGTGAAGATGCAGAGGTACATCCTGCAGGACAGAGCTTACATAGAAAACATTCCCAAACTGTACCCACTCCTCTGGACAATAACAATGGTAAGCTTGTATTTTCAGTTAATCAGAACTATGTGTGTATAGGTCTACACACAAGATGAACATCTTGCCTCAAAACATAAAAGACTTAGGCCTTTCAAGAGTTTGATTTATTTAAACTGGAGTATTTTAGTACTTTCATATACCTGTAAAACTTAGATAAAGAACTGTATATCACCGGGGTAAGTTTCTCAAAATGTCTTGCCTGTGTTGCTCTCAGCCTTGCTGCTCTTGCCTTAAATATAACACTCCTATCTTGCATCTCTCAGCGGACGCCTTAGAGCGGTCCAGAAAGGACATGGCCACATCTCCTGCTAAGTCCCCTGCAAGCCTGAGTAGGCCGATCTCATTGTCTGTGATCCAGAAGACTCCTGAGGCTAGGTAACACATCTTTACGGAACACAAATGAAGCATTAATAAAGATTTATTTTTTATTCTAATAGTTTTAAGTTAAGTGAAGCATTATTTTTTTAAGCTGCAGAAGCAGTAAGACTTCAGCAAAGTTAGAAGTGTTAGTTAACCTAGTAGAGTCAGTTCACAGAAGTGTGTGGTTAAATTTAACAGAACCAAAGTGCCAGCCAGGAGAATAGACTCAGTGCTCAGTGAGCAACAATGAAAAACAGCACAGTTAAGAACTTGAAAGATCCAGGCACAAATCTTTATGCAGAATTTCAAACTAGCGCAGAACAAAGCTTTCTTCAGGACTAACAAGGTTTTCTTTTCTCCAAAGTCTGAGTGAGTTTTCTTTGGGCAGGCTACTTCTGTCTTGTGGGGGACATTGAGAAGATTATTTGCAAGCTGTCAGGCTTCAGTATTTTATGTGTTCTCTATTACCTCTTAAGGCAATTGCCGTTTCTTCCTCTAGTTGTGAAGAAATATTAACAATAATGAAACGCATAAATACAGTACAAGTAAGAAATATGAATCTGGAGGCTTTAACTGGGCTCGCAGTTGCTGCAGTGTTGGAGGCTAAATGATGTCTTTTCTTAGTCTAGCTAACTTTTCGAGCTGTGAGAGGCTAAATGAAGCTTTTTACTGGGCTAGCTAGCGCTGTGGCCAGCCTGTCAGGAGACATGCTGCGTTCCATTAGTCGGCCTAGCAGGGACCCTGCAGCAGGTGTAATTGAACAGACTTCTGGATGCACACACTGCCCTCCCTTCTCTCTCTGCCACAGTAATGAGACAGAGAAAGCAAGAGTGAGGGAGAGATGTTAAAAGTGTGTTTGAGGGTGAGTGAGGGGTGAGGGCATTGGATAAAGTGAGAAATGGCAAGCGAGGAAAGTTAGAGCAGGTTGAGACGGATAGAGAAGGAAATGGCGAGAAAGATGTTAAGAAGGTAGAGGAGTTTTGAGGACAGGGATGAATCACTGAGTGCAAGCATCAGACTTACCTAAAAAGGAAAGGACATTCATTACCTTTTTTTTTCTTACACCTTTTACACGGAATGGTGATTAACCTGACTATGTGTCATCTTACCCTCTGTGTGTGTGTGTGTGTGTGTGTGTGTGTGTGCGTGTGTGCGTGTGTGCGTGTGTGTGTGCGTGCGTGTGTGTGTGTGCATAAATATCAGTTGCCAAGAAGCAATTGTGGTGCTGCAGACTTTAATTCTTAAAAATTACAATTCTGAAAGTTGATCCAATTTGTTCTTGCATAATGTAAGGTTTTTGTTTTGTTTTTTGCAAAAGTGCCGGTTAACAGAAGATACAGAATTCAGAGATGCAGTCAAAGTTTTTGACTTTCGATGAGTAACCCTTAAACAAAGCAGTGCGCGGTTCAAGCTGAACTGTGAGCTCTAGCAAATGCCCATTAATTCCAGCAGGGGACCCGGGATATCAGATCTTATTACCATCCATTTACACCTCCAAAGCCTATTAAAATTGTTGGACTCTTCGTTACACACAGTGTGTTTTTTTTTTTTTTTTTTTTTACAACCAGTAATGAGGTCTGCCTCTCAGATGCCTTTTGTGGTTTTCTTGCAACATGTTTTTTCATGTGCATCTCTTAAAATAGTTGTAATCCTTTGGTAATCCACTGATTTGGATTAGACATGTCTTTTTCTTAGAAGTGTTTAAAAAATATCTGCATGAAAATAGTTTGAAAATTTAAGCTGGATAAATTGCAGTGAATGAGATAAGACAATAGTGTATGTAATGGTCCTTAGCTCATTTTAGGCCAGTTTGGCAATGAGTAACCAAAGTCTGAGGGATGGTGTTATTTTTTCACTTCTGTTCATTTTCTTGTGCTGAAATCTAAAGAATAAGTCATTAGTGCCCCATGTTATTGCCATAAATATGTTATTGTAAAGTGTTAACATGACAATAACTTCACAGAATCTTACTAATTTAAGTTCTAAGAATAAGAAGCAACATTAGGCCTGGGCAGTATCTGTTTTTCATACCTTTCTGAAATATGACAGTATACGGCAGTATCTGAGTGTGGTGCTATCCCCACCCCTGATCGTTGAGTTTGCTTCATTCTGCAAGCTCTCTCAGCTTTTTCAGTCTAATAAATGAACACTACAGACTTCTAAAATGGCAAGAACAATCATTTTCTGAAACCTATTTTCCTTAATAAACAGAGAGATACCCTCTGAATTCAAGTTTCCCAAACCACGACTCGACTAATTGCCTTGTTTACTCATCGTAAAACACACTTCATTAAAACTTGACAAGGCATAACCATGATAGTTTGTCTTGTTAGATGTCTAGTTAGTTAGTTCGCTGTTCCAACAATCATCGACTTTAGTTTGGTCGAAATAAACCCTTAAGCCCTTTTCACACAGAGCACGCAAAGTGCAGACCTCCACTGACGAACACATTCATTGCGTATGTTCTACTGTGGTGCAGGTGCGCACCGCTCTGCCGCCGAGCTGAGCCGCGCGCCGCCAGCCTGCGCTCGAATTGAAATTTTTTTAATTTCACGCGCTGCAACGCGCTGTGACGACACCTCGGCGCGTCCATTAGCAGAGAAGAGCCTGAAGTAGACCCGGAAGCGGTCACCATGGAGCTGTAGCTCCTGAACGAGCCTGTACTCCCCCAAATCCTGTCTTGCACGCTTTGCTCTCCGCTTGCTTTGCACCCTACCCTGTGGTGGGCGTCGCGAAAATCGCGCTCAGTGTGAAAGAGGCTTTAATTCAACAAGTTAAATGTGAATATGCTGTTTTCCTCAGTGGCCTCTTTCTACTGTTGCTGGTGGGCTCGTTACAGTCCTGTAATGTTATTTTTACCAGTCGCCGTCGCAGTGTTTGTCAGCTCAGTGGCGTGTTCCACCAGTAGAAACTGACCTCTGGTGATTCGTGATGTGCACTACATACAATACATCCTCAAAACAGCATCTCCGTATGAGTTTATTAGAGAGAGGAGTGTCTGTATTTTTGACGAAAATCATACTGTTGGGATTTCTGAATAACCTGGTGTACTATGACACCCTACTGCCTAAGCCTAAACTACATGTTATTGTGGTTGCTTTTAATCTCATCAGCATTACACGCTACTTTCATTACACAAGCAAAAATTTACTAAAGTGCACTCAGTATGTCATAAACAATCCAAAAACACTATTGTGATAGGTCAGTAACCCAGATCAAATATCCTACTGTAGGATTTAGAATGTAACCTGAACCCCTTTCTTTTACTCGGCAACAGCGTGCCCCTCGTGACCACCTAATCTTAACCAATTCAATCTTGATGTGCAAATTGCAAAATGAAGCCGGGGTTAACATTAAGTGACCTTCTTAATCCTTTCATGAATCCTGTGCTAGTTAGTAATGAGACAGTTCCAGCGCACCCCGCCCATCTCATCTCCATCCTTCCTGCCATTGCCCGCCTGCTATTGATTGGCTGGGAAATTGACATGCGGGATATACGCGTTGGCCATTATAGGTTTTTTATCTTACTGTTTGGACTGCAAATGAAAAGGGGCGCCGGGGCGAGACGGCTATCTTTAATGAAAGAGAGGAGCCAAATAAGCAGTGAAAGTTACGAGTGGAAGGAAGGTGGCGGGGAGCATAGGCAGAGGAGTTTGTGGGAATTTTATCTGGCCTTATAGAGCCAGAAAAGAGGCAAACAGTATTGGTGTCTGGGAGAATGAAGCCCAAAGGTTTTTATTACACTAAGAAAGGTGCAGTTCTGTATATGTGTTCAAAGGACAAAGGAAAGGAGGTATTTGAAGGCAGAATGCTTAATCACTGTTTGTTTCAAAGTAGTTTTGATTTTTACATACAGGCTCATTAAAGAGTATAATGTTGTTAGAATCAGCTTTCTGCAGATGTTATACTCCCAAAGTCTTGTTTCTACTGACAGGCACAGGAAGCATCTCTTCATGCTATCAGAATGACCCAACAGCCCAGGCTAGATTTTTTCCTTTTGTAATAACAGAAACCTGCTCCTGCTGCTTTTCTCCATGCATTTTTCTGTATGCATGTAGCAGTAAAATAGATTTGCCAGGACTCCTATGGGGGATATTAATATCGAGCAGCAATTCACAACTTTACCTCACACAAGTTTGAGCCAAGAAATGAAGTTCTTTGTTGCACTGTATACCTCTCTGAAAATCTATTGGCATTCTCTCTAGCCCGTGTGCAATCTCTGTGCCACCTCCTCCTCCCCTCACCCAACCCACTGCCATCCCCCCCATTACTGCCCAAACTGTACCCCTACCCCCCGCACTCCCCTTGTTATAGATTGTGACCGCCGGTAAGTGATGCATTATTCATTACCGACATGTCGTTTGTTGATGGATGGCTGTTTGAGAGCCCTGTCCGTTAAATAAATCAACAAATAAAAATGCAAATTCTCACATTTCGAGAGAAGGAACCCAGCCAAAGTCCCTCCCCCACATTCCCTTTCTGCTTTCCTCTCTATCCACAAAGCTGCACTCGCTTCCAGTCTCTCCCTTACAAACAGACACACACACTCACTCCTGCTCATGCTCTCCTCTCTCTCTCTCTCTCTCTCTTTCTCCTTTGCTGTTGACAGGCAGGAGACCAAATGAGGAAGACAGATTTACTTACTTGAGCTTCAGTCTCTTTTTTCATCAGTTATCATCCCTCAGCCGACTTGCCCCTCATTCACTTTCTCCCCCTCGCGCTCAAACATGTGCATACATTAGTTCATGTTGCTAAAGCAAAATATAGCCTTTTAAAGCTTCCAAGCTACTGATGTGTGCTGCCTCAAGTTAGTGTGAAAACATGACATATCAAGGTCTATAGTTGCATGTGGAGGAA
Organism: Epinephelus awoara; assembly: GCA_035609425.1. NCBI lineage: Eukaryota > Metazoa > Chordata > Actinopteri > Perciformes > Serranidae > Epinephelus > Epinephelus awoara. The sequence goes on from CM069296.1 coordinate 16,982,545, forward strand.
CACAAATGCACCCTGATTGCAAGTTCCACTGGTGTCTCTCTGCTGACCACCCACATGCATATCAACAAGTACACGCCAAAGATGGCCCTTACCTGGGAGAGCTGTGTACGGAGCGGCGCGATGCAAATCGATGCAGCTTTAAACGAGCAGAGAATTATGTTAGCAACATCAGTGGAGCGTGCTTTAAAGAATTCATGTTTTGTATCTGGAATGGCGTTGTTCGACTGTGTATACACTGAATAATTTATCAAGCCAGCCAGACTGAGGGATTGAATCTCTATTAGCTTAATCTCCCCCGTTTTGGTTTATTTATTTCACTGCACATTCCCTCATTTCTATTCCAGGGGAGAAAGCACCGGGTTCTCTCCCTCTTTTTCCTCTCGCACCTGCAAGAAAGTGTGTTTTTCTGCTGGGACGCCCCAGTGGTTTTGACTTGTTAACGTTGCTTGTTAGGGTTCAGTAGACACTTCAGCAAGAAAGATTTTGTTAACACGTCGAAGAGAGATTTGCTTTCATATTGTCTGTGTTAACAAGTGAAAGGTGAATGACAAATATTTTTGTACAAGCGTCGGGCTCCAAGTAGACTTTGGCCTTGTGCATGTCTGGTGTTGGTCCCTTGGCTTGCACCCTCGCTGCTTAACATTGAGTGCACGTACCGTAACTGGCGGTCTTTGTGTGCATTTCTCTGTTACAATGAAACAGCGCGAGGATACTCATTTACAACATTGCCTGTCTACGGGGCTCCGCTGGGCTCTGTATTATAAATGTAGCCTGTGCCAATTCAACCTTTGAAACAAGCTGAGGTCACATGTGAAAAAAAGATGAAGTAAATGAAACAACAAAAGCCTCTCTTTTTTGTTTTTCAGGTTGGACTTTTCTTTGGTTGAGCTATTGGATGTCTTTAGTCCTGTCTCTGCACCTGAGCCAAGCAAGCAGTCCACGCGAAGACCCAAAACAGTGCAACGCAGACTGGGCCTCCATGCTCCCAAACCAGCGGGCAGAACCCTGCTCACCCCTGCTGGGTCTTATCCTCAGAGCACCCAGCAGGACCTGGAAGAAAGCCAAATACTGGAGGATATTTTCTTCATTTGCTGACAAAGAAGAAAATGGCTTTATTCACCTGTGTGGTCTTGACTTTTCAATAACATTACATTTTCAGTCACCGTTCTAAATCAGAGTGATCATGATGTTGTAGATTGCACATTTGTCTTACTGTGGTTTTAATACAAATAAACAAAGAAATATTTATTCAGAATTGGCTTTGCTTCAAGTTTGTTATTGATATCTTATTTTGTCACTGCAGGAAAACTACCATTGAGCTATGCCAATTATCTCTGAGGACACTGGCAGCAATATTGCGAACTGAACTTCAATTTCACATTGAGAATCTATTAATTTATCATGACTGAAAACAATTATCCTTAAATCATTGAAATCTGGATAACCATCGGTGCATGGTGGTGTTGTCATGATACTGGAATTTCTAACTTTGATACAAGACCTTGAAAAAAATTTATATTCAATACCACCTTTGATACCGATTTGAAATACATATGAAACAATAAATATAAGAAGGCTATAACAGGATAATGACAACTTTTCTTTTCTTGGTCAGTAGCATAGAACAGCAGAATGACTGTAGTAAACACTAACAAAAGAGAGAGTGAGAAAGCACAGCTGCTACTGGTGTGTTGATACTGCAAAAAAATGAGTAATGAAACATTTCAAATATTAAGAATCACTGAGTACGTTTACATGCCCAAAACAGCCAGGTTTTTGCCCCGACAATATTCCTACTACGGTGTTTGAATGGCAAATAAAAATGAACATTTACTAATATTCCCGTTTAAATGCAGCTGTGCATACTTGCATCGACATGACCTAACATGCTGTTTATCACGTCAAAATACAGAACAGTGGAACAGCTGCAGTGGCTTGTCTCATTTTGCTTCTTTGCTCAAAATAGGATTTTTTCACAGTTTCCTACCAGTGGTGGACTTGATGGAAAGTGTAAAAGCAGACTCCTTCTTTTCTTGCCTCAGCCACCTTCTTGAAAAGGTCGGCCTTGCAAAATTTGCTCATATCTAAAAACCTGTTGATGTCGAAGTCTTTCATAATGTGTAAAAGAAAGTGTGTTTCTCCTTCTGACAGGAAATGTGGGCTTTTCTTTTGGGCACACATCTCTACCCCAGCCTTGCATACTGTTGGCTAGCTGGGGTGTATACAAGACATTCATGACAATGCACAGAGCCGACTATAAACAGCACAAACTGTGGTAAAACACCAATTGAGAAATGTATTCCGAATGTGCTGTGTACATTTCCAAGTAATGCAACTAAAACCAGAATAATCTTGGCACATTCCCCGTCTTAATGTAAAATGTCAAACTCAGAAAAAGGCCTAATACTGAAAATCCAAACAGAATGTGCTGTACATGGCTCTATCAAATTTGGGACAATAACATATTCGGAATACTAATCGAACATTTGCGTGCATGTAATCGTTCTCAATATGTATTGATAAATTGATATTGGATGGATGGACTAAACCATCACCTCCTGCTTGGAGAGAATAAAGGGGGACATTTGTGTGGGGACTCTCGCACTGAGTCATCAGTAATTATGACATGACACAGGACACTTTATTCTAGACTGTGCTTTATTATTGGGCTAAGCTGAGACGCATCATTCATTTAAAATTACAAAAAAAGAGTTCAGGGGACCAGAGAATGGTGCAGTCTGGAGAGACAGGGGCGGGAGCCTAAAGCGCACTGCCCAATCAGAAGCTTAGCTCATCAGGAACCCGGCAAAGCTTAATATGCAACATTCATTTCCCCATCCTCCGTGTGTGCTGAAATTGGGAAATAGATTTCCAGAATACTTTGAAAACCATATGAAGGAAAATGTGATTCTAGCAACACTACTGAGCTTTAGAAATAAAAACCACTGATAACAGCACTTAAAAGAATGATAGTAAACTCAATTGTTTTCGATGAGATAGTGCAGTTTTCATTGAATTTTGCTCTTGGTAGAACACATCAGCTGAAAAAGATCAGAGCTCCGTCAAACAATACAAAGCAAGATGGGAAAAACAGGGAGGAGGGGAATAAAGATTTCAAAATTAAAACTGGCGTTTTATGCAGGCAGTTAATCAGTGATTAGCAATCCGTCAGACATTAGCTCCTTACATACTAGCAGCAACTTGTAGTGACCTCAAGGCATATCTTCTGTTGTGAATACATATCTGATTGAACAGTTGGTTTATGAGGGAGTGTTTGAGTTGGAATTGCTCCTTTTTTTTTGACTTTGTTTTAAAGGTTTCAGGACGGGAGCAAATGGTGTTCAGAATGACAGAGGAATCCTCTAATTGGCATCTCTTTTTAACAATCCTTTAACAAAGCTAACTTTTTTTTTTGGGAACAGAACAATGAATTTGTAATTACAAATATACATAAGGCTTTAGTATTGCACTGCATTGTTTTTGAAGAGTTTATCAGCAACAGGAAAAATGTAAAATCAGTCTTTGTAGCTGGTAAATTCAGAGTTTGCCAATGCTAAGAGTGGTAAAATGTGATGTGGTGATACAAAGCAGAACAGATCAGTGGCAACAAGAGAGCTCAGATCTTGAATCAAACAGCACGAATAAATAAATACATAAACACAAATAAATAAATAAATAAATAAATTAATGCATAAATAAATGATTAAAAATCTGTCTTTGACATCACTTGGTCAATAGGAGCATTTTTCCCCATCATCAAAGAAGTGCTGAAGGCATGGTCCTGCAGACAGGAACAATGATCATCTGTGGACCACAACAGTGGCCCATGCATGTCATATAAAAACTATTTGGTCACGTACCAACTCATAGAAAAATAATGCCATGAAAGCATGCATATTATCTTAGACATGACTTATTAAATAAATATCTAAACAAATAGATAAATGAATAGAACCCATCAAAGTATTTTTTTTTTTTTATAAAATAGGTCAATGTGTGTCTAAGCTCTAACTGAGGTCAATGCTCTCCCTGACTGTATTCTGGATAAATGCCTTGGTCAGGTCCTACAGTTTGTACCGTATCCTAGCGACTATTTTTTTTTTTTTTTTTTGTACCTGGTTTTATTGAGCATTATCATGTTTTTCATTCATATATTTTTTTTTAAGTATTTAAAGTACTTTATCCAGTCCTTGTAGATAGAAGTAAAAGTCCTATAAAATATGCAAACCTATGTACAGAGGAAAACAGAGCAAAAAAAGAAACAATTTACAGTATATTCATCGGTTTATGTATATATTTATATTTATATATATTTATATTCAAACTTCTGCTCTGTTTCTTGTTGTTTTTGAACCACGATACTTTGTTTTACTTTTCTCATGTAAACTTGCAGCTTAAAGTTGGAGCAAATGAAGAAGAGGTGCTTGGCGTTCTAGTTCCCGCGGTCGTTCCTGCTTCCCCCTCCCTCATTTCACTCCACATGAAAACATGGGCTGGGTGAAAGACATGAGTGATTGCTCAAACAAACCATTAGAAAAGCACAGACCGCGTCGACACCATTTTCAATTTTCTCAGAGCGGCGAGGGGGCAGTCAAAGAGGGCACACAGTGTGGCGATCAGGGACACCAGACATATGACATTTAGCTTCAGATGTTATTGTCGGCTCAAAGGCAGCTCAGGTGGATGTACAAGGCGTTTTTGTACGAACCAACCGCGGATACTGTCGGAGCAAAAATGATCATGATGGTCATCTGGTTTGCAATGTGCGCCACATTCAGGGCATTGTTGTGTGGCACATACAAACAGTGGCGTCCTGGGATGTGTAGTGGCGTCTTTTAGCCTCACCGGATTTGAAGGTAAATGTTAAATTATTCAATCTGCTAAAAAGGTTAGACACAGACACTAGGGAAATGGCATAATGAGCAGTTTATAGGAAAAACTAGTAACAGCACCCAACAGGAAGCATTGTCTTCCAAAGTGTCATATAGCCTTATAAATATTCATGTATATAAATATTCATTGAGTAATCTCCACCAGCTGAATATGTGTTGAATGCAGGGTCCAATAAATCCAAGTCTGTTGACCTTTTGCAGGTATATAGTAGGTGTTCATATCATTTTTGTCGACTATTATGAGAAACTGTATGCTAAAGCAATATGAAACCAGCCTCAGTGATACAGCAGTTGTAATGGGTAAATGGCTTTTCACTCTTATTGCTTCATTTTACAGTTTCATTATGCTTTAATACTTGATTGTATGAGGACATATATAGCATAAGGCAATATAACATCTTCTAAAGGATATGCTTCATGTCAAGCTTTACCAGCAGAGGTCCACACATTAACTGCTGGATGGGAAAGTACATAAAACCTCTCTTATTCTGCTCGATGGGAAGCCAGCTCTCTAATTATAACGTGCTCATCAATATTACATCACCTTCATAACCATTGAAACCCTCACGTCAGGTACAATAAGCTCAATCACTTCTCATATTAAGCCATGTCATGTCAACCCTGAACTTTACCCTAGTTTTGACTCCAACCAGTGGAACGTAGTCACAGGTGCCCTGCACACAACTTTGATAGTTAGCACCTGTGCTAACAGGTTACCTAATGCCCGCTTTTATCTGAAGTGAAATCGCATGAGTCTACGTTTGTTCTAAATGCATTTTTTTTTTTGTTTCAAAGACATTGATGGACCAACAGTTGTTGGACGGTTTGTTATATTGGACATGCACTGAAAGCTCTCTACGCTGCTGACAAATGATATGGATCTGGCTGTAGTTTTGACATCATAATAGCGCGTTGGCTGCTTGCAGTAGTGTGTGTTTGTTTTTTTTCTTTGTTTTCTGAGAGCACAGTGCTTGATGGCAGATTCTGCAGGTGACAAGGCACACCTTGACATGGTGACAGCCCATACGCTACATGCACTTTACTGAATGCAAAAGAGAGCAAGGGTTGTGAGACGTATTCATTTTGGTTCAAGTTTCAAAGAGAAGTTTGTGTGTGTGTGCATGTGTGTGTGTGTGTGTGTGTGTGTGTATAAGCTCAAAAGATATGTTTGGAATAGAGTCGAAGATAATTGTCCTTTTCCTCTAAAATCATTTAGCCTGATTCTCTTAAAGCCTGCTACTGAGATGTGGCTTTTTGCATTTTCAGATAATATTTACACCATATGTGTATTCTCACACATGTATCTTTTAGCAATATATTGTGTGTCAGCATATAGGTAATCAGAGATAGGAATGCCTGCAGTTTTGGGAGCTGCCAGATTTGCGATTCTTCCCAAGCAGAGCAATGTTTCAAACTCCAGCTAAAATCTACAAAAAATTACAGCTCAACATAGTCAGTCGCCGTTCTATATACAGACACACATATATAAAATATGTGCATATAAATACATATATTTGTTTGTGATTAATATCTATTTATCCATATATACTGTATATATGAATACATTTGCTTGAATGCTTGTTATACATATATATGTACTGCAAATATAAACAAGTTCATATATTTCAAACGTTTCTGATGTTATTCTATCTATGAGGTTAGGATGTCAAGTTAAAAAAGATAAGGCTGTGATACGGAGCAGCCCCTCCCATGCACTCGCCATCCCTCCCAAGACAAAATGAGAAGAGAAAAAAATAAACATTTTGAGTAATTGTAAACTAGCGAAGTGAGAGACCCCATTTGGTCATCTGAAATAGTTTTGCCTGTATTCAAAAAGCATATCAGCAATATATATGTATATATACATGTGTTGTATATATTCGAAATGTACACTTCTTTTAAGTGCAACTCCTCAACCAGTTAACACTGACTGAAAGAGATGCAGTGGTCCGAGTATATTAGAGCTACAAGTCCTCAGCAATAAAAATGTTTGGTCTTTTGGTCCCTAAAACAACTAAGGAATGACAGGTAAGACTCCCTGGAGACCGTTGCTATGGCTCTCCTTGGCAACGGTATCCCCTGGAAACGGACAGGCACTCCGAGCTAAAGATGGCCATCCCAAATCGAAGCCAATTTGTGTCCTGAAAATATCACATTCCCTACTTAAGTTCTCACTCCGAGAATTTCTTGTCCCTTCTTGTTTCAAGTCTTATAAATTGGTCTTCAAAAGTCAACTGCCCCAAACTCAAACCATCTTACAGAAAGATCTCCTACGGCAATCTTCTATTCAGTTTTTAAAAAGTTTTGTTCTTGGTGGACTTTTGACATCCATATTCCCTTTAGAGTTCAGTGGGGTTGGTCATTGTAAGTAGGTTTGATAGTTTTCTTTTACTTTTTTTTCTCCTCATTGTTCAAGTAAAAGTTTTTGTGGTCCAGAAAAGGTAGCTGTCATTCAAGCAGGGTTTTGTGGGGAAAGAGGTGTGTATATGTGTGCAGAAGAAAAAAGGTCCTGGGGCTAGCCAGGCTGGTACAAATTCTCTCTGAGTTCCAAAGTTTTAGTACATCCAAAAGGAGGTGTCCTTGACTCGGTCATCGCTCTCTCTCTCTCTCTCCTCTGTTTCTGAAGCAGCCTCAGTGGTCCAGATGTTGAGTTTGCACTCAGTGGCGGGTAGCAAGAAGTCAACATATGATTCAGCTCAACAAAACCTGAAAAGCACAGGAGAAACAAAAATCGTTTGAGTCAGGTACTATGTTGGAAAACAAAACAAATTCACACTAGATTTTTGTAAAGCATATGATTTATGGAACATTTTTAGCCACGATAGTGACGTAGCATCAGGGATGGCAAAGTCAATCAGTCAGTTAGTCGGTTTTTCCACCACTTTGGCCCAGATGACAGACTGACATATCTCAACCACTACAAATGGAGGGTTTATCATTCGTTCTCAAGGAGGAAATTCTTTGGATTGGATTGCGATCAGATGGTTTGGACATGGACATTCATAGTACCCAGAGGATGAATCCTTCCAACTTTGGGGATCCCATGCCTTTTTCTTTTTGTGCGACCATGAAGCTGACATTTTTAGACCTTAGTTTGATATCTTGACAAGTTGTGGATGGATTGCATGATAATTTGGTAGAGATATTCAAGGTACCCAGAGGATTAATTCTAAGCCTCATTTCTACCAAGCGGACCAGTTGAGTTCAGTTCAGTTTGTCACACATTAGAACGGTTATTTTTGTCTTTCCATTGTCAAAGTTATCGATGGCGCCAAGAAGACCCATAACATCCTTTTTTCGTCACCCTTATGTTGAGGTACCTAGCACACTGATCTGATACTCGAAGGTGGAGCTAGAACCAATGCAGTCCATTGACTGGTCAAGAGAAAATCATTAATCTTGCTCTACAAGGACTCACAAAACATGCAACCCTGTACTGTGGACGATTGGCAAGGTAGAGACGTTCCTCTGCATTGCTAGTAAAGAGGAAATAAAGCAAGAGTTGAATGTAGCAGTGATGCAGCTGTTACTATCTGGTAACCACCCTGCCCACTGTCTGAAGCGGAAATGCTAAACAGATCTAATGTGTAGATACAATGTCTGTCTGTCTTTAATCGTCTAAGAATTTAGCATAGCCTAAGTTCAGGCAGGACATGATGTCAAGCCTAGCTTCCATCCCAGCTACATCAGCTGATCTCAAACAGCCAATCGACTGATGGAGCAGCTGATTGATGGAAGGGAGTCAGCTGATAGATCACATGATTCCTTTCTATGCTACCAATTGGCGAATCTCATTCAGGGCCCTATTTAAACTGCTCTGGCCTGCCTACTGTTGCTGCTTCCTCTGTAAGCCGCTTTGTAACTCGCCTCCACCCCAGCTCCTCCTTTTCATGCTGTGTCTGACTTATCAATGTCATTTCTGTTTGTCATTGATGCTTGCTGTGGTCTGTTGTTCTTTGCTGCAACCTCCCTGCCCTTCCATGTGCATGGAAGGGCAGGGAGGTTTGTACTCTCTGCCTTAAGACTCTCCACATAGGCACGTGGAAGGGCAGAGAAGTGTGCTCTCTCTGCCTAAAGGCTTTCCATGTAGGTGCATGAAAGAGGCTTTCTGTGTAGGCCTAGGAAAAGCAGAGAGGCCCCAGAACAGAGCCATACAGCCAAATATAATACTGCAAATGGAAATAAAATGTTCTTTGACTTAAGTGTCCCTGACTGAACTTTGCTTTATTACCAAATGCCTGCAAAACTGGTAACATTCCCATCAGCCTCAGCTGTACTATGTGTTTAGAACGAATAAGCAATTGTTAGCATGCTAACACTCTAAGATTGTGAACATGGTAAACATTATACCTGCTAAACATCAGCATGCAAGCATTGTCACTGGCAGCATTTCAGCATGCTGATGTTAGCATTTAGCACAAAGCACTGCGAGTACAGCCTCTCAGAGCCCCTGGTGAAGAGTAGAGTAGGAGAGTAGAGTCTGGGTCTTGTTAGTTTTTCATTATTAATACACTTGATATTAATTGTGTGTTTATGAGAGCTATAAATATCCAACAATTATATGCTCTAATTGTATGTGTCGTATTTTTGGTCGTTTGTTTGTTTCCTTGGATCTCTATTAGACAATTCAAAGAGACAGCTTGTCCCTCTGGGCTCAAACAAACATTTATTACATAAGAGACCAAATTTCTACATCCCATTAGAAGAAGAAGTTAATGTGTGAAACATTTGTTTTTACTGTTAATTTTTTTTCAGTGACTATGTGCAGTGTATTCCGTATGTGTCCTCCTGTGCTGTTAATACTTGCTGTATTTACATGCAGATGGAGCGGTGGGATATGTATTTACAGGACATCTTCACCAGCTCTAAGACACTTAAGTTCTGGTATGGATAAACAAAGATAATTTTGCGGAGACAATGTTGAAAACAAATCAGTGCTCACCCTGCAGTGAATTAATTTAGCTCCCTGGCAGTGATGCTGTAATCTCCGCAGTGAAAAACAATTACGATTGTTTTTTTTTTTTATTTAAATCAAACCGTTTATTGCTGTTTTTGAAATGATGAAGGGATTTTAATCAAGACACACCTTAACCCTCGTGTGTCATTAGAAGGAAAGCCGTTCTCCAGCTTGCTGTCTGAATATGGACTCGTCAATTTGATAACTGCGTGCCAAAATAGTCCGTGATGAATATATTTGGGTATAAGAACAGTAAAACTGGGGATAAAAGTGTGAAAAATGGCAATATGCTTGTTTATCAGTTGACATTTCAAACACTGTAATAACTGTCAATCTTGGGCGAAAAGAAACGGAAATCAAAAAGAGATGTTTTCTCTGCCTTCCTGTTGAAAATGTTTTTATACATCAGAAGTAAGGGTGCCACATATTTTGTGACACATTCATATGAGATCGCGCTTTTCTTCCCGCAGTGATTTGCCTCGGGACACCGTCTGGTATGGTTCAGCTAGTTTGTGAGTGGGTGATAAGTTGCCCTTGAATGAAGTCATCAGTGGTGAATGAACGACACAGCCTAAACTCTCCATCACACAGATGAAGGGAGGAGACAAAGAGGAACAGCACAATTACCCGCCTGAGGGGTAATAAATGCCTCTCCCTTGGAAGCAATTCCTTCCCTGTGCAACACACTGAACCATTTACCAATTATCTTTTACCTACAGGGTAACATACAGGGTCACTTACTGTAAAGCTGTTCTACAAATAGAGGAGGCTTTGTGTAAGTAAATGCTCCTACAGCTTTGTTTGTTTCAACCAGCCATGAAAACTGACGGTAGTATTTATATCAATTGTGTGGTAGAGAGCAGAGAGTTTAATAACAAAGTAATATATTAAACATTTCTTATTCGTAATATACTGTTAGTCATCGTCAAAACCTGGAAGTTGTGTTCTCATATGTGCATGTAATGCCGCCCATAAGAAAACTGGCAACAATACACTACAGTAAATCTTGAGTCATGATTATGTGGGTGGAATTAACATTTACAAATGCGCACTTGAACTATCAACAAAGGGGTAAAACTTCATCACTATTCTTTACAAGCAATTTGCAGATGATCAGCTAGTTATTAGGCATCTGCAAATGTTTTATGACATTTATAAAAGGTTACTGAAACGACATCAGGCGGTGCCATGAATGGGCTTGCCATTTGAGCATTTGTCAGTATAATACGCAGCGGTTGTGAATGCATTGGTTCAGCTAATCACCCATCAAACTGAAAAGCGACAACAAATGTTTCCAGGCGGAGGCGAGGTCGGTGTCTGACCTGTCTTTCCCTGTGTGCGACGGCTGCCCCGGCCGCCAGGGTGGCGGCGGCTGGCTGGGGCGGGGGGCTAGTAGGGGCGGTTGGCGTCCTTTGGCCTCTTCAGCTGCACCTTGAGTCTTTTCATGCCGATCTGGAAGCCGTTCATTGATTGGATGGCAGCTTGGGCACTACCTGGGTTGTCGAAGCTAACAAACCCTGGGGGAAAGGCCAAAAGAGGGAGAGAAGGACGGATGTGGTTAGATGAAGAGGCGAGGACAGATTGGGATCACAAAAGAATGGATAATGAGGATGAGTTCAATAAGATGAAGCAGTCTTTTACATGAATTTATAATTATAAAACTTTTTCATCTGTATGTAAAACAATAACATCCACACAAAATGCACTATTAGTTCTAAGCATTAATACAATAACTAGTAAATACAGCACTTCATAATCATTAGTAAGGCTGACACAGAGTATGACAACAACAATAGATCACAACTGTAACAGAGCGCAGCATGCAACCAAAATCACAATATGAACTTGGTGATGGGATGTGAAACCAAAACATCGACGTGGTTGTGCTATATTTGAGTTTCGGTTTTTAACTTCCACTCGAAAGTGAGAGAGCATCAAATCACAAAATGAAAAACCTGCATCTCAAAATTGCAACATGAATAATACAACATTAATGTTGTGTTGTATTAATGAGCAAAAGCTACTTTGCAAATAGGTTGCACCTGACGGACTCTCCATTAACTATTCTCCACAATCCATTTATAATTTGCCACATAATTATACGTTCGGCTAAATTGTGCTGTCAGTGGCATAAAGTGAGACAGCGGTCTCTCTATCTCTGCATGCTGAAGCAACTGTTATATTCTTAGCATACAGTGCTTTTGCTTACAGTAAGTTAGAGACTGAGAGTCAGCACTTGTATTATATGTCATGAAGAGCACAGCAGCAATGTAACTGTGCAAACATGGCATTAAAAACAGAGCTCACTTCTATCGAGATCAGTTTGACTGTTGACGTTACAACAGTTATATATATATCACTGAAATATTTATCAGAATAAGAAATTAGTGGGAGCTTCAAAAGACAACAGCTTTCATGATTAACAGAAAAGTCCAGACAAATTCATTCTCTTTTCTTTTTAGTAACAACCAGCTTTTGCACAACTTTAGAGAAATTCTCCTCTGTTTTCTTTCTTTTTTTTTTAAAAGGAGGGGTGTTGAGAGGTTAGGAAGAGGGGGGGAGGGGGGGGGGGGGTTGACTGCGGTAAAGAAGGTGATTAGTAAAAAAGAATAATCAGAATAAATAACCAATAATCTTTTGGTTTGTTCATTTTTACCCACCAAAGCATTTACTTTGGTTTGTCGCCCGATCCACAAACACTTTGGAGGAGATGACATTACCGAAAGGCAGGAACATCTGCATCAGCTCTCCATCCCCAAACTCCTGTGGGAGGTGGTAGATGAACAGGTTGCAACCCTCTGGTCCTGCACAGGGAAACAGAGAGGGGGAGACAGAGAGGGGGAGACAGAGATAAGGGGCAAAGGTCAGAGAAGAGGAGACAAGGAGAGGGAGAGAAGCATGAAAGGTTGACAGCGGCAGGAGGAGACTTTGAGATGAAGTGGATAGAATAACGTACTCTCTTTCCTTACTGATTTTAACTAGTAGGAAAAACATGTCACAAATCAGGATTAAGCAACAATAAAGCGAAAACTATTAGTTGATTCATAGATTAGTCAATAGACAGGGAACTATTTGATAATCTATTAAAAATCAAAAAGAAAAATCCCTCAGTTCCAGCCTTTTAATTGACTTATTTTTTGCTATTCTTTGTCTCATAAGACAGCAAATTAAATATCTTTTGGTTTTGGACTGTTGGTCGGACAAAACAAGACATTTAAAGATGTTATTTGAACCGTTTCCTGATGAAGCCGGGGCTCGTTTCACCAAATTTGCAATATAAAAGCTCCGATCTGCCACATGAGATCGTATCCTCCCCTGTTAATTTCGCTGTTCTGTAGTTTCCCTAATCAAAACAAACACTTCCAACCCATGTATGAGCATGCGAGAACCCCGCAGGACTCGCAAATTGCAGATACATTTGTGAGTCCTGCGGGGACTCTTGCATAGCTTGCAAATCGCTTTTGTGAAAGTTGGTTGAGGATTTGAGAGTTAACAGGAGAACTACACCCATTTTCAAATTTCATATGTTATTCCTATGGTCTGACACAGTCCGAATATTTAAGTAAAGATGAGCAAGTCTCCTAAATTAAAAAACTGGAGTGCTAAAACTCAAATTAGTGATGTCATCGGGAGCTGCTCCATAGAGAATGAATTGGGAAAGATGTTCTAGATCATAATGAGAGCGCCCAGGGGAATGCTCTGAACATGTGGGTACATTTTCTGTTTCAGCTCCAGACTTTATATAAGTTTGAGACTTACTTCTCAGGTTTCCGGCTTTGACAGGGAGAAGCTCATGTTAACAAATATTGATTTAACTTCCCAAGGCCATGGAAATAACATATTGGAATTCCTAAATTAAACGTTGTAATAAATAGTAGCTATGGATGTTTTCCTATGTTAAAGAAAATACCACATTTTCTTTACCAGGACTTTTATTTTTGTGCTGTGATTATCTAACTTGAAATATATTCTCTGTAATATTAGAAGTGAAATCAAGTTTGGCATCAAAGCTGCAAAGTGCAGAGCAGTTTATCTCAGCTTGCAGCCAGTAACTCTGGGTCATCTGACAGTTTTGGCTGTAATGGAAAACTCACAGCTTCAGCATTCACAGCGTTCAGGTATCCCCGATCAGAGGACTACTAACTGCTTCAATGGGAGCCTCTGGGATGCCACAGCTGTTAAATGATGTGCATTGTTTTGTTTATTTTCCACAAGAGGGCAGTAATGTCCCAAGCATGGGTGTCCCAAGCAGGGAGGTCATTGAGTTCATTGGTAGGTTTACAGCTCAGTTTGAAACCCTGCGTAACGGTAGTAAAGTTAGTTAACCTCCAGCCGGCAAGGATGGCATTGTTCATATATAGTACCATAACCTGACACTCTGAATATATTTTTTTGTGCTTTACTGTTTGATTTTAAATGTGTCCCCTCCTTGGTGTGTTAAAAAGTGCTGAAAAAAAAGAGTTCAAGCTCGTCAGACGTCTCCTATGAATCCTGACTGATGCTATACTCTGCGCAAGTGTGAGCACTCTGAATATTTTGCCTTAACAGAGTGGCGAGAGGTGAGATCATCATGGCTGAAAACAAAGTGAGGACCGGGTATTTTTAAAACGTGGGTGTTTATTCCAGGGCTGTACTGGCGAGAGGATTAAAGTCAAACAGAGAAGTAAATATGAGTAAATGTTTGCGGCATGTATGAATATTTAGGAATGAATGGTGTGCCGAGTGTGTGTGAGTGTGTTACCTTCTCGTTGCTGCTGTGGAATGATGGGTGGAGGGTGGGGGAAGGCTTGGCTGATCTGTCCGTATGCAGCGGGGTAGGCTGCTGAGACACACACACACAGACACAGCGCGGATCAGATAACAGTCATGACTCGAGCGCACGCACACACTCGGATACATACAAACAATGTGATATATGCAGGGGCACAGCAAGCAATCGATCAGATAACAGACAATAGAGTCTACATGTTACACACACACACACACACACACACCGAACACAACAGAGGGAATAAATTGATGTAGTGAGACCGAAACGCTTAATGTTACATGATCAAAATTCAAATTCAAACAAAGGAAGCTTTATCTTTCTTCTTTCCTTTTTCTCTGTCATGTCCCTCTTTCTCACACCTACACACACACACACACACACACACACACACACACACACACACACACACACACACACACACACACACAGATCAGTGCTGCTGTGAGAGTGACAGACAGACCTGCATACTGCTGGACTCCTGTGTAAGCCTGCTGGAGAGGATCAGCTGCAGTGGGACTTTGAGCTGCTCCACCAGAGACACAGAGAGAAGAAGAAGGAGGTGGGGTGGAGGGGGGAGCATGGATGGATGGAGGTGTGTGTGTGTGTGTGTGTGTGTAGGGGGAGAGAGATGAGGCAGAGAGAGACGGAGGGAGAATGTAGATGGAGAAGAGGGCACGGAAGGAAGGCGAGAGTAATATATAACGAGGGTGAGAGGGAGGAGGGATGGAAGGAGAGGCGATGGAGAGAAGAACAGACAGGAGAAGAAGAGCAGAAAGGTTAGAGAGCCGAACAGCGAGGTGTCAGCTCGCTTTGCTTTCAGCGTGTGAGGAACTGAATTCTGAAAATCTCTCGCTCCTTCGGCGGCCTTTTTACTTTATGTTCCTCCTAAAGTATTTCAAAAAGTAGCTCATTTTTTTTTCCAACGGAAGCAGAAAAGTAAAACTTTGAAGGACCACAGTGAAAACAAAATAAAACAACAACACACAGCTCCACTGTCACCACAGGAAAGGAAAATAATGTGTATCTATTATAAACAAATCCTATGCAGAAGATATGCATTAATTGTTCTGACGATCTGCTGCAGCTACACATTTAAAACAAGACAATTACAATACACACTCACAGCACGGGATGCACCTGTTGCTATCGCTTCACATGTGGGAGATACATTTAATTATTAAAAAATTACACGTGAAAATATTCCCCCCATTCTACACACACTTGTAGCTACCACAGATGCCGCGCCACACTTTATAACTACCCATCTGTACACACAGTACATGCACATTAAGTACACCACTGAGAGAACACACACGCACACACACCGATAACCACGTACACACACTGATAACCCCACGATCACTAAAAACTAAAGAAATACTGAACACACCGTGGACTAACAGCAACACTGAAACACGGTTCGGAGAGCCGGACGAAAGGAGAGAATTATGGGCTCAAATAAAGGGCAATAAATCATACGCTTGTGAAACAATTTCAGAGCCAGTGGTTGTGTATCATCCTGTGGCTGTATGACAAAAATAAAATGTGTGAATGTGAAGAAAATATCTGTAGTTGTAGATTTTTTTTGTGAACACCTTAATTTATTTTATGGACAAATTCTATCAATGATCAATCAAAGATTCAAAGGCAAAAGACAGATTCAAAGAGGAAATTGAAAATCAATGCTCAAAGTTCCCACATCATGTGTGACACTGAAATACACACGAGCAATTCCAGCCCTGCCTTCAGCTCCAAAATTAAGGCCAAAATTCGTTTTTGTGACGTCAATGTGTGTGACGTCTAACACTGAAAAAAGAGAGTGGGGAGTTCGGCACTTTTCTCCTTTGAATCTAAACTCATTTTTTTTTTCTACAACTACAAACCTTTGCTAAACACTCACAAGCCTGAATTTGTCATGCAGTTTTTTCACAGGTTTATAAAGGCTGATATAAAACCACAGGCTTTGAAATTATTTCCCAACATTATTCAACAAGCTCAAAATCTTATCGACCTTTATTCGAGCCCATGGGGATGTGGGGATGAGGGGAGGAGGGGGGGCCGAAGAGGATGGGAAGGAGGGAGAGGAGCGCTACCTTCAGAGAGAGAGGAGAGGAAGCAGCCACCCTGAACCCCAAAACAACTCCGCGGAGCCACGCCCAAGCCGTTTTTCTCCGAGTCCTCCCTAAAAACCACCTCCTGCAACACTGGAGAGACAAGAGTGTAGAGGAAGGAAAAAAAAAAAAAGACAGATTTTTCTTCCACCTCCTCACAGACAGAAAAAACCAATGAGGTACTAGCCACGGCTCATGACACAAGCGCATACTTAGGCTCCAGCAGCCCATAAGCACCTTTGCCAAACACTCATCTCCTCGACATGCTGACTGTCTGTGGGCTAAATTCGTCTGGCCTCGGCCTCCTGAACATGCTTCAAGGCTATTCACGCCTGTAAGCCAGCAGCATGCACACTTTCCCCTTATAATGAATGCGTTTACTGCAGAGTGTGTCTATAAGGATTTAAGCTTCATTTTCATGGTTTAATAATGCACACAGCAGCAGTATTGTTATTATCATTTAAATGTTTCTGTTTGTGTGTTTGCATACATGCCCCTGACTTTACCAGACTTACCAGGGTAATGGTGTATCCCGTTGGTGAAGACAGCCTCTGCGGGAGGCTGCCCATTTGCCTGGGGGGGCGGCATGCCAGTAAAACCATTTACACTAATGGGGGAGGGGATGCTGGTCACTGTGGGGGCGCTGATGCCTGGAGGGGTACTGCCACCTGCAGCCGCGGGTCACACGGGCAAAGATAGAGAAAAATAGTAAGTATTCCACTGTATTGTTTTGTTTTTCTTCTAAAGACATTATGGAGAAGTTTTACTTTGGCCACCTAAATGTCAGAGGGGTCGGTCCAGTGGGCTGGTGAAGACACTAAATGTCAGGGCTGATTTCTCGTCCCAGTATGGCCCTTACTGTGACACAACAGCCATTAGATGCGAATCTTAGACATATTGTATAAGAATGGTGAACACTGTGTTGGGGACATCTTATGGGTACCAATTATGTATTTGTCTCAGATGATTGCATGTTATGCCACAGTGAGTTACGCTCATTTGCAAACCCTCAGTGCGTCTAAAAACACGTATAGATTCTGGGTGAAAGTATGCCTATTTGAATCCAGTGAAAGTTGTTCATTTATTTTTCCACTGCAATACGACAGTAAGGCCTTAAAGGAACACACTGTTTTTATTCATTACATATTACCTTGCTGTTACCACAGTTTTTAAAGGCATTTCATATGATTTTTTTTATTAGGTTTTTCACCATTATGATGTTTTTTTTTATTCTAAAAATAGAGTGAGTGAAAAAAAAAAATCAGATACACTGGATAAAGAGTGTTATCAGCTTGTAGTGAATAAAAAACACTGTATTTGAAATTAACACTACTTGAACGTGCGAGAAAGTCAAAATTTTCAGTGTGTACGTGCAACAGGGCCTGTTTTGTACTCTATGGGTGGGCACTCATAAAATGCACTGTCAACTGCATGTCGTGTTGCCCTTTCGGTAAGCTAAGCTATTGTTGTCCTCTTCGCTAACGCTAAATGGAGGGAGCTAGCGAGCTGTGCTTAATGGATCATGACACCAAACCATCTGAGTAGTGTTGTGAGGAAGCTGCTTGTATTAGACACCATAGATGGAGAAAACTTGGATAAGACAGTAACAGTACAGTTAGCTTGGCAGCAGATGCAATGTAGTTTAGGATTAGACTACATAGGTTGCGCTCCAATTAATGTGAACAAATGACTCCCTGCTTTGATAAGATGGACAAATATGCCTTAAAATCCAGTACGCCTTTTGACCTTTTGGTTTTTCCCCGCCGTTACCTGACGTCGGGGTCAGCGGTGCTCCCGGGAGGCCATTGATGGTGGCCATGTGCTGCATCTGGGCAGCAGCGAAGGCCGCCATTGGACTGAGGTAGCCTCCCTGGCCTACAGACGCCATCAACGCCGCCTGCTGCTGCACCTGCACAGTGGAGGAGAGAAGATTTTAAGGAGGGTGGAGAATAATGTAAGGAATATGAGAAAGACTTTGAGGTTACTGAATTACAAAAGACACAAAGGAAGCAGTGGGGGTGTTAAAGCAAAGTGAGAAAACAGAAACTAATAGATAATATCCAGGTATTGAATCTCATAATATGTGTTTTTTTTTCCAAACCAACATTAATAAAGACATCTCACATCACATCCTGAGGAAATATTCTTCCTAATTGGAGGGAGAGCTCATCTGTTTTTTGCTATCTCCGATTCAGATGTGAGCTAAGCTTGAGCACTCCATTTAATCTTCGTGGTTCATTGAATAAATAACTGTGGATAAAAAAAGATGTTTGCGGGGAGTCTTGCCTGAGCGTAGGCTCCGTAGGCTCCAAACTGCAGGGCCATAGGGTTGAAGATGCCCATCTGACCAGCCATCTGCTGCATGCGGCGGATGGTGCGCTCCTTATCCGTGTCGGCGAACTTCACCACCAGACTGGATGAGGCGCCCTGTGCACCCACCCATCCACCCACCCACACATAAACACACAAACACGCCCACGCAGTACATGTTAGTGCGTATTGATACACATGACATAAGCTACACATCCTCTCCTGCCAAGGCAACGGCGTCAGAGCCGGAGCTGGCACCTGCTGCCCTGAGATAGTTCGGCTGGGTCATGTGCAAAGGACAAATTTTCTTACTGGGATTAATAAAGTATAGCTTAACTTAACTTTAAGAAGGTAATTAAGCTCTCTGTGACTCATCTCTCTTCGTGACTCACCTCTCTCACATAAATCTACATGCTCACAGTTAGGATGTACTCACAGGCATTGTCTGGCTGCCGTGTAGTGCACTGATGGCTGCCTGAGCTTCAGCATGAGAGGAGTATTTTACAAATGCACAGCCTAAAGAGAGAGGGAGAGAGAGGGGAGAAAATGACTCAGGGTAAAAAGAGACAGTGAGAACAAAAGAGAAAAGTTTACTGAAAAGTATATCATACAGTATCACTGCAAAACATTGCCAGTAACAAGACAAAAAATAAAACGAATCCTGTTTTTTTTTGTTTTTTCATACCCGGGATAAGTTTCCTACAGCATTACAGCAACAAACACTTAGTAAACAAAGCCCTCTTTGCTGAGGAGGGCTGCATCAGTGTGGATCGACGCTCAATAAGCAGACTAAACATGCCACTCTGACACCATTAACAACTTTGGGATCCTCTGATGGGGCTTAAAATGCCACAGCATTCTGGTGTCGCTTACTATTGACAAGCCCCGTTGATGAATTTGAATGATCAAGTTCCCAGTAATTATTGAGCTAAAGCCCACTTAGCCGAGTAAGCTGGCTGATGAGGCCTTGTTAATGGAGCTTCACGGAGGAATCAGAATGATCAAGCCCACTGTAATCATCGGGCTTAGTTATCATCGGGCCTCATTGATTGGCTGCTAAGCCCACTGATGAACTTCATGCAGTGAACTTGTGTAGCACTCTGACAACATTTCGAAAGGACATTTTTCTGGCATGACATGAAGCCTGGTGGTTAATAAGGAGGTTGACTTGTGTTTTTCTCCCTTATCAGAGCCATGTAGGTTGACTCATGAGGTTAATGGGGTTCATCTGTAAAGAGCTGCTGGTTTATATCGCTCATCCCTTTGGGCAAAGCCTTCAGATGGCATTTACTGTTGAAACTTACAGAATCTACAGTATTCTTATGTAACCCCTCCTCTGACGATTGTGGAAAAGCCCGCTTTGATATCGCTCAACATGGAGTGTTTAAGGGGAACTTTGCAAAGTCACCAACTTTGAAAGGCCAAATCATTTCTGTGCAGCAGCCTGTGAAAAAAAGAGGGTGCCGGCTCAAAGTCATAAACAGCTATAAACTCACCTTTGCTGTTTCCGTCGGGACCTCTGAGGATGGTGCATTCCTCGATGCTGCCGAAGGACTCGAAAAGGCGCCGCACGTCATCTTCTGACTGTTGCTTGTTGAGCATGCCCACAAAGAGCTTTCTGTCTTCTAAACGGAAAAGGAATAGGTCACGATCAGAGGATCAGAGATGCCGTTTGATATTCAACATAAAGGCACGCTATGTTCACTGAAACAGCACCATCTTTACTCCTCCTTACTTGCATGTGAAGAACGTTTTGTGACACAACAGACTGTATATGTTATCCGAGGTAACATATGTTACCCGCTGATTTATTCACACATTTTAAGATCTCAATTGGGTTTGAATGAAGCTAATGGCTTGAAGCTATTTGCTTAAACACAAATTCTCAACGAGTATGCTTATTCTAAACAATGGTCATATGTAGGTGTTTAGCTCCATTTGGAAAACATCAGCAATGCAATAACAATAGAATAACGATTAACAATTACAATAACAAGTAGCTGACAGATGCTGATAATTGTATTACATAAACAACATGTAGAATTAGAAATTTGTTAACTTTAGCTGCGCTGATGAAGCAGTCCTTGCTCATGCCACATTCAATGGTTCTCGCTGAACCATCTGTAGTACAATGTGTATTTAAAATAAAGCAATAGTTCTTCTTGTATAGCATGTTCTTCCTGGTATTACCTGGTTCCCCAGGTATTAATATTTTCCACCCATGTTTCCATTACGGATTTGTAGTAGTAGATAAGCTCATGATCAAAGCAAGAAAATCTTTTTCTGTGCACTTTCTGTCCTGTGGGAACACGGCTGGCATCTAGCCGTGAGCATGGGCTCTGGTCACAGATGCTCATGGTGCAGCAATTCAAGGTTTGTCTGATGTTAACAACACAATGCTCACTCACATCACGTCTTCACCATGTGCCTAATCTCTTTGGGACAAAAAGATATTGTTACCCACTAATACTTCACTCACAGTCAGACTGAGCTTCCAACATGTTTGGCCCACAGTAGCTCAAAATCTAAGATGAGAGGCTGATATGATACTCCAGGTTTCATGACAGTTCGCTGAGTGAATGTTGTGGTTATCCAGTTTTTAGATTACTTTAGCTGTAGCATCTTGCTCTATGCTGTGTGAGCTGTTAGACTGTAAAAATGTGATGCCAAAACAACAGTCAGTGTGAAGGAATTCAGTTTCAGGCGTCTCTTAACCGTTGTAAGTAATATTCTGTCTCTCAACAACAACATGTTGAAGCAGAGGTGCAGTCACACTGTGATATATCTGAACATGAGAGAAGAAGACAGTATTCTCTCTGGTTAACTTAAGGTAAAAGTACGGTGGCCAACAAGGGCAAAGACACAACAGAAACAAATAAAGAAGGATCTTCACCAACTGGACGACACCTGTGCAGAATAAAGAAAACATTTACCAACTTGACGACATGAAATCATCAATTGGATGACACATGCTCAGCATATAAAAAAAAAAGAGCTACATGACACACACAACGGAAATAGTTTCCAGGGGACACTAAAAAGTGATGCATACGGCTGTGAAACACTTGCCTGTTGCTCATTATTAGACTAATCAAATAATCTGACAAAATGCACACAATTAATTATGTAACAGGCAAACATTAGCTATAGTTAGAACATTAATAGTTACTTTCAGAACCTGTAATTTGGGATAAGCAAGTTAAATTACCCGTAGGTTTTGCTGACATGACTTACAAAATGAAATCACTTCGCTTAATTTGTTCATCAGTTAACAATAAGATGATTAAATTACCTTTTCTCCAATTGGAGGACACTAACACTTGCTAGACTTTGCCTGTGGTGCTGTAAACTTGTTTGAATTGGTAGTCTGATAATAAACAACAGACTAATGCAGACTAATGGATTTTCCAAATGCAAAAAACGCATGGCGTGTCCCAGCCGTGTGCATCACTTTTTAGTGTCTCCTGGAAACAGTTTCCATTTTGTTGTGAGTGTTTTGCAGCACTTTTTGTAAACAGCGTGCGCGTGTGCTTTATTTGCTTGTGTTGTGTCTGTTTGCATTACATTTGACCCTTCTCAGCCACCGTATAGATGAGTCCCTTATACAGTAGATCATAAAGTGGGACGAGGGGATTGTTAACGGAGATATTCTATATTTCTTCTGTAATATTTTCTGTTCACGTAGTTGTAAATACATTACGTGAAGAGAGATGACACCTGCACACAACATCTTAGCAACACTTTGACCTGATGTATTTATCTTTAATATGATATGTTATCTAATGTAAAGTAACAATAGCTTGTGTAACAATCCGTAAATCTGACTTATCTGGCTAATTGGCCAATTTTAGTACGTCATGTACTACCTGTGAAGAACTGTGCTCGTCACACGTATTCAAAAGACAGACGTGGTGGTGTGGTTGTCCTCAGGTCAGGACATGATTAAAATTTAATGGAAGTCTAAGTTAAGTTCCACAGAGAGGCTGTCCGGGGGGGTCTGTTTACATATGACAACACATTTGGTTGTTATTATTATTAAATATGCATCACAGACAGGATGCTAGTGCCTGCTGCACAATGATGAGGCAGCAAATTTAACTGTGAAACAAATTAGATAAAAATAAATACAATCCAACAGAAGTCACAAGTGCTATACACAAGTCAAAGGTTGCACTGTATCCAGCAGACAAGACATGGATGTGGGGTTGCATGGGAGGGTAACCTGTTGTTACACCGGAAGCTATGCACACATTTACCCTAACATGGCTTCTGGAAAGCACACTGTACTTTCTGTACTGAGATACATCAGATAAAACATAAGGAATATGACTTATCAAGTCACACAGCACCAATTTAACACGTTCTTGGTCTATTTCTGATTTACGAACACATAGCATAGCAACCAGTCTTTTGCACATAGCAACTGCCGTCCTCCTCTTTCTTCAAGTTAAAATTGGCATTTCAGAACATTTGGTGAAATGTCTCTGTAGACTAAAGCAACACATAACCTCCACCAAACTTCTCTCTTTCTGTTTTTTTTTTCAACAAACAAACTTTCATGCTGTCAGAAAGAATCGCAGGATGATATCCAATATAAATTCTACATATATGGGTTTTAATAAAATATAGCCAGACTGAGGTCCAGCGTTGGTTCATTATTCACCATGACAGCATGACTGACTCACTGAATGAGTGTTTGAGGGAAATTGTGAGGCAGACGGTGAAAGTGTGTTAGCGCACACCAGTAGCAGATGTGTCGGTGTGCAGGGCCGTCTGTTTTTACGTTGCACAGATTCTGAGCTTTGTGGAAATGGATGTATATGTTGGGAAATTAATGAGCCTCAGTGCAATTGCCTCTAAATGCGCTCTGCAAATTAACGTGTGTGTGTAGGTGTGGTTATCTGTGTGCGTGCGTGCGTGCTTAGGGTCCGTTCCCCGCTGCCTGTGCCTGACAGGGTGTCCTTGCAGAGTCAACAAGACTAATCTGCGCTCTGGCCTTGCACTGGGTGGGGGTGGTGTGTGTGTGGGGGGGCTGTTTACAAGAGTGGAGCGCACATCAGGGGTGGAGGACACACACATACACACACCACATACACACACACATCTTGAAATGTTTGGCCCCCCACCTTCTCACACACACACATACAAATTCACGGTACGCACCTCATTGGTGGATAAAGCCTACAGTTCCCCTGGGAAGGCACCGATAAACATTACATCTTTCTTTGGGAAAGGACTGATAACACACACTCACACATGCACACACACAGTCAGCATATGACAATGACTCCCTGATTTCCCTCTGCTGTAATATTTAGTAGGCAAGACGATTACTAAAAATCATAAAATGTATTACTCTCTACTCCAACTTCCATTATGTATTTTCACTGCACAACAGTTCAGCAGCATTCCTTTCTGATCATCAACAATCAGACAGTGGTGGAAAGTAATTAAGTACATTTACTCAAGTACAAACATACAGTGTGTTATTAGAATAGTTACTAGTACAGTAACTAGTAAGCACATGTGTAAAGCTTATTAAAAAATGCATTGCTGAAGATTAAACCAGACTTTTTGACTTGTGAACCCTTATAAAACACAGTGTCTAGTTTGGATTCCTCATGTACTGGATGTCACGGGTGGAAACGCTAATTTTAGCTCCTTTTCTGGTGCGTCACTGTTGTCACAAAATACCGTATGTCTCTGTCCGAGCAGCGCTCAAACATTGTTCAATATTTAATCCGCATGAGTTTGAGAGAGAGACTGAAAAAGTAAAGATGTAAAAAAAAAAAAAAATCACCGGCCTCTACTGCTTTCTACTGTTTGTGAACGTCTTCTGTCCGTCTGTGACATTGAATGTGACATAGCAAAGAAAACAACAACGAAAACAAAACAGAAAGGCATACTCATCTACCGCAGAGCTGTTTACACAACAACCTGCATACATGTACTACCTTTAGTGGAAAAAATGCAATGAGTTGTTCCATCAATGAGCGAGTTTCCCTCTCAACTTTTCAGATGGTTTCTTTTAAATCACTGTTTAAGGCCCGAACGATCCATTATTTCATAGGAAAATCCCAAGTTAAAATATCTGTGTAGCATAACCCCATCAAATGTAATTGGTAACTTTTATTTTTTTTTCATATTTGCTGAAACTGTCACTATATTCACACAGCGTGCCTACTCTAGTGCCTTGTAATGTTTCTAATGGCCTTACTGCATGTGAATGGAAGCAACCAATCAGAGCGGAAGAGTCTCTAAAGTAGCTGTCAGTCTTGTCAATCGCTCCATAAACTGTGGTCAAACTGTCAAACGAGGCAGTGCTGATCATTGCGCTGAACATTTCGCATTAGCGTAATTGTACTGAACATTAGTACACTAAAATATGTTTCTGAAAACATTTGAGGTGAGAAATAGGCAATGCAGTAACAAAGTCTTGATTCATATTTGATCAGCGCTGAATCATTTGACAATTGACCGCCATCCACAGAGCGATTGACATGACTGACAGTTAAGTTAGTCTCATGTACTTGTTTCAGAATGCAACGACAGTTTCAGCAAATATCACAAAAAGTTATTTTCATAAAAGTGACCAACTGTAGCTTTAATCATCTCACACTCACTAAGGGCTTAACCCTTAGAAATCACTGGTCTAAACTACCAAACTTTATTTGACATTTTTCAAAGTAACCCAACTCCAAGAGCTGCAACTGTGAAACACTATTTACCCTGATGCATCAGTATTAACAGTCTAATAATGTAATATTTAATAATACAGGATATCAGTCACAGGGGCCATTGTCTGCAGAACAACTACTTTTACATGTTAATGATAATACTTCTGTACTTTCACATCAATAGGATTTTAGACGCAGAACTTTTACTTATAATGGCTTATTTTCATAGTTCTGTGCGGTAAAGGATCGACTGTAAGTCCTTCCACCACTGCAATTAAAATGTAACACCCTGACAGTACGATGTAGCTTTGCATTCATGTCTGAGAAAAACATCCAAGGCGTAGAGAATAAAAAAAGATATAGACACAGAAATAGTCTTGAAAAAATAAGTGTTGAGACTGGATGAGTAGAATAGAAGCAGGCTGAGGATGTAGACCCAAATAACAGACAGAGGTATGGACGGCATGCATTGCCCTCACTTTGCTTCCTCGCGCTTGGTGCTTGCCTCTGTTCCCTCCCGCTCCATCAATCATACTCAGAGCACCACCAAACTAAATAGAGGAAGATGTCGCACAATCTCTCTTCCTTTCCTTAAAGGTTTTTTTTTTCTCCCTTTACAGGCTAACACCTCTCTCTCAGTCCTTATGCTTCCCTCTGCTTATCAACCTTCAACTCCTTGCATGCTCTATTTCCTCTTTTTTCCCCTCGTCTCTCTTTTCCTTATTCTCGCCGACGAAGAATCGCTCTGGTGCCAATTATATTAACAACTGCAAAGTTTGAAAGACTCCAGCCAAAAACGGTCAAACTGCATCAATCTTCTCTTGTACTGTGCATTGATTGATGTCAGGAGCAGGTCACTACATGTCTAGACACAGAAAATGCGCTTTAAGCCGCCTTAGCTGTCAATACAGTGCGGCACACACGAAATACCAAACTAGACGTCCACTTTCATTCACACGGATCTGTCAATTCAATCTGCAGTTCGTTTGGCTGATAAGAACTTCTGACACAAGTCAAATGGGACTTGCTTGGTTGCAGACAGCGTTATTAAAGGTGTTTGACAAAAAGAAGTGGCCTGTTTTCCCCTCGAGCACAACACGCCGCGCATGTTTCTGTGTATGTGCGTACATGCACGTGCATCGGTGCATATGATGAAACTCTAAGAAAGGAGCTGGGGGCAGCGGCAGCCAGGAGGAACACTGTTTACATAATGTGTTCTGAATACTGGAGGGTCCGGCCAGGCCGTGCTGTCAGCCTGCGTCGAGGTACAGGGCATCGTCTAATGGGACAGATAATGGTGAGGCTGATACGCACAGGCAGCATGTAGGGCTAGAACAAAGGGAAGGAAGGTAGCAAGGAAAAGGGGGGGAGGAAAAGAAGGAAGGAAGGGCGCACAGTACCTCCTCGACTCTCGCTGTCTGCTGGCTTCACCTGGATTGGTCTGTTCATCTGTGAGAGAGAGACAGAAGCAAGGAGAGGACAAAGAGAACAGAAAAAAAAGAAAACAAGAGACAACCAGTAAGCATTGTGTACTCATGTAATAGCTCATGCTTTTACCCCTCTCCCACCCTCCACCCCCTCCCAAAAAGTTTTTGAGAATCACTCAGCCAAATTGCGGGTAAAGTGTATTGAAAATCTCCAAAGCTGTAGCACTTATAGCCATTGGGGGAATAGCTGGTTGGGAATATGGGTTGGAAATATTATTTGATGTGAGATGAAAGGAGAGAGAAGGGTTGGAAAGGGGGATAAGCAGAGGGATGAAGGGAACGATAGAAAGAGGGATGGAGGGAGAGGTAACTCTGGGTCAGCAGAGCTGCTGTGACTGTGTATCCTCTCTGTGGGTGCTCCTGGATGCTCGTGTGCTATCGTCAAGTGGTCTGTGTGGACTGTTCAGATATACTGAGGTGGATGTACACACACACACACACACACACACACACACACACACACACACACACACACACACACACACACACAGTAAAATCAACCCGTACACACAGAATAAACATAGTATGTATGAGTTAAGCCTTGCTACAAAATGTTCTTGCACAATCCTCTCTTAGCCTCACACACAAGCTTGTGCATACAAGCGCATACACACACACACATACACACACACTGTCTGTCCCCCAGTGAGACCTTTCCACAGTGTGTCCGCCGAGGCCCTCCTTTCATTTCACTCCTGCCTGTCAAACCTTCCCTCTCCGCCTCACCA
This sequence comes from Epinephelus awoara, assembly GCA_035609425.1. Classification (NCBI taxonomy): domain Eukaryota; kingdom Metazoa; phylum Chordata; class Actinopteri; order Perciformes; family Serranidae; genus Epinephelus; species Epinephelus awoara. The sequence continues at coordinate 17,010,478 of CM069296.1, forward strand.
CCCTGCTAAACGCTCGCCGCCAATCAATTTTTAATAATGCCAATCGCCACGCTGCCAGGAGGAATGGAAGGAAGCAGGGGGGGAGGAGAGGAGGGACGAGGGGAGGAAAGGAGAGGAGAAAGCTGAGGATGAAAGGGGAGGAGGGAAAGGTCAAGGTTCTGTGTGATGCAGCATCAGTGTTTTGCTAAATGTCATTAAATCTTTTCTTCAGAGTTTGCTGATACAGTCATCATCTTAATGAATCTCTGGGCTTTCAGATGATTCACCAAAGGCGAAACCTTTGAGCGCCAGGACACAATGTCACGACGCGAGACGCAATTAATGCTCGGACCTTCACCCTTTCCTGGTGCTTTTCCGTTGCTAATATTAAATCACATCATTCTCCATAACACTTATTTAAAATGGAGTTACCCATTCCTTCCTCTCCCTCGTCTCCTCCCTCTCTTTGACAGCCAAGAGAACCCTACTAATGTTTTTAATGTGCTGTGATGCATTATTTATCAGACTGGCTGTTGATATGGAAAAAGGACGAGGGGGGATAAAGGAATTGGGGAACGGAAAGAAAGAGGGAGTTAAAATGAGTAAAAAAAAAAAAAAGTGAAAGAGAGAATAAAAAACAGTGCTGGACAGGAAACAGGGAGATTTTAGGAGGGATGAAACCAAACAGGGTGAGAAAGAAAAGAAACAAATGGAAAACAGTAAAATAAAAAAAGGGGGGGTTGTTTGAAAAGAGAGAAATGTGGTTATAAAAAAGGAAGAGGGGGAGATGAGGACATAGATCAGAGCATGGGACAAGGTCAGCCCAGTGCTCCCTAGGGTCCTATAAGCCTGCATACATATGAGCGCTTTTACTGTGACCCATACGAATGGTCTGGCCTCAATCTGACCTAATTGTGTTCCACCTCCACTGGTTTTATATGCAAGCACCAGTCTTAACCAGCACAGTGCATGACGGCCCTGAGCCTCTGAGGTTGTGTTTATTTTTCCTGGTCTTCATTTCACTCTGTACTGACATTTTTGGCATGCACACTTATTTGTTTTTTTTTTTATGTTTCACTTCTATTATTTTGAGTTTTTAATTTTTTTGGACTCTTTCTCTGACTTGGAAAAAAACCCTGCAACACCTTGTCCCCTAAAATCTTAATATAATTTAATGTCCCTCTACACAAGGGATGTTCCCAGTGACTAATTTACCTGATGTTTAAATTGAAATCTAAATTTAGATGAGTCAACTAGTCTAAAAGTGAGAAAACACTCAGAATACTAGGGCTGATCTGAATGCTTCAGACCTTCAAAGCTCTGAATACAGTAAACAACAATCGAAGGGTTTATATACATAACTATTGTATAATATATAACTACTATCAGTTACTCTCAGACAAGGAACTTTGAACTTAGTTCTATGACACCAACTCATTCTCATCTAACGTCAGTCACCAGCAGTCCAGCACTCCTGAAATTGGGATGGTTTGACCACAAGCGAAATGCTAGCAAGATGTTGAAAAGTTGGAAAAGTTTAAATATTTGCAAAGATAACCCTCAAAACATACCAAAGGAAACTGGGATATCACAAACGTACAGCAAGCTTGAAAACTTGTAAGTAACTGTAAGTAACAGCTTAGTTGTCTTGCAATTTTTTTCTAGATACTGTGACTAATGTTGCTAACAAAGTGGCTAATTGTCTCATTATTTTAGTTGCACTGGCTGAAAACTTAATGTTTAAAAAAAGTCTGACTTATGTGCTTGTCTCTCAATATCCATTCTCACACAAGCTTCAATGCACAAAAAAATGATATTCAGGAGAGCCCTGGAAAACAGTCAAAACTGAGCATAATGTAATCTATAAGGTCTATAACATTGTCAGAAAAATATTGCATATATTATATAGCCATTTGAGGTTATGGATCACATTTTTTCAATATGCAAACTCTATTTTAAATGTCCCGACTAATCTCCAATCAAACACACACACACACACACACACACACACACACACACACTAGTATTTCTGGGGCCAACTAGCAATGGTAGCTGTGTTTAATTAACTAGTTGACTAACTGCACACATCCCTACTCTGCACATGACACAACCACGTATAATGCATGGCAAACATGACAGTCTATTTTCTTTTTAACAAATCTTCCAAGGAAGGCTGAAATTAGATATATTTTTGGGATAAGACAAACATAAAAGACCCACTCCTGCTCTCCCAAAAAATAAAAAATATAATACCTTCTTCTGCTGTCCCTTATCGTGACAAAATTTTTTTGGTAAAAACTTAAAGCAAATTTTTAACTGCACTATAATTCTTAATTTTGTTCTGATATTTGTTCTTTATTATGAAGATATATTAACTGGGAATTTACAAATTATAAAATATGCAAGTGCAGTAAAGTACTAGCATGTTCCCTTTTATATCATAACAGTTAAAAAAAAAAGGGAAACAAAAAAATACCACTTATCAAAATAAGACCTCCATCCCTAAAGTTTTAATATTCATACTTAAGACCTCAAATCCCATGACCTAACTTCACAGATCAATCAGTCTCTTCATTTGTCTTCGCGAGTTAAGCCGCAGAATGTGCGCTCATAAATTTTTAGATACAGTTCAAAATAATGTTAAGTGGTTAAACCATTATTTTCTTTTGTCACTGAAAGCTGAGTGGAGTTTCATGGGCTCTCTATCAGTGGTTTCCATTATCCCAGGCCCATAAACTGCTTCAAGGTCAGTTTTATCATCCTGCTCATAATAGGGTGAGTTAGCACCAACCCACCGGACAACCGATCCCAAAACAGTTGTTAAAACCAGACGCTGACTAGCACGGATAGCTCCCCCAGGATGTATGTGGTGGTGTTAGCCAAAGCCAGATGGCATCATTGAGCAGCAGAAGCAACACAAAACACAGACAATACATGAAGCTCTCTTCAGCCTAATGCCAGCATGAGAAGAAATGCCATCTACAATTTACACAAAAACGCGCCGAGATGCCGACATAGAGTGTAAACACATGACACACACAAACAGGCACAAGAGGGTAGGCTTACATGACTAGACATGCACGCTTATACACACACAAGCTTGGCTCGTGCACTAACATGCAAAATCACAAATAGGCCTATGCATCCAAGCATGCATGGAAACATACAACGGGATGCAAAGAGTCAAAGAGTCACACACACACACACACACGCACAATGAATATGTAAATGTATCCTTGTGAGTCAACATGTTCTGTAAATTGGCTCATCTCTCAGCATGCACACCTAATACCTTGCATGTAGCGTGCCTTTTTTCTCCTCAGCCTTGTGAAAGGGGCCGCCTATTCATCCACGCATATGCCTTTAAAAACACTATACAAATGCTCACACACACACACACACTCACACACACACACACACACACGGGCTTAGCTCCATTGTTGCTGAAAGTCCACCTCAGCAGCCTCGTGTTAGAGTGGCCTTGGTGTACCACATGATCGACAGCTCAAAAAGAACTGCGGCGGCTACACAAATGCACGGGCACGCACACCCACACACACACATATTCTCGCTACACTCCTCTGTTGATTATGTAACTCAATGACAGCGCTCTGCCTCAGTGCTGCCATAGATTCCCTGCTAACTAGAAGCTGAGGGAATACATGGTCTGCATGCAGCCTGTGCTGTACCAAACTGGTGAGTCATTCTTCTGAATCAGTCTAGTACGGCCTGAATGTCTAGTGAGGCCCACAAGATTAGCTGCAAACAGTGTGGGACTATAGTTTGCTATATTGGATTCTACCTTGAAATGGGACAAAATTGAAGTCCTTGATCTGAGTTGCGCTGCTTACTGTATTGATTTCGCCGCGTGCAAAACACAGAAATGAAGTTACAAAAACACTGTTACGATGACAACTCTATGGGATTTCTATCCGCCCAATTTCTGTATGGTGCCTTGTTATGTCAGATGCGCTTCAAATACAGTTTATTACAAGTTGCTGAGAAGACAACTGCAACTTGCCAGCATCCTGCACACAAACTAATACATGCAGCCACAGTAATTCACAACACTCGCAGGGACACAAGAGCAAGCAGTCACTCACACTCCCATCATCGTCTGTGAAAAAGAATATTGAAAGTATGCTTTACGAAACTCGGGAGAGGAGGTAGGATTTTCTCATTTTCACCCTCGTCTAGCAGATGTGTTTTTGAGAGAGAGAGTGGAGCAGTGCAGGCCGGGTCATTTCATTATCACAGTGAGAAAGCACTCCATGAAACTCTCCCAGGGAAGCAAGGAAGGCTGCCTTCATAATATTCCTCTTCTACTATTGTGAAAACTTGCTCTATTTTACATTCTGCAGGTGAAGGCCCCTTTATCTTTGACGTCATTCTGTCTCCGTCCCCATTTGAATTAAGCTGTTTTCTTGTGCTTTCTGTTCATACATATATTTACTGATTCCTAAGTGTTCAGTATGTGAAAGCGAGCATCTGAAAGGGAACAGCTCCAGATGTTGAGATTCTCTGCAGGAGCAATGCCACAGGGTCTAAGTGTAACCAAATGCCGCTATTCATACTGTCAAATAAAGCACTGGCACTCGACCTGGTCCCGCTTTCCAAAGTATCTCAGCATGCACAACACTCATCTTGGGATGGAAACATGCCAATGGAAACATTAGCTGAACAAATATGGTTATAATCCTGAGATGCTTTTGGGAAACCGGGCCCTTGAACACAGAGAAAGAAAAAACCCCTCTGTGGTAAGATTAGCTGAAAAACTAGAAACATTTAGCAGGCATGTAATAGATTTCACCAGTGGTCACAAAGAGGACAACCTATTTTAAAAGTATTGATTTTACATTAATTCACAGAAGCATTACACTCCCATGGAATACCCCCCGCATTTCCATCAAAGCTCCTACAGTACATGTAAAATTTTCATTTTATTGACTTTTGCAACCTCTTGAGGCACAGAACTATTTTACAACATGTGTAGCAAAAGGGAAGCTCACACCCTTCCACCGCCATTACCACTGCAGACTGCAGAGCGAAGTGCCGTAATGTGACTAATGGAACTGGAAGCAGCTTGTGTGAGGAGGGAAGTTATTTTTCCCATGGCACAAGATGTGTTCATCAGGAGCTGAATTCAGGTCACTCAGTCAAATGGCATCGCCTCACCTCATATTCAGTGATCCTCTTTGCGAGTGCACGGGCTAATCTTGGTAACACACGTTTTATTCCAGTCAACAAGTCACTCAGCAGACAGAGGCAGTGCTTGTGTATAATATTATGGTTGTGAATTTCCTAAATGTACCCAATGCTAAAGACATGCAAGCTCATGTCCTATTCAGTGGCGCTGAATAGGACATGAGGTGCAGTTAAAAATATATTTCTCTAACCAGCGGTGGAGTAAGTGCTCAGATCTTTTACTTAACTAAAAGTAGCAATACCACAACACAGACATACTCTGTTACAATTAAAAGTTACGCATTCATTAAGGAAAAGAACAAAAGTTTAGGTGTCAAAATATACCTGAAGTCCGGGTGCAATGTCATGTCAGGATTATCTAGCTTCCCTATTGTTAAGTGAGACAGACAGGCATAATAATAATAATAATAATATTTATATATATATATATATATATATATATATATATATATATATATATAATGTTAGGAGGAATTTGATTTCATCAAAAGTGAGCGTGTCGTAACAGTGAGGCCCTGACCAGTGGCGTAAGGAGGTTATGATGGGCCCCAGTGCACACTATTATGACAGGCCGTAGTGCATGTATTGTGTTGACACAAATAGAGACTTGAAATTGGACATCAACATACCTATCACCCTGCAATCATCATCACATATGTGACAAAAATAGCAAACAAAGTAGAAATTAATAATTTAATTGAATAGTTTTTATATTTACAGATTTTATAGCTTCTACAGAAAAAACATATGATTTTGATTTCTTTGGATACTGACTATTTAAATAAAGAAAAAAGAAGACCATGAAGCAGATGGCCTTGCCTTTTTGAGGACGTATAGGTATACATGTATTACCAAGGTGGCAATCTGCACCACTTGCAAGGGCCCGCTCTCTCTACGGGCCCGTCCACCCCAGGGGCCCAAGTGCAATCGCACTGCCTACACTGTTTATATTTACAGCCCTGGCCCCGACGGTCCAACGCCAACAGAATAGTGGTCTCTGTCAGGCAGAGAGAAATGATGCCCATCAAATGCTCTCTGTAACGTTAGTTTCTGATGCAGTCCAAAATGCTTTGCACATAATCTGGAGCTGTCACAGGTACCACTTTCCTCAGCGTAAATAAATTCTAGCCAGACAGGGTGTAACTACGGTGATTTAGGGGAGCGAAGACACACAGACGAAACATGCATTTGCTAGCTCGCTAACTTAATCTTAGCTCTGTGCAGCTAAAAGTTGCAGGTTAATCAATAGGTGTTGTGATATTATTGATTGACATTGGTTGGTACAAAATTACGTCAGCACGTGTCATGTTTTGTTTTATGGGAAGAAACTCTGATTGGATTTTGAAATAAGAATGTGAAGATTTTTTTTTTTTTGGCATAGATTTTTAAATGGTGCACAGTGTGGTCGGGGATGTGAACTAGGGAAAAAAGCAACAAAACTCCCTTTAAAAATATTTTAATTTAAGTTTCATGCTAAGGAAAGACATGATTTACTTTGTACAACATACAACGTTTTCTTAATCGTTGATGTCTTCTGATTAAGTCTGCATTAAACGAATACCTCAAGTTTGTTTTTTCAAGAATTAATCCTATCTCCTGTCAAACTGCTGTTATAATTCACTGCCAATTTCCCGTCTCTCTCTAACCGTGACCTCTCCATGCTGCTGGCTGCTTTTTTGATCATTTACTGGCCATTTGTCAAAAACAGCACCTGTGTCATTGGCACCATATGCAAACAAACAACAACTGCCATCGCTCCTAACATACCCAGAATGCAGTGTGATGTCCCAAGTCCTGTTTGACTTTCAGGTTAGTCGAAAACAGCGTTGATAACGGCTTGAAAGTTGATGAATGGCAAAATCCCACTTGGATTCCCATCAGGTTTAATATCCACTAATGTCTGCACATCTCAGTGAGTATTTGGCCTCTTTCCTTCCCCTGTAGTTCTTCATCCTGACACATGGCCAAACACCAAACCTCTCTTTTGATGTTCAAGTGAAACATATTGCAGAGAGATCAATGTCTGTGTGTGAGGGTAAGGAGGACTATAAAGCAAAACATCCCAGTCTCTTTCCTTTTGTTGCATTCTCTTCCACTTTATCCCTTCTCATCTTTACAGACAAACAGAGATTGGCAATCTGTATCACATCAGATCAAGGATGAGAGGAGTATTTTCCGACAACGGGACGGCCTGGCCCAGTTGTTTGGGCTGGGATTGAGTGGCATGCTGCAGTCAGAGCCGAGCGAAGGGGAGCGAAATAAACGTAAGGAAAAAAAAAAAGCATCCAGATGAATTATGAATTGGCACAGTCTGTGCTTTCTTTGGCTGTTACACCGCAGCACTGAGGTGGCGAGTAGAACAACAACGTGGCTGCAGCGTGCATTATGGCAAATGAGACATTTGCCCTCATTTATCAGTATTTCCTTATGTTCAAAATGTTGCAAGATGATAAAGTGCTGCACCAAAAACTTACTCTGAACAATAACATGCATGCAAAGTATTTACATGGACTTGTTATCTCTCATTTCCTGCTGATATTGGTTTGATGGCGGAAGTTTAAAGACACTTAACGGCAGAAGTTGCGTGTTAAATGACCTCACGCCCCACAAATATCACCCTAAAGCAATTCAATAACCACGAAATCGCTGCTTGAGAAACTGTGAATGAAAAATGCAGTCACTATCCTCCTCAGCCTGTTTCTATATGCTGCTGCTCGCTCTGTGGTGCTGCTGTCCCAGTAGTGTCTACCGAGATCACTACGTCTCCACAAAGGCAGATGAAAGGGAAACACACAGAGATCACAAAAGGAGGCAAACCTCCCGGTCCGACCCTCTGATCATCGCTGATTCCTTCATCAACATGGCTCTTACACAGAACATGAAAACAGAGAATGATAGACAGGCGCAGGCGTACACACAGGACACACACACACAAATCCAAATCGGATTCATCCAAGAGTGAGGCGGCTCATTCTTGACCTTGGGAGCAGCACGTGTGACTAAATAATCTCCATTTATTCTCCTTTTGCTTCCTGATTAAATTTCTCTGGCACGCTACAGCTCTGAAAATACTTTTTTTCCTCCAACTTTCTGAAGACCTGTTGTCAGAAAGCTAGTTACAAAACACAGACATTTTAAAAGCCGCAAGTTATCACACACCCCCACTCCTCCTCCACTCCTTTTCTCTTTTGCCTGCAGTTGGTTGAGAACAGCAATGCTTTTCTCACATCCATTGTTTGATCCATTTCACACCAGCCCACCTCTTCTTTATCTCCTCCTGTTTTCTCCTTCTTTCACTGGCATGCAGCCTGAACACTGGCAGTAGTGGGACGGCTTTCGTGCAGTTTTGAATGAGAGGTTAAAATGCAAATGTAGTCCTCTTTCTGTTTTCCTTTCTATTCTTGTTATTCTCCCTTGTTCCTCTTCCTCCTCTTCTTCAGTGCGAATTTGTTCAGGAATAGAGTAAATGAGTGTGAGCGTGAAAACAATTTTTTTCCACGGTGAGCTAATGCATAAAACTGTGTGTGCCCCCCCCTCATTTTCTCTCCATCTTTTCAGTGCTCTACCTGGATAAGAATCGATGTGGAATGAGAGCAGAGGAGGATTTATGCTTCCTGCGTACACTTTAATAGGAATCGACGGTTGAGAATTCTGTTGTCACACCGTAACTGGATGAAAAAAAAGCACATCATCTGCACCCCCAAATGATTTTACCCTGTCAAAACCTGTTATAGCTTCACACCTGCATGTGTCATGCACATGTACTACATCCTCACACACTCGTGCAAATGAGATGCACACACACAGATGTATGTCTTCTTCTCACATGGATACGTGCACATAAAACATGTCAGATATTCCATTTTGAACACGTTTGCTGCACAAGACATCACATCTGACTCAATCTTTTGAACACGGATCGATTATCGCACCACAGCTTGATCCATCACAAAAGAAGCATTGCTAATAGAGGACAGTGCCGGCGTGAGAAACACATAGGCTGCACACACACACTTGCACACACACGCACAAACAACACAAACCCTTGCGATAGTTACATAATTAGACGTACAGCACCTTGGCAATCAACAACTCTGGTGTTGCCATGGGGACTATAGCTTTGACTATAAAAAGAAAGGATCTATATGTGGAGGCGGTTGAGGGCGGAGGTGTGGAGCGAGGCAGCGAGAGAAAGAAAAGAAGAGAAGACACAGAGAATGAAAAAGTGTGAGAAAATTGGTGCGAGAGGAGTGAAGGTGTCGCTGAGGGGCCGAGCAGCTCTCTCGGTTTATGCGCGAGCGCGTGCGTCTGTGTGCATAGTGCACCTGCATGCGTGTGATTAGAAGTGTTCAAAGCCTCACTGTGTGCACCAAGTGTGTGTATGTACGGGTGCTCCCGTGTACGTAAGCTTGCAGGAGGAGGGAAAAAAATGACAAGGACAAAATGTGATAGAGTTGGTTAGTAAGTGAGAGGAAGAGAAAGGAAAAAAAAAAGAAAAAGCTAACTAGAGAAAGTGTAGAGGACAATTTTCAGCCTCTCTCTCCCTCCCCATCTAAGCTTACTGCATTGCCTGGGCTTTGCAGCATATAGTGAAGATTAGGCCAGACGAGAAAGCCATAAATTCTACTTTTCTCTTTCCAGAGGTGAACATAAATCATGGCTGGTACTGGCATGCCATCACTGGGTTTTTGCTTTTCACTTATCTAATGAATAAAAAAAAAGAGCGAGAAAAAAAACAAGTTCAAAAGCTGTCATATTCTGAACCGGGCGGACTGCTTTCACTTCCATCTCCGCACAACTTTTGTCCTCTTCTCCAGCCATCACTGAGGTACAGAGACGATGAGTGGGCTTCCCATAATTGGGAGTATTCATGAGCTGCATATCGCTGGACTGCGTGTGTGTGTGTGTGTGTGTGTGTGTGAATGTGTGAGTATGTGAAGACGAGAGTGAGAGCTGACTTGAAAGGCCTGTGCATATGAAAGATACCTTACAGCATATGCAAATGTAAATATAGACACAAATAGCAGCACGGGCAAACACACCACGAATGCACTAAGCGAGGAAATTGCAGCCACTCTCATGTTCAAATACGCACAAAAATGCACACATGCATGCCCACACGCTTTCACGCACACACAGACACCCTCTTGTTTCTGTCTCGTAAGGTTAGGGGGTGAGGAGATGGTGTTGTAATGAGCTGTCACTCACAATAGCCTGCCCTTGTATTGGAAAAAGGCAGCGAGAGACACAGTGATGAAAAACAAAATAATCAAAATGTATATAGAAAGAAAAGATGAAAACAGAGTCAGTGAGAAGCTACAGAGCTACAAAATGAAAATATGTCCACACTTAGTCAGCCAAATTTCATAACTCATCTTTATCTCTCCACACTAAACGGGCGTTCACACCCCAAAAACAAAACTGTTCAATACTGTTCTCCAGAGAGGAACCGTCTAAAACGCCCGCCTGATGTGTTAATGTGGGCGAGGTAAGTTAGGAAAGACTAAAATTTAGAAAACACTAACTATTCTGTCACACAGCAATCATAAAATGGTGTTTTTATTGGCAGCTTACCATATCAACATACGGTTTGTCTGGTTAACAAGCAGAATTTGTGAGACTCAATCAAATCACTACTTCATGTTCACTCGGTCGTCTGACAATAGAAACAGAAAAATATGTAAATGAGAACACAAAGTAGAGGTGATGGTGGAGAGCAGGAGTGGGCAGAAGAGAGATAATAGTTATAGTAATATAGTATAGATGATAGTTTAAAATTGTGGAACAACATGCAGTTTTACAGGGGTGTTGTAAAGTCACCCTGAGGTTGACAAGCAACCAGCGGAGACCTCGTAAACTTGTCGTTTTGCACTTTGGTTTTGTGCAGATTAAACAAAAGAGATATAACTTGTTAATTTTCGAGCTTTAGAGGTGCTAAAAGGCGGATTTCATCTTCTTTAGACAGACAGGCTAGCTTTCCCCTTGTTTCCAGTCTTTATGCTGAGCTAAGCTAAGCTGTCTGCTAGCGGTATTTGGACAGAAGCGAGAGTGGCATTGCTGTATTTCACAAAATGTTGCACTTTTGCTTTAACCAGCTGTGACTCTCCAGCCAAGTTGCAGTTTTGTTAAACTGCCGACCAAAATTAGAGGTAGCAGATAATATTTTTACCATTGTTCAGGTGACTCAGTATGGGTAGATCTCTACGACCTGTTAAACGTTAGTGTGGATGCATGTTGTTTTTTTAAATAACTTTTAGCTGGCTTACCACACACATTCAAACTGACAACAGCTCTCCTATAGACCCTTTTAGGACCGACATTACAATGAACTCATTTTATTAGCTGGAGGTAAAACATGACTCTCCACCACAGGGCTGTAGGTTACACAGGAGTCTTACAATGTCATCTTGTTGTGTTATTGGGAGCCAGAATAGAAGGAGTCATGGCTCAAAACTTAAATATTATCGCATACCATTCGCTACTGTCCGTCAACAAAAATGAGGACAACCATGGTTAAATGCGATAAGACGCAAGGACATCAAAGTATTTACTGCTTCAAATACTGAAAACTGGTTTAAAGGCTAAGGCAACTCAAAAGAGCTCTGCATTTTATCGTATCATGAGGAACTCTGAAATTATAACAATGACAATTATTTTATTCAGTGTCTCAATGGCTTTACCAGGTAATCTAGTAAGTAAGTAATCTACCAGGAATGAACACTTTAATATCTTCCATCAGCCACCACAGTGTGATGCCGATGATGTTGCAATAGACTGTGTTAAAAACTGAGCTGGTTTTGGCCTTTAATTCTGTACGACCCAGCGTTTTTTTTTGCTGGAGCCCTTTACACTGGCATCGCTGCAGGTACCTCAATGGTCTCATTGAAGTGAATGATAGAATTGCATTTTTCCATGTGGTGATAATGTCAGTCTGAATAAGGCCTCAGTGTGGATGTAGTCTGAGTGAGAAAAAGACAAGAGGAGGGTAACAGAAGCGTGAGAGCAAACAGAAACAAAGAGTGAGGCTGAGGGAAGTAGCGCGGATGTGCCATGCACGTCTGTACTGTCCAACTGAAACCCTGCAAGGGCTTTTATGCAATACTCCTCTGCTCTCTCCAAACTCTGCTCTGCACTGAAATGACAGGAGGGTATGAGAAGATCCAGACAGATAGATGAGAGATCAGCTCCTCTCTGCTACACACACACACACACACACACACACGCACGCGCACTTGCCTGCATATTTCCATCAAATAATCACTAATTCCACACTCCCTGGCTGATTAAATATAGAAAAGGCAGGAAGAGAGAAAAAGATGAGTGTTGGGAACAGAGGAACAGAGCAGATCGAGGGAGAAGAGAGGAGTACGAGTGGAGGAGGAGGAGTAAGAAGGAAGTGATACAGTCAAATCTGCCTGTTAGGCTCCGCCAAAGAAACAACAGGGAGTTTTTCCAGTAAGACAGCTCTATTGGCTCCCAGCTAGAGCCCAGGTGGGCGATGTGAATGTTCTCTCACTCCCACACACTTAAGAGTCAAAAATATGCACATGCACGTGATTGAGTGTACACATGCAGTAAACACATACGCACATGCGAGCGCTGATGTTTGCGTGTACCACACCAGCCTGCACAGAAAGAATGCACAGGCACAGTGTCAACAGGAAAACACGCTCAGGGCACAAAGGAAGAATCTTTCATCTCTGTCAGGTGTGCAAGGACACCAGCGGCCAAAATGTCAATCTATCTCTCATCTTTGTCTTTTATTACTCTCATTCATTCCTCGATTCCCACCGATGGCCTCAGCTATTTTGTAATAATGACAAAAGCTGGCTCCCTCTGCATTTCCACGTACAAGAAAAAGACAAAAGGGGACTGAAAATGGGAGAAATATTGAATTGGTGACCATGAAAATGAATGTGTGGCACTGAAAAATAAATTGGTTACAATTTAAAACGTTCATTCTCGATATTGTCTCTTTTAACTCACGGTTTCTTTCTCTCTCTTTGTCTTTTACTGTCCTTCTTTCTTCATTTACATTTGTTTCATTAGTCAGCTCCCCCTGTTTCTTTCGTCCTGCAAAACTGAGGGTTTAGCTAAGGATAAGAAGAAGGGAGTTGAGAAAGTAAGTGTGAGAGAGAGTTTTAAGTAGCAGCAACAGAGCAGCACCAGGTTCATTCCTGGGGGAAGTCAGAAAGAGGGGAGGAAAGGGGGGTACGATTTCATTATTAATGGAGGAAAAGTTCCTTCAAATTGAACCTGTAAAATATCTCCAGCTGCCTTGCCTTTCAAACAGAGGGAGACTGGGACAGGAAGAGGAGAGGAGAAGATCTGAATGAAGAAGTGGAGGGAAAAAAATGGCAGGATGACAATGCCAGAAGAACATTTTACAATGCTACAATGATTTTTTTTTGCCATAAGCTGGTTAATTGTGAAAAGTTAGCTAACATGAGCCAACGTTAGAAAAGGTTGTAGCAGCAAAACCTCCAAGTGTACAAGTGTGCTGGCTTGTGGTGCTCAAAGTGCATTTGAAAAACTCAACAGCAATGTCTCTATCCAGAAATCATGACCTGGTTACTCACGATAATCTACAGACCTTGTTGTGAGCAGTTTCATGTAGGAACTATTTCCTTTCTATCATACTACACCTGAAGTGTGTGACTACTGCTAGCTTACCTGACACCATTGAGCTAGCTAATGTTACAGCGCAGCCAAGGAGGAATGAATGTTAACATCTCGCGCTGTCACGAGCATCAACTCTTGTCCATGAGTAGATGCACTCTTCCTTCTGCATGATGATACAGTTGGCAGGTGTAGTTTGGTAGAAAGAAAAAAGATCCTTTCATGAAACTGCTCACAACAAGGTCTGCGGATTATCTTGAAGTAACTGGATCATGAATTTTGGAAAGAGTCATCTTTATGGTTGATATCCTCAACTCGCCAATTCAAACTAAATCAATCTAGATTGACGAACAGCAGAACAGGTAAGAGGAAAAAAACAACAACTTACTCATTTTGGGCTGAACTGTCTCTTTAAGAATGAAACTTTTACTTTGGAAGAGGAAGATTATGGTCTCACTTTAAAATGTCGGTATGCCACACGGTTCCTCATCATTGCATGGCAGAGTTTTTTTGTTTTTGAGCTGAGGAGCTTCTGCTCACATGCCATGTTCCCTTGGTATTAATTTAAGTCCTATGCTTTGATGTACTCTGCAGGAACGGTGCCAAAACACAGCAGTTTTTCATATTTATCTCGTCTTGTGAAACAGACCCTCTTTACATCTGGCACTAAATGAATCAAATGAACTTGGATTTTGTCCAGGCTGAGCTTAACCACATAAAAGTGCACATGTAAATGCACCCAAGATAGAATGGAGTAGGTGATCCAACCACCTTGGGGATCTTTTTTACCATAATGATGCAACAGTGTAAATCCAATACGGCTTTAAATGCAAATACAACTGCATACTGTACACAGAAATGTAATAGAAAATGGGATGATTTGAATTCATTTTTTGTCTGTATCTGTGCTTCGCTTTGTGTTTAAAAGGATCTAAACTGTCAGTCGCTCACACCACTATATATATGATATAACCAGTAATTACTTGTTATATTAGACATATAAAACATATATGCATAATTACAAGGTTCCACATATTTGAATAGTTTTGCGCTCTTGAGAAAAAAAGTTGTCATGCTGAAAATGTATGCCTGCATTTTCTGAGGGAGAGGGCAGAGTCACTGAGGCACGGATCACTGAGATGCATTTTAATGAAATGCAGAATAATATCTCTATATCAAGGAGACGCACAGTAGAACCCATCGGGTGTTTTGGTTGTGAGTGCTGAAATCAAGAGTTACATCTACAGCATGTTAGGGGACCACTTCCAATTGTCAGACCTCCACCTTTAACATCCAACCACTCTGAAAACTTCCCTGGGGATATCCCATATGTCAGGGGTAATGTTTTACGTTGTATCGGCTAAAGTTAAAGTGCTTATGCAACTCTGCGGTGGAGCGGCCTTTATTTTCATTACCTGTCAGGATAGGTATTATGTCATTCTTATGACAGCGCTGGCCAATATGTCAGCCTCTTTAGGCTGAGTGCATCCATCTGTGTTACTATATATCTGACTGTAATATCTTGCTGGCTGTTGGCCAACTGAATCTTGGTCTGCCAGAGTTGCTACTGTATCTCACCGTATCTCTCCAGCTCTCTCCTCTAACCTCACCGCCCCCATGGACCTAAAAATATTGGACATAGTGATAGGAAAGCAGATGCTCCAGCCAACTTTTTACATCCTTTAAAATCCATGAAGAGAACTGACCATTTGTACACCTACAAGAAATTCTGTGAGGACCAGAATCCAAATCTATAACTAAATGCGCACGTTTGTACTTACAGTGGTTGCAAAGACATTTAGCAAGAAGAAATCCATACATATCCAAGTGAATACTCTTACGGAGGAGTGCCTGGGAATGCTGAGGCAGAATGACTGATTTCAGGCGATAGTTTCTCCCCTGCAGAGTTAAGAGGGCCCAGTGGCCCTTGGGAGCAGCCTGTCACAACTAGAGAAACTCCTGCTGGGGCCACTCTGTTGAGGTTTTCAGCTGGCTCCCAGGGGGTCCCCACCACCACTTACCCGTTGAAACAAAAATCAATGGCTTAATGATCCAAAACAGGAAATAGAATGAGAAAAAAGAAAGTCCCTAAAACAACAAAATGTCTTTTGGCAAGGGACATTCTGTCCTGGGCCTTCATTTGTTTGTTTGTGTGTGTGTGTGTTGAAATAAATTTGCCGGGATTGTAAGCGAGTGTATTCGTGTGTGCGTACGTGCACGCGCAGCTTTGAGAGAGTGAGCTTACCCTAGCTTAGTGGCGCAAAACATATTGATTTATTGATTGCCTGTTTCACCCCCTCGCCATCTTTCTCTCCCTCTCTCTCTCTCTCTGCCTGTTATAGAGGCTCCGGGGACTCGAGACTGCAGCGGGGACTGAAAAAGGGACGTGAGGTTGGGAGAGATGGAAGAGGAGAGAGAGTCGGAGAAGGAGAGAAAGAGACAGAAAGCGAGGGAGGGGTGTCCCATCTGAGAGTTGATCCAGCAGCCTTTTAACCAAGGCCCCTACATCATTCAGATTTATGAACTAAGGTCACGACCAAATCAAAACCTTGACCTATCTGCGAGGATGCCGATTTATAAGCACCTTGTAGTGGGGAGTGGTGGGGACTTGGCAGGAGCTAGTATTCTTCTCCTTGTCTCCTTGGCCCTGGCTTCCCTATGGAGAGAGCTGGATCAGGGCTAGAGGAGAGGCTGGCTGTAATTTGTGATTAGCAGACAGGTTGTGCTTTATGATATACTACCTCCGGCTGGTGCAACTCCCAGTTCAAAAGAATGTCACTGTCCCACGCCATATACAGTAACACTTGCTGTCTCACTAAAGCAGAGCCGGCTGAAGGAGGTCAAGTTCCAACCATGCCTGTAGTGGCTTGTCAAGACCTGCTAAGTCACACTTGCAATAGCAGCTAGCATGCTAGCAGGGAAGCCCAACAAGCCAAGCTGAATGGCCTCAGACAAACTGCCAAACACTGCCACAAAGTATCACTGACACATAATGACACTCAATAGGAGTTTATCTGCAAATGCTTGCGATGGAGAAAATGGCATCAAATGCACTGTGCAGCTAACAGAAACATGTGTCACCATCGATTTGTACCCCCTCCAGTTGCTTATGACTCATGGGAGATGCTTATGACAAGCATACCCCATGTTAGCGCAATGTCCCTTCCTAAACCTAGTCTCTCCATAAATTATGGACAGGATGAAATACGAGTCCCCATTCGACAGCCCTTCATTTCCCGCTCCCAGGGAGACCCGGCACAAAGAAACATTTGCTGCTTTTGTTTTGTTGTCCCTCTCAGAACAAGAACAAGGGATGCAAAGAAGTGAACCAAAGCGAATTGCCACGCAGACATTTAGAAACAGTGAACGACAAAGAAGAAATCCACCAGGAAAGAATCACAGAGAGAGGTAGAAAGGCTACAGTAGGTCTTTCCATTTTCCCCTCACCAGTTGCCTCCTGGTTGTCATGGCGACTTCTTATCCCGGGGCTGGTGCTGGTCTGCTCCCCCTGGAGGCAGCTGGGAAATCAGGTAGGGGAGGGCCACAGGGACCGAGGCCGTTCTATTCTTAAATACACAGCATCAGGCAAATGCAATTACAAACCCGAGGAGGGCCAGAGTCTAATCTAATAAAGTAGAGGTGGTCCACGTGGTGAAAGCCTGCCACTCGCTTGAGATGGCACGCCCAGGCATAGAGCACCACGGCCCCCCTGTGGCACTGACTGACCCCCCGCCATGTGAAGTGCTGGAAGAGACGAGATGTATGACTGTTATAGAGCGTACAGAGAGAACAGTCATTTTATATTTAGTTCAAACCCACTGACTGGAACGTTTCCTGAGAGATCTGATGATTGACTGGGACTAAACTTTACAAAACAGTCTATATAGGGTAAGATCTGTCTCCTCCATATAATCTCTCTCAAAGCTACAGTGGTAACTTTTATGAAAATAACTTTGCTGAAACTATCACTACATCCACAAAGTATTTTACAAGACAGATAGTCCATGAAAAAAATCATGTCCCTCGGGCCTCTGAGGGCATTAGCTAAAATCTACCACAGAGCACCAAAACAAAAAAAACAATCAGAGCAAAGTGTCTCTTAACACAGCTGTCAATAATGTCAATCACTCTGTAAACTGCCGTTAAACTGTCAAAATAGGCAGCGCTGATCAGATATGAATCAAGATTCTGTCACTGCATGCTTATTTCTGTCTTGAAATGTTCTCAGAGACATATTTGAGTGTACTGTTTAGCTGTAAAATGAGAAAACACACCGCCCACCAGCCGGACCAACTTTGTCATTTTACAGCTAAACAGTACACTCAAATATGTTTCTGAAAACACTGGAGTTGAATAAAATGGCAATGCAGTTACAGAATCTTGAGTCATATTTCATCAGTTTGCCTGCATGTCACACGCAGTCACTGACATGTTGACAGCTGTGTTTGAGACTCCTCCACTCTGATTGGTTGAGTTCTTTCACACACAGTAAAGCCACTAGAAGCAATAAGAGGAGGCAGAGGAATAGCCTATGTTTTTTCCCCCAAGGATTATCTGTCTCATGTACTGCTGTGTAGATACAACGACAGCAAATATGACAAAAACATATTTTTTACAAAAGTTTCCAAGTGCAGCTTTAATTGTAGAAAACAGATTTGTCACTTTTTGTGCATAGGAAACCCTTTGACTCTGAATACACTGTATTAAAGTCACACTGTGGGAGGTTTCTGGCAAAATTTGAAGCACCAGAACACCTAAATAATACTGACTGTGTGTACAGTATATACGCTATTTTTTTCCTTTCAACCATAATGATGTTTTGTCAGATCTTCAACGCACTTTGAAACATGATTCCTGCAGTATCTTGTTTGCCCGAGATGGTAAGGCAAAACAAAATCTGTCTACTCAGAGGGGTTAAAGAGTCCGATTGAGTCTTGGACGTCAACTCGTCAACCCCAGCCAACTCGTTCAGATTACAAATGAGAGGATCTGATGATGTCGACTGCGGCCAAATTCCTCTAATTAAAATCACAATGGCTGAAAACACTGCAACGCTGCCGTGTCTTTGCTGAGGGACTCCCACTTTGCCCTTATTAAAGGAAACCTGGAGAGAAAGGTTAATAGCAGAGAGCTCTGTGATACAAGTATTGGTGTAAGCCTATTAACTAGAGTATATAATACAGTTGTGGGACAGTGGTTTATACATATATGTCACATATGTGTCAGTGTTACAATGCTGCCTTGTATTACTTTCACTTCTACATTACCTTTTTGTTACACCTCAAAAACTGTCGCTTACATTCTCTCTGCTTTAAGTAAGTGTGCAGGAGATTTATGTTCTTCCCATCGCTCGATAAAATCAAAGAGCTGGGAATACTCCCTCCTGCAGAAAGACAACTTTTCTGCAATTTCTCATCCGAGCTACAGTAGTTCAGTGCACGCTCACGTCAAGTGACGGAATGAAAATTAATTATGATGAAAATAAATCATTAGATGGGGTTGACGTCTAATTTAGAGTTATTTAGCTTCAGTTTCACATCCAGAAGTGGTGATAATCGTTACATTGAAAGTATAACTAGTATTAATGAAAACTGGAATAATTATTTTTTAGTACCACAATACGTACTGTAGCTGCTTTTAAATATTTTTTAATAGTGACTAACCCCTTGACACTGGTCATGAAAGCTGGATAATATAAAACACACATAACAAAGATAAGCTACTGATTAAACTATTAAAGTGCACAAGGGACCAGAAAAAAACTACCCATAACCCCATTTTCTCCTTTCACTCTCACACAAGCTATTTCAACACATTAATGCAGTGTTATCTAGTTTGCCCACACAGGATCTCAGCATTGATGTGAAACAATTATTTCTGGCTGGCTCAGACCGCTAAAGTTTAACTATCAGTCAACTTTGTGTTGAGTTAGAAGGGTAAATGCCAATCAGAAATCACCATTCTGGACTGACTGTTGACTGATAAACAGACGCAGAGGGGCTGATTTACTAAGGCTTTTGTGCCTTGTTTCAAATGTATTCAGTGCCTGGAGACATGCATGTTATTTATCAAACACGCTCACTGGCTTGGAAGAGCAGTTTGCTTGTCATCTGAAGCCCACCTTCCGTGTAATCAATCAAATGTACCTCTGCTCTTTATGCATATGCATTTAGCACAGGGTCAGATCATGAGACGAGACATGATAAGTGTGGTTGTGGACATGTGGGCACATAGAGAGGGACATCACTAAGGTCAACAGGGCAGTGATGAGACATAAGATGAGTCATCTTAAAGCAGCGACAACCTGCCATGACACTGCAGTCCTGTGCTTTTAGATTGTCACTCTGCTCTTGAAGAGTAATGCAGACACTTTCGACAAGGCTACCACTAGATGCTCAATCTGGATTTATAGCTAAGATCTGATTTTTCTTGTTTGGCTGTTCATGCTCTTTTTCAGCTGTGGCCAAAATCAGATTCCTAACCTAACCTGCATGTTCAAAAGAACAATAACTAACACATCACACGCAGCATGCTGTCAAATGAAAGGAAACAAAGATGGCACTGAGGTCAGCATTTATCTTATCATTTCTAAGTTGATGTGCAAAGGAAGCCATGATAGCTTAATTATTTGCACAGAGAATCAGGGACCAAACAGCACTCACGCGCTGGAATAATTCAATTTGACCCCAGGCTTTCTGTGTGTCAGTTATCATGGACAACTTTATTTAGAAATTCAAATGCACATTATAAAATAAAATAACCCTCTACAACACTGGGCCACATGACTGGCTACCAATTGCGGACTCACTTTCGTACCTTCATGTTGCAATACCCTGTAACAGTTTTCAACTTATCAAATAAGGTGTGACTCATTGACACATACCTGGGGATCTTGGGGCCCAGAGAGGTCTGGGGCCCTGGGGCAGTGCCTTGCGTTTTGGTAATTCACCCTTGCAAACCCAATCGGCAGAATAAATGGTGGCATTGTACATTTCAGAAAACCACGGATATGTTGCATTTGTACACTATTATACAGTGGATTTGTTGAAACTTTAGGTTTCAGGGTTTAGGCACAAAGCTTGGCTATGGTCAGGAAAATATCATATTGTGGATTCAATATCAGGTAGTAGTGGCACAATGACAGTGGAAATGCAGCAAAGTCTTGGTAAAAAACAACTGCTTTTTGATGCACTATCCACAGTGGAAACACAGCAATAAGTTGCTAAAAAACAACCATATTTGGTGACTAAAAAGCAGCTGGAAATGCAACAATGATCTGTTAAAGCACAAATGGTTTTGTTGTTTGTTGGTCTCGAACAGTGGCATGTAGTTTGGCAGGCGTCTTGCCTAGGTGTCACGCCATGTCCACTTCCTGATGACAAAGCCAGCTGATATATTACATGACTTTAGAAACGTTGATATGTATAAATTGTAACGTATGCGTGGTTTGCAGAAATGTACAATATCAACATTTTCCTCTGCCAACTGGGCTGAGCAGTAATGATACACAATTCCTTTCTTTGTCATAGGGATTTTTTCGCCCTTCTGGTGCAGGATGCTGAGGAGGTCTGCAGTGTGTCCTGGTCTGAATTTGAAAATGTCTATCAAAAATAAAACTGTTGTTGCAGGTGTACCCTTGAAGGGATTCAGCCTGGTATTTAGGTGGATATGCTTACCCTACAGGAGTCCTTATTCTCTATTAGTATCCAATGATAAATGAACGCAGTCTCTGACCATTTTATGGCGACTAACGAATAGGAAACATGCAGAGAGCTGATATTACAAGTGTACGTTTTTGATGACATTAGGCTACCTTGGGGTTAGGAGGTTTCTTTTTTAGAAGTCTCCAGTCTGCAGATACACAGAGCACCTGCCTGGTTCATGATGTGTGGATATTTATATTCCGCTGGTAGTTGTTAGTGCAGGACAATCAGGGCTGAATTAGTGAGGAGTCACATTTTATTAAGTGGAACTGAGGGGGAAAGAAAAGTTAATTTCCTTACATAAGGATAAGATTTCTTTGAAAGCAAACCCCTGTTGCTCAAAACATTCCCTCACATCAAAGAGGTCAACGAAAGTGTAGCTTCTAGGAGTAAAACATGCTGTGCACAACTCGAGGAATGAAATAAACTCTGTGTTGCCTCTGCGGAGGATTGAGAACTGACAGGAGCTGAATGTTATTTCACATTCAGCTCGTTGCCATTATTACGAGACTCATTTGAACCGGGGGATTTTAATAAAGACTATGAAAACTGCATAGGGTAGAGCTAAGGGACAGAAAGGGGAGCAGGAGTATAGCACTCAGGGGAGAGAGCAAAAAGCAGAGAGAAAGGTGCACAGAGAGCTGAGGCTGACATGAGATGATACATGCATGGTAATAAATGAGAAATAAAGGGAGAAAGGGAAGCAGAGAAGAAAAGAGGAACACTGTTCTTTCCCCCAGATAAAAGCGAGGCGCATTACAAGACTCAGCTGAGTTATGCTCAGCTTACTTTGAACAAATTTTGACATATAATATTTTAAATTTGACATTTCTTTCTTCTGTCGTGGTCCCTCAGTGACAAATGAAAGTGAATCAAAGGAGCACGCAAACTCAAAAGACCCGATGATGTGGAATTTTTTAAAGGTCTCCGAAGAAACAACACACCTCTCAAATAAAATTCTTCAAGCACTTCCTAATTTTACTAAAAAGGATGGAGACGAAGTAATCCGAGCCAATCTGCACACAGGAGGCCAAACAGCCAAAGAGCTCCCAACATGTGGGCCAGATGAATCTGCTCTCTTGGAACCTTGCCTGGACAAACAAGAGAGTAAGCTTGTAAGGTCTGTGCATCAACACACCTGACACCAGCCAGGACTCTGCTCTGTAACACATGTAGGCTTTGGCAAGGCAGGTGGAAATTCAGCACAATATGATATTGAGGCTTTCCTGTACACATTGAGTTGCATAAGCTAGCAGAACAGAGGCTAGCCCAGGTGTGACATCATGACTATAGCTCTCTGTTACGCATGCTGTTACCAGAACTAGACAGGGCGACACTGGCAATTTTCCAGGCATTAGCTGATTATTTTTTTTAATTTTTATATAATTTTTTGCCTCTTTGTCTTTATTAGAGAGCAAATAAACAAACATGAACTTTGGGAAAGAGAGAGGGGACTACATGCAGCAAAGGGCCATGGATTAGACTCAAACCTGGGCCACTATATGGAGCACACACTCTGCTGAACGTATCCACAATCAATGGTTTGTATGATATCCTACAGATTACCGCCCCATGAATGATGTTACATGCTTAATGTTACATACTTAACGTAAAGTTACAGAGATTAGGCTTAGGCAAGTAAAGTGACTGTGGTTGGCTTTTGGAAAAGAAACTTCTTCTACTGATGATGTACCTTAAAATGACTTTCACAGTCTCAAACATGGGTCTCCTGGGGAAGAGTCCTGTGTTTTGTGACCACCTCACCACCAAACCTTCCTCCATAAGGGATCACTTGGTCACATTGGTCATATGATTGCAGCCTTTCTGAGTATGTGGGTTATATACAAATTGCTGGCTCATGAGTTACATACAAATTGTGTTGCCTTACTTTTTATAGGTATATGTAGAAACAATACATAAGAACAGGTTGATCAGACACATAGCAACAACCTCTGAAGATGCACACAATCGAAGCTCCAAAGGAACACATGACATGTGGGGTACCCATCATGATCACAAGCATGCCTAAAAGCATCTATACAGGTGCTTTAACTTTGTGGTTGGGTTTAGAAAAAGAAACTTGGCAAAGATGCACCTTTAAATGACTTTCACAGTCTCAAACACAGGTCTCCTGGGGGAAAGTCCTATGTTTTGTGACCCCGTCATCACCAAACCTTCCTCCTTAAGGGATCGCTTCCTTCTTTACTCCCGTCAGCGCATTGGTCACATGATCGCAGCCATATGTGGGTTATACACGAATTGCTGGCTCATGATTACATGGGTAATATGCATGACTTACTTTTCGTATGCACACGTACAAATAGTGCGTAAGAATCAGACACATAGCAACAACTTCTAAAGATGCACCCAACCGAAGCGCCAAAGGGGTGTCCATTATGGACTCGAGCAGGCCTAAGAGTATCTATACAGGTGCTTTAACTCTCCTGACTTTGAAAGTAACATTTTTTGGGGAGGCTGTTTCTCCTGTCCAATTTAATCGGGCCACTAAATTGTATAATAAAAGCCCATAACATTTGCATCCTCTGACAGAGACCATCCCACTTGTCCATTTCTCCACTCACACATAAGACAATCTTAGGTGTTCCTCCTACCTTCTCACCTGTCCTCCCCTGCTCCTGTCTTCCTCTCCTCTTGTCCTCCTTCGCTCCCCTGTTGGCTCCCCCCTCCTCCCCCCTACCTCTTCCCTCTGCTAATGAGCAGGGTAATTACGGTTGGCCCAGGCCAAAGGGAGAGGGGGAAGTGGAGGAGGAGAGGACAAAATAGGAGAGGAGGAGGAGGAGAGAAGGAGGAGACCCTGCCTAGTCTAGCCTGGTGCTCCAGATAGCATTAGTTTTCTCCTCTTCCCTCCCTCTCTCTCTCTGACACATAGCCCTACGCTTAATTAAACATGCCTCGGAGGGACGCAGAGAGAGAGAGAGAGACCAACAGAGAGCGGCGTGCGCGAGAGAGAGGAGAAAGCGAGTTCATGTTGGCAAAGAGTTAGAGGAAGGGAGAGGGAAAAGTGAGGGTGATGCAAATGCAGAGAGAGAGGCAGATAAGAAGCTGGTGATGGAGTGTGAGAGAGGGGGAGGTGGGGAGGGTGAGGGGAAAGGTGGGGAGATATGGCGAGGAGGGTGGAAGGGTGGGTGGTTAGTGAGCCAGAGAGGGAGAAAGATGGAGATAGAAGGAGGAGCTGGAGGGGTTTCTGAGCGAGGTGAGAGAGCTGAAGATGAGGACATCCTCAGCAGAAAAAACGAGTGAGGTCTGATGGAGACAAAAAGGAATTAAAGACTGGGGAAGAGCGAGGGGAATGGGATTACTGTAATATATGAAAATAATAGCAAAGAGGCTCCCATGAGACTGTGAAGTACCCGCTCCAGAGAAACCAAAGTAGTGAAAATGGCGGCGAGAAATAATATATCTGCATGCTCATTTCACAACAGCAGGTGAGAAGAAAACATGACTGCAATCTAAAGCCTTGCTAGCATTGTAGAGGCAATGTCAATTACAACCCACAATATGGAAGTGTTATACCAAACACACTGAGTAGTGTATCCTGGTGCAAACAATCAGAATTTTGTAAGGGTTCACCTTCTGGGGGGCATGAATATCCACAGAAAAAACTGATAGAATTACTGCAGCTACTTTTCAAGATACCTCTGTCATGATCTTTACTGCTGTACAAAACAACAAACCATCTGTCTTGACTAAACATCATCACGCAAGTGGGGTGAAACAAAAAACACCAACATTTTTTCATGATTCAAAATCCATTTTTTTCTGCAGAGAATAATTTAAAGTTCCCCTCCA
Organism: Epinephelus awoara; assembly: GCA_035609425.1. NCBI lineage: Eukaryota > Metazoa > Chordata > Actinopteri > Perciformes > Serranidae > Epinephelus > Epinephelus awoara. Next base: position 17,035,794 of record CM069296.1, read on the forward strand.
GAGAACTGCAACTTTTACTTTCTGTAAAAATACTCTGCCACAATTAATACTTTGATTAATGTGGTTAAACGAAAAGGGGCTGGACGCACATCTACTGTGAGAAAATGTGAATCTGGCCTCTAGCCTCACACACTACCATGTCTTGCAGTAGGTTGACCAGGGAAAGAGGAGAGTGCATCAAACGGCTAGCATTAAAGGAAAGATTAAGCCATCAATGTCTGAGCCTCAGTCAGACCCACACTTGGATGAAGAGTCTGTTGTGCACCACCAAAGTCGTCCACCAGCAGACGCATCAGAATGATAAGTGTGGTTAGTATCTTTTGTTTGTTAATAGCCTTGTTTCCACAGAGCAGTATGGTATGGTTCGGTACGGTATGCTTTTTTCCTGTTTCCACTGTTTAAAGTTGTGGATGGTACCAATGGAACCATTTTGTACCGTCCCCATTTTTGGTCCCCTCTCTGTTGGGGTACCTAGCACACAGATCTGGTACTAAAAGGTGGAGCTGTGAACACTGCAGTCTCTGATTTGTAAATAGCGGACGGTCACTCTGCTCAGGGCTGAATTGTGGCTGGTTTTTAGGCTCATGTAACTATTGTTCATACTATGGAGAGTTTTATCAGTAAGCTGTAACTTTAAAATGAAAAGATGTTTTGCTACCTCTGCCTCTTTCGGCAGCTGGAGTTTGAGAAATATAATTTACTAGGCTGACTGCCGGCAATTTGTAGGGTGGAACTTTTACTCTCACACTCAATGTATGAGCTGACGATGTGAATCCATCACAACTTTGACCATTGCTTTAGTTTGTATAGTCTCTCTTGGATGACATACACTTTTAGTAATGAGTGTATCTGCAAGCGTTTAAAAAATACATAATAATTTTGATGGGATTATGTGAACTGCGTATACTATATAAAGCATTGTGGAGTGTTGTGAGGAGTGTGGGCTCTGGCAACACTAAACCCCTGAGCTTGCCTTAGAAGGACTAAATGCACAAACAAAGCATTCCCATTGTCACATTGTTATTATGTAACTATATACCAGTGACCTTATCAAAGTTTGCAGAAAGATATATTCTGATTATGTGTAATAAGTTTGCTCTGTGTTGGAGATTTCAGGTTTCTTTGCCGGCATTTGTAGATTAGATAGTGAATGGCTTTTGAATGACATACCTAATCTTGCATGCCAACTGTGTGTTGGAATCTCAGATTATAGGGAAGTGCACGGACATTGCCCCCCCCCCTCGGTCACAAACTTTTCACAGATACAAGCTAGTATCATCAAGGTCAGACATTTTAGGGGACATAAACAGAAGAAAGACACATTTGTGAGTGGAGGGGATCTGAAAGTATTCAGCCCCACAGCAAAAAGCTAGACCACAGCCATATATTCACAGACATAAAATAGTCAAAATATACCTTTAATTAAGAGAATGAGTGACAACGTGCTGCGGACCCATGCCAATTAGTGCGCTTTGCTGTTGTGAATAATAAACTAGGCTAATAACGGCACAATTATGAATGTGTAATCACATTAAGGGGACATGGAGACTGGTTTCAACCTGGTAATGATGACATGCAATTAGAGCGCAACTGTTATCTCCAGGATCATATCAATAATTCATCAGCACACGCATTTTGTGTTGCCCAAAGATGAGACCCAGTGATTAATAACTAGACACACGTGTGTCTGTCTGCTCCCCAAATGCTGAAGGTTCATGCCACATAATTGGACAGAACTGTTTTTGCAGTTTTGACAAGGACGGAAAAAGTTGAAAGAAAAATTATAATAATAAAAAAAATTGAATTTAACTTGGTGAATATCAGTTACCAGGTAGTTGTTAATACTTACAATCTCCATAACAGTCATGGAGACAAAGAAAAGTCAGGAAAGGGTTCGTTTTGTGTCTTTGGAAAATAAAAATAAATGAAAGTCACACACACAAGACTTGCATTTCTCCTCACAGAAAATTGGCATTATCATATAGTTCTCAAATAATTTAAAAACAGACCAAATGTCTAAGTTTAGGCAATGCAGGGAAGCACTGGAGAAGATGTATGAAATTGTCACACTCAGCTAGATCACCAGTTGTGACCGCATACAGCCAGATACTCTGTCAGCCTCCATTTAAAGAGATTTATTTACCATCTTTATGCTCCCAGGGCTGTGTTATGTAAGTTTATCTTCTAAAACCAACCACAGATGATGAGTCAAGTTCTGTCGTTTGAGGGGTAAAATGATTCTTTGCTGAGGCCCAAAGTATATATATATATATATATACAGTATATGAAAGAAAACAACAATCAAAGAGTTGTACATTTACTCCCACATGTAAAAAGACATTGCCAGTACAGCTCACACAGGGAAATGAACCAACTTTCCTGAAGTTTAATTAAAGAGCAGGAGCGTTGTCGTCAAGAGTCAACTGCCAGTCTCAACATCTGGGCCCTGCTGAAAGCGCTGCAGCTTGCACGCAGCTATGAGCGCTGGCAGATTTTCCCAGCGGTCCGCCTCATTGGTGAAAGAGAGGCAGAGCAAATGAAAGAAACTAGCACTTCCAGGTCCTCAGCACTGCATGCAAACACAAAGAAGACAGGAAGGAGTGAAGACACCGAGATGGAGAGAGCGTGAGCAGCTTGAGACGGACTAACAGGGTCTGCGTTATTCACCGCGAGTGACTTTGGAGTGCATTGTACTTTTAAACTTGATGATATAATGAGATCAAGAGAAGAGAAATAACTGTAATCCCAGAGAGGCAGAGGGGAGACAGTGAGGAGGAGAGCGCGAAAGAAAAGAAATGCTGTGTCATTATTGCTTACTCAGCACTCATTGAGTAAACACACCAGAATCATACTGTGCTCACGCTGTCCAGTATATGCACACATCCAGCTATAACTCACTGTTAAATGAGTATTGATTCACTGGTGCGACTGCCTGCACACAGCTCACGACAATAGGATTCGTATATCAAAGTTCTGCCAGAAAGAATAACATCATAATGCTCAGACCTCCATCTATCAGATGTGACTGATTATAATAATAAGAATAAAGTGAGGATTTTCATTTAAGAAAACATCATCACTTCTCTTTCCCATTTACTTACAAAGCACATTTAAAGAAGTATTTCATAGCTGGAAAGATGGTCTTTTCATAAAACCGGCCTGTCAGAAACATTACTTTGAAAATGCTGCTAAATGATCAGAGAAAACAGAGGAAAAGGGCTGTGCTATCCGCTTTTGCTCAAGAGGTAGAAACTCTACAACAACCAGAATGCACTGTGCCACAGCGAACAAATAAACGCTGGTGGGTGAAGTAATGCAAGCTTGGCTGTTGGCAGCCGACTGGCAACACACAATCTCGAATTACAGTTAAACAGTAAACTAAAATATGTTTCTGAAGACATTTTAGGTGAGAAATAAGCAACGCAGTAACAGAATGTTTGTTCCAACACATTCTCACTCTGACCTCGACACATATTGACGTTTTGGTAATGGAATTTCCATGTCCTGATACAACATGAAAGATACCTTAGTTCATTGGTTGTTGACGTTCTGGGACACGGTGTCAAGTTCTGCCTGTTACATGCATTGTCTTTTTATAGGAAATTTAACATTTATATACAGTCTCTTTCAACTTTAGAATCTTACGGGACGCGAAAACAGCTCTCTCGGGTGAAAGTCTGTGTTTGTTGGACCCATCCACTACCCCTCCTGCCCGCCCCAGTCACTGCCCAAGCGCCGGATTCCGACGACTTCGGAGTGAGACTGGGCTTTTTGTTCATATATAATCAGCACTGCTTAGTTTAAATGTTTGATCTTAGTTTTTTTAGGCTTTGTTTTTACAATGCAGGAAACGGTCTAGTGCCCAATTCCTGTGCACAAATTCTCAGATTACAGCCAAACAGTGCACTGAAAAATTTTTGGAAGACAATTTAGGTGAGAAATAGGCAATGCAGTAACAGAATCTTGGTTTATATTTGATCAGCACTGCCTAGTTTTATAGTTTGATCAGTGTTTGGACTGAGTTTGAAAGAGAGAGAGAGAGGGGCGGATCTCCCTCTTGAGCTGCTTGTATACTCTTTGTGTCCGTGGTGGCCAGCATTCGAACAATCAAGTGACAGCCCTAGATCCAGCAATCTGAGTTGAGAGATGAGCAGGGAGATCTGGATGCTGGAAAGATGGAAGGAAATTTACCATAGTACATTTACATGCACTACCCACATTGTTATGATACAAAGCTGGTTGAAATTCAGCAAAGTATCCCTTAAAGCAGTGACAGCCATGGCAGGATGCTGATAGGCACTTACAGTTTTAAACTGCAAGCAGCCAATCCTGTGTGTGTGGCTGTTCCCTGGTAAAAGTCCTCTGGTGTGCAGTTTGTGATGGCACAAATAAAATGGCAACTGTGTAGTTAACATGAGCAGAGGTAGTAACCAAAGCTGAGTGGATGGGGAACAGAGCGCCATCTGCAGAAGCCCACACTTAAAATGTAGAAAACCATTATTTGCTCAGAGGGAGGCGAATGCCAAGCTGTCTTTGAGTTTAAAGAAGAGTCAACATGGGCATTGCCTTTCCAAGATGAAGAAAAAATTGAGATGGTGACTGAGTGATGCAGATATTTTCCCCTTGAACTGACTGGACTGTCATTTATTAGCTGCAGTCCACATTGACTTATATTATTATCTTGGACTTGTGCCTGGATTGAGATGCAGTTATTTAGATGTATTGCTAAGTGCTAATGTACAGTGGGTCCAGTGGCAAACTTACTAAGCAGCAGATGCCTTTGGTTAAGTATCTGACATGACTGTGGCATGTCTGCAGCAATAACGTCATGAAATAGTCAGCATGTCATTATGTTTATTGTGTCAACGCATGATATTACTGTGTCTCTGTGGACACAGTCATCTTAGACGCCACCTTAAGTTCTGTCTTTGTGTTTGTCTCACTGGTGTCAGTAGTTCATTTCATGTTAGCTTGCTTGAGCTTAAGGGAGCTGCTGTCAGTGCAGTCAGAGTGACACAGTTTTAAAGGGATCACTGGAAAATGCCTGAGCACAAAAGCAATGACTTCCTGCTACCAAAGGTGTCTCCAAAATCAATAAAAAGATAAACAGAATCTCACAGATTAGAATTTAAAAACATACTGAGGTGAAGAAGCAGACATTTTAATTATTAGTGTGCAGAGAGAGCTACTCATGGCGGCCATTAAAAGAGAAAATATACACTAGGTAGCTTCCCACTAAGTGCTCCTGCAAGAGCCATGCCGAACTTCTAAGTCCTTTACTGCCCAGGAAGATGTGTTACTTCTCGGTAAATGAATTATTGGTTGGACTGGATCCTTGCCAAAGACAACCTTGCTGTGGAACATGATTGTTAATTAGGTCTCGATGTGCTTAAGGGCTAACAAAACTGCACAAGCACCTCGTCTCAAACATGCAGCTGAGAATACACCGACACTACAGCCTTATCTTTGCTTCCTTGAGTAACTTAACATGCGCAAAACCTCTTGACTAACTACCTCCAAATGCTTCCCCCCTCTAGCACTAAAAGCAGTTAACGCATGCCTCAGTTTAGCCATCTTTCATAAAATGCTAATATTCTGTTTTGCAGCCGTTGGGGAATTCATTTGTCTGTTTAATTTCACAGGTGCCCTTAACGCACCGATCAACAACAGGCGCCGGTCGTGAACAGGCGGCACCATCTGTGTGCAGGGAGTGCCAATGGCCCTGAAGTCTTCGCTCTTTGCCACCAAGCACTAAGACTCCATTAAGAAGCCTGCGTCCATGCATCTTTGGCCATCATTTATTTGGCAAAGGCAATTAAAAAGCTCCCCCACCCAAAGACAGCATGTGTGGTAGAAGCCACGTCTCCTCTCTTAATCACTGGTAGTAATTAGTTCCTGCAAGCGGTATCATTAGGTATCAGCACTGGGCGCAGTTGTCACAGCCAGCGCACGTCTGGGATGACAAAAGGAGATGGGAGAAAAAAGAGAATCATTGCTGTAACAGAGAATCGGGGCGAGTTAGAATCCTGTCCAAAAACGTTACAAGGTTGTCCCACGAGGGGCATAATCCATCAAAGTGATTTTTCTTCTCTCTCTTTCTCCCACCCCCTCCTGTTCCGCCCCCCTGTCTTCTTTGCAACGTAATCATTTTCCTCTCACGGGGTGTGACATTCATAAAGGATGCTGGTGCAGGTGCCGCGTCTTGCCAAAGTTTGGGATGAGTTTTTAGAGGTGTATTTACAGTGTGGGATTGCCAGAGGTGAGTTACAATGCTCCTCGGCAGACATACCCTTCTAACTGTCCTTCTTGCCTAGTTTCTCTCGCCCTGCTCTTCTTCTTTCCGTCATCTTGTTCCGACCACCATTGATCAGTCATCTCTAACAGATAGGAGCCCTTGGCTGGACTGACATTGGATGTATTTGTCCATGAACTTAGGTTTATGGTTGATCACAGCAACTGGGCTACTGAAGTTTAGGACAAACGAGAATGATAAATACAGACCTAAACTTGAAGCTCAACTGTGCTAAACAGATTGATTGAGGGTCCAAAATATCAATATTAAAGTCCAACTCCACAAGTCTAACTCTCCTCTACAAGGATCAGGACCTCAGCAGCTGACCTAAGTGATGTGTTGAACCTCCATGTGAGCCAGCCTCTACACAGTACTTGTTATTTAAGGAGGCAAATAATGTTCTCAGCGAAATGGAACTTGTGTGTGTGCTACAGTTTATTGGATAGAGAGTTTGTTTCTCGGTGGAGTTCTGGCAAGAACGCAGCTGTTCAGTCCCTTAAACACCTTTGGTTTTCAGCAAAATATCCTTTATTCAAAGTTTCCAGGGAGCCTCAGTGGAAAGGTTGTTTACTTATAGTCTTCGCAAATATGCTAACAAGCTGTCTGAACATACAAACCTTATTATCACACAAACCTTGTGACTCAGTCTGGCCGCCGCTCTTTTTTCAACCCCCTCTGCAGACTCCTATTTCAATAATGACGCTGCGAATTTTCATTCAGTTGACGTGCGAGTGCGGCGCATGTCACAGCACTTTGTCAAATATGTAGACGGAGTTAAAACACACACGCGCGCTGAAAAAGAGGTACGGGAAGAGGGTGGAAAACAAACATCATCTGACAAGTTTGTGGCACATTTGGTTCAGACAGTGTGATTCCCTCTGGATCTAAGAGTGGTAGCGAGGAGAGGAGGTGTGGGAGAGGAGGGCAGAGAGAGGGAGATAGAGAGAGAAAGAGACAGAGTGAACTCCGTCAGAACAATTGTTCTTCCATGTGGAAAGGTGACAAAAGAAAAGTGTGAAAGGGCTCACCAGAGGGAGGAGGCTATGGAAGAGAGGGATGAGAGGGGGGGATGATGGGTAGAAAGGGAAACGATTGCAAGGGAAGCTGCAAGAAAGCAAGAAGGATGTCAAGATTGTAGATGGTTGTGAGCCAGCTGATACAGTCGTTGCATTCTAAATAACGTTTGTGCGCTTTATTAAAGGACAGGTTCTGATTCTTTCAAGTCCGTCTTTACTCACGTGCCATATGTGTGCTGAGAGAGGTAAGGGTTCCTTCTTATCTACATTTTAAGAAAATAGGAGACAAAATCCATGGTCCTTGCTCCTCTGAAGCTATCATGATGATTTAGTAGTCTGAATAAGCCAAGTCACACCCACACACAACTCCCTCCTGGTGGTTGTGTCCAACCACTACAACAATTACATGTAGCCATAAAAAGAATTAAGTAAGGACTGTAACTGTAGAGGAGGCCCACTTGATTTGGCTAACTTAGGGCATTTTCATATCAAGTGCTAATTATTCCTACAATGGCCAAATACAATTGCCCCTCCTACCCACTCCCCCGCTGCACAGCTTTCACGTTAGTAATATTGTTCTGGTACCCGACTACACTTTCGTCATTATCACATAACACTTGTTTTTGAAAGATTCCAAGCCCATACATTGGAGTAAGTCTTCACATTATGCCTACTATTGTTCTTATTTTGGAGACAGTGCCAAAAACGACCCTCTCGCCTGGCTTCCCACTTTATCACCCATGGCTCTACAGTTTAAGGAATGAGCTTGGTGGGTGTTGCGCACATATGTAGACTTCAGGATACCGGTGGCACTGAGAAAAGCCTTTGCAACTCTACTCTCCAACTGTTACTCGCGTTAGATAGCAGTCCACTGTGTTTTTTTACAGGTGGTTTTCACTACTGATGCGAACGATAACCAAGTACACATAAACTGTAATCAAGACCATCTTTTCAAGTGGACCCTGGCACAGATTGACGTAACGTGCCCAAACATAGTGCTCAATGTTAACACTAATCAATCAATTGGACTGATGTCCCTGGTGCGAAAGCCTTGTTAGATTGCTAAAGCCTGAGATAAGCTTCAGCAAACAACAAAAAAACAAGTTTTTACCTCGCGTTATTGACGCAAATTTGACCACTAGAGCATTTTTGCAGCGTTTACTTGCCTCAAACAGTCAATGTGCCGACTTTACACACATTAGCTGTCATGAAGCCCACAAGATAAGCCCAGATTTTTCACTGAAGTGAACTCATTTCAATTTTCGCCATCCTGAGTGAACTCCCATCCACTTGTGTCTTTGCATTGGCTCCATATGCAATCATGCTGCATCTAAAATTTGCTTTCCGTTCAGCTTAAAAACTCCTTTAATGCTAATTTTGTTAGGATGATGTCACTACATAGCCAGTATGGAAAGGGGGGATAACACTTATCAACTCTTTCAACGTGTAGCATGGGTACTGTATGAAGACAGACCTGAAAATCTGAAGCTGCCCTTTAAGAAAGACATGGCAGCCCTACTTTTAATTATCAAAATAAATAAAATCATGCAGTAAAACAAATTGCCAGGATTGCTTCTCACAAACACACGCCACATGCACACAAGCTCTTTGTCTCTCATTATTGCTCTTGCTTTCTCTCTCTCCCTCTCTTTCTCACACACACACACACACACACACACACACACACAGAACACGTTGCATGTGCTGGTCAGAGTTGATGCTCGCAGCAGTGGCATATCAGGTCATAATGAAGGCTCGTTGCACACAATCTGGCAGTGTGGACAAACACTCTTTCTGTTTTTCCCCTCACACACACACACACACACACACGCACACACACACGCACGCACACACACACTGAATCACAAACACACACAGAGAAACACTTAAGTGGGTGAGTCAGACCGACGCTCTTCCTGTGTCTCACACACATAAACACTCACCCAGCAGAGGCGAAGGCGAGCGGCGGAGCCCCTGCCAGGTTATATGGAGGGACAGAGTGTTCTGAGTTACTGCACAGTGCAGCCACTCTCCACGGCAGCACCATACAGAGTCCATAAAGCATGATGGATGGCCTATCATCATTTACCTCTTTGGTGACTTCTCAATGCTGTCACACCCCGCCAAGCACATGCAAGAGAGGTGAGGCACACCAAAACAGACAGGCAAGCTAAAGGCAGAGCATAACGATGAAAACAAGAAAAAAAAAAGGAGGCAATGCGGACAAAATGATGCTAAAAGGAGGATTAGAGAGTGACAGAGGGAGGGAGAGAGAAAGAGAGGAAAGACAGAAAGATGGATGAGGGAGCATCTTTGATGTTAGCTAGAATTAATGCACACTCGGTCACATATGCAAACAGTTGCACACACACACAGACACACACACACACACACACACACACACACACACTATCACAAAAGAACTGAACCATCCCCTGTCCCCTCTCTCCTTTGATGACAGCACCCCACACACGTAGAGGCTGTATTTAGAGCATGCAAAATCTACTGTCTCCTCCACTCTTCTCTCTGCTCCTGCTCTCCGTGCCACAGCAGAGGGAGCAGGAGGGAAACAGGAGGAGGAGGAGAAGAGAGAGGGAGACAGAAAGAGAAGGAGACAGAGAGAGAGAGAGAAAGAATGAACACCAGATGTAGTGAGATGACACAGTGATAGTTTACATGTCAAAGCGGGTGAGATATCAACAATGGGAGCAAGAAAAGAGAAAGAGAAGGAACATAGTGTGTGTGTGTTTGTATATGTATGTGTGTGTGTCAGGGGGAGGGAGTCTGTGGTTGGAACAGTAAATAACTTCCATGAGAATGAGTGCAGCCAGGGAGCCAGAGGGGCAACAGGGCTCAGAGGCTGTGCTACACTGTAAAAGTACTCTGTGCATTGTGACGAGGCTGAGTTTGAGCTCTTGTGCAATTTTAACCTCTTGAACTGGAGGCTGTCTTCCACTCACTGACCCCCTTTACACCCTGCTTTGAAATACATTTTGGGTGATCAGACTGCAAGCGGATAGTGCTCGACCACATGAAAGTACAGGTGGAAATGCACCCAAAATGCACTGAGGATGGACTGTGATCCAATCAGCTGAACCACCTCTGGAGGTGGTCAGGGGTGCATTGTGACCACATTGAACACAAACATAAATGCAGCTGTATTTTCAAGCCACATACAAGAACTATGAGTGCAGAAATATGTAATTGCACATGACTGTTCCAAACCAGGGAGGCAGCTGCAGCTCACCCTCATCCGACGCGAAAGCTGTGTGGTGCTCAATGGTTTGTCTCTGATTTGATGCTGACACCACTGCTGTGCCTCCGTCATCTGTAATGTGGCCTATTGTTCCTGTCTTTACCATCAGGTGGGCCTGTTTCATGCTCATTGACCTCGCTGTTGCCTCCTAAATCTTCTTGACTGGCTCTGACGGATGTATCAAAGAAAACTTTGGACCAGTAAAGATTTTTTTTTTTAATCGAGTTTTTACTTTTTACGACAGTTCATGGTCTGAAGAGGGACACAACAGCATGATGTGTACCCTATGTAATCATTCATTTTTAAGAGAATACAAACAAGTTTTCTTTATTTTTCTCATTACTGGGGGGCAGGGCTGGTTTGGACTGCAGGGGCTACAAAGTAAACAAGCAAAACTTGGCAAATCATATTGCAACCAAGCCATTTATGAAGCAATGGCTAAGCAAATGGTGGAGAACAGAGTTGGGTATGGGTTACTTTAAAAGTAATCAAATTACTTTACTGTGTTAGTTTTTTGAAAAGTAACCAGTTACTTTTAAAGTACTTCCAACGTTACTCCCTCATAAAAGTAACTCAAGCACTTTTAAAGTACTTTTGAGTGTTCTACATTTCCTATTGGGCAATGGACCACAGGGCGCTAAGCCTACATTTTTTTGTCTCCATAATTAAAGTTATGGACCACTTGCCCTTCACTGAGATCCAGTTCTCCCATCACAGCCGTCACTTTGACCAGTAGAAACACACAACCATCTGCTGCCATAGACAACTGTATGACAACAACACCCCAGCGTTTTTAATATTTCCTCTGGGGATGTTAGCACACAGAGTAAAAGGGGGAAATGATGGTGTGAAACAGCAGAGGCACTTTGTCAATACGCTGAGTTAACGTTACTGTCATTAGCATCAAGCTAGCAAACAATGCTACATCCTCACAGTCGGACATAAAGTAATAACATTAACAAATAGTGGCGGGGCTTTTACTCACCACAACTGCAGAGGCTCCCAGCTTCATTTGAAACAGACTACATTATAGACGGTCCCTTATTTATTAATCCATCTGTATCTTTATTTCTCTTACTTTTAATCCGCTCCCGTTGTCTTCATGAAGTTAACACATCGCGCCGTCATTTCAAACTCAACACTTCCTGATTTTTTTTTTCAAATTAAAATCTTATAACGTTATAGAAGAATCCCTCTATTTTCTAAATAGGCTTTTATTCTGAAACATTTGTAGGAACTCGATTGTGGAGGAAACAGTAGCTTGATAGTTTACACCAGAGATACTGTGTTTACATAATGGCGCTTCAAATGTAGCTCCTGCCATCTGCTGAGCTTTTAGGTGACTACAACAACATGTCGGCTGGCACCTGAACACACACAGTGACTCAGATAATAGTAAAAGTAATAAAAATAGGACAAGAATAACCCGATGACATCACACACGCCGTGAAAGACGACCGGGGATAATTGGTGAGTACCATCATGTAGTGTGTCATGTCTGTCGGCCAAGTCACGACAATCGTGTAATGTGACATAGTGACTTTCATAACAGGCAGAAAAGTCAACTAGTTAGTGTGTACCAGGCACAATGCAAGCCATGAGTCTGACCTGTCTGTCAGCGAGTCCTCCACCTTTATTTAGACTCCACCATAGACCATGGCAGCATTTCTCCTACCACATAAAGTTAGCTAATGTTAGCCACAAGCTCCTGGCTTCTTTCAGACTGACAGGTTTAACATTATCTCCGTTATTATAACCATAAGACAGTTGTTGCTGTTTCTGAGCTGAAGCGTTCTAAAAGTAACGGAAGTAACTGATGTCTTGTCTGAAAATGTACTCAAGTATTTGATTACTCAAACAGCAAACTAACGCATTAGGTTACCCATTACTGCAAAAAGTAATCAAAATATTTTACAGGTGGTTTTCACTAAAAAGTGTGGGACTCACAAGGGACAGATTAAAACCACAATAGTCAAAATTCATGCAGGAGGGGAGGAGATATCCTGACTTCTAGTCCACTGTGTGGGTCAGTGGATCCTACATTTCCCATCATGCAAATTAAGTCTTTTTGTTTGACCCTACATACCTGGTGAATTTGAACTTCGTCAAAGCTACATGAGTTTTCAACACAGTCTTCCTGTCGTGAATTTGTAACCTCCAAACTCAAGCTGAGGTAACCGCGATGACATCACAAGGTATTATTTTCTCAGGCTTGACAAAGCTCTTCCTGAGCCTTAGCTGCTTTTATTTTTTAGTTGTTTACATAGTGGTGTTGTGGAGAAATGTTCTGAACAACTCAGATCTTTGTTGGTGGGACTAAGAATGGGGATGTCCTCCATCTGGGTCGGAGCTAGAATCCATTTCAAATGAAAATGGCAATAGTTGCAGATGCTTACCTAAGTGATGTCACTTGAGTTGAAGCCAGTTGGGGATTAAGAGTAGGTTTAAGACCACTTTAGGTTGCTCCTCATCTTCGTTTGAGGCTAGGGGCTCAAAGTGTCTAATTGAAAACAATAAATCTGAGGATGCAAAAAACGCGGTGTGTGTACAACTCCTTAGCTCCATTAGCATAACACAGACAAGTGACTGAGCAAACTGTCTTTCAAGTTGCATTGTGGGTAATGTGGGCGTCAGTTTTTTTTGTAAGTGTGCAATGCTTAATTGGTGAAGTGCTCCTTTAAGTTAACTGCACTTACACAGCCTAAGATAGCATCAAAGATACTTTGAATGAACAATACATCCAAGGTGTTGATGACAGCACTCACAGTGACTGAAGTCTCAACTTGAAGCTGGTATTTTGATCGGGGGATTGAAAGCATCTCCATTGTTGTTGCGGCAGAAAACATAGAAAGAAAATGTTTCCACCAGACTTCTGGCCTTCATACAAACAGAAATAGAGAGAGAGAGAGAAAGAGAGAGGGAGGGAGGGAAACACTGCATCTCTGGACAGTGCCTATTGATCGCCACCCGGCACACATCACCACAACTTTCACAAATTGCTATTGAGAAGTGACCTGTAATGCAATTACTGGCCAATCCGGGGCCTTGGCTGCCATCAATTATTAAAAGCTGCCTGAGTCGTGGCCCGCTATCCGGCCTCAGCTGGTGCGTTGTGTCATTATCACATCTGCCGGCCACCAGCTCGCCAGCTGCTACAGCGGGGTATGGAACAAGATTTCCCAGCGCCGCTTCCCACTCTGTCGATGATATGGCCAAACGAAGAAATTGAAATTGCTGTATTAAATATTCCGGCGGCTACAGCGAAGGTGAGGTGCTGAAGGTCAGAAACTAAAATGGGTTTTGGTTTTTCTTGGCACATTACCATTGTGCATTATAAAGGTATTTACAAAAGAATAAAATCTCTCTGTGAAAACTGTGGGGTGAGTTTCTGCTTCATAAGAACTTTTGTAAGAAGAAAAACAACATTAATATTGCAGCGTGGCTCACCACTGGGTCCTAGTTTTAAAAAACGTTCAGTACAATACCAGCAACAAATCAATGGCTACTGTTTCTAGCCCTAACCTGCTACGGCTCACTGTCCTCTAATAACTCCCTATATGTTTCCACCTTGCCACACTGTTAGCTCTTCTGTAATCACTTATACATTCCTTGAATAGTTTCTGCCATCAGGGTTATGATGAAAGAAGACAGAGAAAACAGCAATGCAAGCACTGCATGATAATTGCCCTTAGCTTTGAACTGACACAATAATTTTTCTTTTAGTTGTTCTCATTATAAAAGCCCTTGTTCAAACTGGGCTTGTGATTTTTTTCCTCTGCAGTCATTGTGAAATAATTTATTTGTTATCTGGCTTTACACCAAAGTAGCACTTTAAAAATACTGCTACCAAAGGAGAAGCGTTGCATCTAGAAAGCAACTTTAACACCGATTTTGAAATCCTTGAACAGTTTTACTCTGAAATTCTATCAGGCTATTTTGGAAAACAAGCAATTCATAAGGTTTATTGATTCAACAGAGTATTGTAAAGAGACTTCTAATGACAACAAAGGGCTTTTAGTCAACTATTCTCAGTGAACTTTAGTTTCACATCAGCAGTTGGTCTGAGTAAAACTACCAGAAAGAACCTCAGACTAATATAGAGAGTACAAAAGTATGGCGAGCCTCATGCTGTACGATAAAAGCTGCAAGAGTCCTGAAAAGCCCGAGGAGAGAATAAATCCACTGAAAGAGAAATGTTCTCCGGTGTTTCAAAGCCTCTGCCCTTTCCCGCACTAAAGAGAGTAAAGCAGAGCCACGCTAATGCATGACAGACAGGAAAGGTATACAGTTTGAGCCATAATATCCTCCAATGATCGATAAAACACCACTCTAATAGATACATTATATTGTACGTGTGACTGATTTATTGCATCTTATTGTTTACTGTTATCTGTTGCCTGTTTCTCAACATTTAATGTGCACGGTAAATTAACTTAAGGGGCTACAGTAAATATATCAGACGACACTGCACTTACTGTTGTGGAGAGACATACTGCACTGTGGGGGCTCAAGAGCATGGAAAAGACAAAGAGATACAGCAGTGTGACATACAACTATTCAGAGAAAAAAATCCCTGAACTGGCAGGATGTTTCAAAGCAGCTGGAGTCAAGCTGACTCAATACAGCAGCAGCAGCAGAAGCAGCAGCAGGAGCTAAAACTATGACAATGGCAGAATGACTATCACAACCAGCTTATGGAGGTACTTAAATCTATGTAATATACGCACGGCCAGGGCTGTAGCCGGGCGCACACTGGTTAAGATGCTATTAAAGCTTTTTTTTTTTTTCTTTCCTCGGAGGAGGAATAGCTCCAGCTGCGGCGGCCCATGCCTCTGTCCTCTCCCCAGTGATAGCTTCAGCCACTGCTACGTTTATATCAATAAGAAAGAATAAGGAAGTGCAGGGCTTTTATGAAACAACTCTAATCACGCAAAAATTGGCTGGATGATTTCTCAGCACTTGAACAATAATGTGGATATCAGAGAGAAGTTTCTGTCAAACTTTCTTTCCTTTTTTCCCACCTAAAAGTGAATCATTTGTGCCTGGAAATTACTTTCTTTTTGCCACTTTCCATTCTGGTGAGTACATGGAGGAGTCCTAAAGTGCCAGTAGTCACATTAACACTTGTAAATGCTCAGTGGAGCGGGCTGCTGAGGATGAAGACTCACTGGTGCGCTGTAAGGCTATGCTTTTTTGGATCAATACAAACTCAAGGAAAGGACAAGTTGATTTCAGACTGTGACAATAGCTTGAGCCAGCAATAGATTGAGATGCTGAAAAGAGCTATGGCACCTCTGAAATTTCTGAAGTGGGGACATGCTTTTAGAGCGAATACAAAAACATTTGGATCACCCAATAATGGCACTTACCAGAGGTGTTTTGAATTGCCCAGACAGCTCAATCCATTCCTTTAGAGAGCATATCACACTTTTTTTTTAGGACTGCTGGCTGAGAACTCCATCTTTTCTGACAGCAGCAATTTGTAGTAAATTGTCTTAAAAGGGGGAGAATACGTGTTATTTGAAATTATAATAAGCTTTAATACATCAAGACTTGTCTCAACACACGTCCCAATGGAGAGTGATAATGGGGCATTTTACTAAATTCTCATTTTTGAATAGTCACACTGGGGAGTCCTGGCGAAATCTCCAAACTCTTGCTTTTTTAAATGAGACAGTGAGATCAAAAACTGGGTTACTGCTATGACATTGCGTGCACTTCAATATGGCTCAATTGTATAAAGGTGTGTCATTTCACATATGGATCATCAGTCCACTGGCCCAGCGGGTAGCATGCACCACTTCTGAAATTAGTTGGATTATTGGACTAAAGTGAAGTGCTGCCTCCAGACAGATGATTTTTTCTCATTTGTACAATCTGCTCAAACTCCACTTGGCAATGGGAGGTTGTAACATCAGGCCTGGAGCCCAATGATAATGGGAGCATTCAGACTTTATATGACAAAAGATGGTGTGTAGGCTTGTAATGATCTTTGTTACAATTATGGCACCATTCATGCTTCACTCCTTTAAGGGGTTTAACCAAAACGACACTAAGTGGCCAAAAGTATGCGGACACCCAAACACTACATCCAAATGTGATGGCTGAACATTTCTGTTATATAAAGTGAAGCTTTATAAAGTGCTCACTTTTTAAATTTGTGAATCTGAGCCTGAGATAGTTTTTTTGACATTGTTCGGTAAAGTGTTAATGGCTCACTGCATAGTGGGTGTGAATGCTGGATGGTCACTTTTGAAAAGTTTCCGAAATGGTCAGATGCAGGCTCCACAACACAGATGTTGAAACAATGTCGGGGGAGTGTTTTGAACACTGTTCAACCATCAAACAAGCACTTTGGCTGGGCATGGACATTCATCTGCTGCTATGACACGTTTCCATTCTTCTAGAAAGTCTCAAGATTTTGGAAAATCTTTGCACAACAAGGACCAGCATGAAGCCTGTCCCGTCTGTCTGGGAATCCTCCATGCTAGGAGGGCGCTGATTGAGCGCCAGCTCCGGAGCTCAACCCTGGAGAGGCGGGTCACGTTTGTGGAGAAAGTGCTGGGGAAGACGACCGTTTCACGGCAGGACCCCCTCCTCTCCAAGTCGAGGGACGCATCTTCGTCTGGGTCTGACGGCGAGGAGTTTTTGGCCGAAGTCCCCGCTGGTGACTGGGCGGACCAAATGGAGTATGTTGACGGGTTAGCCGACTGTGAAATGGACCCCTCCGAGGGCGCTAGTCAGCCGCCGCTTCAGCTAGCCGCTTGCCTTGATGACGATGACGTGCTGGACATCGGTTTGGACGTGCATGGCTTGTCAGAGGATGAACAGGAGGCTTTGTCGTCGGGCCAGTACGCCGCCGCTGCTGCGTCGGTTGACCAGGACGACACATCCTTCCTCTCGCTGTACCGCTGTGCAGCCGAGAAGCTGGAGGTGGAGTGGCCCTCTCCCCCACCGGCTCAGAAACCGTTGCGGTTTGCAGGATTTTTCCTTCCCCCTGACTCGACGACCGTTAAAAATAGCCTGCCCTTGTTCCCTGATTTTGTTGCGGAGCTAACCTTGACATGGAACAAGCCGCTGTCTACCCGCGTCATGGTGCCCAGCTATGGACAGTATTTGGACCTGGATGGAGCCGAAAAAGCGGGTCTGGTCAATCCTCCGCCTATGGAGCCGTCCCTGGCAGCCTATCTGGCCCCGTCCCAAAACCACGGTGTCGGCGGCCCCACTATGCTCCCATCCAAGCACTGCAGGTTCTCCGTGTCGCAGCTGGAGAAGTCAGCAGTTTTCTTTTCTCGGGCTGGAAATATGTTCGATTTCAAACCGAGCACATCTGTCAGAGCACAGGGTGGCTGCATTTCACTGCTGCCTCGCTCAGTTTCAGTTGGGACACAAACTGAGTTTTCGGACGATCTTACAGCTGTTAGGCATGATGGCATCAATGATCGCCGTAGTGCCACTCGGGCTGTTAAAGATGCGAGCGTTGCAACACTGAACTCAATCTCATCGGCTGTGTGCGCCGCTTCACCTCCAGAGGAGGCTGACGATATCTCCTTCTTGCATGTCGGCGCTCCTCCCGTGGGGGGAACCTGGTTTACTACAACAGGGCTGCCCTATAGGGAGGGTGTCATTTCACAAGGTGGTGTCCACAGATGCCTCCCTGAGGGGGTGGGGGCTCTGTGCGAAGGTGCAGCAGTGAGAGGGGTGTGGACGTCGGTACAATGCAGGCTCCACATCAACCACTTGGAGCTGTTAGCAACTTTCTTAGCTCTAAAACATTTTCGTCTGGTTCTGACAGGCCATCATGTTCTGATCAGGACAGACAATACAACGGTGGTTTCCTACATAAACAGGCAGGGAGGGACCCGCTCTCTTCCCCTGTTGAAACTGTCTCGCTCTCTGTTGCTATGGTGCAGCGCACATTTTCTGTCTCTCAGAGCCACCCATGTCCCGGGACACCTGAACCTGGGGCCGGACCTCCTCTCCAGGGGAGGTCCTCTTGTGAGGGAGTGGAGGTTGCACCCATTGGTGGTGACTCAAATATGGGACCATTTTGGCAGGGCGGAAGTGGACCTTTTTGCCTCCAGAGCAAATACCCACTGCCCCCTGTTCTTTTCCATGACGGACCACAACGTTCCCCTAGGGATGGACGCGTTAGCGCACACATGGCGGGGAGTCCGCAGGCTGAGGCCTGTGATTAAGCCCAGCGTTCCCTCATGGGATTTAGCTTTGGTGCTTGAGGTGCTTTGTGGACCCCCATTTGAGCCTATTGAGTCTGCGGATATGAAGTTTCTTTCATATAAGACAGCACTACTTCTCGCTTTGGCTTCTGCTAAGCAGGTGGGCTCAGTTCACTTCGGATGGCTCTAAGGTTACATTGCGCCCAAATGCAGCATATTTGCCTAAGATTATCCCTGCAGCTGGGCTCGGTGAAGAGCGGCTATCAAACTGAAGAATGACTGTGGCGACGCAGGTATATATGTGCGGGTGGGGCCTCACATGCGTCACCACAGATCATCTGCCTTAAAGGCATGAATAGAGGTTTCTTCAGTCAGGCCACGCAGGGGCGTGATACCCCATACTATATGTGTTGTACCTCGTTCCTCTCCTTCAGGGAACAGAAGTTATAGTCATAACATTTTGTTTTTGGTCAATGAATTTTGCTTCTGCCTTTGATGAATGACTGAGAGCTGCTTCTCTCTCTTCTTGAAACAGTGGGCTTACCAACCATGATAGTTTAAGTGAGCTTTTATCTTGTTGAGTTTAAATGAAATGCTTGAATACATTGGCAATTGCCAATTGCCAAACTTCTTATGGATCGCAAAGATAAATTTGAAAAAACAACCACGTCCTGTGGAGCTAAAAGGGCACATGATCATGGAGTGAGTGAGTATTTGTGTCACCTAATGCTCCTGTATGTTTTGGCCAACAAAGAGCTTTCGGCTGTGGTGGTGATACAGCTTCCAGGCACTATACAGTAAGGCATGTTTGTTGTTGACTTATGTAATGTCATTTTTTCCAGTGTTCTAGTCGAACAGTGAAGTACATTATTTTAGATGCCTTTACTTTTTGTAAGCAGAGACATGTTTGTGACACCCACCTTCACATGCTGGGTGGGTTTGGGGAGTATTTGGGGGTATTTGGAGTGTCAGGAGCTCAGATGCAATGCATCCTAAGGACTGTGGAGGAAGGAAAACTCAGAAAACCTCTGCTTCTCTGACAGTGCAGCACACACTGAGGAATTTATTGCTTAAATTGACTGCATTTACCATCAACACTGATTGGATATCCACTTAAAACTTAGCAAACTTCTTCTGTAAGCCGGCTGATGTTGCCGCCTGCGACTCTGCTTGTCAAGTCGCCAGTGGCTGGTTTCAGAAGTGAGGCATGTCACGTGTTTCAACAGCAAATCTGCTTGTAGCGAAGTCCGCTGTTAAGTCAAACTGCTAACAGACGGTGTGTTTGCTTGCTGTTGCATTCTCCGACAACTGCCCTCCATCTCATTTACATTCCCACGGCTACTGACATGTACGTCGGTCTCTGTCCGCTGTGTGCTGGTGTGCATGTCACACACATACTCATTGACTGATTAATCAACGCTGTTCATTTAAATTACTGTGACGTATTTGTTATGAATACTGTCCATCTGAAGTGTTTTCGCCCTTTCATCACTACTAGTGAAGTATAGCAGGGATCTCACATGACATTAAGCTATGGAATTAGCCTGAAAAGCAGGAAATCAGAGCAGAGGTATAGAGATTTTGTTGTTGTGGAGATAAATTTTTCAACTTGTCTGGTGGCAAAACTTGGGTCTGAACTGGGCTTAGGGGGCCTAACCACAAAATACAGCCCCAGACCAAAACAAACTTGTGTGTACAGGACCATATAGTGTATATGATCCAATAACAGGTAGGCTGTATGATGTGATGAAAAAAAAAAGACTGAGCGATGAGTTTATCAACAAATAGTGGAATCTGTGTTTAATTCATTACAAACACTGCTTTCAGGAAGTCTCTCTGCTTTTGTACTGTCTGGTGGGGAGACTCATTTGAATTTTTATTGCAGGCTTATGACCTGCCATATTCAGGCTGCATTCTGCCTCACTTAAAAGCTTTGCTCCGGTTTGGACACTGGATACTGTTTATTCTTTTGTTACACTGACTACTGCCAGTGCCTGCTGCTCTTTCTGTTTATTGTCAGGCACACTGAAATAAGTTGCTCATTGGGTCTATGAGTTTACAAAAATCATTTTTGTGTGTGAAGCATTTATCCCCATTGATGCCGTGCGCCGGTGTCGTTTTGGGCTAACGCTTGTGCATCGCTCCAGCATTCTGTCAATGACTGTGGATTCATTAATTGGAGCGTGTTATGTGGCAAACGGTTTTCTCTTGGATAAGGGTGATTAGGATAGTTGATGAGGTGATGGCTTGGGGAGAAGGAGGGGATGTTTTAGCTCCAGGGCCTGTGGCATTATTCATGTGGACGTGCAGCTATTCCTCCTGCACACTGCACCACTAATCTAAATCTACAAGAAGGAGTGAACTACTGTACTCGTGCATGCTTATGGAAAACAAATCATAACGGAGCACCATCTACCCCCTCCCTCCAAACACCCCTTCACCCACTTCACCTGTGGAGCCTGGCAGTTATCGACCAATGAGGGCGACTTATTGAGAAAAAGCTGCCATGAAACTGGGTCGCAGCAGCCAATCAATGCCATAGATTTCTTGCCCTGGCATTATCTCAACTGAGAGAAGGACGGGGGGGGGGGGGGGGGGGGGGGGGGGGAACAGACACAAATCAGTCAGTATGGAGGCACCTCGACTATACCTCTCCTCCCACTCCCTCCATCCACCCACTCTCTCCAACCTGCCTTCATCAGCCCCTTCCTCTTTCCTTCCTGCTAGTCATTTGCTTTTCTGTCTTTTCTGTTGTTTGTTTGCCCCTGGGCTGAAAACTCTGTGTGTATATGTGCCCCATTATGTATGTGTGTGTTTGTGTGTGTTTGTGTGTGTGTGAAAGCGCTCTGAAATGACGCATTGATTCACAGTGTTCTATATTTTCTCATCTGGCTCACTATTACAGTGCGAGTCAATCGACGCCGTATTTCTCTCTCGCTCGCTCCCTCTTTTACTTTCTCCCTATTTCTCTCCCCCTCTCTCTTTCTGTGAGTATCAGAGTATCATGTTGTTGAATGGAAGTGTTTACGAGGAGTGTTGTATTGCCGTTACAAGAGACGGGTTTGGAGTGTGAGTGCATGTGTTGTGAGTATCAGCGGTGTGTTTTGTACCTGTGCGTGCTGGTGTGTATTTCTATGCATTATTCCGACTTGGAACACAGTGCTAAGTATTCAGGAGTGCATGCTCTTTTTGTGCACTGTGTGGGGGCACATGGTAGTGCCTCAGCACTACATACTGTAAATCTGACAGTGTGTTTGAGTGGATGCCAGAACAGTTTTTTTTTTATTATTTTATATATTTATTTTTTGCGTGAGAGAGTATTTATGTGTGTGAGGGAGGATTTGCTGGTGGGTATTCGTACCCTGTGGTTTGTACACACACTGCACTAGCTTGAGTTCTGCAACTCCACCCTGTGACCCGCACATACGCACACAACCACACACACGTGCGCATACAGAAACACATCCTCCCACTCGCGAGGACTTTTGCCAGAATCAATAGAGGCTTTTTAATGCCTCTTGCTGTAGTACGAGTCTGAAACTGGAGCGCGGGATCACAAATATGGCAGCCAGGGCCCGGCGTTTGGGACGCGCCCCATTTTAAGCCTGTCTCACGTCACTATCTCCAAAAACAACCTTCTCTATTTATCCGCTCAATAGCTGTGCACTACAGCTAAGGACACAAAACTTCTTCAATGGACATCTTGCACTATATTGATTGTGTTTCTCCACACTGGAAAGAATTGACAGGTTACGAAAGAGACAGAAACCACATAATTAAATTCTTTCGGGGGGGAATCGTTTTTCTACAACTCTAAAGTGCTGCTGTTGGTTGAAAACTACATCTGGATGTTAGTACATTGTTCATGCTGGAGATTTATGAAGCTGTCTAAAGACTTCTGCCAAAACAGATCCACATTATATGTGATATATATAATGCAAAAAACAACAACAAAAAAATAAATACATTATTCAATATATTATAGGAAACAATCAATGTAAATATGTGGTACAGGTTATATTCAAGCAGCAACTTCTGAGGCTGGAAAATGAAGCAGAATTTGGAAGTGCCAAAAACTGCAGTTCCGTGATTGGCCACTTGAGGCTGGCTCCAGAAGGGAGTCAATCCCCATAGACCCCTATGTTGAAATGCCCACCTTTCCTGCAGACATAAACATGTTTTGGTCTCTATAGCTAATGTCCCCCTTCATGACAACTTTACGGGGATGAATTTTCATGTAACTCACCTGGTTGCATTTTATTAAGTCTTAAATTTACACATATATAAGGGCTGCTTTAAGTGACAGGATGTCTGTGAGGCGTTGCAGCAGTCTATGGATCAGATCCACCCTTCCCTCCTCCATAGCTTGATGTTCTCATCCAAATATGGTCAGCTCTGACTCCAAAAATCCAAGATGGTGTCGACGAAATGCTGAACTGGAAACTTCAAAACAGGAGTCCACAAACCACTGGGTGATATCACGGTGGCTCCGGCCATTATTTTATACCATCTGTGGTTTTAGTTTCTATTTTTATTTCTTTTAACTAAATTCAGTGTGCCATAGAACTTCAATTAATAACCCGGGCTTGTATTTGCTTCAATCATTGAATTCAGCTGGTGTATATTTTGGACAGGCGTCTATATGGGACGGGCCTTTAATTCCTTTCACACTAAACTCTTGCTCAGCAAACATGGGAAGTAGCCCACTATCAAATTGTTTATTTAAACCAGTATGAATATAACTTGTATAAAATATAAGGCTACCTTATAACATATTGATTATGAATCATTCATTTGAGAGGGAGAGTATGACACAGGGCATACTGACACAACTCCTCTTCATCCTGTTAAAACAATGTTCACAAATTGGTTTAATTTATATGAAAACCCCTTTTGATTCTTTTGATCAGAGGACCCCCATGGACTAAAGGAATGTAGGCTGAATAATCAAGAAACAGACCCAAGTTCAGATGTCATGACTGCTTCAGAGGCAAGGAGTCACTTCCTTTTTTTTCATCTCTCTTGCGTACCAGTCCGGCAAATCTGAATGAATTATACGGTGGTGCTCATGGATTCAGTACAATGACTGGAGAATCTAACCAAGCTTATGATGTGTATATGTCCATACTGACAAACCTTTAGACTTGTTTGGGCGATCTAAGCAGCCAACTAATGTTAGCTGAAGCAGGTAGCTGACAACTCGTTGGGCTTCAAGAGGTTTAATACATCCAAAGAACTTCTATAAAAAAGAAGTGCTTTGCAGCATCAGTGGCAGACACACCTGGGGTTTATTGGTCAGAATGTGTAGCCACACCTGGCCATTAAAAATGACTCGCTGTTTAATTGAGACTCGGCTTTTAACTGAAGTTTTATGATAGGCTCATTGTACTTGAAGTGTGCACTGTGCAGCTGAATAATGTTGGAGAAAATAAACAAAAAGACAATAAAAAAATAAATATCAGGACTAATTGGCTCATAATTGAAGGACTTGGATTGGGATCAAGAGCAAAAAAGCATGATTTGGACACCCTACTTTTTACTGAACCAATGAAAAATGTTCAAAACAGTCACTCCAAATACAGACACCACCTTTGTGGCTCCCTTGGACCCCTGGGCCTGTGCTTGCGAGGTCTGTTGCGGGGAGCTTTTGGTGCTTCTTATCAGTCTTATGTACCTCTTGAACGTTTTGAGTGTCCTCAAACAATGCAGTTGTTTCTGTGTCAGTAGAGTTGATTTAATTACGTTAGCAGAAAGTTACTCTCCATCAGCATAATCCTGTGTACCTTGAGTTTGTGGCACTATGAATGAGGGATGTGAAAACAATTTGTCATCTATCACAAATAGTTCAATGTCAGTGTCACTTTAACATCAGTATTTTTGCTTGTCGCTTGTTTACCCAAAGTCTCTCCTGACACTGCACCTGCTCAGTTGCGCGTGCGCCCACACACACACACGCACGCACACACACACACACACACACACACACACAAGGCAGCCCTTAGTACTTTGTCTGAGCTACACCAACAGCCTACAGCCATGCTTACAGGGCATTTCCTCTAGGAAGCCAAATCCCCTCTTCTCTCAGCTCACCTGGCAGCGAAAGAATAAAGACGGCAGAAAACTTTTTAAATGTAAGGGTTGGGGAGCAACTTTGACGATAAAAAGCGCATCAGGACGCGAAGTGAAGGGGAAAGAGGCTTTAAGGGGGAAAAAAGGGATTTCATTTGCAGGGTTTTGGTTGTGTTGGCCTGTGAGTGGGGGATTGATAGAGGATGGAAGGAGGAAGAGAAGAAGGTAGGTGAAAAAAACCCCAAAGGAACGGAGGAAAGAGAGTGTACTCGTGTGCCATATAACGTCCCACTGCCTTTCCCAGGGCCAAGTCCTCGCTCTGTTTCTAATGAACTCATTTATTCTGTTTTGCTGGCTTTACCTCCACCAGCAACAAAAGACAGTCTCCTGGTCTGCCTCTCCGAACACTCGGCTTCAGGGTTTGTTGAGCATCTAGGTCTGTCCTATGGCATTACCTTTGTTTACTTAACGCTCACCATCGATCAAATGCAAACCTGAGACTGTCCTCCGCTGGCAAAGGCAGTGCTAATTAGCATTTCCCTCTAAAGCAATGTTGATTGCAAGTGACTGATTAAACGTTGTTGATGCATTACTATGTAGCGTGTGAAGCCAAATACAGTCTCTTTCCCTTAAACATGTAAAGACAGAATCCTTAAAAAAAGGTTGTTTTTGTGCCCATCTCTTCAGGTCTGTGTCAAACAATAGCAACAAAGGCAAAAACATCAATCAGCAGCACATTTTGTGTGAACACAAAATCGCATTCTGGTTTTGGCCAAATATTTAATCTCTCCTCCTCTCTCTCTCTGTGTCTCTGTCTCTCCCTCCCTCTTTCTTTCTGAATAATATGCCACTGGGAAGTGGAAGAGAAAAAAAAAAAAAAACTGAGAGCACGGATCCCCACTCCTCCGCTCTTCTCGGCTGCACGTCTGTGATGTCATAATCACTCACATCAAAGGCTGTGCGCTCAACACGGCGACTGTCAGCTTCCCTGGAGGCGTCATTAAAAACGAACAGAGCAAACCGAGCCAGGCCTGACAGAGACGCATCAAAACTTCCTAACACGCACATACGCACACATGCGCAGGCGGGTTGCATGCGTACACACACGAAAGAGGAGGACGCACGTGCATTCAGGTGCATGCACGCTCAAGCACACACGAACTGAAACGTACTACAGACGTGCACACATGTAATCATCAAATCATGTGTACACTAAAGAAAATGCTCACAATGCATATAATCCCTCACACACACACACACACACACACACACACTAACAACTGAATATCTACCTCTTCTTTACCACAACGCCAAAAACCCTTCGTTCCAGCGCACATGAATAGGAGCTGTGCATTGAAACGAGACATGCTTTGCTTCCAGCTGTAGTGTACATGTGAGTGCAAAAATCCACAGCATGTGAACATCTGTTGTGAAGATACGCTGTCGTGATGTACATTCATGATGCACACTCATGATGCAGAGCGTGCACATAAATGTACAAAATAGCCCACATCCACCCGCTTCTCATCCTTCTCTGTCTATCTCTCACACACTTGCCCACACACACGGATGCACGCACACGCACACACACACACACACACACACACACACACACAGAGGCACACACTCATTTACACAAACTGGAGGAAGGACTATAAATAGTATGCCTATGATGCGATGCTGTGTGTGGTTTCTCCCTATGGGTTTGTGTGTGTGACTGTCAAAGTGAAGAGAGAGGGAGGCAGTGGAAGGGAGGGGGGGGGGGGGACGACGACTGATATTTAAGAGAAAGAAGGGCTGTGCTCATGTCTGGTGTACAGCCAGTGATAAACAGAACATGACAAGCATGGCAAAGACAGTCAGTCCCCTTTGATTTGAAATGAATATACGGCATTATATGTTAAAAATGAGCATCTGTGTTGGTGTGTCTGCCGGAGTGAATCCAAGATGTGTTTATGTAAGATCTTCGCTTCTGGGTCGACATGGCGTTTCTTCGTGTATGACTTACCCCTGGCAGGGTCTTCTGCTCGTGCAATGCATTCTGGGCTTTCAGGGCCGACTCTCTGGCACAGTAGGTGAGGAAGGCACAGCCTGAAATACAGCGAGAGAGAGAGAGAGAGAGAGAGATGATTATATTATGTGAACTGAGGACAGAGAAGGAGAGAAAGAAACATGGGAGGGGGCTGCACCAATCACCAGCGGATAGCCAAAAACAACACACACACACACACACACACAAACACAGAGACTAAGCCCGCAGCCATAGCTCTGAAACTCTGTCTACATGGCCGCACTGGGAATTTGCTCGTGTTTGTGTGTGTGTGCCTGCGCATGTTTGTGCACAGTGAACAGCATTTCAGCGACTGAACAAACGGAACATTCCTCTGTACACAAACGCAATCCATACGCAAGCACGAAAAAAAATAAAAATAAAAAAAGACCAAAAATTGCGGCTTTGGAGATGCGACGATTTGTGCATTCTGTTTCGCGAGAGCCAATCTGCCCGCAAAACACATCAAATCTGACTGTGCTTTCTCCCTGGCAGTCTGAAATAGCAGTTATCCATTCGTCCATTGCACTCTTCTGGCTGCTGTGACAGGGATAGACATTTCCCTGACAGCTTCTCTCTCTTTCTCACCCCCCTCCCCCCTCGCCCTCCCCCTCTCCTCCCTCCACCCTTCATTTCTCCGTCTCCCTGCTCCATATGTTCCAAGACTACCCACAATCCTCGGTTTTGTTAGCACCTGGGCTGACATGTGGGGGTGGAAGGAAGATGGAGACGCAGGAGGCAAGGAAGAAGAAGAAGCCGTGGGGAACGTGTAAGCCGTTCCCTCGCCACCCCCTGTTGACAGTGAGGCGCACGCCACTGTCAGAGAGCTGACAAACTGTCAATCTGCAGATCAAGGCTAATGATTCATGTGTTTGACAGTTTAATAAAACACTTACAAAGATGATTGCACAATAGGCTGCGGTGACACGATTCAATCTGAGGCAAATATTCTTCACACTGTATTTGCAGGTGTTTTGCATATTTGCTCTGGAAATTTTCCAACTTAATGAAAAAAATAATAACTTAAATGGAATTCAAATAAATTCAAGGAAAGAAAGGAAAAGTCATCCACAAGGGACAATTAGTCTGTGGGTTTGCACAGTGATGATATTAGAATACATTTGAAGCATTTGAAGGGTTCTTTTAGTGAACAATGTGGTAAACATTACAGCTGCAAGGAAAAAAAAAACCCTCTTAATGCACTGGCTTTTGGGTAATTTTATTTTCATTTTTTGGATCACAGAAGTCTCTGTGCAGACATTGACAAATTGTTCCCTGCTGCCATGCTACTAACACGAGCACAAAGAGACAAAAGAACCACAGTTTGTTCTGGAAACATCAAGGGCTGAGCAGACGATTATCACAGACCCCTCCCCCCCGCCAAATAAACACGAGCACAGTGCAGTTTAAAGAAAGCCCCTTCCTCTTAAAGCTATTTCCAGTTGTGCTTTGCTTTGTTCTTCTTGCATACTGGGGGCTATTTATTGTTGAGGGCAGCACCATGTAGTGTATGTAGAAGCAGCATGCCTCCCATCCTCTCGGCTCCGTGTCTTTAACCCCGGGTCGTCCTGATGGCGGGACACTGGGGAGCTCCGCCTGTTGGTGTTTTTAATTAACGGGCCTCTCTCTCATTAGGCGAAGTGGGAGCTGGCCGCTGACAGCTTGGCTACCTCCTCGTCCTCTCCGGGCCTGTCGTGTTAACGCTACATGCCGGCGCCGTCCCACAGGAAACACACGCGAGCCTCTGATTCACACGCCTGACACTCACATGCATGTTTGGAGCGCGGGCACCCACAGCATCCAGTGTATTCAGATCCAGCAGCAATACCAGACTACAACATAACAAATAAAACAAAAATAACACTTTTATCTCTAAGTGTTATATTATATATTGCACTTTTTGTTATTACTGATGCACGTGTAAGCAACATTTTAGTGTTGCGGGTAGCTGATATGAAGATTGTGTGAGCTACTTTATTTCCTGTTGGGAAGGTTAATCCAGTGGTACCCAGCCTCTCTTGTCTCATCTAGTCATGTCAAATCCACAGCCCAGTCAGATGAGGTCAAGTGTCCCTTTATCTAACCCTGCTGCATAGAAATTACATTTCTATACTACAAAGCTCTACAAATACTGTCATTACAAAATATAACGGCACTAGGATTAGGCTTTCTATTATTTTAACAAAGAATGTGAACACTGAATGCATCAGTAGAATGCCACTTTTGCCATATAATATAAGCTTGTAGCATTTAAAGCATTTAAAACGTGTTTTATGGTTATGTTTTGGCAGTCACAGGCCAGACCTATCTCATTAAAAAATTACTTGTATATATAACTTATTGGATAGAGCAAATATGTTTTATATGGGGAAGGATAATGCTGAGCAAATTGTGTATTATTTTAACATATTGAGGAAACGTTTCTTATTAAGATAACTAGCAAGTCGCAAAAATGTTGACACTGAATGTTTCACTAAAATATTCACAGACAACGTATTTGGGTTGTTTTTTGCCAAAATAGGCAATCTTGCAATTAGGGCTGCCCCCTAATAGTCGACCACATGTTAGTCGATTAGAATGGTCATTAGCCGGTAAGATTTCATTGGTCGCTTTGTTACAGAAAAACCCCCCAAAACAAAACAAAACAAAACAAAACAACCGTGAAACTCTATTAGGTGCTGCACCATGTCAAAATAAATCCAAATCTGTATGACTGGACCATGTAGGAATTTAATTTGAAAGGACAGACAAAGGAAGTGTCCACGCTCAGCAGTCAGACAGGAGTCACATTAATTTCCAGGGCTGGTACCTGCTGTTATCACACAGGCTAGTTAATAACATGTCGGGCAGGAAATCCAAAGTGTGGGATCATTTTGAGAAGGTGAAGGACGAACCCAAGATGATATGTAAACTCATCTTTATTGGTCGACTACAATCATGACGTATCATCTGAAACATGGAAGTAGCTACATGCCCATTAGCCCACAGCGTCATTAACAGGCGGCTCACTCAGTGTGTGACGTGCACAGGACTGTGACACCAGAATCCAAGGGTTCATATCCGGCCTCTTGTCTGTGGTTGGGTTAAGTCAATAAAAGCACTTTGGTTAAGGTTAGGGAAAGTTCATGGTCTTAGTTTAAAACAGACTTTAAACGCCCACCATCCAGCCAACCACCTAGTCTGACCTGCAGGCAACACAAAAACGAAGCCCTTGCTATACTTGAAAAACTATCGCCAGGGAACAAAAAGATTCTTGCAAAAAAAGATTCTTATTTTATCTTAGAATATTAGGACTTAAAATGCTGACTATGCACTTACAATGTCCCCTGTTTGAGTCTGGCTGGAGACCTTTGTTGCATGGCATCGCCCATTACCTTATTTCCAATCATTTCTATACTGCATACATCTTGTAAATCCAAATGCCTGAAGTGCTACAACTGGCTCAAACATACCCTGTGCCCTCGGTCTTTTGTAGCCAGTTTACTGTTCATTATAACACTAAATATATAAATAAGATCAGCCTCATACCATTATATAATCCTGCCTGTGTTTCCTTCTAAAGACAAATAGCTATGTGGATACTTCCATTTTTACCAAATCATAATTATTATTTTAAATCCACAATCTTTCCACGCACCCCACAGAGGTATCCTCTTGGGTATAAGTACATCTGTTTGGAAATGAGTTTATTCATCTACAATCATCATATGTTTTGTATAAAACATCTTAAGCTGCAAATTAACTAGTAACTAAAGTTTGCGTATATATGTAGTAAAAAGAAAAATATTTCCCTCTTTGAAACTTTGAAAAAAGTAAAGTACAAGTACCTCCAAACTGCTTACGTGCTGTACTTCTTTTTATTTATGTTCCACCACTGAGTGTATACACATACACACACACACACATACACACACACACATGTATGTAGACACACAGATGCTAACACAGTCGCACACACACAAGCTCACATACACACACATGAAAAGTGACAGTCAACAAACGTTCAATTTATCATCATTGTCACAAGTCAGATGCTGGCAGCGGCTCTAGTATCTGACTAAGACCCATATTGGCCCAGGAGAGAGAGATAAGCTGTTTGTTTCTGCTGTCAATGCTGCCAATTTGGTTTCCCATCACTTCAAATTCAAATCAACAGCAGCGCAGAGGGGATCTGAGAGAACGCGCGCGTGTGTGTGAGACGAGAGGAGAGGAGAGAGATGGGGGGGGGGAGGAGAGGAAGAAGGGCAAGGGAGCAAAAAGAAAGAGGGGGAGGAGAAGAGCAGAGAGGAGAAGCAGAACAGCGAGGGATGCTCGGTAAGAGAGGGAGAGGGAGAGAGAGAGAGTAGATAAGATCACCTAGCTTCTGTGAACACCATCCCCCTGTGTCCTACACTCGCTTCTTATCTCAACCGCTGCAGACACCCTAAAGGGACACACACCCACCGAGAGAGAGAGAAACAGGAAAAAGAGTGAGAGACAGAGAGAGAGGAATGTGGAGAAGAAAAGGAGAGAAGATGAAAGAAAGCAGCAAGGGAATGGTGGAGACTATGAATACTTACTGGTGGGGAAAGAAGAAAAGACGCGAGCTTCAGTGGTGAAATCCACCAACTGTCACCAGGCCTCATTTAAACGACAGCTGTGTTGGACCACATAGAGCTTTGACCTTGTTAACTATGGGACACGTGTACTTGATGAGCTGTCTTTGCTGGGTGTAGTTTCCCCAACAAGTTGACTGTTGGGAAACTACTGTATATATACTGTCTCTCTATTTATATCTACAGAGATAACATTGGATTTTAAGTCATCCTCTTGGGATCAATATATTTGAAAACCAACACTGCTGATATAATTTGACTTCTTAGTTTCTCTGATATAAATAAAGCAGATGTTATGAGTTATAAAGGGATGTAGTGAAAATCAGCTGTAATATTTTGACATGTTATCAACTATATTGACTGGGACGTCTTTTATTTTTAAACTTAGAATAACTGTTTTTTTTGGCCACTTGGGGGCAGCAAAACAAGCGTAAACACAACACTAACATATTGTAACTTTAAAGTTAATACGACTAACGTGTTAGTTGCCTGTTTACACAACAGAGCAACTTTAGCTTGCATGTCTAGTTTAATTGTTGGTCTCCACCAGCTTGTGTGGGAATTATCTGGCTCTTGGTAGATCAACGGTTCGGGAAGATTAACGTTGCGATACCTGGATCCTCCAGTCCACATGTTGAAGTATCCTTGAGCAAGGTACTGAACCCCAAATTGCTCCTGATCGCTGTTCCATTGGTGTGTGAGTGTGTTAAAAACTAAGTAGCAGGTGGCACCTTGTGTGGTATCCGTGGCCACCATTGTATGAATGGGTGATTGTGACTCGCAATGTGAAAAGCACTGGTCGGAGGACTAGAGAGGTGATCTAGTAAAAGTATTACTACTTAATAATATATTTTCTAAAGCAGAAGTACAAAAATAACTACTCAAGTAAGTGTACAAAAGTATCTTGTAAAGAAAAAAAAAACTAACTTAGATGATTTATTACATCAGTGTATCACATTCAAGGTTGCCAACCGGTAATAACAAAAGTGAAGTGCATATTAATTGTACTCAAACTGCCACATCCAGAACCAGACAAATGACAAAACACAAGCTGTTGACTACTGTTTAATCTCCTTAAGCAAAACAACACCAAAAACTTTGTGTCACCAGCAGGAGAGAGTGGAGAGCTGCTTATGCTGCGGCACATCTGGTGGAATCATAAACTTTGTCTAGACTGGCTGTGATCAGCTCTGCTGGTCGTGTCGCATTCACTATCATCCTAATTGGGGGGAAACACTTTTGGACGGGGGAACAGACTTGGACACCACACTGGAGTGAGGCCCAGCTGCACCCGGTGGAATCCATGGGTTACTGAATCCTCACAGGACAGGCTCGGACACAGTCTGCTCTGCATCGTGTGTTTGTTCTGTGCTTGTGTGTATGGGTGCTTCTGGCTTGCTGTGTTACAATCCCTGTCATGAGTGTGAGCTCAGCTGAATATGAAAATTTATTATAGCTAAATGTAACAGCAAAAGTAGCAAGAAGTGTGCGGCTGAGGGAGTTAGGGAGTCAAGGTACACATATTATACTGCAAATGTACCTGAGTAAGAGTAAGTATTTTGCAAAACAGCTACTCTTAGTAGTACAATTTATTTAAAAAAATCTAATTATATGTACTAGAGTAAATGTAACGCATTACTACCCACCACTGGATAAATGCTATAGGTAGTGTACAGAGAGTTTCAGCTTAAACAGCTGTGTGCTGCTGGAAACAACATGAGAGTGGTGAAAATGAAGCAAAACAATTTGTAATTACATAAAAAAAGTGAAAGAAGAAGAAGTTTAAAAGCTACAGAGTACAGAGGGGAACTGCAGAGTCAGGGTCAGATAGTTCCCTGGGCTTATCACTACGAGCCAACGCTTTCATATACACAGAGGCATTGTCCATTGATATAAAAATATTGTTTATAGCTGCTTTAATTGTCCCTTGTCATATTTATTTAACTTATTTTTGGCTAAATAGTCAAATCTAAAGATACTTAGTCCCATCATGTACATTTTACGTGTTATTACAGAATGTACGGTTGATAAAATCCTCAAACTGCCCAGAACAACAGAGAGACCTTGACCTCTGTGACCTCAGTGGCAGCTGTGGCCCTGGATGGAGACTCTCCGACCTTGCAATTCTCCTTTGAAACTAATTATGATTGTGTTAAAAGTAAAACCACTAATGCCTTCCTGAATTAGCGTTTTGCAGCGTTACTGGACACATGAATTACTTTTTACCAGCATGCATTGCCTGACGCCACCCAAGACTAGAGAGCTTGGGGACAATGTTATTGCACAGAATTCTCTAATTATCTTGTGCCTATTAATTCAGGGATTGTAAAAGGCTGACATAAAAAGTTCCCTCCTCTCACTCTATCCTTTTATTCCCAGCCACAGACGGGGAGAAACTCCCAGTGATCATTTAAATATTTCAGAACATCTTGGTAAGAGCCTAAAAAGAGTCAATAGCATTAAAAAGCTTTATCCACGGCGCGGCTGAAACTCCACGCTGCATAGCCCTGGAACTCTGCCTCGAAAAACTTTGGCATGAAACTTTGTTTGAGGCTGTCCAATTTCAGTCAGTCAATAGAAATCTCCACATCTCTCCCTACCTCAGTTCTGTTAGCACTTATCTCCGCCTGAAAGGGTTGACCAAGGACAGCCTTTGCTCAATAAACAGAAGAATGTTTTTTTTCTCCTTTTTAAAAGATTGACCTTAAGACAAGAACGTTCTGACTGGATTTTTGTGAGTGCTAAGGCTTAGATAACACTCTTCAATTCACTCTTGAAATGGGTCAGAGTAAAGACGAAAATTCTTGACTCATTGTGTTCAGAGAAATAGCATATAAAGCCTTGGTCTTTTAGTCATGTGGTGAAAACGAGTACCACTGAGTGCAACAGAGGAATACTAATCAGCAGTAGGAGCTTTAAGAGGAAACGAGGAGAGACGGTGTCGCCCTTGTTAGCAAAATGACCACGTGTCCTCTTTTTCACCCTGCCATCCCTCTCCATCCCTTGGGTCTGGACTCAGACCTGTGACCATAGGTGTAGTGCTGTTGAGCACACTGGAACGATGCTCCGCTATTCTTTTTCTCAAAATTAATTTACATTTGAAGATCCAGTCATCACTAAAGTGTATGTCATGCAAGAGAAACAATAAACACAAACAGAATGCTCATATTTTTAATTCTGACTTTTAAGCTGTGTTGATCGATTTACATCTCATGCATTGAGAAAACATGCGAGGAAACACTCCCCATTAAAAGCTGTCAGTAGCTGCGGGCGGTAATCTTTGAGCGCGTTAAATGATTTTTTTCTAAGTCTATAGCCAACTGTTAAGCAGTAAAGATGAAAGGGCAGCAAAACATCCTTTCATTTTTGGAGCAGCTAAGTTTACAATGATGTGATGTTACTTAAAAAATGATAAAAGCAGTCTGTTAAACTTGGCCAGCTCGTGATGCATTCACAGTCCCCGCAGGAAATACAAGCTTGCTCAGCTACGCTTTTATAGTCTAGGCTATTAGATGAGCTTGACCTCTGCCTGCCCTGCGACTTTTCCTCAGAATAGATGTTTCAAATGTGGCTTCATTGGCTCAGCTCAAGTAAATAAATTACAGCACTCAAAACACAAACTTATGTTCATTCGCCTGTATTCCTTAATGCAACGCTTATTACAACCAATAAACGTTACGTTTGGCTTACTGCCGTGTAATGGTCTCAACATGATGAAACTGGTCCTAAAGTTTGTGTAACATTCATGTGGTTGGTTATAGTCGCCATCATAGGGACAGTGGGTACATCAAAAGGACGTTTTTGCCATTGTTGCACAGTGTGGAAATTCGTCTGTAGATTAAAAGCGTATGGTCTAAACCTGCTCTATTAAATGTCCTGAGATAACTTTTTTTTATGATTAATGCTATATAAATAAAAATTGACTTGACCTTTGAAACGAGACACAAGTTAACTGTGTGCCTGCCGTTTACAAAATGAACACTGCAAAATCAACAAATCGCCTACTGCTAACTCTGTAAGTGTCGCGTTACGAGAGTTTCTGATTCAAGAATGATACAGTTGGCCTTAATTGCCATGTGTGTTTCAGTTTGCATCTGCCTCAAAACACCATAAAATTAGAAAAGTTGATAATTACAATGTGGCAAATTCTGCTTCTGGAACTCAAATATACACAGCTATTGCAACTGTATTTATATACCTCCGACAGATTTATTTCTAGATGTTGAGCACGTCAAACCATCTCAATGTCTTTGTGAAAAGGTCCTTATACTGTTATATATTGAAATGTTTTGGATTAATTAAAACCGCAGACTCGTCTACGTTTAATGTCTCCCACTGAATTTGGCACCAAAGGAAAAAAAAAGCACCCAGACAAGTCACACTCACACTTTTGGTTCTGTGAGGCATCGTAATTCAATAAAGTGAGCAGCAGTCGCTCATATCCCCTTCACCTCTGCTGACCTTTCAGATCATTACTCACAATGGAAAAAAGAGACAGAGGAAAGAGGCTATTTTAGGGGACACGGCCAAGGTCTCCAGGAACACTTCAACTTTCTCCCCGTATCATCTTAAAATCTTTAATTGGCAGCTGTAAACCCTGATTAAATAAAAAAGCACTTTGAAGCACACAATACGAGCTCAGAGAATGCTACTGTACTCTGTGTGAACAGGGTGTGGGGGAGAAAATGCCAATTACTGTTCAGAGACCACATCAAGCACTTTTTTTTCATTCTGTAAAAAATGGCCTTAAAAATTCAGGAGCTGTTTCGTGGACTAATGAATGCTGGTCTTGAGTATGATATTATTTCAGCAGAGTGAGGCAGAGCTAAGGGCAGTATTATGAAAGAGGAGGTGAATTCATTTATAATGGAGTGTAATAGCAGTCCTGGCTCTCCTATAGGCGACTATATGCAGATCTCTTAGTCCGCTCTACGGGGGGAACAAGAAGAATCTGTAATATAGAAACACACACCGAGCACGCCACTGGAGAGCAAGAAAAGACAGAGCAGAAGTTAATAACCAGGTGACGGATGAAACGCAAAGGGACAGCGCTACTGCACATCTGTGCCTTTTTTTCTTCATTCTTAAAAGTGCAGGACATACAGTAGTAATTTAGAACAATAGCAGCTCCGGTTGTAACTAAATTACTCTCTGAGATGAGGATATGAAGATCGTCAAATAAAAGTTATTATACTGTATCCTGGGCGAATACTGAGTTTCCATTGACTGTGGGGTGTCACATAAATTTTAATAACGCTTGGCATTTCAAGCAAAACTGTTATATCATTGCGCCAAATGAATGTGTTCTGAGGTTTAATTGTTACTTTTCAGGGCACGCTGGAAAAAAAACCCCCCGTAACAAATTGCTTAGAAGTTGCCCAAAAATGTGTCTGCAACGAATGTGGGAATAAAAATTACCTGATTCATGGCAATAAAGACTCTTAATAAGTGCATGCCACACTCCTGTATCTGTGCACAGTGCTACCTTTAAGAAGCTAGAATGAAAAAACAAAACAACACACACACACACACACACACACACACACACACACACACACACACACACACACAAAATAGCTTGAGCAAATAAAGACCAAGAGAATTGGATGTGGGCAACCTCCATATTAAAATGCATGCAGTAATCCAGAGATTACAGGTATTAATAGCAAATGCATTCAAATAAAAATGTTCTCACACACTTTGATGCACTTTCACATTACAGCCTCAGATAGATTTACATTTTTTATTGCATAAAAAAGGGTGAGAAAGAATTAGCAACTTCAAATGTTATTCGTGTGTGTGTGTATGTGTATGTGCGTGTGTGTGAGTCCCTGAAGATAACAAGTCCCATCTCTCGCCCTGCTTCCCAGAGTGGCCGTCTCTAAGCTGTGCTAATCGATTGGCGAAGGAGGAAAAAGGGCCAGCTTTAATGTGTTGCATGTGAAGGATTTACTGGAGAGCAGAGCCGCTGAATCAATGGCGTAGAAAATGCATCATTAGGACAGAGTCGTCCCCTCACACCACCCACCAGCCCCCTCCCACCACCCTGCCCACCCCCTGCACCCGGCCCCTTGAGGGTCGGGGCAGAGAACACATGCAAACACACACACAGCCACACACAGACTTGCGCACAAACTGGGCTAACGTGACGCTTGAGCTCTCGTGCCACAAAGTAAAATACCTTCCTGAGCAACACTAACACCAAATGAATCACATGTAACATAAATGGTTGAGCACACACTCATGCACACACTTGTTAAAAGCTCCCCTGATGGCAAAACACACTCACACACACACGCACCTACACACACACTGAACGTCTAGAGCTGTCCCCAATATCCGGGCAGATGAATCGTCTCACTCTCATCCTACCTCAGCCATTTTGTCTGGAAATGTTTGGGAGACCCAAATTTAGCTTTTCACAATATGAATTATTAAACGTGGAGTGACTCCTAAGATGAACCAAAAGTCTGCGCTGTTACATACCAGGTCGGGCACTTTGGGAAATTTATTGATGCTGACTAATATAACAATGTACAACTGATAACAGATGGAGTTTTTTTTTTGGAGCATTTTCATGCCCAATCACTGTTCAGTGTTTCATTTGGGAACTTTATACTTGGCAGAGTGGAAAAACCTCTGAAACAGTGTTTAGAGCGTCATGGGACACTAAAACTCTCTTCTGAAAACCAGACAACACAGCACTTTAAGGCTGAATGTCTTGCTTCATCTCTTCTGTGATTTGGGTTGCTCTCATGGACGTCAGGGCTTAAGAAGAGAGAAAATACCAGCCCAGTTTCATAGAATCACCAGTACGCTCAGAGTGAACGATTCTGCACCTTCATAATGAATGTCCACAGCCAGTGTTCATTACCAGCACAGGATGTAGTGCACCCTGAGGCGGCAAGTCAGGGTGTGGAGGTTGGGGTTTCGGATGAGCACATAGTACATCTGTCTTTTATGCACAAGACTGGAATTTACCTCCTGTCACAAACTTGCTATTAATGTTTGTGTG
This sequence comes from Epinephelus awoara, assembly GCA_035609425.1. NCBI lineage: Eukaryota > Metazoa > Chordata > Actinopteri > Perciformes > Serranidae > Epinephelus > Epinephelus awoara. Next base: position 17,074,264 of record CM069296.1, read on the forward strand.
TGTGTGTGTGTGTGTGTGTTTTCATAATTAACTTTAACCATGATTTCCTTGACCTGGACCAAGGATTCACCTTGTCTAACCTTAATAATGACATGTTAATGTAAGCCTAATGTAATCTACATGTGCACATTTGCAGAAAGGGAGAATTTGAAAACATGACATAACAAATGTTGTCAGTCGTTGAGTTTTCACCTGTTTTCACGTGCGTTTTCAATATGCACATTGTAGGAATGCCTACCCATTTCAGTTTCCATTATCATAATTGTTGTCAAGCCCCTTTACAATTTTGTATTTTTCTTAATTTGGACCTAGTGCACCTGCCATAGTTGATGATGTCTTACTTCCCTAGGTTAGATCCATTGCATCCGTTGAAACACACTCACCCTTTCCTTCAAGTGACCATTAAAGTTTATTTTGGAATGAACTCTCCGTGCCCTACTCTCTAATCGGAGTCTGGTCCTTAGAGGAGCTGTTGAGCCAGCATCCCAGAGATTCCATCTCTACCACACACATAAAAAAACCCTGAGTGGGAACACCAGAAATTTGAAGAACATTTGAAACATTACCAAAAAGGTTTTTTGCTTAGTTGAAGGGGAAAAGTTGGTGAAGCGATATAAACCAACAAACTGTTCGAAGTATGTGACTTTAACAAAACAGAAATGCCATATCTCACCATGTTCTCTATGTTGTTTTCCACTATTTGAGGTTTGCTTGGAAATCTTTTAATCCTGTGATCCTGTTGGGACATCTTCTTCTGGAATGATTAAAAGTAATAACCTCGACGATTTCCATTCAAATAAATGTCTGCGAGGTAACCACCTATCGCCGCATGAGGTACTACAATGGTGATTGAGCGTATGGCCCGCTGATGAAAGCATTGCCATGTGCAGTATTATGAAGTGGGTGTCGAGGGTGACATCTGTGGAAAAAAATGCTGTAATTAAGATATTACTAATGCAAGCCCAACATTTCCCACTGCTTCAGCTTCACATTACAAGTATGTGTTTTTCACTGAGATTAGAACCTATTGTTCATCAAAATGTGTCTGCAAAACAAGACAACAGTCATTTTCTGCATTTTTTAAAAAAGCAGATCAGTTTGAAATATTGCAGGGAGTTACAGAACGAGAAGCAACAGTGAGCTGTTAGATGAAGAGCTGCGGGCGACAGGCTGAGGTGCACCTCAAACTTAGCGAGGTAACCAACTTTCACTTTCACTCTCACTGTGCCCTGCTGTCTGCAGACCAATGTCATGTGCAGGGTAAAATCAGATCACGGTTGCTCACAGAATGATGGAAAAAGGCCAATATTTGCCTGACTTATTATTGAAATGACAATAGTTTGTTTTGCTGCACCCAGAGCTCTGTGACCTTTAATATGAAATGTAGGTGTCAACAAATCAGCCAGGACTCTTTCCAGGAATCTTTGAGATTCAGTGGTACTTGATTGGAGAACCAACGCCACTGGCTGTTTATCTCAATGAACTGGCTCCTAAAAATATTCATACAACAGCAGAGAATGGAAACTTGCATTCATTTGCATTTTGTTTTGCTAATTTTCTGGCAATCAGGTTAAAATTTGCTCAACATTTAGATGGAAACCTGGCTACTGAATGTTATCCGGGGTTTTGCAGAATCATTCCTGTCTGGCGATAGGTTTGGAATCTGCAGACACTGAACCATCACACTACTAAATAAAATGCATAGAGAGAAGACATTTTTTTATGTTTTACTCTCTGTTGTTATGCAGCCTTGTATACTGGCATAACGGCCTGCAATAGATGGATGGATACACTGATAGACTGATAGACAGTTGACTCTATAATAAACATTCATGCACAGTATAGAATAATCTTTTTTTCTTTATCTTATCTGGTTTCTTTTGTGAGTGTAAAACATCTTTTAGTTGGATTTTTTTTTTTTTTCAACAAAAATGCTTTATTTTGAGATTTATTGGAATGACAGTGAGAGACGGTCCTGTAGCCTGGTGCAGTTTTGACGAAAATATACAAGTGTTTCAATAGTTTAAATGTTTTACTATGATCATACAATTGAATTTTCCATTTTTAAAAAGTTAGAAAATTTTGCCAATTATAGTTCTTACAAAGAAAGAAACTTGGAACCTGCAAAATTGGAGACTGAAAATAGATAGATAGATAGATAGATAGATAGATAGATAGATAGATAGATAGATAGACAGATAGATAGATAGATAGATAGATAGATAGATAGATAGATAGATAGATAGATAGATAGATAGATAGATAGATAGATAGATAGAGTCAACAGTCAGACAAGGACCTGGCAAAGCCGATTCATCAAATATCTGTCTGGAGATGAATCATGTATCACTAAGAAGACAAAGTGCTTTAACTCTGTCATGGGAGTGGTCCCATGTCTCGTCCCCCCGGTAAAACACTTACAGGATAAACACTCCCATTAATATTCCTCTGTGCACCTCTCCTCTCCACTCTACTCGCCTCTCCTCTCCTTTCCTCTCCCTGTCCTATTATCCTGCCTCGGCGGACATCCTGTCCTGTCCCGTCCGCCTTGCCAACCTGCAAGATGGAGATGAGAGGACGATCCAAACGCAGAAGGGGGAACATGAATCATTACACTTCCTGTTGTTGCACGCCGTCCGGGGAAGGAAGAGAGAGGACGCCCCCGGGGCTCCGATTGATTCCGGAGACTTAATTGGGTTTATTAGCCAAGATGTTGGGCCCCGCGAGGAGGCTCCCAGAGGCCGCCGAGTCCCCCCCACTCCCATTCCCACTCTTCTGAAGGAGAAAGCCTGCGTAATTGTTTTCCCTCCATCTTCTGTGTCATTGTCAGATGGGTCCTGCGGGATTATTAGCAACCCCAGGTCCCTCAATAATTCATCCAGAGCTATTTATACACAGATGGAGAGTCCTCTAAAGTCTCCCCCAGTGAGCTTATCTGACGCTTAGACAGACAGACAGAGAGAGAGAGAGTGATGGAGAGAAACAGTGCTACAAAGGGAAAAGCAAGAGAGAGACAGAATGAGAGAAAATGGGAGAGACGTACAAAGGGAGGAAGGAGGATGGAGAGAGGCGATCACAAAAAGAAATGCAAAGACGAAGCGAAGCAAGTCTGACAGTGTATAAAACAGTGCGAGCGAGAGACAGCAGCGTTTTAGGCAGACACAATGACAATGTTTCTGGTGTGCATTGAGTTTCAAGGTGAAACTCTCTCGTCTGCTTTGCCAAAGTGAACAAAAGCACCGTCCCGGGAATAGCACACCCTCACGCAACACACATTAATGGCTTTTAATCTTCCCCCCTTTTTCCTCCATTTAACACAATTAAGATGTTTGCAAAGCTAACATGGACCACTAGTCGCTATAGGAAGGACAGATGAAAGACATTCGGGGATTTCCATATGCAAAGTAAACACAGTTATCCGTCCTTTCGAACGTGTCAATGCGTAAGACCAACAAAACAGCAGCCAGCCATTTCTTAAATCACCTAATAATTCAAACATAACATTAACACATTAGCATATTAACATTAGCGCATTAAGTAGCTTCTAATCCCAAACAGATAGCAGTTGGGCTACAGGAGGCTGCGCGGCGTGCTTTTATAATGGCTTTGCAGATACCTGTGTCTCCCTGTCTGCAAGTTGAGGGGACATTTTGTTGTCGTCAGGCTAATGAAGCCTTTGGCGCACAAAGTTGATTTTCAAAGTCCCTTTGTTGGTGCTCCAGCCACAGATAATTATATATATTCATCCCCTTTGGCAGTCACTTTTATCCAGCTCATTTAGAAAGCCTGGCTTCCTCTTGGACAAATTGGGACATTGAAAGGCAGATTGGAGTGATAGTTTTTACATTTTGCATCGATGGCACATTACTCAGGGCAAGTATAGTGTCGGGGAAAAGACTCGCTTAAACACCCTGTATAAGCTGGCCATTTGTCTGTCGCAAATAGTATCAGAAAAGTTATGTCATTATCTAAAATACATTCTTTCAGCCTGTATAAATGGGAAAATCTTGCACTGTAAATCCATAATGGACCATAACACAGAGCTTTGGGTCTGGAGCCTAACTGCCGATTAATTCACAGAAAATGTAATAAATCACAAGCAAATATATTTTCTTTATTTACAGGCTTAAGTGAGGGACTGTTCTGCAGCTCAGTCTGTCTACTGAAGTTAAGCAGAACACAAAGTGATACTTCTAAACTTTGCTCAACTAACTGAACATGCAAAGTAAATTATTTACTTTGTCATGTTTCTCTCTTGATGATTAAATTTAATTACGATGATAAAATTATAACTTTAATGTTGCTGATTAAAACATTTTCATGTTTAACTTAAACTGAAACCACTTTTAATGAAAATATTTTTGGAACATGACATTGGAGACTTGTTTTCCATTTTATTTGTGGACTTTTGTTGGCTTTGGGTACGGCCAATGCCAAATTAATTGCTCCTGCCCAGTGCGTCCTCATGGTATTGATAAACGATCCATAGAGGGACGCGTTGTTTTCTCTCTCTCCTACACACACACACACACACACACACACATACACACTCACACATGCCTGCTCTCATGCACAGACTTCTCTGTCTCTATCTATAAACCCATGAAATCATTCCACACCAAGTGAAGCGGGGTATGTATAGGTTTGGCCAGGATTCCCATCTCCTGTTCTGTGATTAAAGGACCAAACTAATGGGCTCTGTCTCGTCGGGAACCTGTGTGGGGCTGGGAGAGACCTCAGAAGCCATTAAATTGCAAATCTGTAATAATTTGCTGAAGGCTTTCTGTCCAGATCATTCCCTGGGCTGATTTGTGCATTGAAGTAACGCTCTGAATGGCCAAGCACAAGCCCAGCTGAGCCCAGTGGCTAGCCAGCCAAGTTAGTCTACTAGAAGGCACACGCCGGATACACACAGGGCCATATTTACTTTACGAGAAACCACAGTGCAAACCTGTGCCTCGCTTTTCATTTAATTTGCGTCTGCAAAAATTAGGGCCTGATTCACGAAGGCGGCAGCTGATCAGTCAATAAGCAACTCGGCCTCTGAGTGAAGGAGACCCTAAAAAGCACAAAAAGTGTAGACAGTGGTCTGAGGTGTCTTTGATCAGCAGGCTGAAAAAAGAAATGTTGAATAAAAACACTTAATATTTAATACAATGGACACTCCAAAGCAATTAATTTGGCTGCAATAACCTCATAATAATATGTATTTATATAATTGTTAGTTCAAATGTTCAATTCAATCAATCAATTTTATTTATAAAGCCCAATATCACAAATATAATTTGCCTCACAGGGCTTTACAGCATACGACATCCCTCTGTCCTTTAGACCCTCACAGCGGATAAGGAAAAACTCCCCCAAAAAAACCCTTTACTGGGGGAAAAACGGTAGAAACCTCAGGAAGAGCAACTGAGGAGGGATCCCTCTTCCAGGACGGACAGACGTGCAATAGATGTCGTACAGAACAGATCAGCATAATAAAATGACAGTAATCTGTATGACACAATGAGAGAGAGAGAGAGAGAGAGAGAGAGAGAGAGATGCAGGACATCCATTACATGAAAGTAATAATATTGTCATATGTTAAATATATAAATACACTTCTGAGGAAATTGAAAATGAGGTATATAAATAATATAAAGTGTGCATTCACTATAGAGCATTAGGAGCTCAGTGAACACCACGTTTAAGGTGAGTACTCTGCTTGCTCTTTGTTTGATGTAAGTAAAATACTCAAACCTTGTGTTTGTTTGCCATTGGCTACAGCTCCATTTCTTTTGTTACGTATTGCTCAATGAAATTAAGTGAAAATGTTTTTGATTTCCGTAGAATGTGTATTTTCTCATAACCACCTTCATTGTGTGTTAACATACCCGTGAAGTTTTCCACCTGCTCCCCGGTAAAGTGATCCTCACAACCTGCACAGACCTGCTTAAATCCAGCTGAACGTCAGTCACTCACACTTATGTTTCCTCACTTATTTCCAAGAGCCTCCCTTAAAGACCCTAAAACATTTTTTTTGTCAGTCAATACAATAAATGGACTCCAACATGGACCCTCAGTTCTCTGCCAAAGTTAAAACTGTTGCTTTCAAGGCCGTAGCCATGAAGTCAACATGAGGGGGGAGGGCAAATCTGCTGAGGTAGTCTGACCCCCCCAACCCCCCATTATATTACATTATTTATCACAAGCATGTAAAGCTGTACAGTGTACTGTACACGACATAAATGACTGACACCTGACATGAGCAAACTGACAAATATAACATAATTTATGAACAGCAAGATGTTAGTGTTGGTTGAATACGCCTGTGAGCTGTGTTCTGTTGGGGTACGGCAACACCACTTGGACAAACCACATGCAGAACATGATTTTGGTGCTGGTTATTTTGGAAATTGGTGTGTGGTTGCCTGTCGCAGGATAGCAACTTGTTTTTAATCTATATTTTTTTTTATCAATATATATTATAAGTGCTATCTTGGTTGGTTTGGATGAGCATCATCAACAGCTAATCAGATTTCTGGTTTTCCATCCTTTTTCAAACACTTTTTTTAAGCTCTCTAAAAAGTCTTTACACTTTTTAGAGAGCTTAAAAAAAGTGTTTGAAAAAGGACACAATCTTTTATTTTATTGCTGTGACTCGGAGTATTGGAAATGACTTCATAACAACAATAGTTTGTCCAGACTTGTCGCAGCATGAGGCTAAAATCTTGTGTCACCCAAAATGTATCAAAGATATTCGTCCTCTCACCTGCTGTGTGTTGATGGCAATGTGACTGGACTGATAGGCAGACATTTATCCTGGCAGACGCTAAACACACTAAAACTCAAATACAAACTAGTGCATATTGAAATCCGGGATGAAAGAGCAGGGGTTAATATACACGGGGAATAAATGATTGCTTGACAAACATACAGTAAAACCTGTCCAATTAACATGTTGTCAGAGATCACTCTAATATGGAGGGCACTTGCTGATTTACCCCCGGGGTGGCTGAGAGCTGCAGGGGTCTAATTCTGCTCCCATCCCAGGAAGGTCATTCTTCCTTCTCGAGCCATGATGGCCACAGAGTAGTGCTTAAATCTGGCAAAACGCAGCCTATAAATTACAGCAGAGGACAGAGGGGTCAAAGCCTGGCATGGAACTGGGCCAGAAGCTATCAATCTGCCGGGGCCAGCGAGGGCGACATCTGTCTCTGGGACTCCCTCACTCTTTCTACTTCTCTCTCTCTGTCTGTCTTTTCTTCTCAGCCCCTTCCCTCTTCCTTTTTGCTCACTCCGTGCCTGTCATTGAACAATCTCCCCGTGCCTCCATTTTTAGTCTGCACCTCTCTTTACAATCTCTGCTCTCTTTCTTGTATATCGCTCTGCCTCTTGATATTCTTTGTCTGCCTTTGTGTGCAACCCCCCACCCGAACTCTCTTCCATGGATCTCCCTCGCCTCTTTTCACGCATTCTCTTACATCATCCCTGTTTCAACATCTCTCTAATTCTCCTTCCCTCTCTCCCCTCGCTCTCTCTGTCTTGAGCTCCTTGTCGTTTTACGCACTCTTGCACCATCTCCCTCTGCAGCGATATGTTTTGGTCTATCTGCTCTCCAACCAGCAGGATAGGATAAAGCCTTGATGTACTTTCCCTCAATGTGATGCCAATATGATTTGAATGGTAATATCTGATAGCAAAAGGCACTGATTTGCAGTTTTTTGGGGGAATGAAAATGGAATGATATGGACCCAGTGGGTATCCAGAAACAAATGGAAAAAATTGAAACACAAACTCAAAGCTCTTCGGTTGCCTTTTGTCATTCAGCACTGTGCCAACTAAATATATTTCTTAAATATAAAACAGAACAAAGCTTCTCTGGCCTGAGTTACTAACTTCTGACATCCCTCTCACATCTGTTAAAGAGAAGTGATAGCATAAATGTAGGATGCTGACTCTGGGAGTCAAAACTTGCCAAGCCCAATCGACAACAAACTGTTCTTTTTGGTCGATGCTCCTGCTAGTTTCATCAGAACATCTTGCATTACATTTGCTACCAAAACCTCTGAAAACTTCTGCATGACTTATTAATCCTCCTCCATTTTCTGAATCAAACCTGCTCTTGAATAATTGAGAGAGATCTTTGAAAAGCCCTAACCTCCATTCCCACCTTCCTTTTACAAGTCAACGTGGTGCATTTTTAATTGGGGGGACATGAAATAGGCATGAAGGGAGATGGGGGAAGAAAGCGAATTGAATCAGGGACACTCAAACCTGGCAGTCATCGCACAGCACAGGAGACGGTATGCATGCATACAGAGGAAGCTAAATATGTGTGCGGCCTGACAAGTCACACATGCTCGACAGTCTTTGACGCGCTTTCTGTCTGGGACAAATAGTACACGGCTCGTGTAATCCCTGCTTTGGTGTATTCCAGCAGGCAGACCCAGATACGCCACTTCGAGTTATGTTTAGCAATTTGGTTGCGAATAAACATCAATTCAACTTTCTATGAACCATAAATCTCCAAAGCCGAATGATTTGTTTAGTGTATATGAGCCAATTGTGTATGGGCTAAAAAGGTAATTGAAAGTATCATGTATCACTGGTTGGAGGAATCACAGGGGCTTATTACAATATCTGTTTGCAAGGTAATAACAATGATTTGATTTTTTTCCCTGCGATATTAAAACACAACTTGACCTTGAGAACAATGTTAAAAAAACATTTAAATGTATTAGCTGCAGTTTGAAGCCAATAAAAGACATTTGGAGCAGAATATGTAACGAGAATAAATGCTTAACGGAAACGCATTAATGGGCCACTGCCACAGTTAGCTGTGACAAACTTTGCTTCTATTTTTCACATTGCTGCTGTGTCATGCTGCTCGTTCCTCGTGGAAAGCCTCTGCAGCAGAGAGCTGCAGCTGGACCCATTTTAATGTGCAGACACTGAGGGTTCGAGTCTGGTTTCGGCCTTAAATATAAATACTACAATTAAACATTAAAAGTTACTATAAAGTACTGCTTCAGTTCGGCCTGATATTTGGTACATGCACTACTATACTCTGCAGTTTAATCACACACACACACATTCATATATCAAAACCATATGCACATAAAGGGATGAACACACAACAAATATACAGAGAAAATGTATACATGCCCGTATAAACACACACATATACTGTACACATACAGATATTGGGTGCGGATATTATAATATTCCCTATCATAATGCCTCCTCACTGTGCAAAGCTTGATAAAAGGAGCCTGCAGCTCTAATCCAAAAGGCAAAAAACACCAGTTTCCAAGTTCACGCACAGAGGAGATTCATAACCTTTTGACTGGCGAACAAAGGAAATAGTGTTTAAGCCTTTCACGCCGAACAACTACATATAGAGCATGGTGCCCGTGTAATTGCTTGGCACAGATAAGAGAGCCAGAAATGGAACAAAATGTAAAGTATATGGAATAACAGAGAGCGAGATCACATGTGGGTACTATAATGTGTGAGGCTGCATGAATATGTTTTTATTTATCGGTATATTTTACTTAGCTAATCCTGAACTATGATGATTTTTTTAAACTTGGAAAAAAAAAGAAGCATATTAAGAAAAAAAGGCAGGGCTCCTCCCCACAGGAAGCTCTATTATTAGTAATGAAATCATCAGTGGAACAAAAGTAAATCTCAAAAATAACATGTAAGACTTTCCAACATTTCAAAAGTATTGCATTCCCCATCTCCTGAACCGGCCACCGGTATTTGAAGCGGGGGGGCTTGGAAGTGGTATTAAGCGTACCTAAAAGATTGAAGAGGCCTTAAGCGTCAACTTTTTAAAAATTGAACACGAAGCACAATAATACTTAGCTGATGCAACAGCCTTGAAAACAGAAAATATTTACCTCTCCAAGGAGCATTTGTCAAAAAAAAAAAAGGATTTTTTGCTTCATCCTCTGGAAGAACAGTACACCGGGGCAATGCACGCGGCAGTAGGAAAGCAGGAGGGAAGCGTGTGCAAGTTGTTTAGCCTCTCTTTATGGAAAACAAAAGGCCAAATGTTGATGAAACATTTAAGGCAGACTTTATTTTAACCCAGCTGTGGGCTATCGGCCGAGGAGTTTAACTGTGTCAAAACACAAGAAAGCTTTTCCACTGTGCATATAAATGTTTCAGAGATGTTTTTCGCTCTCGAAACTGTTGGAAGTATTATGGATCACTTTCGTCTCTAGTATATCAGAATATTGATATCCGAGTGTGAGTTAACACAGTCAGTGGTCTTATGGGAAAAATAAAACATCACATGCCTGGAGAGATTCTCACACCAGAAAATTCACTTGAAAATAAGCAAATAAAAAAGCTTCTATCTATCTATCTATCTATCTATCTATCTATCTATCTATCTATCTATCTGAAAATTGCTGAGATCAGCAGTCTCTCTGACCCGTAACGATGGCCACAAATCTTCAGTGCTATGCTTCTCCACAGGTCAGCACTGCCGTCCACAGTGAGCCATGACATTGCCACATGGAACCATTAACTACACACTAACACCCTGATATATGCTGACTCCAACATTTATGATACCAGACATGCATGCCACTCCTGAACTATCAACACAAAAAGTTTTCTGAGAGGCAAATGTCTATAAATGGCAATGTGATTGTATGTTTGAAATTACAGTCATTTCAAATATGCGGCACACTTTAAACCCTTTGTTGTTGGAACATATTGAGAGGTGAGGACCAGAGAGTGGTGAGTGACATTTGACCAACGTTATAGGACAAGCAAAATGAAAAATGATCTTTCTTTGTTGCTTTTATTCTTAAATATTAAAACTTCATAAACATGTGGATGACAATGTACTAAATTAACAATATTTATAATATTTATTAAAAAAAAAAAAAAGTTTTTAAGTAAGTGCAGTTACGTCCGTTTTGACCCCAATTAGTTCAGTGTGTTCAGTGTTAAATCTTTTGGTTTATGATTAATAACTTAAGATTGGTTAAGAATTCAAAAGTACCCTTTTGGGTATTTTGCTCATCAGGAGCTTTCATTTGATATATATATAACTCATCTTTGCCCCAAATGCCACATATGCCCTTCTAGTTCTCACCCATCAGTGTGTTACCAATATATGCGTATATATATATGTATATACATGTACACACAACATATTTACCTTTGTATACTTTTACCAAACTTACAATTTGTGCTGAATGTACGTCAGCTTGTTTCATCCACTCTTTAGGAAGTGAAATGAGATGACCATGTAGGTAGAGCCATCCCTTTACATTATCTCTCTCTGTCTGTATGTAAAGGTCAGTGGTTTTAATGAGAGGACCGCCGAGGTCAGACGAGCCAGAGGGCTCCACCTCCCTGACAGGCCTCATGACTCCAAACCTGCTGTTAGCATGCTAATCCTTGCACGAGCTCCACGAGCACTCCCTCCTTTGGCTTGGTGCGGTCATCTCTCACTGTGACTAACTGGCTCCCTGCTCGGCCATCAGCCGGCCCCCATCTGACAGTCCCCTCCAATAATAATGGACAACAGAGGCAGTGCTGCCTTGACAACGGCCCTCCTGACAAATTAGGCTCACTGTACTCCCCGCTCAGGCTCCGCCTCTTGTTTCCCCTCTTGTTGCTTGGCAGTTCTGGGCTGTGCCAGGACAGGGGTGGCAGTGGCGGGTGTAGGTGTGGCGCTGGTGGTCGAGTGTACTTTGGTACGAAGCGACCCCCCCTGTGACACATGTTGCCTTTCTCCCTGACAAAACACTCAAAAATCGATTGCGGCGCGTCTTCATAGAAACGGGGCACAATGTGGGGCCTGAGCGCGCATTCTGAGCTGAGCTGAGTGGAGGATTCTGGGCCAGTGAGGAGAGGAGGAGCACATGAGCACACACACACACACCAACACACACTCATCCCAAACCAAATGCGAGAGGAGGAGAGAGAAGGATCCCACAGAGAGAGGATGATGCAACGAGAGTGAAATTTTTCGGCCGGAACGCATGCTGCATTAACGCAGACCTGCAGGACGAAAAAACACACCCGCACTTCTCTCTCTTTGTTCAGAGCCAAATTTGGCTTTATCCTCCTTTTTTTTCCTGCAGACGGTACTCCTCTAATGGCAACCTGTAACACCTAATTGCCTGCAATAAAACACAGCATGAGACTTTCATGTTTTTGGCATCGTGACTTCCTGGCCTCACCAAACACGATGAGCCCAATGATCTGCTCTGAACCTGCTCCCCTGACACATTCACTTAAAAGGGCTGAAATATCAATACCATAGACGTTCAGAGGGAACCATAACTCCCTTTATGTGCTGCATAGATTATAGCCCCCATCTGTGGCATAAGCCATCTGCAGTATGGGTAAATTTTAACACGATTACTATTGGTCATTACGCTGTATCTCCACTTGTTTGATTTTTAAACATATTAAACCATTTTCTCAAGTATTGAGATTAAACTGAAAAACAGCCCACATGTTATCATTAATCACCACAGTTATTTTACCAGTGGTGTCTTCTTTTAAAAGCAGATGACCCGCACTGAAGACCTGTGACATTTTATTTACATCACTTGCCAGGTCAAAATGGACTTTTTGGCCCAAATCTAAGTGAAGTTTCAGCACCTGCTTTGACTTTGAGCAACTCTCTGGCTTTGCAGCCACTTTAACTGTCTGAGCCTATGGCGAGAGCTGTTGCTAATGTATTTAGTTTGGCCAAGGACAAATATATTACTCGCATTAAATTACCACCAAATGAAACAACAGCCGTAAAACAAACTTGGTGACAGTTGCATTTGCATTTGCTCGGAAAAAACGAACATGTAGACAATAAAGGTTTGGCCTGGAACACAATACTGCCTGAAGATGTGACAGCAGTAAACAATAGATAACACCTTCGGTTATTAAATGTCTTCCCCGTATCATTGCAGCTCAATTGCCCCGGTGATTATTACATGAAATCAGGCTGATGAATAGTGCTAGCAATCATATCTACACCTTCTCTTCCCGAATAGATCCCCACCTCCCATGCTGCATTGCCAGGGAGAGGAGAAAGAGAAAAGGGCTGGCTCTTTGTGCTAGCCGTGCCTCTCAGCCCCGTTGTGCTTGGTAGCAGCAGCAGCAGCAGCAGCCGGTGACCATTATAAATGGCCTCTATTAGCATGGCTCGGTCGCAGAGGGGAGAGAAATAAAATCATTGGGAGAATGTAGGCCTGCACTGGTGTCCCTGCGCCCGCTCCGAGCCTCTGCAGACCCCCGTCCCATACTCCCCTCCTCCCCGCTCCCTCCACCCCTCCATTCCAAGGGGACAGAATCCTAAAGACTAGATTACTAGTGATACATGGAGTCATTATGGGGAGGGTTATGGCAATAGTATCACAGGCACGGCTGACAATGGCCATAATAGGGGTCTCTTTCTTCAGCAGCATTACCATAGCAAAGGCTGTTTCTTTAGGCTTGTTGATGTACAGCAGAACAGGAGAGCCTTTTATTACCTGCCTTAGCAGAAAAAAAAAAAGCTCTGTATTATCCAGCTGAAAACCATGCTTATTTCTTTGTAAAAGTGCCCTGTCTCTTTGGGTAGAGTTAAATGAATGCAACAGTATCCCCAGATGAGGCATTACATTGTTAGCGATGACAGTTACCAAGTCGTGTGCCATTTGGAGAGGAAAAAAACAGAGGTAGAACAAAATTGTAAAGGAAATGACAGTTGATCATCTACAATCTCCGGTTCAAGCCGAGGCTTTTGTGCTACTACAGCCATTATCCAACATGATGCACTGTCACTGGAACAGGCAACATGTCAGAGCGAGTACATAAAGTGAAGACAAAAGGCGAAAAAGGGAAAGCAAAGAATGAGGGGGATCAAGCAGAGTTAATGAAGAGGAGAAAAGATGGAGGAGAAGAATAGAAGAGGAGTTTTCTGGTGGGCAGCTCTATAGACCTCAGTCCACTGGAGCATTTCACACCTTAAAGGGTCATCATGCCCTCGGTTTGACTCTTTCCACTCTATAGCAGGACTCTGAAAAATGCATACTGCACGAAGGAGCTGAGGGAAAAGCGGAGAGGGGAGGGTCGTGACAGATCGGAACACGCATGTACAAAATGTACAACGTTATTTTAGACCACCAAAATGGCACTGATGAGTTGACAGTTTTTCAGCTTCTGGTTGGCAACAGTGAGCCAAAACCTTTTGGAACAAATACAGGAAAAAGTGCCAGAGATTAACAGTTTAGATAGCTTTCATTTCACAAGGCACAGAGAAACAGCATGCATCATTTCCCTCCAAAATATTTGTGTATCTTCTCATAAATGTATTTACTTTTGTCTCAAACTCTCGCTGTGATTGCATCCCATACCTGATTCACGCTATGCTGTGTAGTCTTCAATAAAAGCAGTATGATGGCAGAGCAGGCAGTCACTCACTGTGCCTGTTATTTGTGGGACGTGCTGTCTTTCACTGCTAATTTGGGGAAGCTTCTATAGAAACTTCAGGAAGGTGTTAGGAGTGTGTGGAGGGTATGCGGCCTTCGAGCAGGTTGCAGGAAGCCAGTGAGCTGGCGAGCAGCTAGAGCCTCCAGCTAGTTAAAATATGAGCGCAGCGGGGGCTCGCTAATGAAAGCGGGGGCCCAGCCTGGGAAGCAGGGCCGTATATCGCGGTGAGGAGACAGTTCTTAGAATCAGCTGGCGAGCCGTGCCTATAGTTCTGGGGCCACTGGTGATTAACTGTCCAACAGGGAGTCGCTACTACAGCTGGGCTATTAATAAAAGATAACCCCCCCCCTTTTCCCTTCTCCACCTCTTTGGTTTCCCCATGCCTGCAGACAGTCTCCGCCCTCTGCGATTATTTGTATATCATAATCATTTCCTGACACATGGTGCATGTCACACATTGTTTACATGGGACAGAGGGGGCTTTAAAGGGAGGAAGAGAGGGGGGGGCTCCCAAAAAGTGATAGCTCATTCTTAATGTACTTTGCTCCCCTGGGTGATGTCCTGCAGGTATTGCAGATCAATTAGTGACCTCTCATTAGATGGTGATTTGCAGAGAATGACCCTTCCCTTGAGAGTGGAAAATAAAATACAGGGATAAAGCAGAGTCATTCCTGTTGCACCAAAAACACAAGGCAGGCTGTTAATATTACACCAAAAGGCCATGTAGCATTGTTATCCCAAAAGTTTATGATAATTCCTAACTGTAAGGAAGACAGGGCACTGGGATCAGGTATAGACACCAGCTGCACAGGGTGAGAAAGTTTTTAAAAAAAAAAAATCAATTAAAATATTTCTGTGCAATTTACATTTCTATTTTATAGTTTAAATTTCATATTTAAGGAGGAATAAGTCAGATCACCAGCACCTGAATATCTCAAAAAGCGTTTAAAAAGGCTGTAGAAAAGTACTATTCATTGGCCTACTGGTCTTGTGTTGCACACGTGCGTACACACGTGCACGCGCGACCGCCCCCCTCCTCACGACCAACACCCCCCCCCCCCACCCCTCCACACACACACACACACACACACACACACACACAGCGAGAGAGTTACGGGCAACAGAGTGTACGGTGCTGCGGGCAATCAAACACAGCCTCCCCGCTATTGCAACGTGAAAACGTGAGGTTAATGGCCTGGATTTAGCGCTGTAGTGAATGAAAGCACGTTTACAACCGCCGGACTAGATGTGTGAATACTCCCGTGCACACACTGCCCACATAGGAACATTGCTCCTCCTAATATCACCCTACATAAATTCATGCCGTCGTGACTCCCGATTCGTGACACCCTCATGCTTGGATATGTTTGCCCAATAAGACTGAAAATGATGCACTGGATCGGAGAAGCAATGAAAAGTCTAACAAAGGGATAAATATCCTTTTTTTTGCTTGCCACAAATCCCGACAACAACATGCGTAAAGTCAGCCTGACGGGAAATTGCACAATTTGCCAACAATCGTGATTTTAGGATCCTCACTCTCACCAGTGTGTGACAGATTTCACACTGACAAAAACAAGTGGAAGCACAGTTGTCTCAGGGAACACGGGCTTAACCCACCTTTGTGCATGCCCGTGAAGCGGTCCTTCAGCACAGTGAGCTCGTAGATCTTGCCGAACTCCTCGAAGAGGGGCCGGAGGTCCTTCTCGTCCAGGTTGCGGGGGATCTGACCGATGAAGAGTTTGATGGCATCGTGGTCCTTCATGGGGATGGTGGCCGGGCAGCCCACCGGGCTGTGGCTGTGGCTTAATCCGTTCACGAGCCCGTTCGTGCTGGCGGAGACTACACCGACACCGTGCACCGTGCCGTCCACCTGCCCGTTGGTTAAAGTTGCCATCTTCGGACCGGCCAGTGAGTTGGGATGGGTACAACAGCAGCAGATGGTGATGGTGGAGGAATCGTTTTTTACGTTGAAAAATAATAATAAATAAAAAAAAAGCTGGTGGAAGTCTTGGTCAAAATTTGGTTCCGAGACCAAGCCGTGCCAGAGCTGATTCCACTCTCGTCCTATCAAAGCCAATATTTACACTGATGTGAAAACACATGTAGCATTTGGCGAAGACGCATATCAAAAGCGCGCAATGCCGTTGGTCCCGGTGGAGGCTTTGATTCCTTATATTTATGTCCTACCCAATAACTCGTTCATTGATTTCATAAAAGAGAGACAGAGAGAAAGAGAAGGGGGAGGGAGAGGGAGAGAGAGAGAGGGAGAGAGAGAGACCAAGAGCGTTCACTGTCTATTTACACCCACGTTCCCTCGTCCCAGCTTCTTGGCACCCTTTTATTTTTTTGCATTGAGGAGTCGGTATGGGTGTCTTCTCGGTTTAAACGGACGGGGCCAGTTCAATCTCTGCCAGAACAGTGGGGAGGTTTGAACAAAGGGGGGCCGCTATAAACTCGGCATATGTCAAACCCAGCGTTTTCTGTCCCCCCTTTTCTCCTGCGAGGACCGAGTGGTACATTCCACCGAGGGGAGAGGGTCTATAAATAGAGAAATATAGAGAATACGGTCCTTTGTGCTCCTACTCAGAGCAAATAACTACACATTCACCAGCTCGAGAATGCATTACATCGTGACTGACATGCACACTGTTCTTATTAATGGTAATAAGCTGCACAGCTGTCTGACAGCAGATTACTCCTGATGTGTTTTTGCTTCAGTCAAAATAAAGAGTCGCTGTAGGTGTGATGGGAGAGGAGGTTTGATTTGTGCTTGAATCACACTTCATATCATCTTGTAGCTTTCCTCATCTTCGACAGCAGCAGCAGCAGCAGCAGCAGTGACTCGCTGCGTCCTCACTTCGCTCCTGGACCGTGGACAGCTCCGTGGTGCTGAAACGCACACAGCCCCACAGGCGAAACTAAAAACACACCGATGCAGGATTCATCCGACGGTTCCGACTGCTCGTTAATGTCGACTGCAAACGCATTTTTTTTGTGTGTGTGCACCGGTGAGACGACGTATTATTAGCTTCCTCTGCCATTTCCAAAGTCATGTGGATTAGACGATTTGATTTCCAGAAAGGGGAAGTCTGTGAGCACCGCCGAGTGGCGTACAGAGGGGGCACATCAGAGGGGGAAAAAAGTCACACAGGAGTGGGACAAATTGACACGACGCACGGAAAATCCACATTCAGCGACGTCGGCAACTCTTCAGGCTTCCTCACACTCACAAAGACAAAAGCAAAAAGAAAAATCTCAATCATAATTCACACTGTAAACACACAAATACATCCGAGGAGCTATTTCGTCGTTAAAAAAGGGGGCTGATTGATCATTTGGAAGGACATGTAATATTCAGTTTCCTCGTGAAATTAATTTTGAGCTTACTTCAGGCCTTTAGGCACCAGCCAAACAGTTTTTTAATCAAATTTAAAGTGGCCAGTCTGATTATAGCAGTACTTGATTTATGAAAATCTAGTGTGAGTGAGTTAGGTGCTGATATTAAACCCCATTCAGAGTGAAGGTCTAAAACAATTACACATAAATTGAAAGCACATTTACGTCTGTGATAGAAATTAACTGAGCATTCCTGATTAAACAGGTAGAAAAAAAAGGAGAGAAATTCCTGCTCCCTTGGGTTCAACATATTACATTTTTTTTTAGCACCATGCTCCAGACAGAATGATCTTTATTATCTGACACTGATCATCTTACTGTTTTGCCCATAATCTGTGATCTTACAGCTCTGAATTCAGTGACCTGGGGAAGGTGCAAATGGAGTGACTCTCAAAGTGGGCAGAATTTATGATGACGGACACGTCTTTTGGATACATAAGATCAGATATTTCTCCATTTAATTCTAACCTGAGCACTGGCATGGCCTCTCTGTTCAGATCACCGGCTATTCTCTTTTATTCCTTTCAGTTCATGGTGTTTATCTCTGTTCCTAAAGGACAGCTACACCTGAGGTCATGGCAATGTGTTAATGATAAGAGTGCTCATATTCCTACTGAAATCCAGTCTGAGGAATGTCACTTAAACAATCAGCAAGGTATGTGGAAAATTAATCAGTGACAGTGGAGGTATAGCCTGTAATGTGTCTCAGGCTGGGTGGTCCTTAACCATGTCTCTGTCTGCTTCAGTGTGGGATGCTATCTCACAGAAAGACAAGCAAATTAATATCCACATGTTGAATAAAGATGCATATACAGTTTGATCTACACTGTGTGGAATACAAGCAATGTACTTGACACACACACACACACACACACACGTACACATAATTGTGTGTACAACCACGCAAAGCCGGTAAAAGTTGTTGCCTCAGAGGTGTCACGGTATACCGGTATTGACAATAACCGCGATATTTAAAGATTAAATACTGATAACATGTTAATCATACACATATTATAATATCACAAATAATCCAGCACCTCTTAAATAATTTCTTTCCCTTCTCACTTTGTCTCCCCCTCCTAACACCATCTGGTTTCCTTTTCAATATCAATTAAGCGTAATTGCTCTTTCTGTTCACTTTTGTATTGTTATGGTTACAGACTGTCTCCACCTTCCCACACTCGGATTTGGAGTGTAATTAATTTGCCAAAAAGGACTATAAAAACATAAGCAACGTTCAAGATTAATTCGACTGAATATATTATTTTTCAAAATTCCTATAGATATTTTGCGATAACACTGTTACTGTGAGCTGTTTTGGCCACAGTAATCATAAAGTACTACACATATGATAATACTATACCTACTATATATGATAATATGTTATATTCATGTCAGGCCACAGGGTAAAGTGTGGGGTACACAGACCACAATCCTCCAGTGATGATCAAAATGAACTGGTTGTGTACTCCAGTTCTGCTTCAGTGTCTTCAGTCAAACCACGCAGCCCCAAGGCCTCACAGTATAGCAGCGACATCCAAGGCTCATAATGTTGACCTATTTGTTTTCATTTTTTGGCTATGAGGCATACCCCCCTCCGCCTAGACATTAGCCAACCATTAAATAACAAAAGCTACACACTCGGCGCCTCTCTCACCTTTTTCTGCTCCTCCGCCAGCTAAATGGCCCGGTAATGTCATCCCGTTCTCACGGCATGACCGGGCCCCGGCGGGGCGGGAGGGGTGGAGAAGGGTGGAGGTGGAGAGGGAGGGTGGGGGACTTGGCTTTCTTTGGCATGACACCGTGCTCTGCTCTCCAAGCTTTCCCTCGGGGCCACACTCCATTCACCACAGCAGCCTTGCCTGCGCTCACGCCCGACTTACCTCAAGCAATATTTTTTAATACAAGGGTGAAATGGGAGGGCACAAATCATTGTAATTATGTTCAGTGGGTACTGCTGTGATGATTATGTAAGGTATGGCGCCACGATGGTTCCCTCACGGTCTGTTTCGTCACACAGTCTACCTGTGAGCCACTATGAAATGTTTTCAGTGTCGCCCGGAGTGAAATGGCTTCGGTGACTGAGCCCATCGGACTGATAATAATAACACGCAATTAACGAGCAAGACGTGTAACTGTGTGTCTTTTCGCTCCCAAAATGGCACTTATTTTAATCCGTTTGGGTATACTCAAATGTGACTGTGTGGCTCTTCAAATCATTTGTGCCCACTGCACAGGCATACTGAGAGCAATTCAAAGCACCAGGTCTGTCAAACACTTTTCATTTTTTATTCTCTGTAACACTAAACTCTGTATGAAAAAATATTCATTGTCATTTACAAAAGCTGTGTAGTTATATGAATCAAGGCTGGACTTTGTTAATATTTGCAACCTATTAATGACAAAGCGGCAGTTGTGCAACAGGACCAGATCTGCCTCTGTCCATGGTGCTGAAACTAACACAGGGCCCTGCTACCAAATGTACGCCTCTGTTCATGGTGCTGAATTTAATATAGGGCAATACGGACAAGTGTTGCTCTTTTAAAAGGCAAGGAGCACAGTAAATCCTCAATAACACCTCGGAAAGCTCGAGGCCTATAAGACGACAGCATGGACAAGGTGTAGACAACCATATGGGGACTCCATGTTTCCCTCAAAATATTCTCTGAGCTCATCAAAAAGAGGTCACTTCATTCCCTCCCCCTCCCCTTTCCAAATGAACCTTTGCAATCATACAGCACAAGAGGCCTATTTTGCCCTTGGAATATTGCTCCCCCGCTCGTCATGGCTTCAATTTTCAGTTTCGGCACTGTAAACGGTTGCAGCAAGGCAAATAAATGAAAAGGGAAATGAAATTCTGGGTAGCCAAGTTACACAAATAGATTGATAATCTGCATGGGGCACCATAAAAAGCTCTGGCGTTTTCAATATTACCTATTCTGCATAGTAATGTCTTTTCTCACCTCTCCTTCATATGGGACAAAGTTCTAAATCTCCTGTAGCCTTGGGACACCCAGGCTGTATATCACCTCCCAGTAATTTAGGAGGAAGAGCGCAAAGGAATGAGGAAACGGCAGGTGCATGACTAAATGCTCAGAAAGTTTAGAGGGACGAGGAGGGCAGGAAGGTCCCCTTTAACTTGATTAGCACCAATTTGTTAGAGTTTGGAAGGGATGTGCCAAGGAAAAAATTACTGCAGTAATTTCAGATGTGTGCATGTCGTCTTATAAAAAAGTACACAGCGTTCTTGGCATGTACTGTATCTGTGTGGCATGATGATATTACTTATATGTCACGTGTGGAGTTTTCATATTCATTATACACAACGACTTCCATCTAGTTTACATATGAAATGATTTGTTTATGGAGGCATTAATAGGGAAGGACACAGAGATATGCATAAACCCAAAGAAACATTGCTGGTAATTGGGAGTGGGAATATTTCTTATTTCTTCCCGAGGCAAAATGTGTTTTTATTGGGCATGTGTGGAATGAGCAGTCTTACAGTGGAAGTTTGTTGACACTGGGTTGAGAGGCGGGATATTATCTCCCCATGGGCAAAAACAAACAAAGGCACAAATGCATTTGATAATGCGTTTTAGAACCAACATCCTGCCAGCACATGTATGGACTAAACATGTCCTGCAACCTTTCTTTAGTTTAACACACACACTGTAGGATATTGTGTGCTTGATAAAATTAGCACACGTGTAGGTCCCCAAAGTATGGCCACACATATTTAACGCATAATTTAAGTATGCGAGGCATCACCCTCCAGTGACCAGAGGCAATAGAAATAATTTTCAGCAGTTATACAAACTAAGTTTAACAAAGTTTAAATGGTGCCACACTGCAAGATATTAACAGGCACACAATCCCCATTTATCTGTAAGAATTGGAAAATTGTTGCATTATGCAGATGCTGCCCAAAATTCCTAGAACGAGCATACAGCCGAGCACAAAACAAAAAATGACAAGATGCTATGGATTTCATTAAAATAAAGCCTGTAGATTTGTGAATTGCACAGTCTCCTGGGAATCTCATTCTGTGGAGCAATGAGGTGTGTCTGTCTCTCGCCCCTGCGGTTATACCTGGGCTGCATTGGAAAGAAATTAGTGCTGTGACATTTGACATGGGTGGGCGTCTCTGCCTGTGCCGAATGCCAGCTGCACAGATCAGCCGTGTTGACAGCTCCTCTCCTTGACTGACTCGCTGCCCTGAAAACACAAGCCTCTTGACAAACACCAGCTTCTTGACAACATCACACATGCACTGGCATGCACCGTGCACATATAAATGCAGCTTCAGGCACATAGATGCACCCACACATACACATGCTTTCACACTCGGAAACATGACAGAAAATTAACCTAATTCCTCTGCAGTTCTTTTGTGGCTATAAAACCGTATTGTCGTGTCTGATGTTGTGAGTCATCTAGTCAATCATTCAAGGCAGAAAATGTCTCCAGTGTCTGGCTGCTGTCTGAATCATGCAGCACCAAAAATCCTATTTCCACTACAACAGATCAATTCCACAGAGGGGTCAGGAGGTGAGTTGAACACTGACCCCTGGCTTTGTTGGTGCACACTGATGATACTCCGAGGGCTTGACCTGGTTGTCAGGGTGATGTGACACCTCCATTCCAGATAGGCAGCCATTTTGGGGCCAGAGTTTCTGACTCCACAGTGTCATTAATTGCTCTGGGGAGGAAAGTGGGACTCACAGGGGAGTGAGATAACACCTGGTTCTCTGGTATACCCCTGGGCAAAAAATGTCTGGAGTAAGGATGAGGTGTAGCGTTTGTGTCACCGCGCGTGTGTGGAAGTGTGTGAATGTGTGTGTGTTAACACAGTGTGCGTGTGCTCACTCATGTGTATGTGTGCATCATATTTTTAGATCACTGTAATTCACATGTGATGGGCGCCGGACAAGTGAACAAACCTACATGCAAAAACAAATATGAGCCTGTCTTTGATCATGTGACCCAGAAATTCCATCGGCCTTGTCAAGTCAGGATTTTATTTACTAGCAGGAATGTCCCTCTACACACACACACACACACACACACACACAAGTGAAACAATGCTGCTGCGACAGGTTTACAGATAAGTTATATACTGTGGGCTGGTAGCCTCTCTGCTGATCCACATGTCCAAAAATGTCAGGAGACAGGACAATAATGGATAATCCATCACTGGATTTCTTGGCAACACTTCAATTCAAGTCCCCCTATTTAGCATTCATAAACAGTATACACACATTACATTGAATTAACACTTTATAGCACACTATGGTATACTGTTAAGCCTTTGTAAGTGTTAATGTATTTGTGAACAACGTATAACTCCTCATACAATCATATAAAATTCATAGAAGAATTCTAATTGCTGACAAATGCTAAGCATTCATAAACCTTTAAAATGTCCTTGCATTTATATTATCGTCTGTTTTAAACCATTTACGTGTTTGTATACTCCTTATAAATTCTGTCAATAGCTATAAATAATCCTTAAGATGTTTATTAAAGATCCACACTCCACTCAAAAATGTTTTTCTAGTGTTCTTATGTCCCCTTAAATGTCTGACCTTGACTATACTGACTTGAATCTGTGCAGCGTTTACACCAGAGAAGTGTTTCCACATTGCTCTACTTAGGTTGGTGATGTCTTTTCTCTTCCCTCAAATCTGGGATTCAAACGTACTCCAGGAAAAGCAAGATTAGGTACGTCACAAATATGAGAGCCAGTTGCCGTCTAATATGGGAAACACATAATGACAGGAGAACAAACTTTGACACAACACCAGCAAAGAAACCTAGAGCCTCAAGCGCATAGTGGACTTATCAGCACAGACAGCAGAGTTAGCATTAGCATAGCAAACATGGTAGAGTGTTCAGTTTCTGGATGTAAACTGGACCATGGAACTTCCCTTTACTATCTCCTCAAACCCTTTCATAGCAGATATCATTGCATGTTTCACAAACACTAATGCCGTATCAGCCACTGCCAGTTAGCCTACAAGCTAACAAGCTAACAAACAAATAAAACATGCTAACTTCACTTACCATTTAGTACAATGGACTCCTCATCTGAGTCTGGGTCTGACTGAGGCTCAAATATGTATGTCTGAATCTCCAGAATTTCTCAGTGAAGGAGAAAGAGTAAAACAGTTTCTGGCCCCTTTTCAGAGTTTTATTCTTTTACTTTTTATGTGAGAAAATATCAATGTTAAGTACTTTCACATACTTGTATTTTCACATACTTGTGTAAAAATGTGTCTGGAGATGACTTGAAATAAAACTCAACTCAACTTTTTTTTAAAATGTTAGGTTTGGCATTTCTTCAGTAATAACCAGTTAATATATTTACATTCTGTGAATACTAGAGCTGTCCTGAATACCAGCTGAATCTTCACTGAGAAATATTGTGATTAATCAAAACTTCAAAATGGCTTCGCTGTTACCTACAGGTTTCAGGTGATTAGCCAAGCTGGTTGCAGATTTATCATATGCCAGTTTCCTTTGGCCAATCAAGAAACTCGACTTTTTGAGGGTCATCTTTATAAATCTTAAAACTATTCCAGCAATAGAGCATTTGAATACTGATTTGGACATCGGTTACTATGGCAACGATTGGAGCTTTGAAGCCTCGAAGCATTCTGCTCAGCACTAGTAAATATTTTATACAGTTGTTTTCATGAGTAGTGGCGGAGTCCGCCATTTCCGTCTTTGACTCAAACTGCCTACCTATGCATACCAATAACACAAATTGATTGAACTGTAAGCAGAAACACTAGGTGTCATTCTGTTTATATTGCATTTTTTTTTTACAAAGTTACCACTGCAGTAATCTGCCCCACGGGATTCTGGGACCTGTAGTATTGACCTGCACTTGTAACCACAGGTGTCACGATATCAAATAAAACAGAAATGTTAAGGTTTAGAATTTTAAAGTAAAGTATTACCATTGTCTTACAGCGTGTACAATATGTTCCACTTAGAGTTGTTCTGCTTTCTGAGCCTCTCCAGTGGTAACTCACTCCACAGAGCTCTTTAAGCTAGTATTTTGTGATAAAACCACCTGAACACGAACCACCTGAATAGCAATGAACCACCAGTTCTGGCAAGTCTACAGTCCCATGCACTGCTTGATGATGGCAAAACAAGGTCTTTTAATTGTTATTCTCAAAGCCCTCTCCTCACAGAAGGCTGCGAGACTTTGGTTTGGCTGAAGTTCTTCACAATACCATCCCAGTAAGCAGTCTAATTATAGCTGCTAAGGGGAAGTGATAGCGAATATTGACGATGCAGTTAAATCCCTGGCACAGAGAAGAGCCTATGATTGCAATATAATAATTTGGCATTTGGCTAGACAAAAGAGGCTGCGCGGAAATATGTTTCAAGTCTTAGACAGAAAAATGACAACAAAAGAAATAATGGTGTAATTGAGGTGAGTTCTTGTAGAGTTTGGTGCGTGTGTGTGTCTTTCCGGGGCCCCCGTGGTTTGCTCCTGAGTGATGTGTAGAGTCTTATCGGCTGGGGAGAGGAAGTATGTGTTACATTTTTTTTTGTCTGATAATGACAGATGAATGGAGGCAGACAGACAAAAGGATGACAGAATGATGGAAGGGATTGCTAGATAAACAGACAGGTGGAGCGATAGATAGATAGATCAGTTTTACTGTACTGCCTGGCAGTGAAGTTCGAATGTGCTTAGGAGTATGTCTTTCACGGTGTAGGAATGATTGTCAGTGTGTGGGCTCTGTGAATAGAATATCGAGCCTGGATGAACACGTTTGAGGCCATTGTTCGAACTCACAAACACACACACACACACACACACACATGTGCATTCCACAGGCGCACACTCAAACTGCGCTGTACGCATGGTTGCTCTTTAAGTTCAATTAGCATGAAAAATGCTTTTTGATGAGATAGAAAGCAGTAAATGAAAGATGACTGAGAGGAAAGGATGGCTTCCTCATACTGCCTGTATCCAGCTCTGCATTTCATCTCGCTGCAACACAATCACCAGAATAAATGTTGGCAGTGCATCTTTCTGCAACCCTTGAATATGTTATATGTGTACGCTGTTATGAAGCGGACATGTTGAGACCAGCACAAGCACAAAAACCACTTGGTTATTGTCAGGAAAGGGTCATGTTTTGGCTTAAGAACACAGATTTGGTGGCACAGTTATGGAAAAAAATGCCACCAGAGGCTCACAAAAAAAATAACTGCTTTCAGTGGCACAATCACAACTGGAGAAGCCACCAAAATCTCACTGGAAAATAGGCGGTTTGTTGTTGTTGGTCTCTAACAGCGGTCTGTAGTTTGGCAGCAATCTCAACTAAATGTCACGCTATTCAACATGCCCTCCACCTCCTGATGACAAAGTCAGCTCATAAACATGCATTCAAACCACACCACTTTAGAAATGTGGATATATATATGAAACACAATGTTCCAGAGGTTCTCAGAAATGCACAATGCCAACATTTTCTTCTGCTGCGTCTCTCCAGGCAGAGACAGACAATGTAAATACCAAAACACCAATCTTACCTGTCTGACCCCTAATTTGTGTCGAGCATGCCTTTCTGAACTTTAACATCTTGCCCACTATGTTCATACTATTCTTTACTCAGCACGTGGGCTCTGTGGGACAAATTAAACAGTGTTTGTGCGAAAGACACATACCGAGTGTAGAAATCCATCAGCCAACAAGTCTGAACCAGGCCGTAGCGTCTGCCCCCAGCTTCTGGCAGACACAAACACGAAGGGGCTTCCTGGCAACAGCTTTGCTCAGGTAGGGAAAGGTCATTAATAATGAATACTAAATCAGCATCTGAAAAAGGTTACCGTTTTCAGACGCCGCACTCTCTTCCTTGTACCTCTCCCGTAGCATTTATTATAGCCTTTTCACTTTCCTTTCACTGTCACCTCTTTTGTCAGTGGAAATATGAGCTATGGCTTTGCTCCGGTTCTGTAGGGGGGCAGGAAGGGAGATGAGAGGAAAATGGTAGCATAGTGTGATTCATTCATACACGGATCAAGTGTGATGGCTCTGGGAGTGGTGCTGGGTTATTTGGTTTTCTAGGGCCCGATGTCATTGTGTGAGGTTTTTCATAAAATGTAATGCAGTCCTAAAACCGTGGAAAGGTGTATGTGTGTATATATATATATATATA
This sequence comes from Epinephelus awoara, assembly GCA_035609425.1. Lineage (NCBI taxonomy): Eukaryota > Metazoa > Chordata > Actinopteri > Perciformes > Serranidae > Epinephelus > Epinephelus awoara. Next base: position 17,101,284 of record CM069296.1, read on the forward strand.
TATATATGGAGCTGCAATGGAGAAATTTCATAATGGAGTTGAGAAAAGAAGAGGGGGAAAAGAGAAGGCTGTTCCTAAATATCTTAGTCAGGAGGTGGATGTACATTATACAGTTTGTGTCTCCTTTTGATAGAGAAAATATGACTCATTCTTCAGCTGGCAGTGCTACACACATTTGGACCACATAAAGCATTTTCATGCACACACACACACACACACACACACACACACACACACACACACATGCACATATTCATTACAATGCACACAGACGTGGATACAACACCCACATTGTGTTGTCGGATAAAGGGAGCTGGGAAGAAGTAAGCAGTGTTACAAATAGACTTTCAGAAAAGCTTTTGAGCAGAAGGAAGGAGAGCCTTGAAGAGTGCGAGCCTTCAAAAAGGCAGACGACAGCACATGAGCACACCCTCCCTTCCTCCCCTTGTCTTCCTACTTGTACTCGCGCTGCAGCGAGAACATAATATAAACCATGACATATTTTGCCAGTGCTCATAAATGCACCGCCTAATCTTCAAATACATTACCCAGCGTTCGCTCAAAGTGCTGCACTTTCCCTCACAGCTTCTCGTGATCCTCGTGGAGGACTCCTGGAGGACACCGTGGTGTCATGCTGTGAGGCTGTGGCCACATATGTGTGCACCACATGGTTCCCCTGAGGGAACCGTCTGATTGGATATGGGTGCTGGAGCCTGTCGCCTATCTGTGAACTCTCCCTTAATCTGGATATAGTAAGCCCACAGGGAAAGACATATCACAAAGCCTAGGTTCAGTGTTCACTATCTTTCTTTCAACTCACTCATGCAGCTGACAAGAAAAATGTATTAACAGCAGTGTTTTACAAACTGTAGCACTTAGATACTGACTACACTGAATGCAGATCCTGAAATCACATTTTAGAGCACTGTGCATGAACAGACAAAGTTTGATCAGCTCTATGGGAGCTGCTTACAGAGTGAAGATCTGACCATATTCCAGAATAAATGTTTCTTCCTTTTAGTAACCCCAAAACGAAATGCATATAAGTAGTGAACCTAAAGAGTGATAGCTTGTGGTTCTGCAAATTTCCACATATCAGATACGCTTTTCAAATTGACAGGGAGTTCTTATTTTGTTCTAAAAAAACAACAACCCAGAAATGCTGTTTTCTTCTCACTATATGCCCTTCTGCTTAAAGAGAGAAAAATGTGACGTGGTGCTGTTCTTAATTACCAACCTAGACCTCATTACTGAGGTGTTGAATCATTAGGAGGTAGAAGTTAACTAGGGTGATGCTGCTAGGAGATGTTTCCAAGGCAACTTCATCCTAAATGAACATATATATCCACCACTTGAGCGATCCTCAAATCTTGTCTGGAAAATGGAATTCACAGAATTAATATAACATGAACACTTACAAATATGTGTCTGATATGTTGATGTGCACCGGAGGATGAATTTAGATGATCGTATATGTATTAGTTGGTGTGTGTATATGTGCAGACCTACACACACAAACACACGCACACACACACACACACACGCCTAATGGACACAGGTGTGTCGGCCTGACTCTCGCCGGGTGACCTCTCCCTTTATGTTAGAACCTCATGTCATGCAGAGGCAGAGACAACACTTCCCAGGACGGATCGATCTCCTCTACACCGCAGTACTCTGCTCCCCTGTCTCAAACACAAAGGGAATGCACCTGCCTGGAAGTGCGGCTCTGACATAAAGCCTGCAGGGAACCAGATGTCTCTGAGGCGTGTTGTGGAATTGATGCTTCCACTTCCATTCATTTATATCCAACAAAAAAAGAAGCACAGTCCAAATGGATATAGATGGGAAAATTATGCCCACAAGTCTTTGCTTTGTCCGAAAACCCCCAGATAATACATAAAGTGAAAACATCAAAAATACAAATTTTGTCAGCATATACAATTGTGTAAATGTATTTAAAGTAGTCTTATTTCAGCTCCAGGAAAAACAAAAACAACTTTAAGCAGGGATACCAGGACAAAATTATAACAACATAATTATCGTTACATCACCATATTGTGTTATTTAAAAAGAAAAAGCAAGCACACAGTTTAAAAAATAACCTACTGAGGTTTTTGTTTACATGTGTAAATAGTGTTGTTCATAGTGCCTTGCATAGGCAGGTTTCCGAGCGACAGCATCAGTGGTGTGTGCGTTCACTTTCAGGGTAGAAAATAAACCACAATGAGTTATGAAGAGACTCAAACCTCAACCTCCTGTTAAACTCAGAGTGTAGAATTAGCTATTAGCTCAAGCGATCTGGTCAAACACTCTCATTTAATAACGGTGCTGGATAGTTTTGCACAGAACAGAACGTATTGTCCCAGAGAGAGGAGAATTTCCTTTTCAGAGTGTAGATTATGTTTGCCTCAAAAACACAGATACATGCACTTACAGCAACACACAACATACATATATATATTCATACAGATTACATAGTAGTGTGACATTGTGACAAAAGAGCCAGACATTCATAAGGCTGTGTGATCAGTGCTTTGGTGAACAGTTTGTGATCTGTGCTTCTAACTCGTGCGGCCAGTTGATGTTTTAGGACACTCAGTTCATTTCTCACTCCCTGTAGAGCTTTCAGTTTAATTGTTACAAAGCCTCCTGTGGACAGGTGTTGCAAATTAGTGTTTTGCTACAAACACTAAACACAGTGCATCTGGTTCTTTTCCATTAATGTGCAGTTCTAATCCTGCAATCCCACTGTGTTGTCCATACCAAATAAAATAAAATAGAAAATAAAATGAGATAAAATAAAATAAAAAATAACTGTGTGTAGGGTAGCATTATACTTTCTTCTTACTACCATTTCTCTGTAAAATCCCATGCATAATGTTTGCAAGTAAGAGCAGACAGACTAAGACATGCATGTGGTGAGAAATTTTGGAAATGCAAGGACAAGTGGCACATACATCTGTACCTTTAAACAGCGTTTTGATTGGTTTCCATTGAGTTGCTTCATTTCCAAATACTAAAAATGTCCAGAATTAGTGACATTGTGACAACATGTTTCCAAGCCTTCTGCTTTTTTAACAACCTTGATTTTGGTCACAGTACACTTGTCTACAAATCAGCAATTTCATTATTTCCTGTGTGCTTTTGCATATTGTTAAATTTGCCAGAACCAGAGCGTTCAAGTAAAAAAGGAATGGCACAATGTAAAAATAGAAGTCACCCATGTAATATCTGCAAAATGTACATTTAAGTATTGACAAACAGATACAGTATATGATTATAAATTATTATATTGTTCATACTGAAGCATCAAGGCACAAGCAGTATTTTCCTCTAGTAACTGATCATGCTTGGGCTTATTTAACTACTTCAGATACTGTTAGTTTAATTTGTAACCTGTATTACCAGAAGCTCCAGCTGCAGTGTGGATTAAAAAGAACACTATTTCCATCTGACATGTAATATAAAATAGCAAAGAATATAAATACTCAAGTAAAGTGCAGGTACCTCAAAACTGTTCAGTACTGGAGTAAACACAATCCGTCACTTTGCACCACTGACACATGCAGACACGGGGAGATTATGTGTCTGTGCAGGTTGTGCTAGAGTCCAGGACCTTCTTGCTGTGTGACGATAATGTTAACCACTGAGCCTCTGTGCCACCCAACTGTGATACCTTAGCACTGTATAATTACCATAACAAATGAGGACATTGTCGAGGTGATAATTGAGTTTCTAAAATGGAGACCGTATTTTCCATAAGCCTTATCCCATGCTGTCACTGCTCCCTGGCATTGTTATACACGCTGAAAGTTGTCTTCCATCAAACTTTCTTCCAGCACCGTCAGAAACTCTGACAGCTTTAACGATAGAGCCTGCCAATTTTCTCAGCGATGAGCTCGCTTGTTTACTATGATTTATGGTGATCGAAATTAACACGGTAATGATTTATTGATGTTAAATTTCCTCTGACTTTGGAACGAGACGCCTCATTTTCGTTGCCCCTGTGTGTAACTAAAACGGTCCAGTGAACATGGTCGACCTAAAGGAGCTACAGGCTTTCATTAGACATTCAACATCAGCATCATTTTTACCGTAATTCCTCATTTGAAGGTAGAATCAGGAGAGCTAATGTGGTAATCAACAAAACATCATTAGCTGAATGATGATATGTCATATGGAATATTTACATCAATCTCTATTATGCTTGTTAAATGAACTGAAACTAAGAAAGCACGGGTATTACGGATCACTATTTTGATTGAGAAGTAATGTGATTGACCTCCATCACAGAGAGGTAAACAGACCAAAGGAGACAGGAAAAGACGAAGGAACAAGGACACACAGCAGTGTCTTTAATCCCCCTCCTTCCCTGCTGTTTTTTTGTTTTTTAGGCGCCACACAATCCTCCAGCAGGAACACAGAAAAACAAGACAAAGACGCTGGTGTGAGGGGCTCATCACATCAGTGTGACGGAGAAAAGACACTCAGGGAGGCTACAGATGACTAAAAACTCGTCCCCTCTCGGTATGAACAACAAATCTTTGTAACACACCACCAAAGAATTCCACTGCTGACTGTGTGGTCTCAGGCTGAGTGAGGATTAATGTTCTCCCCATTAATAAAATTACAAAGAAAGGGAATGAACATAATATCCGGGACTACCCCCTGTGAAATGGCCCTCTCTCTGCCCTCCTAGGGAAGAGCTGTTTTATGTCCAAACTAATCCCCCCCCTCCTCCCTCACCACACGCGCCACCTTTCTCTGTTCCAACACATTTCAAATCCAAACCCAAACGTCAATAGTCATTTCAGCCGCAGACAGGGAAGAATGAGAAGTGTATGCGTGTGCGTGTTTGTGTGTGTGTTTAGGGGAGGGGTGGATGTGGGTTGGGGGGGCTAGTTGTACCATGACGGACGTGTGGAACAACAAATGAACAATGCCTCGAGCAATATCAAAGATGTCGATGGGAGGAGATTTGAATGGCGTGTCGGTGGAGACGTTGATTATTACTCATGTCAATTGTTGAGACGATGAGTGCTCTGGGGCATCTGTCTCACTCTCTGGCTGTTTTTCTTGTCATATCCAAGAGTTTCAAGGTAGCGAACGCCTCTCGTTCTGTTGTCTGATGTAATTGAATAATGGGTGATGTACACATGTTGTGCAGTGTGAAAGTCACACAAAGAAATCAAACTATGTCAACGCTGGTTTACTTTCTCCCCCTACACACCAGATTGGATTTGTCCCAGGAGACAGTTTGGGGTGTTTATAAGATAAGAAAAAACTAAAATATCACAAGCTTTGTCAACAAATTCAGGAAAAGAAGAGACAAAAATAACAATGAGTGAATCCTACTAACACGTCTTGCCTGTTTAGCAAAAGCCTGATATAGTTTCTGCCTCTTAGCCTCTATTGTGGTACAAAACTATTAAAACTACATAAAAGAGCAACACTGAGTGATGTGTTCACACATTGCCATGAACATGGGCACTGTGTATTTCCAGTCAATTGCACATACACTCTCCTAGTGCCATGAATACTCAGTAGAGCACCAAATATGTATGAATCCACAGCTGGAAATAGTCCCCAACAAATCCTCTATTTACTCCCGTTTAAGTGACCTTTGCTAAAAACACAGTGCCCAGCTGTTTTAGGAAATGACTTTGTTAAAATGCAAACCATGTATTTCTGACCTGTTCATTTGTATCTTTACTAGGGACAAATTAAATTGGGGCTAAGTCCAACAGACAGGGTAGGGACGTTTTGTCAAACAGTGGCTTATTATTTATCATGTAGACCAGTGTTCAATTTTGTTGAAAAACTATGGTGAAAATTTTTCATCAACCATTTTTTCCATGATGAAAACGGGAAGATGACGAGCTAAAAAAAGATTCAGATGAGAAAAACGAAGACAAAATCTAGGTTTCATTTTCGTTGAAGGGATAAGACGTGACGGAAATCTATCACACACTGAAAGCTGAGAACAGCCGTGCTTGTAATTATCTTCAAATGCTGCATTAGCAATGGGCTGGCAAACTCCAGTAAATAGTCTGTGTCAGGATGTTTCGGTAGCCAGCAAACTCACACAGGAGCAGCGTCAGCCGGTGGTGCAAGTTATGTAATTCATCAGTAAATAATCAGCTGTGTGTGTGTGTCTGACTGTACATGGCGGAGCTGTTGAATGGATTTGTGTTAGCTGCAGCCCCACCTGTTAGCTGCTGAACGGCAGCAGAGCAAGCAGCCACTGGCCACAGGACTTCGCACCTGATCTTCATAGGACTGCAATCAAATCCAGACTGTATCCAGAAGGTTTATGGGTTGGTGCTGTTTGACAGGCAGGTAGGAGGCTCAGTTATCTGTGAGTGTAGCTGTGTTGTAAATAAACAGTCTGAAGTCAGATCATTTTTCTCTGACAGTGATGAAAGTTTAGTTTTAATCACTCACTCTGTGAGAGGACACGTGTTCAAAAATTCAGACTAACACGTTGCAGAAGATATTTTTCTGCTTCTTAACGGTGAGATCAATAAATCAGAGTTAACACTGAACATGGAGCCAAATCCTAGTTGTCTCAGATTAGTTATTTGTGGTGTCAAAGTTTTGAGTGCATAAATAGAGAGATGTTGAGTTTTTCAAATGATGATCAGTAAGTGTGTGCTCGAAATCAGCCCTTGAACCTGTCAAAAACTGCTGGAGAAATTGCAAGTTTGTAAGTGTGTAGACATTATTAGTAGTTGTAGAAAAATTTTTTTTTGTAGAACCTGTCACCTTGATTCTACTTTCTGATACATGAATTAGCCTTACTGGATTAGTTTGAAGATAAAAAAAAACACATAGAAAACATAATAAATGTAATGACTGAAATGTCATGAATTTTCGTCGACTAAAACTATGAAGGATGAAAATGACTAAAATGTGACTAAGCATTTTTGTCTATAGACTGAGACTAAATCTAAAATCGCTGTCAAACTTAACACTGAAGAAGTCATGGAGCAACATTCATTTGGAGTTGATGAATGTATGTCCACTATTTACTTTCTTTTTAGCTCTGTTTTTGGTCTCCACCAACTCCTGAGAAAAATATCAGGCTCCTTATCTGCTAAATGTTCCACTGTGTTCACCAGCTAGTTGCTTCCCAGATAGCACACATACGTACATCTGGCCGACGTCATGTTTAGATCGTTAAGACATAGCAGGGAGAGCGTTTGCTCATTGCCAAGATGTCGCTGAGATGTCGGCCTTTAATCGAAAATGACCACCACACGACGATCAAACGATCAATAAAAGAAGCTGCGCTCAGTGGGCGCTCCTTCATTAATATCCATATGCTTCGTTAACTACGACCTGTATTCATTTAGGTCGGACCTTTCAAACCACAAATATTTCACCATTCAATGTGAGAAATCAATGCTAACATTCAAAAATATCTGACTGTTACCCTATTTCGTGTGTAAGTGTGCACAATGAAGAGACAAAAGTCAATTTGACAAACTTTATTTTCAGATTTCCACAAACAATATCTGATGGCCAGTCCGCTTCTCCTGGCAGCCTGCAAGAGACAGAAAAGATGATGAGCACATGACTTCAAGGAACAAATCCTAACTTCACCACTGTAATTTTTTTTTTTTAGCATTTCAGCTGTCTTTTAGCCAGACTGATGGCTTTGGGTCCGTCACTCTGCTTCATTTAGTGTTGAAACCGTTAAATAATGGGATCCGGCGTTAACTCTGTTAACTGTTAACAGCAGCTCAACAATCAGACCTTCATCTCGGAAAAACAGTGGTTTCAAAACTGCGCTATTACCTGTAGCCACCGGGTCAGTTTGCTTTGCAGAGGAGGAGACCTTGACTGATAAACTGCCCATAAAATTGCATTACCAACATAACAAAGGTATCCTTAAACTTCCCTAAACTTGACCTCCGCGCTCCTCTCCGCTCCTGTCACCCACACTTAAGCACCTGGAACCTCTTCGGTCACAGAAGAAACAACATAGCTATTTTCTGCCAATTTATTCCAGTTAGCTCACCTGAAACTAACTGCGATGAGATACCGTGTCCTGCGAGCTCAGTTCCAAACAAACACCGCAGAGATGAAATTCGGCCTCTGTGGCGACCTCCATATGTGGGCAGGTACATTCTACGGCACTGGGCCGACCCAAAGCCGACGTAACAGAGACATTTGATGAGCTGGGACAAAAGAGTATTACATTTAAAGATATCTGCCCATACGGCCGACACTTGTCAGATGTTATAAATTCAGGGCCGATGTGTCGTCCTCAGGCCGACGTCGGCCAGATGTATGTGTGCTATCTGGGTTGCTTTGTCTAGCTGCCATGTGGTGTTGAGCTCGGAGCAAACGGGGGGGTTATCTGAACTTTTTTGTTAAAAACTGCTGCCTGCTGCATCTGGAAACCACGGTGAATCAGAGTAGCAAGAGTGATCTAAAGCAGTTAAGTTAAGCGCTGTAAAACAAAAACACTAAAATGCTCCACAGAGCTGAGGGGAACGCAGAGTTAAGTGATAATTCTCTCTGGGTTTGTCATTATCAGCTCCACCTTTCACATTACGGCAGTAACTTTATACATTGTTAGTATTGATTGGAGCTGCTTTAAATGTGTGCATTTTGTATACTCTTTGGTGTTTTTTATATACTCTGTCTGCAGAAGTCCTCTGGGACTGTAGCTTAATATAAGACCAATGAGGCGAGCATACAAGAAAAAGCATTAAAAATAAACCGGCATATTGAGAGAAAGACGGAGAAAGACAAGAACATAAGATGACAGGCAGATAAACATGGTGGAAAACAGAAACAGACCAGGCAGACAGTGACGAAAACAGACAGACGGACGGACAGCGATGTGACTGGTAGAACGATTGATACACAAGCTGGTGGATGTGGACAGGAAAACAGACTGGCAGATAGAGAGACAGCCAAGCATGTACTGTAAGATGACAGGTAGAAAAACATGCAGAAAGACACCAGGGCAGATAGACAGTGATAGAGGAAGACACACATGCCGGTGGACAAGCATAAAGACGGACAGACAGTCAGTGGCAGGGTCCAGGCAGGCGTGTTGGAAATCTGGCTGTCCGACAGGCACACATTAAGACACTTTGAGACTGCTGTACGTGACCGGGTCAGGACCTCAGTGGCATCAGTGGCACATGATCGGCGTCAGGAATTCTGGGAAGACTGTGGTCTTCCAGACGGAGGGACGAGGAGACAAAGAGGCTGAAAGAGGGAGAGAGAGAAATGGACAGGTGGAGAGCACACACACACACACAAGCACACACACACACACACATGGAGGGCATGCATAGCAGCAGGCAGGCAGACAGGCAGGGCCAGGAATGAGCCTGGGCAGGAGATAAGATTCCTGGGTGGCTTTGCCATGGGCACGGGTCTGCAGAGCACAGCAGCCTGGGGCAGAGGGAGGAGTAGGGCGAGGAGGCGGAGGGGAGAGGGGGAGACGGAGACGGCGTTATCAAGCCAGTGCAGGGGCTGGGCTGGGCAAACGGGCAGTCTGGGAATCCCACTTCCACTACTGCCCTCCCTCTCCTTTCATGATCCAGCAGCAGTGGTGAGACAGAGGGAGGAAAACAGAGGAAAGGACCAGAAATAAAGAAAGAAAGAACCCTGAAAAAAATGTGTTTATATGAGAGTTTGTGGGCGTATAAATTTCTCTGACTGATACTGTCTACAGATGAGTGAGGGACACAGTGTTCCTTTATCACTTTATTCAGAATAACTGTGTTTGTGAGTAAGTGTGTGTGTGTGTGTGTGTGTGTGTGTGTGTGTGTGTGTGTGTGTGTGTGTGTGTGTGTGTTTGACGAGCAGAGGGAGAAAGAGAGGAGAGTAAAGCAAGCGACTACACAAAAAAGAGGTGCAGGATGTGAACGCATTGTATCTTTGATAACGATGGTGCTCCATGTGTGGGGATGTTTACAAAATAATATCCATGAAGTCAGTGGCAGATCGTCTTTGAATGTGAAAGGAACCCGGTGAAACTAAATATACACATATATTCACATGCATTCTCCTCTCTCTCCTACTCGTGTACCGCGTGTGTGCTCCTGTGAACAATCATGTGTCTTTGCGGTCTGAATAAGTATCTCCCAGCATGCAGGCGGTGCATGTGTATGTATGTGTCTGTCTTCACAGCAGGATGTGATCTACTCACTATATGTGAGGGTCTAAATAACATGCAGCATGCCGCCTCACCAGCAGCTTCGCACAAGCAGCGCTGCAGCACAACACAGCCGAGGTACATTCTCCGAACCTGTAAACAACGGTGTGAGACAACAGGACTTACAAAGTTTGAACAGCAACTTGTACAGTTTGATTTTCACAAATGAAATCTGATGTTTAAACGGACAGTACACCTTCATTTTTATATCTGATACAGAATTACACAGACAAATGACAGACTCTTTTGTTAGCAGCCAATCACTAAACATGTTGCACTGTTACTACAAATGCACTGTACATAAAACAATCATTTTGATTGGTCTGAGATAACTAGGATGAGCAGAGCCATGTGGCATGTTGATTTTCTCTTTTTGGAAATAAGTGTGCTGCAGCTAAAACAATACGAGTATAAATGGTTGTAGGATGTTGCATTTTATTAAATGTTTGATGTATAGTCAAAATATTCTCACAATATACTTTGCTTTTTATGGGAAAGGGTTTTGAGTGAGTACTTAGGGCATGCAGGTAAAATGGGAACATGGAAATTGAGCTTAAATGGAACATTTTTCTGAAGTGAAATCAGGATATTTTTTAGATTTTTAGGCTACCAAGTGCCATAAAATCGTAATTTAATGCTATTGTGTGCCACCCTGTGATGTCACAGACATTTGTAGTTTTTGTCACTTAAACAAAATGAGGTGTTAGACCTACACAAACACACACACACACACACACACACACACACACACACACACACACACACACACACACACACACACACAGGATGTTGCAGTGAGTTCATATTAGCCATAATAGTCCACAATTAGCCATCTCTGTTAAACACATGCAAGCACACACACATATGTCCACTCTTTTTTTAATAATAATTAGTTTATTGATTTAATTAATTCATGACTGACAAACAACAAATAAAAAATGCCTGACTCGTATTATCTTACCAGCTGTCCCATTTTACCTGAACATGTCATCGGAGTGAAGGGTTCTTGGTGTGTTTGACACTCCAAAGTTTCTGCAGTATTTTGCTTGGCAACACAATTTCTTATTTAAAGATATTTTTGGGGGCCATTTTGCCTTTAATCGATAGGACAGTTAAGTGTGAAAGGGGGAGAGAGGGAGAGAGTGACATGCAGCAAAGGGCCACAGGCTGGAGTCGAACCTGGGCCGCTGCTGCAACAGCCTTGTACATGGGGTGCCTGCTCTATCCACTAAGCCACCAACGCCCCCGACAACACATTTTCTTTAAAGAAACACAGGTGAGGTCTATGACAAGTTCTAAAAGTAACACTCAAGGTAGTATTCAGAATTTTAAGGGTCCCAAATGAAAGTTCCCCAAATTACCTGCCTTTACCCCTCTGAAAAAATAAAACAACAAACAAAAAAATATCTTGAATTTAGATTATATGTTGTAATCATAGGTTATGTTGCAATGTAAAGATACATTTAAAATAATTTATTTATTTTATGCAAGACAGGACGCAGACAGGCTGGGTAGGGATGCTTCCCCCATCTATCTCCCTTTCCCCCACGTCTCAATCTAGCAGTGATAAAGGAGAGCCTCCTCTGCCAGACACATGGCCAATTACAAATTAGCCAGTTTGTCGGGGGGAAAATCGTAATCAGGCTTCAAGAGGTGGAGGCCCTTGAAGATTAATTGGAAATGGGCCCCCGGTAAATGTCAATGGCAATCAAGGGTTTGTACAGCTCTGATTGACTCTATACACAGACCCCTCTACCCAGGATAAGCTTTCTCCAGCCGTGACATTGCTGGCACCACTCCCTCACCCTCTCCATCTCCACTGAAAGGGAGAGAGGACAGGCACAAAAGAGGCAAGGAAAAATGGAGTCGTGAGACAGCGATGGAATACCAAGGGAGGGGGAAAAAAGGGGGAACGTTTGACATTTCCAACCTCCCGGTGTGTTCGTGTTTAGGAGCTTTGGTTATGACTTGAAAGGGTGCGGTGCAGACGCACAAACACCAAAAGAAGTAATTTTCCATGGTGGGAGCAGAGCCCATGTGAAAGTCATCATGAAGGCCATTTTCTGTTCTTTCAAATATAAACTTGCGAGTTGTTTCATTTATTTATTTCTTTTTTTGCACTTCCATCTCTTTCTACTGTCCACGATTCAGTTACCCATGTTTTACTCTCTTATAGTACTTGATGCCAAAGTAATTTAATGTCTCATTATCCACCACATACAAATGAAACTCTAATAGCCCCAATATTTCACTGCAGTTACATGCAGCTTTTTTTGTTTTTGTATCTGGATTGAATCTGCCAAATTGTACGTTACAAACTGAGTTGTTAAACTTTCCTATTTGTGTACAATATAAGTCAGAACCTCATCTACTCAGTGACAGATATGCATTATTCTGAGTGGCGTCTTAATTAGGAAACTTGTTACTGAGCTCAAGTGTTTAACAGCTGTTGTGTAACTGGTGATTGCAGAATTAAAAATGTCTGAAAAGTATAAGAATCAGCCTGTACACTTAAGGTGCTAGAACTTTTTTAAACAACCCCATACTTTAGAGATAAGTGTTTTTCAGAAATTGTTGCTAGCCATCTTTATTGACCACTTGCGAACCCCCTTTCCCATTAGTTACAGTTGCTATTACAACATCTTCAATTGTCTGGTGTAGTACACAGTTTACAGTGGCGAGATAAGTTATCTTGTGCACACAAGTTATTATCTTCTGTGCACATAAAAATATTAACTTACGGGACATTAGAGGCTCCGTAAAGCCCAACTTTAAGCTTTAGAAAACAACATAGTAGTTCTCATTGTGTTTTTTTGTTTTTTGGTGACCTGTCACCCCACAAAACTAATGTGGTTAGTTAAGATATGCCGGTTTCTGGCCTTGGAAGTAATGCTACTGGAAGTAGTTACATGTTAAAAGCCCTTTTCACACAGAGATCAGGGCCGCTATCAAGTCTCTTCTTTACGCCGCCTTTGCATTTTTACACAGAACCAAACAACAGCGACATAATGCCGCTCCAATGTGTGATTATAGACTGCATGCCAGCATTATGTAAGCAAAAGGGGCGTGACGAGCGTAACATGTAAAACAATAGTGTCGGTGTCTAGCGTGACATATACCATATGTGTCAGCAGCACTTTCTAAACGACGACATTAACATGGCAGTAACAATCAGTTACTGTCCCTGTCACATGGCGGTTGATCTCCTCCTTGGCTCAGAGGTCAAGAAGCTCCCGGGTCTTGTTGTTTCCCTAATTTGCAGACATTTACGGCTGCTGGTTTTCTTCTTTGAGTGAGCTGTTAACTGCCACCAGCTGCTTCTAAAATCAGGGAGTGGGGCGCACACATAACATGTCATCAAAACGTCACCCCCCATCTTGTCCACGTTCCCGTCCTGCTGGCTTTCCCTTTTACAAAGACGCTTCTTCAGCGCTGTTACTATCTCTGATACCGGCTTAAAGGCGAGACAACTCTGTCCCCTCATCAGTGACGTGGAATAACAGTGTGAAATTCCTGCCTTGGTGAGGCTGTGTAAAAGGGGCTAATGACAGCAGCTACAGTGCATTAGTACCAGAGATGTACCATTAAAACTGAATACCAGACTTCAAGATGGCGCCAGTTAAACTGAATGAAAATTGTTTACCGAGTGGATTTGCCATAAAAAAGTTTCACCTCCAGGTTTTCTTCTGTGTTATTGCACATGCTCATTAGTGCAACACTCAACCAACAGACTTCACATACATGTCTGAGATATTGAGGTAAGTGTTTTAATCCTCTGTTGAGAGTAAATAAACTTCACTTTTAATTTTGCTAACAAGCAGTTATAGTTCCCTCATCTCTCTCTTAGAGTTTAAGAAGCATCTCTGTGGCACATTATTCAACCATGAGCATCCAAAGTGTTTGAGGGAACTTTTTTGCAGAGGTGTTTGTGACGCCTGAAGAGATGGTTGTCAGTTTTGGATGCCAGGGAAGAATTGCCCTCACTGTCAGAGCAGCCTGTCTTCCGTGCTTTGGGATTTTCACCTGCAAAGAGCCGGTGCGACAGCGAATCGAAGCATGACAGGTCAGCCTGGGTTGGATGGCATCTTGCTATTCCCGCCAAAGCTGTACTGTAGTGACAAACGCTGTCAATATATTGACTGACTGTCAGAAAGTTGGAAAACAGGATTTTCTTACACAACCCAGCCTTGTCACACTCAATCCCTCTACAGTGCATTTAATTCCACTGCTTCCTCCCGTCTCCTCATACCCTTGCAAATTTCTGTTACTGAGGCAGAAAACACCCGCTTTAGTCGATTAGATGCCTCCACTGACAGGAAGCGCAAAGTCAACTGAGCGTTGAGGCAAGATGACTAATGAGGAGGGAGTGACAGAGGAGGAGACTGAGTGTTACGTCAATTATTTCATCGATACTGGCAGTTCATCAACCCGAACAAACATCAGTTGTTACTAAACAAGATTTTAAGGTGTAGCAGTGCGAGTGGGCAGCATTTAGTAAAGCTGTGTTTGTGAAAAGCAGCGGATAGTCTGTGATCGGAGAGCAGTTACCTTAATCAGTCTCTGACCCTTCTTGCTCTCCTCTGGGACCCCTCTATTTCGAGGAACGCAAGAGTTTCAGGCTGTGATGTCAGTATACTGAATGCACCCATGTCTTAATAATGCCATGGTATCTATCTATGTATAGATCACAGCATGTCCCTGGAGGAGAACACAGTCTTCTTTGATGCCTGCTGCTTCACTAAGAAAGAAACAAAACAAAAAATGGCACTGTTATTTTCACTGAAAGCCCAAAAATACTCAGGTGCTAATGAGGATAGACCTCGTTTGTGTTTTCTCTCTTTAAGAAAAACAGCACACTGAATGTTTTGAGCTATTTAAACAGAGTTTAGGTCAGAAAGTTCAGGGTGTCCTGGAGTTTTATTCTTACGCAACTGTGCATACCGGAGCAAAATAAACACAAGGTACGATAGGAAAGAATTGGCTTGAGAGAACAGGCCAAGATCAGGATGTAAACATACAGTGTGAGAGGAATTTAAATGCATCCTGTGGAACAATACTGTATCATACACAGACACAAGGTGGTTAGGTCAGTAATGACGGTAACATCTGTGTGGGGATGTCAAAATACTGAGCATAACAAGCTTCAGACAAACATCCACAATATAATTCATGCACAAGTGACACACAGATGGATACCACCTCTGCCACCAATTTAGAAGACAGACATCCCTATGAATGTGAGGGCAGGGGAGCTTTTAAGGCGATGTTGAACTGCTGTGCCAACACAAATAAAGAGCTGTATGCTCCGCTGTCAACCACGGCAGTGTTATTCTTCTAGGTCTAATACCTTTGACGAGATGGAAGAAAAAAAAAATCTTGGACTTGAACACCACGAAAAAAACTAAACAAAAAAAACAAGAGTCAATCTCATCAAGTTGATTTGCGCAGGACATAGTCCAAAAGCAGATGGTAAACAAATATTTTGAAACCGTGTTTTCTTTGATATTCTGGATGGGGCTTCACCGTCTGATTTGTAAGCCAGTGCCAGCGACAACTGCATTTTAGAAGCGCTGCCAGATATATTACAAGGGGGAACTGGAGCAGAACAGCTCTCTGGCGATGCACCATGGACATTATGCAAATACCATGAGAGAACATATTAGCTAGTCTATCGGTTCCCCTTTAGAGATGCCTCCACCAAATTGTCTCAGAAGTCGCAGTGAGCTCCCACTGAGCCGAGGAATGGGTGAATTTAAATCAGGGTGACAGAGCAGCCTTTTGGACATTTCGTATTGCTCCTCTTAGTTTCCAAATGTATAGGAACCCTATTCCAAACAACACATCAGTACCAACACAATACAGCTCTTAATTTGTGTTATGCAGCAATCGCATGCAGATACCGCGCACTTGATCATCACAAATATGCCTTGATGAAGATGCATTCAATCTGAAAAACCCATAGTAGTTCACTGAAACACATTTGGTGTAATGTCCCATAACACTTGACGTGCACATCTCCAGCAGAGCATTTGAGCACAAGTCAGAATGGTTGGAGCAGCAACGTTGACAACGGCATATATTCCCAGTAATAGCCTTGATGTTTGTTTTTAAAGAGGCTGTGGCACTGCATGCCATTATAGGGCTAATGATGTACGATTGTCATCTCACACATTGCAGAGTTAATTGGGCCTCTGTGATCATGCCTAATGGCTTTACCAGGGAATTATTGACACAATGATGTGGGCCGACGTGCTACAGGTAGGTGAATAAATAAATAAGCAAGCCCCCGCCCCCCCCCCCCCCCCCTCCCCACCTCTTTCTCCCCAGACGCGAAGCTCGTCAATCTTGGCAACTGCCTCTGGAGCACCCCAGTCAGTTAACATTTTAGAAAATGGCTGCCCATTAATAATAAAGGCATATTAACATAAGTGAATTCTGCTGCGGTGTGGGATTCAGTGGAACAGTTATTAAAGTCCAATTTGGCCCCATTAATAATGCATCCACCTTTGACTTTCTGATATCCAGATTATGTGGTATTACTGTGGCTATACATTATTTATTAACCACTTTCAATTGGGGACCTTGATGACTTCTAATTGGTAGGTGGTGGTGCCATTAAGTTATCCCTGATGAGACTTGTCAATCAAGATGCATTCTCTCGACCTCGGTGTCCGACGGACTGCACGCACACACATACGCGTACACACACAGCCGGAGCCAGGTGCCAACAGTGCCAACAGTGCCACAGTGCGGGAGAGGGGCATAGTGCTCCACCCTGCAACCCTGCCAAGACACAGAGGTCTGACTCCTGTCCATCATGGCCATTTGAAGTGTTGCAGAGGGGCGGCTAAACGGCATGAGGCCTGCTGTTAGAGAGGCCTGGCTTTAAAAGTTAATGGCTCCTGTACTATGCTGAATGACACTGGAAGGGTGAGCGATTGTCATGCCTCCATCCTCTGGGGGCCTTTTGTCAGTCAGTCACTCAGATAGACAGACGGTGGCACATGCACAGCCATACAGATACACTCAGGCACATACTGTATGGACTCTATACACTCTATATACACAAGGGCAAGCGTATATATGCAGGCAGACACATGCCAAAATGCATAATAAATGTTTGCGCATATACAAACACATCATGCCAAAGAAACAACAAGGCTATCAGCTTGCAAAGCAGCGTGCTGTAACTTTTCTGATGACACACAATGTGCTGTGAGACAATGACAACACATCTCGCTCAACTTCAGGCCATTACAATCATGCTGAATAGCATGTCATTCTGTCCAGCATGTTGAGATTTTATTGCATGGTAGATCAGCCCAAACTAATTTGAAACTGAATGACAATCACTTGCTGAAGAACGTCCCCGCTGCACAGAAATGGCTGAGTTACAATTTGTGCACAGCAGAGTAAAGAGAAAAAGGAAAAAGGAAAAACGAGTGCGAATGAATTCTGCTCCCCTGAGTGCTGGCAAGAAATGGAATCAAGATAAAAAAAGGAGGAAGTGAGATATCTTGTTAAATACACTGGAATTGGATACACACAGCCGCGCCGCACAAAGGCAAGCCCCCCCATCCACCCACCCCTACACACACACACACACACACACACACACACACACACACACAAATACACGCCTACATCTCGCCCTCACAGATACACAGAACCAGCTGAGCACACAGTTTTAGGCTGCACACACCCTCTAAAATATTCAAGCGATGCACATATTTCAACACAAATAAGCAATCTTTAGGAACCTACCTGGGTTTTATTAATTGATATTTAATCTGCGCTCCACGGGGGAGATTTTCTGGCAAATAAAAGGGACCTCATGTTGAATCTGGCAAGCACTACATCCCAAGAGCTGCAGTAGCACCAGCTGTGCGTGACTCAGAAATATTCAGCAGCTCCGTTAACAAGGATGGATATGGTGCAAAGTGTACTTGATCGGGAGTTTTAAGGCCACCTGGATCACTTCATCAGGCCGTCCCTTAGTTTGAGACTACTGAAGGAATGACCATCTGCATGCCAGGTACTATATTCATGTAATGGTTCAGTGTGTCAGATTTAGGGCGATATATTGCCAGAAATGGAATATAAGATAATAAGAATGTTTTCCTTGGTTTATTATCAACTGTTTTCGTAACCTTAGACTGAGCCGTTTATAGCTACACAGGAAGCTGGTCCTTGTCCACAGAGATCGCCATGTCGCATCGCCATGTTTCTAAAGTAGTCCAGAACAAACAATCAAAACACCGGCTCTACACAGGGCGATTTGCGTCTTCACGTTTTCATGTCAGCCACTGTAGTTAGGAGCTCCTCTGCAGTGAGAGCATCAGAAAAACTAACGTGAAGCTGCTTTATTCAGCGTTTTCACTGGTCTAAATCGCCTGGTCTGTTTGTTTCGGAAAGGAGGAGACCTTTTGCAGAGAATTAGGCACCCGGTAAAAACCTCCTGAACACACGTGTGTATATGTAACATGTAATGCAATGTAAATTCTTATTTTAATGTAAATTCAGTAGTGCATATTTGACCATTTTGTCTATGAAAGTAGGTGAGCACACATTAGTAGGTGCTGGGCTTGTGGCTCATCTGCAACATGCCGAACAGCGTAAGAGAAACACTGATTTGTAATGTGACTCTGCTTTATTCAGTGTTTTTACCAGTTTTAATCACCTTGTCCGTTTGCTTTGGAGATGAAGAGACATCTGCGGATAAATCAGCTCCTGGTAAAAAATCTCCTGAACAATAAACACTAAGAAATTCTACCCAGGAAAAGTTTCAGCTCGTTGCAATCTGCAGTCCTCACGGCTTGATGCCTCTAAATCCAGCAAAATGTTACACAATGTTCCCTTCATTTAAAGTAGATACCAATTCTCTAAAATACCGTGAAAAGAGACTGAAATGCACATAAGCTTGACAAGAAATAAAATATCAGAGTAAAAGTGGAGATACTGAAGCTGCCAATAATGTGGGGGATAAGAGAAGACTTCATGCTCCTTCTTAAAGAGTCAACCAGGAGTTGAATCCACAGTACAGATCAACAAAACTGTTCCCAAATTCCATCAAAATATGCTTTTAATTATACTGTTGGACAGGTTAACTGAGCAAATCTCTGTTGCAGCATATTTTTTTAACTGAGCATATTTACTCAATTGCCACCTAGAAAAAACAAATGCGGTGTAACACATCGGCCCTGCAATAAATCCATCATCATGACGGTTTTAATGTTTAATTTGTCTTTTAGAAAGGTGTCAAATCAACTTTGTAGTCATGTTACAGACTATTACGGTTGTTATATTTTTTCCCCAAAGGGGTTAGCTGTTAGGTGTTTACATATGGATATATTAACGCGAGTGAAAGTATACATGTTCTTTGTTTACTAGACAGCTTTTTAACTCTTGTCACATTAATGATGGACTTATCATGTTCATATATTTATAGCATGATTAATGACTGTCTTTCATGTTTAATTAATCATTAACTAATAGTTTGTTAAGGTCTTGTTAGCGACATTATTATAAAATGTTAGCATTAATATTCATGTCCACTGAATATTCATGTCCATCCTCGCCCATCAGTATGCCTGCTAGGCGCCAGTAGAAGGCCAGCACTTATAATTGGCAATCTTTTCCTGTTGGTTGACAGTACAGAAGAGTCATTTCCTTGCATTCAAATCTGCGAGTCACACAAAGCCGGCTTGTCAACTTTCCACTTCATTACAGGTCAAGCAATAGACTCATTTCTCTCAGGCGCGTCGCTCCCATAATTGTTTTCTACCTCTCCTTTCGTAGCCAATTTACATGTGCTTCCTCGCCGAGTGTAAAAGAGACGGAGAAAGGAAAGATGAAAATGCTCCTGCTTTTCACTTCCACTCACCGTCCATTAACGGCTTGACACATGGAACGCAAAAAAGTAATATGAATTTTGTTCCCCTTTCTGTAGCATTTGCTTTGAGGCATATGATACAGTATGTTGAACTGAGCTGAAAATTCGATAGGACATTATGGTGCAGGACAGAGGAGAATGGGATGAAAGCAAGTTGAGGGAACGGCGTAGGCTGCATGCAGCAATGATTCCAGAAATAAGAGTGCTCAAAGTGTTTGCACATAAAACTAGCTATAATGTACAACTGTGAAACATTACAATGAATGCAAAAAATATATTACTGTAAGAAAAATGGAAGAGACATTCAAAAAAACACAGACCAGGACAGGAACAGTTAATGGCTCGTGTGAATACACTTGCAGTAGATGTCAATTAAAATCTTTAGAGTAAAAACATAACAAATCATATTTTGTTCCAGTTCAAATTCTCAACAGCTGCTAGTCACAAGCTCTCATACATGTAAATTGCATGCAGCTAATTGCAAGCTATCCTGCTGCTATAGCTTTGTAATCAAGGGCTTAGCCTAATACCCCCTTGTCTATCAACAGAGTGCAGGTGCATTCGTTTTTTAAATGGCCACAGCAGTCACAAAGCCAACTGGAGCACTGATAGAACGTGCTGTTGTATTGATCACATCTGACAAAAGATGATTTTATCCACTGGTCGTGCTAAAAAAAACAGACTATAGCGGGGCAGAATGAGGCAACACAAAGTGAAACACCAGTTAAGAGCTGATACATTACAACTAGGACCCAAAACACACCACTCACCTGCAAAGTAGAGACTGCCCCCAGTGCACCCACAGGCTGCTAGCAGGGAACCTGCACTGAGACAGAGGAGCCGGTGTTATTAAAACCTTATTGAAATATTAAAAACCTGCAAAAGTAATAAATACTAATAAAATCTAATTATTTGGCAAAGGACTGAAAATAAGACAAATAGTGGCAGTTAAATTAGCTCGACATAAAAGTAAAAGAATTACAATTTCACATACCCTCTGGCTTCGGCATAATATTTCAAATAAAAACCAGATATTTAGGTTCACACAGCCGAGGCAGCCACAGGTCTGTGTGTCCTCGAGGCACAACTCCAGTTTTAAAATTGCAGTGGAAGAAATACAACTATTAGCCAACCCATGCTTAATGTTTACCAGCATTTTATTACATACTTCCACAGAATGTCCTTCAAACCACACAGAAAGCTTTACAAATCTGGAATCGGTAATATGTTATTCACAGCATCCTAACTAACACTCATTATCAGTTTTCCAACACTTTGGCCAAATGAAACAGTGAGTTAATGCTGTGCTTTAAATTACCTGTAATGGCTGCACCTGCTGGCACAAAGCTGATTTAAATTTTAGTACTCCTCCTGCATACACCTCAGGTTTCTATATTAATTACATATATACTCTCTGATTTTCATCGAGGGCTGCTGCCAAAGATTCTCTATAACAAAAGATACTGCATTGCAAGCTGCATCAGTGGTATGAAATGGTATACACTTCCTAAGTGGGCGTGGGCATCTCTTCCCCTCATACCCCTACCTCCTTTTGAAGTGTAGTTATATCATGAGCAGATTGGAAACAATTCAGCAATACATAAAGTACAAATATAATGTTTGTTCCTTATTTTGGATACAAAAATTTGCAAACAAGAAGAAGGTGTCGTAAGTTACTGTTTCCTGAGTTGGAAAAATGGGTGCTGAAAAAAAGCACTGCTGGTAAAATATTAACCAAGACATATTTTCAGAAACATATTCTATTTATTATTTAGATTAATGTTTGACTGAAATACAATAATTTGTTAGCAGTCAGCTGCCATATTATTTCCTGTGGAGAAACAAGCTTGCATTACTGACCCACCTGTGGGAGCGTTCAGTGCGGTGCAGTACTGGTAGGTTTCTACCTCTTGAGCAAAAGCAAATTCCACAGCCCCTTTGCTTCATCTTCTCTCAGCATCTAACAGCAATTTCAGAAGTATTTTAATCTTTTTACAGGATAGAAATGGGGCCATAGCACCAAATTCCAGCTTCTATGCATAAGCAGTCTCTGTGGGCCCCAACCCACCCTCTCTTGATCCATGTCTCTCTGTAGAAAATCCTTAAGCACCCCTCTACCTGTCTCCATCTACTTGCATGAAAAATCCCCAGTCATCCCTAACTGCGTCCCTCTTCCTGGATGGATGGAGCCCAGAGTCTATATGTAGCAGCAGCCCACAGGTGGCAGTCCTTTTTCTCTGGAGAGGGCAAAGGAGCATGTGGACCAGCCTCATCCTATCTTCTAATGTTTGAACTGAGTCTATAAAATGTGTGTTTCCTTTGATTTAAATGCATTATTAGTAACCTAGATGATAATTATTTATTTGTTGTGTTAATTAAGTTTCAGTTAAGTTATTTCCTGATCCCTAGGTTTATAGTTATTGTGTTAAAGTTAAACTACCCTTGCTGGATTATTGCTTCTTCCAAATCAGGAATCATGATGTCTAGTTTAATATTCTTTATTCTTTTCTTCTGTTGTTAAACAAACCGGCTCAAACTGCCTCAACATAAAAGCTTGCAATCCTCCTGCTTGTGCTCATCTGTCACACCATTGAGTTGATAAAGTCCTTGAACCAGAGTTTCCTAAATTCGTATTATTATTTATGATGTTTAGAGACAAACGTAGTGCGCGGGTGGACTAAACTATTTTGCAACCTTAAGGGATGATAGGAGCCTCACAGGGCTGTCACTGTTTTTTTAGTCAGGGTGCAAACAAACCCAAACTTTTCATTCCAAGGTTTTCAAGGGCCCCCTGGGTAATCAGTCCAACCTTTCTCCCCACTACAATGCAGCTGCATAGACAACCTAGTTTCATGAAAAGACCACCTTTTCACCTGAGAAACACCTCTTTAATAGTTTATTTTCTCCTCATTATGTTTGACCTTTGTTCACTTTTTGCACATTGCACAATAAATGAGCAGCTACATGAAGACACATTGCTTTTGTTTTACACAGAATACTCATAGTTTATCTCATCGTTTATTTAGTGTTGCTTGCTGTACATTTTTTATTTATTTATAGTGTAGTATTTATAGTTTTTTGTGGTGTGCACATTTAGTTAAAGGAATACTCTATCTATAGCGCTTGCCAACGTCAAAGTGCAGTGCATTTTGGGGCAAAACTGCCATATTGTGATGCCACGGATGGACCAAACAAGCCCCCGGACCTGTCGGTACTCCTCCTTGCACTGCTCGCAATATATATTTGAAAGCAGCTCGAAAGAAAAGCTGTTGTTCAGAGATAAAACTCCTATCCCTGGCAAAGAAACACTGTATTATCAGAAGCATGGATCCTTATTAAAATACTGAAAGAAGAATGGATTTGCGACCTTGACAGTTTACCTTTGTGATGTTGATTTCAAAATGCCTGACGGAGATCTCTGTAAGATCAAAATATTGCACAATTAAAACTGCTGGGAGCTTTTAATACAGTGTGGATCTCGTGTCTGGTTCTTTTTGAATTTGATTTTTTGACCCAGCACCTGTAGAAGGTTTTTGGATGTGCATGCTGTTCGTCCTGCTTGCTCCTGACAGTTTACCTCCCCTCACAATATTTTTTACCACTCTTGTTTGTGGTGTAAGTGCATATACTGCTGCACAATCAGGCAGTTTTAAATGTTCGAAAATGTATAAACCTCTGAACTGTGGAAACACTGTCATTTAAAGGTATGTAACACTGAGTGTTATCGCTGTCCAAGCTTTCTTTTAGCATTCTTTATATTTTATCAGTATGTAATAAGAATGCAACAGGCCTATATTTTCATCTGTTGGTTATTTGTTTCTTACTGTTGTTTTGAGATTATGCACTCTCAGCAACTAAATGAGCCCTGGGTAAACATCAGCTGCAGTGGAACGATGGAGTGTGTCCTCTGCACATGTATGACTGGGGTAGCTGAAACATATTCCCATGTAGGTGCTCTGTATTTCAAACTGGACGCTACTGTTTGGATTCGTGGGGCAAAGACTGTCACAGATGCACCTGCATACTCGGTTGTGCCCAGAAATTTGAGCAACATCCATGCTGAAGTGGGCTACAAGATTGACTACACCTCTTCAGTGGTGCAGAAGAAAGTGCTTGACCAGTGTATGAGTGTATGCTCCACCACGTCAGCCATAAGCACACGTGCCAAAAAATGTAAAATCCACCAGATAATCAAGAGGGGTTATCACCACTACTTGCTGCAGCATAGCAAATCTGTTGGTTTGTCAGGGATGGAGGAATATTACATACAATATACAGAAGCAGAAAAGCTCTTTGCAGTGCCTCAACGCTTAGCAACATCTCTTTATGATAAAGGCATAGATACATATGAACTGTCAGTTATCCTGCCGCACTGTGAGTAACACACACATGCTGCAAGTGTGACTGACACACAGGCAGCAGCTGTTGAGATGTGCACAAGGCAGCAGCATTAGTCTAACGCTCGGTGTGCATCATGTCGGACTGGAAGAATTATAGCCTCAAACATGCGTGCTGTATTTGCCACCAGTTTGGAAAGGCCAGCTCTGACAGTTGTGAAACAGGTGTGCAACTCACAACACAAAGCAACTACCACCCATACCAGGTGGGGTGTCGAGCATGAGATGGATGCTCTGAAGGCCGCTCTCAAAAGCAAAGACCCTCATCACACAAACCTAAAAGCTGAAAGAGTGGAGGTATAAGAAAACACACACAAAAGAATCACAAATTAATTTTTTTTGCTACAGAAGAAAGCTTTAGAATTGTACACAGAGCTGATTATCATTAACCAGCCTACAGATTAGTACTAATGTATAAGGTAAAACAAAAAAGATGCATTCTGCACATATCCAGAAGTTGCTCCATATTTGCGAGTCAGTGTTAACTAAGAGGAATTAGATGTTTACAAAAACAAAGATGTATAACAGTCAAAGGAGCTCATTTGTGGAGTTGCATTGCAAATGAAAATGAAAACGTGTAATACATTTGCAAGATTAAAAAAAACATAAAAACAGATGATTTACAAATATAAAATCAAATCATTGAGACTAGCGCATGTATATGAATATTTTGGGGGGATCTGGGGTTTTACATTGTAATTATGGATAAAGTATTATAGTATGCAATACATACTTTAGCCTTCGCCTTGCTTCAGCAAAACTTGCTTTAATTTGTCACTGCTTCAAAAATAATGACTTATTGTTATTAATTTATTTTATTTTAGTCTTGTGTATTTAAGTGGTTTTAGTTGGCAAATAAAACCTAAAATGAACTAAACCACTGAAGGACTCACAATGTGCAACTGCTGTAGAAAAGGCTGCCTTGAAAAGAAGTGTCCTTCCAAATACATAAAAACATGCAGCATCCAGCAGGCCTGAGAAACAAAGGACAAAGACTTCTGTCTCTATTGTCCTACAATAAGCTTCAGCTTAAGAAAACACACTGCTTCTATACACAGACACAAATCTTTGTAACTGGATCAAACTGCTGAGACCTGGTTGTTTGGACTCTTAAGGACATGGTTGTGGTACATCTTTCCAGACCAGGAATTCTGGGAACTACGTGTACAAAAAGCACATAAGTCCTTTGAGAGAGTGTGCCTTCTGGAGCACGGAGCCAAATATTACTATAGAAATATTCCACGGTCACTGTAAGCACAACGTATCTGTCCTGCCATGTAGGTTGGCTGCTGTGCATCTGAAACAAACAGTAAACAAAGTTACAGTAGGTTAAGCTGTTTCTTCTCAGTGTTTTTTTGCATCATTTTATACTGCTGACATTCATAACCTACCGCTCTATCATATTATTGAAAATAAATTATCAATAATAATAAGTCCTGTTATTACTTCCTTTTATTAAGGTATACTGTACATATTTGTGGACTGTTACTGCTCTGTCTGAAGA
Organism: Epinephelus awoara; assembly: GCA_035609425.1. Lineage (NCBI taxonomy): Eukaryota > Metazoa > Chordata > Actinopteri > Perciformes > Serranidae > Epinephelus > Epinephelus awoara. The sequence continues at coordinate 17,127,260 of CM069296.1, forward strand.
TGTTTACTTTGCTCTGACAATCATATTGTTCACATAATTGGAAAAGTTCAGTGTTGCAGTGTACAACCCCCACTACAACAAGCACCCAAAAACAGCGCTGTACTTCAAAATACATTTTTTTATTAAAGCAAAGTTTTTACAGGGTCATATGATGTCATGTGTTTTAATGTGAAGCACTCAAGTATACAAAAATTTCATCATCAAAAACAAACATCGGTCTATAAACATTTCATCATCAAAACATTTAGCTAAAAAGCATACAAGTCATAGCATTTTATCTTATATACATATATATTAATACATATACATATATAGCACCAACATCTTCTATAACATTTACACAAGTCTTTCACTGCTGAACAGATGTTTTCGTTCATATAACTGGTGTCTATGCTATATAACCACAGAAAACACAGTAGAAGTGCTGTGGCATTTGCTTTTGCACAAGAGGTAGAAAGCCTACAACTACTAGAATGCACTGCGCTGCATTGGATCAATAAACCCACCCGCTAGTGGGTGACTTAATGTGAGTTTGATCGTTTTTCCACAGGAAACAATATGACAGCCAGCCGGTAGCAAACAATCTCAAATTACTGTTAACAGTAAGTTAGAATATGCTTCAGAAAACATTTGAGGCAAAAACAGGCAATGCAGTGAAAGAATCTTGGTTTATACTTGACCAGCACTGCTTAGTTTTACTATTTGACCTGGGTTTAGTCTGCGTATGAGAGAGAGAGGGAGAGGAGTGGCTCTCACTCTCGATCTGCTCCTATACTCTCTGCGTCTGTAAAAGGCATCGCCCAGTGGAGCTGACAGATGAGCAGAGATCTGAGAGCTGGTAAAATGGAGGGAAGTTTGCCATAGTTCATTTACACAGACTACCCACACTGTTGTGATACAAAGCTGGTTGAAAAGCATCCATTCATCATGCACATTTTAAGATTCGTCAGGTTTTGCAGCCACATTGGGACACATGTTAATTAGAATGAAACAAACATTCACAATCTTGTCGAGGAGCGTCATCTCCTCACCCTCACACGGGAGTAACAAACTAGCTGGTATTGTCTGATGTAACATTGTGTACTTGTTGCGCATGCCATCAATCACCCTTCCAACATGAACCCGTAGGTGTGCTATTGCTCGCGTGCTTTCTTCATCCTTAGCATCAAGTTGACATTGTCCATTAGTGATTGCAGGAGCTTTAACCTCCGCACACATCAGTCCCACACTTTCTTTGATGTCAAAGCCTCGATCAGCTAACACTATATCACCTGGGGACAATTTGTTAAGAAGGCCACAGTTTTCAGTTATGTGCATGTCAGAGGAGTGCCCCTCCCAGCCCTTGGAAATAAATGATATCGCACCTTGAGGTGTAATACCAATGAGGTATTTCATTGTGTCCATACTTTTGCTGTGGGATAAAGCCAGTGGACGTGATTTTACATCAGATTGCCTTTCTGTACGTATTTCAAAGCAGTCAACAATAATAACAGCACGTTGGCCAAAGGCTTCCAAAAATTTCTGTGGTTTTGTGGCTTGTAAACAATGCCTCTCTGGCCAGTGCACCAAAGGGTTAAGGCGTGCATATAAAACATCTACGGTGTCAGCAAAGGCAGCGGAAAGAGTTTCACATGAAACACTAAAGAGGTGGGCGAGGTGCTGGACTGGAAGATCAAGCCTCAGACGCATGAGTGTCAATAAAATCATTTGAAAGGGTGATAAGTTCTTGGTAACTGGCAGGGAGGGCTTAACATTGTTGAACAGTGCGACTAAAATAGCAAAACATGGAAGTCCTGTGTAATACTGGACCTTCTCTGTGTTAGCCTCCAAGAACTGTTCATCCATCTTTCTCTTACTCAGCTCACACCTGAGCTCCTTGTTCTCCTGCAACAGACGGTCGATTTCTGCACTGCTGCGCTCACAGAACTGACATTCTGTTTTTGGTCTCTTAGCTGTCGGTCCATGTGCCACTTCATCTTCTGCTGCTTCCTCTTCATCCTGGTCTCCGTGATCCTCGTCTACTGCCACAACCACCTCTGCCCATTTTCCACAAACCTCATCTTCTGCCTTGTTTTCACCTTCGACACCATCCGCTGCTGTCACTTCCATCTTTCCTTTTTTTAGCTGGCAAGATTGCTGGTGTGAATTTGTGACATGGTCTTCAAAGTGACCCAGGTGCAGTGTTGGAGCCCAGTCTGGATGTGACTCATCCATTTCATATGCAGGTTTACCTTCAGGGAGACATAATGATGAATTAATAACCAAGACAGACAAAAGACAACTACACTGAGACAAGTTATTTGCAACCAACAGGAAAGTCATAAACACAAAATAGAAAAGCTTTTGGCTTTAGTTTTAAGTCGCAGTTTGGTTAGGTTCAGGCATAGACATAAAATGAGGGTAGAAAGGACATTCTTATTTAAATCAACATAGCAGGATGGTCAGAGCGGCAGCCATCTTTACGTGTAATCGCAGCGGTTGTAGCGGGCTATCTTCCGTATAAACAAACCAACTTGCCAACTCGCTAACTCACTATTCCTGGGTTTAAACAACAACACAACTTGGTAAGGTAAGGAAAAAAACGTTGACTGATTTAAAACGGACCCATTCACAACGTTAAACACGCTCTGTAGCAGAAAGCCCTGACAGTAAACTGCTCCCAAACACCAAGTACAGCACAATGCTGAGCAAATTGTGACACTCACCTGAATGAAAATGTCTCGAGCACACTTTATACGATCTTGGGATGTTGTTAAACTTGAGGTCTAGTCGCCCTACAGCTGATATCCACGCCATCCGTCTGCCCTTCGTGACATGGGACACATAACTTCCCTGGTTCTGCCTCCACGCAGGGAAACTATAGAAAGACATCCCGTGGTTTATCTTTTTACCTTGTCCGTCGTGTGAGCGGCCGTGACAGCCCATAACACAACAAGTACTTCCTCCCATGACTTAAACGTCCTTGATAAGCATGTAACGTCCGTATAAACGCATTAAGTACGCGCAAAGCACGTCTCCAGTCACAGCATGGATATGTGAAGACAACAGTTGAACAGACCCTGTAGCTGCTTCCGCATGTTGGGCCCACGGAGCATGCGCATTACTGACTTCCGCCAATAACTTCCGGTTTAGCGCTCCGTTTACTTGAATCAGTCGTTTGCCTCTTTGCCTCTCTAGACCTTCCTAATGTGATCAGACCGATGGATCCAAGTCTGATAGTGAAACGAGTCATTTCACACTTACCCACGGATTTACACACGTCTCTCTCACAATGTATGTCTCTGGGGGAGAGCTGAACGTCCTTTATTCAATCAAAAATTATACAAAAGCATTACAAATACAACTGATAACAATGTATCAATGTCTTTCAGAATTCAGTGAATGCAAGTAACAGACTGTCCTCATTAATCAATTGCGATACCAGCAAAATATTACTTTGAATCCAACTGTCATAGAAGATTGATTTATTTTTATATGTTATATTTTTGTTATTCCATATCAAATGTTTATGAGGAGAAAAACTGTGCTCCTAAATAAAAAGCCAACATCAAAGAGCCTGACTGTGAAAAGAAGAGAAACAGTCTTTTAGGGCTCAATGGTATCGCATGACAAAAGTTGTAATTCCACTGTTAGGTCACTACAAAAATGGTTACTTATTATCCTACAAATAACTTATTGATGAATTTAAAATCTAAAACCAAAAGAAGTATACTGTTGTTTTCAATGCTATACCATAAAGTGTCCTTATATAACAAAACTCTCTCGCTGTGAAAAATATTTATGTAGGTATAATTAATATATTTAAAGAGGAGTGCTCCAGGAAAAATATTGGGAACATAAGTTAAATTACTGTCCATTCTTCTAGATGTATTTGGCCTTCCTTGTAATGATTCCAATGCAGTGTGAGAAAGCATGGACACTTTTTCATGTAATTCTTTATGAATAACAAGCTAAGGGAGCATCTTTCAAGGTATTAGGCCACATAGAATTCTCAGGTTAGAAAGACTCAAGATGAATATTGATTATAACAAAATACTTTTAACAAAAGTATTGTTTGGGTTGATGTAGCAAATATTTGAGTAACAACTAGCTGGTATTGTCTGATGTACTATTAGATTAATGTTGAAATATGCTAATTATGGTTGATGTAATACTATATTCTAGTCAAGAGAAGATTCAAAATAACAAGTACACCATACAACCTTTATTATATGTGGACAATTCCATATTCACAAGAAGATGGTAAGAAACCACACCATATCCTGCACTTTATTAAGCTAATGAATCAGAACAATATATGACTGTCTTATGGTATGCTATGCAGGATTGTGGTTTGTGTTATTCAACATGCTCATCAGTGAAAGTTAAAGTAAAAGCCAACCCCGTATTCTCTCTCGTTTGGTGTTTGACCTTGCTACATGTGTGGGGTTTTTTTCCGCCGCTTACAGTCTGGCAACTAGTCCCTACCTTTTTATAAATCCCTGACCTCAGCTGAGCGCTGTGGGGGAACACACACACACACACACACACACACACACACACACACACACACACACACACACACACACACACACACACACACACACACACACACACACACACACATGTCCCAAACACAGATAATAAGAAGGAAATAAGAAAATACGGGCATAGGGCAAAGTCTCAGGAGATAAATAGACTGCCACACACATCTAGTGGGTCTTAAGTGATGATTGAGAGTATAGACTCAATATAGTATAGATATATTAAGTATATCCAGTAAAAAAGCTATTAAGAAGGGGTTTTAATTTAGAAATTGTGTTATATCTTTAGAGTTTATTGGTGCTTTTGTTTTAGTTATTTGCAGACACTGCAAGACTATTTGACCTGTTTTGTGTCGTTTGTAGTTTAGGTAGTAGTGTTTGTTTTTGTGCTACACCTTTGTTTCAAAAATGGTCTGATTACTGCATGCTCCCTTTTTGTTCAGTTCGTTTAAGCTAGTTTAGTCTGCTCAGTTTTAATCAATTTTAGTTAGCATAGTCTGACCTAGGCTCTGTTTAGTTGACCTCTTTTAAAACTCAACAGCAATGTCTCTTTCAAGAAAGCATGACCTGGTTCCTCAAGATAATCCACAGACCTTGTTGTGAGCAGTTTTATTTAGAAACTATTTTCTTTCTGCCGTACTACACCTGCCAAGGAAGTGTGCATCTTCTCACTGTCAGGGAGATGTAAACAGTGATGATGTACTCCTCAGCTGAGGTGTAAAATTGGCTGGCTTAGTAGTGCTAAGTGAGCTAGCAGTAGATGCATGCTTCCTTCTGCGTAGTGATACAGTTGGCGGGTGCCATCTGGTAGAAAGAAAGTAGTTTCAACATAAAGCTGCTCACAACAAGGTCTGTGGATTATCTTCAGTAACCAGGTCGTGATTCATGGAAAGAGACATTGCTGCTGAGTTTTTCAAATATATTTTTTAGTGCTTTGAGCAGCACAAGCTGAGTGTCATCTAGTTCCATTATATTTGAGGGAAGGCAGACATCTACAGCCGACATCTCCAACACTCTGCAACTCACACCAAAACAGTCTAGATTGATAAATAACACTTCAGATAAGAGAAAAACTAAGTGCTTTTGGTTTTTGGGTAAAATGTCCCTTTAAATGTAGTTCTATATTTGAGACAGCATGACTGGGCTATGGCATATGATTAGAGTCTATGGACGTAGCTGTCAAAGGTGCGCTTTAACCCATATATAAGAACAAATCCAGCTTAAGGCTAACACTAACCACTGCACCTGTAACCTTTACTTTTATCCTGACCTGAAGCTAAATCTATCCTTGACCATATACCCAGACTTACTATTGCTATAATTAAATGATTCACCATAATGTGACAGAGAGATTTCTGATGCAAGTAACACAAATACACTGGTATTGTCATGTATCATTATTGAATGTATTATTATTTAAATTCATCATCAAAGATCTTTTGTTGCTCAGACTTTTCTCTCAACATTTCTAAATCACATTTACACAGTAATAAGGCAGCCCTGTATCATTCTCTCTGTCACTCTCCTGTGTCTGCTTTTATGAATCCTCATCCATCTGAAGTCATAGTGCTGCGATAATCGTGCCCCCTCTCCTCTGAAAATCTCTCTCATCCTCTTTCCATCCCACACTCCTCCTCTGTGTCTCAAAACCCCATTTCTTGATGCCAACTGGCAGCGGCAAGCGAAGACAAGTTTCTCTTATGTCACCCTACGCACAGACTGCACGATAATGCTAATTCACCACGACAACAATTTAGCATCGTTACCATAAATGCTCGACATGTACCCAAACAGTCCCCATCATGATTGCCACTGCAATTACACAAAGAAAGGAGCTGACAAACTAAAATGTAATGCGAGCAAACCTTACCCTGGATTGCATCAGAAGTGCAGAATCAACTGCAACAGGCCTCTTAAACCAAATTTGGCAAAGCAGAATAAACATTCGCTGTAGTAGCACATATGTGCATTTTAAGACTCCTTGACCCAAAATGATTGCTCGAAGGTATGAAAGGATTTAAAACCTTGGTTGCTTGTCGTTGCTGTCTTATTCTTCCTGTTTCCAAACAGCAGTCTGACACTTACTTACAGTATCAAAGCTCTGTTTTTTTCTGCCTTTTAAAGTCTGATGCAGGCATGTTTCACCAGCAAAGGAATGAATTTCAACTTGGTCTTATTCATTTTATCATTGACAAGCACGTGTGAGTCTCCTTTATGGCACATTCCTGCTGTTTTGGTAAACTTGTAACAAACTAGTGCTATCAAACGACTGATGGAAGCTTTTCATTTTCCATTTCACCCAACCACGAGGCTGTTTTTTTGGCTGTACTGCAGTGAGACCTTCACAAGGCCGAGCTTTTAATTGCTTCTTTGCAGGGGGCTCGTCTTGACAGTGCCTCACATCCTTTCTTCCGTGGAAAAAAAATAGAAAGGAGAGAAATCTTAGAAACAGCGGCAAAAAGGATTTCTGCCTACGCTTGATCTCCCCTGTGGAGTTTGTCAAACAAAAGAAGATCCTTTAATTTGGTCACAACAGGGGCCTTCCACTATACTCTGCACGCAGAAATTCTGGCAAGAAAAGTCAGTGCTCCCCCTAATGTCCCAGATGAGTCGTCTGACCTCGCAAAGTTCATGAACATGACTCTGAATATCTTCTCGACAACACGTCTTTTATAACAATGTCATCCCTTCTTTTTTGTTTTAATGATCTGACACGAAAAGGAAAACATGATGTATTTCTTCGATGTTTTCTGATGAGCTGTGTGTTTCGCCAGGCTTACCAAACCATCAGAGTATTGCAGCATTTAACTTTTTCTCTTTTCCTCTCTGCAAGACTCGCACTTGCACCGTGGTCTTCAGCAAGTCTCCATGGGAACTGGCACACAGGAAATTGTCTCTCATAACCAGAGCACCTAAGGTGAGAGGGGGCTTAAGATCTCAGAATAGTACCGAGTGATACAGGAGTTACTGGCAATCTGTGTGGTCTCAGTGATGCAATAATAAAACACAGGCTGTGTATGTGCCAGTTTTACTCTCAAAGTGATGAGTTGTAAATCTATCCATGTTCCTTGCATGCTCCATCTGCTGCAGCAGTGTGTCCTCAGTGTATGAAATGGATAGTCACTTTTAGGTAAATTGCGTTTTAGGGGAGTTTGAGGTTGATTTCAGTGGGAAGGAAAACAAATTGACAGGTGATATACACATATATATATGTCTTATGGAACACATAAATTCATGACAGCGAGGAGTGTTCAGGAGACATGTATGCGTCCCCTGAGTGCACACTGTGGCTGCTCAGTACAATATGTTCAAGGGACACATCTCGTCATCACTCCTCTTACCTTTAGTGCTATTTATCAATCTAGGTTGTTTTGTGCAAGTTGTTTCCAGAAATCATGACCTGGTGACTCAAGATATAATTCACAGACCTTGCTGTGAGCAGTTTCACGTTGGAACTATGACTACCCTGCGTACTGCATCACCGCACAGAAAGAAGCGTGCATCTACTGCCAGCTCACCTAGCACCTCTGACCTGACTCGCATTAAGCTCAGCTGAATGAATGAACGATTTGAACTGTAGTTTGGTAGAAAGAAAATAGTTACTAGTTTCTGTGGATTATTTGAGTAACCAGGTCATGATTTCAGGAAAGAGACATTGCGATCTCATCATTCATTCATTTTCCATAACCGCTTTATCCCAGCTGACACAGGGTGAGAGGCAGGGTACACCCTGGACAGGTTGCCAGACTATCACAGGGCTGACACATAGAGACAGACAACCATTCGCGCTCACAATCACATCTGCGGACAATTTAGAGTCACCATTTAACCTGCATGTCTTTGGACTGTGGGAGGAAGCTGGAGTACCAGGAGAAAACCCACACTGACATGAGGAAAATATGCAACTCCCCAGGAACCATCTTGCTGTGAGGCGACAGTGCTTCTTTCTTTCTTTCTTTCTTTCTTTTTTTGTGCCACAAGCCAAGTGCCATCTTGTTCCGTTACAGAGAAGGCAGACATCTCTACAGCCAATATCTTCAACACTCGACCACCTTACACCCAAAAAGAGATCAATAATAGTACTACAGATATGAGGGAAACTACGTACTTTTGATTTTGGGGTAAAATGTCCCTTTAAATGTATGTTTTTGAGAAGGCAAGTGTTGGCTATGGCGTAGCTTTAAAGCCTATGGGTGTAGCTGTCATAGGTACGCTTTAACCCACATATAAGTTAGAGGAAAACATGCATTTTTGATTTTGGGTTGAACTGTGCTTTAGCAGTTAATTTGCCATGCTGACTTGCCATAGACACTGCTTTAATAACAGTATAATTTTGATGCGCATTATTCCAACACTGCTTGCAAACTCATGGGATATAAATGCTATTCAAATGCATGAATAAGTTGTGCATTTAAATCTGCTGTGAGAGCATGTATGTGTGAATTTTTTATACATCTCTGCACTGTGCGGTTGTATGCATGAACATTTTCTTTGCATTCATTATTTGAGAGTGTACCTTCACAACCTGTCACTGCATGAATATACATGTACATCTCCCTTAAAGTAGATTTACCATGCTCTTGGGTGCTTTTTTTTTTCTCCTTTGCAAAGTGGTCTGAGGTGTTTTGAGAGAACCAGAGGCTGAGTGATCCATTTGCCCAGCAGGGGCTGCTGCTCTGAGGGGAGTTGGAGGTCTCGGTGTCCCTGGAGGATCTTGATCCCCCCTCTCATCCATCTCCAGGTGCACCTGTGTGCTCTCTCGTTCAAAGCCCTTCTCTGGCTGCGCTGAAAGCCAAGTGGATCCTGGTTAGTCCAACTGTAGGGCATGCCTTTGCCATGTGAAGCTCAAAGGTTTAATATAGTGTTGAAAGAAGGTAATTCAAGGGGTTACCTAACTGCAATGGTAAGAGGTAACAAACCTCGTGAGTTACTTTCAAACACACTGTATGATGAGAAACTCAGGTTTCACCTACCTGAACTTAGATATCAGTCAATTATTAAAATGTAGAAATTTTGGAGTCCCACCACTACCTCCTATGTTCTGAATATGTTCTTTTGTAAGAGGTGTTATTAACATTATGGAGTGTCATTTGCACCTGGGTGAAAATATTCATACTGCAGCTATTTGGCTATTTACACCCACCCTCCCCTCATGGCGCTTTAATATGGATCTCGCTGTGTGCCGTGATCTGTTAGTACTCGTCACCTTGATGCGACGAGACCAACAAAAGACCGACAAAATCCAGAGAGGACCAGGACTTTCATGCAAAAGACCAGGGTTTGAGTCGTGTGTGAATCAATGTTGGCCTTTTATTTTTAGACTCTTTCAGTTTGTAGGATGTATAAAGCTGCTAATTGCACATGTCGAAGTCTGGCACTTATGCAGTGACTTATGGTGTCAGACAGACGAAAAAAGCCGTCCTTTAACATTGACATGAAACGCAGCTGGTCCCTATTTTAGTTTACCAGTGTTGCAGCATTTGGGAGAAACATGGCGATACAAGAAACCCCCCATTAGCCATTAAAATAACTGCCTATTTCTTTCTGTAGCCTTTGACACTGGCATTTTACTGGTTATTGTAAATATACATCAGATTAGCATTACATCAGTGTGTAGTAAAGTTGTATCAGTGCATTTTCTGTGGACGCCCTGGCAACAAAAGTGTCCTTTGGGGTACATGTCCCTCTGGTTTATAGAGTGAATATTCATGTCATGCACCTTATATAGTGCTGTATGTGTGCATACTGTATATTGTGTTGGTGAGGACAACAAAAGCTTGGAGTGGAGCCGCAACGGCAGCTTTAATCATGAACGAACGATTTAAACATATTTCGTGGTTCTGTGTCAGACTCAGTATAATACATCTCAGCTAATAGTCATTTGAGAACGTAATCTTCAACAGGAGTCTTAGCTGGCTGGTGGTATCTTTCAAAAACAGCAACAAAAACAGGGATTTAGATCTTTATGACAATGAAAATGTATGAAGATAGGAAGTGCAATATAAATTCCGGTGCGATGCGTGCTGTAGTTGATGGACAATCTGAGCTGCATCGGAGACAAACGGAGACAAATGACGGTTGCCTGTTGATTTTGGTGGGTTGGACTGCTGGGGGAATCAGCCTGAGCACTGCTCATTCTGTCATCTCTGGCAATGAGAATGAATGTCAGACATTATGCTTGATCAGCTATGACCACTATATTTGCCCTCAGGAAATGTTGACGAATACTTAAATCACACGCTTTGAGTGAGTCTGCAGCTCCGCGCTTCGGCTCTCCAAAATCTCTCTTTTCTCCTCATCCCTGTCGCTCTCGCCTCTCATTTCTCCCTTTCCCCCCTCTTTTTTCTCTGCTTTTCTCTCTCTTCATCTGAGAATATGATTTGTCATGGTGACTGAGAGGGGAGATAGAAAAAAATGTTTACTTCAGGAAAAAAAAATGTCTCTAACGTGTCTTAATGTATTCTTTTAAAAGAATTGACGCAGTGGCACGGAAAAAGATTAATTTATCACGCCATCAAGCACAGGAACAGCTGCAGAGAAGGATGGGTGTAAATTGCGAGTCGCTGACAATGCCTGCGTTACAGATGGATTTCTCTGTCTGCGTTTCATATTGAGATGCGGGGTGTATGAGAGGAGGGGAAGGGAGGGAAGGGAGAGAAAAGGGGTTAGCGGAAAAAAGCAATTTTGTCAGCTCTCGTCCAAACTTTGTGACGGGGGTAATTTTGATCCATTAGCTCTCAGCTGCTCGCCTTGGCCAATTTTCCATCTTTCTCACTTTCACAAGATCTGCCCCAGGGAGAAATACCTTTGGCCCTAATGGAATCTGTTTTCAATGCAAAATGTGCATGGATACATATCTGTCAGATGCTCTCCCTTCCCACTAACCCATTCTGTTGTTTAAGTCAGTGTGAAATTGTATGCAGGTGTGTGGATTGTTAACAGAATACCAGTCTGCTCATTCTTTGACCGGAGTTAAAAGTTTTATGACAATTCTGGAGAAGTTTTAGGAATTGCTCCTGCAGTGAGTCTACCGAGAAAAGCCTGGAAGATGGGCAAAAGGCCAAGAAGCCACCCCCTCAAAACTGGGATTGTGAGATGACAATAACAGGGAAGATCAAAGGGAAGGTGGAGGGAGGGGGGGCTGGAGAGCCACCTTCAAAATCGCATCACTGGCTGAGTGAGCGTGGCAGCATTTAAGGTGCTATTTGTAATATCTTTGTCCTGCGGCCCACACAATGGAAAGAAGAGGCAAATGCTACGATTCACCAATAGTCTTAATTTAAAGATGAATTCACGTCGTTCTGTTTTGATTAAGACGTCTCTCTTCTCAGTCCAGATAAAACCATGAGTACAAACCACATAATATGATTAATTCTTTAAATAATCAGAATGCCATAAAGCATTGCCAGGCTTTATGGCATTCTGAATACCTCACCCACAAGGAGATCATTTGTTTATCAATTACTCAGCCTGTATTATGGGAGTTCATGAAGAGAACTTTGTTTTTCTCACATGCCACCACGGTGAACAGAAATCTTGATGAATTGGAATAAATAGCATCTTTGTTTAACAACAGAAAAACTATATGAAAACATCCATTAACAAACACTCACGCAATGCAGCATAATACAAGTCTCATTTTTCCAGTCGTGTGCTCTGTACTTAACATGCATTTTCGCTAAGAACTTAGTATTTAAATCGTTTCCACATAAACAGTTTCATGCATTGATAAAGAGCAAGCCTCGGGAAGCACGTGGGTCGAACTCTGCTCAATGGAATACACAAGCAGAGTTTAAATGCACGCGTTTCATGGTTGTATAAAAAGAAGTTTATGCAGTGTTGGAGGCACGGTCTCGTTCATTCCCTTGAAAGTTGCTCAATGGCACATAAAGCCAAAAATGCTTGATTTCCACAGTTTGAAATTAATTGAATCTTCCACATCGTGGTACTCACAGAGGAAGTCACTGGGGACTTACTGCGGCCAAGTGACTAAATTCAAGTTTAGACCTCTGCTATCTTGAATGGGGATAAAAATGATTTAATCCTGTTGCTTTCCGAGATTTTTAACAATGTTGCTAAAAGAGATGACTGGTTGCTCTGTATAGCGTTAAGTTGTTAAGTTCTCGTGGTAAATGGGGAACAACAGGATACACACAGGAAGGCAATTCACTTTTAAAATTTTATCGGACCAAACTGACCAAATTCCAATAGTGAAATGAGTTATGTTATGAAGACTGTGATGCTCAAAAAGTGCCTGCTGCCCTTGCTGAATGAATGTATGAGACAATGTTTTGATATGGTTTTGCCGTCGGTAAACACAGCCCCCTTTACTCTAATCCATCAGTAACGTTGTCCTTTGTATCCTTCGCTCATCATGGAGGGATGCAAGAAAAACGTAGTTTTCTTGACAAATTAAATGTAACATGAGGTGAGTAATTGTTATACAAATGATCATTTTTTGGGTGAAGTATTCCTTAAAGAGAGTCCAATCCATGTCTTAACTGGGGCAATCAGATTAGTTTTAAAGAGGGCACCATTTATTGCTTTTCAGAGTTTTCTCAGAATCATTCCTGCCCTCCAGCATTGTTCTTGGAGCAGCTTCTGCAGACCAAGCCTCTTCAAATGGAGGGGATTATGTAGCCACAATCATAGAGCCAGAGTGCTCTCTCAGACCACAGCTCAGGGCTACCTTCCTGTTGCACCTTCCAGGAGGGAGCAAGGCCTCCGTTAACACAAGAGTGTTTTCTGAAGGAAGGATTACTCTACTGTATATTGGTCCATCTCTTTTTCCCCCACTCCCTCTCCACCTCCTCAGACTGACCGCCCCATGTGGCGCACCACTCAGCCACACTGTGGACCTGGTCCTGAGATTTCCTCGCTTCAGATTAGAAATGCCAATTATGTCTTATCAAGACGGAGGGTCAATAAAATATTGAAGCAACAGTGTTTACTCCGATTAAGCCTCCAAGTGCCAGATGGAGATTATGGGACAGTTCAAATTCTAGTTTGGCCAGAAATAGGGGCACTGTTGAATTATGGATCACACGGCGAGCCTCTGGGAATGCAAAGAATAGATAGGGAGGTAATCCCAGAATGCTGAGAGCCCTAAGAGGGAGGAGGGAGACAAGAGCTGATAGGAGAAGAAGTGAAAATCTGTGGGTGGATGAGTTAGAGATCTTGGTCGGTGTACTTTCAGCTATAAACTCACTATCTGTAAACTAACTGCTTCTTTTGAAACCCTGTTTTAATTCATGCAATATGGAGTGTGTTCAGTTTCACATCACTGGTGCTCAAGTTCATTTACATTGCAGAAAATAAACACTGCATACAATTTATTTTACATACAGAGCCACAAAATAAAAAAAGTACTGGCACTGCAGTGGGTGCCAGGAATGGATTCACACTGGATTCTAAGGAAGCTATAAAAAAGAAAGTAAAAGGTAAAGAAGCTGATTTAATAAAGAAAACATATTGTCAGCTGGCAATCTCTCCTACTTCAAACATAATTCAATTTCCCCTATGAAAGGAGATACCGCTTTTAATTAAATTTGTTTTAGCTTTCTTTGAAGGCGCAATAGGTGACAGACCTCAATTATATTGTACTAATTAAAAAAACACAAATAAATAAATAATTTAACATACTGGGGGAGAAGGGAGAAAGTGTGTAACTCGTGAAGCTTGTGAAGTTCCTGCTATCTCATCATTCCCATTAAAAGAAGGGAGAGCAGCTAAAATTGAAAGTGACTTTAGGAGTCTTTAGGAGGCGGCCTGTTTTTTCCAAATTATCATATTTTCCGAGTCAATAATAAAAAGCTTATGATAGTGCTAGCTATGCTGACAGGCTTTAATAAGATAGGGTCGCTGGAGCGCGGCAGACCGAGGGCCAAGCAGTTCTGTGTGTTTGCGTATGTAACTGAATGTGTGTGTGTGCGTTGTGCACCTGAGAGAGACCGTGCATGAATGTGTGTTTCTGTCCAGGAAAGTGCATTTTTTTTAAGTGTGCACCTCCTAATTGTGCGTCATATACAGTACAGTATGTGTAAGTGATGTGTGTACAGTCAGTGTCTGTACAGATGGAGGTCAGTTGTTTGCCAACAGACTGTCAGCTCAAACTTAGAAAATATACAACCAACAGAAGGCATAAATCACAACTCTGACCCTTTCCTGTAGCCATATTTCTGTGCCACCTTTGTTTACGAGGTATTTGCCATGCACAACACCGCAAAACCCACAAATTCTTGGGAGTTTACAAGAGCTCGTGTTCAGTGACAAAGTGTCATTGTTTATTGGGTTATTTCAGCAGAGATCATTTGAACAAAGGCAACTCTCACCACCATAAAACACTGATATTATTCCATAATAACATTGTCAGAGTTGTATTATTTTTATTGACACAGCACATAGTTATTTTACGGCATGAATGTAACGTAGCCCACTCAGCATGTGGAAACTTGTTCAGCTTGATTGCTAATGAAAGTAACCCTGCTGCTTGATGTGTATAGTCTAATAGTATGACTACCACAACCTGAATATGATGAAAGTTTGCACATTCTGCACGGTTTGTGAATAGCCTGCCTTCCCGCATCACACCAGTGCCACATACTGTATGATACATGAGCCACAGTATCTGGGGACCTCATTGATACCATATTAGGAGAAAAAGATAAAAACTAACAGGTCCATTGGGCACAAGTGTAGATCCTTCATTAGGGCACTGCTCATTGATTTCCCTGTTGGTAATCTCACACTGATGAAGTGAGTGGGTACAAATATTCATGGCCCAGTGATTACCTTGACCCCATCCCACCCACAGCCATTAAGAAGAGGGGGGTGGGGGTGGGGGGCTGCTGGGTAGGGATAATTGTCTCTGGGGAGGTCAAGAGGGAAGGTTGGGGAGGTCCCAGAGGTTTAAGACACGTGGAACAAGAGGTGTGTGTGCTTTAAGGCTTGCGGTCATTGTGGTGGAAATGGGCTGGAGGTACAAGAGGAGATGCGAGCAACGCTCTGGTGAAAGACGTGTGTGTTGCTCACAAACACACACACACACACATGAACATCATTAACACAACCACTCTGGCTTGCTTCACCACAGCTCTCAAGGGAAACAAGGCTTCCAACACACATGGACACTAGTTCATTAGCTGCATCCCAATGCTGTCTTAGGCCCAGACACACAAAACTGACATCAACATTAGCGGCAATGAAGGCTGACTGTTGCGTCGCCTCACATCACCTCTCACTGTCTCTCGGCCAAAACGTTACACTTGAATCAACCCGGTCTCTCTCCCAACTCGTCAAATACTGACACTTAGTCATGAGACACCGACAGGATGCAGCAGGATGAGATGACCTGGACGGCGGAATTTTTTGATGCTCCAACACATTCTCACTCTCATCGCATATCAGTGTTTGGTTGTAGACACCGTGAACTTATGTTTTTTTCTTCAACAACAAACGCACGTGGTTGGATTTTGCCAACAAAAGCACATAGTCTAGGAAAAAAGCACAGGGTTTGGCTTTATAATCTTACGGGATGTGAACACCGTTCTTCTGGGGTGAAAGTTTATCTTTGTTGGACGCTTTGTCCTGCGCTTTCCTGTGGTATGCGTGGCATTTCTGTGCCTACATTCGCGAGTAATCCATCCAAGAGTATTGTGTGTGCAAAGCTCTATGAAAGCTCTGTTATACATAATTTTAGTGTAACTTTATCATTGTTTTTCGCTGTGAAAACACTGGACTACAGACAAGTGCTTGGTCTCAGAAAGCTACGATTCGGCTGTTTCACGTGATATGCGTGGCTTCTCGCTATGACGCACGGTCACGGAGAAAATCAATAGAGAAGAACAGGTGTGAATTTTGGACGCACTATGCGTCGTTCGGGCCCAAAGGGTTAACTTTAGTCGTTTGTTCAGCTGACAGAAACAACTAAAGTTAAAACTAAAGTTAGCTGATCTACCAATCAGAGTGATTTCACTCACCAACAGGCTCCGCTGTCTCCGACGGCAATTCAACATGCTGAATAGGCCAAAAAACAGCTGACAAGGGCCGACAAGTGCCAACACTGCAGGACAAATTGCGAAAACTAGGGCGACAGACACTCACTGACGGCTCAACATTGACCGACGGCCGACTTTCAGCTTGGTGTGTCAAGAACCTTAAATGTGGAGAGTCAGTTATGTTGCTATAATCCAAATGTTTGGTAAACTTCAAGTTCGACCACATCACATCATGTTCTCAGGTAAAGCAGCTGTAGCTACACCTGTCATTTTATACTGCTGGTGGATGACTCCACCTGGACAGTGAGTTCAGTTTTACCCAATGAGGCCTTCTTTGGTGTGCTCATTTCAATAACACAAATAATATTGACACAATCTGATTCACATGGTCGAAGCGTCATTACATCCATGTGTGAGAGAGGCTCATTAGAATGGCCCTGCCACTCGGTGACAGCCACAGGAGCCTGTTATGAAAAGCAGGCATTGCCCTGTCCTTTCCAATAACCTTTCCTTGGAAGGAAGAGGACAGGGAGCGGCAGAACAGCTACTGTAAAGAAAAGAGAAGGACAGCTGGAGAAGTAGAGTGGGAGAAAGCGGAAAAGGTGAATCAAAAAGATGCAAAGCGCCAAAGGATCGTCCAACAATGAGGGACAGGAGAGCTTGACAAATTACTTTGCGTTTTCTTTTTTTTTTTTTGTTTAGTAAGTGTGGAGGTGGATGGAGGCGGGCTGGAAGAGGAGGGCGGGTAACGGTTGGTGGCATTATCGCCTACACGGCTGACAGGGAGGTCTGAGTCTAAAGCCCTCTCTCATTAGATATGCGAGCACATTAGCGGGGACGGCTGTCTTGCTAAAGGTCAGGGTTGGAGGATGCTGGGATGACGGCGAAGCGCGAAGCGATGAGCATCCAACCTTCGGGCTCACCTCTTTGAACTTCAATCATTTTGGCCTGGGCTAATAGGTCCCTGGGGAGGATCAGAAGCAGAAAAGGCATGGGGAGGGGAGGGGAGTCTTAATGGGACATCACGCCACCTTGACATTTTAATTAAGACTGCCAGCCATTAGCATGCCAGAAGTTGGACTGTTCGAATGGTGCCTATGTAAAAGCAAATGACAGGATGCCATTTTTTTTTGAATTTGTATGTCACATAAGAATCTATAGGGCAGCATGATGAAGAGGGAAGAAGAGCAGAAGGATATGCAAGATAACAGTGTTGATGACATAATATTCTTTAGATGGTGATCCAGAAAAACACTGTGTAATCAAGGGCTATGTTTATATATGTTGCGTAACCAAGTGACATAATATTAGGATTTAATACTGCCGAGATTCTTTCTTCCTTAATTGTGTATTTCCGTTATGTTGTTTCCCCTTCAATTTTCCAGCATTAAACTGAACTGAGTTCATGAATACTTTATGAGAACACACAATTTAAAACATTACCAAGCTGCAGCTCCAACTTACAGTGTTACACAGTGCTCCTCACAACTTTTACAGTGTAGCTGGAACAATGTGTTGTTGCAAGGAATTACTTTTTTGTTTTACTCAAATAAAATGTCTAATTAAAACTTTTGACTTGTTTGTGTTTTTTTTTTATTGGTCTTTTAGGTATTATTGCTGTAAAGAGCTTGCACATGACATCACTGTGCAGGAATGTTGCCACTGTGACCTTCCCCAAGCGGCACACACAAGCATTCAGTGGTTGTGCAGTCGAATGCACACAGATTCACTAAGTATTCAGGCATACATTTTTGCAGACTGCATAAATTTTACATATTGTATTTATGGCAGAGAATCACAAATAATTTATGCTTTGTGTAATAATGTCATGCATGATTGTATTTATTAGCTTCATTAACCACTGGCTTAATGTGAGCTACCACTATAAATTACGTGAAAAAATATTTGTTTTATTATTCACTCAGTATCTGTTTAAAAAAATCTGTATTGTTAGAGAATAATCTCTATGGCAAACAATATTTGTTCAGCAAGATAATCTTCACAAATCAACACAAGTTTTAATGTTTTCAAGCCTAAATGCAATCACCAGAAGTAAAAAGCTAATGTTAGGCTATAAACGAGCTACACCACTGTCGCCTGACTAGACGCTGCCACCACAATGAGGCTGTAAAACCCTGTTTGGTGTGGTGACATTCTGTTGTCTCATTTAGCCACTTGTTGCCTTTTTTTAAGACACATAAAAGCTTAGAAAATAATGAGTGGCACATTTACTGACATGTTTCATGTCACAGAACAAAATGTGAAAGTGTCTTTAACTCGTTTTAACCATGGGACTTATTTTAGGCATCTAACTCCTGGCTAGCTGGGGCTTGGGATTTACTTGGTGCTGATTGGACATACTCAGGGTGGGATGTGACGTTTTGTAAATAACAACACTGGTTATTGTAGAGTAGCTGGGCTAACCGTTAGCTGTTAGCGGTGTCTGTAATAACTCCGGTCACGGTCCGTGAGAAAAATGTTTTTCTAGCGTTTACGATTATGATTAATCGATTACGCGATTATTATTATTAAGCGATTACGTCACATCCAGAGCCCAGTAACTTTACAGGGACCTTCCTCCTACTCCGCTCTCTCAGTGGAGACACGGCGGTTGAGAGGGCCGAGCGAGTAGACGTTCCTGTAGTAGTTCCTGCCCCCCAAATAGTACCAGGAACTTCTTCAGTGGAAACGGGCCTATTGTGGCAAAATGTGGTAATGGAGACACTGATTGTAATGGGAACTACGAAAGAAGCCGTTTTGAGCACTTCACCAGGCGTACATACGTATGTCTGTCTGTCTGTCTGTCTGTGGACAGATTTTGTCAACATGATAGCTTCACAACCTTGGACGTTGATGAGATCACAATGAGCAAGGAGGCTAAGAGTGAGGGGTCAGGAAGTAGAGAAGGGGCCATTAGCCCTCAGCCAACTTTGCGTCCTTGGTCGACATTTGTTTAAGTCGCTGTATGGTGGTTGAAATGATCCCACTCCAGGATGGTCTTTAGTTTTGTTCTGTTTTTTTCTTTGTACTCCTCTTGTATTTATTTCCATCTTTGCTTATATATTACCACTGTTCAGACTGTCATGAACTAAAAATTTGTTTTTAAAAATGTGTATCTAAGTGAGTTTTGTCCCAACATTTATTCAGAGTCAACACTACATAACAACATTATATAATTTATCTCGCAGTTAACCTATTAAGATTTCATTCTGTCACAGCCTAAGGCTCTATGGTCTTTCAGTCTTGTAGTTTGTTATCCTAGAATTTGCTGATTTAAAACAGAAACCAGTGATAATAATATCTAAATATATATATGAAATATTAGTAATAAACTAAACAAAAACAATAAGAGCTATATTTAAATGTTTTTACCATTTCTTTTTTCCTATTCTATATTTATGTTTCTTGTCTATGCACCAGAACACCAAACCAAATTCCTTTTATGTGACATTTTAATCTGTAGTAAACCAGATTCTGATACTCTACACATCCACACATGCTCATACGTGTACATACACACAGTCTCCATATGCAGTTGTTTTTTTCTTACCTCCAAATTACAGCCAGTCAGTGTGATGAACTTAATGGACTTCTCTCTCTAGCACCGAATTTGACAAATCCCATCTTGAGCTATGAAGAAAGCAGGCGCTATCGATCCACAGGGCCACCTAATTTATCACACTGCCTGAAGTTCCTCAAAAAATATTTGACCAAGGGGGTTATTCAATACTATTTTCTTCCTGGGTCCACAGAATGAAACTGCTCTTCTTCTGCAAAAAAAGTGAATGATGACAGGTGTCAGGAGAGGATGAGATTTGCGACAGAAACTCTCTCTCTGTTGCCTTTCACTTCTGCAAGCTTCATTGACAGCATGAATAGTCTCTAGGCTCTCTAACCAGTGATTTACAGACCAGAACAGTACAGATGTGGCAAGTCGCCCTTCTCTTACCTACTGCACTGAAACAGAATACTCTATAGAGGCACCGTATCTTCTGAATACCAGCAGTTTCTGTACCTTTCAACATAAAACTGACACACAGTGACATAAACCAGGATTATCAGCTAGCAGTTACCTGGATAACAAATTAAGACATAACCCAAACAGCCACAGTATCGCACCAAGCCGTCTTTTGCTTCTGGTCACTGCATACAAGCTCTTCCTCGGACTTACAGATGGTACAACACGTGTTTAATTGCATTTTGTTACCTCCATCTCATACAAGGTCTTGTCCTCTGAGAGGGTCCAGGCCTCCCTATACTCCCACAACAGACCAGACAAACGTAGCAATCTTTATAAGTGCAGAGGGAAACCATTGTAAAGGCACTGACCCTGCTGAGAACAGGGCACTAATAGCAGTACCTCTTAAGCCAAATGTGGTAGCAGCTGACAAGCCTCATCCCAAAGTGCACAGGGAACTAACTCCTGCACAACGCAGTGTACAGCAGAGCATGAACAGACAGAAACTATGAACAGAAAGTGCTGTGTGCATTTATACTAGTTATATGACTACACTGTGTGAGGAGATGTTCAGACGTAGTAGGTGAAATGCATTTTAACCTGTGTGGGTTGTTCATGCTGATGTTACATGACTTATCAAGGTCACATCCTGTTCTGGCATTTCTCCCCAGGTGTCTTCCCAACAATTCACATTTCAATCATCTGAATATTAAGTAACTGCCACATTGACTTAATGATGTTTAGGAGTCTTACGTGACATCAAGGTGTGGACAACCCACACAGGTTCAAATGCCAGGAAGTCCCTTGTCAGTAGAATGAAGTTTCTGGAGTGACGGGCGAAGACGTTTTTAAGATTAATGATCAAATGCACTTGCAGTTATGGCCTCAAAATATCAAAGTTACTACTTAGAAATATCAAGCTCTGGGTATTTTATGACTGTTTTTTGAGGAACTTCACTGTATGATATAAGACTCTGGGATGGCCAAAAGGTTGAATAACTCACACACGCCATAACCACATGTTCACTTACCTTTAATTTGCAGTCACTTAAAATACATACAACACCAGTTTGTTTAGTTTAGAATTTTTAGCACTTTGACAACACACTGCTTTTAGATGAAGTGCGCACAGTTAGTTTATATTGTTTTGTCATGTTGCCATTTGCACGTCTCTTTGTCTTTGAGTTACCTGAAGTCACTTCCTGGTTGGAGTTGTGTAATAGATTGGACTGAGGGCGGAGTCTGATCTTATGCAGTAGGTCATCTCATAGAACAAACCAAGAGCCGTGACACCATGGAAGGATTAGGGGTGTCTTTGTGTTAGTTTTAGTTATTGTCTATGTAAGTTTTTTCCCTTTGTGTTTAATTTGGTCTGATCAGCCTGTATATATGTTGCCCCAGTGGCTCATTCTGTTGGGTCTGTTTGTTGCCTTATTTTTCACTAGCATTATGTTTGGGCCCTATAGGTCTAATTCTGTTGTCTTTAGTCATTTGCTTTGAAAAAAAAAAAAAAAATCAGGGGGAATATAAACCCACCTTTTTGTAACTTTAAACCTGTGTTCTTTGTGCTTGACTGCTTGGCCCACAACAGACCTATACAACAATGACACATATTCCTCTCAATAGCAATACAAAAGACCCAAGGAAACAAGCAATGCTAGATACCCTTGTATAGCACGACTATACAAAACAAAATGAAACAAAATTAAGTTGACACTCAAGAGGTCAATAAATCAAGATTCCATTAAAAGTCTAACAAATAGATAAAATGTATCATTGCACATTAATTGTTTGCACAGCAAGACACATAAAAAACAAACAAATACACAAAAAAATTGAGAGAAAAAAGTAATCACTGTACCCGATATGGTTAACAGGTTTTCATTTAAAAAATACGTATTTTCTGGAAATGTCTGGCTCTCTCATTTACCTAAATGAATATTATATATTTACCTTACATGATTATAATGTTTTCCATCCCTATATGTTGTCAGAAAGACTAGATATCATACGACATAGAGAGCGGGCAATTTTAAAGGAATACTTTACCCACAAAATGACCATTTGTAAATCAATTCATCGGGCCATGTTACCTTGAATTGCCTCGCATGCCTCCACAGAAACATATTGATTGAGTGACATATTTATTTATTGATTGCTGAGTTCTTCTTTAATACATGTATTTTCCCCAAAAACACTTAGTATTGGAGTCTGGCTTTGAAGAGAGCGTAGATAAGTTTCATTTTCACTTCAATTTTAAAAAAAGTGAGGTTTTAGAGAAGATGGATGTGTTTGGGAAGTACTGAACATACAACTGGATAAATGAGACTTTAAATGAGATTATGCTGAACGCGTTGTGTGAGAGTTTGTAAACGGATGTTTTGTATTGATTTGCTGCTATTCAACCCAGTCCCCAATCAATCAATAAATCAACATATTCGCTGTTCTCCATGAGACATGCATGAAAAACCAAGTTTTTCCTCACAAATACAAGGAGACATAGCATAACTAATAATATAGTTGTCATTTTGTGGGTGAAGTATTTCTCTAAGATTTTTAACAACACATTCTCACTCTAACCTCGTCACATATCAACGTATGGTCATGGACTTTCCACATCCAGATATGACATGAAAGGTACCCTGGGTGTGTTGGTTGTTGACATTCTGGGACACCATGTCAAGTTCTGCCTGTTACATGCATTGTCTTCTTTCAAAATAAACTTCCATTCTCACAGGAACTTTACCATTCACATACAGTCTCCTTCAAAATAAATGCACTACGTAGGTACAACACCACAAATTGACGTTTTGTTTCCTTGATTGGGTTTAAGAAAAAAGAACAGGGTTTGGCTTTATAATCTCACGGGACGCGAACACCACTCTCCTGGGTGAAATTTGATGTTTGTTTTTCCCATCCAGAGATTGGGCTGGTTATAGACAGCATGATAAAATTTGGATAAAACTGTATATGTAACAGGTGACACTGGTCAGTAAATACATTTGATCTCCAAAATGAAATACTAGAGCTACAAAGCCTCATGAGAGCTGCGGTTGAATCCTCACAAGATAGTAACATGACAAGGTGCTGAAATTCCTCTGTGCAGTGCAGTAGCAGATATTCATTTACCTTAAAATACTGACAGAAAATATGTTTTTCAGAAAGACTGATCAAAGAAACCCTCTATGGGAACAGAAGCTACTGAGACACAAGCTTGCTAAAGGAGAGGGCGGTTGCAGGACTTTGGCGGTCTATAAATTCCTGTGTTAAAGGAAGGAAACATCTCCTAAGTACTTCACTGCAGAAATGAACCTGACAGCTGTTACCAACTAACGTATGAGCCAGCGACTGTATAAAGCCTTAACCGGAGGCTCTCAACTTCAGTTCAGAGCCACAGATCTTAAAACTTGTATGTGTGAAATGTGTTTTTCAGCATAGAATATTAAAATTTGAGTTTAAAGCCAAGCTTCTCTGTCTTATGGTGGATCTTCAGTGCAGCCCAAGGGAAGTCATTTAAAAGTTGGGAGAACTGATGTTTTACAATGTTCTGAGAAGACAACCATGTGAAGGTCTGACCGTAAAGTCTGACACACAAGCTGCTACTTAGGGAATAGAGGACTGTAAACACTGTAAATGATTTCTCTTGGTTTTGCAGTATTAACACTGTATCCTCCGCAGTGCTGTGTACAATAAGCCATACTGTAGATTTGCAAGGTAGTTTGGGAACTTTTTCATGGCAGGAGAAATGTACTTTTCACTGTAACTCTGATGTCAAGGACAAACACAGGTTTCCATATTTTAATCAAAACATTTTCTTTGCTAAACCATGACTTAATATTGGAGGTTTTTTTTTCTTTTACTTCTTCATTTTACATAATCTTGTTCTTTGTCAGACTTCCAGTCAGTTCAGTTCAGACGAGGCCGAGCCACAGTTTGAAATGGTGACAGACAAGTCTTTTGTAAAAGTAAGAAAAAGAAACTCAATCAAAAATCACTCAAACATGATTCTAAGTAAGTTAGAGCTGCCCTGTCAAGCTGAGCTGGGGTGAAACCCTATCTTATATCTAATGTTAGCGAAGCGGCCCATTGACAACATTTAAGAGGCCTGTTTAGGCTACATAACCTAACAAGGGATTGGATTCTACAGTGGGTGGTTGCGTGTGAGGTAGCCATGACTTGAGACATGATATTGATATTATGCTAAAAGGTTAAAAGGCCTCACTGATATTAATGTAAGTGTACTAAGTTGTTGGTTTATTCACTAAATCACTGCTTCTGATATGTCTGGGATTATGTATTGCTCATTATATCATTTTTTTTATATTTAGTCTGAGTAATTGTATGCCCCTCTATGAACTGAGAGTTGCAATATTGTGCTGATACAAGCCTTTAAAGACCCCACTCTTTTGCTCCTGTTATAGCTGTATTGTATACAATGTTTTCATGTTTTTAAAAGGCAAGAGTAAGGGTCAAGTAAGAGCAGGGAAAACACCCTGAACTTCAGTTTCAACTTAATTGACTGCTTGTTCAAGTTTTTAATTAGTAAACTGTTTGCTAATAAATTGTGTAGCTTTTAAAGCACTCTTAAAAGTACTCTAATTACAGTCACATGGTTCTACAGTAACTTTACTGTGTTATTACAACAGACAATGTGAAAAAATAGATGCAGCTACAGTGATGCACCCATTGGTTTGTGGACTTTCATTTTGAAGCCTGAAGTTCAGCATTTTGGCCTTTGCCATCTTGTTTTTTTGAGCTTGGTCTCACTCTTAAGTCGTCAAAATACGGCGCTTGGGCAGTGACTTGTGGCATCGGCAACCAACAAAAAAAGAAGTCCTTTAAAGTCAGCATGACTCGCGCCCATATCATTATGGTTAAACAGCGCCGGCAGTGTCACAGGGAAACACAGCAGGACGAGTATGAAAGTTAAGGCGGCAACAGTCCACGCCTTTCACCCAAGAGAGCAGTGTTTGTGTCCCATAAGATTCTTAAGCCAAACCCTGTTCTTTTTTCCTAAACCTAATCACGTGTACTTGTTGTTGAAGGGAAAAAACATGCCGATTTGTGGTGTTGTACTGACGTAGTGTGTTTATTTTGAAAGAGCCTGTATGTAAACGTTAAATTTCCTGTGAAAATGGAAGTGTATCATGAAAGACGACAATGCATGTAACTGGCAGAACTTGACATGGTGTCCCAGAGCGTCAACAACCAACGCACCCAGGGTACCTTGCATGTCAAATGTGGAAGTGGAAACCAAACGTCAATATGTGACAAGGTCAGCGTGAGAATGTGTTGGTTTTTGGAGCCAGAAATGACCATAATTGGATGAGAGGTTAGAGCTGTGGAAGAGCGAGGGCTGGATCTGTCTCAAAGATGATGGTGGCAGCCTGTCACTCAAAGCGGCCCACCCTTAAATATGTGAACATTTTAAGCCTTTATGAAATGTAAATGGCTGAGTTACATGAAAGTTCGCCCCCTGTACAATTGTCATGATGAACAGAGGAGTAAAGCCTGATTTATGGTTGTGCGTTGAATCGACGACGTCTCTTACATAGACGACATTCCCATAGGAGAGTTGTAATAGAACTAGCACTGGCTCCAAGCGGCAGTGATGTGATTGGATCCAAATCTGTGTACTTCTGTACTTCCTCGACCAATGGCTGATTAGCTTTGCCTTACACCTGCCTACACCGGAATTGCGGTTCCCCGAATTGTTGTCCGTAGTGAAACAGAAAAGGAAGTGTTCAGTGCATCGCAAGAAGAGATTAAAATGGATTTGATTTCATTTTTTCAAATTTTGAAGATGGTTAAAAGATGTCACTGGGGGACTGTCATAATGTTCACGGACACATTGCACGGTATATGGTAAGTTAGTAAATGCTAGCAAAATGCCAGCTAACCAGCTTGCTAACCAATAGCTACATCAAGAGGAGTTAGGAGCTTAATGTCAGATCACCAACCAGATTTGCTTCGTCCTTATACTGTATGTGTAGTAACGTTGAAGAGATTTGGAAAAGACATTGACAAAGGCATACACAGCAACTTCAACGGCTCGAAGTGTGAACACATGCTACTCCACAGTAACTAACGTATCTTTCTACAGTTAAGAAGAACTAAAGTTAGGTCAGCACTGTGGTCTGTATTCAGTAATAAATACAAAGAGTACCACTGATACTGAACCACTGAGGAGAAAAGAAGACAAACCCAACAAACACTGCATTACCTGGCTAAGTTTTTTGGTCAAACTTGTCAACAGTACCTAAAGGATAGGATTGGTCAATTCCAGGTTCTCTAAGAATAAGGCGAGCCGTACCTATGGCAACGCTGTCATGTGGTCTGGATATCCCCGCCCATTTCTATTACAAAACGAAAGACGAATGTCCCCAGACTCCCACTCCGAAGAAGGGAGGCTGGTCACATGAGACTAGCTATAAACTTGTTTGTAAACTGCTGTTAAATTGGGCATTTTAACATGGGGGTCTGTGGGGATTGATTCATTTTTGTAGCCAGCCTCAAATGGCCATTGGAGGAACTGCAGTTTTTGGCACTTCCACCTTGGCTTAATTTTTCAGCCCCAAGGATTATTACTTTCAGCAACTCACTGGCTAATTATTGCCAGTAAGTTAAATGATAAACCTTTAACAGGGATATAAAGGCATGTGGTGCAAATTAAGTGCTAATTTTTTGCTTTCACAAGTCTAAAAACAGGTATACATGGCAGAAAAAAACCAAAGAAAAACAACAGACAGAAACAGATAGTTTCTTTGTATTCACTCAAATTACATCAGCTGTTTGATGTGATCATTGTGGTTGTGGAAAGCTGCATTCTGTGTGATCAATTAGTCACGAGAAGCTGTGCTGATTTAAGGCACTTTATTAGTGCTCCAGTCTACAGCTCTGAATAGCTTTATATACCTTCCTCTATCCTCTCACTGGGTTGTATTATTGCTGTGGATACACTCTCAGGGTTTCTCCTGGCGTCAGAGGATTGATCTACACCAGTGGGAGGCTACTTTGTTTCCTTGCCGAGTGTTAAGCTATCAGCGTAATGATGAACCTGTGACAGAAGCTGCTGCAAACAGCCTCTGCGCAGAGAGTTATGATGCCAGCCATTAACGGATCGGCAACACGGGCACGGGAGATAAGTCCCCGGGGTGAGGTCCTGTGGCACATACAGAGAGAACACTCTTTTTATTCCTCCTGCTTTTTCACTGACACCCCCCATCCCTTCCTCTCCATTTCTGTTCTCTCAGTAGCCTATAGGGCAGGCAAACCTCCCTAATATACCTAGTTTTCGAGCTAACGCAGAGAAGAGAGCAATACATTATTATTTCTGTCCCTTCACTCTAAAGTTAGGTCCTGATATATGCCCTCCATTACCAGTTTCTGCACTCTGAACCCCTGCAGTTTTCTAAATGTCTCGCATTAAGTGACAAATTCTCGAATTCTGCTGTTTGTATTTAAGCTCTAAACTTTAAGTTGCACACAAGGCCAATTGGTATACTACTCCACAATACCACATGTAAACTGGCAGTGCAGGGACATATAGTTAGTCTTTGAAACAACTATGATAGAGTTAGTGATAGTAAAGAGCATAGCTTGGTGGTGCTTACAGGAATAGCTCAAAAAGGGGTAAGCTGAAAAGACACATTCTTCATATTTGTACGCTAAACATGAAGCTAGTACCAGGAATTGACTATCTTAGCTTAGCATTAAGACTGGAAACATGACGAAACAGCTAGCCTGAATCTGTCCAAAGTTACAATAATAAAATCCACCCATCATCACAAATTAAAATGTCTTGTCAACCCTCTCTCACTCCGAAGTCGTGAACATGCAGCGCTTGGGCAGTGACTTGCAGGGTCAGACACCAACAAAAAAACATTCTAGTATTTTGAAAGAAGACAATCTGTGTAACAAGCAGAACTTGACACGGTGTCCCAGAACATCAACAACCTTGGGTACCTTACAAGTTGTATCTGGATGTGAGAAGTCCATGACGAAACATTGATATGTGTCGAGGTTGGAGTGAGGATGTGTTGGTCTTGTTTCCTGGAGTCTCAGCTAGTTTGGAGTTTTTTTTCAATTTTTGGAGCCAGAAATCACCCGAGGTGACCATATTTGAACGAGAGGGGAGGAGCAAGGGTGGTGTAGTGACTTGAATTAGCTGAGGTGACACCTCCAAGTTCCTTGCCCTTAATAATGCACAACGTTAAGCCTTAATAAAATTAAAACTGGAATTACATAAAAAAGCATCCCCGTACATTTGTCATGACTGTTGAAATTAGTTGTAGAGAACAAAAACAAGTACCAGGCTGTAAACGTGTTTGTTAATGAGATTGATTGACTTTTGTAGCCAGCCTCAAGTGGCCATTTGAAGAACTGCAGTTTTTGGCATTAGGTTAGCACTTGATTACAACCTCACAGAGACATCACGACACCCAGAAATTACTGCTACACGTCTTTATGCTAAGCTAAGCTAACTGGCTGCTGGCTGTAGCTTTATATTAAGCATACAGACATGGGAGTGTTATAGATTGTTTCTTGGCAACAAGGTAAAAAGTGTATTACCCTAAATGTTGAACTATTCCTTTGCCATTTCTAACCAAAACTAAAGGCCAAAACACACC
The DNA here is from genome assembly GCA_035609425.1 of Epinephelus awoara. Lineage (NCBI taxonomy): Eukaryota > Metazoa > Chordata > Actinopteri > Perciformes > Serranidae > Epinephelus > Epinephelus awoara. The sequence goes on from CM069296.1 coordinate 17,156,367, forward strand.
GGCGCCTTACGACGCGCATCAAAACTGCCGTCCCCATTATTTTCTATTTACAAACCCACACCGGTGGCAGCTCGACGTGCGTCAACGTGCCGCGCCACAGTACTTTATGCTATTGTCCTATTTTTCCAGCATTGCCGCCTTTGAAAAAGTGCTATTTTGTACTTCCCAGCTCCCGTAATAGCAGTAGCAACGTCCCTCTGTTGTCTAGTTGTCGTGGTCGTTCTACGTTGTGTGTTTTCTTCTTGCGCCCTGTCTTCTTCCTCGTCTTTTGTTCAAATTGGCGGTTGGCAACCAGTACTGCCACCTAGCGGACTGGAGTGTGCAATAGAAATCCGGTTGATGCCCTGCAGCGCGACGCTTTTTGTGTGTGTTGAGGGCGGCACTTGACTATGACGCTGCTGTCATATGACGCTGCCAGTGTGTTTTGGCCTTAGTACATAATAAACAGCAAATCGTTTGAACTTTCTGTATGTTTGCATTTAGATTTGTTCACCAGATCATCGCAAGGAGAGCATCAGTACTAATTAAAAGTGTATTCATCTTTAAAAACAAAAAGATGAATAGAGCAGGTAGAAATAAATAAATCATCAAATAACTCTCCCTTTTTCTCTTTCAATAAGTCCACACTTTATATGGATATCTTTTATGGAAATAGTGATCATGTACTTTTTTATGTTTGCTGGACCAACCTGAATCCTGTGCACATTCTTAATTACTATACTGTAGTTTGAGTTACCTAAGCATGCAGTGAGTAAGCTGTTGGTGTCAAAATGGTCAACATGACTTTTTGACTTGCATTAATAACAGAGTCTATTAGTCTAACACATTTCAGGGATTTGAGCAGTCATCCGCTAGAGCGGCTAATTGTGTTGTTTTATCCCAAAGTTAAGGACCAAAATACTGAACTAATACAGTACATCCACACTACTTCAGCCAAGTCAATTTCACTTTTTAAATAGGGAGCTTAGTTTGAAGTAGTTTACATTAATAACTGGCAAACTAAACTGCATGTGCAAGTGATAGCTTCTCAAAGTTTGTAAGAAATTGCTCAGAAAAATATAACCTAAGTAAATCTATCATCTCAAGGTTTCATCAAAGTTTAGGGAGAGATTTAGTGTTCATAATGAAAGCAATTTGGAAAAGCACTCCACCTACGGCAAAACAGAATGGGACTTATAATCCTGAGCATCAGAGCTGAACATCTCAACTAGTGCGGGCTCCATGTAAATGGGCTTAATCAAAAGCTTTACATCTGCCGGTGTCATAATTCCGATGGAAGGTCATTACTAGTTTGGGGAGCAGCTGAGCATTTCTCCATTAAAAAAAAGAGAGAAAAAACTAATTAGTTTGCACAACAAAAAAACAAAAGGGCTAAAACATGGCTGCACTGCGGGCTATCTCGCAGATAACTCTCTTAGCCAGACACGTTTCGTAATTAGTTTTTCCCCTCCACTGGGATATTCAATAACCTGCAGTTGGAGTGATGGAAGAAGAGATAGTGATACTTATCTCAAATGTTTTCTCGCCACAAAAAATAATCCTGTCATTCAAAAGGAGAGGATTAAAACTAGAAAGAGTGCTCATGTTTTTTTGCTGGTAAACAGGTTTTGAGGGAGGGACATTCCCTCGTGGATTTGGCAGAGAAGCATATTTATTCCACTCCAGTTCATTTTTTGACTCCCTACAGTCCTCCCTCAAACTTTGTGCTTGTTTGGAAGTAAACAAAATTGCATTAGAAACATGGAATAATGAACTGAAACGATAAGTAACTTAAACGAGGCCAGGGACAAGCATTTAAGAGATGCCTTTATGAGGTGCTGAGTGTTTCTCACCTGTTTGTGTGCGTTTAACTGGAGGTACTGTCAGTTAGTCAGTTTTATATATTGATTCTAAAGCAGGGGATGAGGTGTCCTTCAGCCAAGCCACTGTATCTGCTTACTTTCTATTCTATTGTTTATACATTTGACGACAATTATCTCACAGCGCAGTCCATGCTGGTCAATTCAACCGAGATAAATTCTAAGAATGGCTTAATTTCCTCTTTTGTGCAATATCAAGACAACAGCCCTCATCAGTGCCAACCTTTCTGTCAGTGTGTGATGTGGCCCGGGGGGCCCCCAGACACTGGCCACTGGCTCTGTGGCTCTGATGGACAGATATGTTGGTGAATTCACATGTCCAGTGTCTGGGAGATGTGATTACTTCTGACAGCTTGTTTGTTCTCATTCCACCTGGCTGGAGCCAACCCCTGAGCCCCACCACAGGACAAAGCTGCTACCATGCAAGCAGCAAAACATACAGCTTAATAAACCGTTCTCATGCATCTCGTCAGCCGAGCATTAATCCACTGCCCGGTTTATCAGTGAAGGAAAGCACTGTTGATACTTTCAGTGAACACCTGAGACACAGTTTATAATACACTTTCCAAAAAAACAAGACTAACTTTCACGTTTTAGATTAAAATAACAATACATGTAGTGCATAGTATAAAATACCCAATACTGATGTTTAATTATCTCCAATAAAAAGAGAGGGCCATTATTAGACACAGACCTTTGTTACTAACTTTACCAGTCTTATCAGTGGGGTTGATCATATTTTAGCTAGAAACCTCATTATCTGCTCTCTTGTAATTTGTTGTTTTTTTGCTTGTTACTGTTAATACAAACCAAACACCATGTTTATTTGGTGGAACAATAATTTTAATATAAAGTACATTTCCACAGCATTGTTACAATCAGTGCAACAACAAAGTCGTGCTTATGTTTATGGTCATTTATGGTGACTTGTCTTGGCAGTTACTGGTTAGCTTGCCATGAAATCTTGTATGGATATCCATGGTGCTGAGAAGATGAATTTTAATGATTTTAATTTCCTGTAGCGCCACCAACAGGTCGTAGTTTTCATTTATCCTGAACATTTATTCAACATCTACTGGATTGAGTGGCATGGATAGGCTACAGCCATTCATGGTTCCAAGAGAATGAGTCATAGTAACTCAGTTGATCCTCCAGCTTTTCCTCTAGCGGGTTGTGGTTTTTACTGTTTTATGTTATGGGATAGATTGGCATGAAATTCACTACCAACATTCATGTACCCCTAAGAATGCTTTGTAAAAACGTAATGTGTGTGTTTCTTATTGTGTTATACAGTAGCTTGTAGCAGCATCTGGTCAGAACTTCAATTTGTCCAATACTTTTCTCCACGACAGCACCACTTTGTCTATAGTGCTAAGTAGCAAATCTTAGCATGCTAACATGCTAAACTAAGATGGTTGACGCGTTAACCTGTACAATGAGTGCTGTGCCATTGTTCCAGTGGCCCAAAATTCTGAAGCCCTGTTAGTCTGAAAAATGTCTCATTGCTCCGAAGTCCAGTTTCTTTGAAAATACACACTCCCTGCAGTCCCCGAGTGTTTTTCACAGTACCATCCCAGCTTTTTCAGCAACTTTTCAGCAAATTTTTTTTTACTGGTTATTAGATAGTATAACTGTGGGGAGTGGGTACTTTAGGAAAAATGGGACTTCAGAGCAATGGGCATTTCTTCTATGGCATTAAGGGCTGTTGGAGAAATGGGCTTTTGGTCCAAAGGGACATTTTTCGGACTTATGGGACTTCAGAATTTTGGGTGGTCGGAACAATGGGCAGCCCCCGCACAGTGTAGCCCACCTGCTTAACATCTGCATGTTAGCATTGTTATTGTGAGCATGTTGCCTTGCTAGTGTTAGCATTTAGCTCACAGCACTGCAGAGCCTCTAACAAGTAGAAACAAATCATATTTAACAGAATTTTTTCAGTCATTTTCTCCTTCTCGTTTCTCATTCTTCCTCTCTATACTGGCAGCGTTTATTAAAACTCAGCACCTCCTGTAGATATTTCACATTTAAAAGCCGACCAGTAGTTTAATAGGGATCAAACCAAAGTGGTTAGCCTTTAAAGGATTTAAATATGCTGCCCCTGCTGCTTGGAAAAAATGACAACAACGCTTAAAGAAAAGCAAGTAACCAAACCAGGGCAGATTCAGAGAGATTCGAAGCACGGCAGAACATGAATCTTTTGGAAACTGTCATTACTTTTAACTACAGTTCTGGCTGGACTTTTTGAAACCATTGGACCTTTTTTAAGAAATGGATTTGGTGACTGTGTGCAGCCATGTGCTGACATAACGAGTATGTTTGTGAGATGACTGATGCGTCTGTTTTTATGATCCTGCCTGCTATGCATCTCCACAAAGTGCTTGGCTATTTACAGAGACATCAAACCAAATCAATAGGCTGTGAATGGACAGGTCACTAAACACTCACTCCCTCATTAAGACAACCAGCTCATATTTTAGATGCATACACGGGCACACACCCACACTACAAATACACCACGCTCACACATACAAAAGGAGGAGAGAGGGAAAAACACACACCGCTCACCCTTTTCAGCATCATAAGTAGTCTCAAATAAAACACCCACTGTTCATCTCCCCTCGTGCCTCTAGGTATGACAAATAAGACGTCTTACTCAATAAATGAATTCAAGAAAATGTTTCAATGCCACGTTGTTGGAAGCATGAAATGTGTGAATGATCACTCTCCAGCAAAGCTCAGACAGGAACCATGGAAACCTGAAGGAAAAAAAAACCATAAAAGTCTGTGAAGGACACGACTTCAGCTGAGCTATTCAAAAAAAGTATTTTAAGGCATTCATGTAATTCTTCAGAGGTTTGGATGAGCTCAGCTAAATGTAACAGTTTTTTAGAGGAAAATCTTTAGCCTTGTGGTGAAGCTCCGCAAGAGAAGTTGCTGCGTGGCAAACTTCACCGACTCAAAAACATGCACATACCAAAGTGTGTACACACATTTCGTGCACTTCCGCCGTTCAAAGCCACCGTGGAGAGGGTAGGCAGACTTTTGAAGATGGCCCCCCTGAGTTGCAGACCACTCTCCACTCATGCACATTCACAAAGCATATCATTAAACATAATAGGGTTTTTATCACCGACTGTCAAGAAATACCGCTGCATTTGCATTCAAATTTAATTTGCCATACTGAAGCTCATGCATCCAAGAAATCTCCCTGTATACCCTCCACCTTGTGTTACACACATATGCACACACACACACATACGCACACGTGCACACATCCCATGCTCATGATTTTTAATACCATCGTAAACGGGGAAGATGTCGCATGAAGTCCCTATATTTTAGGCTCGCAATTCTGAGGGGTTGAGACGTTTGCTGCTGATAATTCATTCTATAGTGTGAACTCATACAGTCTCATATAATCTGTTAATGCCACTTAGTTGGTGCAGAATTTAATGATGTGGTAACATACAGATAGATTCTCAGTTACAGTCTGAGCTATTTAAATGAAGTCACTCAGATTGGAATAATAAGGGCAAAGTTCTTTAGTATTTGTGTAAATCCATAAGTGAGTTTTATTCTAAACTAGCAGTATTTAGTTTAATAAGAGAAAACAATTTGCTGTCAAAACGTATTACGCTCAAAACAACAAAAATAAAGTATCAAGCTCGTGGGTGCATTTTTACCTTTTGTCCCCCAATCTCAAACAAATGCAATCCCTTATATCGGAGGAATGTAGCTATTGTGAAAAAGTGAGACTCCTCGCTCCTCTGCCTCTCTGTCTCTTTCCCTGTCTCTTTTCACCTGGAGTAATGCAGACTCCATTTCACAGACAAAATATCCTCTGTAGAAGCTGTCAAAGTGTTTACCCACAGGCCTGAGTCTCTATCTGAGGCCTGACATCTAATATAGAGAACTGGCCTGCAGCGCCCACCGCCCTCCCTGCCAAACGTCCACGCTGAGAATGAGAGAGAGAGGAAAGGAGGGGGGAGGGAGAGAGAGGGGGTGGAACGGGGAGATGGGGAGGGAGAGACAGACGGGACGAACTGGTGGGGCAAGAAAAAGAGAAAAAAGGGAGGGAGAAGAAGAGGGGAGGACGCTAGAGGACAGGATGGAATGAGTGAGTTTGAATTCTCAATAGTCATCTCTCAGTAGAAAGACATACAGTAACTAAACACAAATCCCACCATACATCTCCACAGGCTGTCAGGAAAGAAAAATATCAAGTGTGCCCTGCACGTACCTCAGCCTTTGTCGCCAGTGGCATTTTGTTGACAAAAAACCACAATGCACCATTAGACATAAGGGCTAATGAAACTGAAATTGCTTAAAATTTCACATCTAACATCTGCGACTAATAAATGTTCATGAATTGGTTCCGTAGAATCTCCTTAATGTATTTACAGAATTGTCATGCTTGTCAAAGAGATGGAATATTCAGCCTTTAAAATCAAATCAACTTTCCAGGCGAAACGCTGTTTTTCCTTGGGTGTTTATATGCAATAAATGCAATAAATGTGCTACTTTATCACTTTATTGTACCTTTGGAGTGTGGAGGGTAGCGAAAGGTACATGCTTTACAACCTATAAGGAAGACATTTCTATAAAATGGGAGCTGCCTCTTGAGCACCATCAAGTTTTACTATCATCTTTAGTTTGCACAAGGAGAGCAGAACCTAAACGGTGGCTGCCTCTCCTGCTCAAACGCACACATGCACATAAACACACTTGCACGTGCTGTCGAATGCAGTCAAATGTGCTCATGTTATATGTACTGTATGCACACACACACACACCACACACATCGGCCGCACAATGGGGGACCTCAATCCAATTAGCTTGATTATTAATTAAAGTGTGCACTCAGAGGAGAGCTGGCGCTGGTGGAGGCGGCCCAAAGGGGGCGTCTGCTGAGAGGGCTCTGGACTCACTGTAGCAGGAGGTGATTAGGCTGCTTGGCCAACACACCTATCCATGCTTTCTGCACACACACACACACACACACACATACACACAGTGCATGCACACACCTGATGAGTGCACACACAAGGTTGCACTCTATCTCTTTTTTCCCTCTTTCTTTGTTTCTTTATCTTTCAACTTGAGCAAACACACATGGACATATTCTCTTTATGCACATATTAATGAAATTTTATTCTACATGCAAACCAACAGTCTGACTTTTCATACATAAAACATGCTTCTTATTGTAAGTGTGCTCTCTGCCTCTCCGGCAAAGAACATTCTGAATGAGGGAAGAAAAGGGGAGGTTGATGAATATTGCTGAGGAGGAAAATAAAAGATCAAAAAGAAGAAAAGAAAACCCTGCTTGCCAGACCACTAAGTTAAATAGGCAACAACAGTAATGAGCAGCTGCAACCAACTGTGTGAAATTTCCAGAAACTATTATGCTGATTTCATCTGAGTAATTTTACTTGTGTGGATATTGGAATTAATGTTTCAGGCTTAATTTTCAGGAAACAAAACTTCACTTCTGAATAATTATGTTTTGTAAATGTGTGTCAAAGCTGGGATATTCTTTAAAGATCCCAAGTTATATCTGTTGTGATCTGTGAGATTTAAAAACTCACTAGTAAACAGTCTCCTTAAATAAATCCTCCTCCTCTTTCATGGATCTAGAATTTCAGCTGTAACAAAATACAAGTAGAATAGATAACCTGATGACACACACTATGCTCATGTAGATTTATCTTCCATTACCTACAAATAAATAAATGAGTAATCTGAGCTTTACGCAGAGAGCTGGAATACAGTATGCTCTTTTTGAATTTAAGCATTGCTATGTTAAGCCAAGTCAGCTTTATTTATATAGCATATTTCATATGACAAGCGTAAACCCAATGTGCTTAAGATACATCGTACATGACAAACATAAAATATTATATAAGATAATAAAGTATTACATATATAAATAAAAGCAGGACATGATAAAAACAAACAAAATAAGAAGGTATTATTGCTATCATTGTTCTTAAAAAAGTAAATCCTGAAGATTACAATGTATTTATAAGGAAATTCTTATTGTATTCATGCAGTTTTGAAATATATGTATATATATATATACATATATATATATATTAAAGCACCATATAAACAAGGATTTCTATTTATGAGACTGCACCTGGTACACCATCAACTATATGGCTGAATCTAAAGCATAATCAGCTGTGCACAGATGAATCAACCCAATCGCAAGAATAAACATTGGCACTAAACGTGTTTTGCAAACCATGGATACGTTACATTTGTACCTTATCATGTAGCAGATACAATTAGAATACATTTCTAATTCATTTTCTATGATTAATGTGTTGTTAAGTTAAAGCACAAAAACCAGTTGGTTATGGTTAGGAAGAGATTGTGTTTTGGCTTAAAATACCCAGTTTTAGCCAATCCCCACTGGAAATGCTGCGATGTCTCAGTGACAACAATTGCTTTTCATGGCACTATCCCGGCACAAAATGCAACAATGTCTTGGCAAAAAACAATCTCTTTTCATGGCACTATGGCACTATCCCTGCTGGAAACACAGCAATGGGTCACTAAAAAACAAAGCATCTGGTGGCTACAAAGCCGTTGGAAACATAGAGATGTCACTAAAAAATAACTTTTTTGTGTGTTGGTCTCCAACAATGGTCTGCAGCTTGACAGGTGTCTTGCCGAAGTGCCATCAACAATCCTCTCCACCTACAGATGACAGAGCCAGCTCATATAGTATCACTTTAGAAACATTGATATGTTACGTATATCTATGATTTGCAGAAACATACGATGCTGACATTTTCCTTTGGTAGCAGGGCTGGTTAAACAGTTTATTTTTAATATCCTGTTCAGCTGCTAACTTTCGTAGCACTTTGCCAGTAGATGGGTAAGTGCTGAATATTTGTGATGCAAAGGTTCAGTTTGGTTTGGTTTTGGTGGTACTTTGTAAAATGGCCATCAAATGAGATGCCAAAATCACAAAGACTAATTCAAATCAGCACCAGTGCTGTTCAGTGCATGCTTTAAAAGCATACTAATGGATTATTTAAAAGTATTAGCCATTTATTTAAGAGGCCATTACCTTCTTTGCAATGCATTATGCTAAATACGTCACCTCAGAACTAAATTCATTTTCACTTTTTAGAAAATTCATAGAGACAATTAACTAAAAACACCTGTACAATATAAAACCACACTGTGTTTTTATACATATTAGAAAGAATATAAGAACTGTAAGAGAATGTAGTGTAGTATGTCAGTTTCCACACACACATATGTTCCTGTGTGCTACTGCAATGTATTTAACGTCGCAGACGCCGCAGTTGAGATTAATTTCATGTTAACTATATACTATTTTAAAAGGTCCTTGTTCGGTGTTAGATATTATTGCATGTGATGAGGATGGGGCAATGAAACACAGCCTTGGAGGCAAGGCTCCTCTCATCGTTTCATCCACGGCGTTGAATTAATGTGTTCTGCTGACCCCCTGACCTGCTGATTTACATTGCATCTCAAAGACACGGGTTGTAATAAAACGTGGACAGACGTATCCGCTCTCTCCTGGCTAACTGGCTAATGTAATACACAGTGTGCAGAGCTCCAACAGGGACATTTAATGAAAATGAGGCAGCTGAGAGAAAAATGGGAGAAAACCTTTCTGAAATTAATCGAGGACCTCTATTAAAGAAACAAAGGTGGAGGGAAAAAAAGATCATAATTGAAATCCCACACAGAGGGCTTCTCTTTTCTTTACCCTTTCTATGGCAGAACTTCTTTATTCGCTAACTTTTTGATGTTGTGCTCTCCGATGAGCCAAGAAGGAGCTCGGCATTACACAGGTACATTTTCCCCTCAGAGTGTTCTGAGCAAACTGAGTGATTTGACAAGACGCATAGTGGAGATGACAGATGCTCATGTGCAAGCATCTGATAAGCATCTCAAATGGGAGCTGAGCCGAAGAGACCGAAATACAATGTGCAAGGAAAATCTACCCAAAACGTAAACAGAGTTTTAAAATCCTTACTATTGAATTCAAGAGAAACCATGACAAATAAATGCATCGTGTTTATCATAAAGTGGTGCTGTGAGGGACGACATCAGGGCTGGCCTGTGGCAGAGGCAAACCAGGCAAGTGATCAAAGCCAATTTCCTGGAGACTCCCAGCCACAAATCGAGGGCTGCATATCGTTTAAAAAAATTACAATACCAGTACCAATACCAGTGCCCTTAAAGTGATACTAACACCAGTTCTTCATTTGATACCTAGAATGTGAATGATGTGGTGTGAAGTATCACAATACTTTTTAATGTTTTGGTAGCATCTCTGCAAGCTGAACTGCCACTCTGTCAATACACCACGCTCGAATTCACCATACCTCAAACTGTATGGTCTGTAGTTGCTGCTGCTGCAGGAGTGTGAGCTCTGCACTGGGAACAAAGAGTCCACCCGCACACACAGTGACAAGGCTAACGCTACCTAACAAATATTAATGGCTTATACGACAGACTCAAGCTGTTTCAGTTTCACCCCCAATTTAATAACCAGCGCTGCTGTTCCGCAACGGACACACATCCAGTGGAATTCCGGCGTCAGTGTCAGTTTGTTTTGCGGCCGTTAAATAGCTTGGGTTTTGGTTGTTGGTTGATGCTGCTGTGATAGCTCTGCAGATGGCAGCAACAGAAAGTTTGCTGATCTGTTGATGAGTTGAGGCCATCTGGGATCAGACCCCTGGTGCAAAAAAGATCAAATGCAGGTATTGTTTGATTGGAGAAGTTTTTATACTACTGGATACTGGGTTGTTTCTTCCATCCACTGTTGTGCATTTTCAGTTCTTATACATTTTTGCTCAAATCAGTACACTACACCTGTGCATTGGCATTTTACCAGAGCTGTGAATAAACCTGTCATGTTTTAAAAAACTAAATCATCTCATGATATGACATATTCTTCCTTGAGGCTAATATTCTCAAAAAACTCGTTTTTGGAAGCTTGAAAGCAAATCCAAAAGCCCACTGCATACGAATGATATCTAAATCAGTGGATAACATTTCGTTCAAAGTAAACTTTGATGTAAGACTACCACTGATTGTTTCATCAGAAAGTATCTAACAAATCAAACCTTCTGTTCAAACAAGTTGTCTCATGTGCTTTAATGCTGAGTTAATGCCGTCATGACCTGGTTTGTCTCCCAGATGCAAACTGACTTTACAAATCCATTAATTCACTATGTCAGAGTAACTGAAGGAGAGTTGTTGACACTAGTCTATATGAGGGCCATTGAATTAAATAAAAAGGGATACTGTGTTTGGATTTCATAATTGGAATCATTAATATAAAAACAACCAAAATTTCCCATAAGCCCCCCATATTAAAGCTTCACTGGCTGCTTAAATTAAAAATTAGCTCCAAACCACCAAAATGCAGAAGTACGGCGCATTTAGTAGAATTTATTTTAGAAACCTGTTTATGTTTTGTTCGGTTGCAGTTTGAATCAAGTGTCAGCTGGTAAAATTTGAAGGTATAATCTGGTAGAAATCACCATTTCAACAAATACTGTCAGCCTTACTGCATCCCCGTTCATGTGTCCTGCTGCCTGCACTGAGACTCAAGCAGAAAACATTTAATATAGACAGAAAATAGCAAAGATTATTTAGTTTGTCTCAGTGATTAAACTTTTGACCTTACATCTGTCTGAGGAGTCCTGATCTGTCTGGCTCTAACACAGCTTGATAATGTCACTGACTTCCTGCCTGCTGATTGGGTCAGTTGTTTCTCTGACTTGCCACACGATGTTGACAGGGACGACTGCAAAACATCTGAGCCACTGGAACAAATTTTAAACATGTGGGAGAATCAGAATCCTCGAAAATAGCTAAAAACATGATGGTAATTGATCTAGAAAAACAAACAAACAAAGGAAACAGGGTTCGCCTTGTACTAACAGAGTTAGTAAAAATCAAGGTTGCTATTTGCTTTCATGCCTGAAAGGGGAAAACTGCCACCTCTCAAACATACTGTGAGTTTACTGGGGTTTCTTGGCCGTCCCTGTAAAACCACCATGTGTCAGCTTTACACTGGTGTGATCTGCGGATTTTGTTATTGTTTGACGGAGCCATGCTTTCCCTGCCATCAGTCTTTATGCCAATCTAAGGAAACAGCTGGCTGTAGCTTCATATTTACTTGACAGGTGTAAGAGTGGTATCAATTCTCTCATCTTACTCTTGGCATGAAAGCAAAGAGTATGTTCTAAAAATATCAAACTATTTATTTAAGAGTGGAAATGAGACCAAGTTATAGTTTGAATGAAATCCAAGATTTCCCTTGAAATGTTAATTCTGTGGTTTAAAAGGAAACTGTCACATATGCTTGTTTTGCACGTTTATTATTATTATTGACAAAGGCTAATCTCAAGCTTATTAAACAGTATGGTAGTATATTTCACCATAACCCTAACCACCAACCCTATCACCATGCACACAGACAGAAGCGTACATCTATTGCTAGCTCACCTAGCATCACAGAGCTAGCAAACATTAATGTCATGTCCATGAGTAGATTCAATTGGCCGGCATAGTTCAGTAGAGAGAAAATAGTTCCTATATATGACATCTCTATGGCTGACATCTCCAACACCAACTCAAAACAATCTATACTGATAAATAGCACTGCGGGTAAGAAGACAATATCCATATATTTTTTCTAATTTGGATTTTGAGGTGAACTGTCCCTTTAAAGGCACATTCTTTAGTTGGTGAATCATCCCTGTCCTCACTGTCATATCATGGTCTGCATTCGATATGCTGTATACTGTAAATAAATCCTGGTTTGCACTTTTACTGTAGTAGTAAACCTTTTCATGTAGTCAAATGCTCATGTGTAAAAACGCACACTTACTCTGCCTCATAGGCACCACATTCTTTTGCCAGGATTTACTAACAGTGCTGAACCTGCCATGACCGCTGTCCAGAGTGCTGATTCTGGAGCTGTCCCGGGTGCTTGCTGTCATGCAGCCCGGCTGGCTGGAATCCTACTAACAGGACCAATGGGCAACAGTTTGTCTTAAGCAATAAGGCTCATCATTTGCCTTCTTTGATAAACTCACTGTACTGTATATCCTGGGTTTTGCCAAGCAACTATCAACTTGCCTGCCTCCCTGTGACTAAAGAGGGGGAGGTTTTTTTTCTATTACTTAATGTCTGCGGCAGTTGCAGTTACTTTATCTGTGTCCTTCTTTATTGCTGCGAAGAATATAGGTTTGGTCAGGGGTTCTGGCTTCATTGTCCAAAATTTGGAATAAATCTACATATAGTATACATCCATTTTACACATAACACAGTGAAAACAATAAAAAAAACTGCTGTGTACTGTCAAATGCTATTAGATAAAAACCCTAAGAGAGCTTAATAATGGTCATTCATTCATTTTCCATACCTGCTTATCCTGTTTTCCGGTTTTCCGGTTTTTCCCAGCTGACATTAGCAAGAGACAGGGTACACCCTGGACAGGCTGCCAGACTATCACAGGGCTGACACATAGAGACAGACAACCATTCACACTCACATTCACACCTACGGGCAATTTAGAGTCCCCAGTTAACCTGCATGTCTTTGGACTGTGGGAGGAAGCCGGAGTACCCAGAGAAAACCCACGCTGACACTGGGAGAGCATGCAAACATCTACACAGAGAATGCTAACCACTGCACCACTGTGAGGCATTTAATAATATATATATTGTTTTATTTTTCACTAAACACTATCAGGGTAAGCCAGTCAGAAGCAGAGTAAGCAGGGTAGGGCGGGTCATCCTAGGAGGCTCCACCAATGAGGGAGTTAGTGGCAGGCTGTATGTAGCCTGAGAGACAAAATATATGCAAAGCGCTGGCCAATTGAAAATAAAATTTTGCTGGTGATGTGTTCTGCATTCACATTTTCGTCATTAATATAACAGAACCATTATTCATGAGCTCTCATGCGTTCTTGATTAACTTATTTAGTAAATAAAGTCGCCAAAGTTATCATCCGTTAGTTCAATTTGAGCTAATTTTCTCTTTAGGGCCCCCGTGCTTTTCTTTGCAAAAGGTGTTGAGGAGTGAATGTGTTGCTGAGTGGGGGAGTAAATAAGGCTGGATAACAGCTTCTGTCTGTGTGTCTCTTTCGCTTTGTAAACGATGTGACTGAGGCTTGGGCGGGACCCCGGATCCCAAGGTTGAGGGGGTGTCGGTTGATTGGTGTAGACATTTCCTATACAAGGACCGCCACCTGCTCCATTTACACGCACAGGCATACACGCACACTGAGATATATTTACCAACACACACAGATATGCATGCACGCACACAGACACACAGACATGTTGTTGTTGTGCAGCCATAGACATGAGCGCACACACACAGACAGGCACACACACTATCCTCTGGGGACAGGTGGCATAGACCATACGTGGGCGATGCAGCGACCACAGAAGTGATTCTTTACTGCCACCATCCTATCTGATTCTACAGGATAACCTTTGTAGAGCAAGGACACAGAAAGACAGAGACACTGTCTGACAACATCAACTTCTCTTAGATGGCTGAGGTGAATAGGGGAGGTTTTTAGTGCACCTGAGCTCAGAGCTGTATCCTAAAAGGGACTATTTTTCCTTAGTTTGAAGTCCCTGTTATATATCACTTTTTAGTTTGTTTTTATAACCAGTTTACTAGTTTAGTGCGATGATATTAGAAGTGATAAGTTGTCTTGAAGGAACAACACATTGACTGATGGATCATTATTGTAAAAACGGCTCAAACACAGAGCAACTTCTTGCCGTCTGCGCCCCTCAAACAAGACTGTCTTGAGACTGTCTCGTGTAAAGGGTAAAACCAAGGCCGTCTTCAACATTTCAGACATTTAAATGGCCGGGGCTGAAAATTGAGTTTGTCGAAAGTGCATAATGGAAATCTGTTAAAGAGGAATGAGAATGGGTAGAAAGGAATGCCATTCTGGGGGAAAATATCACCTGTGATATGGCATTTGAATAAGAATTGAATACATTACACAACTTCCAAATGATCTCAAACTTTGAATAAAGGAAAAGTGACATGACCTAAACCCTTCTACACATTGCATACCTTTGAATGATCAATACCTACATTGTATTTCACTGAAGCCTGAAATTATTGCACATGCTGTAAAAGGCCACGATGTAAAGGGAGGTTTTTTTTTTGGAAGCACAAACATTTGAAAAAGAATAAATGTCAGTGAAATTTACATAATTCAAAATGAGCCAGAGGAATTTTCCTGCCATTTTCTTTTATAACGCCTGTATTTTTATTTCCACCGAATACATATTCACGTGAAATGAAACTATAAATTGCGGTATATTGATGAATTCAATCTTAGAAAAAAAAAACACATAGAGGGAAAAAAACGGATAATGACGGAATTAAAATACAACACAAGTCTTTATGATGATTGCAGAAGTAGTGAGTGTGTGCTGCAATGTGACAATAATACATAATAGAACTGCCAGTAGCATTTATTTCATGCTGTGTTTAATTCTGCAGGAATAATGATAAAAGGAAACAATCAAAATGTGTGTGAACACAATAAAGAGAGCGACAGAATGGGCTATTACTCTCCCACAGGGAATGATTGAGCCCTAACTGGGGGTTGGCTGAATAAATCACACTCCTATCTACAGTAGCTTATGACCTCCAGTACATCCACCAGTTTCTCCTGTTTTCTCCTGTACATGTGTGTGAGAGGCCAGAGGAACATATTTCTGTACACACAGATCTATATGTGTATGTGCATGCTCACATTAATCTGTATCAATGCGTTCTCATTCCCAGGTTGTCAAATACCAAAGCTTTGTCACACCCCTCTGTGTCTGTTAGCGGTGCACAGCTGAAACGCATTGCAAGACATTGTTACCGAATATAAATGATATAACATTACATTACACACAACAATGTTGTTTTTTGGTTTCACATGGGATGTAGGTAGGCAAACTACGTAACGTTACACACATAGTTAGGTTAAAACCTTCTTCTCGACCTTTTTGATTGGTCTCCCTCGTAGGCCTATGCGATCATTATAAGAATGTTCACTATCACGACTGCTGTCAACACTGAATGTGGAAAAATGGTTGTAAACAGGACGTGACGAAATATTTACATACATTTTTACAGAGGATGGCATTCACACGGGACTAATATTACCCAAGGTATTTTCTCTTGACCGTTTTACAGAAGGTAAAAGACATTATCCGTAATAATTACTTTACCCCACGTCTCCACGTTAAACTAATCCCGTCCGAACAGGGCTAAAGACGCTAAAGGCCTGGATTTGACGGCCAATATGAACAGGCTGTCTGTATACTCTGTATGACTTATTCTTTTTTCAAAACAAGAAAAATGTGGAACATCACTGTTACTTATCAGAAAAAATAGCTAAGAATTAAATTTTAAGGCAATCAATAATGTAAAAATCTACATGAATAATGTCCAAAGCATACTAGTTTGCATTTTCTCCCCATTTTGCCTTCTTATACTGGTGTTACTTTTTACAAGAAACCCCTTTTTAGTGTAAATTATGGTGTTCAGCACCGTCTTGCAGCAAAAAAAATAAAATAAAATAAAAAAATACAACTTTTGGGTGTGCCGGGACATAAAATCCAGAATAAAATTCAATTCCTTTATGAAAATCAGTCTATTTCTTTTGGGGAAAACAGGTACAAACCAAAAACAATGAGCCTTATCTGCATAGTGCAGGTGAGCAGGTAAAACTTTTTTGGCTGAAGTGTGCTTTTGAAAGTGTCTGCTAATAGCTGCTGTCAACAATGTCTTTCTTAATTACAATTGTAATTTCAGTGTCACACCTGTGTGTTTTAGGGACGAGTGTGTGTGTGTGTGTGTGCACGCTTGCATCGATTTTTGTTAGTTGAAAAGTTGTCTGCATTTATATGTTAATGTTTGCCTCTGCATCTCATTGAGTTTTTATGCACACGTCGACCTGTGTTTGCACGTGTATATATAGGTGTTCATTTACGCATGCCTGTGTGTGTGTGTGTGTGCATGCGTGTTTGTGCATATGCATTTGTCTACGTATTTGCATGTGTCTGTGTGTGTCACCTCCTCCATTTCTATGGAAATCAAACGCGGCAGCAGCCACAAGTTTACATATTCCCCCTGTTTTGACTCCATTCAATCAACTGTGTGCATAATTACCCTGGTGCCGTATGGTAATCTATTGGGACCCAAATATTGCAGTTTGACAAATCCTTCATTTGTATTCAGTCGCTACACAAAGCATCAATCGTGCTTTTGCACACACGCTGCCCACCAACCCCCATACCCCCACCCACCCTCCTTACACACACACACACACACACACACACTCCACCCCACCAACCACGCCCCTCCTCACTCCCCAGAAACACAGAGCAGTGTGGAACCGAAAGCTGGCTGATTAGAACAGCAAGACATGCTGGGATCTGGGTTTGTCATTAATATTTCCCTCTTCCAGATGGCACCTCCTACAATGCAAAAAGATACCACCACAGGGCCAGCAGACAGGGAGGGGCCTTGTTTTGGAGGGAAGGATGAAATAAAGAGAAAAAACACAGAGTAGAATTAAACATCTTTCCCCCCTAAAGATGGAAGGCCAGATGACAGCTGCTAGATACTGCTTCTTACTACACACACTTATACTATACACTAATATTACAACACTTTTCTCCTCAATTTATTTATTGTTCAATCTCACTATTCATCGTAAAAGACATCCATCAAACGACAATTAAGTTATTCAAGTGGTATTTATCTGTTTAGACTACACCCAACAATGAAAAAGAGGGGATCCATCCAACAAACTCCAGGATGATTTGGTTTTCTTAATCCTCCAAAATTATGCGTACATCTCATCAACACACACACGTGCCACTACACAAATCCCCACAATCCCACACTGCCTGAGGGTGACTGTTTGAACCACTGACATTTTGAGCCTTATTACATGCTCACAACACAGCACGGCACAACAAACAAGAAGACCAATTTCAGTTTTCTCTCTCTCTCCCTCTTCTGCCCCCTCACTGTCATTTTCTTTCCTCTTTCATTCTGTTTGGGATTGAGGATGAGGGCTGGGGAGGAGGGCTGCAGTAAACAAGGGCGGAGAGAGAAAGAGAGATTAGCACCAGCTAATAATCCCCTCTTTCAACACGTGCAGCTTCATATTTCCAAATTAAAGTGGAGTGCAAGAAAAGGGGCTTATAAAACATTAAACGTCCTCCGGCTCCATCGTGGTGTGCACACCCCACCCCTCCCAGCTCTGCCCTGGGGGCCTGCCGAGTACTTTGGGATTTGCAGTGCTGGAGTAAACTAAAGCCATACATCACCCAACTGATCAGGCCCTGGGAGAGGGGCCCGGGCCAATCATTTTGAGGTTAAACAATGTAATTTGGATCTTGTAAGTGCAATTTATTTTGCCCGTCAGACAGAGGCATTGAAACATTTTCTCTTTTTTCCCCCTCCCCCTCTATTAGATAAAAGGAGGATGCTATTTTGGAGAGAGGGAGCGGGTCCCACGGAGGTAAGCCATCAGCGGTCATTTGCTCTTTGGAAAGAAGCGATTAGGAAA
This sequence comes from Epinephelus awoara, assembly GCA_035609425.1. NCBI lineage: Eukaryota > Metazoa > Chordata > Actinopteri > Perciformes > Serranidae > Epinephelus > Epinephelus awoara. The sequence continues at coordinate 17,174,847 of CM069296.1, forward strand.
TAAAACAATGACTCACTACCTCAAATAAACATTGGACAGGTTCATATGGTGGTGACTGGAAAAGACTTATGATTTCAAAGATAAAGTAAGATATTCCTTTTAAATGTTTAGGATAAGCATACATGTATCATATATCATAAACAAGCTAATGTTTAGCAGGCTTAATGTTTACCATGTTCACCATGCTAATTTCAAATATCAGCATGCTAACACTTGCTAACTAGCACTTAACTTAAGTACAGCTGAGGCTGAATGGAATGCAGTTAGTATTAAGACAAAAAAGACCTTGGATACCTTAAATTTGACCTGTTAATGGAGCCATATGAAAAGTCAAGAATCAAGTCAGGAGATCTGTCCAAAGTTATTACAATTCATCCTGTGGAGAACATGAACATTAATTGTAAGTGCCATTTTAAGGCAATATAGCCTGGGAACCAGATGAATCTGCAAGCTCATGTTTCATTTGCTCTGGCAGATGCGTCTGGTTGTCCTCCTGTTTAGACCATGGATGTCTTAAGAGACCTTGATACAGAGTTGGAGGTTCATTCCTATAAAAGTTGCTCAGTGACGCATGAAGCCAAAAAAGCTCTATTTCTGCGATATGAAATTACCCAGATGATCGGTGCTGCTTCCGCATCAATGGGCCCATTGAGAAAATACACTAGAGACTGAGCCAGCTACATGCGGTGTGGTGCTCCTCTGACTGGAATGGTATTAAAAATATTTAATCTTGTGGCTCTGCTAGACCTTCTAAATGTTATCGGACTGAATGGATCAAAGTCTGACAGTAAAATAAATTATTTTGCGGGGTTTTGACGCCCAAAAAAATGTATTTACTGATCAACAGACATCTCTTTGCCAATGTAAGCCCACAGGAAAAGTCTTTAAGAGCCCACTGGCATCACATGATGGGTTAGGAAGTTGTAATTGCACTGTTTGGCCACTACACAAATTGGCTTCAAAGCCCAGTGCACTTTCTGGGGCCTGGTTCAGACGGATTTTTAGCAGGCATAACTGGTCCTGATTTGAAAAGTCACTTATCACACGTTTCACTGCTCTGATTGGCTGTAATTGTGTCCATTCTGCTACATCCAACTCATAGTGAACTGTCAAACCAGGTAATGCTGATCAAATATTGATCAAGAGTCTGTTACTGCGTTGCCCATTTCTTGCCTAAAATGTTTAGTTGTAACTTAAGAAGATTTGCGACTAGGCCACCTTTTTTCACTTCTTGAAAACGGGCCAAGCACTGCCTCAATTTGCATGATTAGCGCATCGTCAGGATTTCATTGCTCTGATTGGTTGTAGGTCATGTTATGTTGCTCTGATTGGTTGAAAGTCTATCCAGTTACGTCCAGAGGCATTGTGTTTTGCACCAATGATAATGCCCATTGAAAGGTAATCTGGTAGTTGCCAGGAAATTTCACTCAAAACCACAAATATTGACCTCATGGTGGTTTGACAGGAAACTTCAGGGGACCACTAAGTCATTAGCATTTATCCTCTGGGGACCACGGATGTCATCACTAATTGTATCAACAATCCATATAGTAGTTGTTGAAATATGTCAGTCTGGACCAAAGTTGTGAACCAGGAGACATTGTTATCCCTAGAACCATACTACTAGCATATTTAAAAGGCAAGAGGCCATTGTTCAGGAGAAGTTAATTCTGTATTGGAAGCTACTGTGTACAGGAAGCCAGAAATTAAGCATGCTTTCAATGTAATGGGGTCATGTAAATGAAGAGGAACTGTTTTAGGTCTTGAATGGACTGAGGTAGGTATTAACAAAGGACTACTAAATATTTGATGGCCTTTTCTCCCATACATTGACTGTAAGTGTGCTCAGATAGCACATTACACACTCTGTGCATGTAACAGTTAAAGTGGACACAAAGTTCATTGATTTCCCTTAAGGCTACAGAGAGACCTTGTTAGAGAAGGTCAAGAACTTTGCCATTTGAACCCTTTGATACCCCTCGTTTTCAAGTCTATCCTACCGCACAGTTGGGATTTTATTTTTCTTGCACCGGTCCTCAAACATCTCTAAGGACAGAGACTGAAAGAACAGGTCCTCTCAAGGACCCACAAACAAAGTGTATCAGTGCTAATGACAGAATATCAGCCATTATCTCAACTCACACATTATGGGTTGTCTCAACAAGAATGGGATTACATACTCTCTGAATCACTGTAGGAGATTTGCTGACCACAAGACCCAAAGCCAGTTTAATGTCCCCTCCGGTGAGAGCTTTTATCCTCTACTCGTGAACATATATTTTGGTTATGTCATTTAATGTGTGCTGGGGTTGGTGCCGGTCAGGAAATCTCCTGCAGTTTAGAGGATTAGACGCTACAAAGTGCCGCTGGTGGAGAGAAAGAGCTAGCCATTTGAGTGATACAAGTGAATTAAGAGATTAAGATGGTTTAGAAAGACTGATTACAAAACCATAGGGGTTTAGGAATGGAAAGACAAACCTTGAGATGGGATAAATCCCTTGTACTTTTCTCTTACGCATGGGCTATTATTGTTCCTCGTGCCAAAATCAACACTCAATCCACCAAAACCTTTTGAATTGATTTGAGTCTAAAGATTAAACACTGTTTGATGAGACAGGAAGAGGCATATAAATGACTTGGTCGAGGTTGGTATCCACACTCATTTGTTTTTACAGCCTTCCTGTTCACTACCATCATGTGGTAATCCTAACAATGCTGCTATTGGAGTACTGAAGCAAACTAATACTGACGAACTCCAGCAGATGTAATGATGGGTGGTGGATTACCATAACATTTTGTATAAACAATGTTCCCCAGAGGATGAATCCTACTGACTTTTGTGATTATCTGACAGATTTCTGCGATCGACTCCACTAGCAGGTCAAAGTTTTTACCTTACCAGTGAAATATCTAACCCAACTGACAAAATAAATGTTGACATTATAGGTTTATGCAAGCCATAGATATGTTACATTTGTACATTTCATATGATGAAACTTTATATTCTTTACTTTTGAGTTTTTAATTTTATGTTGTGACACTGTGGTTAACGTGTCGTTTGGTTTAGACACAATAACAGTCATGCTTTGGCTTATAATACCCAGTTTGGCTGCCTTAAACTCAGTTGGAAATGTCCTGAAGTATTGATAAAAAAGACATTCTTATGTTGTTTGTTGGTCTGCTGCTGTCCGTTGCTGGGCAGCTGTATCACCTAGGTGTCTTGTCATCATCGTCTCCTTCTTCCAATGAAAAACTCAACTCATATACATATAATCTCAGCTATGTCACCATAGAAATGTTGATATACATATGAAACATGCACATTCAACATACCACAAATCTCAACTTAGCCTGGATGGATTGTTATGAATTTGGTACAGACATGCATGTCTCTGTCAGGGTGAGTTGTAATGACTTTGGTGATCCTGTAGCTTTTCATCTGGCACCATCATCAGCTTAAAATTTGAACAATTCTTTTGTTTCTAATCAAATACACACCAAATTGAAGACATTCCCATCAGCCTCAGTTGCACTTTGTGTTTAGTGCTAATAGCAAATGCTACCATTCCAACCTGCTATACTATAAACAGTGAAAATAACCTGCTAAATATCAGCATATTAGCATTGTAATTGTGGGCATGTTGGGCATGTTAGCATGCTGAGATCAGCATTCAACTGAAAGCATCACTATGCCTGAGTACAGCCTCGCAGAGCCTCTAGCAAAGCTGTAGACACTTAGTCTTGTTTCATTGTATAAGTACTTGTCAAGTGACAATTGAATCTAAATTGGAAATTACAATATTGTCGTTTAGAATGAAAGTGCAAACGTGACTCATAGCGCTAAAACCTCTCCTTTGTTAGAATGCCAAATCTACCGGTTCGAAAAGTGTGAATTTCCCTCATTATGATACTAAAATAGAACATAGACAACCTGCTGAAAATTTGCATGCTTTTAAATCCAGATCATGTGCAAATTAATAGTTAGTAGGTTTAATTGAAAGGATATAATTATCTCCCAAATCTAAATTAATCCACATTACAAAATTGAATTCTGTTTCCCTTAACCAAATTAAGAGGATTTATGGGGGTGTGTTGTGGATGGACTCTTTCAATGCATCTTTAAGTCGCACATGAAACACCTTCTCAGAGCAAACAACAGCTTCTCACCCTCTCCCCGCCATAGACATATTCCCACAGTGGAACACTGTTAATACCAAGAGCAACAGTAAAGTTTATCCAAAGCTATACTGCCAGAGATTATTCTGGAACAAATCGATCTAAAAGTAGCCTGCCAGGCGGTGCAACTGTGTCCTAGGAAAGTGTTGAGGAGAAGAAGAACAAACGGAATGAATAAGAAAATGAAAAAAAAAATGGAGAACAGATAGGGGGGGAGATAGAAAGTGCTGGCCACTGCAAAGTCTCCAAACAAAGAGGATATGTGAGGCGTGTACCTCAAGCCTTTTTCCCTTAAAAGAAGAGCCAGTAAGCACTTTTCTCTGCGCTGAAAAGCTAGCTCTCGCTCTTCGTGTCACATCAGCAGTTTTTTAGCGAAGCTCACAAGCACCATATCCAGGTGAGGGGTGTATGTTAAGGATTTCTGCCTTTCCCCTATCAGTCTCTTTCACTCTTACACTCCTCTTCCTCACCCCACCCCCGCCTCTCTGTTTCTCTCATCCTCTGCCAATATGTCTCTCCCTCGTCCTCCCCCTCTCCTTCTTGCACTTTACAATTCTCTTTCTGTCCCCCTCAAGATGTTTCAAAGCCCATATCACTCCTTTCAGTCTCTCCGTCTTCCCCTTTTTTTCAATCTCTTTTTCCCGTACTCTCTCGTTCCAGGCTGTGTGTGCACATATGTATGGCTGTTTGTAGACGGATTCCTATAAGTTGAAGAATCTACAACTACTATCAGCAGCTTAAAAAAAAAATAACGTTAGTGGCATGTGAACATGAATGCTTTGGGCACTGTTTAAATACAAAACATTCGTAGATTATGACATCCTATCCAGTTTGAATCAGTTACAAAAATATGTCAGCAAGATTTATGAGAGATCGACTGAATATTGCATGTGTTCAGATTTTTGATTTTGTTAAAGATGCATATTCATATCAATTTTAGTTGTGATTCTGCAACGCTTTTTTTTTTTTTCAACATTTAATGGGTAATCACATTGTAGAAATCTTGTTTACTGATGAAGGACAAACAGAATATGTGCAAATGACTTTAAGCACACACTTAGACAAACACACACAAACTGAAAGCAGGCAAGTGAGCACACACACACACACACACACACACACACACACACACACACACACACACACACACACACACACACACACACACACGCACACACATGCATTCAAGGATCCCTGGGTGGTTGAATAGCAGAGCTATTCATGCGACTGGAACACCCCCGACTGTGAACACCACTTTCCCTAGAAAGTGAAGCTGGGGCACAAATCACATTTTCTGCACAATTAAAGCAGGGCTGCGGCTAAGTGTATCAGAGCCTTGCTCTCTGCAGGAGCCCAGGGAGTCAGCAGGCCCGTCCCCTCTCCCCTCATAATGGCAATGTGATGAAGATGGTTTCTCTGTAATTAGTTTCTGAAAGTTCTCATTCAGTGAGTGAGGCCGCAGACCGAGCGGCAGAGAAAAGGCCACTTTGTTCTGCAACCCTGCACTTACAGCACAGACCTTATTTGAAAGGAGGTTGACGGTAACTCGTATTGGACAGTCGTATCTGTAAATTTTGTCAGAGAAAGAATAAAGCACGCCCTTTTTTTACTTTACAGTGTTTTAATAAAAAAAAGGGTTTCAGTACCGCCCGCTGATAAGGAATCCTGTGCACTATTTTATGTCTCCTGTCCATTCTGTTGTGTACTAATACAGGAAAAAGGTCCACGGAATTACACTCTCAAACAAAAAATGACCTCAAGCTAACCATTGTGGTGGAGGGGAACATAAATACCTTATACCAACTCACCTAAGTTGCATGAATAGCATCATTAGCGTCTCAACCTAAAGACATAAGCACATAGCATGATAGTCTTCTTGAAAGCAGTAGATTTGCAACCTAAAGTGTAGGGAGTCTAAAGAGAATGTATGGGTTTAAGTTCACTTGCAGCAATAAAAGCCAAGATAGTTACATTATATTACCCCATTACCCCATCTTTTAGTGTTACAGCAGTTCTATATGGAGAGACTCTTTATGAATTCAAAGTTTCAGTGATTTAACATACTTGTAAATATAAGTTTAGTGTAGACTCTATTTGGACGCTAAAGTGCAATCATGGGAAAGAAGCCTATAATCAGTTAGAAGAATAGCCCACTTTTCTTTATCATCACCGTGCTGGTTTCTAAAAGGAGTCTTGATGCTGATGGTGGTGAGCAAGGTGGTGAGTGGTAGTTTGTAAGGAGCTGGAGACAGTGAAATAAAGGAACAACTGATGGGATATAAAGCACTGTGATTGGTGATTGTCTCCCATGTGGGTAAGGGAGACAGCATGGAACGGTTTCCTTGATTTGGTGATGTGAACCAAACGGATGATGCATCTTGAGTTTTATACCCTGGTTTTGATGATAGAAAGAACTTGAAGGAGCCTGGGTTACGGCCTAACTTACAATGATTTCTGAGCCAAAGGGTAAGAGTAGAGTTATTTAGGAGTAAAGCAGGGCTCCCAGTGCAAATTACACTGACCTATATTTTGATTAGTATGGATGAGTTTACGAAATTCAAGGTTATATTGACTGAACGAAAATCAGGAATCATTTTGAGGGATCCCTCTGCCGCAACATGGCTGCCGAAAGGACAGATAGACACAAAACTGGGGTTTGAATCATGTTTCTTAACAGCCAGGTAAAAAGAAAGACACAAAACTTCAGAAAACATTTGCCAGATGAGCACAATCACACAACATGTGCTGCTGACTGTGGTGGTGCCAGTGCCACCAGCTGCCTGATGAAGGTCCTTCGTCTGCCAACTGGCTGATGAGGGGCCAGTGAAGCCACCACCAACAATATGCATGATGAGAGTGAGCTATCAAGATGATTAAGGTAGCAGTGCTCCATGTAAGCAAACATGGACAAGGTTTTCAAATTGATGTAGGATGAGGGACCACTGTCATTCTTGTTGGAGTCACAGTTACAGTGCAGTATTCACCTTTTTGGGGCAGTGATTGTATGACAAGTGTTACATCTATTTTTCTAATAATTAGCAGAAAAAAACACATGTAGATTACTTAATTAAATTTACTTTTAAAAAATGTGTGTATCCTTATACATGTGTGCGCGCGCGCGTGTGTGTGTGTGTGTGTGTGTGTGTGTGTGTTTGTGTATGTACAAGAAAAATAATCTCTGTTTACCCCTTATTGGATGTGTGTTGATTGCTAAAACTTCAGAAGGCTTGTCTACTTGTCACTTCTAATCCAAAATGGGTGCTGGATGTCAATAATGTCTTCTTCAGCTCCTTCTCAGCTGACATGTCCTCCTCTGAGGATTCAATATCCTGCTCTGCTGCCTGACTCTGGAATTTTTCCTGTTTCCTGAAGTGTGGAAAATGGTTGAATATGACAGGAATGGTTGAATATGATAGGAATGGTTGAATATGACAGGAATGGTTGAATATGACAGGAATGGTTGAATATGATAGGAATGGTTGAATATGATAGGAAGCAATTCCCCAACAAAAGATTTAAAATGAACATTACTCCCATTGAAAAAAACAAAACAAAGAAAGAAACAAAATATTTTCATAAATTTCATCACCTATCTCTCGCCATAAAATGCGTTTCTGCAATTCCCCCCATTTTGAAATAAAAAAGATGTGTACTGCTGAACACAATTTCATGTGTGTTACATCACAAGAAAGTCACCCAAGATGTGTTTTTCACAGTATATCAGGACTCAAATAGACTGCATGCATGGTGTTTAAAATAAAGACTTCAGCGTCATGCCAGGTCTCAGGAGGCTAACGTGTATTTATTGCAGACATAATGTCAACACGCTGCAGGTAGATCCTCGGAACTGAGAAAACAACTGAGAAAACGGCCAATAACAGATCATTATCATCTGGATTGTGTCTAGACACAGAAATATTGACAATTGAACATGGAAAATAATGATTTATGTTTGTGTTTATACAGTTCACTGTAAACTGACAAAGATGTAATAAGTAAAATAATGTAAAGACAAATCCTCTGTTAAAGACAGAGCAAGCAACTACCTCCATCATTACAGTATATGAGTCAGATCCACTCCTTGCTCCTCCAAAGTATTTCAGCATGAGTGTTTGAGCCTATGGGCAGCAGTTTTAGCTGAAGGTAAACAGTAGCTGTTTGTCTCAGACAGAGAACAAGCACTGAAGTGCACCGATCACTGATTGGCTCCTGTGTGGGTAAAATACAGTTGTCAGTGTCAAGCTTATATGATTGGATGATACAAACCAAGAGAGAGTCGCCCCTTTGAATTTCAAACTGACCAGCAGCGAAGGAAGCAGGAAATTTTATGGGACGAAGCCTAGAGCTGTAGCTCAACTGATCAGAGAATGAAAGAGTAGTGGCGAAAAGATTTAAGGACGGAGTCTTCCTGATTGAACTTGCGCTAAACTCCATTAAGTGATGCTATATTTCACCACAATATCCCATAGGCAACAAGCTCACTGGAATCAATACAACACAGGTTTAAACTAACCGCACACTCCTAACAGATTATTTTTTCATTATTTAATTTAGCTTATTTCCTGAGTAGAATCAATACGGTTCTGATGATCTCCGGAGTTAAGTGGCCCAAGAACTGATCCTGGATCATTTATGGCATTTAGAATATCCATAAAGAAGACTTTAACGTTAGAATAAGAGGAGACAAGGAGAGAGAAGGGAAATTTTAGAAGAATCTTACAGGAATATAAGACAATTAAGGAATCATTTCAACACATTCTGTAGCCATAATGGACATTTAAGATTGAAGATTTCACTATCATTATACCCCCGTGATGAAACCTGGGCTGTGCGAGAGGTAAAGTTACCTCCAAGAATGAATTGTCAGAAGCTGTACCAATATATGCTCGAGTCCAATTCGGTTCACAATATGACATCTGTGAAGGGGGAGATTAGAGCATGAATCACAAATACTTCCTGCTGCCGCGTGGGATAGCCCTGAGGAAAATGCATGTGACCCAAGCATGAGGAATTCTCGGGAGCTGTCAGCCGAGATCAAACTCATTTGCAGACCACAAGCTTCGGCGTGCACACGCGCCGCTAACACGGACACAATGTCTGAGATTGGATTGCTGCTCCCTCTTCTCCTCTTCTCTTCTCCTCTCAGTGGAGATTTATAATTCACAGATGGAAAAGCAATGCTGGCCAAACATATGAATCATACAATTACAGAAATAAGAGATATAAATAAATGAGGTAAACTGTGAGGATCAAATTTCCTATGCAGTGACAAACCTAGCACATTTGGCACCCGAGGCATTAATGGCAACAATTAACGCAAATTCAGCCAATCAATGTGAATTCTGTGTGACCTTGCAGTTTTGTCCAATCACTGCAACTTTACCACAAATTTGACTATTTAAAACAGGTGAAATCTCATTTCATTGTAGAGCCCCTTTTTCTTTCTCTCTGTTTATCGTGAGACTACTGCTGCGGGACCGAGCTCTGTGCCTGGAGTCACACACAGTGACAGGGCTAACTGTTAGCTTCACATGGCTAACTTACTCAACATTATTAAAAGGTTTAACAACAGAGTTGACCCATTTTGAAGTGAGACTAACAGCTCAAAACATTTTGCCCAAGTGGCAGGACGAGTAGTCATGAGGTCAAGTTGTGTTGTGTTAGCTCGTGCTAACTGGGCAGAGAGTGCAGGAGGACAGAGGCTCAAACACTCCCACCCTCCCCAACATCACAACTACAATCTAATTCTGTGGGAAACCCTGAAAGCTCATAATAATAAGCTCTGTGGCGCCCTAGGCAGCTGTCGTCAACTATAGGAAGATCCACCACTGATCCTATGCCAATAATATAACTCCATGCACATTTTTACATGTAATTGTGCTGGAAGAGGTAATATGATACAAAACACATTTTTGTGTTTTTAATGAGGTTTTGCCACTGCACCCTCATTAAGAACATTCAAAGTATAATGGAGTAAAGAGAAAAGGTCTATATTCCCCTTTGTTATGATGGACTCCCTGCATTGTTTAAGCCTCACCTCTTCCACCCATTAGCTGCAACCCCACTGACCTAAGATCCATATATATGTATATGCACACTACCATTTTTTCCTTAAGAACAAAGAATTTCAATGGACTGTGTGAATTTACATGTGTGCCTCTGCATTTGTGTGTGTTTATGCCTTACAGCTTCGCTTGGTCTCAGTGGATGTGTTTGCATGGCACTACCATATGCCTTCATACACCACAGGGGCAGCTGTAGCTTCTAACCTCTTTACTTTTTAATATTCTCTCATCTCTACCAGGCTAAATCATGTCCTGTATCCACCTATTCTAAGCGCAGACCGCAGCTACAAGGCAGAGTTTTGCCCGGAGAGGATACACAACACACAGCCATGATGGACGGTGTCATAAAGTTGTGACTGAGGCTGTTCTTTTCCGCAACTGGGCCTGGAGTGGAGGAGCGAGGAGAATGTATGTGACTTGTGAAACCAAAGATGGCCACATGTTGAGAGAGACGGAGAGCGGCCGCCGAGTGGAGCTGGTAGAGCCCGGGGGTTTGGTGATAATCTCAACGTGCACCAAGCCCCGAGCGTGGAACTAGCTGGCGGCCCTCGATTGTGCTGCTGCTGTGCCTGTCACGTTTCCGCCACCTCCCAGCAGAAATAACCAGCGCTGGCAGAGCTGGTGGCCGGATGCAAGGAGGTGCCAGTGGCTATAACAGCAGATATATCGCTTATGAGATCAGATGTCTGCAGGGCTAGAGGAGCCATGAGAGACTGTGAATGAGAGAGAGATGGAGGGAGAGAGAGAGAGATACAGCATTCACATCAGGAGGAAATTGCTTTGCTGCCACCAGCCCTTCGGTGGTAAACACAGCGAGTTAGTGTGTGTGGCAGAGAGTGGGTATAATTGTCTTGACATGGACATTGTTTCGATGGACAGAGGGAGTGAGGAGTGAGAAAGGAAGAAAGTGGGGGGTGTGGGGGGAGTGAGGGGTGGCTGTGAAGTATGGATTCAGGAAATTGGCATGGCGTTCACACAGTGCCTGGGTAAAAGTGGCTCAACGGCAAGGGGAGAAAATTGTTTATGAAGCTTTCCATCCCCGAATCTAAACTGAACAGCGAGGGGTGGGAGGGGAAGGGAGAAAGGAGCGGATGGGAGAAAAAGAGAGAAAATTGGATGGGAAAGTGTCTTGGGGAGAAGAAGTTGAATAAGAAAGCAGCAACTGGAATATATGGATTAGAAATCAGATATAGCACAGAATGGACTGTGAATCTACTGCAGCCTATAGGCTGAAACTACACCGACACAGGACTATTTCCTCCCTTTACTCACCTCAGAACCTATGGTTATGCACATAACATTATACACTCTCATAATAATTACTACTATAATTCACAAGCTCAACCATTCAGGCTGAATTTATGGCACCATCATTTACGGTTACATAAAATGACATTGTATAAAAATGCAATTGTGCAGTATAGAGGCCATTTTGCAATGGGAGAGCCACATTACCTTGGTAACAAACATAATGCTTCTCTGTGGCATAAAGTCTGGTTGATAAACTGGAAATAAAGTAGATGATATCATATTCCAGCAGGAAAAAAATCATGAAATATTCAGTGCTGATGAACCTGTGCTGATAATATTATATATTGTAATGTATTTATGTAATGGGGTACCTATTGTATATATTACACAAATAAATTTGAAACACAAACTGCAGGACTCCCCACAGACCAAATCATCAAACCTTGTATTTGAACTAGTATCGGAAGACATTAACTATATTCACCGAGTGTCTTTTTAGAGATGCCTCAGTTATATTTAGGTGTTGACTAATACAGTCTTCTTTTTTTTAAATTATTTGTCAAAATTTGGACTTTTAAACTGGACTTTTAAAGATCTTAGGTAAAAGTCCCCATTACACCCAAGTTGATATGTTAATTTCCTGGAACCCACGCATGCAGCATAACGGTGATGGATTTGATCTGAAACAGCTGTGTCGCCCCTCATCAATCCAAGACCTCATCGAGAACACACTCTCACATACTCCTACATGTGTACTTGTGCATCTTTTTTTTCTACCCCTTTGCTCTCCCATCCACCCAGACAGTAAAACACAAACAGCCATGCCAGCCTCGGCTGTCTTGGAGGGATCTGGCTAACCAGCCTTAGCACTGAGTGTGCCGGGTTCCCCTTTAGCTGTGGCACCGGGCCGTGGGGGCTGTGGGGAGATAATCCTGGGCCCCGCTGAGTGGAGCAGGCATCAGACACATAGGGAGGAGTGGATTACCCCGACTGGTAGAGATAGCAACAAGCTGGAGGGTGGTGGTGGTGGTGGTGGGGGACTCTGGCCCAGATAAGAGCACAGGAAAAGGAGCAGGGCTACAGGAGGGGATAAGACAGGGGAGGAGGAGGAGTCCAGTATTGAGGTAGTAAGCAGAAAGTAGGAAATGAGGATGTGGTGAACAGAATGTGTGCAAGAAGATTGGATTCAGTGAGATTCGACATACGTAACCAGTTTTTTTGGTTGAAGAGAAGGGCATTTTTCTATGTATTTGTCTTAAATTTTATTTCTGATGCAGCATATATATCAACTGAACTATGTGATATTGTAGGCCTAATGTACCACTGCCCTGCTAACTCTACCAGGTGTATCTATCGATATATCTATAGGTATTGACTAGGCAGTAGTAATCATACACAGCCCACGAGCATCCTCAAAATGTTGGCGGCTTGCAGACCAACTTTAATGGTGTACCACCCACTGTGCCAGGGTGTGTAGATGCTACCCCTGTTAAGTCAATTAAAGTGGTACTCTGGCTTCCTCCCACAGTTAAAAGACATACAGTAGTAGTGTAGTATGGAGGGTGGGAGGGAGGGGCTTTCTTTGTAATTGTTTTTCTTTCTTTAATTGTGTTGATTGCTTTTAATTCTGTAAAGCACTTTGTGTTGCATGTCTGTGCAGGAAAAGCGCCCTACAAATAAAGTTGATTGATTGATTGATTGATTGATAAATGGATCGTGCACCCAAAAATGAAAGTTCAGCCATTATTTACTCACCCATATGCCGATGGAGGCTCAGGTGAGGTTTTAGAGTCCTCACATCCCTTGCGGAGATCCAAGGGGAGAGTAGGTAGCAGCACAACTCCACCTAATCGGGGCTTCAGGACACTTGTATCACTATGGACGAGCAGTGTGGAGATATTTTGTGGTTTCAATTATGTGTTTTTGAACATTTGAATCTGGGGCGCCGTCAGCCTCCATTAGGTGGAGTTGTCTTGCTACCCACTCTACCCTTGGATCCTTCACCTGAGCCTCCCTCAGCATATGGGTAGATAATGGGTAAATTTTCATTTTCGGGTGCACTATCCCTTTAAGTCATGCAAACTTTGTGAACCCCTGATCTAAGAGTTTTATTCCGAAAGATTCTAAAACAGACAATTTAAATGTTAATTTCCTAAAAAGAAAATCCCATGAGGGGTTGGGTCACAAAAGGTGTCGATACTACAGCCATGAGTACTTATATTAATAACAGTATTTCTAAGAGCATTAGCAATAATACCAGTTATATTAAACATAGCAAAAACAACAACACCACAGTAGCCCTTCAGTTCCATGTAATTGGAGCCCAACATGCAGCATTTTATTTTTGTAAATGTCTAATGGTTTACCTCAGCTTTAGAGTTATTCAATATTCTTTATATCATTCACAGCAATTCAAATATCGACCCTCTCAGTTCTGTGGAAATTGCTACAATGTGACTCATTGATTCAGCTTGCATTACTGATGTGAGAAACTGGCCTTTAAATGGCATCTGTATTTGACAGGTATTGACATTAAAAATATTACTTGCACCACTTTTATACTTTCCTCATATGCCTTTATAACACCTTTTCCTGCAATTCTTTAATGTCTCTTTTTTACTGCCATTTGTTTATAATTAGTCTGCAGTACCATTAGTCCTTTGAAAAGCACCACGAGCTATTCTTGCTACATTTTTTTAGTATCTCTTGAACTCTACCGAACCCAGACAAGCACCATTTAGAGTCTATTCAAAAAGCTATGAGTCATTGTCTTGTTATCGCTAATGCTACCTTCAGGCATTCAAAAGATTGAACCATAAATATTGTAATTTAAAAAAAATCAGTAATGTACTTCAGCTGACATTAGAGTATGTGTAGCTGATCTAGTTTTCTGTGATTTTTCCAACATACTGACCAGGCTGTTGACAAAAAGCACACAGAGTGTTCGTCCTGTTTTAATTTAAAATAACATTGATCTCCAACGGGCAGGAAGGAGTTAACCTGAAAACCTTCTCTCTCTCTTTTATACATCATTGATCTTTTCACACTAATTAAAGCATAGCCAGGACTATTTAACCAAGCTAACGAGAACAGGCAAATTCAGCCTTCCTAGCACTGGGAGACCACAGCAATGAACAATGAAGCACTCTCAACCTGCACAAGGAAACACACACACACACGCACAAAGAGAGAGAGTGAGAGAGAGAGCGAGAGAGCTGAAGATAATTAACTACAATTCAAACCCAGCAATTAAAAGGCAAAAGGACAAGCCAGTTAACAAAAAACAGTAATGAAGAGCCACCAGATTTATTTATTTATTTATTAGTTTGGAGCGGTAAATTGCTAAATTAAAGGAATAGTTCAATGTTCCGGGATATACCCTTATTGTTTCTATTCTTCACAATAGGTGCGTTTCCATCCACCTTTTTAATACACATTTTCAATCTGTGCTGAGTGGAAAGGCCAAAAAATTTTAAAAATTCTTTCACTATTGCAAAAAATGTTTTAACCTTGTGGAAGGTGAAAAAGTTGGTGTATCTATCAAAGATAAATGTAACTTAGTTTAATAAAAGAGAATTCAGCGAATAAATGATGACGTACAGTCATGATGTGCTGCCATTGCAGAGGCAACTTCTAACTCTCTTTATCATCCCCTCATGGCTTCTAACATGCATATATGCACACAGCACTGTAACCAGAGCTCTTCCAAGAGACTTCTCTCCATTTCCATTGTCCAGTGTGCTCTCCTATTTATACATACATTGATTTCCTTCATTTCAGGTTTGACTGTCGCTCTTTAATTACTTCATTTCATTGTGCCTTTTTCTGTGGGCACCCAAAACGTTCTCATCCCAACTTGTGAAATATATAATATTAATATATATAATAATATCTAAATTTGATGTTGTACGTATCCTCCTGCATGTGCTGTCGATATTCTGGGACAGCATTTCAATTTGCGCATGTTACCAAGCAGCAACCTCTAAGGCTGAGAAATAAAGCCAAAAACTGTATTTCCTCTAATGGCCACTTGAGGCTGCCTCCAAAACAGTAAATCCCCATAGATCCCTATGTTAAAATGCCCAACGTTGCAGCGTAAATAAACATGTTTACAGCTTGGTACAAAAACAGATTGGAGCTCTATAGCTAATTTCAACATTTATGACAACTGTACAGGGAGTGATTTCGTTTTTTAGAACTCACCTGTTCATATTCGAGGCTCAAATATATGCACATTTAAGGTCAGGGTCACTTGATTGACAGGCTGTCTGCGAGACAGCACTACTGGTCGCTGGAGTCTGTGAGTCAGATCCACCCCTCGCTTCTCCATAGCTCCAACATCTCGTCCAAATGTGGTCCTCTCTGTCTCAAAAAAACGAAGATGGCAACAGCCAAAATGCCAAACTGGAGGTTTCAGAATGGTAGTCCACAAACCAATGGGTAGCTGTGTCCATTATTTATACCTTCTATGCTTGTTACGTGCATTGTGTCTTTTCAAATTAATATTCACAACAAAGGTAAAACACCCAGTTTTTAAGTCCATTTCATTGTGCAACAAAATGGTTAGGTGTAGAAAACTCTCAGTTTGGCTTAACATTCACACATGCAGTGAATATTGAGCTCCTGGGTAAAAGTTTGGGGATTGGTGGACCAATCCACCAACCCTCCTACCCACACTTTCCAGCTCTTTATATCACTACTAGCAGAATTACAAATTAATACCACCCATATTGCTGCAAAAGTTGCCTTTTTGCCTCATTCTCTGATGCCAAAATCATTGAAAAAGCAGCAGTATTTGACAAGTTGTGAATAAGAACAGACTGAGGCACCTGACTAAAGAATTAGTGCCACCTTGTGTTTATATTTGTATAACATTTTTGGATAGAAAAGTAGATAAATTAGCATTTTGTTTGAAGATTTGCTGAAAATTCAGTCAAAATGTGTGCTACATTTTGATAACATCCTGACCATGGATAGTGGTATAAATCTTCTTATCTAATGCTGGACAAAAAAGGCAAATATTCCTTTATGGTTTTGGAATATTTTGTAATATTTAATATAATTGTCTGAAGGAGGTTTTTTTTATACCACACCTTACCTATGATGTTTTCTATGGTTTCCCACTTAAGGAGCTGCCACATCAAAAATATGTGTCTTAAATCCTGTGCTATACCAACAGTTACTGCACATCTGGGCCATGTAATAATAGCCAAATTACATCCAGTTTAGATTTAATTTATAATGGATCTATTGACAGCTGGATCAATGTAAAGTGTCTTCATGCTCTCATTCATTACCTTTCTCTCTTCAGTAAATCTAGATCAATTAGAAAAAGATGAACGCAGAGGAAAAGCAGGGAGCAACTTACAGAAATGAAACACAACCAGTAGCTCATCTGGTGAAGCTCACCTGGGGGCATCTGGTAGCCAGGGTAAAATCCCCATACTATGAGGAGTCAGGATCAATAATGCATCTGCGTGGATGTGAGGGACGCAGCTCAAAGGCATTTGCTTATCTCAGATGCCAGTTACCACTTTCATCCCGGGGACATGCCGAGCTCGCGTGTGCAGGGGAGCGTGTGTGTGGGGAGGTCGAGAGAATGCAGTATTTACACACTTCCCATCATGTGTTATTTATTTCACACCTTGATGTTTTCATCTACCCCGTGCCTCTGAGGAAATCAGCACTCATAAAGCAAGAATCAACACAGGACTTTTAAGTCACTCATGCAACTGCCTGTGTTTTTTTTTTTCACTTGTTGTCCCAGTTACAAAATCTAATTGCACTGAGCGTTTGCTCTATTAAGTGTTCAACTTAATCTAAAGAGGCTGAATAAGAAGATAAGAGACTGCTTTTTAATAACAGACTGTATAAAAATAATGGACATATAGTGCACCGTGATGTCACCAACTGATTTTTAGACTCCTGTTTTTAAGCCTTGAATTTAACATTTTGGCTGCCACCATCTTGGATTTTTGAAGCCAGAGGTGATGAGAAGGAAGTGACCATATTTGGAAGAGAGAGCAGAGTTAACTCTTTCACTAGCTGCTAGCTTGGTTTGCACGGTGCATTACAGTCAGGCCCCCAGGAAGTGTGCCGAGTTTTGAAGCCAATTTTGGTATTGGCCAAACAGTGGTACTGCTATTTCCGGGGCTCGTCATGTGATGCTTTTTCTCCATTGACTTACATTGGGAAAGACACATCTGTAATTCAGAGGATCATTTTATAGCAACATAACCCCTGCAAAGTGATTCATTTCACTATCAGGATTTAACCCATTCGGTAGAGCCGCAAGATTAAATCATTTTATCCTCATTCAAGTTTGTGCAGCACTCAGAAGTCGGAAGTTAGCGGTTTGGCCAGCAGAAGTAAGACACTTGACTGCATTTGGTTGTGCTTGACCACTGTAAGTCTCTAGTACGCCTGCTCAATGGGCCATACAATACGGAAGCAGTGCCGATGATCCAGGTAATTATATACATGGCAGTTAAACAATTGTGGCTTCATGCACCACTGAGCATCTGTCATAGGAATGAACGGGGCGCTGCCACCAATGCTGTAACGTTATCCACTTCTCCTGATAAATGATTGAAGTCTATGGTTAACAGTGATAATGCTAATGCTAATTGTTGCTAACAAAAAAATAAGCTTAAATCCACAAAAACAAAATTTACTTACTGGGAAAACTGATCCTCAGTGGATCTGTCAGTGCAACAAAGCGCTGAATGAGACTTTTTTTAGGCGATCAAAATGTTACAATTAACTTTAATTAACTGAAAACACACTGAAATAGCTGCAGCTACAGCTACACCTATCATTTTTGAATTTAGAGTTCACCATGGTTACGTTATTTAACCAATGTTGTCAATGGATGGCACTGACCTGTCACTCAAAGCAGCCTTGCCATCAATCATGCATAACTTTAAGTCTTATTAACATTTAAATGGGTAAAATCTACTCCCCTGTGCAGTTGTCATGAATGAGGATTTATTTTTATTTTTTTCATTTTTTGTACCAGCCTCTAAATATGGTAATTTCTGCTGTAAAGTTGGGCATTTTAACATTAGGGGCAAATGAGGACTGTCTCGCTTTTGGAGCCAGCCTCTAGTGGCCATTAGAGAAACTGCAGTTTTTGGCACTTTCACATTAGCTTCATTTTTCATCTCTGGAGGTTGCTGCTTGATTTTAACAGCAATAAGTCAGAGGCAAGAGTTTCCATGGCAGTAAGCACAATACTGCAGTCATTTCAGCAGCAGGTCTTTTGTCCACACATAAAAAACGTGAACATGACCAGTGTTGCAGTATTGACTGTCAGTTGACTTGACAACCTGTGGATGTGTTTCCTCCTGACGGTTATTATAACATACTGACCAGTCTAATTGCTTAGATGTGGATGTGCATTGACACGGCTGGACACAGCTTAACAACAGAGCCCAGCAGGGCAAGAAAGTGAGCAGTCAGACAATATGACAGTTCTAGTTAATTATTTGGAAGTAAACATGATGATCAACGATGATCAAATGTTCAAAGCTAAACTGCAGAGAAATAGCTCTGGGTACAAATTTTAACATTAACCTTGAACTGATTTACATAACCTTTCACAACATGCAGTTGTGAGCATGTGTGTGTGTGGCTGTGTACCAATATCCCAGCAATCAATTAGTGACTAAAATTAAATTCCAACTACAGAAAATACAAAAGGTTTAGCAGGAAGTAAAACAAATTCCTTCAAGGTCTGTTGAGATATTTTTGCAGTGTCCTTCCAGGGAAAGTAAAGTAAATGTTTCTCCCCCAAACAATTTCTCCATGACTGTTTGTGAATCAAAGAGAGAAACAAATCACCTGGCCAGTGAAGTACTAGGGGAGCAATCAAAGAAAAGATGCAGAAATTCTTTGAGCTACATTTTCAATAGAAAGAGAAAATTGCTACTGTGGCGATTGTGCCAGTATCAGGGAAGAAGGGGCAGACCTGCTCTATGTGTAAAGACACTGAGAAACAATGTCTAATCACTTGCATTTCTTTTTGCTTTTATAATTTATTAGTCTGCTTTCAGAAAATGTTTTTGATCAAGTGCAGATTATTCAAGTGATGTAGAACACTGGAACACAAAAGCTGTGCAACCTGAAATTTATTAGTCATTATGTTTCATTTTTAATCTCAGTGAGTCGGTGAGAAATAAATACAATAAATTATACGTAGGCTCATAAACACACAGGGGTGTAAACTGACTCAAAATCTGAACTCGTGTGTGTTTATGCACACCATTTGTGCTTAGTTTTAAAAAGGTTATAAATTTTTTTGTATATTTTCACCTGTTTTCTCTTTTATCTATCCATCCATACATACATTTTCAACCACGTATCTGAGGCCAGGTCGTGGGGGCAGCAGGCTGAGCAAAGTATTCCAGACATCCCTCTCCCCAGCAATGCTTTCCAGCTCCTCCTGGTGGACCCCGAGGCATTCCCAGTCCAGAAGAGATATGTAATCCCTCCAGCATGTTCAGAGTCTGCCCTGGGGAACACCTCTAAGGGGAGGCGCGCAAGAGGCTTCCTGATCAGATGCCCAAACCACCTCAACTGACCCCTTTCAACGCAAAGGAGCAGCGGCTCTACTCTGAGCTCCCTCTGGATGTCCAAGCTCCTCACCCTATCTTTAAGGCTGAGCCCAGCCACCCTTCTGAGGAAACTAATTTCGGCCGCTTGTATCCACACCCTCATTCTGTCGGTCATTACCCATAGCTCATAACCATAGGTGAGGGTTGGGCGTAGATGGACCAGTAAATTGAGAGCTTTACACTGTGGCTCAGTTCCCTCTTTACCATGATGGTCAAATCACAGTCTGCATCACTGCAGGTGTCACGCCAAACTGCCGATCCATCTCACGCTCCATTCTACTCTCATTCGTGAACAAGAACCCGAGATACTTGGATTCCTTTGCTTGGGGCAGTGACTCACTTCCAACCTGGAGGGGGCAATACACTGTTTTCCAGCAGAGAACCATGGCCTCAGATTTGGGGACACTGACTCTCATCCCAATTGCTTCACACTCGGCTGCAAACCACCCCAGTGCATGCTGGAGGTCACAGTGTGATGAAGCCAACAGAACCACATCCTCTGCAAAAAGTGGATAAGTGGATGACGTCTACTATATACTGTATGTGCAATCCAATTGTTTAAAGGGTACCTATTGTGCTTATTTTCAGGTCAATACTTGTATTTTAGGTTTCTACTAGAACATGCTTAATGTTGAAAAAAACCTGTTGACCTTTATTTTTCTGCTAATGTCTGCCTAAAGATACCTGTATTCACCTTATTTCTACACACACTCTGTTTTAGCACCTGAAACTTTAATCTGCCCTATCAGCATCTCTGCACCGTCACTGCAGCGGGGGAATGAATTTGGAGTATGGGGACGCTTTCTTGCTTGCGCAGACACAAGTTTTTCAGGAGTACGTCTATCTAGCGACGAGGTGAATGTTTATTTAGAAATCTAAACCATGTTACGATATTATTATGAATCCCTCACGAGCAGGAGACCAGAGTAGCGTTCGGGAAAAAGGCCTGTTTATTTGAGCACTCCAAAAACTCCGGTAACACTCCTGAGGGTAAAAGACTCCGTCCCAAACTCTTCTAGTGTAACACACGTACTTAATACACACATATTCGTTTACAGTACCTAGCAGGGACCCCCTCCCCTCTCTGCTCCACCAATCGCCAGCCTGCACACTGACTGACAGCGTAGCCTGTAAACAGAGCTCAGCTGTTTATTTAGCCTAGCAATATCTCTGGACTGTAGCAGCTGCAATGGACGACTTTGAACGCGATTTTGAAGAGTTTCTTGTAGCGGACACAGACCCAGAGCCATACCTGATTGAGCCGGAGTACACAGATGAGGAACTCCATGTGTTGAGCGGGCGAGGAGAGAGGCTGAATCCTCCGCTCCCATTTTGCTGCACAGAATGGGATTCACTGCTACCATCGTTGGGGAAGGAGGAAAAACGCCGCAGAGAGTGCATCAGAAGGAGTGAAGTTGCGTCTTCTTTTCCTCGCAGATGACGGTTCGGGTTCATTCTCTCCTGTTGCGTGGTAAGTGTGGTCCATTCGCAAACTTTATAACTAAAAAAACTTTTCACTACTCTCTATCAATGAACTTCTAACACTCTCTGCTGTTTCCTCCTCCTTCTTCCTTCCTTCCGCTGTCTTTGTTGGTTTATTTATACACGCGAAACGTGTTCCCTGGCTGGCTGGATTGTCTGCTCGGTCTGCCGTACATACATGACGGCGCAAGATGGCGATCTCTCTAAAGCAAGGCCCTTGCTATATATATATATAAAAGCATAATTATAAGACTACGAAAACCAAACAAATTTTATTTTATAGCAATTATACACTTATATAAACATATTAATGGGTAGAATATTCAGATTCAGATTCAGATTTGATAATAAACCATGCCAAATATTACACACTGGCCCTTTAATATGAACAACCAACGTTAGAACATTATGTATATGATAGAAATTAAGGCAAAGCTCCAGGGGGCCCCTTTAAAAAAAACAAAAACATACCCTCCTATGCACTGAAGCAAATTTCCAAACATTTAAGTGTCGTCGTGCAAGACATTTAATCCCAAAAACCAGAGCCTTGTATGGCGGCTCATTCATGATGGGTTTGTGTGTATGTGTGTGTGTGTGTGTGTGTGTGTGTGTGTGTGTGTGTGTGTGTGTGTGTGTGTGTGTGAGAGAGAGAGTGAATGTAAGGCATTGTAAAGTGCTTTGTAAAGTGCTTTGCACTGCTCTCAGGCACTATATAAGTGCAGTCCATTTACCATTTACTCCATACGAGTGTCTACCAATCACTGTAATCCGACTAGAGCTGAAGGAAAATGTTACACATTATTTTAATTGGTCAGGTCTGGATCAAAGCCAAAGGTGAAAATAAAGAGCCAGTAACAAACAACATCAAAATAGTGTATATGGATCCTTTTCTTTCCTTCTTTCAGAGGAAAAAACTGTGCGTGCTTCGTTTACTGAGCAATTTATTGTGCAAGTATTGAACGACGGTGTGTTGACTTCCACTAATGGCAGTATGGACACTGGGGTGTCAGCTTTGACTGACAGTAGGTTTGGTCAATACATTAATGGTTTGAAGCCTGCAGAGGCAGAGCAGACCTAGGACAAAGCAAAGCATGTGACTGCAACCATGGGCTAAACAAGGACATTTCTAACCGTTGTTATGTTGTTGGCAGAGCTGTGGAAAGAAATATTTCTGCTCACCGTGTTGGCTTTGTGTCCAACACAAGGACAACCTATTCAAATCTGGACAGAAGAACACACACATTTCGATGCTTACTTTCCACTCATATTTATTTTGTTAAAATAAATTAAGAGTCAAAATATTAGCAAAGACTTATTAACTTTCCCATAACCTCAATTAACTATTAGAAACTCTCACAGCTTCTAGCCTTGCGAGCCAAATGGTTGAGCGTGGGTTTTGGAGGCTGAGCTGTGAGGCAGTATTTAATGTGCGGTGTGGCACAGCATAGATGTTGCTGCACTGATTAAGTTTAGGTGCTGTGTTGATATCAAAATTTAAGGCTCTTGACTTGACTGAAGACAAAACGGTTTATTTGGAATCACTGCCATGCAGTCTGACTAATGTCATCCATGGATGCTGTCAGATAGGATTCTTTTTCTTTTTCAAAGGCTCTACAGTCACAGTTATTGATGGATAAATGGTAGAACATGATACAAAGCACATGTATGATTGTTTATTGTGTGGGTAAGCGACAGTATACAGCATTGTTTATAGGCTATCCTGGCAGTTGTGCCTTACAGTCAGTAACATTACTGTCAGTCATTTGTCATGGACGTGTTTTTCTTTTTTCTGTTTGTCTCTTTGTAACAAACCGTCTGCCCCAACATGTGTTTCTGCTTTTCAGACGTAGGTTTTACCACTGATTTTCAATATTAGAAGAATATTAGAGGATGTTACACTGCTATATTTTTTCTGAGCAGATCTCACACTCACTCAGTCATCCAGAATTGACAACATGATTTCCCAGAAATACGTGAAATGACCATGACCTCTTACCACCACATGGTAACATGTTATGAGTTATGGTGGCGACACGGTTGGATTTAGGTGGCAAAACTACTTGGTTCAGTTTAAAAGAGGACGTTTTTTTTTTTTGTGAAAATAACTATGTTTGCTCTGTGCAGGGTGTAAGTACATCATAAAGTGACATAAGTACATCATGTAATGTGGCGCAACTATGCTAAGTATGTCACAGGACATGAACTGTGGTCTCCTGGGTGAAAGTCCTGTATTTATTTAACCCATCCACCAGTCTGTATAACCACCTCTTTATACTACTTATGGGGTTGTAATGTGAACTATTGCCCATCGCTTGAAGTTGATGAGTTGAACTAGGGAATTTGTATGTCCACCATGACAAAGGATACTAATTGACTTTCCATTGGCATTGTTTGTTTGCCGACATATTATTTTAAAACATTGCATGTCACTACCCTGTAATGTACTATTAAGAGGTCGTGATCACATATTTCTGTGAGATCGGGTTGGAATTGATTGGGCTTGCCAGATCGTGGAATAATGATTCATTACATCAGCAGTCACATGGTTAATAGAATTTATTTGACTTGCACTGCATGAATCATTTATATTTGTGTCATTTTATTTTTGCACAGCTCAAACTGGAAAAGGGAGAAAGGCAAGACACAAAGAGAGCTGAAGTGAGGAGAGAAATGAAAGGAGGTGAGAATTCAGAAGGGAAGAAGAAAGATGACAGATACATCTCAATAAATCACTGCACCTGTAGGCCTTCACACACTGCTGTTCAGTGTTTGCTTTGCTGATTCATTTACGCTCACAGTTCATGTCAAAGTACACCATTTTTCCTGTTGACATTTCAAAATTTTGCCCCGCGGATCCACCCACCACAGTTTTGTCACTGGATCCCAACAATGTCTCTGCTCTTTTTGATAATGTTTATACCAGCCCTCCTCTTTTTTAAAGCAAAGCAATCACATCTGAAATTGGATTTTCACGTAGGTGGGCTACTATCTGCATTTTTATGTAACACATACACTGACTTCCATACACCAGGGCTGTTAAAAAACCCTCCTGGATCAGCAAAGTAGAAGCTCTTTTGGGTAATGCTCCTATTGGACCAGTTCCCCCGTGGCTGTCCTCCTGCTTCTCCCCTCACCTCTCTTTGAACTGGTTAATCACATCTCTTAAAGCTGGGCCCAATGAGCCCAGCAGACAGCCTCTGGGGCCCTGCCCACAGCTCTGAGGATACACACAGACCTCCATGTTGTGTGGTTGGTGTGTTAAAATGTTTGGTACATGTAGGGCCGTGTAGCTGGATGTACATCTGTGTTTGTGTGTGTGTACGTGTACGTGTTGAGCTGTTGTGGACAGGATGCGGGGCTGGATGTCATATTTCGTTTGCCTTAGCCAATGGATAACCTTGCACGCTGCCACACTCGCATTCACACAAGCATTTACACACACAGACACATGCACATGAATTCATTGCATCCCCTTGGCAATGTTTGGTGAATCAAAACCAAGGTCAAAAAGAGTTCATTGCGCACACATTTACCGAACAGACTCAGACAAAAATACACAGACACACACATTTCTTGCCTATTATTTCCATATTTCTACTCCGGCTAAGAGTTTTAGCCCCTGCAGTCAAATTTCTTAGATCCTATTCAGCCACTGAGAATAGAGTTTTCACTCTGTTAACTGTATTTGGTATTCAAAAAAATTCATGGGGTGGAGATGGCTGCTCAACTAATGCTCACAAGCAACATAAACAAAAAGGATATAAAATATTCATGGGGCTAAAACAAGGACGGGAAGTACAGTGTAAGCAAATCATCTAACTTTATTTGCTTTTGGGCTCGCCTGTGCCAAAGTATAGCTTGATTAGTTGTCTCTATATGCTTAATTGTGCGGATTAAGTTGTGTTCAGTCTAAGCAAAGTTTCTGGTGTATTGAAAAATGCAGCACAGAGGAAAAGACACAATTTGTCTCACAGACTGAGGAAAATGCAAAGTTAGCAAAGTAGAAACAAAAAGAGGCTTAAAATGCTTGAAGAAATGTGAGAACAGAGAAAGTTGTTCAGAAAAAGAGCAGCAGAGAAACAGACAGAGCGAAGGAAGGAGAATGTGAAAGCGCATTGATCAGCGTGGATTCGAGAACAAGCCCGGCTTGCTGGCTCAGTGTGACGTGGGCCCAGGCCCAAATCAGTCAGACAACACCTTTGAAATTCTCAATAGCTTCCTTGTGAATCAGCCGTCCCCTTTCACGGCTGCCTGGAGCAGATAACAGGCTCAACTCTGTTAACAATCTCACCTAATAGACTTCTCCCCTGTCAATCACATCTCAAAATACCAATACAGCCCAGGAGCTCACTCGCTCATTCACTTGCACATGCAGACACACAAATACTCTCAGGAACTAACATGCTGAACACACATGCATGCACGCACACGCTCTCACATTTGTTTCTCACTTTCCACCATCTTTGTCTGCCTTTCACTTGTGGGTCAGCTGTCTTTGGAGTACAGTCCACCTGCACAATTGCAGAACTTTGTTGCCCCTTGGGTGCATCAGCAGAATCCAGCTTTTCCACTTTTAGGCTCAGTCGTCTTTTGATCAAATGTATATTATTTTCAGTCAAATTTTAGTCAATTCATTTTTGATTTTTCAGGTGTGGTGTTGACTTTTGTTACCCATTCTTTCAGACAGCAACACAAATGACAGCCAAATCAAAGTCACATTAAACTCTGGTTAATCCACAAATAAATGTGTATTCTGTGTTTGTCACATCACAGAAAATGTGTTATAAACCACTCAGCCAAATTGCCAAAACAACTGTTGAGCCACTGCATAGCGACAGACTCTCTTCAGTAGTTAACCCAGAAAAAGTGTCCTAATACAACAGATTGTATAATATCCCTACAAATTAGCATTCCATGAATGATGTTATGTACTTAATGTAAAGTTACGTACGTAATACGTATATTTTTAAATGCTTGAAGATCCACTCATTACTAAAAGTTTCTACCATCCAAGAGAGACAAAAAAAGACTAATGGAATGGTCAAAGTTCTTACATTGAAATTGAAGGTGTGTTGATGGATTCATGTCATCAACTCATGCACTGAGTGACATAACAAGTAAACGCTCCACCTTAAAAGTCGCCGCCATTCGGCCCAGGGAACTAAGTTAGTTTTTTTCTCTGACTACAGCTGCTGCAAGAGGCAGCAAAATATCCTTTAATTTTAAAGTTATGGTTCACGATTGTATAAAACTTTCAATGGTGTGAACAGTTTCAACCACAACTCAGCCCTGAGCAGAGTGACTGCCCGCTATTGACCAATCAACAGATTGCAGTGTTCACAGCTCCACCTTTTAGTGCGTTAGATACCCCAGCAGGAGGGTGACCAAAAATGGGGACGGTACGGAACGGTCCTATTGGTACCATCTGCAACTTTTCACAGTGGAAACAGAAAAAAAGCATACTGAACTGAACTGTACCCTGTTGTGCTGCTTGGTGGAAAACAGGGCTTTTCTGGACCGTTTGGAGCCTTAACTTACATCAGCGCATTGGTAATCTGATTACAGCCTTCCAAAATACATGGGTTTATGCGCAAATTGCTGGTTTATCATTACATGAGACATGTATGGATTATGGTGCATTACTTTTTGTAGGAAAATGTTCAAAGTGCATGAGAAAAGCCTGAAGCCAGTAGCACATACAGTCTATAGTAGCAACAGCCTCTTGGAAAGCAGCTTACGTTGACACAAAGCACACACATTTTGCTTTTATTTGTTGACCAAAAATGTGATACATTTTCTTCATAGTCTTCATTTTCAAGGGTTACTTCTGCTGTAGTTTTAGTCTCATGTGTGTGAAAAATACAGCGTCAACGAATGTATTTGTCATAGTTTTCATTTACAAAATTAACACCGGTGGGCATGTATGTGTCTCTGTAAATATGCTCCTGTTAAAATACCCACTGAAAATACACAACACTTCCACGTACCGTCAATCACATCCACTGGCAAGCGTTGACGAGGCAGTAAAATATACAGCTTATTATCCTTCATGGCATTTTTTTTTTTTTAACAAAAATGAATGCATAAAAACATCTCAAAATAAAATGTGTTTTTGTTGTTGCTCTCAGAGATGACTTAATATCACAGTGTGTCCTGATCCTGCACAGCATGGCAGCATACTGTAGGAACAGCAGGATACAATGAAAAAAAAACACAAATAGCAAATATGTGATGAAATTAAATGCAGTGCAATGTGATACAGTAACATGATATGACATGATACAATATGATACACCACAATGCAATATGATACAGTACAATGTGCGATATGGTATTATACAATCTGATTACTGGTCCATAGGACCCGCATACACAGGCAAAGCCTGCAATCTAATTTCCTTTGATTAAATGTATGCCTCCCACAGTGGAAAGCAGAGCATGCAATTGTTTCTGTGTGTGTGTAGGTTAGTTACAGCTCTTGGGGTTTCAAAGGGTGTATATCCCCCACAGTGACACCCTCCCACTTGCTTTTCTGTCAGCTGGCACATTTCTACAGTTTCCATACTGCTACGACAGACGGGCTGCTTACCTCAAACTGTGTCAGATCCACACATGCTGTGCCTCCCTCTGCCCTGCCACACTGCAGAGACCCTGGTGTCCCAGGTGTGCATCAAATGGAACCTAGATAAGGAGCACCTTCGGGGGCACCCAAGTACCCCCGAATCCTCCCTCATGTTGCACCTCCTGCTTTTTATCTGCATAGTAGTCACAGTTACTTCAAGCTTAGTTTTCCTGCCTGGTGGGTAAGAGGGCACTGTGGTCTTTAAAAAGCCTTAA
Source organism: Epinephelus awoara (assembly GCA_035609425.1). Lineage (NCBI taxonomy): Eukaryota > Metazoa > Chordata > Actinopteri > Perciformes > Serranidae > Epinephelus > Epinephelus awoara. The sequence continues at coordinate 17,203,273 of CM069296.1, forward strand.
CCCAAATGTCAAGACCACAGTGGCACTCTGGTGAACAAAGTATGAGAAACCAAAGCATCGGCCTACTTGTAACATCCACCCCAAGCTTTTGAAAATATGAATGGAGGTCTGGCCGCTGAAATATTGCTTGTTGCAATTTCTTGTCTCTGTTTCATGAACATTGCATGAAAAAACTCAGAAATTGGTCTCTCTCCCCAGCTCCCTTCGTGCAAAACACAGGAGGCCATCATATTGATTGTGGAGCTGTTTTTTTAGCACTCAGTGAAGCTTGAATGGAAGGATTTAAAAATGTATCTTTCTGCTTTTGAAAGGATTCTTGTGGGAAAAACTCTACTTCGTTTTGATATCTCAAAACTAAAATTTCTTTCATAGTTGTTTTCCAGTACACAACAGCAAGGTTGAACCTTTTGTATGACAGAATAAACTAGCACGCTGAATACAGCTCTGTGACATGAATATGAACACTTGAGAACACCATTTAGGAATTTTGATTAATACACCCGAGCATGAGTAAGTGCTGAGTGCTACAGTGTGTTTAATGGCACTAACCTGCTGCAGCAAGACAAATAAATCCAGTCGTACAAAAAAAAAAAAGATTTATCCCCTTTCCTAACCCCTTGATAGAAGATATCACAAGGTCAAGAAGAATAAGCTCAGTGGTAAGATTATTGGACTGGACTTGCACTAAACGACATACATTCTCATACAATGTCAGTCAGAAACACCTGCAATTATTCCAATAAATATACTTGCCAGAAGGCCTGTCAGAATAATTACCTCAAGTTCTCGCAGTTCAGAACAGCAGTAAACTCCCGTGTTTTGTGACTCATCCACCACCCCAGCCCAATTTCTTCTTTGCTCCTGTCAGCGCATTGGTTGTGTGACCGCAGCCTTCCAAAATTCGTGGGTTATACCTGAATGACCAGTTCATCATTGCGAAATATGGTGCATTACTTTTTGTAGGAACACATGGTTTGTGATTTGCACCATATAGCTGAAATCACATGGTAGAGGGTATTTAGTCCAGTTGAAATTTTGAAATCCCCAAACCACCCCTAGAGTGGTGTCCTTTACTTAGGGTTTGATTTGGAATACATTTGTAGTCGTGGTGGAGGCTGTCTGCTTTATATAATTCCTGTTATGAACATCTGCACCGCAGTAGTTCTTCGACATGCTAGCTTATTCCTGTTCATGACCTCGAGGAAGGCCGTCTCAGGGACAATAACAAGGGTTCAACATCGTACTTCATACATTTCATACCATTTTACACATCAATCGTGTGACTGTAATGACTCTTAACTCGACTGGCATCGGCTTCTATGACTCTCGTGCGACACTGCAGTATGAATCACGCACAGAGGTTATAAGGCAGGGAGCTCCCCGACACTCAGTAGAAGTGATGAAGCATCAACCGTAAGTGCAGTGATTTCTTTTTGTAATCTCACTGTCAGGATGACTGATAAAAATCTCAGAGAGTGGCAGCTAAAATGTTTAATGCGCATTTATGATATAACATGGTACCCTGTGAGACACATCGGCCACACTAAACTTTACAAAAACAATAGAGATAATACTTTACTCTGTCACAAACATGCACAATAATGCGCTCACACACTGATAGACATAAATATCAACACAGACATATACACAACAATCCCCTGCACAATTACCACACACAGTCTCTCTCTCTCTCTCTCTCTCTCTCTCTCTCTCTCTCTCTCTCACACACACACACACACACACACATTCTCTCTCTCCCTTTTCTGGCAGTTTTGCGTCAGTGCTAAGACCACAGGGACGGTTGACATTTCACTCTGGCTCCGTTTCCATTCCCTGTGATCACAGCCATGCTGCCTTGCCTCCCTTAAAGGTCACTGTTGTTGTTTGTCAAAATCCCAACAAAAACACACCATGCAATGCTCTTTGTGTGTATGCAAGGGTGTATGTGTGTGAGAGAGAAACACACACACACACACACACACACACACGGGAAAAAAAGGAAAGTTTGTGTGTTAAACTTATGGGCTCTCAAAACAAGGGTTGTCAGTCAAATCAATTTTCCTCACACTTAACCAGGACTGTGTGTGTGTGTGTGTGTGTGTGTGTGTGTGTGTGTGTGTATGTGTGTGTGTGTGTGTGTGTGTGTCTGTGTGTGTGTGTCTGCGTGTGTGTCTGTGTGTGAGCAGGTGGTGTACTGTGGCCTCTGGCTAACATTTTATGACTAGTTGTTTACAGTAAATCCATTGAAATCTTACTTGCAGTGTAAATCCAGCACAGATCTAGCCCAGAATTAACAATTGGGGAAAGATCATCTTTTGCCGGCCTTACACCAATCGACTTTTCAAGTGATTTCACTGTCGCACAGAAATGTCCAATATTGGAATAAAATCAGTAGATCTTCGCTAGAGTTGTGGCGCATTTCCGTGATCTGGATCGTTTGGTGTAAAGCCGTCATGAAACTCTGTCTGAGCTGTCTAAAGTCAGCCTTGTTCTTTTCTTGACATTTCAGTAAAATCAAATGTTTAATATTTTCCTGAGTTTTTAGTCTTGACTCTTGCAAATACTGAACTTCATGATGTGAACATTGTCCGCAACTAATAGGTGCACTCTCTCCAGCACTAAACAGGAAGCAGCACAACCGGTAGACGGTAAACATGGAGAGGACTCCGGGTAGGCACAAGATTGTGAACAGTGTCGGGCAGTAACACTGCGATACAGTAATAATATGACTTTTCCCAGTAATGAATATTGTAACTGATTACTAACAAAATTTCAGTAATTATATTACAGTTACCCTAAAACCAAACAACTTATTACATGTTACTTTTGTTGTCACATCACTAGTGACTTGAAATACAGCTATCACATCGGTGGATTCATTTCTGTAATTGTCATGCTGCGCATGCTAACCACAAAGCAGCAAGCTAGTTTCAAAGATGGAAACGCTTTCCTTAAGCAGCTGGAAATATTCCCATTACTTGATTTTGTCCGTAGGAAAGACGTCAAGAACACTGTTGCTAAACTTATACTAAAACTCTTTTTACTGCGAAAAACACTGCCTCAAACCAAAACAGTGTGAGGCTCTGGAAAATAAACCCCACCAAAGGTAAGCTCTCCTAGGCTGCGGAGGTCGGCTGCAGCCCTACACTGGCTAAACAACCAAACCTTTTTTTTAGGATATTTTTTTGGGCATTTTTGCCTTTATAGATAGGACAGCTAAGCATGAATGGGGGAGAGAGAGAGAGAGGGAGAGAGAGAGTGACATGCAGCAAAGGGCCACAGGCTGGAGTCGAGTTTCGGCCGCTGCGGCAACAGCCTTGTACATGGGTCGCTTGCTCTATCCACTATTCCACCGACACCCCCAAAACTGGATTTTAATCGTAAACAGCTGCAGGCTATAAAGACCTAATGAAGTTTGTGGCTGGATATGTGATGGATTAAATGATGCACCACAAGTGATTCTCCATCTTCATCCCAGGTAAAAAGTCATTGCAAGCTATCTAGCCTCGGCTACATTTAGCTTACCAGCGATTACTGTGACCATTCACACACAGGCAGACATCCAAATTTAAAGGGAGATATGCAATTACCAATTTTATGGGGTGTAACGATAAAGTGATAAAATGAGTAGTGTAATGAATTACCATTGGCAGGGAGTAATAAGTAAAGTAATAACATTACTTTTGAAAAGAGTAACGAGTAACACATTACATTTTTAGAATAGTGAGCCCAACACCAACCGTGCACAAGTCTCGGTTCTCGTGTACTGTGGAAAAGGAGTCTGCGTTTAATTCAGTGTTTATCTGGTCCACCCATCAGCACTTATCTTATTTTTTAAAACGGTTGCCTTACGGTCTCCTTCCACCAAAATAGTACAGCTAACCAACCGATACAAAATCCAAAAATTAGAGTTTGTACCCAAATACTGTTTATCTTTACGGATTATATTGATGCCAACTTGACAAGAATACTGTCAAAATATTACGCTTTTTATCTTGTGTTTCTAGAGTTATGTGTTTTTGTTTTTGCAAATGGACTGGGGTGTAATATTTTCCACCAGGAGCAGGATGGGAAATAATCTCAAAAGACGTCAAGTTGTAATCTTTTAAATTGTGACCCTTCAAGATCCTCAGTCTCTGCAAATTCTTGTAGTTTGTGACTAAAAACTCACATTGTCGAGAACTGTTTTCAAGGTCTTTCAAGGTGTGGTAGGCATGTACCACACTCTAACAAATGCCACACCTTTAACACTGAATTGCTAACTTACCTTTACTTACTGTAATATTCAATTAGTGAGGCACACAAATGATATGCTCATTTAGTCTGATTGTCTGGGTAGCAAGTTGCTTGCCTTGGAAAGATCTAAATGCCTCTTGGGTCACAGATCGCGCTCTACAAGATAGAAAGTAGCTGTTTCCCAAAATGCCAAACTATTACTCTAGCTCCAGCTATTATTTAACAGTTATAGCAATAAGTTGTTAAGATACATCAACAAAGTAACAATGCCAATTTTTCCCATCCTCTATCCCAAATGTGAGCACAGAGGGCAGTGTTACCTTTCTCAATGACAGCTTATCGGCTCTGAACCGTAGTTGGGAACACACTGTCTTATTTGCATTAATTTAGCTTGGCTGTTATTGGCTGGGCTCTAGCTTCTAGCAGTGCGGACCGCTCTGCTGAAGGAAGTGAGTGATATTGAGGCGTTCGTGTGCCATTCACCAACAATGGCTTTATTGTAGTCTTCACACAATACAGTAAACACGGCCTGCTCATGAGGTTAAACAGTAGCCCTTAGCTTATCTAGACACTTAATTCTACTGCTATCATCACTCTTGCTGCACGTGGTCTTCACCATGACACACCCGAGGAAGAGCTGCTTCCCTTCACATACAATGAAGCACATGTTACACACTAAGGTTACCCATAAGACCTTAAAGGGGGGAAAGGGGTGAGCCAATAACAATAGGAATGTATATTAATGCCTCACACCAACAGGCAACATGTGCTGTTTGGTAACTTGAGATATGAAGAGTAAATAGACATTTTGTTGGCAAAGTTGTGTAACTGCCTATTCACACAAGGATGTGTTGTATTAGAAAAAGTTTTCATAGAAGAAAGCTCATTTTGGTAAAGAAAAGTTCTTACAAAGTAGTTCAGTGTTCGAGGAGACACAGCATGTATCTCCTGTTTCTCTCGCTGAGCAGGCACCGTATATTATTACCTCTTGCAATTACCACAGCCTGACCCTCTGAATATACCCATACCTGTATAATACCAGAGTCCTGCAGAACGGCCCACCAAAGTTGCTGACCAAAGCTCTTAATTAAGGGCATTTTAAAGGTGACCTGATTAGGCATTGTTCCAGCGTTCCTCGTTAGATAATAGTGCACCTAACGAGCTTTCATGTGAATGTGAGGTTAGAATGCCTCGCTGTACAAGCTGTTCTGCTGGTGATATAGAGCCTCAGCGACTGCACACATTCAGTAAACGTATACCACCCACAGTGTCACCCATAGTTTTCTCATTGCAGAAAAGTGTGTGTGGTGTTACTTGAACTTATTCTGTTTCAGGCTGCAGAGCTTTATTAACTCAAACAGATGCTCACAGTTTTAAAACACAAATATCAAGTGAACATAACTTAAATGTGATAATATAAAGTAAATGCTTTACCCACACAGTTTTTTAATGCAGTTTAGCTCTCACTAGAAGCTATGGTCTCAATAGATTTACTTCATTTTATATTTTAGTCTTTAGCAACAGCTATCAAAACATATATTATGTTTGGTAAATGTTTTAATCTGTGTAGCGTGTGTCATAAAATGCTATAAACTAGAATCATCACTTTTCCATGATTACTCAATTTGAATATTTAACTACAATATTGTGTTTACTGTGAGAGTGATGTTGTAGAAATGGATGGAGGTTATGGCTGCTGTATTGGACTAAAGAGCAATTGCAAATACATGGAATGGAAATAAATAAAAAAGAATATACATATCATGTGTTCTCATTTTGTTGTTAAACTGTGGACTCCATGCTTTTTAAGATATAACATCCAGACAGCTTAAACAGCCAAATTACTTTAAAATTAGTTTCCCGATGCCATGGACAGCCAACATAAAAAGCTTTTCATCACTAACCCAATTTCAAGAATGTGTTGGCATTGTACATTTCTGCAAACCAAGGATATGAAGCATTTGTATGTTATTATGGCGCCCATATGTTGAAATTTACATTTCTTTGCGTTTCAACAACACAGTGGTTAATGTGTGGTTATGTTTAGGTGTAAAAACCACGTGGTTATAGCTAGGAAAGGATCATGTTTAGCCTTAAAATACCCAGTTTTGGTGGCACAATCACAGCTGGAAATGCCACCTATGTCTTGCTGAAAAACAACCAGTTTTGTTGTATGTTGATCTTGAACATACAGTAGGTCTGTAGCTTGGCAGGTGTCTGTCCTGGGCGTCACGCCGTCTACCATTCCCTCCACTTCCAGGTGACAATGTCAGCCCATATAACCTGGACTACATCACTTTGGAAACGCTGATGTAATACAAAAGTAAATGCTAAAACTTTCTTCGACGACATAGGTCGACTGTGCAAACAGCTTATTTCAACCCATATTAACGTTTATTGTAAGTCAGCTCCCTCTAGTGACCGCAGTCATTTTTACAGGAGCAGAGAAGGAAGTGACATGGCGTAGCATAAAATATGACAATATCCGCTTAACGCTGTACACATATCGAAGAAGCCACTGCGAGGTGGTAGGGTGGTGGATGGATCAAACAAGCACAGAACTTTTACCAAGCACACCTGTGTTTGTGTCTTGAAATCATCTTTCACTAACAGTACAGTATGCTAGTATGTGTAGCATGCTATGGAAGTAACCTATGTGATGTGTCATATGGGATGTATGTTAGTGAGAAAAGTTCTCATTTAATGCCAAACCACAATGTTTTTCCGACATCTAACCACGTGGTTTTGTTGCCAATCCATCAGTAGGCAATTTTGGAACATAACTGTAACCGTTTCATGGTGTTTAGGACATGTTTTAAACTATTATATCTGTATTAATATATGTCATTTTGGGGCTGGTCATATCAGTAGTTTTTCAGTCAGTAGTTTATAACTTAGGTTTGAGCGAACTGTGTTATATTCTGGCAAATAGGCTAAAATGACTGTGCAGGAGCTCGCTTTTGAGTGCTGTTTGCTGTTTTCGAGCTTTACTACAAAAAACTGTGTAAACTTTATACATTTTTCAGTATTCTACAGCTTTCTCTGTATTGCTGTTAGCAGAGAGGTAACATTTGTAGTAACCTACAGTCAGCATTCATAGTTTTATGTGGCAATTGTGTGACCCACAAGACATTTACTGGATATTCATATTTATCTCAAGGATGCCTCCTTAATTATGTCAATCTTTTAAATAAAAACTAGCATTTCTCAAGCATTCACATATTTACACTACATGAGGCAGATATATTAGAAAAACTGTCATTTTGGCTCAAGGGATCTTTAAAATAAATGTACACTAACGACAGAGCGGTTTCTTGAAGATAAACGATAAAGGTTGAGAGATTTAATTAATACTTTTCAGTGTAGGGGTAATTTGGTTTGCATTTCTAATGGCACTCTGTCTTTTTGCATGGGTTCCTGCTGCGCGCACAGTTGTAGTAGCCTTAGGCGCTTAAGATCTGGGTAACACTGTAGTATTATTTTTTCTGTACACTTTCGCTACAGACCTGGGGGGGAATAGGAAATACTAGTCTAATATTACTTTATATCCCTTTATTTAATCTTCTACAATTCTCATCAAACACGGGGCAATGTCAGTTGTAAAAGAGGTAGTCTATTTGATTTAGGGTAATTGGGATGTTGTCAAAATCATGATATTGTTTGTGTGGGCAATGTAATTGTTATAACTGCCATATAGAGTCACATTTCCTTCCAACACAATGATTTAAACCCAAGGGTGATTGCTCATGGTTGTTTCTTACAGAGAGAGAGAGGGAGAGGGAGAGAAAAGACAACTCTGCCCAAATTGCCTTGAAAAAAAAAATGAAGAAGGAAAAAAAAAAAACAATTCAGATGAGTGATTGACACAGCGCCCAATTCATCACAATGAGAGATGGTGGAAGGTATCTGACAACCCAAAACACTGTTGGAAGGTAAACATGCACACATAGCGCTCGCACGTAGACACTGACATACCCAAGTGCATAAATACACACGCGCGCACATCCAAACATGAAAGTAGCTCAATAGCTATTACAGTGTAGCTTTGTAGAAATTTGGTACCAAATGATTGGTGGGATCTGCTGCAAGCAACAAAAAGGAGTTGCAGCTGTTGTGTTTGTGTGCGCCTGTGTGATTTGTGTGGTTGTGCGTGCAGCAGCATTCTTGTGTGTCTCTTTGAATGTGCAAGTGCCACCCCCCCCCCATCTCTCCTCCCCCTCTGTCGTTCACGTCCATAGCCATTAGTGAGGCGGCCGTTGAGGCTGCCTTGTTTTGACAGATGCTCACTCTGTCCAAATGCATCTCAGAGGATGTTATGGCGCTTGTCACACTCCCCCTCCCTCTCTCTGTTTCCTCCCTTCTCTTCTTTACTCTCACACTTCCTCGTCTTCCGTGGTCCATGCACGGCTACAAATAAGGTATATTTGGTCCGCTTATGGTGCTGCTACTGATAAAATGATTCTCAATGTCCTACTTGCACGCTTACACACACTTTTGTCTTCAAACTTCATAATATGATATTCCCTCCCGTGATAAGTCCACAAAGCACATATGTCGACATTACCAGTGTGGGTGCAGCGAGCCGCTCCCAGCGCCTCCAGGCCTAGATGCGAATGAAAAGGACTGAACCGTGTAGCGGGTCAGCCTTTCATTGTTTCTTCCCACTGGCTGCCTCAGGGGCGGGGCTTTGAAGTTGGAAGGGCAGGGTGGGTGCTTTGGAAGAGAAAGTCTCCTGGTCATTCAAGAAGCCTACTGCCACAGCATGGCCACAACGCTAACCTACCTGGACACAATGAGGCCACTGCTAATGTGGACACCCTGCTGGCTTACACGACATAACAAGCCTCATTGTGACTATTCTGGGATGTGATGCCAAGTGCAGGCTTGTATACTGTACCACGGCTGATGAAATTCACTAATTAATTCAGCGGGATCATGGGTACACTTGATGAAGCGATTGCCTTTTGAACCCACCGTAACACGGGGGCGGTAGATTGCCGTCTCTTGCCATTCATCCTGATTACAGCTGATGTTATTGATAAGAGTTGAATGTTTAATTTTAGTCTGAAGTTTCATAGTTAAAAATGTTATTAAAATTAGTTTTTCTGCCCTAAAGGTTTTTTTTTTTTGTGAACTGAAAATCATTTATGACAGAAAATTAGTGCAACACAACACTCATTTGCACTCCAAAAAAAGAGAAGAAAAAAAATAAATAAAGATAATTCCTGAATGAGATTTCCAGTTCCACAGTACACATTTGCACGACACCCCCGGAATCAAATCAGCCCTGTGCTTCATGCAATCATACAAATGCACAAATATCCAAGTCAAACTCCCCATGGCTTATAGATTCATGCTTATGACCCTCTCCATCATTCAGCACTCTCTCCCACTAAATCATGCATGCAAGTCTAAAAACATGCCAGTTGCCCCATACCCATACATCAATTTATGTGTTTGCCCTGGAGGGAGTTTGAATCTGTTTTAAGGGAAGTTTGTTAGAAGTCAGACTTAACCTGTACCCTCTTCAGTCCTCGTATCTCTTCTGCATGCTTCTAGCCAGGCGAAGGTGACCTTGCCCTGGGGATTGAGAACCACAGAGCTGCCCCTCCGCACCTCTTCTCTCTGCCACCCCTCCAGCGCAGGCTCGCTGTGGTGACTTAAGAGAGGGGAGAGGATGTCTGTGACTTTCTCTTTGAGTGCCTCTCTGCTTGTGTGTGTGTGAGTAAGAGTTGGCCAGGCTTCAGGAGGGCTGAATCACACCGTCTGGGCTCTCCGTTGGATGGACAGGGCTTGGCTTAGGGCTGAGAGGGTCCTTTACGCCTCAACACACACTCTCCCAGGTCTGTACTCTCTCCTCGATCCTCCTCACAAATGTAGGGGTGATGAAAGGAGACATGCCAATACATCCAAGATTTCAACCACTGCTGGAGAGAAGAAGAGGGAGTGAGGGGGGAAAGTAGGAGAAGAGACAGAGTAGATGAAAGTGAAAAATGTGTGCGAATCTACGGGTGCGTGTGTGTGCTTGAATGTGCGCAAAGAGACAGGAAGTGCAAACACTGTACTCCAGACAGAGAGAGCAAGGGAACAATGAATCACAGTGAAGACAAGTGGGTGAAAATACAGAGAGACAGAAGCTGAAGTGACTCTATGCCCACAGTTAACGGTATATTTTCTTCCACCTTGCCAAGGAAGTGGCTGCTAGGCTGAGCACGGAGCAGAAGGGCAGAAATGAAAAGGTTGGGGTCAACTTCATCTCTCCGCTCATATTCTCCACTCTATCTCACCTCAATCTGGCCAATACAGACTCAGCCCTGGCCCCAGAAAGTTTTCCCATTCAGATTCCAAAAAACCAATCTGGTGAACTCCATTTCCGTTCCCCACAGCTGACCACAAATAGTGCTCGCGGGCAGTTGAGTTCAATGTGTCGCATCAATACATTGTTTACAGGAGCCCTCTGAGAGGCTTTTTGTAGAGGACTAGCTTTCGGAGCACCCTCGTCCCTGTTTGAACCATCTGCTCTCAATAGGGATATTAGATGTAATATCAGCATTGTGTTAGTTGTGTTAGTTGTTAAATCACATCTTCAGAGAGAAAGATTACCATTGTGGTTTATGTTGACTCGTAGAAAAGCCTTTATTCAAATGAATAGTTAGATATTTCAAGACACATGCTTTTTGCTAAGAGATTAGAAGATAGACTTTCATATCTGTATGTTAAATATGAAGCTATAGAGTGCTGCAGGGATTACATTTTTCTGTAGGCCAGCGCGTAAATTTGTGTTGCGCTGGTTCCCTTGTAAAAAAACGTAGGATTTTTCCATTGGATTTTGGATTATTGCAGAAAATTAACTCTGCAGCAAACAAAATTTTATGATACATTTGTTCACAAATGAATACAGCTTCATCTAATGCATTCAGCAGAAGTAAAAAAGCTAACATTGGGCAAGGGCGTGTCTGGGGTATTCAATGACATGTCTTATGTCGTAGAACTAAACCTTATTTCCAGGTTAAGAACTAATTTCTGCGGCACTCTATAGATAGTGAAATTAAGTACGACCCTACCAGAGGGGAAAACAATTCATCGTTCTCCATTGACTTTGTATTGTGTGAGGGTTCCTTTTAGTCATTTCATCTACTAGCAAACAGCAGGAAGTGCCTTAAAGCTGCAGTGTGGTGGGATGCACTACCAACAGGATAGAAAATCCAAAAAGTGGAAAAATGTGACAAAATTGAGGCGACAAAAGTGGATCAAGATGTAAGGTAGCAGCTTACATCTTGCTAGTTCAACCAGAGAATATGTAGGTTGAAGTTAACTTAGCTATGCAAAGCCTGATTTTGATCATTGTAAGGTTAAATGAGCTTGCCTTGTTATTTGATTAAATAGTTAAACATATCAAAGTATTTCACTTTTGACCATGTAGTGGAATCATTTCTCCAAGATAGGCAAATGAGCTAAACTGATAATATTAAGTTTGTCAATATAACGTTTCTTCTCTGGTAGACATTAGGTGCTAAAATAATCCTTTGACATGCTGAAATTCAATGTTTTTAGCTACCTACAGGCATTTTGCTAGCCTTTGAGCCCTTGGTTGCATATTGTGGCACCGATTTTTTTCCTCTCCAGAGGTTGTTGTTGTTGTCAGAGTATGACAAATTGCAGTGTTTATAGAGTGCTGCGGGGATCACATTTATATTGTAGGCAAACAGAAGTTAGCATTGCCCCGGTTCCCCGGACAAAAAGCCAGTTTCCTTTGGATTTTAGATTACTGCCAAAAATAAGTTAAATAGCAAGCAAAAATTTTGACACTTTAACGTTTTGTTCAGAAAGACAGTCTACACAAATTAAAACTATTATAAGATTTTCACCAGAAGTAAAAAGCTAACGTTAGGCTATAAAGAAATTTCACCAAGGTCGCATGATCTTAATGTCGTCATCACAATGAGGCTGTAAAGCTATGCTCTGCGAGATAACTATCTGAAGTCTCATTTAGCCACTTCCTTGCAACCACCTTTTTGTAAGACGCATACAGGCTTCAAAATTTACAAGTGGAGTGTTTACTGTTGTACTTCATGTCGCAGAACAAAATGTGAAAATCTCTCAAGCTTATGTTATCCACGGACCTTATTTCAGGCGTCGAACCAAAAACCCATTCAAAAAACCCATTGACTTCCAGATGAGGGAACCAGGAGTGTTAAAATGCCAACTTTTTTCCTGGGTTTATAATTCATTCCTGCACTCTATTGCCAGCCACAGGTTAGCTTAGCTGAATCTGCCTGTCCAAAGGTTACAAAATCCATCCACCAACACCTCTCAAGCTTACTTGTTGAGATTTTCTATTTTGTGTGTTTAGTCCGTACCAAAACCGAAGTGTAAAAATGGCAAAGAGGTTGCCAGGCAATCAGAAAGGATTCCAGGAAGTTACTTCACACAGTCAAAGAGTGGTCCAGCACATAATCCCCCCGTAACACCATGACGTGTCATAGTGACACCTTGGTTTTTGTACAAATAAAACAAACAAGATATAAGGTGTTACTGAGCTGCTACGGGCAGATTTTGTTTCCTTTTAACAGAGCTGAACTAGCTGTTTCCCCCCTACAGTCTTTATGCTAAGCTAAGCTAGCCGGCGGCTGGCAGGCGCCTCATATTTAACATTTTACTGGGCAACAAAGTGAATAAGCGTGTTTCCCAAAATGTCGAATGTTCCTTGAACCAGGTAATACTCATATACGGTACAGACCAAACAACACTAGAGAGACACACAATGAAATGTTCAAACAGACATAAAAAAAAACAAAAAAGAAAGAAAATACAGCAAATGCTGTATAGACACATAATAGATGCAAACACCAAACAGACCAGAGGAAAGAAAGAAAAAATGGTAAACTAAAAAGATAAAAGCTAGCATATACACTATACAGGCACATACACAGGCATATATACTTTTGTCTCTCTACCTCCTGGCCTTTCCCAGCATGCTTTGCCATGATGGGTGACTTGATCCTCGTTCCAATCCCAGCACACGCCTCTCGGAGGAGCGGCGGTGTCACTGGAACATAGAGGAATAGAAATCAAATCTGTTTGAACTGAGAGTGAGCGAGGGAGAGTGTGCCAGAGGACAAGGCAGTGATAACGGATAAAAGAGCAGGGGGAGTAAAAGAATGATATTTGAATTATGTAACTCAGCTCAGGGATGATTTGGACGATTCCACCGTTGACACCAACATCATTTCTCATTACCTGAGAGCTGTGTGTGCCCGGCGCTTTGCCTCGTCCCGTGAGTCATCTCACACTCAGCTATCAGAGAGAGAGAGAGAGAGAGAGAGAGAGAAAAGGAGCAGAATGAGGTGAGATGTTTGGGAGACGAGGGACAAAAAGGCTGCAAAAGCACACATTTGCACAAACTAGAAATATATGAAGCAGCGTGTTCGCACATTTAAATCACTGTGGAAGACCGACTCTGTTCACAGGTATTTTACATACAGTAGCCTGCCTCATACATATCAACCAGCCGCAGATAAAAGACTGAATACACTGTATGCATGTGTAACATCAGTGAGGTGTGTCACGGCAGAATCGACAGGGTGCTTTTAAATGCACCATTGTCTTTCTTACCTGCTCTGTGTTAATTACAGACCAAAGCACAGAGAGAGACCCTTTAATCTGCGCCTTGGCGACACATTGTGTTGTCAAGATGATCTTAATGGGTTGAATTCAATGGCCAATCAATAATTCCTGTGTATTTGGCATGGGATAAATTGCACTGTATAACTTTGAGGGACTGGTGATAAATGGTCCACATTGTTCAATTAGCATTTAGCAGAAGCAATGCGTAAAAGACCGGGTAGCAAAATGGATTCTGCCTCTAATAAAAAGGGAAAGGCTTACTGCTTACAGGAGCCATTCAAGTTCAAACACACAACAATACTCGCTTTTTTTTTCTTCTTTAAACTGTTGTTTTTGGAATCCTGGCATGAGAAAGAAAATCCAAAATGTATTAATATTTTGGCTCGAGGCTACATTAGCCCTTCCTAGCAAAACACACCCAAATCCCTGACCTAACTGTTTGCCATTGAATTGCTCTGTGGGTAATGTAGGCACCATGTTTTGGGAGAAGAAGGCATGGAATAAAACAGAACTGCATCATTTTTTTAAGGGTTGACTTTTTTGCTGGACTACCCTGAATTTTCCAATGGAGCCTTTCCCCATTAAACTAAATGAGGAGACTGGCAGATTTACTGATTATTTCACTTTAAAAATCAGTCTCCAGTCTGCATATTGTAATCCTGAATAACCATTATTTTAAGTTGTCCAAAGCAGCATGTTTTCTTTTTATATCTGAATTCTGTAATTACTTATTTTATGTCATATGTGTCTGTAATCCATTGTTTCCCATTTCTAACCCTTAGGTTAGACATCATTAAACAAAAAATAAGAGGCACCATTATTTGTTGCTCCTTAGCTTTGTTGTGCTTGGTGGCATTTGAAGAATTGTACTGATATTTCGCAAACTCAGTACTCTGCTTTACAATGAAAGCATGTTCGGTAAAGCACGCTTCAAGCTGTGACAGCATTACTGATGCTTTTGACGGACTGTTGCAGGTTCTGTTTTAGGTAGGCATATTGTGAAAGTTATGGACAGTTATGGGAGTATGCTCTTCTCAGCACACTACACACACACACACACACACACACACACACACGCACACACACAGATACTTACACTCAACATGCTTGAGTTGTGCCAGTCTTCTCCTCTGCGCTGTGTCTGTGTGGGGGTGGTTGGTGCATGGCACATTGCTTAAAATAGACATTTGCTCTCTTTGCAAGAGGAGGTTGACAAAGGAGTGAGAGGGAATGAAAGCGCATGAGGGAGCGAGAGAGTGTGACAGAGACAGAGAAAGACAAAGGGGGGGAAGAAAGAAAGAAAGAAAGAAAGGCAGAGAGGAAGACACAAAATCTACCTTTGCACCAAACTGGTACTCAAAGGCAACAAACACACATGGAGACGGAGAAGGAAAATGAATATTTCAGGTGATGGGAGTGAGGCAAATTTCCAGGAAAGTGAATGGGGACAGGTGCAGGCAGAGGAGATGTGGCACAGATGACAGACACCAGGCTGCAAACCTTGATACTGTACTTGTTCATTTGATTAAAAAAAAGTCTGTATACTGTAATATCTTCAGATTGGAAAACAATCAAGGCTGAACATATTGGACAACGTTGCATTCCTGCAAATTCTAACAAAACTGGTTTCAGTCATGTGTTACAGGTTTAAGACAAGACAAAGCAGTTATTTAATCTGTACCACTGTGATCATATGTGCCACTTTCCAAGTCTTTTAGCAAAAGATTCCACATGTTTAAGGTAAGGACTGTGCAAAACTATGACTAATCATATATATCGACATCAAAGGCCCGATGGCTCTTTGTCAGATGAGACTTAACTTGAGATGACTTTGAATCTGGACAGCGAGAGAAAAAAAAAGTGAAAATGAATCACGCTTTACTCTGGATGGATGTTAGTACATTCCGTCATTGTTAATCTCTACTCGCCAACGCCTAAAGTTGAGCAGTCAGCAGAATGGAGCTGGCTTGTGTGTCATCTCTCTCGCTCTCTCTCTTTCTCCACCCTCCCCCAGCGGCACACATCTTCCCAGTGCTTAAGATAAGTGACAAGACATCAGAGCCAAAGAAGTGCTTTAATGCCAAGAGAAAACTCTGTGCCTGTACGTGGGTGGATGCCTCCATCTGCGTGTGTGTGTGTGCGTGTACTGTGCATGTGTGCCTGTATTGTTGTGTGTGTGTGTGTGAGTGTGTGTGAGTGTACGGGAGTTACAATAAGAGTTGAATATGTGTGTGCATGCACTCTATCACTCTATCTTTGTGCACACATGTTTGCCTGCACTGTAAATGTTTGTGTAGAGATGCCAGTGAGTGTGTGTTTATGTGTGTTTGTGTGCCCCTCTCTTCTTGGTAAGGTTATCCATCACTCCAAGCATCAGATGACATCACCACCGACCCCCATCCTGCAACTCTTACCCTTCCACCCACCCCACATTCTCCACTCTGATGGGTTGGCTGGGTGCCACCACCCACCTTCCTCCTCCTCCGCCTCCTCCTCCTCCTTCTTTCCTCCTGTCCTGCATTTAACTCAGCTCTGCTGCTGCTGCTGCTGCTGCTATAAAAGTGCTGAATCGTCACCGCTGGCCACAGTATATACAAGGCTGACATGGGTCAGGTGTAGGTTGGGTTGGTGCTTGGCTGTGCGTATGCATGCCTATATGTGTATATGGGGAAGTGGATTTGTAATCAATACAGTGCCACCTCCCAGCCTCTATACTCTTGTAAGGCCGTAGCTGTGTTAATGAACTGTGATCCACAGGGGGTACATTATGACAGCCACTAACTTTATTATTAAGCCCCACTGCTACAGCCCTGGGAGAGAATTGTGGCTTAAAGTGAACCCTTAATGGACATGTAGTTTTTTTTCATTCCCCTAGTAATGTGGACTTATGTTCTGGACAGTGGGTCTTAATTGCCAATCAATGTAAGGGGAAGTGTTGTGAACACTGGGAGGCTTTTTTTTTTTTTATCCTGGACTGAGTTCAGCATGCCATCACTGGACCTTAATGGAAGGATCCGCTAACCTCCAAGACTAAAAAACGTTATTGCTTTTCTTCTATTTGAGCCATAAAACATTTTCAGATACAATGTGAGCTGAGGGCAGTGATATGTCACTATATAAAAGGCTTTAAAGCATCCCTGAAGCCGAAAATCAAGCCCACTGTGTCACAATTACATTGACATGATAGGAAACATATTTCAGAGACAATACTGCTTTAAATCTCGGTAACATGAGGTGACATTACAAGTGTTGCCAAGTGATGCTGCAGTGAAGCAGTGCTTCAACTTTAACTAATACCAAGCAAGCTAATATACTGTAATGTACAATATTTATATGTATTAACTATATGTATCTCCTTACATCTTTACTTACAGCCAAGAATCAAGGTATGGGTATTACTTGGTTTTAAAAACATTCTTAAAGATAAATCCTTTAGCATCTTGATTAAAGGGATAATGTGCCTATTTTCAACTAGTTTTGCATCATTACAACATGGGTAATAGTCATTCGTTCAATCATTTTCCATAACCACTTATCCTGTTGGGGGTCGCGGGGGGGCTGGGGCCCATCTCAGCCAACACTGGGTGAGCAGTAGGGTACACCCTGGACAGGTTGCCACATTATCACGGGGCTAACATATGAAGACAGACACTCATGTTACCACTTCTTGCGTGGGTAGTATGTGTAAATAAACCATGGTAAACTTCTTAGCAGTGCCCAGATCTAGCTGCTCATCTCCTAGCTCCAACTGTATCATCTGGCAGTCTTCGCTGGCTTTAGGGCTGTTGCTCAAACTACAGATTGTACCTCCGCATTTTTGTATGGCCGTTGCCACCATAGACGCAAACAGTATAGAGGGAAATCAAGAGAGAGAGAGAGAGAGAGAGAGAGACAACCCTTTTCCTCTCAAGGCCTTGATACACCAAACATCAAAGAACTAGTGGCAATGAAGGCTGACTGTTGCATCGCTTCACGCTGCCTGTGTCTCGACCAGAAAGTTGCACTTGAACACACCGTAAATACTACAGCCAGGAAAATGAAAAGGATGTATTCAAGAAGCTAGTTAGCCAGTTAAAACATTAACAACACAACCTAGTGTTAAAAGAACGAAGGATATCTACTGTGCGCCAGCAAAAATAACACAAACACTTAAAAACCACTTCTGCTAAAGAGCTAGCTAAAAGGCAAAAAAAACTTACCCACCTATAATAAGTTTGTTTTGATTCCGCTCCCTCCTGACTTTAGCCATTTGTTTACTTTCCTCACTTCTGTTTGTCTTCTTGTGTACTGAGCTGAACTGCACTGAAAGTCAACATGCTGAATCGGCCAAAAGTACAAGCCACAAGTGTTGACTGTTAACTGTTGTCAGACCAAACTCCAATCCTACTGTAAAACTAGGCAGGGCTTAGTGTCTGTCACTGTATTGCCTGTTTCTTGCCCAAAATATCTTCAGAAACATATTTTAGTGCACCGTTTGGCCATACTGTTACCTGTATCTAAAAAATGGAGGCTGAAATATTGATATCAAACAATAAAACTAAGCAGCAGTGATCATAAAAGAACCAAGATTGTGTTATTGTGTTGCCTGTGTCTTGCATCAGATCTTTTCAGAAACAAATATACCTCACTATAACTCAAGATTGGTTGTTACCAAACAGCCACCATATTGTTTGAAAACGAATAAACTCACATTACTTTACCCACCAGCAGGAACAGCAGTTTTTTGGTCCTGTGCAGTGCAGTGCATTCTGGTAGTTTTCTACCTCATGAGCAAGAGCAAATGCCACAACCCTTTTTTATCTGGGGTTTTTTTTTTGGTCATGTAGCACCAATTTAAAAAGTATTTGCGTCTTTCTACTGCATAGGCAGCCATGTTTAAGGAAAAGACCAGTTTTCCAACAATGAACTTCTTAAAGCTTCACATCACTCTAACTGGATCTTTTTTCTTCATATAACAGGTGAATATTTAACTCAGTGTTAAGTGTTTAGAAAGTGCTGAGCTAAACCTTTTCTCTGCCCCTCATTTTTTTCCTTGCAAATATTACCAAATACAAAACACTTTAATTTGAATTATATAATCTGTGACTAATGCTTCCCTTTCTTGTGGAATATTAATGATGCATTTGCATTTTGCCCTCCACAAATGGTGTTTGGGATTTTATAAATTCAAATGGAGTTGCCGGGTTTTTCGGCTTTTGCAAAGACCTTTTCATTATGGAGCAGATGTGGTGATTTTCATGTACTGTATATTATTATGCATATCTGATGCTGAAGGCACCCTCTCTTCTTAAATACCCAAGCACATAAATGAATGTATTTATCAAAGCGGTGAGGGCTGCTCTGTTTGCTGTGTTGCTTGAAATGAAGATGTGAAGTGGTGGAAAACACACAGTGAGATATGACATTTCATTTTCATTCAGATGTATGAATTGAAATGTTTTTCACCCAAAATATAACGTACTTTAAACTCATCTATGTTGCCTCCGCAAGGCATATATCACACCTATCGTATGTTTTGAAGTTACTGACCTTATTTAGATACAGTGGTTCAGGAGAGATTTTTCTCCCTTCTCATTTGGTATTCAGCAGCATTGTTCATGTTGTTCAGGTTCAAAATCTTAATTTGATGAGTGGCGACAAGGTGCAAACACCTTGCTGAAATGGGCTGTCCAAACAAGGTTTAAAATATCAAGCAGCATACATGATTGCTTACTGATTCCCATGTGTCCCCAATCATAATAGGGTGGTTGCATTCCATATTATGTTTATAATTACAACCGTCACGGCACATTAACTTAGTCAATGTTGATGAAATTAACATCAGAAAATGAGTAAGGCCGTTTTAAAAATGTAATGTAGGGTTTGCATGTGGTTGAATGTAAAGCATATTTCTGACCTTGTGGTATTTTGCGGGTTAATGATTTCAGCGAAGGCCAAACTTGTCGTCAATACTTGTCTGTAGAATCTAGAATTATGGGTTAATGTAAATGCTAAATCACATCAGACACCCTTGTGCGGTGTGTGATTATAGATCTACATATCAGATTTGCTTGAGCTGCATGAAAGATTAATCTTTTTGCCGACTAACAGGCAAAAGATTCATAACACACCTTATCCAACATGCACAAAAGTGGAAAGCAGCACCGAGAGTGAAGTTGACTTGCTGATAGAGGTGTTTGTCTTTCTAGCCCATTACAGAAGAACCTGTTTGGAGAAATCTACTAGAAGCAAAACAATTTGTGAAGAACCTCATTTCATAACTTAATGGGCCATATTATTACATTGATTCTTGATTTGCTCACACACTGAACTGTTCCTTCATGGTTCAGTTGACGTGATTGCACACAACAAAGAGAAAAATGTGGAATGTGTAAATGGTTCGCACTTGTCTTGTCTATCGAAATGTGCGGCTGTCTATTCAGCTCACAATTTGTATTTCCGCATGTAAACTTCATTCATCTGGTCATCCAGTTCAGTCAGCACAGAGAATTAGAAAGGACACTTGTAATGCTGTCACATGCGTCCCTCTGATCTACAGTCTGTACTTGTGTCCTGGCCTTGTGTATGTGTGCTGTATATGAGTGTGTGCATTAAGTATAGGGGGGCGTACATATGTATACGCATGTGCTATATGACCTTAGTCAGTGTTGTCCAGCTGCCCCTGCAGCATGTTGCATGATGGGTGTGTGGAGTCGGTCTGGTCAGGAGAGCAGCAGCTGTTTGGCGGTCTGCTCTGCATCTTCAGAGGAAGGCATATGTGGGTCTGACTGGCCAAGCTGTTCAGGGGTCACACCAGAATGAACCCTTCATGAGGTCAGATGAAAACAGGAATTGCCGTCACTAAGGCGCAGGATGTATACCATGTCTTCAGAGTAAAAAGCTAATGAGAAATGTTTTAGTCAAGTTGCTCTAGGGTACACAAGGAGAACAAATGGATACTATTGTTTTTTAGCTTTCCTAATAGGGGAGACCGGGGTTGGTTGGCACACTTTTCACTCTCTGCTATATGTCTCTGGCATAATTTCTGTTCAAATATTCTAACCAGCAGCAACTGAAGTGTTAAAATCTCAGATAAAAATGTTTTAATGTGCGCAAATATTTTCTAAGAATGGGTGATTTTTGATTAAAGTCATGATCTCCATTACAGGGTTTTTTAAAACCAAACAACATTTTGAAGAAGTTCATAAGTAGGAATTCTACCCTCACTCGTGAACAGTGAGCTGAGCCGGAAAGCAAAGCTTTTGATTTACTGGTCCATCTGTGTCCCAACCCTCACCTATGGTCATGAGCTCTGGGTAGTGACCAAAAGAATGAGATCGTGGATACAAGTGGCCAAAATGAGTTTCCTCCGTGGGGTGGCTGGGCTCAGCCTTAGAGATAGGGTGAGGAGCTCGGACATCCAGAGGGAGCTCGGAGTAGAGCCGCTGCTCCTTCATGTTGAAAGGGGTCAGTTGAGGTGGTTCGGGCATCTGACCAGGATGCCTCCTGTTAGAGGCCCCGAGGCAGATCCAGAACACGCTGGACGGATTAGATATCTCATCTGGCCTGGGAACGCCTTGAGGTCCCCCAGGAGGAGCCTGAAAGCATTGTTGGGGAGAGGAACATTTAGGGTGCTTTGCTTGGCCTGCTGCCCCGGCGACCTGGCCCCAGATATGCAGATGAAAATGGATGGATGGATTAGTGGGAACATTTAGTTACTTTTGCCATTGACCATCAAAATAAAATAATCAACCAACACTGTAAACATTTGTTACTATTGAAATGTTACCCTCACCAAAAAAATTAGTGACTTTTGGATATTTTTACATAGTAGATGAATGCAGATGAAGAAAACAAACATTTAGATGATTTAACATTTTTGTGTCTGTGACCAGAGAAGAGCTGCATCCCAACCAACCCCGTTCTCCCTTACTTTGCTTGTTTATTGTAAAATGCTTCAATGACTTTGCAGTGTATTTACATTATATACCAATTTTAATAATATAAAGAGTCACAACCATCTTCAGCTGTTTGCCTCACTGTATAGCATTAAAAAAAGAAAGTGAAGTTCACTTTGTTCATTAAAAATGTATCACGTCTCTTGGTACTGAAAATGTCAAAATGTATCAGTAAGCAATGTCTATTGATCTGTAAAGCCTGTTAGCCTCAGAATGACCACATTAAACAAGTTAAAACAAGGAGAAACAAAACATTGAGCACAGAGTAACAGAAGTGAAGAAGCCTGGGGTTATTGTGGAGGTGTCATTTTGATGTTCTGCTACGAATTAGGCTATTCTATATGATAGAAACTTTAAAAAGTCCCATAGCAGCCAATGATTTATTAGCAGAACAGTATGTGACAGCCTTGCTTATCCTTAAAAAGTCAGTGCTCCTATTGTGGTGCAGTATTAAAATGCACTTCATAAAAGCAGCCGCGTTAAAGGACTCCGAGAAAGAGGCAGAAAGCTCTGGACTCTCTACATTCCGGCAATAAAATCATCTCCTGCCTCAAGTCATTTCATAAAATGGCAGCGATAAAGAGATAGACTGCTCTTTATTGTTTTTAGATTGCGGGCACTTTGCGAACTCTCCTCGCCTGTGTCTAGAATAATGTAAATATTTCACAGCTATGTGCCCGCTAATACATAAAACAGATATATAAGTCCAATAAAGCTGCATAACTGTTTGTGCCTGGCTTCCCCTGAGGGGCCAAACACTTTAGCAGGAGGGAATATTCCCCACTCAGCTGACAGAGGGGACACTGAGACTTCCCTGATGAATGGCACACGCCTGCTGGGCCTGGGAGACCACATAGCCTAGAGTACCATGACCGTCTTCTTGAAAAGTAGCATAGTATCCCAAAAGTTCAAGGTGCTTCGGAGAATAACTCCTCTCCAGAATGTGTGACAAAGTACGGGAGAATACTGAGCTAAAGTTATTTTTCTGTGCAACTTAATTAGGTCGTGGTCATATGTTAAATAATGGGTGGATAAGAATAGAAACATATTCAACTCATTTGAGAAAGCATATTTCCCAGACTGGTTTGAGTATGTGTAGCTTGAATATAATATTATGCAGGCTCATGCTTGTAAACAAAAAGGAAAGGAAATGAGTTTATTGAACTCTTTATCGGTAAATGCTTTGTGGTGTTTATCGCTCACACCAGCTCATAACCAATAAGGCACAGAACAGACAAGGAAATTGTTGCATACTGTGGGCAGCATTGCAACTATGCAATCACCCAGGACAACAAAAAAAAGCCCCTAACAAATAGCAGCAATCAGAATGGATGCCATCTCTTGGCATTACTTTAAATGCCAGCAGCAGACAAGATACTCATTAGGAAGATGATGATGGAGGGGGGTATTCAGATGGACTTGTGGTGGAAACACAACAGCAGACACAGAACAATGGGCCTAAATTGAGAGGGACGATTAGCATCATTTTCAATGTCATTCACTTTGTTTTGTTTTGAAAACATGACAAGGACGATGAATTATGAATTTTCTGTAGCGTTTTGAGAATCGTTAGGCATACATCAAACCGCAGTTGAGTGAAAGAAAAAAAATGTGACAGTAAGCTAAATTTGCATTGCTGACACATTTTGTTTTTATAATTGGCTGTGAGTAACATTTTGAGATGTTCTATCACTGTGAATTTGTGTCAACGTGGCAAATTATCTAAAACTTCAGACACAATCCTGCAAAAGATGTTTGTCAGTAATTCTGACCGAAAATTGAATGCACAGATGTTGCTTGAAGAGAACAGGATTTGTTGTGTAAAAATCTGTGCTACAGTATACTGTAGGTACTATTGCACATGACTCTAAACAGCTATGATGTACTGTGGCGGTAGCTTGGGCTTTTGCAGCCTTTCCGTACATTCCATCAAAATGAGTTGGGGGTGAAAAAAAGCGAAATTGCACAAAATAGACCCACTGGTCGCCTCATCTTTAAATCTAAGTCCTTGCTTGCTGTCTTAAACGATTACAGAGAAATGAAAACACGCATGGGGATTTACAGGCGTACGGCCTGACCTCTCATCCATTTTACCTACCACTGGGACCCATTGTGACCCTAAAATTGCCAATATTGAAGCTCAGTGGGGTGAGTAAGAATCGAGGAGGGTGGGGGGCTAAAAGACGAGACAGCTACAGCTGTGCTCTGCTCTTGCCTCACAGAGACAGAAGAAATGGGGAAAAAATCATAATCTCACGCTGTCTGATGCAAGCTTAAATGCTCTATTGCTTTGCCGATCACGTTGTGCTCCCATCATCTTTCCCTGGCGTCTCCAAGACAAATCTGGGCTGCTGCCATGCACACACACGCAAACCACTATGCACGGCAACAACAGCAGCTGAGGCGTGATGAATGACGCTCTCGTCCCGACGGGTCCTGTCGATGCATGTTCAAGTGGATGGGATTGAATTTAACCATAGAAATGACAGGCCATTCTTTTTTGGGGCACGGGGCAGGCTACATGAATGGTTTGTGGCGACGAGGGGCTCGGTGATTGATGCCCCATGAGGAAGAGCCAGCAAATCTGTGGAGAAAGACGAGGGAAAACCACCCGTGTCATAAATGTGAGCGTCTGGAGAATCCACGGGTTGTGGTACTTTTCCTGAACCTAGCAACTCCTTATCCTCTTTACCACCTGATCCCTGTTTGAAGGAGCTTATACCTCTCCTCATCCAACCAAAATGGTCCTATTTATCACAGTCTGACATTTCTGTCATCAGTGGTCGACTATGTTGTTGGATGAGACACTCGAGTGAAGCTCGAGAGAGCTGTTGTGGAAGTTCAGCCTCTTTTGTCACTCTGCTGATGTAAAATGCAGGGTGCACTTTTAATTGCATTTTTGTTTGTTGTTTAAATTATCCACTGGCAGAGCCCCACCTCCCTTAGTTTTCTGTTGCTATGCCTGTCAAGCTGTCTTTTGTTTCATGGTACATGTAGCTGACGTATGCAGTTTACAAAAATGGCGGTAGGTCCGGCCACTCAAAATTCTCACCTTGGTTTCTTGCTGTACAAATAACAGTAGCTGGCTGGTTAAGCTAATGCTAGCTCCATGACTTGTTGCTGTCTATGGCTGACTTGTTTGCTACATTACATGATTTTTTGTTAAAACATAATGCTAATTGACTAAGGCCAAGGCTGCATTTGTCCCAGGCAACGAGTTTGGCTGGGGCTGCAGGAACGTAAACTTTCCCAAATTTGATGAAGGCCGAAACAGAGCCTAACATTAGCCAACACCGAGATACTTAGCCCTGGAGGTAATGTGGGCTAGTAGTTAGCCAGGCATGCTAACATTTGTAGATTACATACAATTGGACAAACACACTGTATAATCCATTCCTTGCACTTCTGATCTTGTAAATTTGGTTTCAAAAGGGCTCCACCCTTCAAACTAAGTACAAATGGAATAATGTTCTTACTACAGCAAAATGCCCACCACTTGGCATGTGGAAAAATCCAAAGTTTGATTGGCTTGCTGTGCCCAGTTACGGCTGCTAAGCTAAGATAATTGCTGTTTGGAGAAGGAGCTAAGATAAGATAAGAGACTTTATTGATCTCCAGAGGGGAAATTCAGGTGTTGCAGCAGCACAAAGACATAAGACCAGAAATAAGTACAGGCAAATAGAGAAGAAGAAAAATAAGAGGTATATACAACTAGAATAACAATAAAGGTAAAATAGAAAATAGAAACTATAGAAAAGCAAATACAAAGTTTCAAGGTAAAGTGACAATGTAATGACGTGAATAATATACACACACACACACATTCACAAACTACACTAAAGAATAATGTGATTTCATAATGATACTGTCACAATTGTCATTTGGGAGGGTGGAAGGGAACATTTAGGGGTTCGGAGTGATGACAGTCTGTGGTTTCCACTTCTGTGGTCAATTAGCAAAAAGGTAAACATATATGAATCAGTTTTTTCTTCGGGTAGAAAATAGATAAACAAATAAATATAAGCAGTCTTCTGCAGCGAAATGTGAACAAATTAACATGTAAATCGATGTATGTTAATCTTCTAAATCTGAGTTTAGCCAAAGTACACCTTGATTTAAGTGTTCCTCAAACTGAAGAGTCCAACATCGCAGGAACCTGTCTTCACATATAACCCTCCTCATCACTGCGAACAATTACAAGTGGACCTGGCATCCCTGCGTAGGGACTCCAGCGCTCACAAGGAAATGCTGAAGCCCCCAGAACAATGGAGGGGTTAAGAGGGTGAGACCCCAGGAAGGATTAGGAGCATGTTTTCCACTATCTTCACTTCTGCAGGCATCTCCACAGACCTCTCTCGGGCCCCGCAGCCCGCTCGAGCTTGGCTCTGTCTTCTTATCCAGTGAAGTCCTGGAAGCAGCGGAAACATTCAGAGTTCCAGTCTCCAAATCAGCTGGGGTACCAGACAAGGATGCCTGATGTACCCAAGTGTAGTCCGCCCACATCTCCCCACCCCCCCAACACCCACACATGCACACACATATATACAAAAAGAGAGGGAGTCTTGCTAATTTGCTAACATCATTGTAGTGAAGAAGAATGCAATTAAAACTGCTCTTGATAATTAACCCAGATCCATCTCCAACCCCATCTCTGCTGATTATATAAACGGCCATTACCAGGGAGCTATGAATATTCATCAGTCGTGAGTGGTCTTAAGATGGTAGTCATTTTATCTTTTTGGGTGGGTGGAAATGGGGTATGGAAGGGGGGGACGAAGTGTGTGTGGGTTGGAGGGCGGGGGTGGTATTTGGCTGTGACTGATTACCACACAGTTGGGGAGAATGTAATCCATGACTGCAACTTCAAAGCGATTTTGCTGTTAATAAGCATTTTGTTGTTGTCTATTAGTCGTTAAGTTGCACATTTCTTTATCTACTTGTTTGTTGATTCTGTTTGAGGTCTTAAGTGTTTGCAGTACCAACAGTTTAGTATTAATTTAAATTACATTTATGTAAATTAGATTCATGCATAGCCTACAGTATTTGCCGTTGCAAAACAAAAGCACACAAATACGCTTGCTCATGCAGTTAAATGAAATTATTTTGCAGCAAACTGCGATGGCGGACTGCTCTGCGTTTCCTACCGACTGTATGTTTACATACATTATTAACTTGTATCACTCTCTCCGACAGAAATCTGTCAAGCTCAAAGTTTAGTTGAGGGAGTTGACAGAAATAGGTTTCAGCACATTATAAATGGGGGGAAGATAATCAGTCTTGTGAATTGTGACCACATTGTGTCAATGCTGTGATCTTGCCATAAGACTTCAGCAGCAGCAAACAGAGCAGAACAGAGAGGGGAGAGAGAAAGAGAGTGGGAGCGAGGGAGCAGCAGAGGGAGAGGGAGAGAGGCGGAGAGAAACCTTTCATGATAAAAACTGCCCGCTCACAGTGCGATAAATTGGGAGATGACACAAGTCACAGCACAACAAAAGGGGAGAACATTGGATGGGGACCCTTCACTGAGAAATTGATGAGATCGAGCCTGAAAGAATTGTCTCTGTGAGCCAACACTGGGGCTTAGCTCCCAAAACACTCCAGGATTAAGACAACATCCCACTGGAGGTGGAGTTGGCATGAGCCCATTAGTCCCTCATGATTTCTCTGACACTTTTCTCACTTCTTTGAAGCCTCTAATACCTTGTCTCATACTCACAGCTCTTTTATTGTACGGAGAAAATAAATACAATAACGCAGATACAGCCGCAGTCACCTCCCAAATATAGTT
Organism: Epinephelus awoara; assembly: GCA_035609425.1. Classification (NCBI taxonomy): domain Eukaryota; kingdom Metazoa; phylum Chordata; class Actinopteri; order Perciformes; family Serranidae; genus Epinephelus; species Epinephelus awoara. The sequence goes on from CM069296.1 coordinate 17,230,861, forward strand.
ACAAAAGTCAAGGATCAGGTAGTTTGTTTGAATGCAGGATTTGTCGCAGGCCTGATCCTGCCTCTCTTGACTCTGCGTCTGAAAAAAAAAGAATTGGCATACTGGAACAGCTCATCACGCAAATTCAGCACTCCCCATCTGATAAGATGATGTATTTGAGATCAGTAGCCTCCTCCAGCAGCTCCGAGCGGGTGCTGACACTTGAAGACTTTATGCAGTGTGCACATGCCCTTTCTTTTGATTTCCTTTTATCTATCCGAGACAATTTTTGTACACAGGAAATCAAGACCCTGATATCAAATAGTGACATTTCCTTTAACATTTCGTGTGCCCTATCATCCTAATGGCATGCTGATACACCTGCCTTTCAGCTACTTGCTAAACTGGGATGTAAGTGGCAATCATGACAATGTTGCAAAAATTCATTTTAGTTCACAGCAGCAACCAGAGCTGTCTGTCATTATCATAGTGTGTTTTTGTAAATTAAAGAACAAATGAGCTTTAAAAGCAATACGTTTATAATAATGTTTCCACATAATGCCTATTACTGAATGTTAGCCTATTTAAAACCACACACACACACACACACACACACACACACAACCCTGCACATCTATACATGTGAGGACCCTCACCGACATAGTGCTGCCCTAGCCCCTAACCCTTACCTTAAAGGGACAGTTCACCTCAAAATCAAAATCAGAAATACATATTTTTTCTTTCTAATGCTAATTATCAGTCTAGATTGTTTTGGTGTGAGGTGCTAAGTGTTGCAGATATCAGCTGTAGAGATGTCTACCTTCTCTCCAATATAATGGAACTAGATGGCACTCGGTTTGTGGTGCTCACAGCGCATGTAGGAACTATTTTCTTTCTATAGAACTACACCCGCCAACCCTATCACCATGCAGAGGGAAGGGTGCATTGATTGCTAGCTTACCTAACACCACTGAGCTAGCTAACGTTGCAGCTCAGCTGAGGACACAATTAACGTTTACATCTCGCACTAGCATGATCAAAAGCCTCTTGTCTCTAGAGGAGCCTCTGTGAGTTGATGCAAATCTACTTATGGTCAGTGGGTGTAATTTGGTAGAAAGAAAATCGTTCCTACACGAAACTGCTCACAACAAGGTCTGTGGATTATCTTGAGTCACTGGGTCATGATTTCTTGCCATCTAGTTCCATTATATTTGAGAAAAGGCAGACATCTCTACAGTGGATATCTCCAACACTCGGCAACTCACACCAAAAAATCTAAATTGATAAAAAGCACTACAGGTAAGAGGAAAAATATGCATTTTGACTTGGAGGTCAGCCGTCCCTTTAAACATAAAAGCTGAATGCCTAAACCCAGCCCTCACTCTAACCTAAAGTGAATTCTAACCTGAAACATAAAACCACGTCTGAACCCTCAAACAGGCCTTTGAAGGTCTCTGAAGGTGGGAAGCAGCCAAAATGTCCTCACTTTCCAAAAATGTCCTCTCTCTTAGGGTCTGAAACTTTAATTGGATATCCATCTTTTTTTTTTTCAAAGCTAGATAGACAAACACACACACACACACACACACACACACACACACACACACACACACACACACACACACACACACACACACACACAAACAAACTTTTCCAAACGAAGTCAACATCAGCATCGTCACAAAGCACATTGAGCACTGAAAATAACATGTTCACAAGTCATTTGTGAAATTCAGGATTAACTGAACATAGAGTACATGTCCTGTAGTCTGTCTCACCTTTCAAAGCTGTTTAAAGGAAACCCTCAACTGGTGTTTGACTGTCTGTCACCATGAATCTGGGCTGAGTCACAGCTGAACAAACTTAACACCCCGGCTAAATAGGGTCTTGACCTGCCATTGCAGACTTGATATTGAGCCTAATCAATTGTCTCATGTGCAGACCGCAAACAGGTTAAATGCTCACTGACCGATGGACAGAGTTTATTCATTAAGCGAACCGCTGACCCACTTAAGGAACAAGTCACTCACATTTCTGCTGTGTCTCTCAACCAGAGAGTCATTAAAGTCTGTCTGATACAGTGACTTACTAGACACCAACAAGTAAACCAGCTGAACACACAAATCACTCATATCTGCACGGTTTCTGTTGCTCTGTTTGATAAAGCTACGTTACAGCTGAAGGGTGTGTTTAGTCTGAATTAAGATGTTGATTTAGCAACAGAGCTGCTGAGCCTGAGGCTAACACTGAAGGGCTAAAGGAAGTGAACAAAATGTACTGTTGTGCTCTCGCCATTCATTTGCATGTTATTTGGGTGCTTTATAGGTGACAGTAAATGCAGTCATATCAGCAAACCATAGTTACTGTCTCTGATAGGTGTCTCTGCTGGATCCACTCATGCATTGTCCAACTCTATAGGACTTTATATTGAATTATAGTCAGGCTAGACTTAGAGAGCCTTTAAGGGGGAGTTAGTGACATCTAGTTGTAAAGTTGCAGATTACAACCAGCTGAAACTTCTCCAGGTTAGAATTACTTCCGTGTTTATTGTTGAGGAGGTTTTTACGTTAGCTGAATTATACACAGAGGTTGCTTCCTCTCCTAAACAAACACCAGAAACCAGAAAAACACTGAATAAAGCAATTTCACATTGGAAAAAAAAAAAATGTGCAGAGGGGCTGCTAACTATGGTGGCCTATGCAAAAATCCAAATCAGCCTATTTAGCCATGTGTTTGGTTTGTCCTCCCTGGGCTACCTTAGAAACATAGTTGTGCAACACGATGGACTCCGTGGACAAAGACCCACTGCTTATGTAGATATAAACTGCTCATTCCTGAGACAACAATACTTACTTTCAGGTGATCATACACTAAAGGAAAGGCGCTTATCATGTTATATTCCATTGCTGCCATTATATTCCTTCAAAGCAAACACACTGGACCTTTAAATGAAACAATAGGATACTAAAGTAATAAAGAATATATACAGGTGATATTGCAATAACCTCCAGTGACAAGAGAATTATTATTATTTTTTTAACTTAAAGGTATACATGCAGGATCAAAATTGTAGCTCCTCTCACAACAACACAGACGCAGATCAGTTCTCTCAAACAGCCATTTGTTCAGGCATTTCTGTCACTCTGAAGCATCTCCTTCTTGTCTCACCTGGCAATGAACATTAGTTCTGCCACAGAAATACAGCTAAGTAAACAATTAACAAATATCATGTACATTTTACCCTTAATACATCAACTCAATCATGAGAGATGTACACTTAAATCTTAATGAATTAAATTATTCATCCATGTATTTATTAAATTATGAATTTGGTAATGCATCGTGCACATTTTAAACTAAACATTTTTAAACAGCACCTATAAAAATTAAAGCAAAAGCCAACTCCAGATTTACTCTCGTTTGGCGTTCGGCATTGTGTCTCCAGGATGCCTGCTGCTTACAGTCTGGCATCTGGTCACCACCTTTTTATAAAGTCTCCACCTCACCTGAGCGCTGTGGGGGTGCACGCCCATAAATGTCCCACAAAAAAATAAGAAAAAAAGAAAGAGAAAATACAAGCAGACAGCAGAGTGTCTGCACACCACACACCTCTGGTGGGTCATAAGTGATGATTGAGAGGGATTACTTCTGTGTGAGTCCATACATTGTTTTATAGGAAAGTTCTGCATAGTTTATCTCTTTAAAGAAATCTGAGGGTAAACCTAAGGTATCCCTTCTAAAACTGGCCATTACATAAAAAGAGCTGGTATGTGAGTGGATGTTCATTGGAAAGCCCAAATACTCTGGGCTCATTATTTTGCAGTGTTTACCACTTTTAACTGAAAAGATAGCCTGGTGTTTCAAAAGCAGAACATGTTTTTTTTTTTTGTTGTTGTTGTTTTATTTTTGTTTTTGTTTTATTTAATGTGCTGGTGCTATGAAAATTTGCTGTGATTCATGCAGTAATCTTCCTGTTGTGTCTTCGTCTGACAGTTCAGAAAGTGTTTCTAGTAATAGAAAGTTAGAAAATTGGGAGAAAATGCAAATGAGCTGATATGTGCCAAAAAATAAAGGAATGCTTAAACTACAGAGTGTTTTCAAAATTAATTTTCTTTACTCATTTTTAATATTGAAAACAAACACTAACTATTCCCAGAATTTTTTTCAACTAAAGGACACTTTTACTTTCAATTAGTTCTTTTGTTTGAAGGCAATGTGTGTGTATGTGGGTGTGTACCTTTTGTGGGTTTTCGTGTGCGTGACAGACTGCATGCTTTCATTTGTGTGGACGCGTGCTCTCCTGGGTTTGTGTTTCCGTGGCGTGTGTGTGCAAGCATGGATCATAATCTCCAGTATTTTATGTTTTACTATAAATGTCATGGTCTTGAAATGATATGTTGACTTATGATGACGCTCTCAGGTGTCGTACGCACATTTCAACGTTTAAACCTCTGTCAGAATGGCGTCTTTGCCTTCGAGCCAGAGTTTCCGCTGAACCACTGAAGAATCCGAGGATCTGGTTATGGAAACATTTTGAAAACCAATGAAGCATTCGATTCACAGCTGTGTGTGGAGAGGAGCTGTCAAGAGGTCAGTGTCTCCACCACTTCATGTAGTCTCACACACACTGCATGAAGAGAACACCATCTGGAGTTTGAAAAAAATAAAAAGGTTTAGCCTGGAGAGTTTATTTGGCTTTACTATAAATTTACTCTGATTACGATTGTTGTAGAAAATGCTTATTTTCCACACACAGAAAAATCACATTTATTCTTTATTCAGACTTGACTAACTTTTATGCCTCTCACCTTTACATTAACATACATTGTGAATCTTTACAGTCATTCAACATCCAAAATATAAAACTCTACACACGTGCAGGTTTGAAGGAGCCCTCCTCTGAAGCACCGTAGATCTGACATAGGTGACAGTATAGTAAGTGGCCCGTTGTGATGTAGCACCGATCAAAGAAGGGTTTGTACCGTATACTTTCTACAATGTTATGTGAAAAGGCTTGAATCAGCATAAAACACCAGGCCCCATTAATGTGTTGGCTGATTTATGATCCATCAGACAGTTAATTAATTTGATGAGACACAGCAGAGTGTCACTATCAAGGAGGGTCATTTGAAACAGAGGACTACATTTTTTTTCCAAGGATAAAATTGTCAAGTGGTTCTGTGTAGGAATGTACGTCATTTTGGTCAAACATAAGCGGGAGAAGAAAGGACAAAAAATAAAGGACTTACAGGGATGACATCTCTTGAAAAGCACAATTAGATGGATGGAACAGTCTGTCAAACGTTCCTATTTTCATTCTCTCACAACACTTCCGTCAAATTAATCAGCAGAAGAGGACAGTCATATTACACGGCATCGCTAACATTTCTGGGATGACTGACAGTTTGAAAGAGGTGGATTAATTTTGTCAAAAATATGATGGGGGTCTTGAAGCCGTTGGAAAAGGAAATGAGGATGTCGGAGTCAATTTTTCTGCCAAATGGAGTGGCCATCATCTCAAGTTTCAATCTTTTTTTTTTTTTCCTATACACATATGTCATTCTCTTTTTTTTTGGGCTAATGAGATGAAAAAAAGTTGAGGAGTGGGCTTCTTCTTTACTCAATTAATACACAAGCAGTAAAGTGTGGAAAAACCTACCCACTGCCTTCCCACAGTCGGCTGCTCTACATACACCTTCATCCCTCACTCTATCTCTCCCTCTCTCTGTGTGATTTATCTATCAGTCAGTGGTAGGATTGACTCTCTGCTGTACAGCAGGCCATTAAAGCCTGGGGGAGATTCACCTTGCCAGGCAGCTGGCTCAAATGAAAAGCTAAAAGAGCACATTAACTCATCAATATGAGGGCATGAAGATGAAAACAGTTGTCAAAGGCCTGCCAGAAATAACTGATCGCATAATGCCGCTCTATTGTATGTAAGTGAGGTCATGGGAGTCAAACGGCAGCTAAAGACACAAGGAAGCGAGAACACAGAGTCCTGGCAGTCTTTGATAGGCGCACTACACTGAAAAAAATCTCTGTAAAAATGTGGCTGAGTGTGTCATCTTCAAAACAAGCTATTAATATGTCAGGCAGAAAGCTGAGATTAGAGCGCTGCCTTTACTTAGTGTTGTCAATGCTTTTCAAAGCCATTAGACAGCACTTTCATTAACCTTTCAAGCAAGTTTTAATTTGTGGTTAAAATATATTTTTATTTACTCGCGAGTCTGGCTGCACGTTTGAAACCTCACATTGTAGCTCATCCTTGTTTGGATCTGTGGCTATTTTATGCGGCACAGATGGTGCAAAGTCAAATCGCACAAACTATTTCAAACATTTTTTTCCTTTTTGTGTCTAGCGCGGTCTTGTGCACACACAAAGGCATTTTCTGTGTGGTACTCGCCATGCAGCATGAAACACTGTGTGCAGAACACATTAGCGTTGGGTATCCTAGAGCGGGTGCATCACTCAATACCAGTCACAAACCATTTACCACATGGTGGGGGAAGCTGCTTCCACTGCAGAGAGTCCCTCGCACCGTCTCAAGTATCATCGCATGCCTCGACACAAACCGCTGGAGAGACCCGTACACGTCTTCACGCATAATTTCTGTTTATTTCGCTCTTCTACATTTTCCTCTTGTTATCAGTTGTGCTGAAAGCTATTCCAGCATCAGTCAATTTACTTAATTGGGCTTCAATTGGAAAATTTCATATCTGTAACACATGGAAATTTAATTTTATGCCGGAATACATTAAGTTATGTCAGTTATAGTTGCAATTACATGTGCATCACTAGGCAACAAACCTGGAAAAACACCCACAGTCCTTTTCAGCATGTCAGCGCACGTTTATTTTCTCTCCTGCGCCTTATAACCCGACTTGTTAAACACAAATTCCTTAAGATTTCATTTTTCTTGCACTCCATAGAGCCAATGGATGTTTAGATTTGGGAGAAGAGGAGATCTCGTCCAGAGTTTCTGCGCTTGGGCATGTAATGTATTTACATATTGAATTACACATAATCCGTCATCTTCCAACTTGAATACAGATTTTCTGTATGATAGTACAGTATGATATAGCGTGAGTCATTCACGTCATGATGTTTTAGTTTTTCTATCTTAAAATGCAAATGCAGATCCTGACAGATCTCTATCTATCTATTACATCCACATTCCTTAAGGTCTCGCTTTTTTTTCCATCTGAACAAATTTTAAATTAATTCTATCGTGCACCACCCGGGCTTATCCCTCTCTGCTCCAAGTGGAGGTCATTCTGCACACAATTACGTCAGAAATGAAGTAGACAGGGGAGAGAAATGTATTCTTAATGTAAATCACTCTCCCACTTCCAACTGAATGTATAATGGATTGTGTAACCTCAGTAATAATCCTGTTAAACAATTCCTAAGAACTTGGGGACAAAGGAGACTTCAGATAAGGGCTGTTTTAGGTATCTCTTCCTCCGGAAAATCCTCTGCGGGACTGGGGTGCAAGGGGGAATCATAATGAGTTGATAAATAAATAAAAAGCCTTGAAATTTTGCCAGTACCCCCCTGCTCCAAAAGACAGTGGGGAGAGGGAGGGAAGGAACGAGAGAGAAAGGGTGAGAAGGAGGGAGAGAGGGAGAATTGGATGTAGAGGCAGAAGGAGGCCCGGGGCTAAGATTCGTCTTGTCAAAGTGAGACCTTTAACTGGGTCCTGAATTCTGTCAACACGATTCTTTCACAGTCTTACACCATTTCCATCTGGGGCCCGTTTCACTGAGGAGGATAGCTTGGGGTAGGAGGAGGGTGATGGGAGACCTGCGGTCTTCAGACACTGACATTGACATTGGCTCCAACCCCACAAATCTGAGCCAGGAATATGAAGCAGCAGATGTGGGGAAACCGTTTTATAGGCCTGGTATTTTGCCTGTCCTGAACTACGCCAGACAGGCAGACTGATAAAAACTGGCTGATAAAAGACGGAAAAAGGCTTGTGCACCAGGTGCTAGGGGGCAGATTAACACATAAATGTATTTGTGGTCAAAGCTCTAAGGAAATGTTACATAACCAGGGGCGATTTTATCAACATAACACCTTCTACAGGTCAGAGGGAAAATTTAATTTGAATTTCCAAATGAAGGATAACTATAAGATTATCTTTAAAAAAATGTGTTATTTGCATGGCGGGCTGTAATTGTCTGTAGATAACTGTTTATCTGTTTGCTTAGAGTTGTTTGTTCATGCACGGTGGCTACTTGTGTCAGTTATGAGCCGAGGTGAAAGCACTCCTGTGATGTAACGTGATGCAATGCACTACACTGGAGAATGTGATGCAAGGGTTATGTATATTGTGACAATACGCTGTTTTTGTGCGAGTTGGTGTGGGTGTTTTTTACTTCTATGTAGAAGCTTTGTATTAATAAATAATGTATGATCTCATGAAGTTGCACAAACTGGCTCTAAAGAAACTCCTGGGGTGTCCTGGGGGCCTTGTGGTAAATGGGGAACTTGGGTATTTTTTATAACCCGGACCCCATTTTTCCATGTTTTTGTGTCTAAGTGACTAATGGACACAACAATTCGTGAACTGGTCCAGTATTGAGAAAGATCGCCGCTCCACACAGTGGCGAAACAGGCTGCAATGCATTCTCTACAGGTGTTTGTGCACCATCAATTTACATCACCTAAAAGAGCTTGTTTGATCCACTGACACCAGCCACTGCTCAGATTGTTGTGTTGTAAGTGTGTAACTTTGCAGACAGAGTCCCAGCATTTTGCTAATAAGGTTCTTTTTGTCAGTGCGTGTAACCAAGTCTCATTCTAGGAAACGTCTAGCGCTGGAATCTTGCAGACTTTTACCACATTGTCGAAATCAGGAAAGTGTTTAGCCATGACATTGAAAATTTTGAAATAACACTAAGCTATGATTTCTGTACTCCAACACAACAAACTCCTCCAGGTGTTCTTCTGATATTTTCACCCATGCTTTGCGGCTACATGTCACCTCCGCTGACACTTCTCCTAGAGTGAGACTTATAACAAGACAATAAGGAAAAGAACAGCGAAAGGTTTGGAAAAACTTTTAATTTCTCTGTAAGGTCTTTGCTGTAATGTGTCAGACACTTCTAATAACAATCCGAGCCTGTCAGTGGCAAAAATAAGCACTTTTAATGAATGTAAATTTATAGTGCAACATTACTCATAGGGATTACATTGCAGCCTGTTTCACTGCTGCTGACTGCAGTGGTCTAAAGTTCTCTTGCTTTTGATTGCTATGTTCATTCCTGCCCAAAAAGACCACACTTAGGGGGCAAATGAAATGGAGTTCAACTGAGCTGAACCAAACAGGACAGGGGTGAAAGCACTCTTAGACACAAAAACATGGGGAAAAAGGGTCTAGGTTGAAAATTTTAAAAGGAAAGAAGATAAAGCTGGGGTTATTCTACATTTTTTTTGTAGTTGTCAACAAATCCCATAAACAGCCCAAAAAACAACAATGTATTGGTCTCAGTACCATTCTGACATTCAGGTCACAAATGTGTCCTCTCATTTTCCTAAAAAAGGTTTAGTAATTTCCTTAAACAGTTGGGCACTGTCATTTTTAAACAAATATACTCAGACAAGGGCAAATAGTTTATTTGTTGGGGACTATTTTCAGTTGGGGACTAACACACATTTGGTGCTCTACTGAGTATTTACAGCAGCAGCAGGACAGTGTATGTGGGACTGAGTCCAAATAACTGCAGTGGGTTTGGCCTCACAGACAATACTTGCTTGTACTGATGTTTTTGTCTTCTCATGGGATTTGTTGACCATTAGAAAACTACATATTTTCACCAGATGATTAATTCTGATGAATTTCAAATCAGACTCAGTCAACATGTTTAAATGTTACAAAAAACATGTTTAATTGTCTCCACTATTCTGTTAAATAACCTCTGAACCCAGTAGTACACAGTGTAATCTTTGTTCACTAGTGCCCTCTTTCTTTCTGGTTGTTATATTTTATTCTTTTCCTTAGAGAAAATTGAGTTTATTTGGTATAATTCTGTTAGGCTTACTTTTAATCAGCACTTTAACACTGAAAGCCTCTAATTTAAAAGTGGCCATTTTGTAAAGAAATGCACACACACACGCACACACACACACATCTTGTGGGGAAATTTATAGGAAAAAAACAGATGAAAAAAGCAACATTTTAAAGCTTAAACAAATATATCGTGCACTCGACTCTCGGTGTCTGTTAAAGAAGCAGGGAAGAGAGAAGCCTGGCGAGGTCTGATAAGACTCTGTAACAGTAATAATAACGTTTTCATAAAGCTCATTAATTGAGAGTCTAGAGGTAATTGCTACGTTTCCTGCAGGCTGACTATGTTGTTAATGCTGACGACTGTCAAACTGACAAACAACAAGTTGTGGAATATGGATTTTCTTCCCTCTCAGCGTGTGTTAATAACCTACCATCTGAGCATTGCCAAGGGAAACTGTCAAGATGGCATCAGTGATAAAATGTTAACATGTGACAAAACGCACCTGCCCGCAAGAAGAACAATTCAATTTGAAATTGAATTTGTACGACTATCACGAAAACCTTTTCTCTTAATCCTCACCTGGGGGGAAGTAATATTGATTAAGAAGAAAAGAACAGAAGGAAAGTTTTTTCTTGACTTGGTTTCTGTTGGTGAGCCTGCCACACACAGTCAAAGTGAGAAGACTGACATCAGTTAATCAAAAAATGCCTGTATACTAAATCCCTCGGTTCGTGATTCTGCCTGATATGACGGCAGTGGCCATGTGGCACAGAAGTGTGATAAAATCATGTTTTACGAATCATGTCTGCTCTAAATTAAGCTGTATATTATTAATATGAGGTGAAAATCAAGTGCCAACTGTAAATCTGCAGCAGCCGCTACACTGTCAGAAAAAAAGGGTACGGTTGAAATCCATTTTTGTTCTCTGAAGCCCCCGTCCAACTGGAGAAAAAACCTCAATAATACCCACTGACATCTGGCTTTTGTTTTGGTGGGAAAGGTTACAATTGGCATTTATTCCTCGAACAAATGACTCGGCAGTAGTTATGGGTGTTTAGTACCTGCAGCTGTGATCGGCAGTGATGGAATCATAGTACTCAGGTAGACATGCAGATTTTCGCCCCTTTTGTGGCGCAACAGTCTGTAACTCTGCAACCCTTTGTCATCTCAGGCTCAAATTCATCCATCTGTGTCCAAGCAGTGCTTAAACATTGTTCCAAATTAGTCATCATTAAGTTTGAAAGAAAGGATGAATAAATACAGATATGACAGTAACCACTGAAACATTACCCACTGCCTCCAGCGTTAAATTCGTTAACAAAAATGACAAAGTTGACAATCTTTTTTCCATGATGAGACATTGACGGGTGAAAAATAGATATCTGATGATAAAAACCATGATGAAACGTGCTTTATTTTTGATGACAAGACAAAACGAGATTCAACATGAGATGACAGGAAAACTGAAAGATAAATTATTATTTTATGAAACTTATTAGAAAAATGTTTTAAACCAGGAGGCCAAAAAAGTTTGTGCTTGTATTTTTTTTAATGCAGTATGGATGGTGTGAGATTGAAGCGCCTACGGATCGTCAAACTCCAGAATGTTTCGCTAACATGCAAAACACTCACACCGGAGCGTCAGCCGCTGGTGCAAGTTACGCAGCTGTATGTGTCTGACTGTGGATAGTAGAACTGTTGAATGGATTTGGGGAGTTAATTAGCTGTTAGCAGCTAGCTCCAATTGTTAGCAGAGCCAGTTATTGAGACCACAGATAGAGAGATTTGGAGCTGCTCAGAAAGTGTGCGCACAAAGCATCCTTTAAATCTTTCAAAAACTCTGCTGGAGAAATGCAAGTATTAGAAATGATTTGTGGTTGTAGAAAAAAAAATTGGTCTAAATGAAATTTTCACACAGCCTGTCACTTTGATTCTAATTTCAGAAAAAAAAATAAAATAAATAAAAACAGAGAGGCATACTCATACTGGCAATAAGAAAGGAGTCATTCACCTATTTTTAGCATGTCTTCCTACATGCTAATCCTGGTGATTCACTCTTAAAGGGTCATAGAACAAGATCATAGATGATCATAGATGATCCATAATGTACAGATATGTAACTTTTCTAGGTCAACAGGGCACATGTAAGCTCCAATCTCAGAAAGGGTCCATGTTCGTAGGATTAAACTTCTCTCTACAGAGCGGAGGTTGGAGGAGACAAGATGAACGAATGTTAATGGTGCAACACAAGCAGATTAAACTGACTGCATACTAAGTAATCATAATTTGTGCAAAAGATAAGTAAAAGATCAGAGGTTGAAATTTAACATTGACATCAGTCTTCTACTATTTTGCTATTTTACTTCTACTATTTCTTTCCTTTCTTTGCAGTCACACTCTCTCTGTTGCACCATGGGATTGTACAGGTTGTGTTCTTGTTTAGCAGAGATTTGTCATATCTATGTAAGCCTTCTTTATAGACACAGTGTGAAAGGCTGCTGGGCTATGAATCAAATGTCCCATGGAGTAAACATGTGCTGTGAAGCTGGCAGCCTTACAGACAACCTTTAAGCTGCCTCTCACAAACAAAGAGAAACAATAGGTTTGCCAGGGTATTTACTGTAGCTTATTAGGTCATCCGAGGAAATGGTAACAAATAGGAAAGAAGTCAATGTCAAGCAGAGAGAGCAGGGAATCCTCGACTTTTGGCCAAAGTTCAGTGGCACAGTCAAAAAATTCATCTAATCACAGTTGCTGGATCAGCCGCCAAGTGTTCGCTTCTTCATATGTCTGCATACAGCAACCATATGAGCTCCTCCTCATTATCTTTACTTGCACTCCTCTATCACTCTTCTCCGGCTCGGTTATGACAAACACTCTACTAATTAGGTCATCATCAGGGTCATCATTGCCATCCCAAACACAGTTCCCTTCATCTCTATCATCCTACAAGCACCGGCTGTCACCAGTGGATGCGGCGGGCATCAGGCGATGGAGGCGGCGCTGGTGCGTTCATGATGTCTGATGTGCGTTGATGAGTGATGCCGTCTGACGGTTGATGTTGGGTGAAGCGTACAGTAATGGGGAGACAGAGGTCAGAGAAACCATTACCACAGTGGGGGAGGGAGGGGAAGGGGAAGTGAAAGTGGGAAGTACGCTGTTGTCTTCTCCAACTGTAGGGCGGGGCCGCTGTCCTTCTGTCATGACTGAACGTCTGCGGGCTTGGCTTTGCATTCATAATGGCTGGCGACTGTCCCGACGCTCATCATAAATACATGACAGGGGTGGCGTGGCATAAAATGTTGCGGTGTCTTTTTGGAGGCAAAGGGGAAGGGTACCTTGCTGTTTTATGGCGAGATTCTGTTTGTCCTTCCTCTCCTTTAGTATGTCTATGTCACCTCACGTGAAGTGGCCTGCCAGAAAACATGAGACATGTCTGCATTATTCGGTAGCGGGTTGGGGCATTTAACATGATACAAACACATTAATATGTAAGATGGTACACAAACACAGTAATCCTTCCTCTGCCCTGATGAAGATCTGCTTAAATAAAGCTCCAAATGTGCATTCATTTTCTCAACTGAGACATAGGTTGACCCCAATCCTGTCATGCAAATAACTCTAGCACGGGAATAATAATAGCTCTTCAGATGAGGTGGCACATAATTACTGTGCCTGACCTCTTCTAGCAGTAACTGACTACCCACAACATGCATGAAACCATTTAGTGCGTTCCATCTATCAACATGTGTCACTTTGTTGTCCTCATGACAAGGTTACCATAGCAGTACACCAACGCTCCTCCACTAAGACGCCGCGTATTGTTGCAAGGTTATAACTCAATGACAGTTGACGGCAATGGATCCCTCTTATTATGATGAGTTGGAACACCTTGATATCCACTGCAACATTAGCGCACCATCTGGAAGGGTAATGTGACGTCCTCTGGAGTCGAGATTTGGGCCCTTGCTGCGCGCAGCCTTGTTGACTAATATTTCTTTGTGAAAAATAAAGAACAGAGGCATAGAGATGTGAAGGACATGGAGGAGCAAAGGAGGGAGGAAAGGGGAGGAAGGAGACCCTTCGATCTGAAACGGGAGGACAAGGCTGGCAGCGGGTGGATTCATCACACAGCCGGGATGTCTTGTTCCGACACTAATTTTGGGCCCAAAGCTGTGGGTAATGAACATATCCTGTGACAAATGGGGGAATCGTAACAGTTGAAGCGTTGTTGGGGACACATTTGCATGCCAGCAGACTGCCGTGACACCACCTGGTGTCTGGAGACGTTGGAACGTGTGAGGGGAGAGAGCATGTCCCCAGAAAGCGTGAATCACTGTCGCCCTCACCAATCGAAGCTCGCTGGTCGGAGGTTTGTGGTTTCACATGTAGGCTAAAATACCGCGCTGATGACATATACTCTTGTGATTTATGAATCAGTTACCCCGAGTGCTTAAATGTAAACTGAAATGATTAGGAGGCATTCAGACAAAACCAGAGCTGGTTGTCACTTTCGTCACGGCGGTTTTGTTACAGCCACTGTCTCTCACACACAATAGGACGAATCCTGTCCCACCTACAAATTATCTGTATTTTTCTTGATCCTCTCTGACAGTGTGATTTGTGAAACACCTGTTTAGCTGATTTCTACAGAGGCTCAGAGGTGACATTTTGTCCTGAGATTTATGAATGATGGAATGATTGAGTCTTGCAGGGCGGCTAAAACCTACCAAAGCCATTTAGACTTGCTGCACCTGGAAAAAACAGCCGCTGTGGAAGTCTCAGTTGTCATGTATTTGCCACCGGAGGTTTGTTGTGCTCCATTTGCGTAATATTTGGGATCATCACAAAGAATAAAAAGGAATGTGTTGTTCATGCTTCAAAAAATAAAACTGGGAAACATGATGCACAAAAAAGCCTTGATAATGGGTTTATAGCGATTCAGATGTTATTCATCAGGTGCTGGCAGTGGTCACATCATTGACTTTATGCCACAACTGGTGCATGGGCCGTAGTCCAATTAGAGTACACAGTGCACCTCAGCAGGCCAGGTGCCCAGACTGCTCAACAACTAGTGCAAAGCAAAAGTGTGCAGACTTTACAGGATATCAGGGACTTAAGATCTAGCTTATAGTATTTACAAAAAGCCAAATAAATTAATGAGAATGGGATTGCTGCCATCAGTGGGCTCGTCTCCAGGTTGCACATTTTTCCTGTCGCAATCAACTTTGATGAACTTTGACACATAAATTTCAAGCCATCTTGACACTGCTGACCTTTGAGGGAACAGACAGGCAGACAATCAAAACTGGAGAAAGCTTCCATAGATTGCACCATCCACTTTTACTACACCCTCCAATAAACTCCTTCAAAAAAGAGTAATGGTTTGCATACAATTATGAGAAATTGGTCAGTGGAAGAGACAGGAGTCAATGGTATAAACACATCTTTTGAATAAAGAGGCTGCTATTACTCAGGAGGTAGAGGTCAAGCCAGTGCTTTGCATGGTAGCTTGGTGCCATCAGTGTGTGAGAGTGTGTGAGAGGAGAGGTGAGTAAGAGGCAAATTGCTGGATAAAAGCACCTTTTACTGGGAATGCAGTTCATTTAACTCATTCTTAGCTAATGGGCTACCTAATTGACAGTAGGCTGGCTAGCTCATGAAGTATTCTCCTTTCAGTATCTTTTTTTATTGAATGAAATGATGTTTGATCCTCAGCGTCGTAAGCCTCCATTAGGTGGAGTTGTGTTGCTACCCCATCTTCCCTCGGATCTCCACAAGCGATGTGAGGACTCTTAAACTTCACCTGAGCCTCCATCGGCATATGGGTGAGTAGATAATGGCTGAATTTTCATTTTTGGGTGCACTATCCCTCTAAGGGAGCTGTATGCGTCATTCAGAGCATATAAATGATTAAGAAACAGGGCCGGGATTGTGTGCACGCAGTTCTCAACATGAAGGTGGCTCAGCCAGGGGCTCACAGCTAATGGTGCTAACTCAATAAACAGTGCTAATAACAACCAACAGTGCTGACAGAGCTAACATTGTCAACCTGGGGGGGGGGGGGAATTGGAGGCCGCGACTATGCCATCTCAGTATCAGCAGTAACCACCGTATGAGTGCAGTGCAGAGTGGCGGCAATTAGCCAGTGCAACACACTCAAGGGGACTCACATGCACGAACAGACGGGCCATCTACCATCTACCACAACAACACACAGCTCAGATTGCCCGACAGAAAGGTAGCCTGTCTTCATTTTCTGCTCAGCAAACCATTAGCCTACTGCACTACATCTTTACACAGCAAACAGTGGTTTGCTGCAATATTAATGTTCTGAATCTCACATACAGCTGCGTAAAGCTGGAAAGACAGCTTCAAAGATTCCTCAGTGCAGGAATAATTTTTATTCTCCATCTCATAAAAGGCTAAAAAACATTTTTACAGCTAGTCTGTCTCAATTACTCTTTGTTTCCTATAAATCTGTCGACTCTAAAGATGTCACAAATAAAGCAAATTCAAGAAATGTGTAATTTTTAGTCATACTCTTCCCAGAGCAGTAAGTGGGCAAAACCTATTTCTGTGACACGATTATTAGTTTTGTGAGCGATTGAAATAGAGCCAATACAGATGTTTCTTCTCTCCACTCCCTGGCATTGTGATTACACGGTTGCTGGCGGTCACATGTTGAGACTACCTCCATACACGGCGCTGTCATTTCATCCTATTGAGACCAATGGCATGCTTGATCCAGGCCCTTTTCATTTGCTCCCACAGATCCCCTTTTCTCACCCATTCAACCTTGATGGCTCCTTTCACACCACTGTCTGCACCCTCCCCTGGTAGCACAATGAACACCAGTCGGCCGCCCTGTCTCCCAGACAGACTTTTATCTGTTGAGAAGCCCACAGCTCGTGGAAAGCCTTTTGTTACCTATCTTCGAGGTGGCTGAATGGCTCTGTCCTTTGATTTGTACCTTGCCATTTTTCCCTCACACTGGATATTTCTTTCTCACACTTTTCAGATGTGACAAAAGTAATCCTCTGTCTTGGCTATTGGATACCTGACTCGTTTTTTGACATAGTCCAAGCCCTCAGAGCTTCTTGTTGGGCATCTTGATAAAAGTCTTCCATGAATAGAATACGCATGGATGATGGATGGCATCACATCTTGTAAAGACATCAGTCACTAGTTGGGGAAATATACATTTTGTTTGTGTTTTATCGCATTCAAACGTTCACTAAAAATATTGAAGCCCTTTCTAATCCGTGAAGAAAAAACACAACAGGCACTGGCAGTTATAGGCTTAGAGGTAGAATGTTATAGTTGAGGAATACAGTAGCGGTGGCCTGTCTTTGAGTGCACATCTGCAACATTCACAACCTTCATCCCTTATAAATGCCCCCCTTTTCTCACTCTACTGTTAACAGAAAGCCGACAACAATCTTCTCCCAGCAGAGTGAGTGGCGGTGTCGGACAGGAATCAGCCTTTATATAGATTGTAATTGTTTCTCCCTGCTCATGCGTCTCTCTTCCCATCCATCTCTCTTTTTTTCCCTGTTTCGGGCAGGTTTCAACCGCACAAGGTCATTGCTCTTAGGCAGCCGCAACTCGGCTTTATTGTTCCAGCGGGTCAGCGGGTCCGACACACATCACAGCTATTATTCCTCAGGAACAAATGGCCGTCCCACGCTTTGATCTATGGCCTTCCTTCTCAGACACTTCCATAATACCCTTGACAGGATTTCTTTTTTGTCCTGTTCCCGTTTTTGGTGATGATCCATCTCTTTTTACCACCTCTTCCTCTTAAAGTGCCATATCATTGGTGAGAGTGATTTATAATTGCTGATTTGATAGAGTAGGTGATGGTTGACATATTTTTGTCTTATGAATGTAGGCGATATGAATATAAATTTAAACCACGCTCTGGTGGAATGCCTTTGGTTTTATCTCTTGGATGTTTACAACAGTGTAGCACAGATACACAGTGTTTCTAATAAAACTTTTCCCCTGGAAACAGGATGTAAAGATGTCTCACCTTTGTTAGTGAAACATGGAGTTGGTACAATATTTGTGTCTATAAAGTATTGCAGAGACGTTCAGCCTGACATTGAGCTTTGGTAAATCCTCCCTGTATTTGAGAGAAACAAGATTTTAGACTTTTGAAGGCATATTTAACCTCTGGCCAAGATTTCAGCCGCACTCACCTACAACAGCGACATCAGCTTGTGTCTGATTAATGAGTTTTGCGCTGCATTTTGAGCCGCTCTCGTCAGAAGTCCAACAGTAGGATCATTTGGGCGACCCCCACTGCCCCTGTTTTACATATGAATAAGAGGCTTATCATTTGTGGCATTGCAGGCTGGGAATGGGCAGAGGCGGGTGTGTGAGCGAGGGCAGCGTGGCACTGCCCAACAGAGTGTTTTCTTTTTTTTTTTTCTGCATCCTCCGATTTCGATGCCAAGGTTGGAGCCCTGCTTTAAAACACTCGGGGTCTCTGGTAACGAGCTTTGAGCTCATTGCTAAAAGCCCCTCAAAACATACCTGCCCCATGAATAATGGATGGGAGTTGGGGGTCTCTCACGCAACACCAGTGTGCATGAGGTTTAATTACGCAGAACTAGTCAGCCTCAGTGATGGATGCACTGACAGGTGGGCTTAGTGACTCAGGCTGAAAAAAGAAACACACACACACACACACACTTACACTTACTTTCGATAAGTCTCCTATAGAAGCTATAACATCAGTCAGGAATGACGTTAATTTAAAAGAGCCTTTAAAGCCATACCAGACTACTGTGTGTGTGTGAATTTAGTGTTATGCTTATTTTCACACTTTTGCATATCACTCTAAACTTTATGTTATTCATGCATACATTTCAGTAAAAACAGTATGCATGATTCTTTAAAAAAAAAAAAAAAAGCAAGACGATAGAAGAGACTTAAGAATAAGCAACAGTGAAATTAAGAATTTAAAATATGTAAGGGCATGCATGCGTTCCTGTCACGGGGAGGCCTTGAATATTGAACGCCAACACGTCTAAGTTCCCCTGTGCCATATGGGCATTTGTGTTGTTGTAAGACATACAAACCCACTATTATAGCACAAGTATTATCTAGTTGCACCTGAATTCCCTGCAGCCCATCCACATGCATAATAAATCCAGGAAATGTCAGCTGTGAGGCCTGGGGGAGAACCGTGCCATTTGTTTAAGCTCTGGCTTGCAATACAGCCTAGTGCCATTGATGTTTGGATAGAAGTGAATGAATAAAGAATGCCGGCACTTGCATGTCAATCAGGGGTTTACAGGACCCCGAACATGGTGAGCCTTAAGCCAACATATGTTGCTCATACACAAAAAGCCCCTAAAACAATAATGCAGACGGATGTATTTTGATCAATGCTGCTCCAGTCATCTCGCACACATGCATATTCACACATCTGCCAAGGTGTCACAGCAGGAAGTGATTAGCAATTTCATTAACAGGTGCAATAAAGCAGAAGACCACACTAACGTAGCATTACCAAGATGTCCACTTAAAAAACACAAGTCATTTAAATATAATTCAGCTGTGAAGTGTGTGTTGATTCTGACTAGCGTGTTGAAAACCACAACAGGCACAGTTCTGTTGTTTTAATAGACTTTCTGTTTAGCATCTGACAGCATATTGAAAGAGTAGCCCGGAGCTTTTCGTCTCTGTCCGACTGACTGACTGTGGGTTTTTGGTTGCTGACTCCTGGAGGCCCAGAAGTTTCCACTGGCTTGTTTTTCATTCCCACAATCCCTTTCCCTGCTAGCCAAATCACTGAGCTATGACTACAGGCCTGGTTGGAAGTCCTTATCTGCTATCATTAAAGATGCATTTATTCCATTGCCTCAGGTGCTTGTGGGTGTTTGTGTGTGTATGTGTGTGCTTTCAAATGCCTTTTTTCCTTGTTTGCATGTCTGTGCACAGTTGATCCATGTGTGTGGAAAAAAAAGAGAAGAAGCGAAACAGAGGAAGGGGGTATAAATGTTTGTGTGTGTATGTGTGGGTGGCTTCAGGGGGGTCCTGTGTGTGGAAGTGGATAAGGCTTTGTGTGTTTCTGTGCATCTGCCTGTGATGTGTGTGTATTCTCCAAGGTTAACACACTCCTCCCACACTAGGCTGATCTAAATAGAGACAGAGCCAGGGTAAATGGGGATCAGAAGTCAAGCGCTGGCAACCATGCTAAATTATCGGCGGAAATCAACGCTGTCCTCATTAATTACACAAAAGGCCGTTAGTCATTTCCACCCTCCCTCACCAGCCCGCCCTCCCAACGCCTCTCAAACTAACTGATGCTTCTCCAGTGATTTCTCTCACTTTTGCGCACACATACAGCATACTCACAAATTCCGGCATATTTTATACTCTCGCACATACGCACACACGAGAAAGCAGAACAAGGGCACAGATGAAAGGAGAATCTGTCTTTGCCGCTGACATTGGAACAGAGCAACCAAAAGATAATGTAGTCTGTGAGTCACGCTCACCTTGAGTCCTCTCCCCCTTTCATTACAGCTTTCGTCTTCCACTAAAGGTAGCCGTGTTGTTGTTATCTTCCCAACAATCACTTCAATAATTTATGGCAATGAAACTAAGAGAGGTGTGCTCTGCATATTGTTGTTGATAAGAGGCGAAGCGTCTTCATTCACTGCAATGAAGAGCCGTGACAGCTTTTTAAAGTGGCTGTTCTTTTACCTTTTAGATACAAAGAGTTGCAGTGTTTGTGCAAAATAAACCCAGGTACTGTAAGTAGTTTCGTTGGTTAAATGCCTCATTTGAATTTCATAGTAGCAGAGAGGAACATCAAGAGTACAGAGTTTGATGCTCTAATTTCAGGTTAATAAAAGTGTTATATTGAAGCATCTGCTTTTTTAATTTCTTCTGGCATGTTCTGCAGATGGAAGTAGTTACATGGAGATTAGCATGGAGCACAACAGGTAAAATATTTTTATGGTGTTAGAAAGGCATTGCTCCACATTTTGGAAAACACGCTTATTTAGTTTCTTGCCGGTAGTTTGATGGGAAGATTGATTCAAGTCAAGTTTGTTGGCTAAGTGTAAATATAGAGCCAGGGGATCGTTTGCTTAGCTTAGCATAAAGACTAGAAGCAAGGGGGAAAACTAGCCTGTTGTGGTTTTTCCTTGGAGCTACAATCATGGACATAGCTACCCTGACATCACCCATGCGTTTGTGGACTGCTGTTTTAGGAGCATTTCAGTTGTCGCCATCTTGGTTTATTGGAACCAGAGGTGACCATACTTGGGCGTGAAGCTGCAGCTGTGGGGGAGAAAGCGCTGGATCTGACTGAGAATGAGGACACTATTGGCAGACAGCCCGTCAATCAAGCAGCCACACCCTCAAACAGCATAATTTTGTGCCTTGAGAAAATGTATTTGTTTGGTTAAAAAAAAAACATTCAAGCCCTGAACAATTGTTCGCAAATGTTGAAATTAAACTGAAGTTTGACATTTTAACATGGGGGTCTGTGGGGGTTTATTGTTTTGGGGCCAGTCTCAAGTGGCCATTCAGTTAGCTGCAGTTTTTGGCACTCCCGTGTTGGCTTCATTTTTCAGCCTCAGGTTCAGGTTGCTGCTTTGGCCACACCCACTCCTGATTTAAGCTCAACCTCGCCTGTTCTGTGTACAGTTCAAGATACAGATATAGATAAAAGTGTACTCGCTCATCCCTAGTGGTCAAGTTAAATTGTGATAAAACATAGTATTCCTCCAGGGTAGTCTTCACATGTACTTCCTTGAATTTCATGCAGAAAGCAGTCATTATGGAGCTAGTTGAAGCATGCAACTGCAAGTAAAACCACAACATTTTTTCCATTTCTGTTTGGCCACTTTAGAATGAAAATACAGATAGTATTTTCTCACCCTCATGCCGACAAGAAGTCCAGTGTAGTTTTTAATCCACAAAACTCGTTAGGGGTATCGAAGGATAACAGCTGACCAGAATAACAGCTACACTTGAAGTGCATGGAACCCACATCCTGAAAATGTAATAAAACTCCGCTAATGCATTTCAAAAATGTCAGAACAGCTTGGCCTTCATAATTTGAGTGCCCTGAAGCCGTGGCATGCAAAATTGACTTGAAAAGATGAAATTTACATGGCAACTCGCGCGAGACTCGAGAACTAGCACTATAGACATCAGCTAGTCTCACTAGCTGTTACTCCGTTCAGCTGTTATCCTCCGATACCCCGAACGAGTTTTGTGGATTAAAAACTACACTGGACTTCTTGTCGGCATGAGGGTCAGTAAGTACTGTCTGTATTTTCATTCTAAAGTGGCCATTTCCTTTAACATGTTGATTAGTTACCTACAGAGGTGGTGATAAGCTTGTTTTTTTTTTTTAGCTGAAAATATCTAATTATACGTATACTTTAATTGGGCACAGTCAAACTACCCTTTTCCCCCTGCTTTGAGCCAGTGAGCTAAGCTAAGCTAATTGCCTTCTTGCTCTTGCTCCACACAGTGATGTGAGTGGTGTCGATCTTCTTGCCTAACTATTCGCAAGACAGTAAATAACCAAATTTCTGAAAAGTGCTGAGTTATTCTTTTAAGGTATATTGAAGCATGATGCAGAAAAATGGGAAAACATTTTCAGTAGTTTAAATCCTGCTTAAAACTAATGAATCATAAAATGCATATATGGATATTTTAAAGTTTTCTTTCTGCCTGATTTACTTTAATGAAGGCTGGGTTGGTTAAATGGAGATTGGAAAACATAAGAAATTTACCAGCATCATCTTTAAATGTGGATGGTCAAATATAGAAACACCGTTTTAAACTCCATTTGGTCTTCAAAGTAAAGCGATTCTGTCACCTCTTATTTTCTGTGTTTGCTTATTATTAGAATCCAGGAATCAATGCTGTCCTGTAATTTGGTATTGGAATATATTATAGTAATGACCCTGACTTTGGCCATGGTTGTGAGAGGTCAACGTCAATATTTTTTGAAATAACCTCTATTTCTAACCTGCAAGTAGTTGTCATAGCTGTACTTTATCTGTGGTCTTTCCATGTTAATCTTGAAACCACAAAATGAAAAGTAAGACCCAGAAAAGGCAGGTTGTGCCTGAAAATAATTCAACTGCATGCTGATTTCCTCCGTTCCAAGGAGTTAGTTGGGGTCTTAAAGAAAGCCATTCATTATTTCCCAGCTGAGGTGGATTACTCGTCGACGGGTGCTGTTTGACATTTACCGTATGCATTTCATTATTGGAACTGACCTGGAAATTAACGGCAGCTTCTCAGAGCCTCAGCTCCAGCACCCCCCCACCCTCCCCATGTGCAACTCGCCAAAGCATTGACCCTCTCCTCGTCTCCCTCCTGACCTTTCAGTACTGCATTATTTAACGCACACAAATCCCACACAGACCGCCACTGAATGCTAGGAAAAGGTATTGACAGAGACATATGGCTGCTGGTGGATAACATGCATAATTGAGGGGTAGGAAAACAGGTTATATCCCTGGCTGAGGTGTGTGAGACGAAGACACCGACCTTGGTCCTCTGTGCCCACTGCGGTGGGACTAGACCTCTGTTTGAACGCCTGGCGCTAATTATTCAATCATGTTGAACTACACGGTATAAAAACCCTGTACTGTGGCCATATTTTATCTCTGGGAAACACGAGTGCTGTAGTTTAGCACACAAAGACTGGCAATGCTGCAGACTGTTTCTGACCAGATTTGGAGACTGTTTTTATTGGATTAACAAAGGGCAATGTCATTCCAAATTCCTGTCATATGTCCTATTATATATATATATATATATATATATATATATATATATATATATCATATGTTGCACTCACTAAGTGTGTGAGAAGATGCCATGTGACACTTTCTAATGTTACAATGAAAAAAAAATGTAAATTGAAGCCTGATTCGAGTTAAAATGCATATCACGCATTTATATCACGCAAGCCAAACATTTACAATGGCTTGTGACAGACAAAAGATTGCAAAAGATCCCCTTTTACAAGTTACACGTAAAAAGGAAAGGAAAAAAGAGTCTATTTTATCAAATCCTTAAAGACCACCAGCTAAATGTACCTGATGTGGTTGTCTGCGATTCACTGTCCCAGACCAGAGGACAACTTCCTCTCAGTGGCAGCACTTTGATGACTATCTGAAAAGTGTCACAAGGGGTCCAAAAAAGCAATTTAATAATTAACAAGAGTTTACAAGAAAACCAAAGAAAATAAATGATAGCGTGGTGGAGGAGGACAATGAGTCGACATTAACAATCAGGTCTGCCAGTGAATAACGAGCTCGCCCCCAACATTTTAATTAGCAGCCCGCCGGACGGCACAGTGATTAATGAACACTATTTGATTTCAGCGTTGCTCTGAATTAATAACAAATTGACATTTAATGAAAATTACTTACTGCAATTGGAATTAAAGCCGCTTTTTGCCCCTTTATGCACCACAGAATAATAATAAATACAAATGTTGTTATCCCCAATTGATCATAAACATGTGTTGAAAGAGATATCAAAGGTGATGGGATTGAGTTATGGGAGGATTTTGCAAACAACATTAACAGCAGCAATTATCTTTTCATTGCTTCGGCTCTGAGCAACGGGAGAGCAAATTTCACTCAGCTGTTTATGTACATCTTCTGTTGTGCCGCGCCTCAGTTGGAAATACAGCTCAGGGGCGACGATGGGAAACCACCGGGTTAAGGTTTCAGTATGCTTCAGACAAGTGTATAAAACACCCTTTTCAAGGTGGGATTGGAGGGGAGGAAGGTTGGTCGCATCTGACAATTTTTTGTAACTCTCTAAAAGAGACAATCAGACAATCACACCTATGATACGCAGGAAGTGGCCAGTGCAGAAGTGTGACTGTTGCCTCTCTGCAGCTCTCTGGCCTAAACTATAGGCAGGTTCGGAGGAAGGCCCAGGCCGTATTGAACTGTCGTGGTGTCCCCCTGCAGAGGTAGTTGGAGCTCCTACATTCAGGCTGTAGATACAGAGCTCCTGGTCAGAGGACAAAAACACACAAAGTTACTTTTCTTTTCACAGCAGAATTTGCAAGTGATCCTGGCACGTAAGCACTTAACGTATTCAGCTGTTCCTCGCTCTGTCCTCATTTGAAATGATCTTGCTATTTGTCTAGATCTTGTTTTAATCATGTTGTTAACAAAAATTCCACCATGTCTTAAAGCACAAAACCCGATGCATTTACTTACTATTAATATTTAAAAAATAAGAAATCCAAATTGTTTTTGCTGTTGAATCCTAACCATATGCAGGTGTCAAAGTTCTGAGCGTTGTATACACTCTATCCCCCTGGGCCATGTAAAGTGCTTCCCTTTTTCAAAAATAAAGCATATAGCATGAAGCATAATCTAGCAAAGGCATTTCCCTCCAAATCAAATAGTGCAAAAAATATATATATATAAACATAGTTTGTAGGAGACAGGGTTGAGGTAGACAGTACATCAAAAACTGAGGCTGAGGCCGACAGAGTTTGGACCAAGTTACTTTAGGCATCAGTAGTACAAAAACTATTGCAAAAAAAGTGTTTACTATTATATCAGCCAGTGCGGAGGCTGCACTTGAATTACAAAATCTCAACTTTATTCTTGCAGCATTGCATTTGTGTGTTTGCTCTGAGCCTCTGAATTCTCCCCAGCCTCTTGCTGGAGATCAAACACTTCATTTGTCTTGGTAGGGGTTGTGGCGCAGCATCCACCAGGTGAGCCTGTACCCCGAAGCATGGTGGCCACCTGTTGGCGTTTCAGCCCGTGATGCCTTCGACACAGACACACTAGCCTGAGGTTCTTTTTTCTCCTCAGCTGCCTCCCTCCCCGGCCCACCACGCTGCACTTTTATTTCAGAATGCAGAACCTAACTGACCACATAGAGCTCCAATCAATATTTTTGCTCCTCTGAAGATCAAAAAGGGCTTTGTTTATGTGTATTTCGGTGAGTCCAGTTCTGCAGTTGAGGAGCCCCTCTGTGATTACTGCTCCATGCAGAGTCCACCTCTGTTCATTTGTCTGTATGAATGTCTGCTCTCCACTTTATTACTACGCCCTCATGTTGGTCTGCACTCTGTTCTCGACAAAGAAGAGGGATGATTACTTTCTTATGTTAGTGCGCATGTGTTAACGCATGCTTCTGTGGAGTCCAGTGTAAATTATGTCCTTGTGTCTATTTTCAATGAAGAAACAGACTCATTTCAACGTCCTGTTGTATTTCGAGGAGTCGTTCTGTTAGTACATTCCAATCAGAGTGCCTCTCAGCCCTTTAATGGCAACAGCAAACAGCTAGGGTTTGTTTGGCTTTTATCAATGTTTGATAAAAGCTCCGAGCTTCACACCAGAAGAGTCTGTGTTTCAGTTTTGCACAAGTATCCCGTGCCTCTCATCCCTGCACATTGTTTGCCTCGCAAAGATTCCTGCCCCAGATGATTTATGGGTAATATTGCTGTCTTGGATTTAGTTAGGCTTGGGTTTTGTGATACCTGTCTGCTTATAGAATTACCAAAGATGTTGACTGAGATGCTGTAATGATGATACATTCACCAATAATGCCTCCATCCAGAGGAGCAATATCCAGCTCCATGGCACCGTTCAGAGTGTCACAGCTGTTTAATATTAAGATGTGCAACTTGCTTCTTATCAAATGAGTGTGATTTTTTTTTTTTTTATTTATGACAATTAAAATGTAATATATTTCACTGTTTAATGTTACTATCAAGCTGATGATGTCTTAAAGGAATTCTTCACCCCCCAAATGATCCTACGTATATCAATTACTCACCACATGTTACGTAGAATTCGGGAAGAAAACTTTGTTTGTCTCGCACCCCTCCACCAAGAACAAACAACGAATCAGAAGGCAGAGAAAAGTTTCGAATAACTGATGTCATTTACAGTACTACCACATAAGCAGTCTCACACAAGACAAGTTCCTGTGCTGCCTATGCAGAGATGAACAAGAAGCAGACCCCTGTGTCTTTGATTTACAGTATTAAGAATTTTCTCCATTTTCAGACTCTTTGTTCACCAGAGGCATGCAAGAAAATTAGGGCTGACCCCGACTAATATATACTAGTCGACCAATAGTCATCATTTAGGGCCATTAGTTGACTAGTCGCCCGCATATTTACGATATTAATTTAGTGGAAGAGCAGGTGCCCCATGTACAAGGCTGCTGCTGCAGCGGCTCGGGTTCGAATCCAGCCTGTGGCCCCTTGCTGCATGTCACCCACACTTTGGATTTCCTGCCCGACATGTTATTAACTAGCCTGTGTAATAACTGCAATCAGGGGCTGTACACATGCCGCATCTTTAACTGCCTGGAAATCACGAGGTCAGGCGCTGGGTGCTACTCTTGTGCCTTTTTGGTGCCAGCTTTCAAGAGCGCGGCAGCAGGTTGCGTTTGAGGTTGCTGAGCAACCTTAACAAACAATGTATAGCCTATTTGCCTGAAATCCTGAGTGCAGAGCTGATCTTCTTCCAGGTACTGTTTATAAGTGTGTAGGCCTATCGTCCGTAGGACAGATACAAAGCTCTGGCAGCCCTACACTAATATGATCAACTTTTCAGACTGAATATTTACAGAAGAAAGGACAGCTGTCGGCTGTGATTGGTTTGTAACGTGTCCTGTCTGACTGCTGAGCGTGGCCTCTTCCTGTGTCCGTCCTTTCAGATTAAATCCCTACATGGTCCAGTCATACAGGTTTTAATTTATTTTGACAAGGCGCAGCTGCTAATAGAGTTTCATGCTTGTTTTTTTTTTTTTTTCTGCGACCAGTGGAATCTTGCTAACTAATGATCTTTATAGTCAACTAAAGTTTGGTCAACTATTAGGGGGCAGCCCTAAAGAAAATAGTTTTTTATCACAAATTGAAAGTAAGACAGGGCGAGTAAGTGACATACAAATGATCATTTGGGGGGGGGGGGGGTGATGTATTCCTTTAAACATATAGTGTCAATCACCGGCCACAGCTATAATTTTAAAAGGTATTTTCTATATGATGCAATAGGATGGGGTCTAATATGTTTTTATGCAGTCAGAGACACTGACTGGTGATATTTTCTGATTTCTGTGTTCCCCTAAATAAGATTTCTTGACCACAACCCCCAGGTGCCTCCGAACATAACATTCATTGATTTGCACACCTAACAATATGGCCTCCATTGTATATCACCCTGTAGTTGTTATTTACGCTCACATACTGTGTTGTTACAGTTTCATGAATAATGAAAAACAATCCATCAGTCAAAGAGCGAGGAAGGGAATCATCTTACTGTCACAGCATTTAGATGAAAAATCACACCACGCACTACATTTCCACAAAATGCCCAAGACATTCACAGAGGTGTTTATTGGCCAACTGGCGATGTCTCACAACGAGACGCTTCAAATCGCCCCAGGGAAAGAGACGTTTGGAGCAATAACAAATTAGACATTGAAATAAGACGACTCAATAGCACAGCAGACAAATTGCAGGAGCCGGGCAGTGCTCATTAATTCTAACTATGGGCTCCTCAGCTGCATTGATCATATCCTCCATTTATTTCAGTAAACGGTGAAAGACTGAGTGATATGATATGAAGATGGCATTGGTGTTCCCTTTCTGGCTAACCCCAGGTCACCACTGAATATTAATATCAAGCACATTATACTGTATGTATGTGATGTTTACCACATCAGAGCAGATATATTTACCGTTGCCACAAGCCGGGATGGTGTGAAATCACTTACGCGTGTTGTTTTCTTTCACATCCTTTCTAATCGAGTTGGAGAGGTGTAAACAATGAGGGTGGAGCCTAGGAGATGCTATGCCCAAACATGTCCACTATCATCAGATCTGAGAAGAGAATAATGAATGCAGGCGAAGGGCTGATAATAAATAAGTGGAACACAGCACAGTCAGCCTTCACAAACTTAATAGAAAGTTATGAGTGTATCAAGATGTGTCTGGTGCTTGAGTCCAACAAGGGAGAAGTCAATGATTGTTCAGTGCTGATGACAGCAATCAGAAGGCAAGCTCTCCCCTGGTTGCTGTGGGGTTTGGGTAATGGTAGTGGAGTACATATCTAAGTACCGAAGGGAACAAGAGACCTGACAAGGTTTAAAAACTTACACTCCACTATTAAGCTCTATAAAAACAAAGTTCTGACCCCAAACCTTATGTGCTGAGAGAAAAACTGCTTTATAAGCCATCCAGGGGGCAGGAAATCCTGAAGAAGCCAACACAGTCTCATCACAGCTGGTCAATGCTTGGTCAGTGGCCCTACTGTATATGTCAAAATATGGCACTCTGGGTACCCCTCTAGCATCAGTTTTGGTCGCTCAAGAATGGCGTATCAGTTTAAACTCATTACATGCATTGTGACCTTTTAAAAAAAACCTTCATTTTCACAGGAAATCATAACAACTTGGCTTAAAATAAGTATGTTTGTCACTAACATACATATCTAGAGTAGTGTGCTACACATACTAGCCAACAACGTTGTTATTAAAATAAATCAATTTACTTTTGGTTTCACATACGAAAAGAAAACAGACTCTCGGGTAAAAGATCAGAGTTTGTCTAACCCATCCACCTCGCCTCCTACTTGCCCTATGTGGACTTGCTTATACCATGATAGTTGCTCAAATTGTCAGAAAATGCCTCCATCCAGTGGATCTCATGCTGCTGCTAAAGGGTGCCTTGGAGTGTCTGTATCTGATAAGTCGGGAGAGAGATCAGGTTGGAGTAACTGCAACCACGACGCCCTCACTTTTAGAGATGCAGCATCGTCCACCAACAGCAAAATACCATATCAGAATCAGAACACAGAATACACAGAATAGACATATAGCTGGGTTTCTGAAGAGCTGCATACAGTCACTGGGGCTCACGCTAGCTAGCTTTTGTTGATGATGATGATGATGATGATACTTCTGAACATCGATATTAGGCTGACTGGTTGTTATACCATAATGTCTTCTTTTACATTTCTATAAGTGTTAAATACAGAATATTTAACGTTGGTGTTTTTACCCAGCTTTGTCTCAAAACAATCTGGGTAGTGTAAATAATCATAAGGTGATTTTTCTACATTTACACAATTTCAGTTCCCTTTTTACTGGACCCAAAAAGTAAATTAGAAAACTACAGCTAGTGCAGAATGCTGCAGCCAGAGTGTTGACGAAAACAAGGAAAATGGATCACATAACGCTCGTGCTTACATCACTACACTGGCTATCTGTATGTTTTAGAAGTGATTTTAAAGTCCTTTAATCTATCTGTAAAGCTATAAATGACCTTGCCCGTCCATACATCAGAGATTTTCTATCATTTTTTGTTCTAGCCAGATCACTAAGGTCCTCCACTGCTTTACTTTTAAATGTTCCTCATGTGTCCCATAAAAGTACTGGTGAGAGCGCTCTGTTTTTAAGCCCCTACACTGATTCACTGCCTCTGGAAATTAGGATGGTGAGCTCTCTCTGTGTTTTTAAACTTAAATTAAAAATCCTACCTTTTTAATCTGCAGCAACATTACAGTATTGATTATTACATTTTAACCATTGTTTTTTTTTTACCTTGTTCTATCTCTCCTGTTTATTTTTATTCAACTTTTTTATTTACTTATTTACTCTCTTTTTATTCGATGGACTTTTAATCATCTTTTTTGTTAGCTTGTTCTGTTTTGTTTGGTTTATTTTTTTAATATTTCATTGTCCGTTTGTAATTTTCTAGTCTTCAGAACTTTATGTTTACCTGTGTGTGTTATCCTTCAAATTGTGTCTTTGTTATTCCAATTTCGCCACGTGAAGCACTAAGGGCTGCATGTTTGTAAGAGAGGTGTTGTATAAATAAAGATGAGTTGAGTTGAGTTAAATGAACTGTGATAAACTTCCCTCTATCTAACCAGAGCCTAAACAGCCCTCCTTACCCACTGGCTCTCAGGCTGTTGCTGGAACTATAGGCTGTACTTACACATTTTCATAGAGGCCAAAAACACTGAGACCAATCTCTAAGACTAGGCAGCACTGATCAAATATAAACCAGGATTCTGTTCCTGAGTTGCCTATTTGTCGCCTCAAATGTTATTAGAAACATGTTTTATCTTACAGTTTAATTGTAAGAGATCGAGATTGTTTCTTGCCAGCCAGCCACTATTGTTTCAAATTGATGTGTCCGCATTAAGTCACCCACCAGCGGGAGTGTTTATTGGTCTAGTGTACGATGAGCATTCTGGTAGTTGTACATTTTTTCCCTCATGAGCAAAAGCATCCTTTTTGTCTGTTTTTCTCTGGCTCTGTAGCACCAATTTCAAAAGCATTTGCATCTTTTTTCTTTTATTATTATTATTATTATTATTATTATTCATTACTGTATTATTTATTTTATTTCTAATCTTTCTTTTATTACGTTTTATTCAGAATTGATCCTTAAAATGTTCTTCAAATATGGCATGTTTGCTTATACGTCTTTAAGCGTCCATGCACCACACGTACTCTGCAGGAAGTGTGTACTGGATGCCGTGCACAGGGAGCTGGAACATTCAGGCATGTGCAGTACAGCTGTGCACATGACCACAGCAAGACAAGCAAAACTCCCAGGTTGCTTAGATTTCCGTAAAGGCCCATTTAGCTGACCCTTGCTGGAGATATAGGAACCAGATAGAAGAAAAAACAAGAGAGAACAAAGACAGTGTGAGTGAGTGAGGAGAGGCAGGATGGAAAAGAGAGAATAAGATGGAACTCAGAGAGACGACCACCTCTTGGGGATTGGACTGTCAGGGAAGAGAAGAAGGGGAGAGAGGTGAGCAGGGATAAGTTAATGACTAGTATAGTGGGAAGTGGGGGAATACTGGCAGAGTCGGCTCTCGATCCATGCCATTTAACAACATAATGTCCCCCGGCTAATCCCACAGGCAGATATGGAATCCTCTTTCCTCTTAGTTATATTCTTCTTAGTCATATTTTTCCTCTTTTCTTTCTACTTTTGCTTTCCACTTGCAAATAAGACACACCACTACTGGAAGTGCTGATTTTCTTCTAAAGAAAAATTATTTTCAGTTGCCAAAGTGAACTCTTGTCATCGCAATTAAATGTACACTTTCACCAAGGTGACTGAATTATGTCCAACAGTGTTACAAATTGTCTTGCTTGTATTAACAGATACACAATGATATTTTTCTCTCAGGAAGGTCGTCATTTTCAGTCATTATTAACACTTTCATCCACTAAACCTCTGCACAGTGTGTCGTTTCTGAGAAGGGTTTATTTCACATGAATTTCCGCAATTATATTCATGAAACATCTCAACCCACATTTGAGATTTTGCAAAATATCTTCTTATCATTGTCTTTAACCCCAGACTAACAGATCTAATAATGGAAGTAGCTACTGTGACGCCACCCATTGGTTGATGGACTGCCAGAGTTTGACATTTTTGCCATTGCCATCTTGGGTTTTTTTGTTTCTTTTTTTTTTTTAGACAGAAACGACCATGTTTGGATGAAAGGCTGGATCTGATTCACAGACTGAATTATATAAAAACCACCCCCATACAGTTGTCATGAATGTTGATATTAGTCATTGTTTCTGCTGTGAAGTCAAACATTTTAACATGGGGGTCTGTGGGGATTGACCCGCTTTTGGAACCAACCTTTAAGTGGCCATTCAAGGAACTGCAGCTATGGTGCTTCTGTGGTGTCTTCACTTTTCACTTAACAGCTTATCTGTAACTCGATTATAGAATATATGTGTCGCACACTCTGGCTCCATATGCATGGATCTGCCCGCGCATCACTAATTCACGTCATCAGCTCATGCATTGAGTGACATAACAAATAAATGTTCCCTGAGTAAGAGCGAGTGTCTGCTACTGACCACTCAACAGACTACAGTGTTCACAGCTCCAGCTTTTAGTACCAGATCTGTGTGCTAAGTATCCCAACAGAAGGGGTACCGAAAATGGGGACAGTTCCATTGGTACCATCCACAACTTTTCACAGTGGAAACAGAAAAACAGTGTACCGAACTGAACTGTACTGTACCGTACTGCTTGGTGGAAATGGGGCTTTAGAGGCCCTTAAAAAATCAAGACCTTTAAACCAAACAGTGTCAAGAACTATAGCCAATCACATGTCATTAAAACAAACAACAATAGCCACTATATATTCTACTACATTTCAGTTTAACAAACATTTTTCAGTTCACCATATTCAAAAATGCTAAAATACAGAAGTATTGAGCAGATTACCGATAAATAAATAGCACAAGTTTAGACATCAGCTCTAAATGGAATCATGAACAAAGATTCTTTGCTTAGACCCATACGTATGCCTGCTACACATCAGGTTTTCAAATATTTGAGTAAGTCTGGTAACAACCGCCTCTTAGTGGTTTTCTTTTCAATTCTGCCCTAAAATGTAGAAAAGTTTGTGTTCAATGACACAGCCATTAACCATCTTTCATTGATGATAACCCTGAGCATTAATTAAATATAACTATTTAATGCATTCTTTTGGATGCTAGATAGCTGTGGAGTATGTAAGGTATTTAAGGTGAAGGGGCAAAAGGGTATGTGAGATCATAGGAGAGGTTAAGGTTAGATCCCTGCTAAAGATATGGGATTATTTATCCCCTATTCGATTCAGGTATGGGTCAGAATTCCCCCTCATATATTCCCCCCACACAGGTCCACAAAGTCTCTCTCTTCTCTCTTTCTCTGTATTTTTGTCTCTTCTCTTATCGTTTTTAACTTGAGATTCTGCCTTTTTGGTGAGATAATGAGACCGAGCATGGTAATGGGTGATTACTTTAGCATTTGCTCAATAATGTGAACACTCTAAATGCAACACAGCAATGCATATAGAATGATAATTACTTTAGTAATTATTAGCTGCAAGTAAATCAAGCTATTCACTGCTCATGCAGTGTGAACGTCAACTACATATTGGTCCATTATGGCAAACAATAATTAGCAGTGTGGAATGGGTGGTAAGTGTTGGTGGTTGCAGAAGTGCTCTGATGTGTTGAATTTCTAACTATACAATTGTCACATTATGGGAGAAGGTTTGTGCGTGCGTCCTTTCATTCCCCAAGGCGCAATCAGTTGTAGCTGGAGGTTAGCTGCTCACAGCCGTTGTAAATGAGGAATGCAAATAACGCTAACAAGCTGTGGCTGTAAGGCTTTACGTTGCCAGAATAGTCTTTCCCCCTCAGACTGCCAGCCACTGGCTCTGTCCATGGTCCTGACATGCTCGCAGCATTGAAAGAGAGAGGGCAGGAAATTGTTTAGTAAGTGCTTTGTGCCCTGTGAGGTAAGAGCATGGCTGGGAAAGTGAGTAACAACCAGCGGGCCAGATATTTCCTTAAAGAGGGGGTTTTAAGAAAAACAACCAGTGTCTAGACATGGGATGGCTTTGCTGTTGGAGAAGTTACTTAAATGCTGTTAAAGTGTAAAAGTGGTGCTCCTCTCTTTTTTCTCTTTTTTTTTTTAGGTAAAGAAAGTGCACCATTAGCAGCTGGCATCTTTACTTTACTTTACCTGCCTAAAGAAACACCACTTTGTACCTTTTTTTTTTCTGTTTGGGAAAATAAGGTGTGGACTTTCTGTTCTTGCTCTCTCCAAAAGGCCGGTAGCTAAAAGGTAACTCAGCAGTATTTGAGTGTACAGCCAAATGACAGAACAGCTTTGTCAGAATCCTCCAGTTAAACTTTTAAGCACTTCATATCGTTTTAAGCGTATCACTTTCACAGCTCTGAATTTAGATGTCCAAAATTCAGGGCTGTGAAGAAGCTTGTCCTGTCAATGTGTGAAGACATTAGCTCAAACAGATGCAGCACGAAGGTGTCAATAGCATCATTATGGGTTGTCAGTCAAATATCAAAACATCTTAAGTTAACAGCAGTTTGTCATTACATGTACATGTATTATTTATAGCTGGCCAACAGGCTGTTATCAATTAAAATATGCGCCATGATTATATTTGAATATTATGAGAAATAGATGTGGTCAATTCATTAGTGTCATGTAGGTCATGAATACAGGCCTCTATGTAAAGAATGACGGAATTAAAATCACAGTGACTGTGTCTGAAATCCCTTATTACACACTGTATAGTCCACTACATGGTGAGTTTGTGATTTTGTAGTGCTGTGCCACCAAAAAAAGTGGACTGAACTTGAACTTTCGTCACCTTAACTTTCATTCTTTTCCCGCCATGTTTCCCCCTGATGCCGCCAAGCACTGTTAAACTCACACTAAACAACAACCGGCCAATGGACGGCTTTGTAGGTCTCTGTCTGATGCTGCAAGTCACTGCCCAAGCGCCTGATTTCGACAACTTCAGAGTGAGACCGGGTTTGTGACACACATCGTATTTCCTCTGTTATATGATGAATATTGAGATTTAATTACCTGGAAGGGAAAGCTCTCAAACGTTTGACAGGCCGTTCAGCTGGACACTAACTGTCAGAGCGTTATGCTTTTTTATTGCATATGGTTATATAGTTACACTTGATGGAAAAGGTTCTGCTCTCGAGGGAGCTCCCTAAAGGATGCGAGCAGCATGAGAGGGATTCTTCCCGGAGCACTAAATCCCCCAGGGCACTGTGCACATATACAATATACATGGCATACAGATAAATGAATGTCTTAAACAAAAACACCAGCCAGGAGGACCACTTTATACTGTGCTGAAGGTGACTGTTTGTTTCGACTCGTCCTAAAAGCAAATCATCAGCTGCAAAGATATGACTGATCTGTTAATCAATAATGCAGCCCCTGACTTCAACGTTCTGTCTGAGCTAAAGTGATGCGCCATTTGTGGATGACATCATACGTAAGTATTGCCCATTCATTTAACCCGGCACACACTCTGCCTTAATCGTTTCAAAGATTCAAATTTAATGAGCATTTAAATGTGTGGCAGATGAAAAATTCATAGCAGAGTACGGGAGTGTAAACTCAGCACAAGTGAAAGGAGCTTATGTGATTTAGAGGAGGTTTGTGTTTGTGTCTCCAGTAACTAAAGCCAATACAAATGCTCTGTGTGTTAGTGTTCCTGATTTCTGGGCAGAAATATAGGCATAAGATTATGCTAAAATAAGTTACTGTACGACTGTGCCACCTTAATGTCATAAACGCAACAACGGATAGTGGCATATGATGCATTTCTCTGCCAAAAACATTTTGGGATGATTAAAAATTAAATACTAAGCAAAATAGGAAGTTACAAGAAAAAAATAAACTTGGCCTTGAAAGTCTTGGGTGTTTAGCTGAGCAGAAAATATACAGTGTGTCTAATGAGCTCATGAGATGAAGAGGAAAACAGTCAAGGGGGACAAGAAACAACAGAACAGTAATAAAATAGTCGGAGGACCTTTCCCCCGTACAGTGTTTTCACTTTGGGAAATCCAATCTCTAACCTAACCAAGTTGAGTTTTCTGCTTCACTGGCGTGCACAGGCCTGGCCACTCACCTGCAGTGTAATTAAAGCTAAACAAACTCCATCAATCAGCTGCCATTACCACGAAGGGGAAGGAAGAAGGGAGAAGGGAGGGAAGAGGGTGGAAAAAAGATGGTGGAAGGAAGGAAAGAGAAGCGGGAGGAATGCCAAGTGGGGGATGGAGGAAAAAAAGAGGACAGAAGAGGAAGAGGAAGAAGAGGAAGGAAAGATGTGTTGAAGGAAGAGAGAGATGGGGAGGATTGGGGGCAGGAGTCGGGGAAAAGAAAACGAAACAATCTGGCCAAATCAGGTTTGGAGTGGAGGGCAGTGAGCAGAGTGATTACAGCAACTAGACTGACTCACCCAGAGAGAGGGCCCCGGGGAGCTGACTAGGTGCATACACACACACACACACACACACACAGAGAACAGTGCACAATCTGTATATAACTTCCACACAAACCCTGGTCTCACACTCTCCCTGTAAAATTCAGAAAAACGCTCTATTATTGTCAAAAGCATTTCACATTTGTGAACAGCAGTGACTCAGTGCTGCAGGCTTTATATCAGGCCTTATAAACACATGCATACTGTACAGGCACACACACACACACACACACACCAGCAGTTATTGTTCACTTTAGTGTGTTTGATATTTTCTGGTCCCCCCTTGGTGCATCTGCTGCTGATGTGACGGGGGGCACGTCACTAACTCTGTCAGCGGCCCGAGCCTCTTTTCCTGTGAAGTGTCAAGCATCGTCTGTGCTCAGGTGCTCCACAGTTTATCTTCTGCCTCTCCTCAGCACCCCGCTGATAGATGCTATCTGCGCTGTTATTACCCCTCTAGTAATAAAACAACACTTCTCTCTTCCTGTTTCGGGCTGTCAGGCATTACTTCCCCGCAGTGTTTTCTTTCTTTTTTTTTCTCCCCCTTTTCCGATCAACACCCGACAATGACTCAAATTCACCCAAACAGATCGAGGGGGAGGGAGGGATCTGCATCAGGAGGAGGTTTGAATGCGAAGAGAAAGTTGTAGCCGGATTCAAATAATATATTTTAAAAAACTATAAATATAAAAACATAGACAAAAACCTTCCCAACAACTTACTTAACCTTGACATTTTGTTGGCTTTGTGTCCTCATTAGTTGGGGTCCCACTGCTGTGTATTTAAAAATAATCATAATTTATTTTCTCTTAAAATATAAAATGCAGTCATATATACTGTTTTTTTTTTTCTTGTGACCTTATTAAAACCAAATTTGTAGAAAAGTGGTAATCCTTCCCTTTACCACAAAGTGGGCTTGCGTGTTTGATAAAAGTTGCAAATATGGGAACGGGCATAATCATTACACCAAATAAGGATATACTCATATGTCCTATTAGCTGTGCATGAATAAATTTACATTTTGTTTGCCAAAAAGTTATCCACAGACAAATAGATGTCCGTTTTTTCCAGCCAATTCGACAACTACATAGGTCAAATTTGATCTTTGACCTTTTTGTGAACAAACTTTTATAATTATGAAAACTCTAATAATGGAAATCGAAACTTATTTGTGAGGGGTAGTGCTGTGTGGAAATTACTGTCAGCACCATTCACAGATATTAAGCTCAAAAAAATCCATTGTATTCAATTTCAAATGTTTTACTACTGCAGTCTCAAGACCTCAAACAGAAAAAAATATGTAATTTTCTGTATTAAAATTCTGAAACCTGTAATCAGTTCAAATTCATTTTTATGAAAGAAGCTAAGAAAAGTCATGAAGTACAAAGTATTATTTTCGAACTGTTAAAGACAACCTGCAGTCAAGGGGAGGACTGGTGTGAAACAGGGGAGATTGGAGAGCCTCCCTCAGGAAATATTGAGCATCAAACACTTAATTTTCTGGATTCTGGTGAATTTTTATGCACAAATTTCTGTCCTTTCTGCATCAGTTCCAGGTGGAAATGTTTTTAATTCCCTCAAAATTAAAGTGCTCTGCTACTTTCATTGTTTTCATTGCAGGGGACAAATGCACGTTTTAAATATTGAGGGGGAAGTGTCCTCTGTGTCCCCCTGAAATTGCATATGCCTGCATGATAACATTGGGTCGGAGATTTCTGCTTCCAGTGCAAAACTACTTGGAACTTTCTACTTAAGAAGTAGCCCCCATGAAACTGTTGACAGTGTGTGGGGTTGCGGGTTATTCAGGACATTAATTATAGAAAGAGAGGTCTCTTTTGAATATTTTAAATGTGGTTAGTATAGCAAACAAAAACAGAAGTTACACTGACCTCCATTGTGTTGGGGTTGAAGCAAAAATCCGAAAGTCATATAACTCCAAACCTTGGAAAATAAAAGCTAAACTATCTGCATGGCTACATATCAGTAGAGGTCACATGGAAAATGTGTTTTTGTAATTAGCTTGATTTAATTTCTCAGGTTGAAGCACTCTCCGCCTTGAAAGACTCAGAGGTCTGTGTTCTTCCTGGCTCTTTGCTGCTCCCGTTCACTAGGTAAATAAGTTGACTTCTCTCAGACTGGTGCTCGCTGTGTCAGAGGGCGGGTGAGAAGACGGATGCTATGTTTGGACTGGGAACAAGCTTAGCTCGTCAGGACATGAGGACAGTGACGCTAGCATCCTGGGCCGTGTGACAGTTAGCCGTGACAGTTTGCTGTAATGACCTGAGCTCCTGCGCTCTCGGCAGGGTGAAGTTTTTGGGGGCGGAGAGAGCGAGCGGGGGAGTGAAGGGTGGTGGCTGTGGGTGAGGCATGAAAGGGGGACAGATGCCAGCTGAAACTGTGGGAGGGGAACGAGTTTCTCTCCAGCCCTCGGGCAGCTAACACTCCAACTGCATTACTGTCATAAAGGAGTCCATTCTGGCCAAACATTGGCCCGTCACCCACTTTGACTCCCTGCTGTCTGTTCAGTCAGCCAGTGACAGCAGTTAAACAGCTTCTACTTGAGGCACTTTTCCAGACTTTAATGTGGCAACTTCTGACTCAAACTTATACTGCCACACACAGCCCTAATATGTATTTGGGTGTGTTTGCGCAATTCTTGACCACTTTTAAAAAATGGTGTTGACATATTTGTATTGATTGAGAACAAAGGGAAGAAAGATGAGCGGCATTTCCATAAAACAATACATTAGGATGATGCATCTCTGCTCCAAGCGGCTAGCATTGCGTTTGTGGTGCGGTAGAGGCCGACGAAGTGACAGAGAAACAAAGTGAGAGGAGGGGAGGGGAATGGAAAGGAACAAGGAGGGAGAACCAGGCGAACAGGCGAACAGGAGAGGAAACAGCGAGAAAAAGAGAGAGAGAGGAATCAATGGCGGAGTGCCTGATAGATGCTGTCTACGGGGTCATTATCGGCCATTGTGTGTCTTTGGCATGGGATAGCAGAAAATGTGACAGATAATTAGGAGGTGGTGATTTAAAGGGAGAAAAGCAAGCCTTGGCTACAGGCAACACAGTCGATGGACAGAACAAATAAGTCAATAGAATAAACAAAGCCAGCGTGCTCTGTGTACATATGCACCACTAACTCAACAGCACAGCATGGCCAGTGTCAAATCACAGTGGGCTCCACAGCCTTGTGAGTCACCCCTGCATATGCATGCACTACTTATGAGCTAAGAGCTA
Source organism: Epinephelus awoara (assembly GCA_035609425.1). Classification (NCBI taxonomy): domain Eukaryota; kingdom Metazoa; phylum Chordata; class Actinopteri; order Perciformes; family Serranidae; genus Epinephelus; species Epinephelus awoara. Next base: position 17,270,942 of record CM069296.1, read on the forward strand.
TTGGGATTACACATTATGAACCATTCCACCTGTGTGTGCAAATGCTTTGCATTTATAACAAGCTCTTGAAATGTTTTATGTATTCACGAAGCTAACGATAAGATTTTATTTGTTCATGTTTAAATGGCGATACAATAGATCAGTGTGATGTTTAAAACTGTTCACCTGATATGTTCATGCAAGTTTCTTCTTGGTCTCAGAACAGAAGTTTTTCAGTGTTGAGGATACACCAGCATACATAGTAGAATAAATTTGTAAACCAAAACAGAGTGCAAATATTGTTGAGGCAGGAATGGTTGACTGCCTGTCATTTCAGATCAACCTCTTCCATATCTGGCCCGGTGCAGGTTTGGGATGTTTGTCTGTCTATCTGCTTATCTGTCTGTGTGACTGGGTGTCTGTTTGCCTCCGTGTCTGTCTGTCTGTCTGTCGGTCTGTCTGGGTTCCTCTATCCAGACAGACTTGGCACATTGCCTGCCCTCTGCCACATGATTAGCCTGGAAGCGGCTGGGGTGAAATTGATTTGAAGTGGCCTCAAAGCATATAAAAGATTGATGCTTCGCATCAACTGCAGCCACTTGAATAGTCCCTTCCCACCTCTTAAATGTCCCTCTTGTCCCTGCTCTGCTCCAAACCTTCTGATTTCAACCAATGAAAAACTAGAATTTTGGCCTCGAGTTTGTGTGCCTCTGCCAACCAGTCACGGTGCAGTTTACATCCATATGTGTCTAGACTCATATAATATATGTAGTGAAGACTTTGGAGGAATTTAATAAAAGTTATTGAGTGTCATTTTGGCAAAATTCAAGATATCAAAATATTGACATGTATGATTCCAATGAGGATTCGAGGATTTTACTTAAAGGACTGTTAGACAGGCTTTGTCACATGGTGCAATGACATCAGCTGAAGCTCACTATCAGCAAAACCAATCAGCTTGTACATGCAAAAACTTTTCTTGGCATCAGGAAACATTACATACTGTGATTTAGACCCGTTAATTGATTTGGAAATGAGAGCAGGCTCAACATCTGTGCTTTGAATCTTGATATTTAGGATATTTGTGCTATGTTTGCTTTTTAAGGAACTATCCAGGTACATGTGCAACGTGGCATTTTCCTGAGGAGCAGAGTTGGTTTTTTGGCGACTCTACAGATGTCATGGTGGGATGAGATTAGAAGAAGTGTCACTGGAAATTCGGCAACATGCTGCTGATTTGGTATCAAAATTAATTGTTCTTTTACGCCAGAGCAGATCACCAGAGCACCACACAAAGCACGCTTTGATATTTCTGACACATAAATTAGACCGACACGGGCCGTTTCCACATCAACAAACTGCTTTTTTTTATATATTTGGTTTGTCTGGTTCACATTGAGTACACATTTTCAGCCAGTAGACACATCTAATTACACAGTTTCAGTGTTTCCTCGAGGATTTCTCCCAGCAGCGGTGCTAGGTGTGTGAATCTTATTTTGCGCTGACAGAAGATATTTAGTGCATCCACTGACACGAAAAGAGCTTTAGACACATATTTGTACACAGCAATGTCAAATTATTTTGAATAAAATGCTGGAAGACTTATCAAGATATACACTTTTATTTAACATAATGCAATACAAATAATGTTGAATCAAATCAAATCATGTCAAATCAAGATTATGCAAAAAAGAGGTCAGTATCAATAAAAATGAAGCCTCAGGTCCTGTCATTTACATGGACATGAATATCCCAGCTATAAAGTGTTTTTTGGGTTTGATCATGTAAGCATTATATCCCAGTTTCAGAAACCTGGTTTTAAGAAACCTCAGTATGCTCGCTGGAATATTCCAGCACAGTCGGGGTGCTGTTGCATGCAGTGTGTTTACATGGACATGAGGATTCTGGATTTATCATGTTCAGTATATGATGTTTACATGGAACACATTATTCATAACATGATAATTATTGTAATGTTTACAAAAAGAAAAGGGAGACAAGAGCGACAGGAAATGTTTAACATGTTTGGTTTAAGACCTTGTACTTGAAGAGTCGCAGCATTTATCCATGGACAAACTAAGACCTCTGTACACTGTGAATTTACTGCCATTTGACAAATTAACTGTTAATTTCGTCTCAGCTCCGATCGCCTGCTATCAGTACATTTATCGTCACGCTCTTGCTCGTCCACTCACTGAGCTACGCTACTCTTATGACACTGTCCACTTTAATAGGGGTTAGCCTGTCACTGTTACTTTCACTGCTAATTTTGCTCCCAAAGTGAGGTGCTTTTGCTGCCAGCATTGTTTGAATTACAGTACGTCACTTGACTGAAGTTGAACGTGCACAGGTAAATGGCTCTGCTCAGAAACTGGGATATTCTCGTTCGTCCGCAACTATGGCTATTACGGGCCCTGATACATCAAACTGACGATCAGCTGTCGGTCAATGTCGGGCCGCCATCTGTTGCCCTAGTTTTTGGGGCGGGTGTCACACCTTTGGCACTAGTCAACCCTTGTCAGCTGTCAGCTTTGTCCAATTCAGCATGTTGAATCGGTGTATGAATCACCACAGCTGGTGGAGCCGGAGAGAAATCACTCTGATTAGCGGTTTAGCTTAGTGCACGAGAAGAGAAACTAAAGTTAGCAAAGAAAACAAATGGCTAAAGTTAGAAGGAGTGGATCGAAACAAACTTGTTATATTGGTTAAGATTATTTTTCTAGCCGTTGAGCTCTTCAACAGAAATAGTTCATAACTGTGTTATTGTTTGCTAGCGCACAGTAAATATCGTTAGTTATTTTAACGCTGAGTTGTATTGCTAATCGGTTCTGTTGGTCTTTTGTCCAGTTATTAAATAATGAATATAGTGTACTGCCCCCTGCTGGTATGGGGAATTATTTACTTCTCATGCAGGTGCAGAACATAAGTGCTAGTTGGCCGTCACTGTATGCTCGTTTCAAGCTCAACTTTTTGGCCAAAACACAGGTGATGTGAGGCGACGCGACAGTTGACCTTTGTCATCACTAGGTCTTTAATGTTGGTTTTTTTTTGTGTCTGGTTGTTTATACAATCAGAGAGACAGCAAATATGGAGAGATTGTTGTATAGAAGTCGTACTAATCATTCAGCAGCAGTGCATAGCCGCTGTTAAATACATATTGGAGAAACACTGAGTTTTATGATTATGGTATCTGATTTCTCCACACCAGCTTTCATAAATGAAGGCCTTTTCTTTCTGCTGATTGGTTGATATGGTTATCTGGAGGCAGCAGGTATGTTGCTTCATCTGTCTGATTTGAGTGGTGCACATTGTCAGGGTGCAATTGTCCACGCCTGATCCACTAGTAATTTTGTGTAAATCTTGCTCAATTGACACCGAGCCCAAACCTCTGTGTTCTTGTGTACATCAACCAGGTTAGATATATTTTAGTATTCTGCACAGCCTCCAGGTTTATGCAGTAAAATGGTCAAACAGATCCTTGAGAGAGCCATGAAAAACCAAATAATTAAACTTGTCCGGTCTTTACGTCTGAACCCCCGGTCCTTTTCCTGTAACCTTGTCAAAAAACACCACGGTGACAGCTGTGTGCGCTGTCCTCTTTCCACTGTGTCTGCCAAAAGTAACACCTGAAGCATCACACTTATAATGGCAGTAGATGCCGACCTGTGGCGACAATGAACAACATGATACTGAAGCAGGATTATGGCGGTTGTATTGTTACATTTCCATTTATTCTATCTTTCCTTCAGTTTAACATTTTGTTGGTCAAGAACATACCATTTAAATACGAGAAGACACTACAGCTGAAAACAGTTACATTTTTATGTTGATGACATTGTTATGATGATGAAGACAGAGATGTATTTACACATACATACAAACACACGGCAAAACTGAAAGCATAGCAGAAAGAGAGTGCTCAGGGGCTGCGGGCCAGTCACCACCATGGCACCACACATCGACAGATGCTCCCATTCATTTCTTTCACTCCCGGCTTAATGTCTGACTGCAAATAAATAAGAACATTTAGCCATGTCTCAGTCAATCTGGGCCTTCACAGTAACTTATTGCCAACCCCCAGATGGGCTATGGAGCTGTAGAGTTGAAAGATGAGAGTGGGGGAGGGGAATAGGTGTAATTTATCACTCTGTTCAGCTAATGAATGATAGCATCACGTCAGCTGGTGTGTTGTCCCTAATCCCGAAGTATCAGTTTAAGCGTGTGGGACGTCTTTGCTGTCAGCTCGCCACTGCAGACGCCACTTTTTCCATCCCATAAAGCAGCAGATTTCTCTTCCATTTAGATTAAACAGTTAGAATGCTAAACTTGATGTTAGTTTTATTAACCTCAGTTGAAAATGTGTCTTTGGAGAGTTTGTATAAAGCAAGCGAGCACATTCAGTACTCCACATTCACTTTTGGCAAATTGTCTCTATGCTACGCACACAAACATTGGCATTCAGGGAATCTTTGTCAGAGGTTTCCAGCTAATCTCAGTGTGATTATTACATTAGGAGAAATCACAGATTCCTGCTTCACCACAATGCAATCAGGCCCACTCAGAAATGACATTTTCGGTCCAGGCCCCAATCTTTGCCTCAATCATCTCACCCTGAATATACCAATCAGCATGCCGCGTTTCAGTGCCAACTAATGGGACTCAGTCAAATTATCGCCAAGGGAATTTGACTTGGAAATGGAAAAGGAAAAGAAAAGGAAAGGAAACAAATAACAACAAATGTTGGTTATTTTTGACGAGGACACTGATTGTGCCAATTTGCGAAATCTAACGATGCCTGTCAAAACTCGGCTAAGAGCCTGCAAAAAGGAGCAGCTAGTCAGTTTTGTTGGAGCATTTGAGGAGCACTTTGCTGTGACACTTAGCACTGTCTCCCCATTAGCCAAAGAAATGCCCTTCACTGGAACTTTGAAGATAATTAAACACATAATGGATATCACTGTCACTCTCTGACTTGTTTGCTCATTTGTCTGAGTGTGGCTGCTGCAATTGAGACCCTATTAAAAGGGAATAAATCGCCCGGTTACTAAGTCATTTCACCATCTAGGAAATAGTGTGTGTGTCTGTGTGTGTGTGTGTGTGTGTGTGTCTGACTATCGTGTAATAAGTGGCTCTCTGTATCATGAATAATTGATTCCTTTCCTCCTTCAACAGTCATTGTTTGGACAACTTGCTAAAATGCCCATTTGATTTGACAAGACAAAACAACGGGGTGTGAGCCTCTATCACTCATTCTCTAAAATTCTCTGTATAAAAACTGTCATCTCAATTTAGCTCTCTTCCCACTTCTCTGGTCTCTGTCCATTAGGATTTACAATTCTCCTCCATCCCATGCCCCGTCACCGCCTCCCATGCTTTACAGTCCTTTTCTTCCCTCCTGTTTTTTCATTTGTGTGGTTCGGCCATCAGTCGCTCTCATTTTCCATACCTCTCTGTGTCTTTGTTCTGCATCTATAGAATGCCAGTGACTGTCAAGGCCTTAATGTGGGAGTTTATTTATGTGCTGCCCACACTGTTTGCATTCCCATATTGCTTCACAGATGTTGGCTCCTCAGGGAAAGAGCCAGCAGAGTTGGACCATCTCACTCCTGTTTTCACGGACAAACATCACAGTCATTTTCTCTGTGTAAGAGTTCATTTCTCTGAGGCAAATGTAAGAAATAAATCTCCAGATCATCATGTAACAAAACTGTACATTTGGTGTCTGTATCACAGAGTTAAAAAGCAGTGTGCAAAATGCATACCTGCATGCTTTTGTATATTTTACAAGGGCATTCTTTAGGACTGCTGTGCTCATTTGTTTAACATGTTACTGACAAGGAGAGGCCTTGTGCACAATGTAATGATCTCCAAGTCGACCTGTAAAACTTTACTACTGCCATTATGTGCACTTAAAGCAGGGATGGAGCTGCAGCTTGTAGCTTTACACAGGGCAGTTTATTCCGGTTAGGAAAATGCAGAGTGCATTATTCTGTCAGACATGGAGCCATACTATGTGAAAGTAATACATAGCATTTATGACTCTGTTTTGTAGTTGGGTTTAATATGCCGGGGAAATTCAGATGATGCAAGGTAAGTTGTTATAGTACTTTTTAGTTGTGTCCCCGATATTCAACCTTTTTTTTTTTCTGGTTAAGGGTTTAGTGCTGCATTAAAACATGTGATCAAATATCTAAAAGGAATGGTTTTACATTTTGGAAAATATGTTTATTTGCTTTTTGGCTGAAAATTAGATGAGAATATACCACTCTTGTATCTGTATAGTGAGTATATATATGTATATAGTAACAGTCAAGAGATGGTTAGCTTAGCTTAGCATAAAGACAGTAAGCAGGAGATCTCTAAACTGACTCTATCCAAAGCATAGACTGTATAAACATTTTGGATGTAGACACTGTGGCGGACATTGCGGTGTCACTGATGGGTTTGTGGTTTCAAAGGTAACAAAAAATGCACCTCATTTTGTACAGATTTAACAAACCAAATATAACTCACTATAACTAGTGAGCATCAGTGGTGCTGTTAAACCATTAATTTACCTCTAAATATAGTCAGGCTAGCTGTTTCCCTGCGTTTCTCATCATTTTGCCAAGGTAAACATCTCCTGGCTTCATATTCAATGGACAGATATTGGTATGAAAATAATAGGCTGTACAACAACAACTGACTGCGACCAAACAGGGAAACAAAACCACTTCCTTTTAATTTGAAAAAATATTAGAATGCAAACTTAGTGTGGCTCCATAGCCTTAGTTCCACGCTTGTTGTTGCTCTGCCATTAATAATCTTTGTTACATATGAATTTAAAAAGCATTTAGACTGCAGAACCTGAACAGTTTTTCAGTTCATCCTAATTTGAATGCACAATCCATTTTAAATTCCAGTTTTCTTCTTTTCTACATCCCTCCCATCTGCTGTCTTTGCTCTTACACCCCCCTTTATCCACTGCTGTCGATGCGGTCATACAGCCTTAGGATTCTGTGTCAAGCATTTCTCTCTCTTCCTCTTCATCACTTACATCTCACCTTTTCTTCCTTAGCGCCCAACCCCCACCTTTGCCACCCCCTCTCTGGTCTTGGCCTTCCACGCTTGGAGGAACAGCGTGAGGCGGCATGGCCTCCATGCGGCTGACTGATTATTGTAATTCATACACTTTAATTAGCTGCACAAACCATTAGCCACAATTAGACTATTACAGAACGTTTTGTGGCAGGAGCCAGCCCCAAGATTGGCTTTATCTGCTGGAGGGGGAGAAGGGGGAAAAAGTGGGAGAGAGACGGAGAGAGGGGCAGGAAGGTGCAATGTATTTAGCTAAACCATCAGCGTGTTTGTATATTTAAACTACAGAAAGCTAATTCAGTGTATTTTAAGTGAAAATGTGTCGTTTAGGATGCGGGGCGTGTAACAGGGAGAGAAGATTGATTTACGGATTTGCAGGCAGCATGGAACAAAAACTAAGCAGGTAGCAGATTTATTATCATATTTCTGTTCAAGCTCAACAGGAATCATGAGTTTGAAGTCTGAATCTGTTAAACAGAAATGTTTAAGCATCTTATGATAAAAAACATTAACTTACACATCCATTGACACATTCTGAATCTTCTATGATTTTTGATATTCTGAAATCTTTGACACATGCACCCCTACATTTTCTCTGTCACGCTACTGTAAGTATGAATCACTAAATCATTTATGTCACATTTGTGCATGAAACGGCAGGGTGCGCTGGCATTATTGGACCTTTGAAACCATTATGGCACGCTTGACATATCAACTTGATTCCTCAGTCAAGATTGCAAATATATATATCACCCACATGTCGTATGACATTACATAGCTGAGCAGACTGAAGGCAAATAAATAAATAAATAAATTAGCACCGTACCATTGATTTGTATGTACAACTATGTACATGCAAACCATCTATTTGGAATCGAGTTGTAAGGCAGGTACATTCAAAAGAAGTTATTTTCATGGAGTGGTGCATATTGGAAGTGTGATGATGTCCGTGTGTGTGTGTGTGTCTGTGTCTGTGTTAATTAGCCCCCACTAGCTTAGCGGCTAGCAGCCTGTTGTATTTTTATGTGTGTGTTAATTAGCTCCCATTAGCTTAGCGGCTAGCAGCCTGTTGTATTTTTATGTGTGTGTTAATTAGCTCCCATTAGCTTAGCAGCTAGCAGCCTGTTGAATTTGTATGTGAGTGTTAATTAGCTCTTACTAGCTTAGCAGTTAACAGCCGGTTGTAATTGTATGTATGTGTGTTATCCTGTTGCAGAACTTTTGATTTGGCCTGTATTAGGGCATTATTATATTATTAGGGCATTGTGGAACAGCCTCAGGACTTCAGAGACTGTTGATATTTTTAAAAGAAGATTAAAGACACACCTTTTTAATCAGGCTTTTAACTAATATTTTAAACTCTTCTTATGTTCTTATCTGGTTCTATCCTATTTTATGTTGCTGCTTTTATCTTGCTTTTTACGATGATATTAATCTTAATAATTTTCTGTTTTTATTTATTTATCACTGGTACTGTATTTATTCTATTTTATTTATAATCTTACGTATTTTATTTTTGGTACTGTATTTATTTTATTTTATTTATTCTTTTAGTCCTATTTTATGCTTTTAGTCTTTAGCTTTTAACTCCAGTGTTTCCTCAGGGGGGTCCTCCACACTGGGAGCTGTGTCGGGTCTGCTAGTGGGGGTGCTGTCCTTGGGTCCCTTCGGCCCGGCCGGCTGGTGGTTCCTCCCTTCGATGTGGGGGTCCACCCGTCTGTCGGAGTCGGGGGGCCTGGGTGCTGGTCCCCCTGATGGCACGGCCTGTGGCTCCTCCCAGTGTGGACGACCCCAAAGGTGGCATTTCCTTGATCCTCAGTACCATGCCATGTCTCCCTATTGTGTGTTATTGGGTGTGTGCGTGCTTGTGTGTGTGTGTGTGTGTGTAGTATGGAGGCTGGGAGGGAGGGGCTTTCTTTGTAATTGTTTTTCTTTCTTTAATTGTGTTAATTGCATAGTCGAGCTCACTTCCGCGTCGTAGTTTCCTGTAAAAATGTCCGTGAAAAATCCCCCAATGTGAAAAATACATGCCGAGCAGTCACTGGTGCGCGGAGCGGAGTCCGTGCGGTCGTAAAATCTTAGTTTTGCGCGCACCAGTGACTGCTCGGCATGTATTTTTCACATCGGGGGATTTTTCACAGACATTTTTAACAGGAAACTACAACACGGAAGTGCGCTCCACTATGAAAGCCCGAATGACTGCGGACATTCCTCGCGGAGTCTGCTCCGCTTGTAGTACGCCCGAGTATGTTCACTTAGTCAAGGATAAAGTATCAGCATAAGCACACAGAGAGAGAGAGGGAAAAAACACACGACTTGTCGACTCCTCCCGGGGGGCGTCGACTTGTGCCACTGATGTTGACGCGTCGACAAATCGACTTTTCTGTTAATGCCCTAGCCTGTATGTATAGACCATTTTACTATTAATAAATAGTATGCCATTTTTTGATGATTGGGGCATAGCCTGAGGCAAAACAATTCTTCACAGACATAAGTTTAAGACTTGAACAGTTTCCTCTCATTTGTTTTGCTACATAAGCTAACATTAGCTAATGCACTAAAAAGTTAACGTTACAGAGAAACAGTACAACAGTGCAAGGACCAGTGCATGAACACCACCTGGGATCTATCTGTGCACATGACTGGTTTTGCTATGGAAACAGAATCACTCAAGTGATGACCTCACTGGATTGGACCAACACATCAGAGACAAAGATGATGACATCATCAAAAACCAGATTTATCATTCCGGTCTTTATGACATCACAGGACAGGTTAGTAAATAGGAGACCTGCAATGGTTGTTACAGCTGATCGATTGGTGTCATTTAGTGTGTGTGAGAAGGTTTCACACACAACAGTAGGTTTTTTTTTAACGTTACGACAGGAGGATAGCAAACTTTTCAAGAAATGCTACCATGGACCGCCAGGGATTGTTCCCATATGGTGCAAGGAGCCAGACTGAATGTATATCCAGGGCATTTTTACTGGCCCTACCAAATGTGGATACATTTCTACCTCGGTACATGGCAGAAATGGAATCATCTGGAAAGTCACAACCAGAAATGGACACAAAGGTTGCTGCTTTCGATCTCCAAGACATTTGGGGTATGCTATTGTTTAAATATAGGCTGTCAATTATAATTTTGAAATAATGATTTGTGATGTCCCAGCTAATCTGATCAAAGAACATTTAGCAGGTCAGAGGGCAAAACTGGGACTTCACCAAATCAATGACTTCATCACTTACACATGTTTCAGAAATATGCAACATTTTATAATGTTATGTTTTTGTGAATCTCCTTTTCCAGAAAATAGATTCCTGAGTGCAAGATGGACTCCAGAGGCTTCCCATCTGTGCAAGGTGAACTCCAGTCAGCTTCATCTGACATCAGATTCATCTGAGGCCCTAAAGGCAGACTCTGCAGATACTTCTGCTGTGAGCATAAAAACCCACAGTGTCCACTGTGAGGGTTGCTCAGGAACAGAAGAATACAGGAGCCATCAGTGACATCAAGACAACAGCTTCAGAATTTGAGCCTGGCAGACATCAGATTGTCGCAAAAAAAAGGCAAGCGGCAGTCTACCAGTACAAAGACCATTGGGGCCAATAAAGGCAAAACCCCAATGTGGAGCTGCCAGTGCACCGAGGTGCACACCCAGTGCCTCTACTGACTCATATAAACCTCTGACTGACCCCAAACCAAAGCAAACTGCCAGACCTGTCCCTCCACCTATTAGCAAGAGGAAGGTTCAGCCACCAAATCCAGATAAGGGCTTGACAACAAACAGGAAGGTGGTGGCAGAGAAGAAAATTAAGCCTAAAGACCCTGTTAAGCTTAAGGAGCTGGAGCAGAACTGGGACAATTCTAACTCATCACCAGAAAGAGTTCTATGGACGGACAGGGAGAAGGTGAGGCCAATATCAAAGAGGGTAGTTGAAGGCCACCAAGATACAGCACCCCAAAAAGCTGTTGGCTCCCCTCACCACATTTGCCCTCATGCTGCTCACATCCACATAAAATATAGACGTGTATTGGTCAGTATCAACAAGTGTCCTGCAAGTGTCCGTACTGCAAAACTCGTTGGTTTCTTCTGTAGTTAGCTAATTAGTTAACATTTTAGTGAGGTGGGGTTTTCTCCGGGTGCTCCGGTTTGGTCCCGATAGTCCATAGACAAACAAAAAACTTTAATAAGTTGGTTCGTTACGGTAGGTTTCTAATTAGTGAAGCAAAAGGTTGACATTCCAATCATCCCCTTTGTCCAGCATTCCAGGATCTGGATTCTTGGGCCAGTGGTCCTGAAAGCCAGGTTTTGTTTTTTCAGGAATGTTGTGTCATGCAGGGTCTCTAAACCCCACTGATCCCGTGTCTGATCAGCAGGATTTAGAGATACTGGTGTAAAATCTAAAACTGCATTTAGACTCCTACAGTTAGTTACTTAGTCAGTTAGGTTGGGTTTTCTCCGGGTACTCCGGTTTCCTCCCACAATCCAAAGACATACTTAATAAAATTAAAGAAAAACAAAATAAAAAGTCCTCTTTAATCATTTTATTCATACTGAAGAATTGTATGAAGAAGCATTGTATAAAGTTATTCAGCTGGGAAATCATGTCTTTCATTCTTGAATTATTAAGTGCAGTCAACGCTGCCATTACTCTAACATTTTTAATCAACTCAGGTGGGCTACAGTTAACCCCACCTATGTATATTGTTTGTGACATTGCCATAATGCACACTGAAGAAGGGCATCTTGCCCGAAACATGCATGTGGCAATGTTAAAAATTCTAATTGGAGTGCTGTCCTGATCTTTACTTGCATTAAGGATTCAGTACCCAGTCTTAAAGGTTTAATCATGAGTAGGTTGTGTCTTATTTTTTATCATATGAGCATCCCATTGTCTTTTGTATTAAATTCCAGTTTCATTGTTTACATTATATTTACACTAAGAAAGAATTAGTCTGTCTATCATGACAGTAATCCCAAATATTCCAGAAATATCTTTTCAGCTAATCCATTTTAGAGAAAGCAACCAAGATTTATCAGCTAGAGATTTTTAGCTTCACTCATATAAATAGTTACCTGATGTGATTTGTGAAGCTAGCAATCTATCGTTGAAACATGTGGTTAACTTGTAAGCTAACCATTCCAGTAGCTAATGTACACTTGGAAATAGCCTCCCCAGCCAACATTTGTAAGTGGGGCCCATGTGGGTAGAAAATGGGCTGAAAAATGGGCCCTATATGGGATTGTCCATTGGGTTCCACAGTGACCCCATGCCAACTGTCCAAAGGGGTTTCATACAGGATTACTCGAGCCGTTAGTTGGCTCCCAACTGGGCAACATATACAAGACCCATCTCGGTCACAGATTTATATCATATGTGGGTACTACATGGGCTGACATGTAGCCTGTATGTGGGTTTGTCCAAGGGTTCATATGGCCCCATGCCAATTTCCCACATGGGTTTCGTGCAGGGTTACACTGGGTGTTAGGCTGAGCCCATTAGGGAAATTTGCGTAATGCACACAGACTGCAAACACATGTGTTTCACACTGGACCTAGATGTGCACATTTACAGAGACGGTGTAATTAAAAACTCAGTTTCTGCCACATACAGTATTGTAAATAGTAATGCAAAATAGATGGCACATTAGGTCAGGAATGAAGTCACAGGAAAAGCATGTTGGTGTCTGTTCCAGGGAGCCAATGTGTTTGCAGGTTTTCATGTAACCAAGCAGGGGCACATCAGATACAACTATCTGGTTTCAGTCTTACCACAGTTGGTTACTTTTATCAGTTGTGCTCTTGCTTGGATGGTATGAAGACCTGCAGCAAAACTGCCCCCCTATTCTAACATTTGTTTCTTGTGAAATTATTATACACACTGGGCCTTTGGGGGCAATCTTGTCCACCCCTGGTCTTTGCTACACCCCACTGACCAGAATCAAAATAAGATGATAAACGCTTCCCTCACTCACAGATTGTTAGTGTTACCACGAGACACAGCATTTTCTTTTATTTATACATGGTTACATTTAAGAATATTCTCCTATAATCCAGCTAGCTAAATGTTACCATGGCAGAAAGCATGGGAGCACAGAATGAGACTGAAATCTCTTCAAGTTACACTTTTATTTAACAACCCATCATATGCCATGGTCGGCAAAAAGAAAAGAGAGACAAAGGATGCTGAGGCAGAGGGCAAACACTATCCTTACTTGACTGTTCATGACAGCTGACAAGAGAGGGTCTATTAGCCCCCACAAGCTTAGCAGTTAGCACTCTGTTATATTTGTGTGTGTGTGTGTGTGTGTGTGTGTGTGTGTGTGTGTGTGTGTGTGTGTGTGTGTGTGTGTGTGTGTGCGTGTAGAAGTATAAAGTGGATATGAAAATGTTAATTTCCAATAACGTACGGCCCATTTGAACAACAGCCTGTTCCAAAGGGCTGTTTCTCCCATGACACTCTCTGAAACAGAAGCACATGACTGATTATTATGCAGAATGATGTCATCAGACCTTTCCACTACGGTGAAGGCATGACCCACCCTACCTTTGATTGGCTAGTACTCTGCATTGGCTGGGTCATAATGGGAAATAAGATTGGTTAGTGTTAGGGTGAGAAGAGGCAGAGTAGGGCATGTCCTGCCTTTGCTGAAGGTCCAATGACTAATTTAGCTGTTTGTTTTGTTTGTGGAGGTATGGCCCTTTGGTGCAATGCACCAATGCACTTTTTTTTTTCAGGATACAGGTTGTCGTACTAACAGACTTTTGATCCAGTGGGACATTTTTCAAACAATCTAGACTTAAGAATTATCGGCCATCAGAACAATGGCATGGCATCGTAACTTCCACATTAATCTTGGTCTTTGATTTATTAAACCAATATGTTTCCTCTTGGTTGTCTTGGGCACTGCCGTATTTTCACGTGGCCCCTCTGACATTCACAGGGCACGAGCTTAACTGTGATCATAACAATTTCAGCTCGGCATCCACTCCTTTCCATTGTACCTACCTGTGCTTTTCTTGACTTTTTATGTTATCGTTAGGCCACATTGTGATTGCTGTAAGTGAAGGCACAAAGGTTGCACTGATGGCTATTAGACCTAATGCCACCAATAAGCTCTGCCATGCGAGAGGAAGCAGCCCTTCAGCGCTGACAGCATGGCTCAGTGCCTCCACATTGGATCTATACATCTGAAAATGGCAGAAACCCTCAGGGACAAAATAACATTGCCAATCTGTTTTACAGTAGGGCTTCACATCATTAAAAAAAAACCTCTATAAGACATTGGATCTATATGAAGTGTGACTGAATTGAGGCCATTTTTCTATTTCACTCTAAAATAAAGGACAGCTTACTTTGGAGATGGACAAGATAAAAATATCATTTTGGATTTGTTTCACATCTATGATCCAACACGTAGGAAAAATCACACTGCCTTTCTTTTATATCAGTCCTCACAGCCAAAATCACAGATAATATGAAAAAAAAGAATATTACAAACAGAGCCCTAAAGGGAAAAATCTAATTTAAACTTGGCATCCTGACATCAAGTCTTTTAATGAGTCACTCCATAATGAGTGTTTCTATATAAACTCATGTGCAGCTAAGAGATGTTAAGTCTATTTGTGAAAAATGCTGTGATTTGTGAAGCCAACATGGTGCTGGTAAGATGGTCATATCCATTTAGCAGTGGGCTCATCTATCATTCATGCTCATTAGAGTTTACATACACATTCCCAGCAACGCACACACAGTACACACACACAGGAAATTCTGAGGTTTAATCAAAGTTTAGCAGTACACAGCATCTATACGCAGCAAACACTTGGGAGCCTTTTTAGAGACTTTGTTAATGTTTGTCCAGCCTTTGGCATAGTGTATTCCTGTATCAAAATTGTTGGGTTTTCTATGAGTTGTCAGCAAAAGTGACTCCATCTTGCCCTGTTCTCACATGGCTACATTGCAATTGTCTGCTCCAGTGAAGCCTATTGCCATGTGGGAAAGGTCTTCTCTTTCATGGACACACACACACACACACACACACACACACACACACACATGCACGGATACACACACACTTTTGCATCTGGCTGATTCACTTTGCTGAAGCCCACAGACCCCCGACTGCATGATTTATCTAAGCCAGCGAGTCGCACCATTCAGGGTGTTGCAAACTCACTCCAGCTCCTCCAGCACTCCAGTCTATAATCGTTTACTCTCAGTGCTAAGACATTAGCAGTGCAGGGTTGTTTTTTTCTTTTTAGATTTCTTTTTTTAATTCCACCAAAATTGTTGTCATTTATATTTCAGGCATTTAGCTGATGTTCTTATCAGGAATGAAAATCAATCACCGGACTAAATCAATAATAACCTGGTGAGGTAAAGATCTCTGTGTGATGCAGCAGGTGCAATTGCAAGACTTGCTCAGAAGGGAGCAAAGTCTGATTCATTTGGTCCACCTTTCAAGATAATTAGCGAAAATCTGACACACAACATGAGCACTGACTGTCACTTTGTATTGGCGCTAATTATGGCACAGGGAAGACAGATAATATACTAAGTAGTGTAAAGAAGCCTAAGGCATCTTTGCAGGTTCCAACCAAGCTAAACAGAGGGGGAAAACTGTGCACAGACTTAGTGGGCTTATTTTAGAATGAGCTTAATGATAGAATAATTATCTACTTAAAAGTGAAATCATGAAACTGTATTGCTATGAAAATCAAGAGGCCAAAAGTTCATTACTTTTTTGCATTACTTCGGATTGCAATAAGTTATTTCATTACTGTACTAATTAGACAACTAGAGTGCATATTGCCAAAGTCGCAATATAGCAATTCGGGATTTAAAGCAAATGTCAGCCAGGGGCGTAAAGTGGGGGAGGGGATGACTGTGTGTAAAGTTTCGTGACTTTATCTTGCACGATTGCATTGACAAAATCTGTCTACAAACAGAGAGACAGACAGACAGACAGACACAGGAACATGTGGCAAAATACTCAAAATGGCTACACAAAGTTTCAGAAGAACTTCATCATCATGGCTCACCAAGCACAAACACCACCAGCCATTTGACGTCACAGCTGGTACTAATCTATCTATTTAGAGGGATATTGATGTTTTCCTTCTTTATGGTCAGTTTTTCAGCACACTTTGCCAACACAAAGATTCCTCCTGTCCTCTATTCATTTTAATGGTAAATTCTTGTTCTCAACAGACCTGCGGGGCAAAAATAAACAACTCCTGTTCTGTAGTTTAGTGATGCACTGCATGTTGCGAAAGCTATTGGTTTTTGTCACTCAGTCAATTCTGTGTAATATCTAAGGGGCAATATCAGACCATGACAATGACATTTATATTCTGTATGTGCACAAGTCACCATTTTCACTTCTTTATTTGTCTTTGTTTCCCAAACTACTTTGTGCTCATGTGCGGTTTGTGAAATACCTGGAGGCAGTGTGGGGGACCTGCAAGAAGGTAGGAGACTGCTTCACTGCCTCTTACACAGAATCTTGCCCCGAGTCTTGAGCAGGAACAGTGGTCACTCTAACGACTCAAACACCACCTCTGCGCTGACGTGGTTGACTGGCTCCCCAAGGCAAACAAAAGCCTATGATTGGGCTGTTGCCTTCTGTAGAGAATAACCTCACATTGGCCTACACAGAAGAGCCCCTCTGACAGTCACACAGTGCTGTAGGTTGTCAGAATCACAGTTGTTAGTATTTGCCGGTATGATAAAACTGCACTAATTAACTGTACAGACTGCACCCAAACCTTTACATCACCTTGAATTCTTCATCATCAGATATTGGGAAAATTCCAGCAGCTTACCATACATTAAGCTTGAGTTCCAACCTAACGGTGGGCTTGCCACACATTAGCTTTGCGGTCATGCGAAGGGCAGATGCTACTGAAGGGGAGATAATTGGTGGCGAGCTGTCTGAAATGTATAATTAGACGAGACAAGACACTCCCCCTCTTTTCTCTCTTCCCCCCGCCGCTCTGCCTTTTCACTGGGTGATCTGAGCGCCTTGGAATGAGCTTTGATCTGGGCTAAGGTTTTCTGAGCCCTCTCAGATAGGATCAATTTGCTTCAACACGCATCACTCTTTTGCTTTCCTCGTGGGGCACAGCGCGGCTGTTTGCAACATGTTCGATAGCACACAAAACTGCAGGAGGTGTTGCTCCTCTTCCTTTTTTCTTCCAGCTTCCCCTGCTCATGACTCTTGCAAAGGGACTGTGTCTTTGTAGTCCCTGAACTACATTATGAATGATTATCCCTTTACATCATTATTATTCCTGAGCACACCATGGCACATCAACTCAGACACAGACAGAACGCTTGGACTCCTCAGTTTTGCATTATGGCTTCATTATATCCACAGTTTCATGCCTTGAAATGTGCAGCAAACACAGAACTTCATCCATTACGCCGGAAAGCTGTGATGTTAAACAGTTCATTTACCGAAGGTTTTATTGGTGACTGAAAAATGGTGTGTGTTGGTGATTGCTTTTCAGTCTCAAATATGTAAATGGATTTCAAATATGCAAATGGTTTTCCGTTTACGATTTCTGGCTGGAAGAGGCTCACAAGGATTTGATCTGAGAGTTTAATGTCATCAGTTGTGCCCCTTGTACCATGGCACATTGCCATCTCAGCCTCTCCCCAGTCCAATAACCAGCAGCTTGAGTGTAATGAAGAAGAGTTAGGAGAACTAGAGGTCATTTGGCCCATTACTGGTGGTCTCAACAAGACGAAGGGGACTGGTATGACGAGGGTAAGGAAGATGAGTAAATATTCAGAACTCAGACTTTTAGCAGGACACTCATTAGCGGAAGGTTAGAGGAATAGTTCGACATTTTGGGAAATATGATTATCCACTTAGTCTTGCCGAGAGTTAAATGAAAAGATTGATGTTGCACTAACTTCTGTACAGCTAGAGCCAGTAGTCAGTTAGCTTAGCTTAGCACAAAAACTGGAAATAAGACGAATGTTAGCAGGCTCTGTAGTCCTCCTACCAGCAGCTCTAAAGTTCTCTAACACCTGATAACTCATATGTTTAGTCTCTTCAAAAACTGCAGAGTAAAATGAAGTTAAAAGCCAGAATACAGCTGTGTTGTGTCCCTGTTCAGGAAATCTCAGTTGAGGGAAATCCCTTAACTCATTCAGAACACCCTGCAGCGACACAGACATCACTTCCTCTGTGCGTCGCCATAGTAATGTAAACAAAGCGGCAACCTCTGAGGCTGAAAAATGAAACCAACATGGTGCCAAAAAAATGCAGCTCTTTGAATGGTCACTTGAGGCTGGCTCCAGAGGCCAGTCAATCCCCATAGACCCCCATGCTGAAATGCCCAACTTCACAGCAGAAATAAACATGTTTACAGTCTGGTCTCTAAAGCTAATTTTTCCCTTCATGATAACTGTATGGGGTGAATTTTGATATAACTCAACCGTTTACATTTAATCAAGGCTTAAAGTTATAATTAAAGGCGGCCACTTTGAGTGACAGGCTGTCTGCCAATAGTGTCCTTGGCTTCTCAGTCAGATCCACCACAGCTCCAGCCCCTCGCCCAAATGTGGTCACTTCTGGCTCAAAAATACCAAGATGGCGACAACCGAAATGCCGAACTCTAGGCCTCAAAACGGGTGTGTACACACCAGTAGGTGATTATTTTTACAGTCCATGATGTAAACACATCAGATACTTGTTGCTACTGCTGTGGAAATTTTACACTGCTTAAAGGGATAGTGCACCCAGTGAGGCTAAAAACAGAGTTCATTTGACGTTTTTTGAAACAACTTTTTATGTCAGGGCTTCAGGACACTTGGATCACTACGGATGAGCATGTTGGAGATATTTTGTGGATTCAATTTTGTGTTCTTGGACGTTAGTCTGGGGCACCGTCAGCCATTAGGTGTGCTAGCCGCTCCCCCCGCCGATCTCCGCAAGGGATGCAAGGACTCTAAAACTTCACCAGGGCCTCAATCGGCATATGGGTGAGTAGATAATGGCTGAATATTCATTTTTGGGTGCACTATCCCTTTAAATAAAATATTGGATATTGAAAGAAAAACTGATGCCATTGCTAATTGTAGCACTTTTATGGTTTATGTTGTGGGTTTTAATGTTAAATGTTATGGATTTAACAAACAAGATGCGTGTTAATAAGTGAGCTTCAGAGGTGCTGTTCAAAGTATTGTTTGACAGCGGCAGGCAAGGCGTTTCCTTTGCATGCTAAAATTGGACATGCTTTCTTCTCATTTTCTTATTCTCTGTCAGCCTCAACACTTCTGCATGAAGGCCACACTAAACTTTTAAAGCTGCTCTAAACTACATGGCTGTGTTGGGTGTACAGTAAACCAACTGTATACACCCACACCTAATGCTTGTGCCAAGCTCTGAACAGGGAGCTATTTCCCTCCCTCTCCTCCTTTGCTCTCCTCTCTCCATCTGTTCCTGGGCTGAGGCAGGGTAAGGAGCCAGGGAGGGCTACGAGCTGGAACAAGTCTATCTGCAGAAGCAGGCCTGGCCTCAGCAGCCACAGAGGGGCTCAGACTCAATGCTAGAGCCCTCTCCTCCTCCATCCAGATGCAGATGACTTCGCTTTCCCTCCGCTTCTCTGCCGCACAATAATACCCTTTTGTAGCACAAGGGCAGAATCCCAGCTTTGTCCAGTCAACCTTAATTTATGGCACACATATTCTGGACGCACATATTGTTGCACAAGCTACAAAGGCATAAGCTTTCAAAGAGGCAGAGAGGAAGTGCTGGCAAGAGGATTCTAGCACTTTCTTTGTTTGAGAAATGGTATAAATCATTCACCAGAACATGGCATTCACAACTCCACCGGTGCATTGATTTTCAGAACTTCAAAGAGGTGTAGGGAGTCAGAGGTGATTTTTTTTTTTCCTCATCGTCTTATTACATTTCTACAACCTTCTATTTCTCTGGCGACTGACTGAAAGTTTCAATGTTCAAAAAAAGGTAAACATCACTTTTAAGTATAATATTTTCTTACTCGAAATTGTCATTTTTTTTCTCTTTATTTTAACCTTTTCAGCTAGTATGCAAGAATCTATCTGCTTTAATTGAAAAGACATTTGCCTGGAGCACTTACGCAGTAGGGTCTTTGCCCTATCTCACCTTTTTTTCAACAGGACCCAGCTTAGAGAAGTGCTATGAAAAAGAACTGTATTCTTCTGTGTCTCTCCTGTAGAGACAGTTTTTGTTCTCCTTGACCTGCCATCCATAGTCTAATCTAAAGTGACTGACTGCCCCCTGATGCAGAGAGCACCAAGCTAGACCTTTCAGATTTCTGCTTTTACCGTGAACATGAGGAGAGAAACAAAAGGCTCCAAGGGAGAAAGCAAAACCCACTGATGAACTGATTGACATCACCTGCGATATGTGAGTCCAAACTGCGCCAGCGCATGACTTTTAAGATGAACCACCTCACTGAACTGGCATCACCCAACATGTTTGCTTCGGTGGATTTCTATATCCAGTAGGAGCTGCAAGGTTGTAGGAGCTGTATGTCAGAGCTGAGGTGTAGGTGCTTGGCCTTGGAAAACGGGAAGAATGAAGGCTATGGTATAGAAAGTAAAAGCAATGACCTGTAGGTTTACGTGTTATACATTTTAAAACGTTTTTTTTTTTTTTTTTTAAATCTTCCTAATGACACATCTCAGGTGAACCTTATTTTTACTAGGAAAGCAGAATGTCATATGTGTTGTCTTCTTAAAGGGCAAAGATGACCAGAGAGGCTAACTAGGGGAATATGCTCTGACAGCAGGTGCAGAGAGACAGTATATTCAACATTAAACACCCACAAGAGCTGCACATTAAGTACGTGAATTGAGTATCCTGATGCAGCTCGACAGTACTCACCAAGTTTCATTTTCAATCACATTTTGGCCTTTCGTGGGGAACTTAAAATCAATGTTAGCCTTCAAACCAAAGTGCATACATTAAATGATTCATGTTAGATCAAGTAGCTCTGTCGGGGAGCTGCGAAAAATATGCTTTTAGCTCAGCAAAAACATATTGGATTGCTGCGCCGACGGGGACCCTTATTCTGATGCACGTCTGAGGAACATTACATTTATTTGGCAGACGGCTTCATCAAGATAACCTCCTGTCAGAGACTAACACTATGCTATACTCCATATAATCATATCTGACCAAACAGCAATATAAATCAGCAAACACACTGCATTTTCGCAGTAACTTGTCATACTGTTATAATTTTTACAGTTCATTGCAGGACCTCTATTAAAATGACTTAATTAACAAAGATGTGACTGAAGCCCTTACCTAATTGTGCCAAATCATTCAGTTGATAAGAGAGGTGAAAAAAAAAACAAGCTCCAGATTGGAATTTGAAGAGACAAATAGCATGTGAATGATGCCATGCATTATTATGTCATCTCCATAGTCATCTAATGGCTATCTGGCATTAATAAAGGGAGGGAATTATACTGGAGCAGATGGTGAGAGTACATCGCTGGCTCAGGAGCTATTTATTAAATGCATTATTAATTATTTTCAACATGATGAGCTCGGCTGGCTTCCTTCTGGATCGACTCTGGAGTTTGCTTACCCCCCGTGTCATTAGATCGGCCCTACACACACCATCACCAACCTGCCGTCAAGTTACCAAGACATACGCAAGGTCATGTGCTGCGCTCGTGGATTTTCTATTAGTCTCATATCTTAATGGATTCACTACAAGGTAATAGTTCCACATACATGTATTAAAAAGCTGTCATTATACAGTGTGGGTTGGATTGTCTGGCTGTCTGAACCCTGCGGCATGTACCCGTGCAAAGCCGGAATGCTTTAAATTACATACAAACACACCATTCATACACCTTCAGATGCACACGCACTCTAATGCCCAAGGTGCAAGCTGGAGGTAACAGTTTCCTCACCTGCCACAGGCAGCCTGCCACCTGCCACGCCGCTCCCCACCCCCACCCCCTCAAACAGACGCACAAACAGAAGCACCTATCCACATACACACAGGTGGCGGAGGACAGGAGTGTCACGACTCCACATCTCTCGCAAAACCCAAGTTCACGCTCTGCTGCTCCCACTAGCCAACTATCATCTCCAAACACCTTGCATAGTATCTCTGCTCCCTGTGAGTGATTTATAGACCACACAGCTTTTCGCCAGAGGAATGTTTTGTTTTTTGTTTAGACAGTTGGATAGGAAATGCATGCTGTTTGATTCACAAGCATGGAAATAGGCGCGGGGAGGCAGCTGACTTGATTTTTATAAAAATCTCCCAAGACAGCACCAATACATTTTAATGTCACAATTCGTGTCACACTTGCCACATCATTTCACTGTTGATCCCAAAGGCGTATAAAAAAATAAATATGTCAAGAAATGTACTCCCATAAAGTCAAAGTGGTACTAATGTCTGAAATCAATATTTTAATCTCACCTATGCTTTCTCTGAAATGGTAAAGTTGCCTTTATTAGAGCTGTGTAATAGCATAATTGTGTTGGCTGATGGTGGCACACACACAACCTGCATAAAGTTATTTTGTTGAGAAAAGGATGAAATGCCAGTGTGGGCAACATAAAAGGGTGGACAAAATGTTGAGCTCTTAGTTTCTTAGCATAGCAATTTCTGAATGAAAATATTCTAGTTAAAATACCTCACAGTGGGCTCTGAACATAAATCAGTTGCTTCAAACTTTGAACCATAGCACCAGTGCTGACAGACTATTTTTCCTGCAATTATGGTTTGAAAACAACTATTACACAGCAAAGCTGAGAATGACAAATGATCAAGGAGGGGGATGAATACTGTACATACCTTTCCCTCTGTCTCTCCCTCCCTCTCGTTCTCTCACCCAGTCATGGCCTGAACTGTAGTTGAACTGAGTCTCTTGGGATCCTTAGTCGGCCAGATCGTTAGCTGGCTGACCCACCAGGAAAGAGGTAAGGAGCGAAGGGTTAGAGGAGAGAAGGCTGCAGGAATAAAGGGAGCCATGGGCGAGGTGGGAGGGAGGATGATGGAGGGGGACAGAGGTGCATTACATCCATGGCGAGATCTCAGAACAACAAGGTTACTTCGGAGCACGATACACCCTGCACTCAGTACTGCACCCTGCCTGTCGTACTGCATGCAGAATCACTTATCCAGACACAGAGAAACCTGTGACCCCCTGATGCATCCAGACTGCGGCGTAATAAAATTCTTTCAACTCGCTCAGCGCTTCACCTCATTCCTCCCTGCTCTGCTCTTCTTCCTACTCATAAATAAATAGCTGAACGTTTGGGATCACCAATACCAACAGCCTCCATGAATATTCCTGCTTTTCTACCCCAGCGTGTGATCATGCTCAGCCTCCACAAGCAGCACATTCACATTGAAATATAAACCTGTCCAGCAAGTGAATGAATGCTACAGAATTGATACATCTTCTGCAAAGACAACTTATCATCAATCCAATTTGTTTTTAATTCCTACGTCCATGGGAATACCGATGAGTGGCTGATCAGAGGAATAGTGCATTTCACCTACTCTTGCTACAAGCTGTTGAATGGCTCCTCAGAGCATAACAGCTAATGGTGCATGATGATTTTTTTCAGAGATGCTTTCACTGTCACCTCCGAGGACACACTGTGTCTCCTAACTCCTGATCTTTGCACTACTGAGTAGAAGAACACCACATGAAAACCTCTTACTGGGTCTCTCAGCTCTTACTCTGAATCACTAGAACTCAGCATATGAACACTTTAAACATCTTTTATCTCTTAAGACTGTTTAAATATAGTTTCTGCTTGCACAGACACAATTCACATTCAAATATCCAGCAAAATATCACAATTACATGCAGCACCGTTCCACATTATGCAGTTCACTTATAAGCAATGGATGGCCAAGGAGGTAGAGCCCATATTGTAGTGCGTAAAAAAAGATTTATTTTTTTTTTGTCCCAGAGATTAATTGCAAGAATAGGTGGTGGGCTCACTAAAGATACTGTATTGAGCCCTCCTTGGTTACTGTTGTCAAACCTGTCAAGCATTCGCACCTGACATGTCAATACGGCATTTTCTACAATATCAACAAGAGATATTCCACACATTGATATACCACACTCTCCACATACGTATTTCTGGAATCATAGTGCTGAAATATCAGAGAGAAGAAGACAGACAATACTACATGCATTTAAGAGCTACATTCACAATAAACTTTGCGGTTGGAGTACTGTGAATGAAAAGAACATTAAAACTGAGGAATAGCTCATCGGTCCCAACGCAAGCCAGCATCAGGTGCCCCAAGGGCCTGTCCCAATACCCACACTTCCCCTAGAAATACCCACTTGCACTTGGTTGTACATGTTCACGTTTAAGCTAGTGGTGTCCCAAAACAGAACAGTGTTACCTCGCAAACGAGGGCACTTGATACCAAGTGGAAGATTTAAGGGGTAGAAATGGGATTGGGCCCAAGTCTTGCCATTCACATGAAGGGAAAATATACACAGAAACAACAATGTTCATATACAACAGGGTGAGTCAATATACTGCTTTATTTTAAGCTAACGTTTAGTTATAACTCCCCATAGATTTCATTATTTAATCTTTGTTTTAGCCCACTGCAGGCAAAACTAAATTAGGCCTATTTGTTCAAAGCCCACACAGCCTCATATGACATAACAGTGTAACTTAAGGTTAAATCAGAGTTAACTTATAATATTTGACTGTTTTTGTTTGCTAATACTCAAAGTTAGCCACCTTGGAGCAAACAAATGAGCTTATTGATCTTCAATCAGTTCAGCAGTGATGGTTTTCTAGGCTGCGTTTATATCTGACATCTCTCCTTTTAAGTTTTTTGCTATGAAAAAGTGAAAAATAGAACATCTAAACATTGTTTCCATAAGCACACTGTTTTGGCATTTTCCTTTGTTCTGAGAGCTTGACAGGCCTCCAGTTGCTAGTTACAGTTGCTCATGTAGGATTGGACTGTGGCTGTTCTATGTAGGGGCTCAGCCAAGGTTCAATTACATGGGTAAGACAAACTTATTCGAAAGAAAAAACAAGACAAACAGTTAAATATATCACCCAGGCTGTCTGTTGTGAACATATATCACAGTTCACAGACCAGCTGGTTGAGCTTTT
This sequence comes from Epinephelus awoara, assembly GCA_035609425.1. Lineage (NCBI taxonomy): Eukaryota > Metazoa > Chordata > Actinopteri > Perciformes > Serranidae > Epinephelus > Epinephelus awoara. Next base: position 17,296,146 of record CM069296.1, read on the forward strand.
ATCTACCGTACTTGTTGTAGGTGCTAGCACTTACTGTTTTACTGTGCTTTTATGGTTTATTAGCTCCATCACAGTACTCTTATTCAGTGTTACCTCCAAGTCAAGAGGTAACTAGTTTAGCTTGTTGTAAATTCTAATGAATCTTAGTTTTCCCTTAACGATGCAGTGGAAAAGACTGTAGAAACAAAATATACGTTTTGTTTTGTTAGGTACTGTCAAATTCATTAGCAGTTTAAAAATAAAAAATGAAATGCATTGTCTTCACTTTCATTGTATTTACTCATATTTAAACCTGAACCTGCATGTCTAACATTTCCATGCATATTCATGTAATGATCTAGTAGGCCTACTGCTGGGAATTCATACTACACTGAAATTACAATAACTTGGCCAAATTGGCCTCAGATGAGTTATCCTGTTACTTTATTCATGCAGGCCATGCTCACTTTGATCAGTCAAAGAAATATTCTTGACTGAGGATGTTTTGCAACAACTTGTCATCATTTTTGCACATAAAATTTAGCATCTGTTTATAGATTTTTCCTCTTTGTTCTTTTCTTTATGGGTGCACTCATGCTTATCCAAACCTGCTCCCTCTCATTAGCCAAGAGTTTCATGCGAGAAGCCTTGCAGGGACTTGCAGTCATTTGCTTTGTGTGTAAAATTCTACATCTGTTCATGGATTTGTCATGTAATTCTCCAATGTGAGCCAGAAGGGCCTTTTTTGTCTTTGACTTCACCCGTCTAGGTTGCAGGAGATCTATTCAGTCATTTCCTCATGTGAAAATGTGTAGGATAACATTAATATTTCTTGATCCCGTACTCCTCTCCTCTGCCATTTGAAGGGACAGTTCTGGGGAGGGAACCAGCCAGGAGGGTGTCATGGTGAATTTTCCAGGACTGGGCCTTGGGCCAAGCTCTACCTCCGATGTGACAGTTCTGGGCTTCAGTCTGGATTAGCCTGCTGTTGCCATTCTCGGCATATTACCTGGACAGTCACGATGCCACCCCAGCATGGAGACGTGAAAGCCAGGCTTCTGGAAGGGAATGTGCACTCCAGCAAGTGCTCGGAAAAGAAAAACAGACAACAGTGATCACTGAAACCTTTTTTTGTTTAATCAATAAAAAATGATGAACATGAATATGCATTTCTGCCCATAGACTTCCACATAAACATAAAGGTCCAGTGCAGTGTGTAGGATTTAGGGGTATGTATTGGCAGGGTTGGTATATATTGCTCATAACTATGTTTTCATCAGCATATGGAGCAGTTCCACTTCCACAGGGTCTGAGATCTTGTTTATACAGTAGCCAAGAATGGATAAACCAGACTTATGCTCTAGATAGGGCCATTCGCATTTTTGCATCCGCAGTTCACACAGCACACAGGCAACACATTCTTTACATCCTCCTCGTCACATACCAATGTTTGGTCATGGACTTTCCACGTTGATACATGACGTGCAAGGTACCCTGGGTGTGTTGGTTGTTGACATCCTGGGTCGCCATGTCAGCTTTAGCCTGGTAAATGCATTGTTCTGTTATGTTTGGCCAACGCACGCATGTGGTTAGGTTTAGGCAACAAAATCACATGGTAAGGTTTAGAAAAAAAGAACTGGATTTAGCTTTACAGTCATACGGGAAGTGAACACTGGCCTCCTTGGTAAAATCACTTTTCAAGACACAGACTTATTTTGGACTTTCACCCTCTTAACTTACGTTGCTGTCCCACCACATTTTCGTCTGATGTCGTAGGGCACCGTTACATAAAAATGGCAAACAGACACATATCATATCATTATGTAAGGAAGGCTTTTTATAATGGTGTTTGGCTCTGAAAGTCACTGCCCAAGCACCAGTATTCGACGACCAACTTTCAGTTGGTTACAACTTTCCAACCTCACCTCTACACGCTGACTGAACCTTTAAATTTAATTGTATACCAGCTTATGCAAAGTTTATCAAACACCTACATGTAAAGCAGCTGTAGCTATTTGGTTACACTATTCCTTTTAAACTAGTTAGCCAAACACCGTCTCTTGGAACATCCCATGGTTGCCCTTGCATAATGGCAGAACGACTGCGTATAGTTTCGTCTTACCACAGTTCATCTATCTATTAACCAGCGTTACCCCACTGGGCATTGAGCCTATCTGGTCCAGAAGGCAGCAACAATCTGTAGACCTGTCTGCTGCAGGGCCTCACTTAGTTCTCCTGGGGTCTAAGGAGGGAAAAGAAAACAAATAGACTTGAGGACAGAAAAAGGAGACAAGGGACAAATTAGACCATAGCAGAAGCATGCGGGGACAAGCACCACATAGGCGAGGGAACAAAAAGAAACTGAAATAAACAAGTGATATTTTCAGATGACAGTGAGAAAGACTTAACAGGACAGAGGAGTTAAGTTGCATAGAGACGTAAGTCAGGGGAAATAGAGGAAGATGGACAAAGCATGCATATAGGATATGCTCAAGGAGGAGAGGGTAGGTGAGAAAAGAAGGAGAGAGGGATCAATTAGATTAACTATTGAAGATGTTGGAAGAATTTAAAAGTAACCACCATCCTGTTTATTTTCTCTCTGCTTCCCCTTGCTCTCTGTAGATATCTCTGCTCCCTCATGCCTCTCTCCTTCCCCACTGCCATTGTTTCCCCCTCCCTTTCTCTTCTCTCCCCCCACCCGTCTCTGGCAGAGTGCTCGGGGAACACAGTCCTCCTCTGTCAGGCCCCCACACCCCGTCTTCTGCTTCACAGGTAATTAAATGGATTTCCTGTCTTGTAGTCGGCGAGAGAACATGACCCTGCACTCTGCCAGAGCGTGTCCAAAGGCACTCCAGGGCCGGCTCCCTGCACCATCTGCATCTCAGTGTCCGAGCGGCGCAGTGGCCCTAAACAAACACACTCCACCCAGGGGACTGTCAGGCCACAGGCTCCCCAGCTAAACACACTCCGCAGATACAGTGAGCGGTAATGAACTATGGGGAGATAGAGCTGTAAATACCAAAGACCTAAACTGGAATAACACGCGGTACTGCATCGACTTTAACAATGTCTGAGCTGCTGTTATTATCCAGGTCGGGCCAGTTAATGTTGTACAGAATTACAGTCAGTTACAGTAAAGAGGAAGCACATTTTTAGAGAAGTCTCTTAAGTTTAATTAAATGTGTAAGGAGGGTATATAAAATCTTAGGCACAAGAGAGTGCAATGCCCAATCCCAGTACTTATTTCCCCTAACCCTCATTTTCAAGTGCCCCCTTTCCTTGCAGAATAGAGTTACAAGGGATAATAGTTGAAATCTTCACCTATGAAATTGGACAACCCTCCAAGACCCTGATACATCATGGGAAGTTATTGATACTCATGTATACTAAAACAGACGTGGCGACTGTTGCCAGAATATATTCCATGCTCTGCTGTAGGGATCTTTCTTGTGTGGGCTACGGACATCCTTTTGCTGTTGTCAGGACACTCTCATGACAAGCTACAACAAGCCATTGTATTAAAAACTTAGCTTTATTACCACAAGTGGTGCTCTGTTGGAAATACATGCTTGAGTTAGCATACTAGTATTTTTTTATTTTTTTTTTGCAAAAAAAAATAACACTAAACTAAGATTATAAAATGCTTGTTGTAATTTTTTTTGGGATCTTAAAAAATCAAATTGAAGATGATGTCTTAAATGTCTGTAAATTCTTATTCCGAACTTCCATTTCAGCTTGGGAAAAGAGGCAGATATTTTAGGATATTGTAGAGAACAAAAACACCAAAAGAGAGTAAATATTGGATTTATATTCACCAGGTGGTCAGAAACATGACTCCAAATGAATAATAATGTTGCTACGTACTGCTTGACGTGCAAATAAGGAACAATTTGTTAACAATTTCACCATATCAACCTAAAAGATTCACAAATTGTTGCGTTTAAATTGACGAGTTATGTATTAGTTTGAATATGTGCAAACTTGTTTGTTTTTCTGGAATGACAGCCTTAGTAAATAAGAAATGAGCCACGCTGGGACCCAAAACTTCAAACTGTGATGAATGTATCATGACATGTGACATACTGTATAGGCACTAATTCAGCGATGCCAAAACTACTTTCTGTGTGCCTGTTTTCCCTTCATGTTAATCTCTCAGAAGAAACCAGAGGATGTTGGAGATAAATGCGTTTTGCAGTCAAAAGTATGAAAACAAGCTGCTCCCAAGGGCAGCAACCTACTGTCCTACCCCCCACTGTGAGGAACTTACTCCATCAGCAGGGCCTGAGTGCACTTCAAATAGAGGCCCAAAGATTATCGGCGTGGGAGCAAGATCTCTCTCTCTACTGCTACACTTCAAGCGTCTTGACACGAGACTTCATAGTTCTGTCACGAAAAAGAATTACACCTGACAGTTCGCTTACAGGCATGGGAGAACGCGTGTGTGTGTGCACAGCAGTCAGTCAAAAACGATGCCGTCAATGCAAAGACCTCAAAACGTCTACTTGTAAGCTTTACTGACAATCTAAGTGGTATTAGGAAGTCAGTACTGATGAACAGGTAGCTGTTACTTTGACATCTCTATAATCTGTTTAAACTGCAAGTCATCACCCTTTCATACAGTTTTCAATTCTTTACACTTAATTCAAAATGTACACTACAATCAAATATTATTCTGGCATCCAGTAAACAAGAATTAAAGAACAAAGTTTGGGTTGGTCATTGTACATTTAACTACCCATGGACTGTGATCTACATCAGTGGTTCCCTACCTGTGTATCCAGACCCAAAAGGTGTTGGAAAAGATATTCAGATTCTCCACTGAAAGCTGCTATAATCACTGTTTTTATACTAATAATGGATCAGATGTATTTGAAAGGAATTGCATATGGTGACACTAAACACGAATTATCATGTGGGTCCCCCTCAACTTTAGCATTTTGAACATCTTTCATCTCATTGTTTAATTTCAATCCGGAGAGACTTCATGAAACACGAACCAATATTTAATTGATATGTGCCCAGTAAATATGAGAAACGTGTATAGTCTTTGGTGAATAGACCCAATCGTGACATCACAGGTATGCGTGGTGTAGGCTACTCCCTGATGTACTCTAGACATTGATGGTGGAGGTGATGGGATGAAGAGAATGACTGAGATCTGGATGGATGTGAGGAGAAAGCCCTTTAGAGAAATGAACATTTGTTTTCGGGAAACCGGGCTGTCGGACAAATGGGCTTTCGTTCCGGTGGTACAGTTTTTTGTAATATGGGGGCTTTGAAATTACGAGCCGTCAGAACAATGGGCAGTCCCCAGAGAGGTGTTGCATCAATTCATACAGAAATGACAGCCAACAACAGCAGCAGAGAGAAGAACAGATTTAAAGTTTAACAGCAACAATATGATTGGCTGATGGGATCATGGCAAAATTTGATAGGCTTAATTGAAAGAATGATAGTCAGCTGATTACGAACAAAGCAGTAAAGACTCTAAAAACCCACCATTTGCCACCTTCCCAGCACCAAACAACTAACACACAAAGTTAGCAACTAGCTGGTGAACACAGTGAAGCATTTAGCATCTAAAGAGCCGGGTAGTTTTGTCATGAGGTGGTTAAAAGTAGAAGTAGAATGAATATTAGAATTGCATTCATGAGCAGGTCAGGACCACCGCCCCAGATGAATGCCCATGTTGCTCAACATGCGTCACATTTGTAAATGAACTGTAAATGAAAGCTTAATGGTCTGATCTGGTAATGCAGATCTAAGTAAAAGTAGTTATGTGACAATTAGAAATACTACAAGTAGAAGTCCTGCATTTAAAATATTACTATTCTTAGATGATAATTGTTAATGCATCAATGTGTAAAGAGCATTTTACTGTTGTAGTTATTTGTGGTGGAGTTAAGTTTGACTACCTGATACTGTTGGGTTGTTTAATCTGTAAAAATGTGTGCAAAATCTTAATTTCTATGCAAGTAGTCACAATACAGTGTATCTGAATTGTGGCCAAGTACAAAGTGTACAAATGGGTATGAAATGGAAATACTCAAGAAAAGTACAAGAACCTGAAAAATGTCATGAATCACAGTTCCTAAGCCTTTTAGTTGCATTCCAATACTGACAAATAAATGTGTGTTGTCTATAAAACGAAACACAACAGTCACCAGCGTGACTCATCAATGTCAAATTGTTGTGATCTGTGTTTGAGCATAAATCTGTTCTCTTTTGCAGAGCAGGTTCTCTACCAGAGCTGAGAGGTAGCTATCTCAACAGGTCACAGCTCAGAGCACTGTCTGCCTGCAGTAACCACCCCTGGAGACTGGAGGTGGACTTCGCTATTTCCCTGGCCTAACGACCCTGCCATTAGCAGGCAATTGAGATGAACCAATAGAAATCACAGCTCGCGCTCAGAATTCATTAACTGCAAGAGCGTGACGAGTCACAAGAAGCACACTGAGGCAGAGCAGGGCAACACTGCTCGACTTTTTTTTCCCTCACCATGACCGCTGAACATAAATCAGACAACGAGACACCGTCATCGAGACAGAGCACCCCTAGAGTCTCTCTACTAGTCAGGAAGGAGTATGCAAATGAGGACCTTGACCCAAATCAAATTCCAGAGCCCGTTCGTTAATTGCAAATTACAGACCCCGGCACCCCAATCAACGGCCTTTTAAGGGAATGATTTCAGACTCATTTTTGCAATCCTCAGAAAAATATGAAAGGGCAAGAAGAAGATGCAAATGTCTGGATTTGTGATGCACACAGCGGTGTGAATGGAGTGGGATCCTCAGCAGTGTGTTGGCGGTCAATTCAGTTTGCCAGTGGACAAAGTGAGTGCTATTACCAAGGACAGTGGAAGTGGTCACGCCGTAAATTAGACGATTATAAAGATGTAAAGATGTCTTTCCCGGCTGCCAGAATGCTCAGAACTGTCGTCTCGTCCTCCTCCTCAGTTAGCCAGCAAGTGAAAGCACTGCTTTGTGGAGCCAGTTGTCTTATTACCACATTAGAATGGGCCAGAATGTGGCAGTCTTCCTCCAGCATTAATATAACATGACAGGCCAGGAGACATCAGATTGTTAAATGCAAATCTCCCCAGTGTTCCTCCATGTCTCCATCATTGTTTTGTCAAGTGCCCTGCAGGCCCAAAGACAGCAAATGAGTCCCAATTCATATTTTGTTTTTCTAGGTTTTCACACCTCAGCTGTTTTCTAACAGACTGCGAATGTGGGAATACAATATGCACAATTTACATATTCCCCATGAATGTGGAAAGGTGCATTTTGTTTCTTTGCATTGGGGATGTGCACCTTGTCACCTAAGTGATTGTGACAGGTATTTTGCTTTCATTATTTCTACTATCTGTTAAATCAGCAAAACAGTCTCCTGCTGCCTCATAATGCAGCCAGTAAGAGAGAGGAACTAATCACGTCACAACGCCTATGGCAACTGAACTTCTGTATTATCCTGCAGAGACACAAACAAACACATGCATACTGACACCCCCCCCCCCCCCCCCCCCCACACACACACACACACACACACACACGCATCCGCTTCACCACAAATGCTCGTACTTGCCTCTGAACAAACTCACAAACACAAACACACACTCAGACACATACATTGCTGAAAATCAGGCTGTTGGGAGCTGTGAATGAAGCAATATTGTAACCTCAACCTATATGGCACTTTCCCACTGTGGGTTCAGCCAATGAATTATCCCCTCCAATAAATCCTGTTTGGAGGATAATCCTTTTCCCATCTTCTGGACAGACACTTTCTGTAATGAAATGGCCCCAGGTCCTTCCCTGTAACCCAGTCCCATCCCAGCCCTCTAACTCTGCCTGTCTCAGGGGAAAGAAGGGCTTACAGTGTGGCTTCAACCCCACTCAACCTCTGCTCAGCTTCAGTGGCTTTGTCACCTCCCACCTGCCCCAACCCTAACCCATCTTCACGTTACTTCTTCCTCTCCTTGCTCCAGGTGCAACTTCATTTCCTGTAGAGCTCCACTACAGTACCTCTGCTGCGGATCTCTCTCAGCTCGGCTGTGTGCACTCACTCATCCCTGCTTCCCTCCTTTCTCTAGTTTCCCACCCCTATTCTCTCCATTCCTTTCCCTCCCCCTGTTCAACCAAAAAAAAAAAGAAAAAAAAAAAAGCTGGAGCCGAGCTCAAGCAATCTCCCTCCTCGTCTGATGATCTGAGTATGGGCAAACACCAGCGGAAAAGCTTCTACTGCTGTAATGAGATGTCTTGCTGCTTCATATTCGCTGTCTCCATTTTCTAAGAACCCAGTTTTGCTTGTGTCCTGGGTTCCTGGTCAGCAGGGGGGCTGTAGCTGCTGTTATATAGCAGTGGGAAGGCAACCTAAACCAGGGTGGAGCGGGAGGTGTAAATGACATTGGTGGAGAGCCGAGAGGAAGCTCTCTGGGGCCTGAGATGGATGCAGGATGCAGTGCAGAACTCTGGGAAGACTAAGCCAGGGTTTTACCCAGTAATTGGGTTGCTTGGAGCAGCTGGCAAGCTGGGCAAGAAAAGCTTTGTAAACAATGCCGCACGTTGGAACATTGGAGCACTGGTGAAAATGTTCCGCAGCAAAAACTTTTCACTCATTTAAAGTATAAAAATCAAAACAGAAGGATCTATCTGCAGTCGATCTGCTGCAAACACCCAATCACACACAACCAAATCCTTACATGTGATCCAGTAACATTTTGAGGAATTTACTGACATTACATTGCATTGATTTGGCTTATAAAAAATGAATTCAAACTACATAGGAGCAAAAGCTAGTTATCATTTAAAATGAGTATTTTTTTTAAAGAAAGCTATCACTAACAGTAGATAATTGAAGAATATGATTTGTAGAAAGTCCATATATCGTGTGTTTCTGCCCAGACGATGATTTTAGGCCATTTGTGAGCAACGTTACATTTGTAACAACTGTCAACACAATACTCGCCATGTTTTCATTCAACTGTCGAGCCAATTTTACGCAAAATTTTGAACTGTTACGAAAATGAAATGCAAATTAGGTGTGTTTTTCATCAACCTGTTTTGTGCGAATACATTTTGCTCCACAAAGCATAGTTGGCAGTATAGGCTACACTTGGCGTGGCTTGCATATGGCTGTAATCAGCCCATAAACAAAGTAGAGCAAGTAGAAGTTTTGAACCAGAAACAAAACAAGTCACCTTGGCTATCCAAACCATCTTTGAGAGAAAAATTTAGAGAAGTCTTCAGAAATTTGTTTCAACTGGGATGGTTTTAATGATCATGTGGACATATATCATGCTCTCCTGAGACAAAGACAAATGCATTTGTTATGGGAATATGCATCTCCATATCTCATTTTATCCAGTTTTGTTGTTTCCAAACAGCTTTTCTAATTTGATGCCTGAAAATTCACATAAAAACATGCATATGGAAAAATAATACTATTAGTATTATTAAGATAGTATCACTCCATACAGTTAATATGTTAACAAACACTCGGCTATCTGTATTATTGTGTATTATTCTGGTAACCTGATGATGACCTGATGTTTTGATCTCTGCCAAGACCTGAGGAAAATATCAGGCTCAGTTGCTGCTGACCGGTGGCATCTTTGTCTGTTTGCTGTAGGGTGCAGAGCAGGTTTTTGACTTTGAGTTTTTCTTCCTAAAACCTGCTGTCAGCTGCGTCTAGAAACAGTGCTGATAAGAACAGTGAGAGTGAGCCAATGTAGGAAAATAGCAAGCCCTAAAAAAGTAAAACAAAATACTCTACTATATATACTATATTTCTCTGTGGGGTCTTTACTATAGGTGACCCCTTTCATGTATAAGTAGAAAAAGTTCAATGGATCATGAATCAATATGAAAAGCTCAGCTCAGAGTTTATGATCAGGCTAGTTTAAGCCTGGCTTAAACTATCAAGATAAATGGACATGCAAATATTTAAACCACCAACCTGAGAGGTGCTAAAAGTGAGAAAAAATGTACTTTAGTACTGTAGTGTACTGTACAAATACTGTCCCAATACTGGATCATTTCCAGTCAAACATGGGAAACTGTTTCATCTCATTATAGAGATTGATCAGACCGTTTTCATGCACTGTTAGTACATTTTCTTACAAAGAGTAATGCACCAAAATTTGTACATATCCCATGTAATCAAGAGCCAGTAATTTGTATAATCCATGAATCTGGGAAGGCTGCAAACCCGTGACTAATGAACTGATGGGACCAAAGAAGGAAGCAGTCCTAGAGAGGCAGGTCGGGGGACATTCCTCAGGAGACTGGCGTTTGGAACCGTGTGAACATTGATCCATTTCAAGGAATGACATCATCATGTTTCTTTCCCTGAACCTTACCACTGTGACTTTACTTGCCTAAACCTAACCTCCTGACTTTTTACTAAACATGTAACGTAGCGTGAAGTGCGTACTGTTATTCCTGGGGTGTTAATTCGTAGAAGGTTGCACAAACCTGTGTGCATTTCCATAGGCTATAATACAAACCATTGTATGTGGATATGGTTTGATTGATATATGAACTGACACTGAACAGCAAAAATCAATGTCTTAATTCTTATTTATGATGACAGCGATCATCTGAGGAGCACAAAATACACTTTTCCATCAAATGAGTCAAAATTCCTTCAATAAATATGTGAACCAACTTCATATATGTGGTCAAAAACATCTGATCATATATATATAATTTTTTTTTAATGATTGCTTTCACAGCCCAAACAGGAGCGGCTCAGCTGGATCCAACAGCAGCCGATACGCCTGCTCATCTTTCTCTAAGTGTTGTCTCCATCTCCCACACCCCCGTATCCTCCCTGGGCTTTGACAGTCCCCCCACCCGCCCCCGCCTCACCCTTCCCATATCTCGTCCACGGACACCTGGCTGATACGGAGGCAAGGAGGCTGGAAGCATCCCCTACTATCATCATCTCTGTCTGCCAGGCATGTGCCACACTGCCTGCCTGCCAAGCCTGGGAGCAAGCCTGCCCCCTCTCCCTCTCTTTCTCTGTCTCTGTCTCTTCCTGATGGTGTGTGTGTGTGTGCGTTTAGAATAGGCGTGGATCTGCATATAATTTGCGCTAATGTCTTGGAGAATGTTTCGGAGACGTGAAACTCGGCTCCAGAAAGGACAGGAAATTCATATGTTAGAGAAACATGACAAATCCCAAGACATTGCAGCTCCCAGTGCTTAGCAAAACAAGACACACAGATGCAACAACACACACACACACACACACACACACACCAAACTAGTTATGACTTTTTTCAGCTGAAACAAAAAACCCGGCGTGCTAGTTTAGAATTTTCCATCATTGCCAAAAAAACATTAGAAAACGTTATCTGTGAACCGATGCAGCATCATTTCAAAACTTTTGTGATCACAGTTGTTCTGAGCTTCCTCTGCTAACTGTCTCCAACTCCTGTGTGGTGCATTTACATTCTCTTCCAAGACATCTGACGTCTTTGATCACATTACGAAGAACTCTGCTTCCCCCTCTCTGTTTAACCTATGTTTCCCTGTTAATCACTGGGAGCCAAACTGTGTATCAATGAGCCTTTGTTTAGGCTTTGATACCCACACACACGAGCCCCCCCTCCTCTTCCTCCTTTCCCTTACATGGCTGGGGAATGTTAATCTTTGAGATGCACTAATGTTTTCAATTAATTGGCATCATTAGTGAAATGGTCGACCCACGGTGCAGAGAGACATGATAAATGGGCAGGTGGAAGGGAGCACGAGAGTAAGAGAGAACCCTTGTTGTCTGGCAGGTGGATGTGTGTCAGAACATGTGAGCTATCATTATCCCGTGTTTACCAAAGCCTACAGTGTAATGTGTTTGACATCCTCGGAGAGGGCTGTACATATTTGAGAGGATATGTCAAACTCTGAGTAGGTTGAGAATTTTAATGTTGCTCCCATTAGGTTGTTAAGTTTCCTCCCGCAAAGATCACTGACCTAAATACAAAAGAATATGGCAAGAAAAAGATTTTTGCTGTCTGGTTTCTGGAAACATGTGCATGCAGGACTCTGTGTGTGTGTGTGCAAGTGTGTTAAGGCTTCGTCTTCACCTTTGTACCTTGAAAAAAGCCTGCAAAATAACAAATGGATCTGATTTCACCCATGTTAATCAAATCATCATGGATTTGTTTGAGGAGAGAACGCACTCTCTCCTTTGTGACACAAATGCCTATTTATCTGCCTTCCCCCATTATTCTGTCAATAACGCACATGTCCCTCCTCTCTCTACGTTCATTTCATAAGTGTCATATATGGAGGGGTCTTTCTCAGTGTCATCACAGCCCTCGGGTTACAGCTGAGCCTCAGCAGTCTTTATCAGAAGAGGAGGAGGCAGGAGGGGAGTGAAAGTGAGTGTTATGTTATTTAGTGCAACGGAGCTCTGGGTCAAAAGCCTATTTTTGGAAGGTATGTGAGGCCTTTTGAAAGCTTGTATTTATTTGTAGAACAGGCACCTGCATGTGTGCAGTGTCGGGAGGGTTACATTTAAAACATATTTCACTACAGACTACTGAATGCAGGATCTAAAAAGCCATTTGTGATGTATTTCATTAGATTACACAAAGTTCTTAAATATTCGGAGTACAAATTACTTTTTGAATACTTCAGAATCTTCTTGCTGAGCTCATTTGTGTGGCTCAGGTCCAGCTTGTTTCATCTGAACACCAAGAAAACTTCTTTGACCTCAGGACGGGTAACAAAACCCACCAACAAATGACTATTGAAGGGAAGATATTGAAGTGGTAGATGACTACAAATGTTTAGAAACAATACTAGATTCCACACAGACATGAAATTTGAACACAATTTTAAGAAAGGTTTGCAGTGTTTATATTTCATGCATTAACTGAGACAGTTAGAGAGGACAGACATATGTTGGCCCTCTTCTATTAGTCCTATTTCTGTTCCACTGACTGGTGTTTTTCATTGTTGGCAAACATAAGATTGTCAGTATGTCCAGTAAGATTGTTGGACAGCAGCAAAACAGTATGACGATGACCTGTGAGTCCTGAGTAGTGAGGAAAGGGCAGGCGCTTGCTAGAGAGGTTTCACATCCCCTATTTGGTGTATATAAGCTGTTACCATCGGGCAGAAGGTACAGGGTGCCAGCCCTCCAGACCAACTGGGCTCACAGATTATTTGTGTCTACCAGTATAGCACTGTTGAACTGGGAACCAAAAAAAACCAGAACCTCTGTGTGTGAGGCTGCTGCACCTTATGATATGCAGAGTTCTGAAATGATACGTAATGAACAGGTCCATAATACTGAAAAAGTGACCTGTCGTTGATGTTTGTGGGGTTTTTTTGTGCTGTTGTTCTCTGCAATTTCTGCAGTAAGGAATTTTTGTACCATCGGAGTACTTCAAGCCTGAAATATCACCTCACCCCAAAGCATTTAGCAGTGAACCCGGAGGTCCGAGCTAGCCTTAGCAGCCAGCCTCATCAAGCCACACTCGACCAGGGGCTCAGACGGAAACTGGGTAACTAACTCCCTTGCAAAATGGATTTCAATAGACTGCAGACTAGTTTCAATGGTAGAGGAAAGGGGGACAATGTGTCCAAAATCCAGCAGCTTCACAACACATCTGCCAAAATCCATTTGAACTGAAAATTTTTAAATACTTTCACAGCAAAAATGAATGTATGCAATAAATTTGATAAATTCTTTAATCCCTTGACAGCCCTAGTTATCATAATTGTCTGTTTATTTATCTGACAATTGCTGTACAGTACACAATTAGTTTCTTTAAAGATGGGTAAGTACTTGCTATCTTCCTACGCTTGTACTTTTTAAACAGAAAACATGTTTTGTATCATGATATTTACTGGTCTTTATTAGCGATGGTCATTTACCAGAAACTTTCAGCTCCAATGGTGATCTCCCCTCAGCCAGCTGAAAGGAGATTGCTTTCAAAGCAAGTGCATTCGTCAAAGTTCAAAACTGCAACGCTGCATCGCTCGTGGCCAACTTAGACTTTCCAATAGAAAACAGTACAATGACACTGACACTCGCTTGGAGTTGTTGGAGCAAATAAAACAACATAAAGTAATCCCTTCAAGTAATCTATTTTTAAACACAGTAACTGTATACAGAATGCCACCGATTTAAATTGTAACAGAATACAGTTACTAATATTGTGCTTCATAAATAAGTAACACTGTTACTTGTATTCCTCTGCTCCCCAACAGTTATCTGTATATTAACCTAAGTACTGTGTGTTGAGGTGTCAAGCAGGATGGTAGCACATGAGAGGTTGCCTCATTTGTGGACATCATTAATACTCTAGTCATTTCCCATGGTGCTCCAGCTGGGGTCAGGGGTGAGTTGTGGCCAAGGGGAAGAGAAAAGGATGTGAGAAGGGGGGGTTGGAAATCTATGCACTGCTCCTTTAAGAGGGGCATTTAAAGAAGCTGCCAAGTCAATAAGCAGGGGATTTAGAGTAAGGAGTTGGGAGCCAGCATTTTAAAAGGTCAACAGAGTAGTCTTTAATGATTCCCCTATTAGCAATTTTTAGGGGAGAGGACGGCTCATTTGGTTCATGTCTGAGCTCATCTATGTAAAATAATATGACACCAAAGTCAGTCAGCAGCTCTGCGACATTGAAAGCTGAGTTTCCGAAAGGGAAATTTAAAGTATGAAACATTGGTTGCGTTGAGGTTTGTAAGTAATTCACTCTTTTACAAGGCATTCATTTCCCCTTTCCAGCAGCATATATTTCACACTAAATGATGGTAATTATTTAAAATGATAATTAAGCAAGAAAAAAAAATGCACATCAGCGCACCATATATACAGTAAATATTGGACTTATTGGAAGATAAGTTACTGTATACAGGTCTGAGGTAATGAAGCATCGAACCTGCACAAACATGTAGAAATGCTTAAATTAATTAGTAGGGAATATAATTAAATGAGATCAGAATGCACAAAGTTGAGCTTCCCTGTTGATTTTCCTCCACATCAATGATTTAACTAATTAATTTTATCTATTAATATTTATGCATGGGGAAAAATTATTCATTAATGAAACGTCAGAATTGAATAGATATCTTTTCTGTGTTTCATCTTGACGTGAGGGTGTTTTGACAGCCCTCCTCCCATCTGGAGATCTTATAAGAGCAAGAACAGACTGCTTATGAATATTGACATTTCTCCAGTCCGGAAAACGGGCAATTTGTGTTGAATTATTTCAGCCTATCAAGTATGTATAGTTCTGAATTGATTAAACAAACTTTAAAGATTGATTATCTTCCAAGCGCATATCTTTTGGCAAACACCACTTTCCTGATCTGAGCCCCATTCAGGTTTTTTTTTTCCTCCCTGCCTTTTTATTTTAGCGCCACTTCAGTGAACTGTGTAGTGAAGGCCTGCTGATTATTGTTGGACAGATGGTTCTCCTCATCAAATTCCGTCTACAGGTTTTTCTGCTTATCCGGCTCCAAATTAAAACCCACCGTGGTATTATTTTAGAAAAATCTGCTATTATTTAAGCATTTCTTTGCCTGCACCTCCGAGTTAACGGGGACTCACCAATACCCTTCGGTAGCCTTGCAAACATTGTTTTTGATCCACTTTTGTGTCTCATCACAGTGCGTGATGAGGGCATATTGTAATTAATCTCTTCTCCTATCTGACTGTTAGATCTTTCCCTGCTAATGTTGTCCTGCTGGCCTGATCTGGGGAACATTAGTTGTTTTGTTTTGAAATGTGTCAAGCATGAAGGAACCATTAACAACTAAGCCCCACTGGCTGCCCTCCGGCACACTGTTGCACATTGTTGCTATATCTGTGTGATCTTTTCTCCTTTGTGTTTTTAATATAGTCTTCCCAAGGATAGCTTCCTTTTGATATACACTTCTAAGCTCAGTAGAGGATCCTTTGTGGGGACTTCAGGTAATACAGTGGCCTTTGTAATGATTTAAAAGCAATTGACAGCGACAGGACTCTGCACTGCGGGATCCCAGGAAGTATTGTGGATAAATGTTGTTATTCTAGTTACACAGAAATTCATATTTGTCTCCATTTTCAAACTAATCTCATTCACTTCCGCCACAAGCTTGTATAAACAGACCACAGAAATTGCGTTATTAGTAAATCATCGTAAGGTAATCGACACTGTAATGTGACGCTGCTTTTATTAAACATGTAATCAGAGATTATAGGCACTGCAATAATACCCCGCTTTATTATGAGATTCATGTGCCTGTGTGTGTGTGTGTGTGTATCTGTGTCTTTGTTTTCCGTACTACTAATGAGTTGACCTCAGCCCCACACGGCCAGGAAAAAAAAATATCTTTAAAGCGCTAAGCACTGCTTATTATTTAAGTGTCACCACCACTGTCCAGGGTATCAGTGGGGTACGTTTGTGGGTTTTTTATTCATCTTTCTGCCGCCCCAGTGCTGAGTCTGCAGGCCATTAGTTCTGTAGAAGCACACAGGGACCGACCGTGGAGTTGGTGAGGTACAGTAGGACTTAGACAGCACAATATCTCACTTTCTAAAGAATATTACTTTACAGGAGCTGAAAGAAGAGCTCATAATGAGAGAATAACCGGTCATGGAGGCGGCAGCCGCACTGCTGTGTGAGGATTATTCTCATAGCATGAAGCAAAAGGAAAAGGATAACCTGGTATTTCGCTGGTTAGATCCATTTCAGAAAGTCAAGAGAGGTAAAGAACAAAAGCTTCAGGGCAAGGTCGTCATTTCTGTCCACGTGGCACCTGCAAAGAATATCTGTGTAATGGTCTCAGCTGGCAAATGTTGTATGTCGATGTCTGTGTGTGTGTGCGTGTGTGTGTGAGAGAGAGAAAAAGAAACAAAGCAAGTATACAAGTAAGAGAGCAGGCGAGGAAGAGAGAGAGATTCTTGAAGTCATTTATAATGTGGCAGCCATGCTCTTTCCATCTCCCAGGGTGTGTGGCTCCTCGGCGGTGTGTGTAGCCTTGAGGGAAACACCAGACAAGGACAGAGCTGGGGTTGCTGCTGACGCTTTGGCGGGGGGAGATACATCTTGTAACACAGCATGCTAAATGACAAAATGATATCTCATCAGAGGGCCACCCTGTGTGTGTGTGTGTGTGTGTGTGTGTGTGTGTGTGTGTGTGTGTGTGTGTGTGTGTGTGTGTGTGTGTGTGTGTGTGTGTGTGTGTGTGTGCGCGCATCTCAGAGGGAAAGTCCCCGGACACCTCGATGTGTATATGCTTTCATGGAGGAGCGCTGTAGCATGCGGTTTGTAGAGAAAGCTTTGAAACAGGGTGCTGCTGTTGTACTCCACTGGCAGAGTGGAAACATTGCAGGGTGTCTGCACTGCAGTGACTAACTGTCACATATCACAACATCTGGATACGTGGTGAAAGAGAAAAAGGCTTCAGAAATATCTGCAGTGTATAGTCGCACTGTACCACTCAGTGAGCTTGCAGATGAAATCAGCCTACATCAAAGTAATCCCCCAGAATATCCACAAAAGAAAGTAAACCACACACTGCACATGAACAAACTGATAGCTTGATATTGATAGATTTTTTTTTCACCCACTCTGAGATTACACACCCGCTACACAATGCAGCATAAGCCGCTATTGGTTATGCCACCTTCCCACCCCTGAAAGGTCGAAGCAGCCATCATGGTGGTACCAAAAGGATCCGCAGAGCAACCAGGGCAAAGGTACTCAAGGGGCGGACAAAGCCCAAATAAAGCTTTTAATGCGCTAGCTATTGATCCCTTCACTGAAATAAACTCAGGAGTATTGGCAGGCCCAGAATCCCACTTTGAAGGGACTCCATAATGAAGCTGGTCAATGCTAAGCTGTCCGCAATCAATCCCCCACATAACAGTTAATTACAAGTGAGGCCGCCATCAAGCAAAGAGAGGAGAGAGGCGGGCTGAAGGCAAAGAGAGGGAGAGGTGGAGCGGTGTAGGATGAGCTTTGTTAAGGCGAGGGGGTGGAGGAAGAATATTGAGCGGTTCAGGGCAGGAGATATGAAAATGAAAAGCACCAAGTAGAGCGTGTGTGTGTGTGCATGTGAGTGTTTTTCCCTTCTAGACTGTATAACAGGCAGCGCTCCTCTTCCGTCAGTTTCCTCTCACTAAAAGCACTAAAATGTGCACAGCAACCTGCTGCACATGTTCACCGTGGTCCTCTCACCACCCTGTCACGCGTCCATTAATGAATTGAAACTATAGCTTTTTATCAACAACATCATATTCCTTATGTATTGCTGTTACAGCCAGCTGTATTTAATATTTAAGGAGAGTGAGAGCCCTCATTTTCTGTGAGGATCAGTGTGTTCTCCAGGTGCCAATTGGGTCATCATGAGTGATGTGGCCGCTGAAGATTGGCTGATCCGGGTTTTTTTGGATGCATTTTTAATCTGTTATCCTCACACACTGATTCCGATGCGTTTTATTGTTCTATTTGTTGTGAAAATTCACAATACGTGACAAAATGAAAAGACACATTTCCTCCTTTGCCTCTCTCCACTGGAGTTACCTATCTGGCTGTCACCACGCCCTCCCTGCATGCCTTCTCTGTCCTCCACATTCTGTGTATGGTCCACATCCTCCTCCTCTTCATCACCTGAATATTACTATCTGACCTGTTGAAAGTGAGCCGTCTGAGTCATGTGTCCCGTCGCCACATTTTCTTCACTGATCCTTGGTCAAGGTCTCTAAAGACTTGTGAGAGATGTGGAAAACACAGAAAATGGAAACTGTTCCAGAAAATTTTAATGACAGACAAAGACACTTGCACAATGTAAATGGAGCTGCGATGCTGGAGGGTTACAGCGGACGTTGCATGCTATAAAGGGACGGTGTCACATGCACCTTTTTGGGTGAACTCTGGGTAAGACTGATTGCTTTTGTGTATTATTTTGGCCACTGGTTTACACTCAAAGCTTCATTCTTTGTAAGTAACATTAATATTTAATGCATTTAGCAATCAGTTGCTGACGGCTTTATTTTACTTTTACTCCCCATTTCAGTCTTTAGGCTGCGCACCCACACCCACTGGACCACAGCATGACAGTAGTCATTTCAGTGACAGATGTAAAGTGGGAAATCTTCCTATAGGCGACATGGGCGGCTGCCTAGGGGCCCACCCAGAGAATAGTGGGTGCCAAAAGCTTGCCTAAGGCACTGAATGCACTAGGTCCAGCACTGTGGATGTACAGCACTGTACAGCATGTGAATAGAACTGTTTTTCTATTTAGGTATCTTAAAAGCTTACTGAGCTTACTGTACATGACTGATGAGATACAGTTTTGCAAGCTGCAAAATTCTTTAAAGAGTAATGTAGCAGAAATCTGTTATGGAGCTGCAGTAAATGATACCTATCTGATGTATTCCTGAGGGATCAGTGGACTGCAGCCTATTGTATGTGTCGTTTAAATTCCAGCTGTTGACCTTGGTCAAATCAGGTCTTTTCTTTTATTATTCCATCTCTGACACGCTCCTCCGTGTTGCAGCTTATAAAAAAAAGAAGTGCTATAAAAATGCATGTGCCATGAATGCCTAATGTGACTGTAAACATCTCTGTGACACCTCCTTATGCTCCATTCAGACAATGTAAACAACCAGTGTCACTGACAGTACGGCTGACAACTATCTGTGAAAACACGGTCCAAACACTGAGATCTCCTAATGGCTGCCGTCTTCTAGCCCTGTTTGTGCATGTGTGCATGTGTTGTGTGTGTGTCTCCCAGGCTAATGGATTTACTGGAGATGGCGTCGGGTATTTATTACCATGTGTAATTGAATGCAATGATTATCGTTGTTGTGTAATGTGATTTTAATGTGGCAGCGATGGTTATGTATAAGGCCTAATGACTTTGCCTCCAAGGGGGTATGGCTCCCAATTAAAAAAAATAAAAATAAAACTGGGAAAAAAATATCTGAGTATGATTTTAATTTCTTTCTCTTCCCCCTTTTCTTCCTATGACAAATTTAATCATTTAATCAACACGCTGCTCATTTAATCAAAGCGTCTCCTCAATAACGAGCTTGCCCTTTTTGAGCTTTTGTTTACATGGGTGGTCATTAAGTCAAAGGTCTGCGCACATCTTTATCTGTGTTTGTATTCTGGAGGTACAACATTCACGTCAAGCCAAAGCTAAGGATCCTAATTGCTAACATATTTTGCATGAACTGGATTAGCATCTGATTTTTAATCCTGACAGTTAAATGCATGATTAATGTCAACTGTTTGTGCCTGAAGACAGAGGGATCAATAACCGTAAACTGAATTATCATAAGCTTCCCCCAGTGCTGCACATACTGTACAATTCATGATAGCTGTGAGTTATGTATCTCATTGTCAAAATCCACAAGTTAATAAAAAAAAAAAAAAAAACTCCCACTACACACATGAAAACAGCTCATTGGCAGAAGAAAATGATGGCATTGTGGGCTTCTGCAAACCATGGATACGTTACATATGTACATTTCATATGTATCATAGCAACATTTTAATGTGATTCATTTTTTATTAAATGCATCTGAGCTGACTTTGTCATCAGAGGGAGGTGATGGTAAATGGTGCGACACCCAGACAGTGTATAACAATAATGTCTGTGGCCACTGTGACATTGCTAATTGGTTTGTGGACTCTGGTTTTGAAGTCTCGCATTTGGCATTTTGGCCGTTACCTTCGAGGATTTTTGGAGCCAGAACTGACCATATTTAAACAAGAAGATGGAGCCAGCCTCATTGTCATTCTGAAATGATCACATACTGCCGTTCTGTCAGTAATTTCAGCCTCAGACAATTTCAGTGACCATATGTGGTGTCACTTTGTAACACGGCCAGACGGAGCCTTTTATAGTGTAATGATACCCCACTGGTCAGCCAAAAGGCACCTGTTGAGACTTCTGGACGACATCAGGAAAGTCCCCATGGGGTGGGTGGGAGCAGTGGTGGATGGGTCCAACAAACCCTGGACTTTCACCCAGGAGCCTTGTGTTCATATCCAGTATGAATGTAGAGCTGAACCATGATGTATTTTTTCTAAACCTAACCATATGCTTTTGATGACATCCTGGCATTAGTAGCAGCATCCCAGAATGTCAACAGCAGACACAGGAGGATACGTAGCATGTAATATGTAGATGTGAAAGGCCACAGAGAAAGCAGCAATATGTGACATCTTGGGATGAGAACGTGTTGGTGGAGCTGTGGAGGAGCGAGGAATGGATCTAAATAACAGACTGTAGCGATGCCTCGTAGACAGCCTGTCACTCAAAGTGGCCACACCCTAAATTATGTGTAACTTAAGCCTTAATTATATTAAAATGAGTGCATTATATAAGAATTACTCACATGTTGAAATTAGCCATAGAGACCAAAAATGCTTCTTGTTTTGTACCAGACTGTAAATGTTTGTATCTGTTATGAGTCTGACATTTTAACATGGGGAACAATGGGGACTGACTTTTGGCAATCACCAGAAAAAAAATGTTGGAACTGTACAATTCTGCAGACCAAGGATACAATATGTTTATGCACAAAAAAACACTTGGTTATGGTTAGGAAAAGATTGTGTTTTGGCTTTATCTATCCCATTTGGGTGGCACAGTCCTGGCAGGAGAAGCAGTGATGTCTCTGTTAAAAAAAAAAAAAAAAAAAAGTTTTTTTGTCGCACTATCCAACAGGCCTTGACAAAACACCCATGTTTGCAGCCTAAAAGCCAATGGAAAGACAGCAATGACTTGCTAAAGCACAACCAGTTTTGTTTGCAGGTCTCAAACTGTGGTCTGCAGTAGTCTGCAGCTTGGCAGCATATGTCACTTTGGAAACATTGATATGATAGCAAAGACACGTGACAATTTTTTTTTCGTGGTTTGTTTAATAAACATGTAATGCCAACATTTTCTTCTGGTGACTGGCTGGCCACAAGTGGCAATGAGAGGAACTGCAGTTTTCTGCAGTTCCACGTTTACTTCTGTTTAATTTTTCAGCCCCACAGAGTGCACCCTGGTGACAACGAGGCACGGCTGCAGTCAGCTGTTCGAGACAACAAACAAACCAAAAAAATAAAAAATAGTTGGCTCCTAGTAAGACATCACAGCATTTCAAGTGGCAGTTGTGCCACCAAAACCGTGTAATTTAAGTCAAAATGTGGTCTTTCCTGACCATAACCAATGAAGCCTAAAGAAATGTTAAGTTCCAACATAGCCTGTACATAATAACATACTGTTACATATCCATGGTTTGTAAATACATAGTTTGCAAACATTTATTCTGGCAATTGGGTTGCAACAACCCATTCACTGTTATTACACTCCTGCTTATTGACCTCTCAGTTTAGTTTGCACCATACTGCAGGAAAATTCAAGCATTTCCAAGTGAGATGCTCTTATAAGCAGCTGCTGCAGAAATTGAACTCACAAATACACGTGTCAGTGTGTATGCACTCATACACAGGCGTACACAAATACACTATAAAACACCTTCACCTCTCAGCTGCACACATCCCGCTCACTCTCACTTCATTGTAAATCGTTTGTACTGCAAGCACACACCCGTTGTGCATGTGAGTACACACACACGCACACCTGCACGCGTGCTCATACATCACACTCACACGCTCGCATTACACAAAGCTGGGGCTTTGCTTGACATTATTAGTTTTGCATTTGGGCGCTCTGCCCAGAGTAACAGTATGGATTTTTGCCTTGGCTACCTATAATTGGATGAGTTAAATTTCTCCATTCATTACATGTGCATCTGACCTCTGGACCCCGGCAGCTCCTGTGTTTTATTAGCACTCTCATCCCCTGATAATAGGGAACCCTTTCCCCACCAACACTCTCCCGCTCTCACACACATTGTCTCCTCCTTAACAAATTAACCCTTGGCGCTCTGAGTGTCCGAGAGAGAAACACACAAAGAGAGCAGAAGTGGTAACCAATAGAAGCCTTTAAATCACGAATTCAAGGATCCATTCATCTGCAGAAAAAAATAAATACTCATCACTTTTCAAATAGGGCTCAGAGGGGTCACAAAATGATAATGTCTAAGTTTTATATTATTTTGGTATTTAACAGTTCCTTGGATGCGGGTGACATCTGTCCTCAGACATGGCATTTTACCTTTTATTCCTTTTTAAGAAATAAAATAAAATAAAAATCATTACTTAAATCAATGCCCACAAATGGTGACCTTACTAGCTCAGAAAAGCAATGAGCTGCTGTGCTTTTTCTCAACAAAAAGGACTTCCTATTAGTATCAAAAAAATACAGTATATTGTCCATATGGACATTAATGTTTCATGTAACATCAGTTTTGCCTGAAAACAGGGGAAATAGAAGAATACAGTCACAGATATTATCGTTGTGATTCCATAGGAGATATGTGAATTCCAGGTCGGTGGTTTCTAATCATTCCTGCCACAGCCATGGGCTTTGTGTGCATACTACAGTCATGTATATTTCATGGGAGCATGTATATTTAACATCGCCATGTGTACCATATGTGGGCATGATGTATGGATACTGACAACAGTCCTTGACATTATATGCACAATTACTCTTTGCCCCTGCAGTAAATCCTCAGGTTGAGCGTGGTAAACAAAAAGGCAGGGAATCTGTCGAGGAAGAGGAGGGGGTTGAGCATGACACAAGGTCAAAGCTATTGTGGACTTCATCTGTGGTTTTATACAAATAACACGGATTGAGAATCCATTTGTCACTGAATATTTCACAGAGATAATGTATGCGGCAGAAAATGTCCAAATCCAGCAGCAGTGGCACAGAAAGCAAGACAGGAGAAGGCTTTCCGCGGGTCCGGAAGTTCAGGCTCTCGCATTCAGATCTCCCACCTCCCCTAAACGACCAGGTGACACCTTATTGATCGCAACCATCTTTCAAGGCCAAGAACTTAAAGCCTTGTGTGGCACATTCAATGACCTGCTGTAGACAGTAATGTTGTTGGCTATGGCTCTCTGAGGGCCTGATGTACAAGTATCCGCCTGACTGCTGGCTTTTGGATAAGAGTCTCTGACAGCTGCAGAACAATGCTAATGGCTGCTCTCTTGTAGCAGCCAATGTGTAATCAGCTCAGCACTCTGCTGTTAAAACTTTACAACAGTAATGTATGCAAACATGAATTCCATTTATTCCCCACCAGGTCCCAACAGGCAGGCCTTAAAGTTGCAAACTGTCTTACATCACAAATTACTCTGCTGGCACTTAATGCATTTTATATCACTCATAATCCTGGTGTTCCACACTAATTAGTTGGAGTTGCCAGCATGCATATTTCTCCTCATTATTTGGTAGCATCAAACTCTTTTCCTACCCATTTTCAGCACTCTTGGGTAGAATGCAGTTTTCATGGGTCGTTCTTTATGGCATTTGTCTTTCTTGCAGGCGAAGAATCTGCCACCAGTGAAGAAACAAATTCTTCACTGGTGGCAGATATCTGTCTTTGCAGACCCTGAGCGTGTGGTTACGTTTTGATGAAAGGACTGTTTTAAGAATGTTTCAAAGTAATTAAACTTCATACTAACTGAGCAAAGCAGATTATTAGAACAATGGTACTGTAACTTGACCACTGAATGCTCTCACTTCAGAATACAAATAACAATGAAAACTACTAAAACACCACCTTAAAACCAGCCCAGTCAGCGGAATAAAATGTTGGTGTACGTTTCTGCTAAACACCACCGATTTGTTACATTTGTACATTTCATATGTATGATGTAGGTCAGAATACATGGATATGAGATGGGTTTCTCATATGGAGGAAGAGAGGAAGGTAGGTGGTGTGACACCTAGGCTATCAAAGCAGGTATTGTTTGATAACAGCTCGGGACAGGTGCAGCCTTGTTGCAGCAACAAAAGCAGGTGTTTTTTTCAAGAGAGTTTTGGATCATTTCCAGTATTGCTTGCAGTGACAAAATTTATTGTTTTTTAACAAGAATTTGGGACATTTCCAGTCGTGTCTGTAGAAAGGCCGGGACATTTCCAGTAGTGTTTGTAGAGACAAAAGCAGGTCCTCTCTGACGAGAGTTTGGGACATTTCCAGGCATATTTGTAGAGACAAAAATAGGTCTTTTTTTAAAGAGAGTTCGGGACATTTCCAGTAGCGTTTGTAGAGACAAAAGTAGGTCTATTTTAAGCCAAAACATAAACTTTTCCCAGCCCTGGCCAAGTGGTTTTATTGCCTAACCCTAACCACACATAAACGAGTGAACATAAAACTGAACACTGCAACATAAAGACACAAATTTTAAACATATCTGCCACATGTGAAGCATTCAAATGCGAAATACCTGGGGTTTGGAGAAACATACAATGCCAACATTTGTTCTGGTGATTGGGTTGTTAAAACCAAATTTACATTGTGCTATTGCTATACATTAATATCTACAAACAAGCAAGCTGTAAATGTCAAGATCTTTTTGGAACTGGTTTCTTATGACTCATTTTAAAGCTGACTCAAAACTGTAGAGTTTTGTTTGAGAGGAAGCTTCCAAATGAGTTTGATTCAAATATAGCCTGGGTAGCTGCGAACCAGAAAGTGTCCCCTGTGAAATCACTTTGGGTGCTGCTGTACTGTCTCAGCACTTTTCCCACTAGTGACTGCATGTGGACACAATCCAGGATTTGTCTCTCGACACATCATCATCATCACAATTCATCACATCATCACTGCAGTTTGTCTCTCTGCTGTTTAGTTCCAGGAGAGATGTGCTTTTTCACCAAACTACACAGTAATGTAGAAACAACATTATGTACATATATGAAGTCTACTTCAGTGTGGATTTTTATCTCTTTTTCCATAGCTCAGCTATATGACAGTATTTACCATTCAGCACATTGTATTCATCACTTTACATTGCTTACTGTTTACTGCGGCAATTAACTGTCTTCACTTTGTCTTCTAAATGATCATATCATGCAGTTTTATAGTCTTCCGCACGGATTCTACTCTTGGAGATGTGAAGTATTTACAATAAAAGTCACTTATATTAATAACTGCACTTTGTTATTGTTTTTTAGGCCATGAATGAGCCCAGTGGCCACAATACAAACTCCTTTTTTGTGATTTGTTTTTGTTAATTGAACTCACCTCTTGATGTGGTAGCTGTAACAGCTGTTTGTAGTTTGCTCCTTCACACAGTTCAGAGGCAGTGCTCTGCTCGACATCATGTTGGTTACAATGGATTACAATTGACAAGATGCCATTGCAGAAAAAAGCATCATAACATCCAACATTGTAGTCATACTTTTGTATATTTTCAGAAAGTCTCTCCTTGAAATGCAATTCTTTGTTCACATGAAAAGTGACAGAAATAGTGGTGCGATGAACTTTGGTGAATCCGAACGAACCCTTTAAAACACCAAAAGCACACAATAACAAAAACACTTTGCCAGACATTTAGGCCAACTTTTAGTTTTCTGACACTTTGTACTTTTGGACATCAATTTGCACTCTCTTCTGTGTTTCAGATTCACCACACCAGCCTCAACCATGACCCGCCATATCCAGCCTCCTACTTGTCTTCGCTGCCTTCAGCTAATCTGCCTGTTCTGCTTCACCATTCCCAGCCATCATTTCATTCAAGCCTTCAGCCCCACTTCTTCAAACTACAATAACCTGCCTTGAACCATTCCCCATTTCCTGATTGTGCATTTTGGGTCCTAAGTCGAACTGCCACAACACTAACTGACTAAGCAAGGCGGCTCTGTGCCAGCAGCTCTTGTGTTCATTGAGGTAAAGTTTTGTTTGTGTCTGGCTTTGAGGAGCTCATAGATAAGTTCCAGTTTTAGTTCAGTTCCCTGTCAGAAATGATGTTTGGGAATTACTGAGCAGGCCCTTCAGTAAATGTGACTTGGATTATATCGCATGAGTTGTATGAGAGTTTCTAAACGGATGTTTTGAATACAGGGACAACTTTCCCAAATATATTAGAAACAAAATGGCGAAATGAAGAGGAAATAAACTGGACTGTAAATTTGTTTTATGTCACTATCAGCTGTAATTACCAAATCAAGTTACAAATCCAAATTTGAGACGTTCAGGATCATAATTTCTCATTGCATGCTTTGACGCTTCTACTTGTTTTTACTTGTGCTGGACTGTCTCCCACACCACGTTTTGGTTCTAAAACCGATCCATTTTATGTCACTCACTGCATCCGAGGCGACGTTAGCCAGCTGACAGTGGCAAAACATGTTTGTCTCAACCTGATATTGTGTCATGATCGGCATGGTGATGTTCAAACATAACTGGTCACTAAAATTGTGTATTTCCAACTGGATATTTTTATTTATGTGCATTTTTGAGCACATTTAGATCTAAAATTAAACTAGATTGACAGTACTTCTAGAAAACGCTCTGAGGGCCCACTGGTTGAGACAGCTGTATTAAAGGTGCGTTAGAGTGAGATTCAAAGGTGACTCGTTTGAGTGACAGAAACAAACAGTTAGGGAATGTCATGGATCTGCCTTCAAGAACAGACTTGATGGATACACACTGACTGGAGTGTAGTGCTGATTCAGATACTGACCTTGGAGATGCTGTAGATGTCAGGATGTCTCCCACATTCTCATTGACATTCAACTTATACCTCCAACAGCACACACATGATATGTGATCAGAATGGAAAAACACACAATATCAATATCTGAAATATTCCTGTGTGTATGTGTTTGTGTGTGTGTCCATGGCTGTTTATTGGATGGTGTTTGAATTAATGGCCGCGCGTGCTTCACTGCAGTAAATACTAAAATAGCTGAAATGGTTTTCTCTGTGTAGCTGCAACACTCCCAGAATAAACAATTTATAACATATATTCACGGAGAAGCTTCTCACTGAAATAATTTATATACATGGAAGTACTGAAAAATGTTAATGGATGGGAGAAATGTATATGCTGAAGAAAGAAACATTACTCAGAACATAGCTCTTTGCAATCGTACTGTTCCAGGGACTAAGCAACCCTTCAGCAGTCTCCAAGACGTGTTTGAGTGAAACACCAGTATCTCTGTAGGGACACTCGCTGTGTCCCAAGTGCAGCGTACATACCCATTCTAGGCAGGATTTGAGTTTGTGGTGAATTTACACTGGAAAAGTAACAAAACAAAGCACAGTAAAAACAAGACTATATATACTAAACCTCCCTTGATTTTTGAATGGGCTTTAGTGGAAAATGTAAAGCACAAAGGAAACTGAGAAGTAAGAGGGTATGGAGTGGAACAGGAGCAGCAGGAACACCTTAGAAAAGATGTGTATATATATATATATATTTCATATTAATGTAGCTCTAGTTCCAACAGAAAATAAAATATGAATTCACAGCATTTGCATTTTAAAAT
Source organism: Epinephelus awoara (assembly GCA_035609425.1). Classification (NCBI taxonomy): domain Eukaryota; kingdom Metazoa; phylum Chordata; class Actinopteri; order Perciformes; family Serranidae; genus Epinephelus; species Epinephelus awoara. Next base: position 17,324,480 of record CM069296.1, read on the forward strand.
GTGCACTATGGTGTTGTGAAAAAATGAGGGAATAAATCTTTAGTGTCTGGTATGCACCAGGTCAGCCTGTCAAACATGTGAGTGCTCATGAATCCCTAACGTGTGGTAACATATTGCAGCAACTGCACTGATTGGACAAGCAAAGACCGATTAATCAGACTCAAGTCAAGACCTCTGCCAGTCACTGCCAATGGCGCTTTCACGTGCTCTCCGTATGGTAGTTCTTCTGACTTCTGTATGTTCATAGCTGTAAGCTGAAGTGTAGAAAAAACATGGATTCAACAAAGATGTTCATTCATTCATTTTCCATAACCACTTATCCTGTAAGGTGTCGCAGGAGGGCTGGAGCCGCACTAGATGTCAAACGTGCACGTAATATCACTGAGAGAAATTGCAACATATTTAGCAAAAGTAATCAAAACTCAAAGGTACCAAAGGTTTGTTTCATTTCCATGTGTCAACTTGAAGAAACCAGTACTGTGAGAAGAGTCGATCCGCCGATCACTAGTGCACACATGGACCACATCAGACAATGAAGGAGACATAGTGACTGGCTGCACTGCAAAAAGTTTGCAGTTTCTTCTTCCACTGGTGAAGTCAGTCTTTTAGACACTGTGACAAATAAATGAAGGGCATTTCTTTCTGGCCCAGGTTGGGGACCTGATGTAGGCAACAACTTACATCTGATAGAAACTATCTCAGTTCTTTGACACGTCTGAATTTACCGCATGACTTATGTGACTCAGCAACAGCACCAGAATTGGAATCCAAATGTCTTGACATTTAATTGCCACCTGTAGGTCACTGGCTTAGCAATCCAAAACCCAGCAGTAGATCAGCTCATCAGAGTGCTGACAGATACCCAGCATCTCTCGCACTCCGGGGTCTCTCTCGCTCTCCTGGCACCTGATGTCAGTGTGAGGTGCCACGCAGGCGGTGATGACCTGGTCAATAATCAGTAATAAAGATGGTGTGCTGAGCATGATTGTGGAATGATTGGTCTGTCGATAGTGTATTGAGCAGACACACCGAAGGCCAGACAGATGCGCATTTTGGAAGCAACTGAAAGGCAGCACAACATGGTTTGAAATATGGCCGTTATATTACAGCAATAAAAACACTAAAACACTGCGAGATGGAGGCTGTAGACTAATGTAATATTTTTGCTGCAATTAAGAGCTCATATTATTGCTATTAGATTTTGCTTCTTAACATTAGATATTCAAATACACTGAAACAGACTCGCTGTGGGTCGTGTGAGGCGTTGGAACATGGGATCATCCTATGTGTGATAGTCAGGCATTAAGTGACAAGCCAGAGTTTCAATTCCCGCTGAGGTCACCCTTGTCAAACGTAAAATAGATGCTAGTTATGTTGCTGGTAGATTGCATGAAAGTTTTTGGATGTAGCCACAGTGATGTCAACCTTTGGTTTGTGGACTCATGTTTTGCAGACTTGGCAGTTTGGCATTTTTGCTAATGTTATTTTGGATATTTAGAGCCAGGAGATAAACTAAACTTTTAGCTTCTGAAATAATCAATGACATTATGCTACTTGTTTTGCAGAAATGCACATAGTGTCTTTGCTAATAGGGAGTCTGCTGCAGAGCAGCAGCGGGCAGCAGCTCTGATCTGCTCTCTGTTAAGTTCACATTTTACAGAATGTAATTAATATTTTCCTCATTAATGATGTATTATATCACCCACCCACAACCTATCTGTGTGTCCCTTTGTGTGTAACAAGCAGAGTGTACACACATTGTGAATTCATCTACTCAGGTACATCTTGCTATCTGAATAAAACACCTTTGAAAAAACAGAAAGTAATACTGTGCCGCTGACTTTGGACCATATCGCTTTCTGCCGCCTCAAAATAGCAACACACCAATGATGCGCCTGACCATGTCTCATTTTAAGAAGGACACGCCCATGAGAGCACCGATGGGCCGAAGTATTGTGCTCTGCACAGGGTATAAATTAGGGCCCCTAGACTGAGGTGATGCCTCGCAGACAGCTTGTCACTCAAAGTGGCTATGCCCTTAATTATGCGTAACTTTGAGCCTTAATAAAATGTAAAAAGAGGAGTTATATAAAAATTTGTCCAAATACAGTTCAATGAAGCCATAGAGACCAAATTTGTTTTTGTCCCAGACTGTTGACATGTTTATTTTGGGTGTTAAATTGGGCATTTTAAAACAGCTGTGCGGAGCTTTACGTTTTTGTTGATTATAGTGCCCCCTTTTGTCGAAGCAGTATGACAACCACAGCCTGGTGTCGTAAAATCTCGACTGAAACCGGCAATTACCGCATGCATTTGTTTTGGAGAGCGAGAGGAAAATCATAAACGTTCTGGTGTAGCTCTGGATTTCTTATAAACTGAAGACAGCTGCCTGCTGTATATTTGTGTTCATGGTCACAGTCGCAGATAATTTTGTGGCGATCGTTGTAACGTTACTAGACAAAAGCGGTTCACATCAGCTAACGTTACATTTAGCTTGCTTATACTGTAACCTCCATGTCGTCATATATTGAAGTAAAACAACGTCTAACAAGGTGCGGTATATTCTCTAAATAAAAACAAAAATTACATACCTGTCGATTAGGAAAAGGGCCAACTCGAGAAAGTACAATCAAGTCCTTATAGATACATCCGGTAAAACTGTTATGTGTTCAACAATGCCCGTTGCGTACCGCTTACTCGAAGAACACTCTGTGTAAACACGGCTCTTCTTCTTCTCTCAGTTTATTGGCTGCTATGAGAGCATCTTTCAGACCACATATATTGTAAACTATTATTTGTTTGCCAGGAGCTTAACTTGACAGTCTCGACAAAGTCACACAATGACAAGGCAAGTTGAGTTCAGAGAACATTTAATTAAAAAGAAGTCAATTCAATTAGTGGTTTGTCACAGGGCATTAAAATCTTAGAAAATACAAACCGGATGATGATATGAAAGCAAGAAAATGCACATCATAAGGTCTCCAACATGAATTATTGTTGGCCACTACCGACCATACTGAGAAAAGCAAAGCAGTGCAATAATCATTCAATTATCTCTGAACTCAAAATGTACTTCCTCCCAGTGACAATGCAAATGTGAAATCTGTCAGAATGTCCTGGCACCTGCGGCAGCTGTTGGCTCAAGATTTTTTTACTGGTCTCCATCATATCAGAAAAATTGTCTGTAATAGCAGATTGTATCACAGAGTTGCCAGATTCTCAAATCGAGCCACTCAGTTCAAATGAGTATTTTTTATTTTTTTTTCCCAGACAAAGCTCAGGCTCTGAGCGATGTGGGCACTGTCGTTAATGCTACTTAGATGGGCCACAGGGTTGCAAATTTTCCCCACTGCACTCCATATTCCCCAGAGGAAATTGAACATTGTCATGGATGGATTAGCTCTGTAATGGTGAGACACATAGCTTGAGCAGAGGAGACCAGCTAAAAAACGCTGGGCAAATGAGGGAGGGGAAAAAGGTATGAAATTCATTTCATACCTCTTCAGGCACACTCACTTGAGGAGTGCCTTTCTGCAATGCTAAGCCAACAAATAAGCAACTTTTGACCAGTTTTCAGGTTATATATTTCTCCCCTTAGAAGTTACAATGCACTGCTGTTATTTTATGGTCACATAATGTAGGCTACTATTCATCTCATGTATAACCTAAAATATGAAGGATCTGCAAGCACGTGATTATTGATCATTGCAGTTCATACATATTAATTAACAATTAACAAAATGTGGAGTAGGTTTTTATGTACTTTTTCATTTTATGTTAGTCTGTATTTTGTCTCAGAGTACTGTCAACCTTAAAATATATTCAAGTTCTTTATAACACAATATGATCTGGTCTGTGACAGGCTTGCCTTTTTGCAGCTGACCTTTTTAAATGCAAAACATGTAAGATAATATTGCACATTATTTTATATTAAGACTCTTTATGTCATTTCTGCCTCACAGTTTCCACATTCTGTTGAAAAAATCTTTCCTGGGTAAGTGTGTTTTATAACAAAAGATGTAATACCAGATTGATCTATTGTTTCACTTAAAAACTGTTTTCAAGACAATATGTCAACCATCCAACCAACCAAATTAGGGAAACAGGGCAGTTTCAAAGACACAGATGTGATGCAGCCATAGATAATTCCAGGCAATATGCTACCTATTGCCCGATATTTGCAGAACACTTTAATCCAATGTATTTACTGCTGACATATAATATAACATATGGTCTCATATTACAGAATCACCTCAGCACTCACTGAGACACTAACACATGCTATGGTTTTATTCAAATGTTTTCCCTCTAAGCTGCCGAGGTGTCCTTAAGCAACACAGAGATTATGAGGTCGTTAATGACGGTTGATTTTCATATTGTACGGAAATATGTGGAAACCAATGGCTGCCTGGAGGGTACAATAACTACATTAATCACAACTGTATGTAAGGCTGTAAAGATTAACTGATAAAAACACAAGAGTGAGGGATCTGACTACATCACACACAAACACAGAAGTTCTACGCCAAATTGGGCTAAAAAAAAAAAATTATACAGTTATAAAAAGTATATTTGGTAAAGCTGAGAGATGAGAAGATGGTGTGATGAATTCTGCTTGATGTAGTGTGATTTTATTTCAAAATATTCAAAAATGTTTTATGCATAATGAAATTAGAGTTGGGATACTCAACTTGCTTTGCCCGGGGTCCACATTTGCAAAATCACACGAGTCCAGGGCTTAGCCTGCAACTCTGTCAGCATGTGAGGGGGATCCTCCTCTGGTCTTTTTTTTTTTTTTTTTTGATAAACAAAGTCTATTTTGATTCTTTGTTTTTTTATGTAATCTGACACCTTATTTCCATACAAAGTACAAACAAATCACAGCGTGAATCCATTTATTTTCATTGCGAATTAGAAAATTCATCAGTGGGCCACCTGGCACCCTACTGTATCATGGGCCAGATTTGACCCACAGGCCGTACAATGAATATCACTGACAGAGAGCATTTATGAAACAGCACTTCTGTACATAGCTATTGTACCAAATACTTATTACTGTAGTGGTAACAGAGTATACATTATATCTACAAGTTTGTCCGATTTTTGCAATGTAGCTACTTTTACACAAAATTATAAGGGAATAATGTAGTTTCTCTATTTGCTGGTAATAAGGTCATTTATAAATACAAGCTATAAAATCACAACAGATTTATTAAGTGATGCAGAAGTTTTATGGACATACAGTACTGTAGAAAAGATACTCAGATATTTAAAAGATAACTGAAGTACAATTTTTTACAAAGTTCCTCCCAAACATCCAGATAATTCCTCAAAGGGTCATACACCAGGGACACCTTCAGGGGCTGAAAAATTAAGCCAACTCCAAAGTGCTATAAACTGCAGTTCCTTGAATAGCCACTTGAGGCTGGCTCCAGAAGCGAGTCAATCCCCATAGACCCCCATGTTAAAATGCCCAACTATACAACAGAAATAAACATGCTTAAAGCTTGGTAGAAAAAAAACAGTGTTGGTCTACAATCATGACAACTGTGCTAGGGTCAATTTTTATACAACTCACCTGTTTACATTTTATTAAGGCCTATTTAAGGGCGGGGCTGCTTGAGTGACAGGCTATCTGCAAACACCTCACCAAAGTCTCTGGGTCATTCTCCGTAGTTCCACCCTCTCTGCTGAAATGCTGAACTTAAGGCTTTAAAACAGGAGTCCACAAACCAAAGGGTGTCATCTCAGTGGCTGCGTCCATTATTTTATACAGTCCATGGTCATACATACCCTGTAATAATACAGTAGAATAGGTACCCAGTAGTTAAAAATAACTACAGTACAAGTTCTTTGTAAGATCCAAGTAGCCTGTATTGGTATGTTCTGGTACACTAGTACAAAAGATGACATCATAATTCTGGAGTAATTACACTGTACGTTGCGGGCTGTAATCTAAGGCATTAAAGGGTGCATTTTCATCTTTGCATTGTACTTCTAGCATATGTGTGTTACACATATTACTGGGTTCTTCAATTACATATGTGCTTTAAGCCAATACAACATTCAAATGCTAAAAAAAATTTGGGGACTACTATGTAAAACTGACTGAAATCTTGATTATTTGCAGTCTTCAAAATGTTAATTGTATCATAAAAGCTGCTGGGGGCACCACAAACTTCTCTGATACCACAATTACCAAGAGGAGCATTCAATACAAGGCAAGTTATGCTGACAATAGCAGCTTATACTACTTCTAACTGGCCTTATCGTGAATTTGTGCTGTCTAGGATAGTGATGGCATGACCCGCCCAACTCTGCCTTACTCCGCCTCTGATTGGCTTACCCTGACATTCTCACACACTGCAATGTATCAAATTCATATGTATTAATTGACAACATTTGGTGGACTGTGTGTGGAGGAGGACACCTCCCATGGTAAACCTTACAAAATATTAACCATAAGGTGTACATGCATCGTGGTTAATAAGCTTAAGTATACAAAACATTCATGTGCTTGTTTTTTTATGACTTCCATACAAGCAGAATGACAGTTTCAGGATGAACTTTGTTTTCTTGCTTGGTCAGGCTGATGGTTCATAGTAAGATACAAACATAATGAAAATGGCAAACCTGGGAATGTAACAGACAGTAGGTGCCAAAAGTTCTACTTTTTCTGTCTTGCCTTTATCTAATTCATTTACTGCAGAGTCTGGTTTTCTGGCAGGGTGGTCAGAGATAATGTTAATCTTGGTCAGCAGCGGAGGGAAACCATGCAGTTCCACACAACACAACAGATTGGAGGGATAACACAAATGTAGTCAGAGGCAGACACAGGGGGACTTATCTCCACGCTGAAAAGTTTGCAAGTGGCCATGTGTGACAGTACAATTCTCGAGCTACTCTGTTATGTTGATTTTATTGCATGTGATAATCAAATGCTGAACGGATCAAACCTGGCAACACAAATGGTTCGAAGACAAATGCTGTTTTTGATGTCAGGTTGTGCATTGTGTATAATTAAAATGACAGAGTGTGAATGAAGGACAAACACAGGTAAGAGTGAGTGCTGATAGTGGATGTCTACCACTGAGTTAAAGAGAGCAGTAGAATCAATAACCTTCTCTCTGGGTCTTTTTTTATTTCAGGACAGGGATCATTCAAGTTTCTAATTGACAACTCATCAGACTCCCCGCTATTATGACTTCATTATATCTGCAGAGATAAAAATTAATGAGAAGCAGAGGCCCTGGATGGATATGCCAAACTTAGCATTCATTTACATTAAAGAGGGAAACTCTCACTTGGCCGGAAGCATATCTGTAATGACTTTAATCTACGAGAACTTCTAATTTAATACCGTAGTTCATTCATTGTTATTATTCTTTATGACCTTGTATATTTATTACTTTAAGCTCCCATCTTCCAATTCTGGTTGATGATCCCTCATTACACGCATTTATTCCTAATGTTTACTTTCTCTAGACCCATTCTTGTATAATTTCTGGACCCCGCCACCCCCACTCTCATGCTACATTTCCATCTCCTCTCTCCCCTTCTCCTTAGACAGGGATAGGTTTCATTACTGTAGTCAATCTGGGCCCAGTGGACAGCTCCTCTGCAGCACTGTGCACCTCAATATAATCCTTTTAATTAAAGGCCTGCCCCCCCACCACCGCTGCCCTGCTCCCGCCTCTGCCCTTTTCTCACATGGCGCCAGCCTTTTGTTCACCCAGGCACTCACCCACTCGCTTCATGTCAAGCCACGCTCTTGCCATTTGAAAAGAGGAGACGTCACCTTTGTCTCTACCCCTTTCATGTGGCTTTAATCTCTGCCGCAATATTGCAGACAGTGTTTGGTGTGTGTATGTGTGTCCGTGTGTGTGTGTGTGTGTGTGTGTGTGTGTGTGTGTGTGTGTGTGTGTGTGTGTGTGTGTGTGTGTGTGTCCGCATGTCAGTGTGTGCGCGCAGGGAAGAGTGACTGGTGCTGTCTGTGTGTGAGGTTCATCCAGCTTAGGGCTCATCAGGGTTAAATCAGCCCTTAAAAGAGCTTGATTGCCTGTGATTGGGTGCTGATAAGAGGCCAAAGGGCGGGGTGGCATTTAGGCTGAACTGTGCTGTAGATTCTCTATATTGATTTACCATTATGAAAGCCCTTCCCACCTGTTATTCTTCTCTGCGGTCCTTTGAATAGAAAGCATCATTTTCAATCAGGCTGATGAAAGTCAGAGGCTCAGGAGTTTGTTCTCTTTTCTTTGGATCCTCAGGTTATGATGTCTCTTTTGAAAAAAAAAAATAATATGATAATAAACCCCTGTCTGGTAGAAATTAGGCCTGCATGTTACATTTTTGTGGCAAAGTAATCATGTTCAGAGACTTTGCGTCAAGTAATGAATGCTACATTCATGCACCACGCAGGCTTCACAAGGAGGTGGGGAGGGTGGTGGGTGTAAAGAAAGTGCAGGATCTTGACACCAGAACCCTGTTTTCAATTAACATTTTGCTTATATATTCAATATCAACATTTTTGCGATTTGTCAGGTACGTTAACTAACAGCATTTCCTCATTACGAAGTCTGCAACAGAACTGGTCAGCCAGTGCCTTTTTTGTAACTTGTATCTTCCAATGCTTCATCTGCCTAAACTCTGTGCAACCTAATCTAAAAGGTAATGTAAGTCAGTGAACCATAAAAATTGATAAAAGTATTACAATTGTGTCATAAAATAAAACACAAGAACAACAGATTTTGCAAAACAAACATACATAACAAAGTGATCCTAAAGATTTCTAAATGTAGAAACATAAACAAAATATTTCATGAAACTCATTGTTGTGCACCACACATAACGCAGCATAATGACATACTCATGAGCATACTCCTTACAGTTCTGCTGTAAAAAAGAATGAATGTTGTAGCTTTTACGGTTTTTATTTCTGATCAATAAATACAGGATTATGCAAACATTGATCTCCTGAGAAATACCAAGTTTGCACCTGACACAAGTTAAGGTAACGTAAGGTAATGGCATAATGATGGGGAAGAAAACAGCCCAAGCTTTCTGCTTCAAAAAGAATAAATGCTGTGGTTGTTATTTGAGATCGATTTAAACAGAATCATGCAAACAACAATCTCCCAGCCATCTGAGGGGACATCCTTTTTTAAAGGTTAAAAGAAAACCTAATTTGCTCAACTTATTTGTTGTTTCAAATTAGCTTAATTTCTAGGAGGCAGGGCTGATTCAAGGGTTTAAAAATATGGGGTGTAAAACACAATAGTAGTTTTGCACTATGTGCATGTCATGCTCAAAGACTTATGTTTCAAGCTGCACACATTAGTCAGAATTTTGATAAATGACCGCAGACATGATACGTTTCTGTTCAGATAGTTCTGCTTTTTCCTCACCTCTGAAAACTCCCAGATTAACTTCAGTCAGGCTAGCTCAACATGACACCAGTGACATAAACCTAAAAGGCTCAATACCCTGGAGTATTTACTATCACCAGCCATAATGCTCTTTCCACCTCTCTGCATCTGTTTCTCCATTTCACAGCTATCAAAAGAGCTTTATCCTGCCGCCGCCACCCCAACCCCCAACAAACCCAGCTTGGCGCTTGTCTTCTCACATTCCCCCCATGACTCCCTGATTGATAAGAAAAACTCCTAAGCCCTCCCTCCACCCATCTTGCCCTTGACCCGTCTCCATGCACTATTCATTGGGGTTTTTAAAAGTCACATTGGGCTTGCTTGGATTGTCCGCTGTTTGAAGCGGGGGGCGTTATCAATCTCTCTGCAGAGAATCTCTCCACTCCCCGGCCCCCCGACCCCTAGGGTTTTATGCATGCGTGCCGGGTTGCGAGAGTGAGTGCACCCTGTCCCAAGTAGACAGGGCATTTATTCACTCAACTCTCAAAGTCTGTCGGTGGTTGGCGGCCATAGCTATAACGGTCTCGGCCTCGGTCTGTCTCCCTCTCTCTCTCGCTCTCAGTTCCATCTCTCAGCCGGGGATGTTAGCATGCGCAACAAGCAGCCAAGGCTTTGGCCCTTTGACATGCAGACTGTGGGGAATAAGACGAGTGAGAACAGAAGAAGACGGAGGGGAAAGAGGAACAAGTCAGAGTGGTGCCCTCGGAGGGTCAACTCGGTTTGCTGGCGCTGCCTCATTGAGAATCACGCAGCGTTGAGCTTAATGACCATGCATGGATGAACGGCGGAGGCCAGAGCGGTGCCGCAGAGAGGACACTGTCACGGGGATGAAAACAGGAGAGTAAAGTGCTTGTGTGCTGGATCAAATACAAAATTACAGAGATGTGGCATAAGAAGCAATCGCTACATTGTACATGTGTTTTGACCTTCGGTGTCATTCACAAATCATGCCACCCTTCCTTCCATGTTGTCTCTCATTGTGTTGTGATCGATTGAGGGAGACAACTGGTTATTCACGAGCACCACCGCGGGTCAATACGGTTCTCCCTATCTGCCTTCAATGGGAGACTGTTTTATTCTCTCATTAAATGGGATTCGACACTGCCACCCCGTTCGCATTTAGCCGTATCTCTCCATGACAACCAATTAATGCATGTTCAGACACCTTCAGGAAATGCCCCCTACAATAACCCAGACAAAGGATACGGAGGCATTCATCTTAACTCTGGATTGCAGCGTGGTGTCTCTTCCCTCCACCAGCCCCCCTGAACCGCAAAGGGTTAACTTCCTGTGGCTACATTTTCATTTCCTGTAGTGGGCTGTTCATATTGGTTGGATGTGTTTATGTGGAACTCTCTTTCTCTGTTTATTACACTGCCAATGACAGATCAGGCTCTCTGACCCCTCTGGCTAGCTTTAAATAAAAGGAGTTTATTCCAAGGCAGCTGCCCCACTGTAGACCGCTGACATGAAAGCGCCTGAAGACTGCCAGGAAAGCAAAAGGCCAGTTAAAGGGAAATTATATTCCTAAACAAGGTTTGACAATAAACGCATGAGTGGGACAGATAAACAAAAGGTACTGTACCTCCTCTTATTGCTTTTCAACAGAGTGTATGAAAAGGCACAGGGGATTTGGTGTGCTTACTGTGCTTTGTTTACTGGTTCCACTGAATATTTTCGCTCACCTTTGGCTTTCCTCTGCTGCATCTGACTCGACCATATGTTGTTTAATGGCTGGCTTGTCATAGATCTGTAATTCAAAGTCACATTATCCTCATTTGCTCATATGGAGCTTATTAAATTTACATATACTATAGGCAGACATCCCTGTTTTTAAGGACACAATTTATTAGTAAAAAGAGCAGATTCCTTTTGTTATTTCAGAAACAGCTTCTCTGGGCTTCAAGAGCAGCAACCAGTTTCTTAAAACACAAAAGTTGAACAAGTCCATTTACCAACAACATTATAATTCACACTCGAGACAATTGATGTAATCTTACAATATCCTACCCATGTGTATCGATTGAAAACTTTTAAATTAGCCATCATTTTGCAGGAATTCATGAGTGGATGTGGCCATGGATCATGTGTCCTTAACAACGTCAATTTAATGGATCTGATTCAAATTGCTGTAACAGAGCAGCAAATTGCCCAAGGATAATGCAAGAAGGGGAAAAAAATGATGCAATTAATGACCCAAGAAGTATAAACACTGGCATTTTCCTTTTAATAAAATCAGTAAGATTTATTAGATCTTGAACAAGAACAACCCTGAAGCAAAAATGCTCAGTAGCCTTTCAAATCTTACAATACAGTGTTTAAAAAAAGGCGAAAGTATCCTTGTACGCTGACATGTTTTGTATCATTACAGGCAGCCATTAGGTCAGGCACTACTGAGCATGCTCCGAGCTGGCCAGCAGTCCATCGGGGGGCGTTGTTATCTCTTCACAGAGTCGTTTCACTCTCCGTGTTCCCCCCAAAGAGTCAATGTTGCGGCACATCAGAAAGAGCCCTCGCCTCATTAAGCCATTGATATTCTGTGATGCCGGCGCCCTGCTGAACACCATATATAGGGACAGCAGTGCCAGGAGAAGGACACAGTGTGTGTTTTATGGAGAGACTCTACTAATACGGAGGAAAATGACATTATCATGTGGATATGGGCACTGTGTAGTGTGTGCATGTGTCTGTGTGTGTGTGTTTGTGATTAGTGTGTGCCATAGAGAGAGAGAGTGAGAGAGACAGCAAGTGTGTGTGTGTGTGTGTGCGTGTGTGTGTGTGTGTGTGTGTGTGTGTGTTTGGATGGGGGGGACTCAGTATCACAGCCGCAGCCCGGGGCAAACCCACTGTTATAAATACAGCATTCTAATGGTGACTTTATGATGTTGCCTGTGTGAGACTATGGCCCCCGGGGGACCACTTCCCCACAGCCCTTCTCCTCCCTCATCTCCCTTCCCCTTCTTCCTTTTTCTCTTCTCCCCTACTATATTCTCCCGTTTCCCCTCATTCAGAATTTACGGCCTGACTGGGTAAGACGGGAGCTGTAAATCCCCCAACCCTCCCCACCCTCTGCTGAATTATTTATCTGCGGGCCCCGTGACACAAGCAGCAGATGAGGACCCTGGTTAAGGAGATAAAAGGTGGAGAAAGTGGGGCCTAATTGACCATGATGGTGGTGTAATGGAGAAATATTCGGAGCATGTTTGGGCGGGGAGATTTTACTACGTGCCAAAGTGTTATGTGCAGACAGAAGTGCTGTTTTAGTAAATAAGATGAGACTTGTGTGTTTGCGCACTTGCGTCTGTGTGTGCCACACAACAGGATTAGCACATGAATATCATCAGCGTTAGGGGCTGAAGACATCTTGAGCTATGTGTGAGTCAGCAGCAATGTCAATGAGTCATTTGTTTCGTTTTCCACCTCCAAACTAAACCCCAGACCTGAAAACAGCGGGAGAGAAAACTCTTTAATTAAATCATCTGAGCTCTCGGCGACACACTCATCTCACCGTGTAACGTCTCTATCTTGCCTTTGTTTTCCCTCTACTGATGCAACCACTTCCTATATATTGCACTGCTCAAATGATAAATGGTGATAAGAGCAGGCCATTAATACACTGCACTGCAAAAGTCAAAGGGGACGGGAAAGAAAAGTGTATGTGATGCCCCCCCCCCCCTTTGCTACTACAGTTCTAATAGCTCTGCAGCTTCTGTGCGGGCGGCCTGATTTCTCACCCTTCCATACACTGTATTAAGCAATGACATGGCTTGATCGGGTTGACCCCGGGATGTCAACCATCCCATTCTGATGACCTCCAAGTTTCCTTCCACCAAATGCCTCTGGCTCGGGGCCAGGAGCTTGTATAGAGTTAGGGTGTCTGACAGGGAAAGCATGGGACAGAGGGGGGGCTGCAGGGAGAGAGAGGTAAGGAGGAGGATATCTGCAACACTAATAGATCGTTATCTCTCCCCCTCACCATTGGCCTGGAAGAACACCAGCAGCAGCATGTCTACCGAGATAAATAAAAGAAAGCCTTCAGATCGATCCTCCCCACCCCTCTGGTTTTCAAGAGGCCTTGCTGTGACCTTTCCACAAGATAAGGTGGTCACGAAGGTCACCCCCTACCCCACCCCCCTCAGCCCATCTCTCTAAGGCAAACGAAGGGTGGGTGGTGGAGAATCAAGATGGGGAAATTTGTTCTCTAATGCTCTCCGCCCACCAGCGCACCTCCGGAGGGGTCCCAGGGAAGATTGACAGAGTCACAACAGCGGATTGATGAGATGACGACTGTCAGCTTGACCTTTTCTGAAATGCATCAGGGGGTCAAAAGATGGCACGTTCCCCCGCTCGATGCAGAGGTAAGCGGTGCCACATCCCAGGCGTCACTGTCTTATTTGTGTCAAGTGACAGCGAGGGAGCAATCTAAAGAGCAGTGGTGCTGGGATCACGTCTCTGTTATTCCTCAGTTGAGAAAGGTTATGGAAACAATCTATAGGAATTTAGATTCACCGCCTGTCATCAGCATTCCTCATAACAAGCCCCCTTTCTCTCCCGAGAAGGAATCCACATTCACTCTCAGACACGAGACGATTCACTGCTTAGGCCATTTTGGTTAATGTGTTACCTGGTAGAGTGTACATTTCCGCTGACAGCTGTTCTCTTGATGGTTGTTTATTGCGTCAAGGCGAACACCGAAAGATCATTCAGCACTCGAACGAAGAATCATCAAAAGGCTCTTTGCGTATGTGTCTTCCTCATTCTGTCGCCCAGAAAATATAAGCTTAATTTACATTAGTTTCACTGGAGAATTTAGCTCCTACAGCATGTCCTAATTAATGTGCAGTTGCATTCCCCTTGCTTTCACTTTGCAAAAGTCGATAAACCTGAATTCAAGAGGCTTTTTGAAACCACACAGCGTGTTGGTGTTTACTTTTCTCCCCTTTTCAACAGTAACCTTATTATACAATCACATAATACATAGGAAACATCATTTTCTTTTTCTTTTCATCCAACTCCAGGTTGTCAGGTTTGATTGAATAAGGACAGCGTGTTCTGTGTGCTGTAGCTCATAACCTTGACACAAGTAAATAAAGACATAAGCAAGAGTCCAGATTAGGTCTTATCTTGAGTAAAGGTGCTGGGTGGTGTCAGGTGCAGGGGCTAGGGGGATGAAGATAATAACCTTTTTTTTCAGATGGGAGAGGACACCTTTAATTCCCTTTGTGCCCCTGTGAAGAGAGAGTATCCCTCAATGTCTTATCTCTGCGTCATCTCTCTTCTCGCTGAGCAAAGAGCCTGGACATATCTTAGAGATAGTGCAGCAGCAACTACAGATTACAGGCTAGCACTTTATATCCAATCAGGCAACTGTAGTCACAGCTGCTAATGAATTCAGGGAGAGAAAAAAAAAGTTTGAGTGTGACTTGATAGCATTTCAAAATGATAGCACGACTGACTTGTATTTCTTATTTTCATGCATAATGTACTGTGCATAATGTACGGCGGTGCTCCTGCATATCCCCAGCGACGGTCGATGCATGCCCAGGTTGCCGGTGACTAGAGCTAAACACTTAGTGTAATTGAAGAAGGCAATGTGCAGAAATCAAGACGGATTGGTGCTGCAAACGGGGGCCACCTCCCTGGAGCCTCAGTCTATTAACACTGTCACTCTGCTCATCAGCCCAGCACCTGCCCGCTCCCCCTCCTGGCTGACTTTAATCATGCTCACTAATAAAAGCCATTATATCACACAACTACTGTAACCCACGTAGCACCGCACCTGCTGTTAACATGCTAAACGACACATAGGCAACAGAAAAAAAGAGGAAAACCACTCACTATAACCCCACATGGTAAACTTGACATACTTCCTGACTGCGGACCAATGGGATCACTCAGGCGAAATGATGAACCTCAGCCACGGGGGGGATATTATTTGGCTTCCTCCCTACCTGTCTTAGAGGGACAGATAGCCCATGTGGATGTTTAGAATGATTACATGCAATAAAGATGAATTGCTCCTCCTCTGTGTTTATGACTTGGCGTCGGTGTGTTGTCAGAGGTAATATAGCAGAGATGGTAAACAGAGACAGGTGCATTTGTTTACTGCTAATGGGAGCTAGTAAAGCAACAATGCTAATGTCCTCTTCAGCAGCAGACTCTGGGCATCTGCTTGGTGGGAAGTCATTATTGTCGATACACATTAGTAATCAAACAAAGCAGTCACAGCAACTGATATGTGTTCTTAAGCCTGGAAAAGTTGAGTTGCATTTACACAAGTCAATAGTCTATTAAGAGCAGCATGATGTGATGACTTGCGATGAACTCGCTTCCAGTTTACCTTCCAAACAAAGTCATTTAGACAATCTGGTTTAAACTGTTGGCATGTTTACAACATGATTCTGGTGTTTCCTACCCCATTAGGTGTAGTTGTTGGAAAAAACATTGTGTTCCCATCTTGGACTTTTTCTTTCGTTGCTACATTGTCATCAAAGATGGGCACACTTTGAAAATAACACCCAAGTGGGGACGAGAGACAAAGACAGACTGAAATATTGACCACTTCTGTTGCATCAGCTGCTTATAGTCAGTACCAGCAGTGCAATTCTCAGGGCACTTCATGAAGAGTCATACAAGGGTCCCTATCCCTCATTCTATAATAATGAACCACAAGATAATTGTGGTCCAGAGCCTTACCAGTTTTAACCTCTGGCCAAGTCCAAGCCCACTTGACCAGGGAGCCAGGTCTCACTCTGAAGTCATTGAAATCCAGTGCTTGGGCAGTGACTTGCACTGTCACACAGTGATGAAAAACATCAGCATGATACACAGCCAGTTGCTGTTACAGTTAAGGTGATCGGCGGCATCGGGGGGAGACGTGGCAGGACAAGAACAAAGGTTGAGGCAGCGAACGTCCAACTAGGGAGGGCAGGAGAGGGGGTCGATGGTTCCAACAAACACTGGCTTTCACCCGGGAGAGTAGTGTCGTAAGATTATAAAGCCAAAGACTGTTCTTTTTTCTAAATCTAACCACATGCTTTAGTTGCCTAAACCCAACTGCGTGCATTAGTCCTTGGAGGGAAAAAAGGTCAATTTGAGTTTATTTTGAAAGAGACTGTGTATCCGAAAACAAGACAATGTATGTATCAGGAATAACTTGACACAGCGTCCCAGAACGTCAACAACCCACGCACCCAGGGTACCTTTCACGTTGACCAAACGTTGATATGTGATGAGGTTGGAGTGAGAATGTGTTGGACCAGGAGACTGAGATTAGCCTTGTAGGCTCAGGGACTCCCAAAAACTTGGTATTTCACCCAAGGGCCGTGCCTGATGTGCGTTCTTGTTGACTCACACTGGGTCATCTCTTCACGTTTTGGATACAAAAGCAGTAAGCTAATAAGTTTATTAACCTAATCTTTGCCACAAACCCGAGATCAAATCCATAGGAGACCTAAGATACATAGAGGCACATACAGTTTTTGCTTCTTGTACTGCTGGCACAACTAAAACTGCAACTAGACTTCCCTAAAGATTTACAAATGACTTTTCCCTGTCCACTGACCATCATAACATTATACTGGAAAATAGTGCTTAAAACAATTGGTATTTAGATATCACTGTAGTATCCTGCATCACTAGATGTCCAGCCCAAACAGACTTACGAGGCAGACTATCACAGGTGTGAGACCAAATAAACAAATTATGGGAAAACATGAAAACTATACTCTCTATGCCTTCATATTTGACAGCGATCTCATATTGTATGTGTGTAATATATTTAGTCTAGTTTGCCTAACTTTCCAAGCTTTAGAAATAAAACTAGCCCATACTTTGCTACTTGGTTCATCTTCTTACTTTTATGAGACTGAAATGATTCATGATTTTTGCTCTGAATTCTTCTAAAGGGGCACGCAGGTGATCATATAAAGTATGAACATGCACTCACAGCACAGACTGATGGTCACAGAGTTTGCCAGAGTGTAGAAAAGACTGCCTAAGTGTGCACTGCTGCATTCTGCAAAACCACCCCCATTTTCAGAGAGTCCCTTAGACTCAGAGTCCAGAGAAGTCCAGGAAAGGACACGAGCTGTCAGGGAATGGTCCAACACTTGTGTTGGTTCTTCATAGCTTCGGTGATGAAAGAGGAATGAGTCACTTATGACCATTTTCAGCTCAGCTTACTTCCAAAAATACTTTGGCATTAGCTACTCTGATGACTGTCATTGTGTAAAAGAGCAGGTGAGTCAGTGCTCCACTTTCTAGTCCTCAGTGTCCCGGCTATTTTGTCACAGTTGAGGAGGGGCCGCAGATTTCAGCTTAACTGACCTTTCAGCTCCAGGGAGAAGACACACCAGCTATTTCTAGATTCTTGCACGCAAAAATGCATAATGTTGTAAAAATAACCTGTATCATTAAATTTCAAAGAGTCCCCTTTTTGAAATTTAAGGTTACGCCTAGCTATGCTGAAATTTGAGAAATGCCATGTTACACAGAAATGCCACTCCACAGCCAATATGAATGTACTAAGACAGCTGAAAAACAACCTCCTTGAAACAAAGATGGGAATCCTGGTCGCTTCTCTTGTGCCAAATAGAAGATCTGTGTCAACGCGCTCCAAAAAAGACATTTCACTTTGCGGTGACCTCACTAATAGCAAAAGTTTACAGTTATTTGTGTGTTGTCAGGGGGAATGAGTCGTCAGCAGCTGAGGTCGACAGCCAGCCGAGCGCCGGAACACGAGCCTCTGCTGCTTTGATGGATGTAGGGAAGAATACAGTGAAATGATGGTGGAGAGAAACTTCCCTCCACCCCCCCCCCCCACACCCCCTACTCCTACTCTCAGTACCCCTATAACAGAGAGTGCTTTCGAAGACAGCAAAGCCACGTCAGAATCGAGTCTCAGGGAAATAAGAAAAAATCAGGAGACAGAAGAACAAAAAAAGGGAAGGAGCCAAAGAATGAAGCGGGATGAGCTGCCAGTGAAGTGGGTTGGTCGTGCGTCAACCCCCGAGCCTCAGATGTAACACAGGGAAAGAGGAGGAGGAGGGATTGTAGCGGAGAGCTGGGGAAAAAAGGAAAAAAGAAGAGGGGGGGAGAAATCAATATTTCTGCGACGTGGCCACTCAAGCCACTGCCAATGACAGCAAACATCATGAAAAGATATGGGAGCAGGGAAGGGGGAAGAAATGAAAAAGATAAGAAGAGAACAGTAAAGTAAATGACATCTGAAGCTATTTCCTCCAGGGCCCTGCCTAGTGTCGAGCCTCGAGGACTCAGCGGAGTTATGGGCAGAGTTAAATTTCTATTAGCTCTGAGAGGAAATTTAAGTTCTCTGTCTCAGGAGGAGGACTCGAGTGGAGACGCAAAGTACCCCCATTGTCATGTGACAGATGACAACAGCGCGACCTTAAAACGAGTCACGGGGTTCACAGCTAAATAGTAACTGTCAGTGAAAATGGTTTAAAGAAGGAGGGAGACATTTAAGAGCATGATGCCTTAATTTAAGACAATGAGCTCGCAGAGCTTTAAAGCAAGCAATTTGCGCACATAGGTCAATATAGATATCAAGTGTTGATGGTAGGTGTTATTCCTAGGAGCTCCTGACGCCTGACAGTGGGCACAGTGATGATGGCGATGGTTACAATAATGGCTCCGATCATTCTGTTGCTTTTACAGCTTGTTTCACAGCTCAGAATTAGACACTTTCTCTGACTCCTCTCTGACTGACACCCAACAGCTGTTAATGTCACAACACTCTTCAAACATTGTAATATACAGAGACACATAAATGAACCACAGGTCAGAATGATTTCTCTTCCTTTCTCAGGAGGCTCAATCAAAGGAATCATTACGTGGGCTGAGGTCGTCTTCGCTCCAACCTGTCGAGTGTGCTGAATTAAGATAAAGGACATTTTGTCATCATGTGGGAGGAACTTTTCCCACCAAAATTTCAGAGCATCATTAAGTACTTTATTTCAACCAACGTTTTGCCACCACCATCTGTACATCCCTGGGTTTTTTTACAATAACTGGGTACACAGTGGGTGAGGAAAACTGTTATTTTTGGAGAATTCAGTGTTGTTGATGGTGTAAACCGCATGCATCTCCTTCCTCCTCTCCCTGCTGTGTTGCCCAAAGGCGTTCCAGGAAAAGATAAAACGCCTTGACTTAAAACAGAAGCAGGAAAAGAATCCTATACATGTTGTATGACTAATAATGTTATTTGAAGCCTGATAATGACCAAGAATAACTGAGTTTGTTTAAAGACGGCTATAAAATGTATTCTTTTGCTCCTTGCACTCATTTATCTGATCATTTCTTCTCATTTGTATATTTAAATATTTATGCGAGGAAGGAAACAGAACTAGAATATTTTTAATTAAGTAAAGTACTGTTACTTTAACTACCTTTTACTAAAGTACAAACAAAATTACTTATGTAAAAACATGTAGATAAACAAAGTAGGTCAGTTAAATGAATATGCTCATCACACCACAGAGCCCTGATGACCAAACTAACGATGTATTAGTCACTCTAATGACCAACACATTGACCTTCCACATCCAGTTACAACGTGAAAGGTACCCTGGATGCATTGGTTGTTGATGTTCTGGGACGCCGTGTCAAGTTCTACCTGTCCTGCCTCTGCCCTCTTTCAAAATACACTTGGGTTTTACACAGGAAATTTACCATTTACTTACAGTTTCCCCCTGACGCCGCAACGGCGACCGACTGCGAGTCATGCTGACATTAAAAGACGGCTTTGTTCGTCAGTGTCTGAGGCCGGAAGTCTCTGTCCAAGCGCCGGATTTTGACAACTTCTCAGTGAGACCAGGTTGTGACTGAATTACGCAGCCACCTCACAGTTTACCAGAAAAAGGGCAAAATCTTACTAAATAATGACGAAAAGTGACCGATCTGCATGAAACTCAGTGAACATAATCTAGGGACCATTATCTAAAGTTCCCTCTTGGCAAAAGTTGGAAAACTTACTAAAACTGAGCTTCTATAAGACAAGGAATTTTTGGTAACACTAAGTCATGGTATGGTATGCTGCACTCAATGGGTATGGGCTAGTTCAGATAATTCAACAAAAGTCACCAATAATAAATAAAAGTCTGTGGACACAGAGGAGGGTGCAACAAGCATAATTAGGCCAAATAATAATTGTCAAGGTTCATTGTGTTTTGCTAGTCACCCATTATTGGCGTAAGGGTTTTTACACTGCATAAATGAGCTTTTTTCATGTTGATTTATTCCAGAGTAAATAATGTTATCTTCATTGTCTTTTTCTTGGCTGCTTGCCATAATCTACCTGACGCTGTTCGACAGTGACATTGATAATATGCATTGATTAAGAATGATGTATTGTTACACCCCTCTTATCTAACATGGGGTGTGTTTGAGACGATGACTGACACCTTGCAGAGCCTCCGTACTTTATGCAAAATATGTGATGACGTCATTTTTGGCTCATGCCAGGGACACAGTGGCAGGCATATACCTAGCTTAGTGTAGAGGCGCACCAGCCTTTTCGAAAACAACCAAGATGGTTGCAGATATGGAACTTTTTGTTGAAGTACTGTTTTCAAATTCTCATGGCAAGCACGGCAACACACATTCACAAATGTATTGATCCTTCAACACCAGAGCTCATGTCTGCATGTTGTAGTCTGTTTAAATTCGTTTATGGCTCAGTACTATGTTACCAAACTTTCCATTGCTCTGATTGAATTCAGAGGCCTTTTGGTCCATGACCGTTTATAACATCCCTTTAAAATCGAAAATGAACAGAGAGGATCCAGACCAACTTGCTACTACATGCATGCACATGTTTATTTATTTATGTACTGTATGTATTTATGCACTTTACTCTCTGCTACACTGGTTTTCTTCTTTCTTTTAATGTTTTGCGTACTTAATTGGCTCTGTAGGACACTGTGTGTGTTATTATTAGTTTGACAGCACTGTTCCCAGGAGCCCACACAAACAGAAACTCAGTGGATCTGTGTACCTCGGCCATCGAACCATACTGCTTGAGCTGGCCTTGTTGTTGTTAGATATTTTTCCATATTTACTTTATATCACTGATTTGAATTTGTTTGTGTGTCTTACCAGGATTCCCCTCTTAGTGCTGAGTACTACAAGGATTTTAAAGATGACTGCTAAACGATCTGGTTGGGGCTTTTCAAGACCCTATGCCCACTTTAACAGCTCAGAAAACACACTCAACATTGTTTTATCACCTTTATGACTTCTCCCAATTTTATGAAAATTGTGAAGCTTTCAATTTACTGGTCCACCTTCATCCCAACCCTCACCTGCGGTCATGAGCTCTGGGTAGTGACTGAAAAAATGAGATTGCAGATACGAGCAGCCAAATGGGTTTCTCAGTGGGGTGGCTGGACTCAGCCTGAGAGATAGGGTGAGAAGCTCGGACATTCGGACAGAGCTCGGAGTAGAGCCGCTGCTCCTTGACGTGGAAAGGGGTCAGTTAAGGTGGTTCAGGCATCTGACCAGGATGCCTCCTGAGCGCCGTCCATTTGGAGGTGTTTCAGGCACATCCCACTGGTAGGAGGCCCCGGGGCAGACCTAGAACAGGCTGGAGGGATTACATATCTCATCAGGCCTGGGAACACCTTAGGGTCCCCAAGAAGGAGCTGGAAAACTTGCTGGGGAGAGGGACAGGTGCTTTGCTTGGCCTGTTGCACCAATTGTTACAACTTTTTCTTTTGTCTGTCAATGACTTTCTGGCACACAATAGAAATATATACATGTGTTCATTAAGACCCATGTAATGAAAATGAAAATGAAAATGAAATATGTCTTTATTTGGTGTTCTAATGATGCTTTATGGTCACTGCAATATTTTGTCACTTCACCTTTACCACAAGCCCAAAGGCAAAGGAATGGGTGGTTGCAATTATCATTATTATTTTTCCGCTTACAGCTATGGGGTTTGTAAACAATGACGAAGTACAGCCAACGTCAATAAACACACTTAACGTAGGAAAAGACATCCATGTGACTGTCACAAATGTGCAGAGAGAGACCAATCACGTGAAAACATAGTTTTCCATCACACCCTCAATATACTAAACTTCCATAACCACCTGCCTCGCACTGAGCCTTCCAGTTCCCTGCTGAATAAGGCTAATGTCTCCCCACAAATAGTACAGTACACACACACACACACACACACACACACACACACAGTCCTATTGTTTCCTGTGCTGTTTATCCAGTGCATTTTATGTAATAGAGGGGGGCCTGACTTTGATGGAGCAGGTGATTTTAGGCTGTGCCGTTAGCAGCAGAGAGATAGAATATCTTCCTAAGGCCTACGGATAGCACTTTTTATGAGCTGCTCATTGCTGGAACTACATCAACCTGTCCAAGGCCACCACTGCACTGGGGTCTTTAACACCCTTCCTCCATTACCCACCTCTATCATTCTCGCTATCATATAGGCCTGGTTCTTTTTTTCTTCCCCCCTCTCAGTGTGTGTTTGTGTATTTTCACAGCGAAAAAAAGACATTTATTAAACTGGACAAATGAGATAAATTGGAAAGAGCCGCTTGTAATTGTTTTCCATTTTATGCTAAAAGAGATGACCATAGCAAATGGCCTATATAAAACAAATGAGCCGGTCCTCATAACAACACACAGACATGAAGTATATACACACTCTTACAAGTGCACTCACACATACACACACACACTGATATGACATAAAACAAGGGAAAAAGACAACTGCTTAAATAGCCAAGTGCACTCTGGTCAGCCTGTGCAGCTCCGAGCAACTCACACACACACACACACACACAACCACACACACACGGCCAGTCACCCTTTTACCGGAGATCAGTAGTCAGTTTTGGCATTTAACATTACCATCAGCTCTTCCTGCTTCATAAAACCCTTCTCTAACCTCGCAACCACCCACTTACCATCATGACAGTGCTCTGCTCGCTGACCCCAGATCACTATATCAGTAATATTTCACCCTTAGATCAACACATCCATGATAAGATGCGGAGGACGTGGGGGGGTTGAGAGGACGGGAGATAGAAGAAAAGATGTGGAGGATGGGATGCTATATCAACAGCAAAGCCAAATTATTGCCAATCAGATTTTATTCACAGCTCAACTGCTAGACAAATTGCGGCTCATGCCGTTTGCCATGGGTCAGGGCACTGCGTAATTTCATTTTAATAAGTCATTTTCCAGGGTGGGATGACACTGCAACACAGGCAAGTACACATGCTTGAGCACAAACACACACACACACACACTCACGTGGCCTCACACTCAGACGTGTCACCACCCTCTCATACAAACAAGACTGTGTGACCATGTCTTGGGGGGCTGATATTTTATGGAGTGAAAGAATTGGATACACTGGCAGTGATCTTGAGAGTGACTTTGGTTTGAGAGAAGGGCGATACATATGAAATGGAAACATGATTGAAAAGGTTACAAAACATTCTCTTTTTCACTGTGATTGTTTAATCGATCACCATATGAAGAAAAATGCAATGAGGACATTCATTGTGTTTTAAGAAATTATAAGTCTGGTCCAGTGTGTAAAATGTAGGGGATTTGTGGCATCAAATTTTGAGGATGACATATTGCAACCAGCTGAAACTTCTCCTGGTTAGAATTCCTACAATATTCATTGTTCAGGAGGTTTTTACCAAATTATCTGCAAAGGTGTCTTCCTCTTCAAAACAAATGGACCAGGGGTTTAAAACCAGTAAAAAACACTGAAGAAAAAACTTTCACAATACAAATCATTGATTCTCCTACGCTATTTGTCTTATCGCAGACGGGCCACCAGTCTAGTGCCTGCTAATATGTGCTCACCTTTCTCCTCTGATAACTTAAGATCCAGACATTCAGGAGGTTTTTACCTGGAGCCAAATTATCCGCAAAAGTCTCTTTATTTAAAAATAAATGGACCTGTGATTTAAACTTGTAAAAACACTGAATAAAGCAGTTTCACTTGAATAACAGCAGTTTTTCCTATGCACTCGCCATAGATGGG
This sequence comes from Epinephelus awoara, assembly GCA_035609425.1. Classification (NCBI taxonomy): domain Eukaryota; kingdom Metazoa; phylum Chordata; class Actinopteri; order Perciformes; family Serranidae; genus Epinephelus; species Epinephelus awoara. Next base: position 17,348,954 of record CM069296.1, read on the forward strand.
CTGCTAACCATGGTGGCTGATGTGAGAACGCAAATGCGCCAATATAGAGCCAGTGTGTGTTTGTCTGTTCTAGGCTGCTGCGGAAACATGGCGGTGCAAGATTGCAATCTTTGTAGACGAGGGCCTGCTCCTTAAATGTAGATATAAACGGCTCATTCCAAGGTACTGAAGGGTGCTTTCACACCTGCCCAGTTTGGTTCAGTCAAACTCAGGTTTGTTTGCCCCCTAAGTGCAGTTTCAGGTGGTACACACACTAAAAAAAACATACTTATGATATTGCATTTCTGCGTATATATCCCCCTTGAAATACAAAAAGTTTATCAGCAACTCAAACTGATTTATTTTAAATACGTATTTCAATATAAAGTAGTATATTCTGAATACAATTGCATTTTTAATCTAACAGACTTTTACTACAATGATCATTTTTACTTAATTCCCTCATCAGCAATACTGAAGAGCAAATGAGCATCACTCCATGAAACTGCAGGTACTATGAATGCATAAATACCAAATTATGTTGGTACATAAAACTCTCCTGGATTTTGTCTGGGGGCATTCGATTTTTTTAGAGATTACTCTGCGCCCATCTGCTCCATTACAATTCTCCACAAGGTGTGAGTTGAGGCAAATTGATTGGACTAATATATATCTGGGCAAATAAACAACTTGTGCCTTGGGGGGCTTTCTGTGCAGCATTTCTTTAGAACTCCTCAGGAATCAAAGGCACTAATATCAACGGCTGCCATGTGGAATAACATCAGGCACTCATGAAAATGCAAGTCCCATATACTATATCAACATCAAGAAGAGACCTGCGAGAGTTACCGTGTCAGCGATGAGATGTACAGTCAAATCAAATTCCCGGTGCTGCAAAAAAAATCACTTCTAAATAGACCATAAATTCTTGATAAAAAATGTGCACTGGATTCAAAGGCTGTTCCGCTGGCTGCCTGTCATGTTCATAACTGGGTCTTTGAAGTCGGCTGTCAGTGGTCGATGCTGAACCATCTTCAGAGGTGCGTCAGTGCTCTCCCTCCTGTTCTTTCAAGTTCCCCTCCAGCAGCCAGTTTATGGGGTGATGTTCATTCTGAATGTGCAGTTGCTGCTCTGGAGATAGGGCTGGTCAATCCTCCTGTCAGAAATATCATCCTCCTAGCAAGACATGTTTGCGTAAAGTCTAGCCATCCTCAAAGAGAATGGAAGTCTGGAGGCGTATTCAGTGGGGTGCAAAACACAGGGTTTCCAGACGCAGAATTTTAATGTACTGTATTTCTGTTACTGGTCTCCGCATTGAGAAATAGTTTGAAAAAGAACATTGACATTTTTTGCAAAAGGCACAACACCAAAGCTCATCAGACCGACAGCATATAATCATATATAAACCTAAACGTATCTGTTTTGTAATTCTGCTTCCCGTATGCTTCCTACAGAACACTCTCAACCATATGAGCTACGAGAGACTAAACAGGGTATTTGATCTTCGAGAGAGAGAAATACTGGGTCAGCACAGTCAAGCATGACGGCCAGCACAAATACCACCAAGTCAGGAAGATATAGTCCGGGGTGAGGAAGTGGAGATAGCGGCGTAACTAAAGATACAGCCTGCACGTAGAGAGCAATAGCCCTCAACAGATAGAGAGCCCTAGGGCTAGAAGATAGGCCCATAGCAGTAGAAACATTTGTGACAAAATGGCTGACATTATCTTTTAATTAGATTCACAATGTTTACTAGCTTGTTTGTACTCTCATTTATACATTACCTGATATAGCTTTTCTTTATCTCACATAGGGGTTGTAGGAGTTGATGATGATGGTGGTGTTGGTGGTGTGGAGACGGTGAAGAAGCAGTGCTCAACACTACATTTTTCTCTAATATAACTAAACTCTTTTTTCATAACTTATATTTTACATACCAACTAAGTGAGTGAATGATAACTTCTGCACAACTCAAGTAATTTTTAACAATGTAAAATGCTCCAAAAGAGGAAATGCCAGAGACGGCAGACCAATTGATCTTTCTGAGCAGTGGGTTATGTGGGCGGGAGAACTTCACAAATTCACCCCTCCAGTTTCTATGAAATATTCTATAATGTGATGTATGCACACATACATCAATTTAATGGAAGATGCAAATTTCCTCATTAACGACGGAAGCACGAGTCCCTCTTACACAGAGTCTATCCATAATTAGCTTGTTCCCCTCACTGGCCCTGAAGCATTTACTATAATACTGTCTGAGGCCAACGAGCTCAGTTAGCCTCTGTCTCAGAGCCCTGTATGGTATTACAAATGCTGCAAGTTAGGATGCTATACTTCCAGAGATACCATGTGGCAATTTAAGGTGTGTATTTCATAAAATGTTTCAGGGAGAGTGTTGTCTCAAGTGTTCCAAGCAGGTGACAGTGCTTTTTTTTCCGCCACTAATTTTTTAAACTAAATCAAAGTCACAGCCATTATCACCACACCACCTGTGCTATAACACTTATGATTCTAGGTAATAAGAGAATGTGAATACTTGACAACACTAGGGAGGGGTAGGGTTGGGGGAAATCAAAGCTGCTTAAAAAAAACTTTATCTTAAGTTCACACAAACAAAGTAGAGTTTTTTGATCCGACCAAACAGAAGTGTGATTCATTTCTCCCCCAGCTTCCTCTACTGTTTCAGCCTCTGCTTCATAACTAAATAAATAACTAAAAATGTTGCATGCATTGTCTTCTTTCAAAATACACTTTCGTTTTCACAGGACATATCATTTATATACAGTCTCTTTCAAAATACTGACTGTTTATTTCCTTCAACAACAAACTCAAGTGGTTAGGCTTGGGCAAAAAGAACAGGGTTTGGCTCTATAATCTTACGGGATGTTTGTTGGACTCATCCACCACCCGTCCCCCTGCCCCACTCAAACCTTTGCCGCCTTAACTTGCGTTCTTGTCCTGCCGCATTTCCCCGACGCCACCATTAAAGGATGGCTTTTTTCATCAGTGCCTGACACCACAAGTCACTGCCCAACCATCTCATTTTGATGAGTTCGGAGTGAGACCGGGTTGTAGTGACCGTCACCCAGCAATTGATTTTGAGAAAAAGAAATGTACACATAATGTAAAACTTTAAAGTTTAAAGCCTTGTCACAATTTAATGCCCAGTCCCTCTAACTAGCAAAATATTACATATTTTGACAAATAAAGGCCTGTCTCAATTAAAAAGCCTGGCCTGGTTGCCAAGAAGTCCATTTTTCTAGTGGTATTTTGGACGTATAAAACCAGTTTCTTTCCTACCCACTTGAGCTAACATTAGTTAGCTGTTTACATTGCACATGTAGATATAAATATTTAACGGTTTATGAATATGGAGAGGCTACACATCATTAGCTCAGTTAGATTCACAAAACCATGAGCACTAGAGAAAACTGTAATTCATTCAGATATACTGGCATTACGCAAAAACATGGTGGCTCCCTTCCTCTGAAGCTGTCTTAAGTCAGAATATGTGTCCACTCCTTAATTACCCAGTAAGTTATTCATATTCCTTTAGTCTGTCAGAGTCCACTGATGAAAAGAATGAAAAGGGTTTTTCATAAAAAAAATAATAAGTAGTGTTGGGTCAGTATGTTAGTTAAAGCCTAATTTTTATAGAAGTAATATTCATACTGGTTCAAGTAAACAGTTTGATCATTTTTACCATCTTTGCTGAGCAACAGTTTTGCATAAAAGGAATTAAAGACCTCTCTCAAACAGACACCTGTTGACACCAGTGATTTAAGGAAATAATAGCCCGGGCTACTAATTGAAGTTTTACAGTATTCTGACTTAAGGACCATTCAAAGGGAGAGAGACAGTCTCTCTTGTTCACCATGCTGGTAAAATTGAATTAATTATTCTTTGGTGCTCATGGTTTCTGTGAATTGAAGTTAACAGCTGAATTGTGGAGAATCTAAACCAAGCTAATAATGTATAGTGTGTCTTAAAACCATGTAGGCCTACCTGAAATGAAAATGACGACAGAAATGCACATTTGTGGATGGGCTGGAAACAAGATTGGAAACAAAGCGGGAACAGCTAGTCTGACTATTTGCAAATTTTAATATCCATTTCTCACTACCACAAGATGCAACCTGTTAACTGGCTAGCTTTAGAGGTGGTAGGTAGGTAGTATTTATTCCCTTTGTACAGAGCCACGCTAGCTGTTTTCCCCTGTTTCCAGTGTTAATGCTAAGCTAACCGACTGCTAACTGTAGTCTTAAATTTATCGTACAGATGATGGTGGCATCAAACTTCTTATATGGCCTAACTCTTGGCAAGAAAGTGAGTGAGCATATTTCACTGAATTATTCCTTAACGATTAAGTTCAGTCATACAACACACAATTTCTCAGCTTTGGATGTCAAGGGACTTTCTGAAGCTGTTGGGGAAGACTCATCAGGTTTGGCACATGTTTGTTTTCACGTGTATCCATTATTTTCCATTTAAAAATAACACATTCACATTCATGTTCCCAGGACATTATCATTGTAGACCAACAACAACGTGGTAAAACTGCCCCAAAGGCATTTTAAAGTACATCATTTTAAATTTGTGCTTCAGTTGCAGAACTGTACTCACATTTTGGATCCCTGTTGCTGAAAAAGGGAAAAAAAAAAATCCTTTGCAACCGAGACAGAAAATGCAAACAGATGGTTTTTCATTGCAGTTTTAGACAACAGGCTTCCTATTATAGGCTATCATTATGGGCTATTTACATGTTTTTTGTTCAGACTCGTTGAATCTGCCACTGTTTACATCTGCTTTGCTGTCTCCTGCTTAGTATGTCTCCCCACAAGCTGTTGTGTGATTGGGGTGAATGCTCATCTACTAAAACACGTTAGATCTCTCACTGACAATATCCTTGTTTTACCTCCACTGTTTCCTTGTTCCTGTTCAGTTTCCGTCCCAAGAATCCCTCTGCCTTTAAACACAGCAGTGGCGCTTCTTCTTTGCTTTCTTATGTAAATCTATGCTCAGCTGCTGGCCGATCTCAGCGCTGTACTTAAAATGTACATCGTGCCTCTGTCCTGTGCTGACTCTACTCTTCTTTATATTCATTTAGTCTGTTGCTGAAGCACCGTGGCCACAACTCATGTGTCTTCATACGTGTCAAGGTATGAAGATGCATGTGATATTTGAAATAATGGTTGTGGGTTAATGAAAATGACTCGGAGGACTCTGAGTGTGCAGGATGGAGGTTGGGCTTTTGATTGCATTTTATCACCACTTTAATGACTGTCTGATATGCTGACACACAATAATGTCCTCTGCTTTTCTTATAGAGATACATTTTTCACTAGCCCTTTCACTTCAGAAGGATGTGAGGTCACATGTTTTTTCAATGCAAATGTTTGAGTGAGTGTTGAAATTTTTATTTCCCTTGATGAAATATATGCGCCTTGAATTACATACCCTCAGACTTTCACTTGAGCACCGCAGCCGCCCTTGTCGAGGTCAGTCTTTTCACAGCTTATAGGTGAGGATTCTGGATGATTTTTTTTTTTTTGCATTTTTTGGTCAATCTGGGCTTCTTTAGTACTATTAAATAATGCATTTTTCTGCATGTGGTGAAGGGATAAAGTGGCTCTTAACGTGAGCTCCCACCCAATACGGGGCTCTCCCTGTCAGGGGCCAGGTGAGCTGCCTGTGAGCACGCCACCGTCGCTGTGGAGGTAACTTTCATGCTCCGCTGGGCAAACATTTTCCAGGTCACATTTTTCAATTACACTGAGAGGCAGGTCCCACAGGCAACCAGCCCCCCCCCCCCCAGCAACAACCACCCAAGCACACACACTCTTCCACACATGCACTCACATAAACAGACTAACCTCCTCACCCTTCCCCCTTGCCATTCCCACACACAAGCCTACATTTCGTGTTTAGCAGCACAGCATCTTCCCCTCCACCGCAAATCTTCAAAACACACAATCTCTTCCTTGAGAGAAAGGGCAAAGTATGTTAATAGAGGAGACTGCAAACCCCTCCAAGGAGACAGCAACAAAAAAAAAACATAGAATATGTTGACATTTTGACAAGAAGGTCTTTGTCCAAAAAACATCAATGTACATTTAGCTATCTACTTAATCGTAATCAATAAATTGTTGGCCAAATTAAGCCGGAGGCAAATTGTCCATCAGCGACTAGGCACAGCTAGGACCCTTTTAGCTATTAAATCTGTCAAGGTTCCTCAAGTTCAGCATGAGGTGTCTATCTCCTTATCTGAAGACTTTGAAGTCTCTCGCTCTGTCTGTTGCCTCAGGCGTGTGTTGAGATATGAGGAGAGTCTGCCTCATCTGCCTAATGCTGCTTGTGTAGCTAATAGTCCAGAAAACACTGCTCCGTGAGGCCGCACACGAGCACTTTAAATGATTCATCTCTGGCTGTCACCAAATGAGAGCAACTTGCCACGCTCTGCCAGTCAGTCACTCATGATCCAACCAATCCAAAGGTGTTAGAGTGTTTGGCAGGATTTAAAGGGTGGCAAATAGTTGTGTCTATTGAGGAGACTTATAGATTTAAAGAGGACCTAGCGTGCTCATTTTCAGGTTCATACTTGTGTACATACGTATGCAGGTTTCTAGAACAATGTTTACATGCTTTAAGGGTGCTTTCACACCTGCCTTGATTGGTTTGGTTTAATCAAACTCAGGTTTGTTTGCCTACTATGTGCAGCTCATTTAGGCAGGTGTGAACACAGCAATTGCACTTATGTGCACACCAACACAACCTGACCAAGACCACCTCTTCAAAAAGGTCTTGGTCCGGTTACAAACAAACTCTATTGCGGTTTGTTTGTGGTGAGAATGTTTTCCAACCTTGATCCGAACCATCTGCAGTCGCATTACACATCGTTTGGGTTAAACATGAGCATGTTACAGTCCTTGATGATTATTAATGTGCGCCTCCTCCTGTACTGCCTTAATATGCACATTCAGCACATCCAATGCATCAAAACATTGTTTTCTAGTTGGAGCCGCCCCTCGGTTTCAAACTGTATGGTTTGCCTAAAATGAACAATGCAAGCAATATAGTCCACGATGACCAGCGCTAAAATCAACCTGCGTAGTTGTCCCTCAGTTGTGACATTAGAAAGTGTCACACTTATCTTGCAAATGTACTTTTCTTCAATGTTTTGTTTACTTCCAGGATTTTTCCCACATGGAAATTCTGACCAATCAAGAGCAGATTTTGCACGCAGGTATGTTATCTGGTCCGCCTGCAAAATTTGGTCGGCTTGTAAAAGCTACTGTGAGAACACAAATCAACTCTCGTCAATTATGCAACTTTGTAACTTTGTCCAAAACAGCAACGGCTGTCGTTTGGTTCTAATAAGGGAGATAACGTTAAACCTATCAGTCTGAAAGAAGCCACGGAGCTTGTGGCTCGCTACGTGGTCAGAGAAATGCTGCCGTTGTCTACGGTGGAGTCTAAATAGGTGGAGTAGGACTCGCTGACAGACATATTTCAGACTCAGGACTTGCATTATGCCTGGTACACGCTACACACTGGTACTCACCAGTTATCCCCGGTCGTCTTTCACGGTGTGTGTGATGTCATCGAGTTATTCTTGTCCTATTTTTGTTACTTTCACTATTATTTGAGTCACTGCCAGAACTGTGTGTGTTCATGTACCAGCCGACATGTTGTTGTAGTCACCTAAAGCGTCAGCAGATGGCAGGAGCTTCATTTGAAGCGCCATATCTAACTGTCAAGCTACTGTATCTTCCACAGGAAGTTCTGACAAGTGTTTCAGAATAAAAGCCTATTTAGAAAATGAAGTACTTTTAAAGTAATTGAGTTAGTTTTCTCAGGGAGTAACACAGTAAAGTAACTGGTTACTTTTTTAAAAAGTACGTAAGTAACGCAGTAACGTACTTTGATTACTTTTAAAGTAGCCCTTACCCAACACTGGTAACACTATATATAAAATACGGACTTAAGTATTTTTAAATGATATAGCTGCTGAAAATAGGCCCCAACAAATACACTTTTTACTCCTTTTCTGGGATCTAATTTATAAAACAATGGGGAGTATCCATACTAAAAATGTAAGTATGAAAAAAAGCCAAACGTGGTGAACGCCAAAAAAATCTTCAACAATTTCAGGCTTTCCCATCTCTAAAATGTCCGCAAGCATTGGTGAAAGTTTATCCCATGAAGTCTGTTTATACATCACAACTTGGTCATGGGAAATGGTCTATGCCTCTTCATCAGGCCTCGTTTTGTGTGTGTACGCATTGTTTCTAAATGAGACCATTCAACGGTTTATATGATATATGGTTTGTATGGTAAGTGCCCCTACTGGTTAGGTATAGAAAAGAATCATGACTGGCCATCGGCAAGTTATATGCTTACATACTTACATAACTAACATAAAGCTACACAGGTTAGGTTTAGGAAAACAAATATGCTTGAGCGTGATGATCAGTGGTGATGAAAAGTCAGGATGATTCTAAGGGCCCGTGACTGACAGAGGCACTAAAAAAATATTAGAACATTGACATTTTTTTCAAAATTATTAACCTATCATCATTAACAGAATATTTTATTTAGCATGTGCTAACTAACACTAACAAAAATACTAACTTGTATTTTCAGGAAATGGTTCAGTCTGCCCCAAACCAGGCGCCAATGGTAACGTTACGATACTTGCTAGCAGAGCGGAGTGAGGCGTGTCAGTAAGGCTGAGCACAGTGGTGGAAATTAACCTGTTCAGTCCATTGTAACATACAGACAACAGACTACATTAGCCCCCCTAACAGTTCATATCTTCACAGAAAATTCTGTATTATTATTTTTCTACTCTTAAAACCACCATTTAATCATTACAGGCAAACTTTCAGCAAGCTATTTATACCAAATAAGTTGCCCCTGTCCCTGCCTGATACCAGGCCCAAATACAAATGCAGCTTCATCCCCTGTCCCCCCATATCCCCCCTATAAATGAACCAGCCCCACTTCTGACTGAGGAAGGAGATGAGCAGCTTTTGTGAAATTCTGGTTATGATGTTATTGTGATGATTACCAGTGTTAGTGCTTACATTTTTAACTTAAGTAAAAGTAGAAATGCCACAGTCTAAAAATACTTAATTACAAGAAAAAGTCCTGAATTCAAAATGTTACATAAGTAAAAGTGGAAAAGTGCTTGGTTGTTGGTTTGATCTCTCTATGGGATTTGTTGACAAAAAATATAGAATAACATCAGACTTAACCTTTAAAGCACATTAATCAACATTTCTGTTAATGTGCCATCTGTAGCCAGCGTGACGTCTTTGAACTGCATGACTTTAAAAACCTCCATCAGTCAGTGCCTTTTACATCCTTATGAGGAGCTGACTGTTGATACATTAACGCACAAACAAGTAGGGAAAACATCCTAAAGCTGACATGTAATTCACAGGTATCACACAAACAAATGTGAAGCCAGCACTCACTGGTGCAGACAAAGCAGCATGAGATAAATGAAAGATGGCAGACAGATCAGATATCATAAAACAATATTAAAGCATCCACACTCAGAACAAAATAACACATCAGCAGGCAAAGAGCAGCACGCAGGCAAACTCCAAGTTGTTAGCTCCTTTGAAAAAAAATCTTTCTAGACGTGAGATCTGAAGAATGACAGGTGAGATCGAGAACGGTGCGCGTAGCTGGTACGCCTCAATTTAATTTGTGCCAACAGAAAAAATGGCCATCACTGAGCAATGAGTCGTGGTGTTGTGTGAGACTATGCAGGCAGAGAAGATGAGACTGCAGGCTACCTGGAATGGAGCCAGGGACACTGGGTCACCGGGGTCAGAGCAAGCTGGCATGACTGGTGAAAGCACGTAACAAGCATACACACATCTACACACACAAAAAGCACGATTAAAAAACATGATTAAAAACACCGTGGAATGATAACATTCCCGGCTATTTACATGAGCACGCATGCAGAACATCTCTGCCCTCCTCCCTTTGTTGTACTCTTGTGGTTAATCTTGTTCAGCAGCATGATGATTATGATAAGTCTTGCTGTAAAATATAAATGCAAATTCACAGGCATCTTCCCTGACAAACCTCTTGGCAAGAAAGCGTCATTATATTCTTGCGGCAGAGGGAGAGGAACATTTTTAAAAGAAAATACATTAAATTGCAGACATTACCAATTTCATTTCTGTCACCCGCCAGACTTTGTCATACTCTCATCCATCTGTTTCCGCGTAGTATTATGCATGTGGACCCATCAACGCCAGCAGCACCCCTGGGCACGACTGTGTCATACCTGCTGAGTCTCCCTGAAAACACCTGCTGCCTCTCATCAGAACATGAGCTAAAACAAGCAGTGTTTTTTAAAACTGTATCCCGTCTAAAAAGTCTGTTGACGATCATCCACTGCTGTACGCTAGGTTTGTCACAGGACAGGTGTCTCAGCGCAGGTAGTGTGGAGCATCAGCGCCACACAGGAGTGTTAATTAGACACCAACAATAGCGTCAGGGGTGCTGCGACTGACGTATGAAGCTCCCACAGTGATTAGCACACACCAAAACGTTTTGACTCTGACAGGGTATCTGTCCCTGAGTGCACCTGAGTGTCTATCACAGACAGGCGTTGTCAGAGACACAGATCGGCCTGAGACGTACATAAAAAGAACATGAAATTTGAGCGGACTTGGAAAACAATGTAGTTGTGTCAATCAGGGTGAAAAATTATATCCCTGATCCAGGTGATAATGTGTAATAAATGCAGGCAAAGTTCCTGCAATAGACTGATTCATTCTTCATCACAAGGGAAGCAGAATACACTGGGGAGCAATCTGAGCGAGTGCCTGCTCATTTATTTTTGCCCTAACGAAGCAGGGAAAGCATGCTACACAGCCGGCCGTAGACGGAGAAGAGGATAATGTGGACCACTGAATAATTCTGCCACATGCAAGTGGCTAGTACTAGTTAAGGATGTTAAGGGTAGCATACATTCATGCAGTAATTTAAAGGGATCATTTTCTGATTTTTATCCAGCTTTGTAGGATAATAATGTGTA